>CM032763.1:13411062-14780820 GCA_019155195.1 Avicennia marina
TTATTATTATTATTATTATTATTATTATTATTAGTATGTCGCACATCTTTCTAGCTATATTGTATGGTCCCAAACATAAAAGGGTACTTTCTAAGTTTTATCATTATTATTGTCACCTAACTAACAAACTAACAATTCCTTTAAACCAACTGGTGATTGCTTGGCAGGTAATCTAGAGAAAGTGTCACTATGTTTGATGAGAGGATCCTAGGGTTTTGGGGCTACTAAGATTTGTTGGTTGAGAAGTCGGTGTGTGTGATTGCTATCCACAATATATTGTAGACAGATTTAGAGAGTGTTTGGCAGAGTTTCACAGGATCTTTAGAACATCTTATATAAAATGTTTGAAAACTTACAAGCTACTTAAAAGTGTTTAATGTATTTTTTAATCAAAGAGTTTATAAATTTTTAAAATAAGAATTGAAATTTATAAGTTTCTTAAAAATAAGTTGGCTACTTAATTTTACATATCTTATAAAGCTACATCATCATATATATATTAAAAATAATATAAATATTTTTAACTGCATTATATTAATAATATTTAATTTATTTTTATTATTATTACAATAAAAATATTATAATAATTTATAATTATAAATTACAATAAAATCTTATAAGATGTTCTATTTAAACACTTTTTAAACTTATTTTAAATATAAAATATATAAGCTTATAAGTTTTAAAAATATCTTATAAATTACATCATCTTATGAGTTATTAAAGTGAACTTAGGCCAAACACCCTCTTAGTAAGAAGCCATCGCTTATTGGTTTTTTTAACATGTGCATGTTTTTCTATGGGAAAATTAATTTAATGTTGATATATCAACCAACACTTGAGATGAGGCTAGAGCATAGGGTAACCCCCCACCTCAACCAACACTTAGACCACCCAATTGGTCTTTTCTTAAATAAAATTAAAAAAAAAAAAAAACCATGACACAAACAGGAAATGAAACCTAATTGAAAATACTAGTTTGATAAAAGGTTCTGGTTATATTTTCATTACTTCATGTATCACACCCTCTTAATGCCATTTTAGAGTAAAAAAAAATCGCTAGAAAGCCTTGCCCAAGTAACTTAAGTTCCACCAATATGGCTATTTTTTTATTTTATCCTATTTTACTAGTAATTTATTTTATTCCATATCTTTTTTAAAAAAAATAAATGCGAGTAATGATAAACGTTATGATGATAAATATGTATTCAACCTCACAATGATTAACAGATGTGTGCTTCCAAACCCAGTAGCCGAACTGGTCCGGAAGCACCTCGAAAGTCTCAAATAGCCGGAACCAGTGAGGCCCATGACATCTCCTAAAGGGCCAGTTTCAGATGTTTTAGCCCTTGCTTCGTTGGGATTTTGATTTACTTAAAATGGTGTTAGTGTGTTTGTGTATTTGGGTATCGGGGGTGATAGTCTCGTGTTGGCGTTTACATCACTAGATACACTCATCTAATGATACATCTAGAAAAGGTGGGCGTGGGCACAATCTTGGGCTATTTTAATTTCGTCACAATTAACTAGAAATTATCTCCAACACGGTATTCACTTAAACAATCTATAATAAAGTAACCAGAATGCCCTGACTTCACATACATGCTTAATTGTCAAGCAATTTCAGCTCATAGACTCACTAGACTAGTTTCTACAAGCAGAAGGAAAAGACAATAGGGAATAGAGACCATCTTTGATCTTCTTCGTGAAACAGGCATTAACAGCTCCACAGCTTTTACTTTGAATGTCCGTTCTGGTACTTATCCTAATTAACAAACCTGCGCCCATCATCAAATTCTCTTTACAGAACTCGAGCATTCAAGAGGCAATAAGATTCGTTTACTATGCGATTACAACATCTAAAGTAGATTTCAGAGTGGTTCTCTAAGCTCTTTGTTTAGTGGGCAGGGAAAAGTGCCTTCAACAAAGATTTGGCAGAGTTGGCTCAAAGGAATCCAGCAGAATGCCCGTTGTTAGCAAATGTAATTCTATCTCCTTCTCCCAATAACAACTGCAGCGGGAGAAGGTTTAGGTCAAATCAGTTTTTCATCATTCTACCTCAGGCAATCCAAATGAAGGACAGGTGGTCTCTCCAGATCCAAGGACTGGAATATATTCCGATCCTCTGACATGAACACTAAAGCAAGCTGCACGATAAGAAGCCATAAGAGAGCGAAAAGAAATTATGCACCTGTATCCATGCAGACAGATAAAACAGCCAAATTATATGAAATGCTGAACTCCAGGTACACCACAAATGCTACATAGGTCTGTTCATTTCATGCATCACATCACCATTCACTTGCAGAAACGGCCAATCTAAGATGTAAATTAAAAGTTAAAACTTCATTTAACTAGTACTGCCATTGTGGAAATGAGTAAAACATCAAGCTATGGCCAAAAGTTACAACGTGCGATGAAGCAAAGTTTGAGACATATACTTCTAAACTGTGATGAATGCGTTTACTCTTTTAGCTTCATTATAATTTATCTCTAGTAGTTACTCTTGGAACCAGTGTGTGCAATCTTATTGGTCTAGACTAACGCATCAATAAAAAATACAAGCACCCCAACAAAGAATACGGAGGCCATTACCGTTTTCTATTTTCATTACACTTTGGAGCATTGTATCCATCTTTGTTTTTATGTCTGAAGAGTCGTCCATTTTGGGGGCAATAAGCATCATCTCTCTATGGATTTCACGCACAAAGTTGCAGATTTTCTGAGCAAATTCAAGCTCACCATCAGATATCCTACCTATAGCTAATCTCATCAACTCACCCGTCAAATCTGCAAGCTGAGCAAGTAGAATCAATAATTGGTGTTAAACGATACATAATTAAGAATTCGTCGCAATATTATGTGGCAAATCTGCACTTTTAATATTTCAACAGAAGTCCAATATTTTTCTGCTTTTCTCTTTTATGTTTGCATCTAGAGCTAAATAAATTTTAGAAAATACCCCCAGTAGATAGTCAAGCACATTAATCTGCAAAGGCTCAAGAGAAGGGTCACTTAGTCGCTGCAAGGAAGCATTGATCTCGTCAAGATTCAAGAGACCACCAGTCTTGCAAAAGTTACAGAGTGTAGCGGCTTCAACATATTCTTGTACCTATAAAAATAGGCAAATCACGAGTAAGATTTCAAAATTTCGAGCAGCTTCAAAAGTTAAAATGGCAGAATAAGGTTACCCCAGGAGAATAGGCTTGTCTTAGCTTCCAAAAGTCAGTTCCTTGCAGTTCTTTTACTAAATGAGACATATATTGATCTAACACTGCAGCCAAATCCTTTTCTGCTTTTCCTAAAACTTCATCTCTCTTGTGTTTACTGATTCTGTTATTAGATAAGGGAACATAGTGATCAACTCTTCTCTCCTTTAACCTTGTTGTAACAAATCCAGAGAAGGCATTTGGAATTATATTAAAAATTGCATGCATAGTTAAAACTAGTAATGCTACAGCGGACAGCCAGCTTCTGATAAACATCACATGCCAATAATTTCCCACAACCCCCCCTCCCTCCTTTTCCATTTTTTTTCTCCTGAAAAGGAAAGGTAATTTCAGAAAAGTGAAACCCAAGACGTTAGCTCAATTATTTCTTCACCACAAAAGCAACCAAAAGATGTAAGCATCACTGAACATTCATGCTGAACATGCACACAGATAATACCCAAGTTCCTTTTACCTGTGCACCTGAAATATGACCTTTTTGCTTTTCATAGTTATATCCCGGCTTGCTTTAACGACCCTTTCTCTCTTGTCATTCTGCGTTGCGCATAAATCACTAGTGATCAGATATATCAGATAATTCAGTGTGAAACTATACATGTGCATGTGTGCTTGCGCATCCACGTCAAAAGGCTTAAAAATTTCAATTTATGCAAAAATGATAACTTCATGCATCATTTCAAGGGGAAAATAAAAAATCATGCATGACTTATTCAATACGCTGAGAAAAATATCATTTATTTTTTCAATTGACTGTGACCTAACAATCTTCAGCAATTACCTATAACAAATCAAGGGAATTCCAAGCATCTTGTTTTTCTAGCATCCAACCTCAATCAATATATTACATAAAAGATGTACCGGAACATTATTGTTATGTTAAGAGGCATTATTTATACAAAGACAATTAAAAAGACATGGACGAAATGATATGTCCTTCATCCCTTCGTTGTATCAAATTTAAATGGGGTAAAAGTGAATTATTCAATATTAATGGATTTGAAACAGTACCGACTAACTTATTCCTATTACGATATGCAAATTACAAATAGAGTATCAAAGGATAGATATATGCATGCAACCCATACTAATATTACTTTACTCAACAAAAAATCAAGGAGCTTGCAAAACATGGGTTATTAATCAGCATTGACGACCATACTAATAAAAATAATGAACAAAAAACCATAAACAATTCGTCGCACACCTCGCTAAAATTCAAGAACAACACCATACTCTTGTTTGAGAAAATGTCTCAAATAAAAAAGCAGAGGTTCGCAGTTACAATAAGCACGAGAAGGTAAAAGCACCAGGTCATTCAGATAGATAGCGTATTTGCCAAAGGCATCCTTCATGGGATTTGGCTCCAAGTCAGCCTCGCTAGAAGCGGCATTGGTGTTCAAAGTTCCGGGTTTCATGGCCGTGGGCCCCAGCAGTTTGGTCTCTGCAGCTGTTCGATGAAAGGCATCAATCAATTAGCGGTGCGTTTCAAATGATCTCGTTCATGTCTGATAGATGTAATGGTAAACTTACAGTGGCGGAAGCGTTGAGGTTTGGTAGCCATGGGCGATAGCCTGTAGACGACTGGGGATTAGAACAGCTGCCGTTCGCTCACTCATTCGACAGCTGCAGGAGGCGTCGAACTTCTTATCCTATAAATCTTTAGTTAATGTTATATAACTTCATTCTTCATAGTTCGCAACACAAGGTTGCTGTGGTGTAGTGGTTATCACGTCAGTCTTACACACTGAAGGTCCCCAGTTCGATCCTGGGCAGCAACAATTTGTCGTAGTTTTTAATCTTAACTGTTCACTGTTTTCAAATCCGAATTCGCTACGTCTGCCTTTCGTTGTCGGTTTTTTTTTTGGTGTGCTGAAGTACAAGTGGATAGGAAGTAAAAGGACCAAGAAACGATCGAACAACAGCGACCGGTACAGCTGATTTCCCAAGCACATGTCTCGGTGTCTGTCTATATATATGTTCCAAGAAAAGCTGTTTATATTATTGCCAATTCTTTGTAAAACGCCTACCTTTATTCCAATTGCGCCTGTGGAATTTTCTAGAGCAGAAAGATCAAACCTACAAGCCAACGGAAATGGTGACTTTAGTAGTGGCAACCACTGATGATCCGGCGTCAATCAATCCGGCCCATGCCCTATTGGCCATGCCAGGTTGGCACCAAGGCCCAACTCTGGATACTGATATCAGAAGTTTCAAAAATGGCGACTCCCTACGACTATTGGAGCACGACAAATTAATAACTGAAGAAGACGATCTCGACTTGAGATGGGAAGCAGCCACCGGAGAGACGGTGCTGGAGATGATCTTTCTATCTCAACACATCGCCTCTTCCAACCGTCCGGCGCTCACCGTCCATCCAATAGGTAGCAAAATTCTATGCTGCAATTCCGGTATATTGTATGTATTTTTTTTATGTGGACTAATGCTGGATGTATGCGTGGTGCCAAGATTCGCAGTTTATGGTTAATTGGTTTTGGCAGGTGTGCCTCATTTGAAGGATGGAGATGTTCTACCCCAGGGGGGGAAACCAGGATGGGCAGCAATACCTTGCCCACGTATAGGACCTTGGCTGGTGCTCTTGAAGAAAATTGCTGAGTCTCACAACTTAGTGCCTGAATTTGAGGTTATTTAGTGTCTATACTTCAGCCAAGAATCATAATTTACCATTCCGTTATTTACTTAATATAAACCTTCAGTTTGATGATGTGAGGGTCATTATTCTGTAGCCGTTCCTTCATATTACGCACACTGTGCTTGTAAATTTTTGCATTTTTTATTATGAAACTTGTGTTACTTTTGTTTTTTAATATTAAAGAAGAGAGCTACAGTCATGATATCATTTTTTAGATTGTATATATGGTGAAAGCAATTACTTAGTTAATTGATATAATTTATTCTGTTGGATGCAGATAACGTTGGAGGCTACTCATCATGGACCTATAACGACAAAGCCAACAATGTTTATTGAGATAGGTTGATTCATAATCCTTTATATCTCCCAAATTCAGCAATATTTGTTTCAATTTGTTGATGCCACAAAATTGGTTCCCTTTCCTAATCATCCTTTTACTAGATGTCCTTCATAAAGTTTCTAACCTACAGAGAACATTATTTTACATGCTATTACTCAAGCATCAGTATTTTTCTTTTTCCTCTAGTTTCAAATTTGTATTTGCAGAGCCTCATGTTGGAGTACACCACCTCTCTTTGTTAGGAAGAGTTTTAACCAGTTGATATCTGATAATATATTTATTTCTATGTAATGCTTGAGACACAATATATGCCTATTTGACTTGTAGTTGTGCTGAAAATTATAGACCCATAAACGTCCATTTTTCTCCATTCAGCTTATTAATATTTTTCGGAGTTATCTAGTCTTTTGAGGGTTTCACAATTCATCCTTTTGTTCCTTCATTTCACTTGACATGTCTGAACTCTTTATCATGCGTAGCATGCTTGTTATGCAACTTTATTTAAATAATAATCAACTTAAATTAAATAACTCAGATAATAGACCTAGAAGTGAGTTTTTGTTTTAGTTGTTTGAAGGCTGTGTTTTGGTGCTTTGGAGAAGGGAGCTTCCTCTTTAGCACTGTTTTTATCTCCTATTTTAGTTCTTTAAACCATTTCCCATTTGTTTCTGCTCCAGTTAAGTGGCTATGGTGAAGGTTTTTGTCTTATATTTCTTTGAATTGAGGGTTGTCTAATGCCTGATCTATGGGATTTGGTTAAATTGTTTCCCTTTATTATACAGGAAGCACAGAAGAATACTGGGGAAGAGAGGATGCCGCTCATGTTGTTGCTCTAGTTAAGTACATGTTAATGCCAGTCTTATATTAATATTCACTTTTTTATAAGATATATTGAAGATGCTATGCAGAAAGAATGATTTTTTTTGAGATTGAAATGCAATGAAACTCTGTGTGTAGTATGTGGCTGTTTTTAAATGTATTGGTTGGGGGGGCAGGATTCTATTCTTTTACACAGCGTTATATACAATTGGGCTGTTATGATGTTGTCATGAAGTTCTGCTGAAAAAAGTGGAAGAATGAGCATGATAAATGCATTTCTTGCACATAAGAATGCCTGTTAGGTGGATATGATCTGTTATTGGCAAATATGTTATAAACTAATTAACAAGTTCGTTGATGAAAGGTTATATTTAGCATCATTCATGCTACAATTACCATAATGCATGCATTTTATCTAAAACTGGTAACGCTTGTTGCAGTTAATTTGGGAAGGACTTGGTCTTGGAGAAGGAGATGCTGTCGGAATCTGGAGCAGGTCAGCATTGATTTATGTAACCTTGATAATTTCTCTGAAGTATTATTGATGCTCCAGCGTGTCATTTTTCTGATAGATTTTTGTTTTGAACTAATCAAGACAACAAATTAGCTCTCCCAAGGACCTGATGCTAGACCATATTAGATTGCCTTCATGACGGTTCATTATTTCCCAAATTCAGACACTCAACAACATAGAATTTGACATGCTTGCGCTTTCTACTTCAGACATATAAGTCTACTTAATGATTACTAACCCAAGTTTTTTCCTGATCCCAGTATGACTGAAAGGAAGAAAGTGCTTCTTGGTATTGGAGGAGGACACTATGTACCTCGACATGTGGATGTAGTACGGTAAGTCAAACTGTTTCAACTATTGCATCATATATTCTTCATGTTTCTGGACCCTGTTTCTATATGCTTTTTATAGTTATAACCCTCGGTGTTTAGGGTTTCCCATATAAATTAGAAGATTCTAGTGAGGATAGCTCATTACTTCTTCCTAATTTGTGTAATAGTTTTTATCTGAAAGAGCATTTTAGTATTAGTTAAGTATTTACATTATCTATTTAGAAAATATGAGATGATTTGGCCTTGGGGGCAACTGTGGTAATGTTTTTTTGTAGACCGAATTATCAAGTCCATCGCATAGTTGTTTTTCAGCTATATATATATATATATGTATATATATATTTATTCTTCCACACCAATAAGCTTTCTCAAAGAAAGTGAATCAATGTTTTGACTACTGTCTCTGCTGGCAATCGTGGGCATATCCCTCATTTTCGCATATTTATTCCAGTTTGCTTATAGCTTTGTTCCAGCTTTAAGATGCTTAGTGGTAAAATTAAGGATACGTGTAAATTTGCACTGCAACTAGATCTGTATATCGAAAGATCCATCTGCTAGTCTTTTGAATCTCTTGTGAAATATTACAGGAAAGATGGGATTTGGGTTGGCCATCTCCTATCTGGATATTCTTTGCCAATGGAAGATCCCGGACAGTCGAAAGTAACCTCTGAGAGTGTTGGAGGGACATGGAAGGATGCCATCAAAGTTGCTTTTGATGCTACGAAAGCAGCCTTCCCCGGAGGGGAAATCATGGCTCATCTTGATCACAAGTATGTTCAATGAAAAGGATCACCAAGATGTACTATATAGTCATAACCAACTACCACAACCTAAATCTTCAGAGGGACCTATTTATCAAATGCATAGCTACAGTACACAAGAAAAGAGAAACATTCACTGTCCAATCATATATGCTAAAATTAAACAAAAAGAATTTATATGTCATCATGCCAGGTTTAACATAATCTCTATCTGACGAGTCCCATCTTTTTTCAAAGTCAACTTGTCATGGTGCTTTCCTTTTCATTTGCCTGCAGGAGTTTCAAGGGCTGGCAAAAGAATGCTATTGTAGATTTTCTTGGCAAGCAGGGCATAAAGATTGGGAAGCCGGCGGACTTCTACCGATCCTGATGACGTTCTAAAGTAAATTTTGCTCCATTTCTGGTAATCTTTGCTAAATTCAATATTTTATGAGCCCTTTTTAAATTAATTATTCAATATTCTAAGGTATGCCAACACTCATGTTACTGATTCAGTTAATTTGCTCGTAGATCATTCATGGTGGCGACAAAATGCTGAAAATCTGCATTAGATTGAATCCAACAGACAAGACTGCATATGACGCTTACATCCTACATTCTCTTTTACCTGTCCTTCTTGGAACCCATCTGTGGGATCTTCAACTAAGTGTAACTTGGAAGAGGATGTTATGTTATTGCCTTTTGGCTTATAAAGGTCAAATATATTTACCTTAATAATTTTCCGCGGCTGTGTATCTTCTTCATGTATTGATAATATGAGTACTTCACTGTGTATTTATATGTCAAAAGTGCAGTTGTACGTCTGTTTCCTTAGGTGAGTTGAATCAAGAGAAGTATATAATGAACTGATTTTGCATGCGAATGCAAGCCCACTGGCACCCATTAAAAAAAGCCGTATTGAGACACCCTAATGTTTGATTTCCATTATTTTAATCATGAGATTATGGGTTTAAATTCTTTGCGTGAGATGCAAATTATGGGGAAAAATCAAGTCAGATAAACGATTGAATAGTATGATTTCTCAAGATTTTTAGGGAAAATGATCTTTATTTTAGATTGATAGAAAAAGAGAAGACAAATGGAGTTATTGAGGCTATGTTCGATGTTGATCTTAGAGAATTTTCGTTGTGGTAAAAGGCAGCTCTTCAAACATGTTATTTATCAAAATAATATTTATTTATTTATCTCTGTTATTTTACACTAGTTTTAAATTTTATAATTAGCTTTCATCCCGATAAAATTTATAAAATTTGCACTCAAACAAAGCAAAACTTTTGTAGTCTCTATTTATTTCATTGCCACCCTAAAAAAATGCAAAGCAAAGTTTTGGGCGTTGAGGCTATGTTTGAAGCCCAAGTTTCAATCAAACACATCCTATCAAGTTTCATATTTCCATATACACTATTTAATAAAAAATTTATACAAATTTAAACTTAAAAATTTTTATCTCTTACAAATATAATTAACTAATTATTCTTTAACTATTATATTTATTCACAATTAAATCAAAACTTATATATCACACATATACTCACATTTATATTTATTTATATCATAAACATTAATTATTATCTCTATATACTGTCATGTTATTTAATCATTTATATATTTTATTCATATATTCAAATAAATCAAAATTTTTATCTTATCAAAATTTTAATCAAGCATATTAATCATTTCAATACAACTCCCTCGAACATCATTTGAATAAATCATTATATCTTACATGAATGTAATAAATGAGAAAACTCAATTGATTTTTGTTTTTTATCTATTATGAGATGTCAAGGAATTTCAAACTTGAAGCTGGAGCAACGCGCGCATTATTGCCGACCATTGCATGACAGATAGACAAAGCAAACTTTGTCGCAGAGGCTGACGAATTTTTGTTTGTAAGTGGCAATGCCCGAATGGACGTGTGTGAAAATTTTTTATACCTGACAAAATTTTATTTATTTTAACAAATTATAATAAAAATAAGACTATTTTAACAGTGTGTGAATATTTTAAAAAGCATAAAGAATATGTGTATATATAGAAACGGATTGAAAGATATATTCTATCTGAAAAAAAAATATATAAAATTATACTAAAACATAATGGATAAAGAAAGAAAATTATAAATATTGAAATAAAAGTATTACACGGAGCCAAAACTGTGCTTTATCCTGAACTTACTGGGACAAGGGGAAACAGAATGAAAAATAAGCAAATAAATAAAATATTAAAATATAAACATGATACTAATTTCTAATTAGATATCAAAATTAATTAATGCACCCATGTTTCGGATGGTGCTTATTTAAATTAAGAATTAGAATTGGAACTCAGGCATTTCATTTTGAGTTCGTGTGGCTTAGCAGCAAAATGAGGGTCTTGGTAGTGTGGTAAAGTATCATTATATGTATAAATAAGTATATCGACTAGCAAAACGTTGATAGCGTAAATTTAAATAATAATTCAAATTTAATAATTATTCAAAGTTGACTCTAATAAATTTTATAGCACTTGAATTTCAGTTCAAATTTGAATTAAAGTAATGAGATTAAAATTAAAAAAAATTAAAATTCGAGCTCGAATTTGATTAGATCGAAAAGCAATTTTTAATCTAATGAATTTGGTTATTTTGTTTTTTAAATATCCCAGTGGGGATACAGCTCAATTTGAACACAGGCATTTATAATTTTATCAATATGAACAATAATTGACGAGTGGAGAACATTGCAGGAAAGCTGTCCCAATTTCACCAACTTTAAGAAAACTCTAGTAATGTCAATTTGCAGTGATATTTTTTCATCATTTGATTTTGGCTGTTTCTGGTTTCGTTGTGGACTAAGGCTTCATTTTCTGTAGGAATCAGATTGGATTCCCATCTGCTGTACAATTTGCAAAATTTCGAAAAGTTGTTATCCAATTTTTGACTTCTTTTTTTATTTTGGGTCGTCTCCCCTTTCTTATTAATGCTAAGAATATTTCATTTCATTTTATTTTTGGAATTCTTGAGATCAGGACTCAAGAGTATCACACTCCCTAATGCCCAAAAATACAATTTTCACTATTTACCTTGAAAATTTGAGGGCCATGTGCAAAGCACGTGACTCTTTTTTGACCTTTTTTTTCTTAATGGTTGGAGTCTTCTTTCTAGTGAAATTCCAGAGACTATTAGACATGTTTCATTATTACTAGTCAATTTTACACGCTTCGTGCGAAATTATTTATAATTGTAAATGGCCATCTTTAGATCCAGTTTTCGATCTATTTAAATTATTTATTCTAAATATATCACTTATTAAAATATCATTTTTTATTTATCTTTTTATTTCTTCTGCATTTATATTATTCCTAGATTCTCGTTCTCAATTTTCATCTTCTTAAATTTGGATCCAAACAGATATTTATTTTAAATAATAAAAATAATTGTACAATACTTGAAATATATTTTTCACTTAAAATAAGAAAATAAAAAAACGACGAAAAGAAATTAAAGTAAATTTGTTTGTAAATAATATACAGATAAAGATAAATTAAAAGAAAATCAAGATATAAAGCACAAATATGTAATTTTATATTATATAATTAATAAGAAAAATATGTAGCGTAACAAAAATGAGTTCAAATTCTTAATAATACAATTATTAAGAACTGATGAATACGAGTCTTTTCAGATTGTATGCCACACGAAATAGTAAATAGTCATCAGTATAGTTATAACAAAATCATTTATATTATTGCACCAACTAGAAAAATTGAACTTATTACGTATGATTTCCCAGTATATATTTATACTTTATTATTCAGTTAATAAAATTTTTTGATTGCACAAAATTAAATTGTATAATTACTCTTAATTATTTTTTAAAATTTCAATCATTTTATTTCTCACTAATTATTTAACTTATTATTTTTGTATGTATCCTTTCTCAATTTTTTTCTATTTAAAATCCTTTTGAATTTTTTATTTTAAATAATTTTACACTGTTTTTTTAAATATTTTTATTTTTTACTTAAAATAAAATATTTTTATAATTTATAAATAAATTTGCAAACATATAGAATGCGTGAATTTCACTAATATTTATAATGCGACAAAGCCTATAGTTATCATCTTTTTTGGTCCAAATTTATGCTTATTATCTTGAACTAAGTAGTCGTCACAAGTATCTCATAATTAAATAGTGTAAGACATATGCAGTCCCTCTTGATAATAAAATACAACCATTTGGGAGTGGAAATAGAGAACCCATCTGACCCCCTCAAGAGGGCATAATGGACAAATGGACAAAACAATCATAATGTTCCATTATGCTTTTACATTGTGACAGTACTAATCGCGTTTATAATTTTTTTCATAAATTATAACATTTTATTCTATGTAATATACTAAATATAAATTGATTTAAAATTAAACAACACGAAAATAAAAAATTAAAAAGAGTGAATTGAAACTACAAAAGATATAAAAGGAAAAATTAATAAATTTGTTAAAAATAAAGAAAAATAGGAAAATGAAATGATTTAAATAACGACATTATAATAGTTCAACATTGCACAACTAAAATTATATTTTTAACCATTAAAGATATTTATGTAATTACAAATTGTGAGCTATATTTTCATTTTTACTTAATATATAGCATAAGTATAGATTACAAGTATAAAAATTTAGTATAAAACATATTAGAAGCAAAATAATTTGGAAATAGAGGGAAAATGAGAGAAAATATAAATAAAAATAATAAACTAGAAGAAAAGAAAGAAAGAAAGAAGACAAAAAAAAGAAGAAATGAAATCATTTAAAATCATGATTATTATGTAATTTAATTTTATGTGGCCGGCAAATCTTATTTCATAATAATATAACACACATATATGATATTCTAACGCTTCTACTGAAAAAAAAAAAAAAAAAAACGCAAAGATTTGATGAATGCTGTTGTCAATTTCATGTCTCCTTATTTGTCGTTCTTTTAGGCAAGATCAAAGCACCATAATTAAAGTTAAAGCAGCAAATCAAAGAAAACAAAAAAAGTTAAAGTTGATGGTGAATTTAGAAATTTTATGTATACAGTATAAAATAACAGTAATCTGGGTTTATAAATAACAAAAATATTGAAATTAAATTTTTATATATTATTTTTTTAAATCTCTGTAACCATAAATGAAAAAAATAAAATGTATAAATGTGTGTGTGTGTGTGCACACACATCTATGCACTTCGTTTCATAAGTCAGCACGAAGTAATGGTAGCGCTATGGCTATGTTTGTTTCCTAATTAAGATGAGTCAGAAAAATTTGATAAATTTGAGTAGAGATTAAATTTATGTTTAGTTTGTAAGATTTAGGTGAGTATAAAATTTATTTTTGTATATATTTATTATATAACAATAATTGAATGATGTGATACTAAATAAGTTATAGGATAATAAAAAATGAATATGAGTAAAAAAAATTAGAAAGATACGTTTTGATTTGATTGTGAATAAATATAATGATTAAAATTATTAGTTAATTATAAAAGTTAAGAGAAAGAAAACTTTAAATTTGAATTTGAATTACATTTGTATGATAAAAGTTTGATTTGTAAGATTGTTAAGTGATGATGACCAGTAGTAAATTTGGAAACAAACTTGGCCCATATAATTTACGGTTCATTCTCACTCCCTTTTCGGTTGAAAAAGATATTAATCAATTTCCATTAAACCATTCCACACAACCAAGACCTATCAAAATAATCCTTCCACGACTTCAAAAATCATACAACAATGCATCAACGCAATCACAAGTGAAAGCACTTCAAAAGCAACAACATTCACCAACTACAAAAGTAATAACTAAGAAAATAAATAAAAAGAGAGAAACACAATGACCTAGGTCCTCCCCCCACGCTAATTAACAACATTATCCACAGTATAAAGAGAGAATTGTGTAAAGAAAAAGAAGTACCGCCCTTGGTCATTATGGATCCTAATCTTTAGGAGAAGCCTACGATGCATCACCATATAGAGGTGGATAATGAGGCATGACAAGTGCAGGGACATATGGATAAGAAACATCGGGATAAATTTGTTGATGAAAACCAGCCATGGCGTGCTGATAATCTTCAAAGAACTATCATATGGGCCCTATGTGATGATGCATTTGAGTGAACTGGTGTTCCATAAAATGTTGATGCTTTCGAAACTCTAATGTAAGTTCACATATGTTATCCTCCAAGTGCTACAAATGATCAACCAAGAGAGTAGGTGGAGGATTCACAGTTAAGGGTGCAAGTTGAGCATCTTGTGGCTCATGTACTTCTTGATTTGCATAACTACCCAAACAAATGGATTAAATCTAGTCCCCCTCTAGCACATGCTCGTCATATTCAATATGACAAAGGGAGATTCATGTCCTTGGAAGCTACTCTGTGGTACACCAATGATATTGAGTACTAAAATCACATTACTAACACTCTCCTACAAAACAACTTGATACGACCTATGGTATTTCAGTAGGATTGGAAAACATTCATTACTCACCCAATTGAAAAGGCTTCATTCCTGTTAGTTAGGGAATTTTATGCCAATGTTAATAAACACAATGATGATGATATTATTGTTATATAGGGGACTCTAGTCTGTTTTTTTTCTGATGTTGTTAATGAGGTTCTTGATACATCATCTCAAGGAAACATCTATGATTTGGATGCCTTGCTTAATCAAGACAACAATTTGCGAAATTTTGCTAAAGGATTGAGTCTACATGGAGTGCAGTGGGTTCAACCTAAAGATCCTTGACAACCTATTAGGAAATTCAAAGCTTTAGGGATGAGTGATGTTGCTCAAACCTCATAGTATTTTGTGAGTGCTAGACTATACCCTTCGACATATCATACCACTCTTATTATTGAATAGGCTCTCATTCCATATGCAGTGCACACTAGATTCTCTCTCAATGTAGGTGCCATCATTTATAGAAATATCACATATATTGCTGAAAAGAATAATGCTAGATTGGTGCACCCACGTTTAATTATGAAACTTTGCAAACGAGTTAGACAAATTTGTGTCTGTTGCTTTGTTTAAATATATATTAATTAAGTCAATCATTTTATTTTAATAATTTTGAGAAATTTATAAAATAAATTTGTTATGCAAATTTAAATAAAAAAATGCACAAGCTTTTGAAGATTATCAATTGATCTTAAATGTCAAGGTTATTGCATTATAATATTACTTGTTCATATTTAGCATATGTCAATCATCAATTTAATCAAATTTACCACACAAAAGTGCATAATATTCTAGTTTCACTTCTGCTAATTCTAAAAATATTATGTTTGTGATTATTTTATAAATTATAAAAATTTGCTTCCACTATTATTCCATAAGAATCATTATTATAAGAATTAGCCAACTTCTTAAGTACTCAAACCATAACAATTACAAATGGTAATTCAAAGACACTTGATTCTAAATTGAAATGAACATCAATTATATTAACAACACAAGTCCTTATATTATAATTTAATTCAACAATACCAAAGAGTACTCCATCATAATACAAGAACCACTCATTTTTAAACTAAGAAACACATGAAATTTAAGAGTAGAAATACTTGGTTTTGTATCCAATATGTTGATGATGGTGGATCCTTAGATTCTTCCTTCACTTTCTTCTTCAAAAGCCCCCCCCACCCCCCCCCCCTCTCCTTGCCTTAGAGATGTCCTCCTTTTTCTTTTAAACCTTTCTTTTTCATATCTCTCTTTTTTTTCTAAGAATGTCAAATAAATGCTGCCTCATACTCTTCCCATACGATTTTGTTACAACCACACAAGGCGTTAAGCGATTGGCCACATTAACAGCATGCCTAGCAGCATAATTTTTCACTTTTTGATGCACTGTTCATGCGGACTATAGCATCTAGACCACATGACAGTAGCATGTCCACTGCATGAATTTGACTCGCTCTGATACATTTGTCATGCGGTGCTAAATTTGCAAAGCTTGAATTCTGGCTTATCCAATGCCTTTTTCATATAGTTTTAGCACCTTAATAATATGAGAAATCCTGCATATACCAAAAATTTCATCCTAAGTGTATGATTATTCAAAATTATATTTATACATAAGCCTCACAAAATAAATTATGGCATATCTTAAAATAATGAAGTGAATAATTTGAATCATAAAAAGTATAAATAGGGAAAAGGAGTATTAGAGTATGATTAGGTGGACACTCTGTCTTAAATATAATTTTTTTGATATATAGTGAAATGGAGGTTTTCTATAGACATAAAATATGATAATGGTGTTCTGTATGTGAATGAATGATATTTTATAGAGAAAATATAAAAATTATAATGATACATTGGGTAATTATTTATTTGTAAATGTGTTGGTATGACACACACACACGCACACACATAATAAGTTTATAAAGGAGAAAGATATATAATGTCCAAATTTGTGATAGAAAATGAGAGAGAAACGTTAAAATTTAGTAGAAGAAAGGAGTGAGACAAGGTAGAAAAAAGGCTTAATAAGTGAGCATAGATTTTTGGAGTATATTTTTATGGATATAGATATATGACCTTTTATTTTAGAAAATTTCTTTGAAAAACTAGAAATGAGATAGTGACAGTGATCCAATCGGATTTATAACTTTATAGAGAAATGAGATATAAAAATGTTATTTTGTATGATAAATAATTATTTTGTTAAGAGATGTATTATTGGGACATACACACATATACATACATACATACATGTATATATATAATGTTTTATGGAGGTGAAATAGAAAGATGAGCCAATTATTTTGTGACCGAAATGAGAGAAAAAAAATAAGAAAAATGATAGAAATAGAGAGAGAGATAAAACAGAAAAAGTAGGTTTTTGGGGAATTATGTCAAATCTATGATTAAGTGATCTATATCTTTTTTAAAAAGAATATAAAAAATGAGGAAAAAAAGAAAAGAAAGGCACTAAAATTACTATTCAATAGCAAGCTTGATGATAATGAAATTGCACCAAGCTTTGTTTGCATTTTTAGCTTATATGGGCCATGTTTTCAAAACAGCTCCAGATTGGCTAGTTCAATTGATTTGGTTGGAAATTAGTATGTGATCGGATTACATTTAAAAATTTGATTATTGTTTAAACCAGTATGAATCAGTCAAATCCAATTAAAATCGAGTTGAACCAGTCAATCTGTTCAAAAAAATATTTTCACTATTTTATCAATAAAAATTTTAAAAAATAGAAATTAACCTTTTAATTAAATAAAAATAAATAAAATATTATTATATTTACTTATAATTTTATTTTTATCTCCAAAATAATTTATTATTAAATAAAATTTCACTAATTATTTTTTTTACTTATACTTATTTTATAATTTCTATCTATATATTTTTCTAATTAAGTTATTAAAAATTTAAACATTGTATCTTGAAATTAAAAATTTTTAGTTAATTTTGTTATTTTCATTTTTTCTTTGAATTTAGTTTAGTTTTTTTATATTTCTATAATATTTTATATTTATTATATTATTAATTTTTTTATTACATGTAAAACTTATGATTTGATATATTAATTGATGAATATAAATTAATTTTATAATATTATTTTAATACTATTATATGTGTATAAATATATTCTATATAATTAAAATATTAATTTTTTAAAAACAATTAAATCAGTTGAATTGGTAACCAGTAATCTAATTAGTTTTCTAATTCGATTTACGATCAGTTTTGAAAACATTGTACATGGGTACTATCGTACGGAATGGCACAAGAACAAATGGTGGGTCCCAACTGCGTCGCGGCACCCGACGGTGCTGGTTCAGTAGGCACACGTGGGGGACCATCAAAGCCACTAATCGTGTGTCTACTCGGTCGGGTGTGTCCCCAAGTTCCCCTGCTCCTGCAGGCTACGATGTTTATCATTTCATCGGCTTTGTTTCGACGCAATTAACAGTGACATATCGAGATTAATGTGAAAATTTAAAGATAATGTAAAAAATGATACAAAAAATTAAAAAGTTTATTTAATTAAATAATATATTAAAAATATGAATTTTGATGAAAATAATATAAATTTGCTTTCAAATACAGCCATAAAATGTTATTCCTGCATCCCAATTTTGTTTGCTATTTTCACTGTTAAAAATATAATTATAAATAATTGATTTTATGATGTAATATAAATATAAATATGAATTAAGTGAGAGGGTATTTTTGAGAGAAAAAAATAATTTTTTAACTTATAGATTTCTTTTAGTTTCCACTTAAGCAATGGAAATAATGAAATGAGGACAGGAGAAATATGTTTTGTAGTTTGTAAATAAAACTCCTTATCAGATATTATAAAATAAATAAATGAATAAATAAACAAAAGGAAGTGTAGTGGAATGCAAAATGGGCATTCCCAATTCCTATGGTTCTATTCTCGAATGACAAATTTATAAATTAGGTGTCTTGGTGAGTAATAAAAAAGCATTGCTCAAGAAGGTCAACTTCACACCTCAACCTTTAACTATAAAAAGACAGATAAAATTAATAATCTAGATAAATTCACATGCAATATTTTAGAATATTGAGAACTCATTGTTAATTATTACAACTTGAGAAACACTTCATCAACATCTTCCCCTTTTCTTGGTGATGAAGCTCTAATATTTTATCTTATTCCACTCTATCCCACCAGAATGGATAAATAATTATGTGACATTGAAACATTCTTGATCAAGAAAATTGAATTAAATTTCAAGTGTTACCTCCCAACAAGTTTTTCTATTGTGAGCGTCGATTTTTACACAATAGGTTGTGACATTTATTTTGACCTCTTCTATCCCATCTCACAAGTAAACAAGCAACTGCAATTCAAACAATGCTTTGTATGGGAAATAAGACAAAGTGCCATCAAAATCTTGCTACATTATAACCTTCAAATTTCAGTCTGTCTTAGTGGCTGCTTTAAGGGCCCTTTTCACATTTCACTCAACATTATTATCATCAGTCCTCCATAATTGAAAGGACTCATTTCCCAATTTATCATCTTATTTTCCAGCAAATACGGAAAATGAAATTCAAAGTAGTACCATAAGAAAGAGAGGCAATACAAGGAGATATTATTTCTTTTTCAATATAGTTTCGTGTGACTTGTGTTGTTGAGCCCTTCACTTATAATAGACATGAAATTTGAAATCCCAAGTTTGGGACTGAGAACACTGGATTGATTTGTTGACTTTTGATCCAACTAAAGTTGTGGAAATCATTTTAATGCATTTTAATAACTCGATAATATGTTTTTTGTGTTGATTGATTCAATTTGGAAACCGGATATATTAGTTTCACATATTTAGGTGGGGTCTGGTTTGCTCTTGAAATTGAATTTGAATTCGGAATAATTCATTCTAAATTTGGAATGAGTTATTCATTTAAATATGTTTGATTAGTTTAATGCTTAAGATGTGTAAGATGTGTGTTTTTACTATAATTGGTATTTGGTTCACTTGTTATTTTGAATTCCGAGACAGGATATAAAAAAATTAATTTATACCTTGACAAATATAAACAGTTGATGATACAAATATTCTAATTACAAAGGGCATTTGTGGAAATTTTAATTTTCTTGGACCTAACTTTCTTCTCTTTATATTCTCATCTTTCCACAAAGGAAAAAAAAAAAAAAAACTACTTTGAATGTGCATTAAACTTCTAATCATTAGTATCTATGAGTATTTTTCTTGAAAATATTTGCATACAAAAATACAAATTGATTAATTACACTCTTAAGAATATGATACCTGTGCCATCCCTCCCAAAATAAATTTGCTAAACGCGTACATATTAACGCTAAAATACAAAACAAAACAAAATAAATCAAATGTAAAAATCCAAAAAAAATAATGAAAATAAAATAAAATAATATTATTTTTCTTAGTAGTAACAAAAAATTAAGTATATATTTTATGATACATAATTCACGTAATTACAAATCATGAATGAATAACAGTGAGTGAGACAGAAAAATTTATAAGGTTAAAAGATTGTTATAACATATTATTATCACTTTAATCTTACTGGTAAAGGTTAAGATTTGTACAGAAAGAAAAAAAAAATAAAAGAAAGAAATAAAGACACTGACATATTAGCAAATTTATAAGATCTTTGACATTCTTTAACAACGGAGTTTTCGAGAATAAAAGGGGCGTTACTTTTTATAATTTTAATGTATTAGTTAACTTTTCACATTACATATGCGTGAAAAATTATTTATAAATTTTATAATTTTATTATTATATCTTAAATTATGAAAATAAAATTATTTAAAATTGGAATTATACACGAACATAAAAAATAAATATAAAAAAGAAAATATGGGAAATTTATTATATGTTAATAGAGAAAAGAGAAAAAAGAAGAAATAATTGGTTAGTCTAAATTCCTCATGCAATGTAATAATACATAATCTAATGAGAAACTTAAAAAAAATAAAAAGAGAGATGAAGAGAAGTCAAAAAGAAAATATGTAAAAAAAATTGAAGAGAGAGAGAGAGAGAGAGCAAAATATTTTAAAGGATTGATAAAAATAAATAAATAGTTAAAGTAAGCCAAACGGAGAGCAGATAATAAAATGAAATAAAAAGAAACAAATATATTCAAAAATTGTGGAGAAATGAATCAAAAGTTTTAAAAAATAAGGGTAATTTTGTTAATTCCATATTTGAGAAGCAAAAATTAGGCGTTTTCTTTAATTTATGATATATAAGTAAGTGAAGGACCCTCATAATAATTCCTATTCGTCATTTCAATAGATTTCTCATGTAATAAATTTACACCTAACTACCTACTATGTCTGAACTATTAAACTTCCTAAAATATCCATTTTGGCCACTTAAAGTAGAAAGACTAAAATGCATATCTTTTATTTATTTATTCTTATTTTTTCCTCTCTATTTTCTTTTTTATAATTTCCAATTAAGTTTATTCATTTCTTCTTATTTAATCATTTCTCTTAATTTTCTATCATTTTAAATAAGTTCTATATATTTTAAAACACAATAGTGTGTATATATATATTTTATGTTCATTAATAAAATTATATTATTTTATTATATTTAAAATAAACAATATTTGTTAGATTATAAATCGTAAAATAGAATACGAATGTATATAATTTACGCCATTATGTCCACAAGTGACAAATTATTTTTAAGATTTATACACTCACGCATTAAATGTGCACAAATTGCCAGTTATATAGTGTGTATAAATATTATATATTTATATCAATATAACCTACGTACCTAGATCAATCATGTGGAAATCAAATTTGGGTATTGTCAAGGAACTTTCCAATTTATGATTAGAAAATTTTGAATTTTTTCAAAAATGATTCTAAAATCTCAATTTCAAAAATAATAATTCGAACAATAATTATATAATTTATTTGACAGTCTTAGCCTGATGAGTCCACCTATCATTCAAATCAAAATTTTAAATATTTAGCTACTGCCAATAAACAATTAATACATTTCACCTGCCCAAATCTACTGTTCTATTATTTTTTGATGTTTCAAATTAATATATTCGAAAAAATCATCATCTTGGTCAAGACTTAAGTAGATACTCAAAATGATATGCTCTCAGTTCTTATGCAAGTAACTAAATTTTCTTGCGCAGTCAAATCACGGAACAAAACAGATCAAGTGGTTACTAAACTAAAAATAGCAGATTATCACAGAATTGAGAACAAACCCACATGATGATTAAAAATTAATCCATATATTATTAATCTGAACTCAAGTGTATGACCAAGACTTGTTTATCAATTTTAACATCTAGAGGTCCCCAAAACTCACAATCAAAATCTATATTGATAATATCCTATGTCATAAAGACTTTGGCCATTTTAATATATATATATATATATATATTTTTTTAACATACCATTTTTAATAAATTTATTTATACTATTTAATAGTTTGTTTTGGTCTTCAATGTAAATGAATTAAAATATCTTTATTTTTTTCTTTCCTCTTCATTTACTAGTATTTTAAATTCTTCCTCGCTGTTTTAATTCAGTTTCTTATTTCCCCATCCGTTTTCATTACCTCAAAATTTTCTTCATTCTATCTTTTTTAAAAATTAATGATTACATAATTTTATTTTATTATTAAAGTTAAACTATGAAATTATGCTACTTTTCACATACGTGCTCATCCGAAAAGTGCATAAGTTTTACTATCATAGATCAAAAAAGACAAAAATAATTAAAACAAGAAATTGCAAAGAAAGCAAAAATACATCTCCACCTGAACGTGTGCTTGGTTTGCCATGATTTACTTTTGTCCAAAGTCCAAACACACGCCAACGACTTCTTACACAAACAGCCAACACAACATTGTACCTATTCCCCAAACCAAAGAAACATACGCAAATTTCTTGCTCGAACCTTTTCCTGATTACTACCGTTTCACTTTCCATCCCCACAAAGACGTTTGGTTCCTTATTAGCCTATTAAAAATTTTTTCAAATCAAACATCTAACTTTAAAAAATTTATTCAAATTCAAATTAATTTTTTTCCTATTTTACATTTTATAATTAATTAATTATTTATCAATTATTACACATTATTATAATTTCCTACTCACATTTTAATACTCTATAAATCCAATACTATCACATTATTTAATTATTATTTAATATTAGATATACATTTTAAATTTCCTTCTCTTTTACCCACTCAAATTAACAAAATTTTTCTACCCACCTTAAAAACAAACCAAACATACTCAGAACAATCTGGGATTTGATTTTTAATTTTGCCTCTTGTCTACCCTTTGTCCCCTCCGAAAGGCTAAAATTAAAAAATTATAAATTAAAAAAGAAAAACCAATTGCTTCCTATGGCCCATCACCGATTTCATTGTCAGACCCTCGAGCCAATTATTCTTTCCCCATATATTATTAATATTCTAGGGATCTGCGCGCAGCAGCAAACTACAGTTGCGGGGGTCGGAAAACGACGCCGTCCCGAATCAGCGGGTGTTGCATTCCAGCTCGGTTTTCGTCTGAGTCATTATTGCCTTTCAAACCGTCTCCCCGACGACTCCATTTATCACTCCCCACGCTTGCCATCATACATACGCCTATACACGTACGTGTAGAGAGAAGAGAGTTGACTGTGTGTAAGAGGTGAGGGGATTTTGATTGATTAATGTGCTGTGTGCAGTATTTTGCTCCAAACAAGCTCTTTCTCTGTCTAAGAATTATATTCTGCAAGTGGGTGTCTTTGTCCGCTGTCCACGGATATGTAAATCAAGGCAATCGCCGCGATGTTGGTGTCGTTTAGCCGGCCGTGATTTCGCTACCAAAATTTCCCTTTTTGCGAAATAAAAAATGATATATACATACATATGAGTGAGAAAAATAAGGTCCTCTCTTTTTAATTTTCCTCCACTGAGTTGGACGCAGAGCTAAGGTCTCTCTCTCTCTTCAGAGGCAAAGCGCTTACAGCTGTATGTGTGTGTCTGTATAGTATAGCCCTGTACAATTTTGTACAAAGAATGCGTGTACGATATTTCTATTCAGATCTTATGTTGATCCTTTTGTGGTGGGGGTCCTTAGACATGCGCTGTTAAGACTTTTTGGGTATAATTTTTGGTTCTCTGAATAGACGATCATCCTTCTGAAAAGGTGCAGCGGAAAGGGAAAATTGCGTTTTTGCTGATCAAACAGGCGTAAAAGGTATTCGACTTCTTTCTTTCTTAATCATCTCTTTATATTTTGGATAACAATGGTATAGCTTCCTTTTGTTCTGTCTGTCTCTCTTCTTTTACGTCATTCCATTGTGCCATTTCTAAATTTACAGGGGCAAGATGAAATCAAACCTCTCGAGTTTAGGATGATTTTGCCCATAACTTGCCAAATGTATTTTTTAGTGAGACTTTGGAGTCGTTAAATGATCTTGTTAGTTACAGAAAATGCAAGGTTTTGTTTAGATCTGAGTGAGGGGGTGAGTGTGTGTGACAGAAGAGAGGCAAATGCTGTGGTGGGCGTTGGGGTTGTTGACTATGAAGGCAGGAAAATAGGTTAGAAAATGTGAATATCTTTTTTTAAGCTGTTGAAGGTCTTTCGGGATGTTTGGAAAGTGGTGACGCTTTCTTGTCCTATCCTTAACCTTTAGAGAAAGGGAAGATTCCAAGGCTCAAGGCTACTGTTTATGCCCCCTAAAAAATTAATCTTTTTCCTCCCCTGTGAAGTTTTTACTTGATAGATAGTACCCTGGGTGTTTTCTTTTTCTTTTTTCTTGTTTGCTGAAGAACATGCTAACTACCCATTTTGTGTATGTTTGAATCCACAATAATTACTGTCTGAGTTGTTACATATAAATTTTCCCTCATATGTTCTCTCAATTGTTTTAATGCGTGAGATCCAACGCTATGGTTAATTTCTCTTGAATTGATGTTCTTTTGAAGGATAGGCGAGATTATCAGTTTCAAGAATTTTCTTTTTCATCGAGACCAAAATCTAAAAGGAGAATGATAAGTACTGTTAGCTGGAAGAGTAATGAATACCAAGCAAGAATTTATGATGCACGAAAAATATGTGATTATTTGTTCTGGATAGGATACTTGATTGAAATATTTGTTTTCAATGAGCTTTTTGTTAGCATTATGCATGTCTATGGTTAGATTATGGTTTAGATATCTCACCCATTAACTCTCTCTACTTTTCTATTTGAAACTTCCGTTGGGTAGTGCCTTTGCAGGATTATGAACCTTTTTTTGAATACTTGTCTCTAAGCATGATTCATAACCTTTTGAATGGAATTACAGTGTCTTTCACCCTCTGAACAAGACATGACCAAGAATGAAGATTTGAGTGCAAAGCTTCGTGATTTTAAATGTTTAGGGAGGGAGACTGATTCCCTGGACTTTGGAAGTAAAGATATCTATGAGCTAAATGATTGTAGGCGAGACATTGATCCTCTAGCATTGAAGGCAAAAGGTGAAGATTGGAAACCCAAAGTTATGGACGAGTTTTCCATTAACAGAGAAAATGGAAGTATAGATTCTTCAAGGAAGGAAGGTCAAAATGGACTCCCGCATCATCGAAGTGGCTGGGAGAAGGATGCAGATTCGTTATCTCCTGACAAGTCTCACAAAGAAGTAGAGCAGAGAAGTCCAATGCATGAACGTTTGATGACAGTTCAAGGGTCTACAGGTAATGGAAATGAATCAAGAAACTCAAATTCTCCATGTAATGGTTCTTCACATTTGTTTCATATGGAGAAAAACTTGTTTGCTGATGAAAACGTGTTGGATTGTGAACTGCCTGAGTTGGAGGTTTGCTACAAAGAGATGAATCATCACATGGTGAAAGACATATGTGTTGATGAGGGGAGGACTGCGAAGGACAAAATTTTGATCGAGAATATTAAGGGTGATAAGTCTGGGCATTTCATTCCCCAGCCTCCTAATGAACATATCCACTGCATTGCTAGAGGAGATACGGAATTTTTCTTGTCAGAGGCAATGGATGATGCATTGTTGGAGAACACCAATGGGCTCAGTGCTAATCAGTGTGACAGCAAAGAAAAAAAGTATAGCAAACTAGTTGCTCAAGAAAAGCTAAAATCTCACTCAGACTGCACTTCTGTAGAGGATACTGCTAAGTGTTGTCATCTGGAAGACTCAACAGAAATGGGGAAAGAAAACTGTGGTACAACTGACAAGGCTGCAGCTGATTCTTTAGAAGAGGACTTTCTGGTGGATAGGAAACTTTCAATTCAGGAGACTGGAAAACAAAGTTCTCTGAGATCTTTTCCCAACTCGTCAGATGGAAAAGTGAACAGAGTTGCGCAACTGCTTCATCAGGTTTGGGTCACTAACTGTGCTTTGGTTTGCCATTTACATTTTATCTTGCTATAGCAATGATGGCAGTGTTACTTTCTTATTCTTGAAGTTTTAGATTAGAATTCTCTGATCCACAGATTCCTGAAGGCAAAGCAGCTTTTGAGGGTCCAGCTGTGGCATCAGTGGATTCAGGAGTGCTACAGGAAGATGTTCAAGGTGGCAGCCTATTGGACGATGGTAAGACAGGAAATGGAAGCATCACTTCAAATTTGAACTCCCCCAAACAGGTGGTAGCTGACATAAAAAATGGGACAAGTGAAGATGTCAAGGTACAGTCTACTGACTTATGTGACATGCATAACCATAAGGACGACGATGCTGGCTATATTTCAGATGCTGGGCTAGTTCGACACACTAGCAGCAGCACAGGAAATGTTCACAGAAAATCTTTCATTGTGATGGATGGGAATTATGAAGGCTCTTCTTGCACTAGCTACGTTCCCTGTGATAGGGGCAAAGACAGGAATCTTGAAAACGTTCACGTACAAAAAGATGGCAAGTCCTATGATCTTTCTGCTGATGGCCAAGTTCAGTTTCCTGGCAACAAAAGCCAAAGTTCCACAAATGATGCTGTACGATTTGAGCCAAATGCTCCAACGAATCAGTGTAAGAACCCTGATAATGCTTCAGCCGTGGGCCAATTGCAAAATGACAAGGGAGAGACAAGCTTCTCTGCAGCCAGTCTTATTAGTTTCTCAGGTCCAATGGTTGTTTCCGGGAGCATGTCTCATCGATCTGATAGCAGTACAACCAGCGCAAGATCTTTTGCTTTTCCAGTGTAAATTTTGTCTCTTAACCACAATGTTCTTCCCTTTTGCTGTTGATCTCATGGCCATACTGGTAACTTACGGTTTTTTCTGTGCACAGATTACAATCTGAATGGAATGGCAGTCCAGTAAAAATGAGGGAAGCGGAGAGGGAACAACTTCGGAAACAGAGGTTTTGGAAATCAGGGTTTCTTTGCTGTAGATTCTAAACGCTGTTTCTATAGGTTATTAGTGGAATATACGTCAAGATTATAATCTAAAGATCGCATATTGTAAGTATTCGCGTCGATATTTTGACAACTGGTTTGCATCATCTGGGCTTCTCAAAGTCATTGTGAGAGCTGTGGCATGAATTCGTACATATGCACAGGTTGAGTTAGCTACAATTTTTGTTTCATATGTATCACTTCGCAGTATCAAACGTGGGTTTCCCTTTACTCGTGGGCTGTGGGCATCGTTGGTAAGTACCATTGACAAAAAGTGGTATCATGATTGTCACCGTAACATATGATTCGGCCTTTGCAGTGCGCTCTCTCTCTCTCTCTCTCTCTCTCTCTATATATATATATATTGATTGTATTAGCGCAAATGTTTGCACAATTTGTGAGAGTGGATGAATCTCAGGCTAATTAATGTATATAACAGAGTCACAAAACCAAAGCTACTCCGCCCATTAGTTAATCAGTCATGCTAACCTCATGGCGACACTGTGAAATTGCAATAAATCATCTTTGAATTCTCACAGCTCAATTTTTGCATTTTGCACTTGTTTTTTGGAGAATTAGAAATTAGTACCTTGTGTATTATCTGTTGCAAGCTTCGGCTTTGTATCAATGGATTCTGCTATATTTGATCATGTAAGATATAGGAAAAGGAATGAAACTTCGCTTAGGGGAATCAGGTTTTTCCCTTCTCTTTCAAGTATGTTATATTGAGTGATTGAATATTCTCTTATAATTTCTCTGCCATTGCTAATAAAGTAACAGGTGTTGGTCAAACATTGTTAAACCAGACAACGCTCTCTTTCTCCTCGGTCAGCTTGCTAAAGTAGTCATCGTTGTGGGCTTTAGAGTAGAATCCAATAACACGTGGCCTGTCAACCAAATGCTAAATGGACTGCTTCAAAAGTACTACTGTCCACTTGGGAACATCGCATGGAAAAATTGTTCCAAGGATGTTAAACAGGGGATGCAATGATTTTTGTTTAATTCTCAGAAAAATAATATGTAGTGGTTCACATCCGCATCCACATAGCCCAAATTTTAATTTTATGTCAAAAAGAACAGAAGAGGCACGCCTGCTCTAGGGTGACGTATATAACCTCTCACTGTAATTTTATTTCTTGACAACGTTGTGAAGAGCATCATATAAAGTATAGACAATTTCCATCCTAGGATACAGCTAATGCTTGGCTTCTTTCTAGAAATGAAGTTCTTAATTAAATCAGAAACATGTCCAGTATATCCTTCGTTTCCCACATTGTTTTTTAATTAATTAATTGATTGATTGATTGATATCGATTTCCAGAAACATTCTGCTTATTAATGAAGATTTTGGAAGATCAAAAGAAATAAAGTGAAATATTTCACTAAAAATTTGAGTCATAGTGATCAAATTAAAATATTGGCAGTGACCAAACTGTTGTTAGTAAAGACATGTTTGTAGTGAATATGCTAGGGGTGACCAAAACACTGAGGCTATGTTTGGATGCAAATTTGCTTCCATTTTCATCCCATTAATATTTATACTTTTAAACCTACTATGCAATAAAATAATTTTCTTATCTTTAACTTTCTCCACATTGTAGTTATTAAGCTCAATGTCTTTGTTATGACAAGAAAGTTTCCTACACAGCTATTTTTATCTATTACAGGCAACTAGAGTTGTACCTAAGTGAGTGACATCTCAAAAAACCTACTCATCCGTAAATATTAACTAAAAGTAGGGAATTACATGCAAAAAAGAGCAACTCATGACATGATCTTTTGTCAACGCTACAACTAACTATTCACATTGAGTTGCTTAACATATGAAAATCTGTTTGTTATAAGGCCAGTGGTCCTACCATGCTACGTGATAAAAGAAACCAATTCAATTCGAGTGAAGGTTACCAAAAGGGGAATCATAAAACTTAGGGTTTCCTGCGTACTTGTTTCGGAACTCTGATTTTGTGCATGTCTCTGTGACTGTGTGACTGTGGGCTGAAGGATCCCATTGCTGTATATAAATCCCAAGTTTCATAGAAAGTAAAAAGTGAATAAATTAGGCCTCCTTGCTATGGAAGTGTCAGCTCTCCTAGCTGTATTCTCTGTGGCTCTATCATTTCTGTTGGCACCTTCTGCTTCTGATCAAGCCAATGCGCAAAAATCTCTTGAACATGGTAGTGATTTGTACCACTCTTTTCAGTACATTTTCATGTGCTTATGATGCATTACACTTGTGTTTCACAAGCATGATTTCATGTGATCCTTTCTTGGGCAATATGCAGTTCAAGTTGCCAAATTTAGTCAACCTTCACTGCCAAGGAAGCTCGACCTCAACGAAGAGGCAACTGCACAGCTTTTGTCATACACCTCCTTTTAACTGATTTCAAATTATCTTTCTCCTTCTAACTTGAAGTATATGTACTCCTTGTGATCACAGCTGGTGAAGAGAACTTCTGCTGACAAAGATCTTACTTCGCCGCGGGACAAGAAATCCATACAACCCTCATCAGGTACACACTCGCACACACAGCTTTTTCAACATTTTAACAGGGTAAGGGTGAAAATGCAAATTGACACAGTCAGTACATACGAGCACACATGTTTATTGTGTCTTTGTAGAAATACAGGCACAGGAGAAATAGAGAAGCAAAATGGAACTGAGAATTTCATCTGTTGAATCATTGCTTATCCACAATTTTTTCTTTTGATTACTACATATATTTAAAGTGTGACATGTCCAGCAGGTAGCAAACAGCATGGAAAAGAAGAAAATGCAAGGCATGCAAGAGGAAGAGAATGGGTTAATGAAGAGGAACCTAACAAGTCAGAATGTTTTAGTATGGATTATGGGACGGTTAGAAGCAGACCTCCCATACATAACAAGTAAATCTCATTTGTTCCATTAACCATGGGTTTTTGCTATTTAATAGTTAAGAGCAACAGCAGTAGTTTTCTAGCATAAATTTGGGGAGGGAATTAGTGGGTTTTGAGCTGTGTTGTGGCCGGCAAACCCCCTTTAAGTTTTGTCACGATTTATATTGTAATGATCTAGGATTATTCTCCTCGTTAAATTTCCATGCACAAGTTTTTGTTTTTCTTTTCTCTTGTTTATTATGATGCAGTCAAAGGAGGCTAAAACCCAACATTATATCAAATCTTAACAAGTTAATCAGAAATAATGTTTACTGTGTGTGTATTTATTTTTTTATTCGTAGCTTCTGATCATCAAGGGAATCTGAGTTCCATGGATATAATGATTGCATGTTGATTAACTACTACAGTTTATTTTTATAATAATAATAACAATAAATTACAGTTAATTATTGATGCCTTCAGTATTGATAATTAATATAATTACTTATTATTCAAGACTTAATGATTATACAATCACTTTATTTAACAAACATGGAATCCGTCTATGTCAATTCATTGATAAATACTGACTTTGCGTCAATTAATCCATTAAATCTTTAACATTAGATTCTTTTGGTTGACTCTGTTTAAGGTGCAACCAATAATAAATTTTGTCAATGCTAAATTTTCTACAAATATGTAAAAGAAACTAGGAAAATAAAAAACTTGTAAGATTGGTAACTCTTCGTCCATCAAGATTAACTTGGAGATTGAAGATCAAAAATGGAAAAGAAAAATTCTTTACTGATTCTTTTTTTTTGGAAATTATGAATTGCGTTGCACCTATTTGGGTCAGGCCCAAATCTAAAAATTATCAATTGGGCCGTAGCCCAAGACCTTTCCTAATGGGCTTTGAGAATGTATGATCTGGGCCGATGCTTTGAGAAGTTTTTGACCCTTTAACCCATACCACCCCTAAAAACTGCCACCATTTTCGCAACCGCCACCGCTGCCACCACGATATCCATGGCGGCCCGCCTGCTTCTTCCGAGGACGTCAACTAAAAAGACCTGCCAATTCTTCACTAGCAGCTTATTCCCCAACCTGTCCTCCCCTGTGCTTTTCTCCACCCACTGCAGAAGAAGCAAACACTTCCACTTATCCCCAAATATTCTCCGGCCACCAGCGGCCAAGAAGGTGCCTTTCACGGCCACCGCGCACGGGGTGAAGTGGCAAGACTCTTACCGCTGGATGTCCGACATCAACGATCCGGATTTTGTCAGCTACCTCAACCAAGAGAACTCCTATGCCGAGGCATTTATGCGAGACACCGAAGAGATGCAGAGGACTCTTTATTCTGAGATGGTATCCAGAATGCCATCCAAGATTTCGACCCCTTCCGAACGTTGGGGGCCCTGGTCTGTGTGATTTTACTTTAGTGTGCAATCACAAAATCGAATTCTGTATGCTTTATATTTTGAAATGTGATTGGATAGGCTGTACTATCAGTGCATTCCAGAGGGGAAGGAGTATCCTGTTTTATGTAGGAAGTCAGCTGTTGAAAGGAAGGGTTGGGTACGCAACGTGTTCAATTCCTTCAGAGGAGGATTTGGGAAGGAACAAGTTTTACTCGACTGGAATGAGATTGCAGAAAAACATGGCAAGCTTTTCTTTAGCTAATAATTTCATTGCATCAGATTGTTTCTCTTCCATCCTGTGTTATTTGTACTTTGTGAAATGATTATCTTTTGGCTGAAGTTGTTTCAATCTGAAATTGTTTATATTGAATTTTTTGTGCCAAAACACTAGAACTGGCTTCTAATTCATCTGTCTCTCGTGACAAACCAGCATTATCATCATCATCATCATCTTCTTCTTCTTCTTCTAGAACTGGCTTCTAATTCATCTGTGTCTCTTGTCAGTCTAGTATTATCTTCTTTCTTCTTCTTATTCTTCTAGAACTGGCTTCTAATTATGAGTTTTTTGCCTGAATATGGCTTATGTGTGATGGTGGGCTTCTATATACGAGTGTTATAACCATTCTTTATTTCTCTAGATCATGGATAATGTCACTGCGAATATGGATAATTTCATTATTTTTAGCATGTGGTTCATCTCTTCAAATAGGATATTGCCATTTAACTGAAAATTGACCTTTTGTTTTTCTTTTAGCAATGCGGTTTTAACTAATTTGAGACCTATAGATGAGAAGAAATGCGGTTCTACCTTTGCATTTTGAATGATTTTTCTCTCTCCATTTTGTATTTATAGAGGAAGAGATATTGATCTGATATAGTTCCTATTTTGAACCAGTAAATATACATGTGCATTAAAGCAGCAGGATCTACTTTTGTAGGATATGTCCATGTGGGTACATGCAGAGTATCACCAGACCACAATTTTCTTGCATATACAGTTGATACAACAGGGAATGAACAATTTCAGCTTCAAATTAAGGACCTTCGGAATAACTCCATTCTCCCACGATCCAGAGAAGAGGGTGTCCTTAGTTTGGCTTGGGCCCAGGATAGCTGTACTTTGTTCTATACATTATGTGATCAAAACCAGCGGCCTTGCAGGCAAATTCTATAACCTTTTCATGTTTATTTTGTTGTGGAATCCAGAATGTATTCTTACAAGTGTGTATTGATATCAGGATAATGTGCACCAAACTGGGATCACATTATGAGGATGACACCACGATACTTATGGAAAATGATTCACGCTTCTGTGTAGATATTACAAGTACGAAAGATGGCAAGTTTATAACAGTGAACTCTAATTCAAGAACTTCATCTGAGGAAGGAACTTACTGTTTCAGTTCTCTTGTCTGCTTTTGTTAGCTTGAATTGCAAAGCTATCTTCTGCTGGTGTAGCTTATCCAATTCCTTGCTATGGCGCAGGTATATGTTATAAATGCAACCAATCCACAAGCTGAACTACAGAGGTTCTGTGAACGTGTGTCTGGAGTCCAGTACTTTTTGGAACATCATCACAGCTTTTTCTATGTTCTTACTAATGCTCCCATAAATGAAGTAAAGAATTTTTCTGACAATGGTTATTACTTAGCTAGATGTGGAGATGAGAAGGTTCAGTCCGCTAATCTAAAGGTAATTTCTTGTGATGGCTTTTGTGCTTAGATCAAGTAAAAGGCTTTTGTGTTTTTCATAAATCAAAACCTAGGGGATAGACTATTTTGGCTTGAACAATTTAATGCATCTTCTTTAGTTTTTGAGGCTTCCGGAGACATGCTATTACTGCCCTTTGCGAGAGAAATAATGAACTCAACAAGAATTTCAGTTTGGTGCTTTGTTGGGGAGCAATTTTGATAAAATGAATTATATGGCTGTATCAATTCTGTCAAAGAGGTTCTGTATTATTGCATGTCAGCGAGTGAATTTTTTTCCCTTGAAGAATAGAAAAAGAATATTTAAATTAAAAATATATGAATCAAAAAAATGCACAGAATTTGGTCAATGCACATTCTTGGTTAATGGGGAACAAATGAAAATGCATAAGCTATGCATTTAAATAGAAATAATTTTAGGATTCAACATGCCCAATACGTGAGTCTTGTGTTGACATCTTGATTACGCACATTATGTATTCCATTGACTGCTTCTATTCCATGTTATTTAGGCCTTATTTACATCAAAATTCATTTTAATTCTAAATATTTATCGGTTACTTCATGTATGAATATCACATAATTCTCAGGATTTCCTGAGGATCATCATCATCATCATCATTATTAAACCATTTCTGTTTTCTTTTTTCAGAATGTCATTATGCCTAGTGAAGACATTTGCTTGGAAGATATGGATATTTTTAATGGACACTTGGTCCTTTTTCTTAACAGAAGGGGTTTCCCTTCGATATGTTCTATTAACATGCCTATTGATTTTGATTGTGAGGTATAAACTTTTTGCTTCATCAATTAATACAGCATTATAGCTTGTAAATATACTCTTTTTTCTGTATATGAAATATGCTTATAATAATATGGTTTTATTATTTGGAATGACAGCACATTGCGCTTTGAACAAGATCTGTTATAAATGGGGAAATGGTTAATGAACTGCTTATATTACATGTGTACTTATTTTTGCTTCAAACTTGTTATTTTCTGTGCTTGAAAAAGTATTGGCAATGTTTGTTTTCATTTTTCATACTCAAAAAACATACATTACAATCATTATACTTTTTAAAATTTATCTCTTTCTCTCTCTTACTTTTACATAATTTTCAAGAAAAATACACCTAAAAATACCATTCAAAAACCAAAACAAACATTGCCTTTAAGATTTAGGTGGCATGACCCCCAGTTTCATATGATATGTGAAGGATGGAAGAGCCCACATGTGCTCAAGCAAAAGGAGAATTCTTAGTCTTATCAACTTGACTAGTACTATCATCATGACCAATATAACTAAATCTAGCTTTTTTTCTCATTAGTCTTAATTTGTGTTGCAGAAAGAAATGAAGATTGATGATCTTGATCCTTGGTATTTTCCGCTTCCCTCAAACATGTGTACAATCACACCAGGCTCAAATCACGAATTCATGAACACTGTCTACCGTGCTGTCGTCTCATCACCTGTGGTATAATTTTGATCATATTAGTGATGAAATCCAACTTGAATTGTTTATACATAGCTAATCATCACTCCTTAAAATTGATAGAATATACATGCATAATATATGCATGAGTCTGTACATGGGAGAAAGTAGATAATGCAGTTTATCAAATATTTAGATGCAGGGCATTTATTTATAAATTACTTGAATTAGGCGATTGTAAGGTTTCAATTGGAAATGCCAAAATGAAACTGAATCCATCTATATGTATCCATCATGTTGATATGCAGACACCTGATCTCCTTGTTGACTATGACATGTCAAGGCAAATTTTCTCCATCGTTCACCAGGAAGATGTGAGAAATATTTCTAACAGTGATGTTGAGAATTGCTCACTGAACTATGACCATGACACTGCTAAACCTTTAGATGTTGCAAACAAGGAAACAGATGTGAAGGATGATCGAAGGTGTGGGTGGAAGGATTTCTCTGACAAATATGTTTGTGAAGTGAAGGAGGTGGTCTCCCATGATGGTGTCAGAATCCCACTTACTATCCTCTTCTCTCAAAGTGCATATAAAAAGGGTCAGTCTCCTGGGCTTCTTCATGGATATGGTGCTTATGGTGAAGGTTTGGATAAAAGTTGGTGTCCAGACCGTTTAAGCTTACTTGATCGGGGTTGGGTTTTTGCATTTGCAGATGTGAGGTATATGCAACGTCATCATCTTCTATTTTGAAAATTTCTTCCAATACACAAAAGGAGATTTGGCTGGAATATCTTGTCAGTTCATTTATGTACTTTTATATTATTTTGTTCCCCTAGTCGTCAAATTGAAAATTTATGGAATTTACTTGTAGTGACTCTATTTGGACTGTCGCAATCACATGAAAAAGAAAAGCTTTTGATGTTAAATGGAAATAGGTGTGGTAGAACAGGTGATAATGGAAATCACTGGCCATATAGGATATCACACATTCAATCACTTAAAGTTTTCTTAGGGTCTTCAAACCTTGTGGAAACTTATTTTCATCCTTGAAACTGTAATTTTACAAAGAGATACCTTTTAGTATAAACAACGTAAGTTTGTTCTCAAATAGGAGCTTGCAGTGAAGCAAGATTTACATATGGATTTCTGGAAGATGTATAATCTGTTAACATTTGAAACATACAATCGACCGCATGATCTTCATGTTACTTTTGGCATGTTTTCTTGGCTCAGAGGTGGTGCTGGTGTCAATCCTTATTGGCACAGTTCAGGTCGTGGATTGAACAAGTTAAACTCAATACTTGATTTTGTTTCATGTGGTGAGTATCTAATCAATGAGGGCTTTATCAACAAAAATGAGTTGTGTGCTCTGGGTGTCAGTGCCGGGTGCCTTCTTGTTGGAGCAGCCATCAATATGCGTCCAGAATTGTTTCGTGCTGTCATTTTGAAGGTAGGCAAACTTTAAAATGCCTCAACATTTCACCTAAGCTTTCTGGCAGCATTTTGAATTATTTTATATAGCCCTCACGTGGTTTCACTTTTATGTTTATGGTATTTTTAAACCAAACATACGGACTAAAATCTCAGTTCCTATCTTGTCTCATATTCTATGTAAAAATTCATATCTTCCAACGTATGTTTCCTCCCTTTGGTGTATAAATATGTCGTCCTCACAAAGCACAAACTTATTATGCTATTTATTTTGTCCTTGATGCCATGAATGCTGCAGCTGGGATCTTCAATACGGTATATTCAGTTAGAATGCAAGTGCTGCGTCAAATATAGTTTGTGTTGCCTTTTTTCATTAATCCCAAAATCGTAAATGAAATGAACATTTTCAAGAGGTGCTTAACGTGTTGTTGTGCCTTTTTCATCACAGGTTCCTTTTCTTGATGTGCTCAACACACTGTTGGATCCGAGTTTACCTCTTACCACTTTGGATTATGAAGAATTTGGAAATCCTCAGACACAGTCCTTCTTCAAGCATATTCTCAAGTACTCACCTTATGATAATATTCCTCCAGGAATTTGCTGTCCTTCAACGCTTGTGACGGCCTCATTTAATGATTCCCGGTAATCCATATTTGTTTCCTGTGGATGGCCATTCATCAAGTATTAAACCATGCATATTCTTTATTATAAAAGTGCACATAGATCCGAGTAGATCCATGGACATATTTGATTCTTGCAGATGAAGATCATTCACCTGAACCAATGCACTGTTCCCTGCATGCATTGCCTGTATCTTAAGTGTTGAAACCTTGGTTCTTGATTTTGTCTGAGTGTAACTTTCCCATCCTCAGAGTTGGCGTTTGGGAAGCGGCAAAATGGGTGGCCAAGATCCGGGACACTGCATGCACAAGCTGTTCTTCTTCAGTCATCCTGCAGACGAATATGAGCGGAGGGCACTTCTGTGAAGGTGGCCGCTATGCTTACTGCTTGGAAACAGCTCGTGATTATGCTTTTCTCACGAAAATTCTGAAGGCAACTGAGAACAGGACCTGAGAAGAGAATTGCAGCAGTTTCTCACGAAAGTTATGAAGGCGACTGAGAACAGGACCAGAGAAGAGAATTGCAGCAGTTTTTGCTTGATGGGCTTGAACAAAAGACACCTGCTGTCAGCTTATCAGCCATCAGCTGCAGGTGAGACACCCCACATCGACATGTTCTGTGAACTCGGTGGGTTTGTGAATTGATAGGTGCACCGGACCGTCTCAAAGGTTTCTGTCGGTATTCAATTCTTTACTGTAACCTGAAGCACAAAAATGAGGGTAACGCAATCTTAGTCATGGGTCTGCTCTCTCGCATTATTATTGGTTCTTTGGTTACTTCAGCAGGTGGTGTTGGGGACATGACATTTATCTCGAATAAATTCTAATGAATATACGTTGACTTTATATTGATATGAACTACTTATTTTTGCACTGACTATTTATGTTATAGGTTTCACTATGACTCTGTTAACCTACCATTCAAGTGGGAATCATGAAGCCTACGCCCATGGCTTCTTCCACAACTGAATCCCTTCATTCTTCCTCATTCCTTTCCGATACTTAACCTCAAAAGCTGCCATCACAGCAGCAAAGACACTTTCCATTGCTCCAACACCAGTGGCCTCTCTACCCACCGTCTGGACATGCTGCACTCATTGCTGGCCCTTCTCAATGAATTGCACTGGTGTTTCTTCCCATGGCCACGAAGATCAGCTTCCAGGAGCAATGGCGGACTCACATTCGTCCACGTGCAGCTGCACCAGAGACAGGGATATCGTGTGCAGCTGTTTCATGGGCTTCGGCGGATCAAATATTCTTGGACATGCAATCAATCCTCTTAGGACGGTTCTTGTCGGTAAATGTCCCAAGAATGTGTCATCTTGTTTGGCCAAACAAGATTCTATTCATTTATGTTATGAAAAATATAAAACCATATGCTTCATCGAGTATTTATTTCCATGTTGTTACAACTTTTACAATTTGAAAAATTCATTCCAACGATCAACCCCAATCACCATACCTACTTGAGGGTTTTTTAGTAATTTTACTAAAATATACTACATAAATATCATAATGGAATGGATGATTGTTTCGTGTTTAAATTCAAGAGAGTTCTTCCACAATTCAAAGTATCAATCAACCAGCATCATAATGGATCACAGGAATTCATTCCGAAAATAAATGTACCATTTGGCTGAGTACTCGTGAGTCGTGATGAATGTCATGTTTCAATTTACCTTTGAAGCTTGAATAAGTGGGAAAAATATGCGTACACATTATTATATTATTATATGCCTCCATGAAAGTAACTGAAGTTTATTTTATTTGATGTTTTCGTTTTCAGTCGTCAGTCCTTGAATACTCCATTGTTCGTCATGCACATGTAGCATGCACCGAATCACGTTTTATAACCCTTAAAATTTCAAGAATTTGATTCCAGGAAAATACCTGGGCAATGGACATGTGTTGGTTCCATCCAATGGGGGGTTGAATCAAATGCAGTATGAGGTAAGAATAATTTAGTTTTGTAGTTATTATACTTACATGACAACTGGTTGTGAAAATATGTTTGCAGATATGTGATCTGGCCAGGAATCTGGTAAAGATTACGAAGCTTTTCCTGAAATTTGTTCACTATCTCACAGTCTTAGGTTTCAAATACACCCAAGCCAAAAGGCATTGGTGGATCTCCAATTAGAAGACAGAGCACTAGAAAGTGTTGTACAGTTCTACTCAGGTGAGGCAGGTGTTGATGACTTCTAAGAGCACATCAAACTACAACAGGTAGATCAGAGTCTAAAAAATCAATTTTTACTTAAATCAAATTCCAAACATGTAGATTAAAGCTTGACTTCACATTTTCTAGTGATGTTAACATCAATACCAATTTCAACAACATCCACAAATCACGGAGACAAGTGGTGTATATCCACCATGCAAAATAATGAAAAAGCAAGCCTCTCTCTATGAATATAAGCAGCTTGGATGAGACTAAAATCCAAAAACACAAGAAATAGCACATATACAATGAACAATTACTTGTCCAGCAGAGGAAATAACTTGGTTGAAAGCGGATGCCCTGAAGCTGCCATGGTATCATTCAAATCTTTTGCCTTTTTTGGCCTTGATCCAAATCTTCACTGTTACTGGTGTCTTGAAAGGTCCCAACTGGTTGGTTGCTAGAAGGCATAGGGATACCAAGGTCCTAGTGAAATGCAAAATATTTTGTGAGAAGGAAAACAGAAATTTGCAGTAGGACTCTTATGATCATGGAGTTCAAGGGTATCCCAAACCATAGAGAAAACTGCAATATCTAAATGAAAAGCTACATGCCTTAACACTTGATATCCCTGCGGCAGATCCTCTGTTAGCTCGTTTTCCAAGATTAATCTGGACCGAAATGCTGGCTTGAGACAGATCCACGCCCGTGCTCTGAAGCGCTTGTGTCAATGAATTCAATAACCTGATCATGATTAAACAACTCATTGGCTAAGATTGTACCCATGAAGTGTTCAGAATTAGAAAGTCTCCATTGAAATAATCTCAAAACTAAGTAATCAACAAAGAAGATATCATTCCAATGTTCAAGCATTTCTGTCAACTAACAAAACTTCTTAAGCATTTTCCTGTATTTGTATCCATATCTGATCTGAGGCATACAAAACTAAAATTAGAAAAATTCCATGACAACTCAAGATTACAGGACCGAGACTTTAGATAATACAGCTAAAGGCGTGGCAATTCACATTCTGTCATTTGAATGAAGATCTTATCATCACCACCAAAAAGAAAAACACATCAATTAATACCACAGAGATATATGGTAACCAGCTTGGCAGTGTCGATTGGGGTGGATTGTTCCACTAGATCAGTGAAATCTCACCACATAAGTTGATACAAGTTGGCAAAAACTCTTGGTAAGCGTATAAATTACATCACCTAACAAGAATAGGGCAACACAACTCAAATGAATGTACTGCAAACAAAGTGGCAACCTGGAAACACAGGACATTGTTTAAATGTTAGAACTCAAGAGCCCAAATGTTACAATAACTGAGCCCTTCAATGAGAGTTTCGGGTATGAACTTACTGTTAGTGATAGCCAAGACAAGAAGTCCTTTTGGAAGTGAAACAGAAATAAAAAACCATAAAAAAGTGAAATGATCACAGTCAAAAAGCATTTTAAGTGTGCAAGATGCATCGTATAAATAAAAACTAGTTTAGCTGTGCATGTAGTTACATGTAACACAACTTACTCTTTGGAGTAGACACTTGAGATGCTGATTGTTCCCCCCTCAACTGTCAGCTCGTTTTGACAGTTTAGAGCATCAGCAGTGGTAGGACACTCCACTGACTGTGCATCTGAAGGTTGCCCATGTAATGTGTGGGAGAATGCACCATCATTTGCAAGTGGCATGGTAGCCTGCAGTGGCATGGGCGTGCCCATTGCTTTGTTAGGAAGTTCAACATGCGGATCTATTGTCCTAGAAGGGACATCCCTAGCATGATCAGATTCAATAGGATTCTGCTGACCCTGTTGCATTGTTGTTGGAACAGCAACAATATTTTCATCGAGTCTGCCAGGAAATGTTGAACAAGGGCCAGAACCATTCTTCACAGTTTGTGGCTGACCAACAAAATTTTGAACCCGCCAGTGACTGTTTCTCTATTCCAACCAAAACGAGATAGAAATCAGTTTGGAACAAAATTATCTCAAGATTCAAAATTGCAAATATTCTGTAGCTTTTTCTTATTAACCCAATTGGCTCACTAAGTTACTAATTTAATTTGACTTATTTGCTTCCCAAAAATTGGTTGACATGATAAACATGAATACTTTGAAAAAAGTGAACGTTGATGGAGAGAAAACCAAACTTCATTTTGATTCAACAGAAAAAGGCCCTCTGCTAATCATGAACCATATACTAGAATGAAAAATAAATCAGAGTTTGATCACAAATGTAAACAAACACAATGAGTGCTGAGATAGGCAGGATAGAGGATACCTCCATAATTTAATGAAACTGCCTCAAAACAAAGTAAATTATCAACCTTGAAATTACTAAGAGTGAAAAGGACAAATAGCTGGTATAGTATGGGCAGAATATTTACAGAGTCTTATGGAGGTTTTTCTTTCTGAGGGATTAACAGAAGAATAAGTCTGTTGATTATTTTCTCAGAAAAAAAGTTTTTTATGCATATGTCTCATGCATACATGTCAGCACAATCAAATGAGGCTACTGAGATATGTGAACAAATAACTACTTAAGATTTGATTTAGTGGTCATGAGGAAAACAAAATTCTCTGCCCACAATTAAACAGAAATTCCCTTCTTATAAGACAAAAATGAAAAATTAGTGTGCTAAATTACTTAATTGTCATCATTAACATCAGTGACAAAGCCTAGAAGTAGTCACTCCGTACCAATGAAATTAATAAATATCCACCAACTGCTATTGCAAAACTAGGATGAATTGCCCTTCCATTTGTAGGAGACACCAAGAGGTCTCAAGGAAATGGGTCAAATTTGACTTTAGGTACTTGTCATCTACAATAATGGAAATGACAAATTCATTCCCTGAAGAATCAAGAAAGAAAATGATAAAAATTATGTTAAGTCGAGTGTCAGTATTATACCCATGGCATTAGCTTTGTTGGTTCTGAACTCCAAGGTTGATATGACCCCTCATACTTTTGTAGTTTTTCCTGTAAAAGCTGGACGTACTGAATCACCTGCATTGCAAAATCAACAGTTAGGAAAAATGATTTAAAACAGAACCGCAAGTCAACAACATCAGAAAACAAATATAGTGTATATTATAATTAAATGATATACCTCTAACAAGAATGATGCGGTGTCCCTCTTCTGATCGCTGTGTGGTACAAGTTCTCTCAGTATCTGAAATCTGAGGCAGGCAAGATAAAATGTTTCAAACAATGGTGCTGGTGGGAACTTATACAATAAAAACCATATTTACATATCACAAAACCTTGACCAGTGAACTTGTCAAAATATAGCATGTAATAGTGAGAAACTTCCAAGTGTATTACTAACAATTCAATAGGTGATAATTAATGGGGACAATGAATTAGACAGAAACACCCACACCCCTACACACACACAAATAAATAAATAGCACAGCTTCAAAAATAGATACTCGCAAAATAATATAATCGACAAAGCCATTGTGATAAATAGACAAGAGACAAATGTATGTGTAGGAAATAGACATCCAATTTATCCTTTATCACATATATTAAGAATGACCAGTCATGTTAAACTAAATCATGATACCAAAAGTCTTCTAGCCAACAACAAGGATAGAAACATAAAATGAGAAAACCCACTATTGTTTCCACTGCAAATATGAGATAGCCAAAAGCAAAGTCCTACTCTTAGATTAACCAATTTAAAAGGATTCAGCTTCTGCTGGTTTCTTGTGCAGTGTCTGCTGATGCTGGATGCTCCCCACCAACAACTTAGACTATTCTCTCTTAAAAAGTGATAATGCTTCTATGCAAAGAAAATTAGGAAAATTTTGCATTGAATGTCATTTATGATTGCTCAAAGCAAATATTTTTCAATCAATTTCAATTATCACAATAAATGTCACTTAAATTTCTTCAATCAATCTTGCCAAACTTTCAGAAGTACTAAATGTGAATGAGTGGATAATAAAATATAATATCAATACAAAAATTCCCCTAAAAACACAGGCATAGAGCAATACATTTGTTAATTACAGCATGTATGTTTGAAGTAGATTACAAGAACACGTGAACTAAACAAAAAGCATGCATTCAACCATATGGACTGCTGAATTTCTTTATTGTGCCATATGTCAAAAATTCAGCGGTTAATACACCCTCGAATCAATTATATATGAAATACTACCTCTCATTGATCTTGCTCCGCCGACGCTGCTCTGTAACTGAGTGTTTTGACCTTATCGCATTAGCTTTGTCACTGTTCTTCCCATCTGATTCCGCAAACTCATACAAATTAATAAAGAAAAATCACCATAATTTTCGACCCTAGAATCCAATTCCACAAAGAGCTCGCCTTCCCCAACCCGCGCCCGTTCCCTTCCCCCCAAAAATTAATAATTAAACGATAAAAATTTTGGACATCAGGATTCAGAACGTAAATACAGAAAAACAAACAAAAAGCAAATTAATGTATACCTTTGGTGTAATTAGCCGATGGTGAGGCATCTTTTTTCGTACCAAACTTTTCATCCTCCTCTTCCTCTTCCAGATGACCTTTTCCAGAATTCATTTTCTCTCTTTATCCCAGGATTGAATCTCTTCACTCAGAAACACTGCACAGAAATCCCTCAATTGAATACACCCGCAAAATCTAATTTAAAGAATACCCAAAAAAAGGTAAAAGGATCGAGTAGAGATCTGTAGAAAACTCGAAATTATGGAGTCAAAACAGAAAAATGAATTTTTTTAAAACAGATTACAGCTGCTTTTGGTGTGAAATTGGAGTTCCTGAATTGGGGTAATCCTACAGCAGTAGTTCAACACCGGCCTCTTTGTCTTTATTTAACCCATATATGTATTTTCTTTAAGGAGCGGAAAGTCTGCTTTCATTTTCATTTTAATTTTTTTTTTGGGGGTCTATATACATGTGGGTGTGTGTAAATATTATTTTTTTCCTCAAATCCAATAATTTTTTAAAAAATGATGGAAAAAGACAGCGCGCTCCGTTCTCCCCTTGCATGGATTCAAGGCTCTGTTTGGGACAGTCATTTTGTTGGGATAATATTTGGAGGATGTGGTCAGGGTGTATGCGGGTTCGGTTGGATTTATAATTATAAATTTAACCCTAACGGAATTATAAAAATTTAAATAGTAGGTGATAAAACTTTTCAAACTACTTGATTTGGGTTGGTTGATTTGTTAGGACTTTTACAGGTGTATTTGGGGCTCGTAAAATTTTATACGTATTGATTTAAAATAGATGTGAAGTTATTACTTTAATTTAAATTTTATAGGAGATGTTTGGGAGAGGAGTTTTTGTTGAATATGAAGTTTGGTAGGAGTTGTGTTGACATAGTAATATGTTTAAAAAGAATATTTTAATAAGATGAATAATAAAATTTATTTGAATATATAGATATAAAATATATAATAATGATTGAATGGGTGTGATAGTTTATAGATAATAATTGTATTATAGGGTATAAATAAAAATAAATATGAGTATTCATATGATATATATATATATATATATAAATATTGATTTGATCGTGAATAAGTGTAATGATTGAAAAATAATTAGGTTGTGTTTAGTTTGCACGTTGAAATTGAAATCAGATTAAGAACCATTCATCTCGAATTTGGAATGGAGTTATTCATTTTCATAAATTTGTTTTATTGAAAATGAACTCTTTCGGAAAGTGATATGAAAATTTTTTAATTTTAATCTTAGATTTACATAAATTAAAAAATAAACATTGCACATGCAAATTATTTATAAAATTATATTTTTATTAATTATAATACATTATAAAATTATGATATTTTTATTAATAAAACTAAAATCTTCAAAACTAAATAATATTATAAAATAAAAAATAAATATAACAGTTAAAAAAGAAGAGAACATCAAAGAAATATAAATGTTATACATTAATAGATAAATAAGAGAAAAGAAAAAGTAGTTACTTTAAAGCTCTAAAGTATAATTTAATAGTACATAAATAGTTTGGATGAAAAAATTTTAAAAAATAATCAATAAAAAAGATAAAACAAAGTCAAACGAGTGGGAAAACATAATAAAAACGAGAATAGACTATGTTAGGTGATTGAAGAGAAATAAAAAGAAAAAAGTTGAAAAAATAAAAATAAAAATGAGAGTAATTTAATAAGTCAAATAGAAGATAAAGGAAAAATATAAAAAAAAGAGTAAAATACATTAAATAGAGAGAAAAACAAAAGTTTTTTTTACAAGTCTAATTTAGTGATTTTACATTTAATTAAGCGAAGCATAAGTATTATTTTTAATTATATATAGTGTATGTATTATTATTTATTAAGTTAATATAACTTATATATTTTAAATTAAATATATGATAATCAAGTTTGGGTTTCAAACCTTTTGTCTTACTAAAGATTTGATAAATTTTAAAATTTTCGTCATGATTTCCAAATTTCAAGTCCAATAATCATATTTTTCTTTCCAATTCCTAATTCAAATATCCTTTTACCAAACACCAATTTAATGAATTATATACATGAGAGAGAATTTTTAAATTTAAATTTAGATGAAAATGTTATTAAATGATATGTTTAGTAATAAAAAGTTTGACAAAATGTTTTGAAATTGAGAGTGGAGTTCCAAACATAACCATAAAGTACTAACTGATATTATATAAGAAAAATTAATGCTAATGAAATGTAAAACAATCTTTTAATCTTTATTGCATCTAACCAATTAAGTTCAATTTGACTATAAGAAATTCAAATAAAAAAGAAAAAAGTGCTTTGCATTACAGTAAAAAAATCACAAAATTAAATTCCATGCAATAAACTAATATCGTTTTCTAACACTATATTTAAAAGTGGAACATAAAGAAAATAAAAAAAAAATTATAGATAGTTTTTCTTGACTTTTATAGATAGTTTAAATTATGATGACTTTGAATTGTAAGTTTTATAGTTAGTAATGATTGTTCTCTTTATTTTTTAATATTTGTTTGTGTTTTATTCAATCCAATACACGTTTTTTTATTATTTTAAATTGGCTTTAACTATTATAGAAAATAAACTATTTAACAATATTAGATTAGATTTGAAATGTATCTATAAGTTAGAGAAAATAGGTTAAATTTTATGATAGGTATTGCTCAATTAAAGCGTATTTTTAAAAGCAATAAATTATTGAAAAGTAGAAAATTAAAAATCATAACTCACGTGGGGAAATTTAGTAAGTGAAAATTTCATAATTCTTATAATGTTGAAAAACAAGATGATGCACAAAAAATAATATGTAAAAGAAATATTTTTAATTTCCACTATTTATTACAACAGGTAGGTCATGTAAGTAACAGGTTTGATTTTACGGCTTGCAATTCAACCTAATTTTGCATGTTGGGCAGCTCAAGCAAGTTTATATACACCTATAGAAATTGTATTAAAATGGTTAATCTATTTGGAGAGAATGCATTGACAAAATAAATAGTATTATTTATTTTAATTTATATATATATAATGTAATAATGATAGAATAATATAACAGCATACACACACAATGATTTATTTATGAATATAAGTATACAAAAATGTAAAAGTACACATGTGTGTATATATGTATATTTATTAATTTGATTGTAAATATGATTAATAATTGAAGAATAATTAGTATACGTAATAGAGAAATATTTTAAATTTAAATTTGAATAAAAATTTTATTAAGTAATTTATTTAATAGTGTAAATTTTGATGGATTGTATGAAGTGAAATATGGGATTCCAAACACACCAAAAGTTTATTTTTGGCATTCATGTTTCATTAAGATAAATAAATAAATAAATAAATAGGGGCGCCAGCGGGCGGCTGGTGCCTTTTGGCCGTTCAAGTTACGTTACATTTGCTTACATTTTTTAGTGTATGTTTTTTCAATGAAATTTTATAAAAGAATATGTAAAGATAATAAAGAGAAATAGATAATTTTTTAAAAAATACGTAATAATTGAAATGTGTGCTTCAAAGTGAATAATTATAAACAACAAAGCTTTAGAGTTTATATACATTGGAACGGGAATTTATTGTGGATTTTAATTTTTTTAAATAAATAATGAGTAAATAATTGTGGCAATATAATCTATCACTGTATTATTAAGATTTCATCACTTATAGTTACCAGATTTTTTATTTTCAATATTTTACGAAATATATTGCTTAATTAAGTAACTAATACTACCTAACTCATTATACTTCTCAAATTTGAATGTAGAATTAATGACTTTCATTTTTAATCATTTTGTAATTCGTTTCAATTATCAAGATACCACAGTTATTTATCTTTTGTCACACAAATTCACATAAAGTATATTATAAAAATACTGAATGTTATTTTTAGCAATAGTTTGTACATGTATTCTTTTTTCTTTAAAAAAATCATGATGTAAATTTTTTACATTTATTTTTAAATTTATACAAAATAAATTCAATAAATAAATATGCATTATTTATAGTGTGTGCATGCTCTAATAAGTTCAATAAATCATTTTTTTTTTAATTTATATGCATAGTATGCACTGTTGCCAGTATTGATGGTCAATATATTGTTTAAGAACAGATTATAAAAAAATGAATATGTATTCATATACATAAATAATTAAGGGATACAAAGGTGGGACATAAATATGAATAAAATCATGTTGTTATCTCATAAATAGTATTGATGGTCAATATATTGCTTAATATTTTGTAACATCACTTACATGACAATGGAACTTTTGAGTTGGACGAGGTCTTATTGACTTCGAACTGCATGAATAATTTGCATGTTGCTCTTTTACTATTCTATATTATGGGGTGTATATTGCAACAAACAACGTGTATTTTTCCTCTGTCAAAATGTCTAATCCAAATTTTACATCTTTTTTCGTGCTCGAACGATATGAAGAAACTCTATTAGTGACCCTCACAATCTCAGACAAAACGTCATTCACCAGCCCTCGAGTAGTGCATTTAAAGTCCGATATGCCGTCCTTATATGAATTCATGTAACAGTAATTGCACTCTTAGTTCAAGTGTTTGTTTCAGTGAGTGAATTGCTATCGGGTTTTATGTCACACACACACACCTCACTTATGAAGCATGGAGGCATGAAGCAAACCCTTTGCCCTTTGTCGGAAAACACAATGATGGCTTATCATCTATTCTTAATTCTTGGTCTTCTTGTGACCCGAGATTTTCTTCTTCAATGAATGATCGAAATAATAATAACATTCCTACCACAACTAATTTTACGTGTGTGTGTGTGTGTGTATTCCTATCACAACTAATTTTACGTGTTCCTATCACAACTAATTTTAGTTGAGATAGGATAAAAAATTAGTTGTGATAGAAACATAGTTGTGATAGGAACGCGTTAACTTAGTTGTGATAGGAATATATATATATTTGGAAGTGCAATTTGATGACAAAGTGGTTGGGACAAAAATATAGGGTCAAATAACTGGAGTTGGGCATTAACAAAGAACATGTCAAAGAAATGCCCAATTCTATGATTACAGTCTTATTCTATTATGTCGTTGAACTGTGCAGCTTGACAGTTTTAATTATTAAACACCGTAACTGATGAAAACGATATAGTGAGCTGTGCGTCACGTAACATGGACAGCAGAAAATCAAATTCATTTAATCCGCTATTTCTATGTAATGACGTAACATAAATATTATGATCAATGGAACATTATTTATAAACATAATTTACCAAAATTATTGTAGTCTTTTATCTGTTAAAAATAAAGAAAGAAAGAGATAAAACGACCGCGAAAACATAGGGCGTTTGTTAACGTTACATCACAAACCATTTTTCCGGGGACACATGGGCCATGTTTGTTTCCAAATTACGATTGGAAGACAAATTTAAGCGATTTGAGTGGCGACGAAAATTATATTTGTCATTAAGTTATAAAAGAAGAGAAAATTTTAAATTATATATATTTAATATATAATAATGATTAAATGATGCGGTATTATATAAGTTTAGAGAATATTAAAAATAAATAATTATAATAAAAAAATTATAAAGATGTGTATTAATTTGACTGTGAATATGTTATAATTGAAAATTAATTAGTTAATAAGAAAGAGAAAATTTTGAATTTAAATTTGAATAAAACTTGTAAGGCAAGATGTTTGGTTTATAAGATTTTTCTCCTGACGATGAATAGTGATTGAATTTGAAACCAAACATAGCCGTAGTTAATAGCAAGAGATCAATGACCACCTTTACACAGTTTAAGGTCAAGGTTCGTGTCCACTGGGCATCAATTAAAAAAGGTGCAGTGGTCAACTTTTCTGTTATAGTCACAGTCAATAATAGAAAGAATCATTATTCTTGCTTTCTGGGCAACTTCATCTGAAGTTTCCGACGCAAGATCATCTTCAACTCGGAGCTTGTCGACCAAGAAATCTGAGCTCATAAATACCCCAAACAAGAGCGTGTTGTCCATCCTCCCATAGCCCACCAAACAAGCAAATTAAATCCCAAGAAAAAGTTTGATTTCAGTGCTGCCCATATTACTCTCAAGTCCTTAGAAAACTTCCAACATTCGTTATTCTTTAACTGAAGATTCGTAGAGATGAAGAAGCACAAGGGAGTGAGATATTGGTGCTCTTCAGCTTTCAGGTCAATGGCGTGTTGCTTTTATCCCTCTGGTAAGGGTGATGAACATCACGTGAAGGCTGCGGAAACGGAAGCTCCTGATGGTCATCGTGCACCAGAGGCAGCAATGGTTGCTGCAGCAAAGCATCTCTCCGGCAAAGTACGGTTAATTTGATAGTCAATTGTTTCTCAACCTGTTCCTTGTTTTTCTTTCTTGAATTTTGGATTTAATTTGTATTAGCTAGTTAGCAACATGTAGATAAATAGCGCAACAAGGTGTTATCATGTACATATATATGTACGTATCTTGCTGTGAAGTTGTTGTAAATTGTAATTTATAATATGGGGCTGATTCCATGATATAGATAAAAGTGACATATAGCTGCATTTTAAGCATGGTTTTTAGAACCGGCCAGCCCGACTGTTCAACCGAGAACTGGCTAGGAGTCTGTGTCGATTATAATGCAAAAATTGCTGTACGTGTGACCTGCTCTGAATCGGTCCTAGTTTCGACTGATTCTTTTTTTTTTTTAAAAAAAAAATTAAGAAAAAGGAAAAAATTGAACTCACTTTTTCAAACAAAACCTTCAGTCCCATGCACTCGTAGATGAGTTTTTCTCAAATAAAGCCCTCAATCCTTTAGAGTTTTTTCCAAACCATGCTCTTAACTGCACTTACGTCTCACGCACTACACAAGTTTTTTCTAGATAGGTTTCACCATTTCAGTCTCATGATTTCACACATTAGCATCGGTGTTTCTATATCAGAACTTAGATTTATGTATTAGAACTCAAATTTATATTTTGAAACTTATGTATTTGTCGTATTAAATATTTTATGTAATGTGAAATTTACTTTTATTTTATAATTTTTGTTAAATAATTTTATGTAAAAAATGCACTGACTTGAATGTATAAATATGTGTGTGTGTATACATGTATATATATCTATATATAATATATTATGGTATGGGTCAACTGATTTTTTGAAACGGTTAAACCGGTCGAATCAATAATTCAATAATCTATTAAGTTGATCGGTTCAATCACTGATCTGATTTTAAAAACACTAATTGTAAGTTGATAACAGATTTGGTATAGTGATATATTGAACGTTTGTGACGAAATTATAAGTCGACTAGGCAATCCAGCTAGGCAATAGAACTTCAAGTCCTTTTCCCCTTAAACCTTACGTATATTAGTAAAATTGACACACACAATACATGTGTAAAATTATAAAATATTTGCATTTTAAATAATAAAAATAAAATTATTTAAAATAAGAATATAAATAAAGATGCAAAGAAATTGAAAGTGAAAAAGTCTTGAAAGAAAAATACTAGTAAAGGAAAAAAAGACTCATAAAGGACAGAAAGGATAAAGAATTAAAAATAAGGATAAATGTGTGATTTTACATTATACCACTAAAAAGAGTAAGTATGTAATTTTACATTATGTAACTAAAATGAGGTCAAACACTATTTCATACACAGTGTGTGTATGAAATAGTGAATAAATAGTAACATAAACACAGTACTTAAGCAAATCAAGAACACGTAATTAATGAAATGAACTTTTGCTCTTGCACATGGAATAATATAAGGATTGAAGGAATTAAGTCATCAAATATTCAAAAATATGGTCACCGCAGAGTCTAAACCGGCCAACAACCAAAAATTCTTGCATAGTGTATGTAAGAACAGTAATGTTTACTTGTACAAAGGAGAATTTGACAACATTAAGAAATCTCTTATTATTTGAAATATTTGAAGTAATTAACGGATTCATAGAAGACAGGGATACAAGTAAATCATCCGTCAAGATAAAAAGCCCTTAAATCATTTCATCATGCTTAATTATTGTTAGGTGGGTGAGGCCTAGTTCCCTTGTAATCTGCATTGACTACAACAAATCTAGCACTGTAATTTTCACTAGAGGTGAGAATTCTGTGTTTGTTTGGATGTTTTGCCCCCTCCCCAATTTCTTGTGCTGTCTCTATCCTCATGTGATCATGATCATCAGGACCCGTCTTTCGCCCTCTAATCTTGTATATATTTGCAGTTTCTGTGCCCTCAAGAGGGCCCTTCATAAAATGAAGACATGCATGTTATAAACCAACGATTTTCTTATAGGAAACAAGCAAATATTACCAATTAATAGCATAAATATATACACACATACACAGCTCATATACATATATATAATTATATTTATATACCTGATCTTTATTTGAAACAACAATGTTGCATTTTCCAGATGCATAATTATCTTCACCTACAAATTTTGGAGACGAATATAATAATTGCAAGCATCACGTAAAAGTAAGCCTTCATGAAGTGGAAATACTGGCTGGACATCAAACTGCCATGATTAAAGTACAAAAATATGTCAAAAATAAAAAGGGAAAAATACCTTGAACTAGGTATACATTTGGGAGCTTTCTGGTAACCAAAAAGTAAAGCAGTAGAAATCCGGCTATTTTTTCAATCAGCATCATTTTTTCTTCTACCGTTTTTCAGTATATACGTGTCTAAAGCAACCAACTCAAGAGAAGAGTTCCTCCAAATAAATATGGGATTTATAGAGAAAGAAGCAATTTGAAGCATACCAGTCAAAGACATGGTCTAAAAGTCATTAAAATTTGTACTTTTAACATTCACAAGTCCAACGTTATGACTAGGGCTTCAATACCATAGCATTAATAATAATATATTAGTAATATATATAACTTCAATTTCACGTTTCACTGAAATTAAGGGGGGACAAATTTCATTAGCTTGCAACTCCAATACAGGGCATCTTGCATGAATATTTGCGTCAATCCATGTGTCATTCAAGAAAGGGGTGCGCTAGGATCTCGAGATTAATTACTTCATTTTCAATGGAGTTTGGAAACCCTTTTTGTTAATTACTTACGGCATTGAATCTGATACAACTTATTGATAATTTCTTGAAGTAGCGTGGAAACGATAAATCTTGGTGAGTTGATTGAATGCTTTATGGGAATTAAAACAATGTGCGCAAGTATATTAATGTGGGGTATATATGTGCGTGCGTGTGTTGAAATACGATTCGATATGCGTGCGTGCATGACATTGAAAGTTTTCTTACACATATATCATACAAGATTAGATTTTTTTTAAAAAAATTAATTCTGCAAAGAAACTAGAAATATGGTGTCGCAAACTCCTTGATTTCCCAAGGTCCCATGTGAAGTGATCTAACCATATTAAATTGCACTAGAATAATGGTTGGAAAAATGGAGACCAGACCATAGAAGAAGGAGGAGGGAGTTGACAGAAGAACGAGGAGAGAAGAAGAATGTAGAGAGTGGGAAAAATATCTCATCCATCTAAATATTTGCATGTGTTATAATATATTTTTTGAATTTTGTCCAAATGTATAGTATAAATCAAGCCACATCACCATGATTAACGTAAGTAAACTACTGGTATATTTCTTTGGATAATAATTTATATTCTGTTCTTAACTGTTTGAGTATATTTGAATGACATTGTATAAATTACATATTTATCTTTTTTAATTGCATAATACAAAATCATACATTTATTTATTCTTTTCTATCCTTTATTAATTGTGTTACCTTTCCAATATTCTCAATTTTTTATTTCTTTTTCATCTTTTATTATTTTCTTATTTTATTGTTGTTTACTTTTAATTTTAAATAATATTTTGTTATTATTTAAAATACAATATCTTGATAATTTATACATAATTTTGCACACATATAGAATGCGCCCATTCTAGTTATACAAGTAAAAGAATATCATTAATGAACATATTGTTGGGGGTGGGGAGGAGGAGTTTGGAGTCTGTGTTTCAGTAACTTGGAGGAGAAGATAAGGGTGTTTCGCGCCTGTCTGCCGTCTTACATTCTACGAGACCAACAAAGTTCGCATTGTTTGCTGAACCCTGCATGGCCTCAACTAATTTTATCTCTCTCTCTCTCTCTTTTATTACCATACAATAACATATGTTTATTACGAAAGTGAATTGATGTGCGCGTACATGTGTGCGATTTGTTGTAATTTTCTTTTCTCCGCATGCATGATAGCCGGATAAAAGTGAATGTTGGGCATGCTTTTCCGGGTTCTCTCATTCATTACAAAAAGACGACGAAAACTTTATCACTAGTTCATGCGGGGGAATTCCGCATAACGCCTGCAGCTGTTTATTGATTTCCTCAAATGAGAAAGAAAATTGAGTTCTTGTGTGGAATGGAGGATCGATATATATCTGGGCTTGTATTTAAGACCCATTTTTATTCATTTCATATGGAAGGTGTAGAGATGCTTAAAGGCCTTCACCAGCACTGAAATAAACATGTTTGAACATAGAATACAATAGGACTTTAAGATTGATAATTGTAATGACAAATACCAACTCCGGTTCCAAATCAGAATAACTTACCTGATAAGCTGTTATTTGCTCTTTGGTGTTTTTCTCTATGGCTGGTGTTCGTTCTTTTTGTGTTGTACATGATTCCATGATTACAAGGTAGAATAATACAGAACTCATTTTACATTAAAAGCAACTTTTATACTACCAGGGGAAATCCAATTAGAGGCAATGAATAAGGGATCTTTTGGGTTAATTATGTTTGGTTGGTAATTTTTTGGTATTAAAATGAGTAAAATTTTTGTTTGAATGAAAATTTTAATTTGTTTGAATTTATGTATTTATATAAATTTATAGATAAAATATATACTAATGAATTTGTTTGTATACAATTGTAATGATTATTTTTTTTTTTATATAAATACATGCAGTGTGTATGAATGCACATGCATGTTGAAGTATCCATTTGATTATAAATAAATATGTAATGATTGAATTTTGAATAATTGTGAGTATATATATATATATATATATATAGGATGAATAAATTAAATTTAAATTTAAATAAAAAATTTATTAGACAATATGTGTGTACTGTGTAAATTTTGGATGGACCAAAACCCATTAAAATTGTCCACCAAATATAGCTTTGAAATTTTGTCTTTGTATGTGTTTATTTAGCGAAGAGAAGAGAATTGAGGGCAAAAGAAAAAATCTATAATGAAAAAACTTAACCAAACCAAGTCTAATACCATTGCCAAAGAAAAGGGCTGCTGCTCTCACGTTTTTCTCCTCTAATTGAGCCTTGTAATGTCTTAGATCTCAAAGAAACATAAATTAAGAATTACGTAGCCCTCTAAACAATCATAATTGAAGTAACAATTCATCAGCTTACTGCAATTATGATAACAATTCTAGAAAGTCTTTGATTGCCAAGATTCTTGATCCTCAACCACAATCTTTATGGAAATAATTCTTTACATAAGTTTTGAATATCACATCTTCTAAACTTGATCTGCCGCTTCTGTATGGGATTCGAACTGCTTGGAGGTATTCTCCGGAAGCTTGACTTCATCTTTTTCTATGGAGTCTTCTCCTTGTCGCGCAAATCTTTTAAGTGTTTGTGAAGATGATCGAAGGCACTCTTGTGGATGCAATTGGCGCCGTCTTTACCAGAAGGGACCGCGCGGCTTGTGCTCCTTGAGACTCCGAATGCATAACCAGCACCCATGCAAGAATCAAAGCTGACACCACACTGAGACTGGACTTCATGACGGATGATGTATTGTATGTAATAAGACAGTGCAGAAGAACAGGACTTTCGGAGAGACAAAGATATGTGACTCCTTGAGCCCTTGTGGACGATGAGTTATAGCATGATCAGTGTGGCCATGTGATTAACATCGTGATCGTGCATGCGGTTTATATATTAATTAATCCTTCAAGCTGATAGTGAAGCTTGTACACTATGGACTTAATTTGTGGGCAAGGGCAGAAACAGAAGCTTCTATCTTTGTCATAATCTATATTTGAAGTCATCTAATCTATAAAATAGATGGCATAGAAGACAAAAACATCACACGTATTGCATACTTTGCATGGAAACACAAGTATTCATTGCAAGTGGGGGCTAAACGTCAAACGATTCTCATCAAAGTTTTTTTCTCTCTCACACGTTAGGTTTCGTACTGCAATGACTCGAATTCTATCAAATGCCGGCACTCTTTCCTAAGACCTCTTCCCAGTTAAGTTCTTGTATCAAAATTCTTGCATATATTTTGTGAAAAATTGAAAGTGACGTCAATTATTAAATGGTGTTAAAATTAAGGGGGAAAAATCGTTCATTCATATCAATTAGTGGGACCACTAAGATGCTGGCTTTCACATGTGATTGCTGGATTTCTGCAATTAAAAAATATGGATAAGTTGAGAAAGAAGTGTTTGCCTTGATTTAATCAATGTAATATTTGATTTTGACATTTGATGAGTAGTTTTCAGTTTGAAGTTCGTAATCTGCACTACTATAGCTTAGGAGAAGGTATGATTGGTCTTTTAATTAAATTTCTAAAATTCCCCTTTATTATAACTATCAATTTTGCTATTAACTAACTACATTGTTAATATTACCTTTAAGCTATGTCTTTTACGTGTAATGAATTTATAATAACCAAATTTCTTCATTCAATGTTGAATTATCACATTATCCTTAATATGTTTATATGTTCTTTCTAGGTTATGCTGTATTTCAGATGTCGCCGAGGCGGTCAAGGTGAGAAAATTTGTATGCCACCTTTGATTTCATTATCATTTGAATTTCCTTTGCCTATGTTTGTTTTCATTCTTGTACCCAAAAAAATACCCTATAATCATTACAATTTTTAATTTTTTTTTCTCTTTTACTTTTACACAATTCTTAATAAAAATACACCTAAAAACACAAGCTTAAAATAAAAAACAAACGTAGCCTATACGGTCTTAGTTATTTAGGTTAAAGGCCTCTGCCCAGATGTGAATAGTTTGTTTCTGGTGATGGGAGCTTGGAGAAACTTGCTTTGGGATTCCTTCAACCATCTGTTGCACATCTAAGGATTGCCGAGGAACAAGTTGCCACTACTGCACGGTCTGTTGAGCTTGAAGTTGGGCCAAGTGAAAATTCTGCATTGTGGTTCACCAAGGGAACACTTGAGAGGTACTGTCATCTTCAATTAACTAAGAAAATTAATCGTTTGAGCTGTTTGCTCTTTCAGATTTGGTACATGTTTTAATCAATGTTTTTATATTTAGGTTTGTAAGGATATACTTTCGGGCATCTATTTCTTTCTAGTTCATTGAATGGTTCGATTGGCATTTCAGTTAATGGGGTGTTACTAAGTTAACCCACCCCCCATTCCGGGATAAGGAAATCAAATTGCTTGGTGAAAGACGAGCCATCTTGTGAGAAGCAGTACATGGATTCAAAGCCAAAACATCAGTTCAACTACTGATTAGTTCATCACTGAAAAGCAAGGTTATGCAGCAAGTAAATTAAAATGTGCCACTGCACTTATTCAGCAGAAAACATTGCGTGGTAGATATTTTGCACTTGGTTGGAGAGCACATGGGATAATGCCACAGGAACGAGAATCAGCAGCTGTTCAATCAAGGCATCAACTGTGCTGATTAGAACAACAATATTGATCCTCAGGACCCCAGTGGGGATGTTAAAAATGGATAAGGCAGGCGGTATCGGGCCGTAGGGGTGGCATTGACTGGGATCATTCAGCACGGTATCAAGAGCTGTAAAGATAAAAGCGTAAACTTCAGCAGTGTTGGTGACAGCTGACTTGACAACTTGTGCAAGTGAGCCATTCCCACAGACATGATCAACTCTTGCTTGCGGGATCACTGATGATTGCAGCTGAGGACGTTGTGGATGCAATGGAGAGGAGAGTGATGACTGCAAGTGTCAGACGAAAGGTCATTTTCTTGGAACTGTTGTGATGAAACTTGTTCTGGTCTAGTGTAGTTGCTCTTTTGTGGTGCATGGGGACTAGAAACCATGCAACCACAAATTTATTGGGGACTGTGGAAGAAATATGGGAATGGACAACGTGATCCACAGAAAGACTACTGGTTACTGAGAAAATGAGCCCATCTTTAAAATACAGTATCTTCTATAACAAACTTGGTTTCAAGTTGTCTGTTTTTTGTATACCAAGGCATGAGAAGGATGTTAGGAAATTTGAGCGTAAGAACTGAAATGAGCTTATGAAATCTTGATAAACTAAGTGCTTAAAGTTTCTGGCCATTCCCCCATTCCTCAATCTTTGATATTCCATCCCTCACTTGGAGGTATTTCTTTATATTTTTTAAAATTTACCTCATTCTCCTTCTTATTTTTATATATTTTTTAAGAAAAATATATCTAAAAACCACACACAAAAAATTAAAACAAACATTTCTATTCTTTTTCTTGTAAGCAAGAACCTCTCGTTTTGAATAATTTATTTTTATTGTTAAAAAATATTACTTTATTATGCTTAACAAAATTATATATATTTTTATAATATTTTTGCGCATAGATTTCAACCTCATTTCATGAATACATATACATTCCACAATTTTCGAAGGCCTACAATAATATATATTTCCAAAGACATACAACTACTAAACATTTCCCTGTTAACAGTGTATGTTTATTTTAGTTATTTAAATGTGCGCGCGTTTGTGTCTTATCAAGATATACATCTATAATATACATTATTAAATATATGATTCAATTTTAATTATGCAATATAAAATTATACATTTACCTTTATTTTAAATTTATTATTTTTATAGTATATTTCTTTTTTTACTAGCTTATTTTTTATTTGCGTTTATTTCAATTTTTCTCCTTTTATTTATTTTTGTTTTAAATATTTTTATAGTTTTAATATTAAATAATTTTATTTTTACTATTTCAATGCAATGATTTTATTATTTATAAATAATTTTGTAGATGTGCAACTTTTACCCTTATATCCGTACAATATAATTAACAATACAGGTCCATCTTGACTACAGAATGTAAAAAACAAACCATTACCCATAGCTTAAATTATGTTTATTTTTCTATAATTTCTTTTTCTATTTTAACTCATTTTTTATTTTACATTTTCTCATATTTTCATTATTTTCCTTTTTTTATATTCTTCTTTTATATCTTTTATACTTTTAATTTTAAATAATTTTATTTAGATTATTTAAAATACAATATTTTAAAATTTATAGATGATTTTGTACAAGGCCAGTTGTACAATGTAAAATTATAAAATTATTCTTATTTTATTTTTTTCATTCTTATATAATTTCTTTTTTTCTCCGTCTTTTTTTTTTTTTAAATGTACATCCCAAAATGTACTAATTGGGTTTTATTTTTGTTGCATGTGTACAGCAGGATGCTACGAATTATTGCTCATAGGTTACACTTCATTCAAATATTGTTTCTCTTTGTTTTTCCAAATTCTTTCTACTTGGCCCATATGGTTGCACTCACTGCACTTTACTTCAATTACACGGATGATTAGTAAATTCATTGGTAATGTTTGTTTTTATTTGTACACTTAAAAAATATATACTGTAATTATTATATTTTTTAAATTTTATTTTTATTTTTTTTATTTTTACATATTTTTTCATAAAAATACACTTAAAAACACACGTTCAAGAATTAAAACAAACATAACAATTGTTTTATTTTGTTATGTTGCTGCTAATACCACCACTTGCACATCTATTGTTTTCATTTCTATTTTTCCTCAAATTTTCTCCATTTTCAAATTTCTTTATTATTTTCTATTTTTATTTTAAAATTTAACTAATTTTAATTTTATTATTTTTTATTTTTACTAGCATTTTTTAAAACTCTTATTTAGCCAGAAACATAATTTGCTCAATTTCGCAAAAAGCTAGTCTATTTTCTCATTCTCCTTTTCCACAATTAACCATGTAAATTGTATTTGTCATTGTAGATCGTGCAAATTTTAGGAAAAACTATTTACTATTATTTAAAAATTTTACAAATTAAATATTTAGCATACATTTTTTTTCAAATTTAAATTTAAATTTAAATTCTCTCTCTCTCTCTCTCTTTCTTATCTTTTATAATTAACTAAATTTTTTTCAATTATTATGTTTATTCACAATTAAATCAACACCAATCACTCTAATTTTTGATTTATATTCATTCTTTATAATTATATAAACCTATATATTATATATTTTTAATTGTTATTATATATTAAATATATATAAAAATAATTTTTCTACTCATTTAAATTAAACATAATTTTCATCCACGTTTGAATTACCCAAATTTTACTCTTATCCTAATTGAGAAACAAGCGTAGCCTCTGAAGCTACAATTATGTAATTGTTAAAACTAATTCAAGGTCATAATTCGCATCGACGGGTATGTGAATACGATGTTCGGTTGCCTATTTTTCTTGTGAATGTTGCAAAGTGTCGTGATGTAATTTGATTTAAATCAAAAATCCATTATTGGGTTCTTCTTGAATGTGTTTGCGTGATATTAAGAATTAAATGAATTGAAATGTTTGTGTAAATTAACTACTGCCCTATAGTTTTAGAAATGACGTCTAGAAAACATCAATTACTGCAATGGCTCCACACCTCACTCAGCTAATGTCCAAATCACACCTCCAAAGCCCTGACCTTCACCGTGTAGTGTTTTAGATTCTAGAACCCTCCCTTAGTCCGTTGCCTTCCCTTAAACCCTTACTAGGGTTTTGTCAATTGGAAAAAGAAAGAGGTTCTGTACCCCAGTTGCCCACTCCACTTCCCACCTAAGTGAATAGAAGCGACTAATTTCTAGCCAAAAGGCCGAACATTATCTGGGCTTTCTTCAGAATTTGAAAAGATGGCACCTGTTCTGAGCAGAGGCCTGGTTTCTGTTTCGGTGCCCGCAATTCCATATAATGCGTCATTTTCTATGAAGAGTAGTCGTACGAGTAACAGGGTTTTGTCTAGAAGCTCCTTGTCGCCTCGGAATGGATTAAAGAATATTTTTTCAAGAAGTGGATTGGAGTGGAAGTTGGGTGGACGGCAAGGCAGAGTGGTGGTGCGATGTGATGGTGCTGCCGTGGCTGAAAAGGAGGCTCCTGAGAGCGCTGGAGAAACATTTGAGTATCAGGCTGAGGTGGGTATTGAATACATTAAATGATGAAATTCTTGGAGTTCAGAGTGGTGCTTTTTTATGATTTTGTGTTTCTGCATAGCTTTTGGAAGAAATAATCAGAAGTTAATGTGCACTTTGCCTTAGGGACTGAGAAAAGTTACGGTTAGGAGTTGTTAATGATTGAGAATTGAGTATTTTCGCACTATTCTATATTGTAACGTTGTGTGTGTGTGTTTTCATACATGTGACAACCAATTCCAGCAGTCTATTGACTGAATAATTTGGATTGGTTTTAGATGAACTCAAGTCCATTGATTTGCCGAGGCTTGAGATTTTGTCTTACTGTTAAATAATTGCTTTGCTTTCAGGTGAGTCGGTTGATGGACCTGATAGTCCACAGTTTGTACAGCCATAAGGAAGTGTTTCTTCGAGAGCTTGTTAGGTGACGGGTTGTCCTTGTTATCTTAGTTTCTTGTTTTTACATCATATGTAGTAGGGTAACTTTGACTGATTTTTTGTCCTACAGTAATGCAAGCGATGCTCTTGACAAGTTGAGATTTTTAAGTGTGACTGAGCCTACATTGCTTGGAGATTCTGGTGAGCTAGAGATTCGTATCAAACCTGATCCAGAAAATGGAACCATTACTATAACGTACATTTCTTATCTCATTTCCTGAATATTTTTTTGAAATGAAAAGATTTGCTAAGTGTAGGTGCTCCATTGCAGGGATACTGGTGTTGGTATGACAAAAGAGGAGCTTGTAGATTGTCTAGGAACTATTGCGCAGAGTGGCACTTCTAGGTTCTTAAAGGCACTGAAGGTAAATATTTCCTGTCATACTAATTTACTGTATCTTGTAGACCTCCATAGTTAGATACAAATGTAATTGTTTGTTTGTTCCAGCTGTTCACTTGAAAAATATGCAATTTAATATTCATCTCACATAGGAAAACAAGGATCTTGGGGCCAACAATAGCTTGATTGGTCAATTTGGTGTTGGATTCTATTCTGCTTTTCTGGTTGCTGAAAAGGTACTCTTGGAATTTGTATTCCTTAGTTCATATTCATTGTTAATATGATTGATGATATTCTATTCTGTTTCTGTTAATGCTGATTTGTTTCGAGTTCTGTCTTCCCAACATTGCTAGGTGGTTGTGATAACAAGGAGCCCCAAGTCTGATAAGCAGTATATTTGGGAAGCTGAAGCTGATAGTAGCTCCTACTTAATTAGGGAGCAAAGTGATCCCAATAAATTCCTGGTTCGAGGCACACAGATCACCCTTTATCTGAAGGTATATTTCTTGTGTTTTGTAAGGCAAATTTTCAGCAGAGTAGAATATCCGGTATTCACATTTTATTCTTGATAAACATAAAATCTATTGATGTGTGTGGAAAGTCTATCAGATGTATATAGGTTCAGTGCCTAGGAATCTTCAATAACAAATTCTTTTGCTTGTGTCCCATTTTTTCTTTCAATTTGCTGGTAATGCTATTTTTAAAGTGAAATTAGAAGTATTTTGCCTTTCAGGAAGATGACAAGTATGAATACTCAGAGCCTTCAAAGATCCAAAATTTGGTGAAGAATTACTCACAATTCGTCTCATTCCCCATCTACACATGGCAAGAGAAGTCAAGGACCATTGAGGTTTAACTTTTCTGTGCATCTCTTGTCATCATGAAGAAATGCAACCATCAAGAATTTGTGTGCCAAGTAATGAGCATAGTGCATATAACCATCAGAACATATTTGCATTCTTTGCATAGTATTGATTATTTTGGAATTCTAAGTCAGCACTTGACTATTAATAGTCCATGGTTGCCAATGTAGCTTAATACAAAAGTAAACATTTGGTCAAGTTTTTCTTAAATTTCCAGAACATAGATACTTTTATGGTTCTTGATTTACAATGTTTATGCAACGCAAAGTTAACCTACTGAATGCAGATTGATAGAGCACTACTTTTTTTTAAGTCATATTGTGGCCATAGTGGATTATTAAGCACTTGCATTGTTAATGGTTAATTTCAAATTGGCAGGTTGAAGAAGACGAGGAACCTAAAGAGGGAGAAGAAATACCAGAGGTAATTGAATTTTCAGAAACTTCTTTCATTATTTTTTTTCCAATGTGAAGGAGATGGAGATGATGTTGCTATTTTCTCTTTTGCTTTGACTTTCCCAGCAAGAGAAGAAGACCAAAAAAACCAAAACTGAAAAATATTGGGACTGGGAATTAGCAAATGAAACAAAGCCAATATGGGTGAGCCTCAGCTATTATCCATTTGATTATTTTTATGACTGCTTTTGGTCTCACCATATGTGTACTTCATGTCATTCTTTTCATCTAACAATGCAGATGCACAATCCAAAGGAAGTTGAAAAGGACCAATATCAAGAATTTTACAAGAAGACATTCAATGAGTTTCTGGATCCACTTGCCTCTACCCATTTTACCACAGAGGTACCTAATTGTTATATTAGATGTGTTGACAAAATTTTGTGTTTCTATGCCTTTGTGTTGATTCACAACTTATGCAGGGTGAGGTGGAGTTTAGAAGTGTGCTCTATATTCCTGGGATGGCACCTCTTAACAATGAAGAAGTTGTTAATCCCAAGACAAAAAATATTCGCTTATATGTGAAACGTGTATTCATTTCAGATGATTTTGATGGTGAACTGGTAAGAACTTTCTGCATTTCCATGAGACTTGTTAGGCTTTTCTCACTTTTGCGAGAACCTGCTGCTTCACTTTTCAGTTTCAGGAGATGCTTTTTTTGCGTTATGCTTGTACAATAATGTGATTCTTCATATAACCAGCTATTATGAAACAACGTATAATACCTTACTATCCCTTCAGCATATTATATACTTCTATCTCTACTGCTATATTTGATGAATCTTTATCTGAAAATATACACTGGCCTATTATAGGCTCTCGCCACTTGGTTTGATGTACCATAAGATAATGCACAATATCCCTAATTTTACTTAGGTTTTGCTCCATGGATTCTAGGGTATTTTATTTATTTGACATAATGTTTAGGTCTCTGGCATGTGTGGATTAAGTACCAATTAGGCTAAGTTTACACTCTATGAAAGAGCTTATACACTACGTTTGTGAATGGTTTGATGATGTAGTCAATGACTCAGTGTTAGAGGAGCACTTAATAATTTCTTTTGAGTCAATTTCTCAAGTTATTTATATCTTTTTATGCTTATTAGGTCTAATGCTTAGAAGGGCCCTCATGGATATGACCTTTTTAAATCTCAGAATGACTCCTGCCATATTTTAGCTTAATTATTTGGCAACTTAATTGTTTGATTTAATGTTTGTGTTTCTAAAATTTCACCCTGTACTAATTAATCTCATTAAGTTACATTTATCCTAACGTAGAACTAAATCGATAACTTGTAGTTCCCTAGATACCTGAGCTTTGTAAAGGGCGTGGTTGACTCAGATGACCTCCCTCTTAATGTTTCCAGGGAGATCCTTCAGGAGAGCCGAATTGTAAGAGAATCCTTTCTTATAATCACATAATCAAATCAATTTTTTTGATCTTTTTAAAGATAATCTGGTATTGGTTCTATGTTAATCCAGGTGAGGATAATGAGGAAGAGACTGGTTAGGAAGACATTTGACATGATTCAAGATCTTTCTGAAAGTGAGAACAAAGAGGTTGGTGACTGAAAACATAATTATTTTTTTTATCCTCTTCGCGTAGAAAACAATACTTACATATTGGTGGTTTGTGTTTTGTAGGATTACAAAAAATTCTGGGAGAATTTTGGTAAATTTTTGAAGTTGGGATGCATTGAAGACACTGGTAATCACAAGCGGATAACACCACTGTTGAGATTTTTCTCTTCCAAGAGTGAGGAAGATCCGATAAGTTTAGATGATTATGTTGAGAACATGGGTGAGGATCAGAAAGCTATCTATTACTTGGCAACAGACAGCTTAAAAAGTGCCAAGTCTGCTCCTTTTGTGGAAAAATTGGTCCAGAAAGGTGTTGAGGTATGCATTTAAACTAAGATGAATGGATCCTCATCCCTTGTGAAAATCTAGTTCTTGATAATGTATAGGAGTCCATCTGATATTGATGAGTGGGCTGATCCATTTGCTTGAATCACGTGAACATACTTTAGTCAATTCTCTAGCTTTTGCACTAGTTTCAAACATTTGAGAATATTGAGATTGTGGCCTTAATGAGGAGCATGGGTTTTTGCATGTCTTTTCTGCTTAGAACATATTTTAGTTAATTTGTGCTGTGGTTGTGTACCTTACTGTCTAATTAATCACTTGATTTACAGGTGCTTTACCTAATTGAGCCAATTGATGAACTTGCCATCCAGAATCTACAGACCTACAAAGAAAAAAAATTTGTTGACATTAGCAAGGAGGATCTGGAGCTTGGTTAGTAACATCTCACTATCTTCAGTTATAAAACTTCAGAAATCAGAACAATACTTCTGTCGTTACCGAAGACTCATCTAACCCTCCTACCAGGGAAAAATGCCACCTAATTTGGAAGAATCTCTTTTTACCTACTTGTTTTATAAGGTTGGAACGGAAAAGGTTTGTCCAATATGCACATAGGGCACATTTATCAGATATTATATCTGAATGATAGGTGATGAGGATGAAGTGAAAGAAAGGGAGACTAAGCAAGAGTACAATCTCCTGTGTGACTGGATCAAACAACAGCTTGGCGATAAGGTGGCTAAAGTGCAAATCTCAAAACGCTTGAGCTTGTCACCGTGTGTTCTTGTTTCAGGAAAATTTGGATGGTCAGCAAATATGGAAAGGTGTGTGATAGGAACTTATACAGGTTGTTGATGTATAAAATGCAAAAGTTATGCCATATCTTGTTTCCGATAGTTATACTCCAATTTTTGGTTTGATTTCCTCAAAACAGATTGATGCGAGCTCAGACGCTAGGAGACACTTCAAGCCTGGAATTCATGAGGGGAAGGAGAATATTGGAGATTAATCCAGATCACCCGATTGTGAAGGATCTCAATGTATGATGTTCCACCCTGTTCTCTAATCATTGAATCCTCTGCAATTTCTGATCAATCTTCATTGGAGATCTAAAAAGTTAAAGGACATACTTACGATAGAGGTTGTCCAGTATAAACTAACTTTAAAAGTACAGCCTGGTAGTTTAGGTGCTATATGTGCTTAGAAGTTAAGAAAGTTGACACTGGGGAATCCTTACTCGATTTGCCGAGCATAATTTAAGAAGAGCATAATTTAAGAACACAGCATATTGAGAAGGTACCGTGTATCAATTTTGTCGTTGAAAACATAGCATATTGAAAACCAAGCAGGATGGCTTTGAATAGTGCGGTTGAGGTTTTTAAATTGTCTCAAGCAATGACTGGGATTTCTGAGATGAGTGAGATACAAATTGCAGAAGAAAAATTAATATGAACACTAAAAGCAAAACCTAAATATTGCTTGTGTTCTTGATTCAGTTTCCTGCCTTTTTCTTACTGCAGGCTGCATGCAAGAATGCACCGGAGAGCACTGATGCCAAGAGGGCTGTGGAACTTCTGTATGACACGGCATTGATCTCCAGTGGGTTCTCTGTAAGTATTGAACGGTTCTCCAACAACTCTTCCGCTTCTTGTCTTAGTACGCTGTAGCCTCTTAACATCCTCTAATTGACAGCCCGATAGTCCTGCTGAGCTTGGCAATAAAATATACGAGATGATGGCTATGGCCCTTGGAGGAAGGTGGGGTAGATTGGAGGATGGTGAAGCAGAAACAACTGAAAACACCTCAGAGGCTGTCTCTAGCTCTGATGATGGTTCTGAGGCGCAAGTAGTTGAGCCTTCTGAAGTGAGGACCGAGAGTGACCCTTGGAATGACTGATTTACCTTCAGAGGGCTTGTTTCCCATTCTTTGGTAATAATTGCAACAGAGTGGTAGAGAGAGAGAGAGAGAGAGAGAGAGAGAGATGATGCCTTATTAAGAAAAAGAAGGCGCTTCACCAAAACCAAGAACTACTGTAGTTCCCGCAAATATGCTTCCCAGGATCATTACATGTGGATTAGCAGTATGGGTGACAAACGCATCTTATACTAGTCAATGGAGAAATTTCATGTTAGATTACCTCTGATGCCCCGGAGAACACTCTAGAACTTGCCCAATTAAATGCTAATCAGTTTCTCATTCAACTAATGGTAATAAAATGAGGTAAGGATCGACATGGGTATAAAGAGAAAAATGTTCATGAACAAGATGATGGCCATGAAAGACCCCTTCAATGAAGCTATCACAACCTGTTAAAATGACAAAATCTAACGAGCTGATGGCAGCCGGCATTGTAAAATGCAAGCGGTGTTTGTTACTGTTTGTCTGAAAAATAGCTTTAATTGGACGCTTTGCAGCAGCGGCAGAAGGCGTTCTGGGCTTTTTACGCTGTTTGCATTTTAGAAATATTTTAAGCCATCAAATAATGTTTACTTTAATCAAGATATAACGAAAATTCAAAGCCATTAATTAGCTTAGAGGACTTTCTTGCCTTGCCTTTGCTTGGTAAGCTTGAGCCTGTCTCTGTCATATCAAGCCCTTCTTTAAATTTTCAATGAAGCAGGTAATTACTTCAGATTATCACTTAATCTCAATTTAGGTTCTGATTTTGATTGGTATTGTTTGGTAAACAAGAAGATTTTCTTAAGTCCAAAGTGAGTTCTTCGCTGAAGAAAAACTTCAATCCTTGATAGTTACTAATATATATAATCATTAATCAAAGAAAAAACTGAACCTTTTCCATTTGTAATTAAAGATGGTGAATAATAAGTTTGCTTTCTGCTATTGTTATGATATTTCACATTTATTACTGACCAATCACTTAAGAGGAGCCTTTAAGGAACAAAGAGCCAAACTTGACTCAATCAACTTGAGCCATTAAGTCAACCTACACCTATACAAACAGGATGCCGCATTGTGAGCAGCTTGCAAGAAAAGGCGTTTACAATTTGAGAATTTGAGATGATTGATTGGTGTGTATAAGTAAAATTGTGCAGATTCTTGTTCCTAGAGGAAAAATATGATGTAATCACAATTGGACTTCATCAAAAATGAGTGAAAGAAATACAAGATTGACAACACCTCAAATGATAAAATAATCTTTGCTGATAAGTTGATGCAACCATGTTAACCACTCTTAAGACCAAACGACAGCAGCTCTATGAAAATGCAACTTGGGACAAAAAAGTCAAGGCAGATCTCTCTTCTTACCAAGTTGGATTAAGAAGCTGATACATTGCTTTATCATCAAGCATCAATCCATGGTTTGCTGGTCATCCCCTGCATTTGAACAAAACTACTCCATTTGTGATTAAGGTTTGCTTATTCACTTAAGTTTCAATTCCCATCAATAATGAAGGGATTGGGACAATGATATTAAAATATTCTTAGTTTTGGCATTCAATCTAATTGATTATAATTTCTGTAAAAATGATCATAAGACAATGCTAAGTCTCTATTAATTTCACTATAACTAACCGTTCAGGACTTGAGGCATAGCATCTCTTAGCTGACCTAGTCCATCTCTTGACATCCTTTCTCTTAAACTACCAAAATAATGGAGAGAAGTTTAATATCATAAGATATTTTTATCATGTTGAAGGTTTCTAGCTGGCGCCATTTCAATTGGAAAGCGATACGTAAAAGGCAATTCTTGAGACTGGTTCAATTATGAACCTCCATTTTTCCCCTTCAAATGAAACTAGGTACCACTTCCCATCTTTGTGAGTTGAGCTTCCTGTCTGCACACAAATATGTCAAGCACTAGTTCCGACTGGTCGCAGGTATGGACTACTCCTTATCATTTTGCACCAGACAACTGGTTTCCCTAACATTCTAACCACTTGTTTTCTCAAGCTTTAACTAATTTTTTTAAAGCTATAACAAGCTTCGCCTTGTTAAAAAGAACGACAGACACATAAAAGGTTCATGTGATCATTCTGAATCTTGTTAATGAAGTCGTCTCTGATATATTATGAGCTAAACCTATGAAATAACTGTTGGACTAATGAGAAACGCACTTATATTGGGACTAGAAATGTTTTAAGGATCTTTATGCCTATAATAAGTTTGATTTTCTCATATTCAATTGATAATACATTCAATGTTCTTTTGCAGCCGAGGGAAGACAGGAATCCAACAGGCAGTCTTGCTGGGTCTTTGGTCGCAGCAATCTCAGATGTCATAAAATCAGTGGCATGCATACAAATAGAGAAGGAGATTTTCACTGAAATAGGTTGCTACTTTTACCGCACGTCTGCTGTTATAATGGAGCTGCATATGAACTGGACTACTCCAACAAATACAGTTGAGATCTTGCAATCTCTAAGCAAAAGAGTGGACTTGGCTAAAGGGTTCGCCACGAAATTAGAGCAAAATGCAGATACGATACAATCTTCTGAGGTTAGAAGCATAGTGCAGCAACTTGAAGGTGTGCTGAGAAGCATAGGGGACAACCTTAGCTTGATACCAATAGCAACATTTGGTGACCAAGAGTATGCAGAAAAGGCAGCTAAGGCCCTTTCAAAGGATATGAAAAATGTTTCATTTGCTCTTGGCCAGTCTCCAGGTTTAGAGTTTGAAGAGAAATTACACAGGTCGTCTTCAAGGGAGACATTGAAAGAACAGACTGAAACAGACCTCTATTCTGTTGATGTCGAAGTCTCTGCTTCGGATCTCCAGTCATTGGATGCATCACAATCCAATTGGACAGATAACCAAGAAAGATCACAGATCCTAGAGAAAAATCGCTCCGAAAGTTCAAGTGTTGGATCTTCACTTATGGCAGTGCCACAGCTGGCTCAGTACATGGAGCCACTATACGAGACGTTTTTCTGTCCTCTGACAAAAAGGGTTATGGATGATCCGGTGACAATAGAGAGTGGAGTGACCTATGAGAAGAAAGCAGTCACTGAATGGTTTGACAGATTTGAGGATCCTGAGGAGATTGTCTGTCCAAAATCAGGCCAGAGGCTAAAGAGCAGAGCTTTGAGCACCAATGTGGCTCTCAAAGCAACAATTGACGAGTGGAAGGAAAGAAATGAAGCTGCACGGATCAAGGTGGCCCGAGCAGCCCTGTCTTTGGCCAGTACAGACAACATGGTTCTTGAAGCAATCAATGATCTGATAAGTGTCTGCAAGAGTAAGCCAAACAACAAAGTACAGGTTCGAAGCATTGGAATGATTCCTTTGCTTGGCAATTTTCTGGAGTACAGAAGCAGAAGTATAAGGCATGTAACACTGGAACTTTTGAGACAATTGGCTGAGGATGACAACGAGGGCAAGGTGATTCACTTTTAGCTTTTAACTTCTAAAATTTCTTAACTCAAGATGAATATTCATTCAGAAGTTTATCTGTTCAGGAACTCATTGCCAAGACCATTGATATTTCAAAAATAATAAGGATGCTCTCAAGCAATCACAAACCAATTAGACATGCATCTTTGTCACTCCTGCTTGAGCTCTCGAGGTCCCAGTATTTCTGTTATAAGGCCAGGACAGTAGCCGGAGGCATTCTGATGCTGATCACAGTCAAATTCAAGCAGTCATTGGATGCTTTTGCTTCCAGAACTGCTGATGAGATCTTGAAGAACTTGGAGACATTTCCAGATAACATCAAGCTAATGGCAGAAAATGGATATTGGGAACCCTTGCTAACTCATCTACTAGAAGGTAATATCCAAACATTCTCTCACAAGCCACGCTACTATTTTCTTCCTGCAAGAAAATGTTAAGTAGAAGTTAGTATTGTAAAATTTGAATGAACAGGTAGTGAAGAGATGATGATGGAGATGGCAGGCTATATTGAGGAAATTGTTCTTGGACCTGACAGCAAGCCCTATGTGGCGGAGAGGGCTTCTCCAGCTCTATTAAAAATGGTCCACAGTGGAAATTCTCTGATCAGAAATGCTGCATTCAAAGCCTTGAAAAAGATATCATGTTACCATCCCAATGCCAAGATACTGGTTGAAGCCGGCATAATGCAAAGCATGATTGAGGAGATGTTTACGCGAACCATTCACAGTGAACCGATGAATTCAAAAGCCGAGGTAGCTGCAATACTAGCAAACATACTCGAGTCTGGGCTTGAGGTAGAGAATCTCCAAGTCAGCACACAAGGCCACACCATGGCTTCAGACTACATAGTGTACAACATCATCAGCAGAATAAAGAATTCAAGCTCAGATGAATTGAACATCAACCTCATTCGGATCCTGCTATGCTTGATCAAGTTCCCTAAAGCATCAGGTGCCATTGTTTCAGTGGTGAAGGAGACAGAAGCTAGTTTCAATTTGATTGAACTAATAAATACACCGAATGATGAACTTGCCGTTGCATCAATAAAACTACTCATCACACTCTCGGCCTTCATGGGACACACATTATCAGACAGACTATGCAAAACCAAAGGGCAGCCGGAGAATCTAATCCAGAGTCCAACTGAAATTACCAGAACATCTGAAAAGCATGCAGTTTCAGCCAATTTTCTGGCAAAGCTTCCCCATCAAAACTTGGTACTCAATCTGGCTCTGGTTAACACTAACACTGTTCCTACAGTCATAAGAAGCATCAGTCAGATACAGAAGGCTGGAACAAGATCAAGCAGGCATGCAAGTTCTTACTTTGAAGGCCTGGTGGGCATTCTTGTCAGATTAACGACAACTTTGTATGACCATCAGATATTGCTGACAGCAAAAACCTATAATTTTGTTTCAGTTTTAACAGAACTACTAACCGGATCATCCACCGACGAGGTTCAGAAATTATCAGCAGTAGGGCTGGAGAATCTGTCAAAGCAATCTATCAGCCTGTCAAGACCTCCACAAAGGAGGAAAACCAAGATCCTAAAACTCATAGTTTTTCAAAAATGCATATCAATCAATTTGAAAAAAGATGAAAATTTTTCACTATGCCCCATCCATGGAGGAGTGTGTTCTTCAAAGGAAACGTTCTGCTTGATTGATGCAGAGGCAGTGGAGAGGCTGCTAGCATGCTTGGACCATGAGAATGTGGAGGTAATTGAGGCAGCCTTATCAGCTCTATCTACATTGTTGGACGACAAAGTTAATGTGGATAACAGTGTGAGCTTCTTGTCTGAAAATCACGCCATCCAGCATGTGCTGCATGCAGTGAGGGAGCACAAGGAAGAAGCCCTGTGGCAGAAAGCATTCTGGGTGATAGAGAGGTTCTTGGAGAAAGGCGGGAATGAGTCTGCTTCAAGTATATCACGAGACAGGTTTCTTCCTGCAACATTGGTCAGTGCATTCCACCATGGTGATGATTGCACCAGGCAAATGGCAGAAAAAATCCTAAGGCATTTGAATAAAATGCCAGACCTATCAAGCACCGTTACTTTTTCTTTTTCTTGAACTTTCGCTTGCTAAAGAGTGCACGTGATAAGCTCTGCACAAAATCATCAACTTTCCTTCACCTATGCAGTACATGGTTTTTGATTTCAACCCACGCTTTTGTACATTGTAAGAATTTTCTATGCTCAATGTATGTTGGGGTGTGCATTTGATTGATCTTCTTCGTAAATCTTTGTTTAGAAAAGAAAATGCTTCATGTCTAACTTGAATATGTGTGTGACGATTCTGTCCAAAATGTGGTCATTTCACGTTCTAGTTTGCCACGTCAAAGGGAAAACCACCTTGTTGCCGGATTGTACCATTAAAAATTACAGAGACAGCCGTTGGGGCGGCATTTGCACGCGCATGTACGTAAGTTTTGACCAATTGTATTGCATTTGGCCTGTTTTTCTTTGCCATTATGACGGAAGGCATATTTCTTACAGCACCACCTACTTGAACCCCATGGAGTTTAGAAGCTACTACATTGATTTCTTCAAGCAACCATACAATAAAATAACAGAAAAAATGTAATAAAAAATGATGGGACTTTCACATAGATTTACATATAATTTAGAGTGGACCTGGCGGGCAAGGCCGAGAGCACCTGTTACTGAGATTTGTACAATTTTATAATTGCTTCTCAAAAAGCTTCCCAATGATAATAAAGTAAGAAAAACAGTAAGAGTCCTTGGTGCGGGTGGATACTGTTTTTGAGGGAGTGCTTTTCGACATTTTTCAGATGTGTATCTAATTGCTGTCTGTCGCAGTTGTACTTTAGCTAATGGCTGTCTGTCGCAGTTGTGCCTTAGCTCTAACCTCTATTCCATCTTTATAAACAACTATGAAGAGTGGAGCCCAGGACCGACGCTAGTTTTTTATTAAATGTATAAATATATCATTTTATACAATTAAGCAGTTAAGATAATGCTTGTTTCATAGAACTTACCTCATGAATAGCCATTTCAAGCAAGTGATTGTTGGTTCAAACTAAATAAACTTTCTTTCAGTAAGCAATCCAAGATATATTGCACCAAAAAAAAAAACCCTCCTTCCATGAAACAAGACAAAGTAGATACCAGTCCTAGTTGAAAGCTTAAACCCGGAGAGAAATATTATTCAATCGTCAACATTGTTGAATGGGATGCTTTTACTTCTCAAGCCTCTGTATTAGATGTTCTGCCCTGTATTCTTGGGTATATCATGTGAACTCCGATTAATGAAAGCCAACAGCATACAAAAGGTGATGTTGAAGTTTGTAGCTATTTATAGATCAAAAAATCATCCATTTCAACTAATAAATAAAAGTCAAAATTATAACCAATTATAATGTATGAAGATGGCAGAAGAGGGATAGGTGACTTTCAAACTTGATCAATTAAGTATAGAGTTTTCAACTATAAATAGAGGAGAGTTTAGAGGTTCTTAGCATCAATTTGATCTTAAAAATTCAAAGAGTGAGTGTGTGTAAAATTAGAACTCCTTGTGTGGGTTATTTGGAGAATTGAAGTTCCCCCCAAATTCTTATAATTATTTCTCTTCCTTGTTTTATACACACTTAAATATAAAGTATCACTTTTATTAAACTCTCTTTCTTTCTTTGAGTCCAATTTTTCCAACAAGTGGTATCAGAGCCACGATTTTAATATTTTGATTTGAGAAGTAATGGAGGAATCAATTGATACCATGATCAAATTGAATCCTAACAACTATGCCATTTGGAAGCTCTGAATGGAGGACTACTTGATCATACGAGATCTGTAGGGTCTAGTGCTTGGAGTCGCTGCAAAATCTGATGGTAAGTCCGATGCCGAGTGAGAAAGGATGCACAGAAAAACGGTAAACCAAATTCGTACTTGAATTGATCAAAGTCTTTTTAATTATGTTTCTAAAGAAACAAGGGCTGATGTTTTATGGAAAAAAACTTGAAGTTATGTATGAAATGAAAGATGGTTTAAACAAAGCTTCACTATTAAAGAAAATTACTCGTTTTCGTCATAAGAAAGGCTATAGTATGTCGGAACATTTAAATGATTTTTAAAAGTTAATTAATCATTATATAACTTTGAAATTAAATTTAGATGATGAGGTTCAAACTCTTTTCCTGTTTAGTTCATTACCTGATAATCGAGAAATTATGTTTATCACTATTTCTAACTCTGTTTCAAACGGAGTATTGACCTTGGATATGATGAACGAAACCCTACTTAATGAAAAAATAAGGAAAAAAGAGCTTGGATAAGAAGTTGAAAGTCAAGTCCTGATTTTTGAAAGATATGAAAGACGTGGACAAAGCTAAAGTCGGAGACCAAATTGAGAAAGAGGATGCTCAAGGGGTAAGTTTGTTAATGGAAAAGAAGTTGAATGCTTTTACTGTAAAAGGAAAGGCCACATCAAAAGGAATTACTGGGTATGAAACAGGATTCTACCTAAATGAAAAGAAGAGTAAAAGAAGCAAGAAAATATACCCAAAAAAACTATTGCCACAACTTCAAATGGAGAAGTAATAATAATAAGTGGCGATAATTTTTTGAATTTTACTTTTCAAGATCTTTTTTGGGTGATTGACTGGAGGCTTCCTATCATGTTACTCCACATAAGGAATTCTTTTCTTCTTATATTATCTCGTAAAAAATGGTCTTGTGAAAATGGGTGATGGTGGTACTTGTAAAATTCATGGAACTGGTAATATTTTGATATCTACAGCTTTGGGGTGCAAATTAAAACTAAAAGATGTAAGACATGTACTAAACCTGAGGCTTAATTATATTTCTACGGGAAAATTAGACAACGAAGGGTTCTATAGTCACTTTGCCGGTGGAATAAAGAAGCTAACGAAGGAAAATTTGATTATTCCCAAAGGAAGAAAGATAAATAATCACTATATCACTGATGCTAATATTGATGGTGATGTTTGTGTTGTGTTGAAATCATCCGTGGAGCTGTGGCACAAAAGATTAGGTTATATGAGTGAAAAAGGTATGTTAATTTTAACTAAAAATAATTATTTACCAAAATTTAAAAAATTAGATTTCATGCCTTATGTCGGCTGTATAAAAAGAAAACAATAAAGAATTACTTTCAAGAATTATCCCCCTACAAGGAAAGAAAAACCTTTTGAGCTTGTACACACTAACGATTGTCAAATGAATGAAAGAACTGGTAGTGGTACTTTGTATTTTGTGACTTTTATTGATTATTTTTTTAGAAAAGTTTGGTCCTATGCATTAAAATCAAAGGATCAAGTTTTGGAGTTTTTCAAAAATTTTCATAAAAGAGTTGAACGAGAAATGGGCCTTAAATTGAAATGTGTTCGGGCTGATAATGGTGGAGAATACTGAGGACCGCTTGAAAAATATTGTAACAATCATGGTATCCGATTGGAGAAGACCGTTCCAAGGACCTCGTAGTAAAACAGTGTTGCTGAAAGAATGAATCAGACCATTATTGAAAGGATTCAAGCTATGCTATCACATGCAAAGCTGTCAAATCTATTTTAGGGGAGGCTATGAGGACAACTGTTGATTTGATGAATCTTTTATCTTCAGTTCCTTTGAATGAAAAATGTTATAGAAAAGGTATGGTTTAGTAATTCTATCAATTTACAACATTTAAAAGTATTTGGGTGTTGGGCATTTGTACATATTCCAAAAAATAAAAGAAATAAAGTTGATTCTAAGTCAAAGGATTGCATTTTTTTGGGATATGTGTATGAAGAATTCGGATATAGATTGTGGGACCCTAATGAAAAAAAAATTAATAAGGAGTTAAGATGTTACTTTTCTTGAAAATCAGACTATTGAAGACACGAAGAAAGAAAATAAGAACAATACTAATGAAAAAATTCCAGTGAAATATCTTCCTTTTCAGCAAGTTCAAAAGGAAGTTGAACTCCCACCAGAAAACATGGAAGATAGGCGTGAGGCTAAAGTTGCTCCAATTCCACCTCAGTTGTGAGGAGATCTCAATGAGAAAGGAGGCCTTCAAAATCTAACTAAATACCTAATGTTGACAGAAGATGGTGAATTAGAATCCTTTGGAGCAACGGTAAACCATAAAGATAGCAAGGAGTAGTGGAAGGTAATGGAAGATGAAATGAAATCTATTCATAAAAATCAAACTTATGACTTAGTAAGTTTACCTCTGGGAAGAAAGACACTTAAAAATAAGTAGATATTCAAGCTGAAGTTAGTGGAAGGAAGTTCTCAATCAAGGTACAAGTTAAGGTTAGTAGTTAAAGACTTTGAGCAGAAATTTGATATTAATTTTGATGAAATCTTCTCTTCTATTGTTAAAATGAATTTTAGTAGAGTTGTTTTGGGACTGGCTGCAAGAATGAATTTGGAGATAGAACAGCTTAACGTGAAAATAACTTTTTAAATGGAGACCTTGAAAAATAAATTTTTATAGAACAACCAGAAGGTTTCAAGGAAAAAGGTAAGGAAAATTTAATCTGTCGTCTTAAGAAAAGTCTTTATGGAAGTATAAGAAATTTGACTCCTTTATGGCCAAACATGATTTTTGTAAAACAAATGGGGATCACTGTATTTACATTAAGAATTTTGGTGATAGTTTTATAATTTTATTGTTGTATGTTGATGATATGTTAATTATTGATCATGATTTGAATAAAATCATAAATTGAAGAAGAAATTGAATGAGTCCTTTAAAATGAAGGACTTAGAACTAGTAAAGAAAATCTTAGGCATGCACATTCTATAAGATAGGCTAAATGGCAAGATTTAACTATCTCAAAGAAGCTACATCAAAGGGATGATTGAAAATTTTGGGATAGAAAATGTAAAGCCAATGACAATTCCACTAGGTGGACAGTTCAAATTGAGTTCAAAGCAGTGCCTAAGCAGTGAAGATGAAAAGACGTATATGAGTAAAATTTCATATGCTTCAGTTGTTGGAAGCTTGATGTATGCAATATTTTATACCCAACTAAACTTAGCTTATGCAGTTAGATAAGTAAGCCATTACATGTTAAATCTTAGAAAGAAACATTGGAAGACTGTCAAATGGATTTTAAGATATTTGAAAAGAACAATTAAGCTTGGGCTTTGTTATACTTGAGGAAGGAACAAGCCTATTCTGGAAGAATATTCTGATGTAGACATGGCAGGTGATGTTGATTCAAGCAAATTTACTTCTGATTATTTAATAACTTTTACAAATGTTGCTGTATCTTGGAAAAGAAAACTCCAAAAGTGTGTTGCTCTTTCAAGTATTGAAGCAAAATATATTGCACTCACTGAGGCATGTAAAGAGTTAATTTGGTTGAAAAAGTCCTTCACGAGTTAAGATGGAGTCAAGAAGAGTATGCCATCAACTGTGAGTTAGAGTGCGATCCACTTAAGTAAAAATTCAACATTTCATTCTCGATCCAAGCACATTGATGTTCGTTATAATTAGATTTGACAATCTTTGGAAGAAAAGGAAGTAAGTGTGTAAATGATTCATACTGACGATAATGGAACCGGCATGCTAATAAAAGGGTTATTCGAAGAGAAGACCGACACCTGTAAAGAAATTACAGGATTACAAAAAGTCTATAAATAACAACAAAGGGGGAGGAATGCTGTGATTTGTAGCTATTTATAGATAAAGAACTGTCCATTTCAACCAATAAGTGAAAGCCAAAATTGTAACTAATTATAATACATGGAAGATGCTAGAAGGGGATAGGTGACCTTCAAACTTGACCAATCGGGTGTGGGGTTTTCAACTATAAATAGAGTAGGGTTTGGAGATTCCTAGTATCAATTCAAGTTTAGAAATTCAAAGAGTGAATGCGTGTAAAGTTAGAATTCCTTATGTGGGTTATTTGGAGAGTTGAAATTCCTCCCAAATTCTTATAACTATTTTTCTTCCTAGTTTTATATACACTCAAATATAAAGTGCTACGTTTTTATTGAATTTCCTTTCTTTTTTTGAGTCTAAATTTTCCCAACGAGTGATTCGTTGAATGCTTCTCAATCTAGGGGATCTTTCTCTATAGAAGATTTTGTTGGGAATGGAGCTCTTAAATAACTGTTATCAAAGCTGTTAGATGAAGGATGGGATGATGCTCCAACTTTGAAGGTAATGAATTCAGAGGACATGGATGATACTGGCATGACTCGACAGCAGAAGGTTGGTTTCCTGTCAACAATATTTCTCAAGGTTTATTGGCTGTCAGCAACACAAGCACAATGCTTCATGAGTTAGAATTTTAGTAATCAACTTAGGCTTTTAATGACCATTCACACAACATAGAAGATTTACTAATTTTGTTCCAAGCCACATAGTTTTGCTAGTTATTTTGTGTTCTACAGAACAAAAAAAGATCTGCAGAATTAAACATGTCACAATTATCATGATGTCTGAACAAATGTTCTTTGCCCTGCTCAAGGATGCGCTTGAAATTAGGTCATACCTACATGGTCATGCACCGATGCAGTATGCTGATCAGCTAGAGGCATCGGGGAAAGGTTTGCCCGAGCTTCTTAGCTTGAGTAACACCGATCTTTCTTCTCAGTTCAGGATGAAAAGAGGCCATATTGCCTGTTTCACGGACAGAACCAGTGCACGTGCAACAGATCCCTTGTCAGCATCTTATCCCCTCCCAGCCGCAAGAAGGAGAAACAACTTGTCTTCCAGAAATAACAGCATGTTTAGGAGTGAGGTCTTGTCTGTCAACTCCAGAAAGCTTCAGAGTATGACAAGATCTTCCAGGAAAAGTAACTAAGGTTCTAAATTGTCCCCAGAACAGTCCATGGCAAGCTTCAACATCAAAGATGGATATGTCTTCAAGGGATTGTAGCTGCAATGGCTGCAGAACCTAGAGCATGCGGTTGTGTAGCACCTCCCCTAATAGTTGATGCAGCTCCCCCTATTCCAGCATTGAGAATGTCTCAGTTCAGAAACTAACTCCTGAATATAAGATTGGAATGGAGCGGCAGATCAAAACTAGGACACCGCCAATGAAGGCTTCAGAGCTGTGGCAAGAGAAACCGGCAGTACTTTTCTGCATCCGTAGGCCCAGGTATGATTTTCTAAACATACGGCTCTGACGGCACCTTTTCTTTGTTAACTGTTAGATTAGGCCTTTCATACATGATATCGTTTTGTTACATAGGAATGAATATTCTATTAGAATGACCAGGATTTCATTCATGTCATGCAATCAGGTGCATCATGTGCAGGGCCGAAGCTCATCAAATGTACTCCAAGAAGCCTATATTTGATGCTCTTGGAGTTCAACTATTTTCAGTTCTTCATGAGCACATAGAATCAGAGGTACATATTTCACCCAGATGATTATCCATGACAGATGGCTAAAGGATGGTCAATGAGAAGATGTACTGATTACAGGTAAGGGACTTCTGGCCACGATACTGGGGTGGCACCCTGCTCTTTGATAGGGGGCAGGAGTTCTTCAAGGCCCTTGGTGGAGGGAAGCTGCTCAAAGACAAGTTTATCTCTGGTTTCTTACTCAATCCTAGAGCAATTGCAAATTACAAGAGGGCTAGAGCTTTTAGGGTGGGACAAAATTTCAAGGGCAAAGGTGAGATCAAGGGTGGACTGTTTGTCGTTGGCAGAGGCAAAAGTGGGATTGCTTACCAGTTCATTGAGAGAAACTTTGGTGATTGGGCACCACTTGCTGAAATCATGGAAATCTGCGCCCGAATGCAGGTAAGTGTCCTTCCACTTCTCTAAATCCATTGACGGCCAAATATATTGTCGTCACGAGCTGCATTTCATTTTTCTGCAGAATCCACAGCAGTCAGTCAGACTCAATGAGATCATTAAAAGAAGAGAAAGAAGAAGAATCAACTTAGTTTTCAGGGGCATAATTTGGCTTTAGCTTCTGCATACATCATTTACATGATTTTCAATTTCAAGAACTATCAAGGTTCTGTTCCAATATAGGTGATTGCTTGTAGGTTGGGTTATTCTGCAGCATGCAATTTTTTGTTGAATACATAGACAGATTTGCTTTTTTTCGTTTTTAGACCAGTCCAGTACAATAATATTTAATACAGAAGTACATGGTCCTGCAAATGTTCATACAATAAGCAAAAATTGAGCATCCTTCTTGCAATAACATTTCTGCAATTACCAGCCAAGAATGGGAACTTGAAAGACAGATCAATTCACTTTTGATAAAGAGCTCTCAACATCGCCTTAAGAATACAGTACACAACCTTCGTCCAAGCAAGTGTCTTACAGAGCATCGGAGCCCTGAATATTGTCTTGGTTGGCTCTACCATGAATTTTAGGTTCTTCAAATAGCTTCTCCAATCCTTTTATTTGTTTTCTTCTTCACGTGTGAGAATCAAGAAAATGATAATAATAGGGAAAAATCTCCAGGCATACCATCACATACAGGAACTGGAATTTACAGAGAAATATAGTTGCCATAAATGTAAATAACATGTCATTCAGTACATGACTGACAGGTTCATCAAAGACTAAACATAAATCAGCACAATGCATTTGAGAGAAATGGGAGAATTGCATATGGTTTTCCTCGATATCTTCTCCAAGAACACAGTTTAAGAAGCATTTCTCATTGACTTAACAAGAATAAGAACATGCGGTCTCTCATTATAGTTCAAGAATAAACAAAAACTGTGATCTAGTTCCAATACACGAGTATAATCTGCACCATTAGTCATTTTCCTAAGTTCAACGGATCCATTTATCACTGAACTAGAATTATTTGCTCGAACTTGGATGTGGAATGTGATGCTTGAATATACTGCATATGGCATTGCCTTGTAAGCGTGCTAGAGTCATATTCCATTGCTAGGCTTTGCTGGACATTGTGCCCTGGACTTCAACACCAGTATTTACAAGCCAGACAAGGATAAGCTCTTGGATAAGGAATAGGTGAACTCCAATCTTTGTCAGGCCAGCCGAAGTAATACATTAGCTTGCTTTGTTATCCCAACGAGATGAACTTTCAACAACATGGGAACAACAAAACTAAAGTGATTGATTAGGGTTCAGCTTTCATATGGCCCAGTGGCAGAGAATCTGAGAAAGCAACAAGAAAATGGCAATCAGCTTAAGAACATACAAGGCCAGCAAATAAAGTTTGATAACACAGTATCTATGTACCGTTTAAATCTTGGCTATTATGAGAAGCGCTTGAGTTCAAGCCCATGTGAACAACATTGTGGAGTTCATCTTCCCACACACTAGGTATCTGCAGATGATTCAGAAAATATATAATATATATAAAGCAAAGATCATTTGGATGTTATGTCTGACAAAAAAATATCATACTTCCTTGCAGATATTCAACTCCTTATGAAATGTACAGCCAGATGAAGTGATGGAACTAACTTACTTGAGAAGGAGGTTCTTTGTATCCTCCGCAGGCAGCAGGTGATTGGATATTGATTGGTCTTCGAAGAGTTTCAGAAGAGTTACCCAGAAGACCTGCCTGGATCAACCCAGGTTGTGATGGATGAAGTGGAGGAAAAGGAACAGTCATATCAGGTGGAAAAGCCAGTGAAGATGATAGACCAGCTCTTGGCCGTGGGATCTGTAATTGATTTCGTACTTTTATCAGATCAACACAGAATAGTTGATAAGCAAATGAATTGGGACAGATAAGGCAATTTCTTACATCTTTAGCTAGAAATGCCTCAATATTGAAGTCCAGCTGCGGATTTACTGTTGCAAGCTTCATTGACAGGAACTGAAACAGAGAAGTAATGATAAATGATCTTCTAACTCGAATGGAATTGTCTATAAGCTAAAAACATGAAAAAAAGACGACCCCTCTGTTTTAATATATATATATAATTTTTTTGCCACCAAGCCATTCAAAAATCAGTTAATCATGAATATTCCTTGGAAACAGAAACTCCATATGAAAAAGGTTCACACTAGTTCTTTTTTGCATCAAAGATGAGTGCGTGTCATTTGATCAGTCGCCAAAGGTATCCACTGCTAAAAATTGTTGTATGCTCAAACACTCACCAAAGAAGCATACTAGTAGAATAAAAAGTAGAAGAAATAGGAAGTACTTATCAATACCTCAACCTGTCGTTGTAGTGATTGCACATAATTTATGATTTCATCAAGCATGACAGCTTTTCCTGTGACCTGATAAGAACAAGGTATCAGTGATAGGTTACAGCTTTGCATTGCTAACATTGACCATTAATTAACACAACACACCTTGCTGCAACCAGGCACAAGATCCTGAAGGAATTTCATCCTCTCACTAATTTTCTCCCGCCTTACCTACATTATCAGTGAATAATATAAATTCAAGAAGTGAAATGCTGTTGCTATTGTACTTTACCCTGTATGCATTATGTAAACAAACTCACACCAGATTCTTACCCTTTCAGCAAGACTGTGGCTGTTGGTTGCCTGGCCTCTTCGTGCTCTAACATGTATATATTCTTCCTTGGGCGGATCTGACACCTGCTTACCATGCTTGCCACCAGGCTTACTGGTAGAAGTTGGGTTTTGGTCATCCTTGTGTTTAATTTCTGTGGTGTCCTTTGCTGTATCAACAGATGGCTGTGGGGCTTCATTATTTTCATCATGTTCAGCACCCTGGCATGGCAAGAGAATTGAATCAATTGCATGAATTTTGCACCCAGAAAGTCCAAAAAACAAATTGGAACTATTTCTATTCATCCAATTGACAGAACAAGGAACAACATAAACCTTGCCGCCTCTCTTCCTCTTCTTAGAGCCAAGCCCTTTACCAGGAGACTCCGCAGCTGAGCCATTCAACTCCTCTTGGCCACTAAATTCAGCCTCATCAGACTCATTACCAGACACACCAGCTCCATATTTTGCTTCATCATAAGACTGCACAAAACTTTCCCCTTTTTTCTCATTTTTGTACGGGCTCCCTTCACTCCCATGTTTGCCACGTAGCAAAGTCTCTTTGGAAACTTCAACCCTGTTCATTTCATGCTGCTGGGACTGCACTCCAGGTTGTGGTTTTGATTCATTTCCTCGCATCAGTCCCAAACCCCGAGAATAAGGAGCTAAAGGATCAGGGATGCTATATGGATTCATCATTTCACCAAAATTCCCTCCACTGAAGCACGAATACCTAGCTGCTCTTTCAATAAAAGCTGAATCAGCTGGAAAGTGAGGCAATCCCTGAGGGAGCGTACCCGGAACAGTTGGTAGAAACATACCCCCTCCATACATTGCATTTGATGTCCAATCCTCACCTCTTACATGACCAAGGCTATTTGAAGTGCTAGCAACATTTTGGACTTTCACATCACAGTAGCCCATGCTCCGTCCACTGCTAGGCTGGTCCCAAATGGGAAGGCAACAAGAATCAACCGTAGGGGCGGAGGAACAAGTAGAAGACACCGCCATTGAATTTGCATTTGGAATCATTCCAATGGATGTATTTGTTAGATTATTTCCATTAATTTGCCATTCGGAAGACATGCTAGGTTCATGATAGTTCACAGGATCATCGCTTCCACTCTGAGGCTCAACATCACTACCCTTTCCAGTCATATCCATTTCTTTACAGGAGCTATAAAATAAGCCAAGCAAAGTAATATTTACAACTCCAAGCAACCCTAAGAATAAAGAAGCTCCTGACAAGAAGAAAAATGGGACAATCAATAGGAATGCCTCTAGATTTTAAGTCTGTATCAATACAAGTTAAACAATTCCAAAAATTTCACACGGCAAGAAACTATATTATGACTAGTTGAACTAGTCCAAATTCAACCACAAGTAGAACAATATAGGGCATTAAGGGGGACAAAATATAAAAGGAGGGAGGTTCAATTTTCTTAAAAATGTTGAGAAAAATTAGCTCATACCTCAAACAGTCAGAAGTACTCTTTAAGAAACAGCTGAACAATTTACAGTTGAATTTCCTTAAAATGTTGAGAAAAATACCTGAGACAGTCAAAAGTACTCTTCCAGAAACATCTGAACAGGTTACCGTAATAACTCACTAAAATTTTATCACATGAATAGAAGAGAAACAGCACACAGAGCCAAGACACAAAACCGGACGCCAGCATATAGTTACTGCTACAACTATTTCCAAAGCTTTTCACTGAAACCAAAGCACCAAAAGACCAGTAAAGCCCAAAAAACCAAGCAGCCCCAGTCGAATAAAGGCTTAAGAAAGTGCTCAGAACCCAGTCAACTGAAGCAGACCAGTATTTTCAGCATCATAAACACCATCAGCAGAGTCATTCAAAAAAGCAAAGCCAGTGTTCCGAGTGGAAAGAAATGCATTCCAGCAGAACTAAAAGCAGGCAAAAGCAAAAGAAGATACCATTTTTATTTTATGGGCTGCCTTTGAAAACTTCTGTACTGTTTTGAACAGCCCTTCAAAAAGGTGGGTTTTTGATACTTGGGAGATTTGAATTTCTGGCCTTATTATTGTTCAAGTCTGAAGCTGTTATGTATTATACAGGGACACCGAGCATTCAAGGACGCAATAAAAGAGGAGAGAGAGAGAGAGAGAGTAAACAAGGTCAGGATGCAGAGAAAGAGTAAATGAGGTTAACAAACAAAACAGAGCAGGGGTTATTCGAAGGAAGTAAAAGGGAAAGCTGAAGGGGAAAGACGATGCATTTATACCCACGCCTTGCATCAAAAAGAGAAGAATTGATCGCTAACTAGTAACCACCGCCACTGCAACTTGTTAAAAGTTGTTAACATTGCAGTGGTGATGATCCTGAATTAACTTTTTCCTAAAAAAAAAAAAACCTTCTTTGGTCATTATATATAATTTAATTCTTAATACAAGATTTAGGGTATGTTTGGTTTGTCGTGTTTAGAAAAATTTTGGTGATTTAAATGGTGAAAAATTTTATGTTTAGTTAGCATTATTGGATGGATGGAAAAATTATTTGAATTTAAATAAAATTTATATGATAATATATTTTATTTATTAAAATTTTAAATTTTGATGAACAGTTCTAAATAAGAAAGCAAAGCCATTTTCATCCATAACAACAATGATAAAGAGTTAAAAGAATCAAAATAACAAGTTTGAAATTTGAATGAATGTCCAAGTTGACTTGTTCTTTTGTTATGGGTTGCTTCACTCATAATCAAATTTCATTGGCTAAATAATAATAATAATATACAGTTAAATAATTTAAAAACTATTATTCAACCATATTTTCTGTCGCATCTTTTTTCGTTTATACATTTTTTTGGTGCTTAAACTAACTTTTTATAAAGACGTGCACCACGACTTGGTCGAGTTGCATATTATATTATAGTATTTAGCCTAACCATTTACCTAATCATTTCCCTTTTTTTTTTTTTTTAACTCAATGATAAAAAGGGAAAATCTCACAAGTGTTGTCATTATTATTCGTATAGAACAGTACAAATATATTATCGAGCAGAACAACGTATTTCATTTATTTCTCTTATTTTTATATAAATCTTAAATTTTGCACAATCTTTATCGTAACAAAATTTACATCCAAATAATGCCCAAGTACAGCCCTTTTAAATAAATTATAACTATTTTATTACACTCCATTATTACTGTGTGAGGAATTTTTTCACTGTCATAATGTTATCCAGACTTTACTTGTAAGGCTCATGATTTGTCCCTTAAGGCATGTATATTAGTTTCACAGCTTTATGCATTTAACTTTACTTTTGTTTCCTATACACTCTGCTTGTTTCATTTTAGTAAAATAATAAATATAGCACTGGCTTGAGCTAGCAACTGACAATGCCAACTATCAATACCTAGATTTACTATCTTTTGTTTATTAAAATAATTATATCCTTCATTACACCTTGGAAGCCGAGCTTATGATCTTTTTATGGGGTTTGTTTGGTCAAGAGCCCTCGCTTGTTTTCACACACTTCATGGCCAATTAGGTGGCTGCTAGAGCAGGTCTACTAGCTAGGGTATTCCTTGTTTTTGATAACTTGGGTAGCTTATATAAATATGTATGTGCGTATGCATGGGGATGTATATCTAGATTTGTATCCTTTGTACTTTGGCTCTATAGTCCAAAAAAAAAAAAAAAAAAAGAGAGAGAGAGAGAGAGAGAAAATCCCATTTTCATGAGTTGCAATTCTGAGATCAAATATGGATTTGCCTGGAAGTAAATTTTATTGGCAAGAAATTGAGTATAAAAATTTAAGGATAGTTTAAAAACAAAATAGAAAAAAGAAAGAAAAAATCATATTATAATAGTTCATGTACGTTTAAAAAGAATATAATATCCGAACATTGAGAAAAAATTCCAAAATTACATGAAGAGAATACATACATACATACATATAAACACACACACACACACACACTAGCATTTTGACACACGCATTGTGCATGCATGTGATTAAAAAATACCTTATAAATAATTTATTTAAATGAGACATATTTTGAGTTGGATGGTGAAATTTAATAATATTAATAGAATTTTCTGAGAAATAATAAACTGAAAACATGTCTAAACTATTAAATGTAAATTTTACATTTTGAATTGTTGAATCTGTCACAAATCATAGCCCATGAAAGATGCAAAAGCCATTGGCGCTTCATACATTAGAGTACATGCATATTTTGTAGTTCTTCAGCCTTTAAAGTAAAATATTTGCTCATTAGGTATAAGAGAGAGTTTCAAGATTAATTCAAGTAAAATATTCATTAGATATGAGATGGAGTTTCATGATGAATACATTGGTGCCAGTTTGCAAAGGACAACATAAACATTAATCATAGGGACAGATGAGATGAAATTAGTAAACAAAGTTTTGTTTGGATGTTAATGAAATAATAGCATTAAATTAAGACAAATAGATAAAAATAATTATTTTAATAAATAATATGTCTAAAAAAATATATTTTAATGTTATAAAAATTATACAAAGCAGACATGCAAACATAGCCCAAATATTGTGTTCACAGGAGGGTTTAACTTCTGTTAAAACAAGCAGCAAAAATAACTGAAAAGAAAATTGTCAAGAAATGATCATGATTCAACATATGTGCATATATTTCATATCACGATTCAGCGTTGTATGCACTTTTTAATACATATCAAGTTCAAATTCTAAAAAAGGTCGATGAACCCGTTTGATTATTATCCAAAAGAATTGCTATTCAAACTGATTTTTTTTCCTTTTTGGTGACTGAAAAACTGAAACCCATTAACTAGAAAGTGAAATATTATTAGTCGGTTCACATAAATGAATATAGATTTTGCTAAGTTCAGTCCCAAATCTAGATTATTTTTTTTCGGTTGTTGCGCAGCTGCGGTGTTGATGAACTGTCCCTTTCTCTCTCTCTCTCTCTTTCTCTCATGTCATAATTACGTGGCCTCGGAACTTGCAATTATCTTCATGACCCAAGTCGTGGAATCATGGAATCTGCTCTCCTTCGCTTTACAAATTCCTAAAGCTACTAATTAATGTCCTAGCCCGAGGTTTATGTAGTAATCAAATTGGTAATGTGGGGACTAAATATGATTTGCATTCATTAGGTTGGACTTACAAGGAATTTTTAGAAGCAAACCCAAAATCCAATTAAAATAAGCCTTCTACTTTCCTCTTTACAATTGGATCATATGTTATGATGTACGCTAAACCCTAATTAATTGTTATCATTTTTATTTTATTTAATTAGACTATTTCATATCATTTTGTTGAAAGCATTGAACTAACAACATTATCTCTCAACTAATAATATTTTTCTTTAAGAAAAATTCTACCTATAATCTAGGTTCTTTTTTCAAAGGGGGGTGGGGGGAGCAGCTCTAAATTTATAAATTGCATATATAGATTACACACACAAGAAACCATGAACAAAGATGGCACATAGAAGAAGACGATGAAATAAAAACAACCCATCACCCCTTTTATAAAGAAAAGTTGATTGGATCCCTTAGGGCCCTTTAAATCATATCAAATTAGAATATAAAAATGAAGCCAAGAACGTCACGAATAGGGCATCGCCACGTTGAATCTTGCGTAGGGTGCCCTCTTGATTATTTTTGTCCATGACTACATGTAACTCCATAAATAATTAAATAAATATATTATTATAAATAACATATAATGCGTGCGCGGGCTTGAGGCTTGGCTCTTCTTTCTGCAAAGCTAAAAAAATAACAATAATAACGATAGTAAAGAGAAAAAATGCAAATCTTTTCAAAGCAACATGGAATTTGAGTTTGAGATTCGCGATCTATTGCTTAATGCAAGTAATATGGTGTGAAGATCTTAATAAAGTGAAGGTGGTGTTGAGCTTTAATCAATTAGGGGAAGCACGTTTGGGAGTTTGAATTATGTCAAATTCGTAATTGTACTTTGTAACAAAAGCTTTAGAAATGTGTGCACATTAAAATAATTCATCACCAACTGCGTGTCATTTATTTATATAACAGTATTTTTTAATTAAGTTTTGGTCAAACCGACTTACGTAGTACTTTTCGTATTCACAACAGCTAATTCTTGCTATTAATTTCTGGTTTCATTCCACGGATACATGCACAGCTGTCTCTACGTATGCCACTTTATTTATTATTATTATTATTATTTATTATTATATACATGTTTCATGTAAATTTATATAAGTTGATGGAAATTTGAACAAGTCTCATATAGTGTTGGTGTGGTTCCACCCCGGCTCCGAGCAAGTGCGGGGCTTTTAATAAACTAAATTATTTGATTGGAACTTGTTTAAATTTGAAAAAAAATTTATATTTAATTGAAATTAAATTTTAACTCAATTTACAATTTTATTTAGACAAAATTTTATTATTTGACTCAAATTTAAACTTTGTATTTGACCTCTATAAGATTGAATTGAGTGAAATTCAAATAGTTATTGAAATCAAATTACAACTTAAAATCATGAATGCCTTCAATCTCAGGACCAATTAGTCCTCCAAATTAAAATCTTCACTCATAGTTCTTTATATATATATATATATATTATCTTGCTTATTTTAAAATTTTAGTGATTTAAGTATTTGAGGATTTTCGTGCCATGAACTATCACAAGTGATTCATAACTGCATCCTTAAAAGCACAATTTAGGTAAGAGTTTGTGACTCATGTAAACCCTAATCAGAAACCTAAATTAAGCCTACCCTCTACTGATGTGGGAAAAATATCATTTTAAAATTTTCTGAAATCAGCAATATATCTAAGTGGTGACAAGCATAGATAGAGACATGGCATGTTCTAATGCATAGCATGATATCTACTCAACATTAGTGGCATGTTCCATAATGAAAATACTTTTGGGACATAGAATGGCTTTGTTTGTGCTCATTGAATTCCCACACACAAATAATTGAAAAGCTTGTTCCTAATACAAAAAGTACATAAATATATAACGTGGTAAGGTGGGAGGAATCACAACACAAGGACATGACATTTCACACTTGTTTTTGTGAGTTTCATGTGAGTATGATTACCCAACATGATGAGAGCATAGATAAGTGATTCCCTCTTCCCACGTTCAATCAAAAGATGGCTTCTTGAAATGAAAGGGAACTTTATTTCATGGGGGACCAATTAACAAAGGGTGATTAATTGCATGATAGACTAGTGCCTAAAACCTGTTGAAATTTTTGTACCCTCTTGAAATATGACTATATATTTTCAATTAAATTCAAACTTTTAACGAGAGCATATTGTCACAAATTCCTCATCTTGATTCACCCCTAATGCCATCATTAAATAGGAAGAAGTGCTGAGATCACTTTGTGGCTTTTCACTAAGTTAAATATGGAATTAATTATATGTATGTTAGGTCAATATATTGAGGGCAAGATATATATTATTGATTTGAAAATGAAAATGACAGGCAATAATTTTAGCTTACTTTTTCTGAAAGGAAATTGTGCTGTCTCATCACAAACCATATTCATAATAGATCATAAAGATCTGGGACATAGATGAGTACAGTTATTTTTTTCAAAATTATTACCAAACTAAACAGGTTTAAAGATAAGTACTTTTCATTTCATCCTGATTTATGTAAACCCCACCAGAAAGATTTGCCTAACTATTCCAAATCTGAGGGACATTTAAAGCACACATTAGTTGGATGTCTAATCATCCCTCCAAATGGTGTTTTCTTTTCTTTTCTGCTTGGCAATAAAAATGTCCTTAGCTTGATTTTGCTGTCTTTGATCTGAGACTTTGGCGAAATTCAAATCAATCACATATATAATTTCTGATTACTATATATTGATAAGATTGATTTAATATTGTAGTATAGATTAAGCTTGATTAAATAAAAGTATCCTGCGCTTTATAAAATATTATTAAATAAAAGTATCCTGCCCTTTATAATTTCCAAATTTTATCATTTGTTTTGTTGACCACTTATTATAAAATATTATTTAAAAACTTGTAAAGAGGAAAATATTAATACTATTTTTCAAGCTATATAAAAGAATATCTTATATTAAGTTTCCATTACTGCTACAGATTTTTGAAAGTACTTAAAATGAGCATTGCATCAGACCTGTATTCCATAAATGGGCCAGAAATAGTTGGGCCATGTTCAGTTTGCGATTGTCCACAAAAAAGCAACACTTGTCTTACATCACGTTTGGCTCTAGAAATTTAAAGAGAAAAAGAAAAAAAAAATCCAAAATAAATGTTTGTAGTTGTTTGGTTACGGAGGAAAATTTTATAAAAAAAGAAGAGGAAAATTGTAGTTTAATAAAAAAAAAATCATTTTCTTTACAAAAAGGTGAGGATAATTAAAAGAAAACTATTTAAACTCTTATTTGTCCCCCAAGATTCAACAAGTCTATTTATTTTATTTTTTTCTTCATTATTTTTCTCAAAATATAAAAAAATTTAGTTTTAGTTTTTTTATTGATTTTATTTCTTTTTTAATTTTTCTTTTCTTTATTGAAATCCTTTCAACCATTTTCTTTATTGATTTTATTTCTTTTATAATTTTTCTTTATTGATTTTTATTGTATATATATTATTCTTATTACTATTTTAGCCTTAGGGCATGCTTACTTTGAGTGATAATGTAAGATAGATTATTTTATCTAATCTAATCAAATATTCACTTTGATTGACGAGGATAAATAATCCTACATAAAATTAATGATTAAATAATCAAGAAGTTATGAATTACATATGTGTATCATTCAAATTACTATTTTAATTTTAATATTATTAATTGAATAATATCTATAGAAAGTTTATAATAAAAAAAATAAATGTAATTATCTTAAATAGTCAATTTTAGTAAACATTATTATTTAGGATTTATTAATTCATACAAACTTTTTTGTCAATCAAAATAATTCTTTGGATTATAATCTTATCTAAAAAAATGAACATGGCTTTAATATTACTAATTGAATAATATTCATAGTAAGATTATAACAAGAAAATAAACGTACTCAATTTAAATAGTAAACCTTAGTAAACATAATTTTTAAAGAGTAATTAATCATATAAAATTTTTTATCTTTTAAAATAATTATTTGAATTGTAATTTTATTGAGGAAAGTGAACATAGCCTTAAGAGATCGATTTTAACCATCTTAGGTGGCCTAACATGGTGTGGATCATAGCCCTTATTAGATAGCCCATTCATGTTTCAAACCTCTATCTTTTAAGATAATCCCAAACATAAAGTGAAATGAGCCACAAAAAATAAAATAGTAAAAAATCAAGGAGAAGACTCCACACACACACGCACGATTATAGCTTAGAGAAGGGTGTAAGGATCACTCAATGGATCCTACACAAAATTATTTGAAACGATGAAAAGTAACATAACTTGAGCAACTCCATCTGAATCTATTTTCTTTTCACCATGTTTACCTATCAATTTTTTAAGCGATATAATATCCATAATAATATAAGGAATTAAGGGTATGATATTTTGTGAGATTTTGTTAGGAATCATAAAATATACAGAAAAAAAAAAAAAAAACGGGATCTTGGAAAGCACACATCAACTGCACTCATTTGGAGCGCCTTAGAAGAGCGTGTTGTAGGCCCATCAACACGCCTTTTAGGTACTTTGTTGTCATTTGCATTGTTTGTATTAGTCATTGGTTGCCCACTAATCTTAATTCCATGAGATTTACATCATTTGGTTCCCCGCCGTTCACGCAGGCTCACAAATTCATTTTGACAAAGAATCTTTTATATTTAATATTGAATTTTAAAGAATTTTGACATTTTCCACAAAATACAGCCATTTATATCCTCATTTGAGCTGCAAAAAATGGTGTGAAACGATAATGCTGAATAAATATTTATTACACATTGATGATCTCATAATGATGATGATTCACAAATCATAACGCTTAATGGTATTCTTCTTACCATGTAATTAAGTAATAGCAGAATTTAACTAGATTAAATCCCGTCAATAATTTTTCATCCGGGAAGTACAGAAGCTAAAGTCCACTGATCTTCCTCCAACCGTGAGGTTGACGGTTGACCTCTCCCATTGTTCATACGTACATAAATCCACCGCTCACGTTAGCATCTACCCCTATCCTGCCAGGATTCACGAGATTTTGATATTTCTGGAGTTGTCCGTGCGTTAAGCCAACGTTAATGAACTGAGAGGCATTACCTATGGTTTCCAGAGGAGCAATTCAAGAGAACCTACAAGAGTAGTCTGTCAAGGTATGCTCTTTAACCTTTGTTTGAGCCCACAATTCTAAATTTGAAGAATTTCTTCTCAGTTTGTAAATTTTCTTGAGCTGGGCCGAGGTGTTGATTTTGATCAAGAGGGATGGGAGTTGATCAATTTTTGTGATTGGGAGGAACAGATTTTAGGACTGGGAGAAGTTCTTTGGATTGGTTTTCATTTTCTTGAAGTTCTTGGCTTTTGTTTGGTGGATTGTGCTGTTTAGTTTAGTTTTTATTCTTGGATTAATGGTTCTTTGTTTCGACTATGTCTTGACAATTGGATTATTGCAATTGCCATGCCTTGATTCCTACTTTACAGTAATTAAGGAATAGGAAAGCACTTCAAGTTTGCAAGTGATTCTGCAATAGTAGACTATGGTTCATAGAGTCAACTTCGTAGGCTATTTCAAGATTCTCTTTTCTGTGAGCGTAATTCTGTTATTTGTCCTATACTGTAATGGTTTAATTTCATTTACTTGGGGATCAGACTTCTGCTGCTCGGCAACTGGTTTATGGTGAATTGTGTGTTGTTTCAGCATTTCATTTCGATTGACTTACGGTAGAAGCCGGAAATGTATTCTGAAGTCTTGCCTCTTTGTAGAACTTGTTAGATTCATGGCATTGTATGTCTACAGAAATACTAGCATTTCTTATGATACCATTGTGTCACTCTCAAAAAGGCATCATGGTGGAAGAGCAAGCTATTCTTGAATGCTTGTGGGCAATGTTTTAAGTTTTATAAAATGTGTATATGTTTGAAAAGAATATTTGACTTCTCAGTTTGTGCAGATAAGATGTAGTCTGAATTATTTGGATTATTTTTGGAATCATATTCTGGGTGGATCTTAAATTTTTGGGAGCCTTTCTGTAGGTGGGATACCAATAATATATATAAGTGCTTATTCATCTCTCTCTCTTTAGATATTTATCCATCCTTCCTCGGTGCAATACAACCCCTTTACCATGAATGCCCTTTTGTTTAGCTAACAGAGGGGGGAAAACGGTAGGGGAAAAACATGGTCTTTGTTATATTGGTTAGAATCCTTTTGAAAACACGATATGTATGTGTTGGTCACTGTAAATGTCTGTTTTAGGTGTAATTTGTTAAATGCAAAAGTGAGATTTTTTCCTTAGCACATGCCTATGTCCCAACTGGAAGCATATGCACCTTTTATCTGCTTTCGTGTAGTTTGAGCAGTGGTAATGTTTTTGTCTTTTTGCATTATCTGCCAAGAATAGCATAAGAATGGCAAGTACCGACATGGCTGCTATTGTGTCTGATATTTCTGATCCGGATTTGCAAAAGTTTGTGCACGAAGGCCTCCCATACGACTGTGAGGACAATGGAGAATTGCGAAGTGCCTTGAAAGCATTGTCTGAAGTGGACATGACCTCAGCCTACTCTTTCAATAAGTTGGCAAAATTGGAGAACCTTTTACAGTATGTCATAGCTGGGGAAAGGGATATTGAAGCTAGTGCTTTAGAAAATGAAAACATCTCAGCAGAATTTATTGAAAAGGCCTTCATATTTGATCTACTCTATGCCATACTGAATTTTGAGCTGAGAGAGCTGGATAATCTACTGGTTGATCTCCACGACTTGATTCTTGCTGCCCTTCATAAGATATCTACTTCTGAAAATTCGACAGAACTGCTTACCAGATTGGGTGATAAATTGCATGATTCTGAAAATTTACTGAAACCATCCCAAGACCGTGTTTTGGAGATGAAGATTCAGTTAGCTAAGTTGCAGATGACCTCATTCATTTTCAAGCAAAATGAATGTAAGTTTTGCCACTTCTGTTATGCATCAATTTTATGAGATGGTTATTGTTTGTCACTAATGCATTTTTGCCAACAGATAGGCATAACTTGGATATGGGTGTGTTAGCAAGGACAGAACGGAACCATGAATTACCAAAAGTCGAACAAAGACATGTACACAGAATGTTGGAAGTATCTCTTGCAAGAGAGCTGGAGCTTGAAAAGAAGCTGACGCTACTTAAACAAAATGAAGAAGATTTAAAGTTAAAGATACGGTTGATGGAACAAGTTGCAGGCAGCATGGAAGAGGCAGCAGAGGTTGCTTGGGGTCGGTTTCTAGAGGCAGATAACACATTGGAAGTAATGACAGGAATTTCAAAAGAAATAATGGGGAATCTTCAGACTGTTAACTTCAATCTTAGGAGTTCAACTAAGAGTGAAGGAGAGTTAAAATCTAGATTGCAAGATTGCATCAATCAGTTGAATGAAAAAGAAATTTCAATCCAGGAGCTCAATAGCAGCATTGCACAGCTTATGGCTGACAACGCTGAAGTAACAGGTTTACGTGAAAGAGTTCAGATGCTAGAAGAAAAGCTCATCAAAACTGAAAACCGGCTTATGGAGGCCAATGCTTCCAGTAAAACAAGTCAAGACCAACTTGAAGTGATGGAAGTTGAAGTTGGATCTTTAAGAGAGAAAGTGCATGCTGCAGAAAGTAGGGCCAGAAGTGTGGAGGAAAAAAATTCACAGTTAACAGACTCAAACCTGGAACTGACTGAAGAGATTGACTTTCTCAAAGGTACTAATGACAGCAATGCGAAAAAGGCTAGTGTACTTGAGAAGCAGTTAAGGGAGTTAGACATCCAACTGCAACATGCAAGGGCTTCTTCTGAAGCGGGCCAAGAGCAGCAGGGCATGTTGTATACGGCTATTTGGGACATGGAAACTTTGATAGATGAACTAAAACAAAAGGTCGCAAATGCTGAAATGAAAGCTGAAAGTGCTGAGGAGCAATGCGTTCTACTGTCAGAAACAAATTCAGAACTTAGCACAGAACTAGATTTTCTAAGATCTAGAATGGAATCCATGGGAACTTCTTTGAATGAAGCTACTCTTCAAAAACAATCAAGTGCAAAAGACATTGGTGTCAGAACTGGTCTTATTATGAATATGGTTATGCAACTGACAATGGAGCGGGAACGTATACAGAAGCAGGTGCGGTGTTTTACTTTGCTTGTCATTACTGTTAGTTGTCTATGTTTTTGGGCCCTTGTCTGTGAGGAATATGAGTAAAAGAAAAACTTAATGGTCTTGATTCAGTGTAGGTGGCCTCTTTGGCAAAGGAAAACAAGTTGTTAAGAGAGAAGTTGCAGAAAAAACAGGTCAATGCATCTATAACAGTGCTAGACAACAGGAGTCTTGTTGATAAAGGATTCATGCCCTCAGAACCTGATTTGGCTGATATGGAAACTGCAAGAACTTCTGCAGTGAAGGTCGCTCAGGTCTCATCAGAAAGTTTGCAGGCATGTTTCTCCCCTTGTGATCCTTCTGATCTAAGTAATTTCTGAAAATTCTAAAGATCTATATTATGGAGTAGAATGTTCTTTTTATATTGCTAATTTGTGGAAATTATGAAATATAATGTTGTTATTATCTTCCAAAAAATAAATGGTAATTTTACATTATTATTGTCACTTATAAACAGGAGATAAATCTGCATGACAGATTCGACTCCAAATTTAAACAAACAATTAATTACTAAACATCTTAAATTTCTTGATTAGATTCATGTACTGAGGAAAAGAAATGTTATATCTTCTAATTGATTCATTTTTTAATTGTTTTGAAATATTTTAAAGGACTAGTAAATTAAGCTTACGAGTAATGCATAACTTAAAAGGGTTGTTATATGTGTGTGTATATATTTAAAAGTATTAGGAAAATGATAAAAAATTATTAATGTGATTAGACTGGAAAAAATGAAAAAAGAAAGAAAAGAAAGAAGGACCAGCAAAGTCTGGGATGTTAGGATGCCAGCCAAACTGAAAGAAGTCCATTTTGTAAGAGTTACTTTATTACCAATATGTTGAACTAGTGAGAATGAAAAAAAGGAATTTAATATCTAAACCCCTTGCAACTTGAATTGTAGTGTATGGAGTACATAAAACTTCAATCTGGTTGCTTGGTTGTGAAAAATATATCTTTTTTTGGCAAATAAATTGGTAATCATAGGAGACCATATATTTTGAACATATGAACTTGCTTAATTTTTAAGAAAACTATAGTCAGCAAACATCAAGTAAAAAAATAAAGTAACAATTTTCATTCTACTTTTATTAAGAAAGTTCGATTTTTTAGCTATATATTTTTAACCCAAAAAAGAAGCTTAATTCTTTTCCACTCACATGCAACATTTTCTTTCAACAATATAGACTTACATATGGTAGGACCAGGGTCGGCCTATATAAAGAAAATTAATATTCAAGAGAAAATGCCTTCACGTTTTGATTTTAGTGATGTGCCTCTGGGAACATGTCATTGCAGGTGGAGCAATCACCCATGGATGCTTCTCTGGATGAGAATGGAACAAGTTCTTCCAGTTCTCAAAACCATGGATCAAATTTAATCATGAAGCTGGAGGATGAGAGCTCTAGACAGACTGTTAAATCTCAAAGAACATAGACCTTTATCGCAACTCTTGTTCTCTTGCGGTCAATTTTAGCAGCACATTTGTTTCACAAAAAGCTTGATACCCTCAAACCAGTTGACAGTTGATTCGTGGCACTGTAAGACGTAGGGAGCCTGACTTGTGCCTAATAGTATTTGTAAACAATGCGTAGTTCTTTGGATGAAGAATCCTGTAGGGGGTGTGAATATGTGAACTGTAAACAATTCCTTGCTAGGCTTTTGATCAGATACATTGTTTTTTTGATTTTATTCCCTTTCGGAAGTAGAACAGGATTGGTGGTTTTTTTTTTTTATATCTTTTTTCCTTTTAAATATATACATATACATACATACATATATAGATATTTATGTTGATATAGTCTGTATTGCCCCAGCATTGCTAAAAAATTTTACAATCGCTAAGGTGAGTTAATGTTCCTTTTCTTTTATCCCTATTACATCATACGTTTGCCGTGGCATTTAAAAGAAGCGTTACTTATGTGTACTTTATATCAAGTAAATAAGAAAATTTGGTTATATAACGAGTAATTAATTAAATAAACTATATATTTAAAGAATAAGAAAATTTAGTTGCACAGTGTAATTGATTAAGTATACCATATATTGAATAAATAAGAAAATTACATGGCATGTAATCACTTAAATATTTTCAACTTTTTATCTATTATCTTTTCGCTACACTTTAATTTTTATTTGTTTCATTCTCTTTATGATTAATTTATTTTTTTATTTTTTTATTTTTATCCATTTCGTATACTATACCATATATTAAGGTTGAATATATGTTTTTAGTTCAACATTAAATTATCACAATATTATTTACTCAAAATATTTTTTTATGTTTTCCCTTTTCATTTTTAATTCCATTATATATATATATATATATATATATATACGCATTTCAATTTTCACTTTTTACCTTTTTTAATTTTTTATGATCTTCTATTCTTTTCATTGTAATTCAATTTTTATTGTAATTTATTACCATGAATAAAATATTATAATTTATAAAAATACGCACTCAGATTGAACATGCCACCTTTATTAAATTCTTTGCTTTTTCTTTGGCCGAGTACTAAAACATACCGTGAACATGCCACCTTCACGGCCTAAGCCGCAGAGTCAACTTATAAGAATAAATTGTATTGACCTAAGCATACCTTTGATATGAACTATACATAATTAATAATCTCTATGAATCTAGTTTAAAATGTAATAAAATGTGCTTAATTTAAAATTTTCTATAGAACATTATGTTCTCTATATTAAAGTCAGGCATAACTGTCTAGAACCTGACTTTTCAGTCAACCAAAAAATATAAATTACATTGATTTAAGTAGAATTTTGTCTAATTTGACCCAAAATTGAAAAATTCGACTTAAATTTCATAAAATATAAAATCTTTCTAGTGCTCACGTTCAGGCCTTGTAACCATGGGGTCTTAGTTCATGCTTGCGGTAGCCAATGGTAGTGTGTCTTGGTTTTTCCGTGCCTGACTTTGCGATTGTGGGCCTGCATCTTGCGATTGCAAAGTATTGTGACGCAGCACTAAATGCACATAGCGGTACTGTTTGGTTTCGTTTTTCATGCAATACCATTCTAATTCCAAAACTTGAATATGCACTTATTCTTAATGTTTCTATGTATTAAAATTCATAAAAATCATAACCCAAATGTTTACAATTTTTGAAAAATTTAAGACATATTTCAGATATCCTGCGACATACTAATACATGTTTCCTACAATTTTTACACATGTATGCACATCCTAACTCAATTCTTATGCATTAAACATATGGAATTCCTTAAAAGTCCATATTTTCATGCACCAATCCAATTAAAATCGATATTCCAACATGTATGTATGATAAATGAAGGATTTGGTGTAGAAATTATCTTAAGTTTTGGTGTTTGGAAGCCACAAAAATTCCTTGACCTCTTTGCACGGCCATCGGTCCTTTGTTGTGTCTAAAGTAGGGTTTTCTAATTATGATTTGGTATTTATACCTAGGTTATTGTTGGGGGTTCACATGGTATTAAATTTCTTTATTTATAGGCCTTAAAACTAAATACATAATTTCCAAAATTTTGGAGATTTTTAGCCTTGTTTCCTTGCCTCCAATGCATGGCAATTTTCCTTTCTTAATTACTTAATTATATCGCAAAATTATATTAATTTAAAGAATCAATATTCCCTTCTCATGCTTTCTTACTCAAGCTCAATATTTTCATACGAAAATAATTAAAAAATGATAAATTAAAAATAAGTGCATCATAATTTCACAAAATTTCACCCAAAATAATGTATTGCCAGTACCCAAAATTCTGGGATTTGCATTATGTGTATATACTTAAATGCTCAATAAGATAGGAAATACTATCCACACACACACACACACACACACATATTTACTTAATTGTGTGTAATAGAACAAATTATGTGCAAAAGCACGTATAAGTATAAAATATGTGTCAGCATCATATAATATAAAAGTATATCATTCATTATATTTTTTTATTTGTATAGCTTAGTTATTTTTTAACTTTGTTCACATATTTACTTTATTGTGTTTATCATATCACAAATAACACTATTTTTTCACTTTTTAAAAAAACTAATAAAAATGTTAGTTTTAGATTTGATCATATGTATCATCTTAAATTTATTAGGTGAAGAAAAAATAATAAAGAACTAGTTATTCAAATTTTGATTTGTGCAAATAAGTGTGAAAAATACATGTAGATTTATTATGATAATAGTTATTTATAATCTAGAGATTTGAAATAATTTTAGAATTTGATATTTCTTGCATTGAAGTACATTTGTGTTCACAAAAATTACCTTTTAAATTTAAGAATCAAATTCACTTCCATTGAGTTGTTTATTAATTTAAATTTGATATTGCATTATTATATACAAACTCCATTATATATTTTTTTAAAAAATTAAATACATTTTGTAATCATTATAGAATTTGTAGCTTTATATAACATTATAATGAAATGGATTGAATTAAAAGTAGTCTATCTTATAATTTAACATATTGACCTTTTAAACCAAATATGCACTTGTGCATATTACTTTTTGAACTCTAAGACAGCATAATGAAATGTAATTTATACAACTATAAAAATTAATAATTTATAAAAAACACGTAATATTAAGATAAAATTAATTGAGTTGCATAAACAATTTAATGTAAAGATCAATAATGTTCTTTTATCTCTTGATTGAAGACAATCCTTCCATTACCTTATTCTTTATTTTTATTTTATCTATCAAAATATTTTATTTTTAAATTGAGACACTATGAACCAAAATTTATTAATTGGTTAAGTAGATTTATTGAAATAGAAAAATGATCTTAATATTAACATAATTTAAATTATACTTTGAAGTTCTACAATTAAATTATTGATAATAATTATCTATTGTTTTGCATTGATTCTAAACAAAGTTACATATATCAGTGTCAATCAGCATAAATTTCAAATTATCATTTCACCTCCTTCTTGCATGTAAACATTTAAAATTCTTAATATAAATTTTCTCTATGCATCACTAAATTTCATTTCATTTTTTATCTTTGTTTTTGGAATCCAAAATATCACATCAATATGGTATTTATTTAATTAATTTTTTTAAAAATATTTTTGATCATTATAATTCAAGTTTTCATAATGTATATGTTAAGAATATTGATTTTTTAATCTATAAGTTATTTATTTATTTAAAATTTTAGCACGTTATTGTACGATATTTTGTTTCCATTTGTTTTATATAGCAGTTTATATAAATATAATTAACTATAAAATATAATAATATTCAAAGAATTATCACATATTTAAATAAAATTATCATCAAATATTGACTTATTGATCTTGATATTTTATAATATATTATTATAAGGATAGTGTTCTTTACATAGAAAATTTATTTTACTTTTTTCAATTTTAGCTCAGTACGCGATTGATAATAGTCATAGTTAAATATTCACTTATTTTAAATATTTTATAACATATATGCAATTTATTTATTTATTCAAAGTTTTATTTCATTATTATAACTTTATTTATGTTTTTGTTTGTCTTTCATTCATATTTTTATTTTTGATGTTTATACTTACATTTTTTAACAAATTATTTTATTTTATATTTATTAGGTGATATAATTATGACATTGATATCTTCTAGTGAATTAATTGTTATGTTTTCAAAAATGTAATTACACGATAATAACATATTTAATAAAGTTGATAGTCATAAAATTATTCATTTTAAATATTTTATAACATATTATTTTTCATAAGAATTTTGATTTCTTATATATAAGAAACTTTTTTATGTAAAATTTTAGCACATTGTTGGAACTGTATTTTTCTTACTATTTGGTCTACAATATTTATAGGATATAATTAACTATGAAATCAAATAATGATATAAAATAAATCACCACACATTTAATACATTTGATCATTAAATTTTTACTCATTTTGGATATTTTATAATATATTGTTATTATAACAATAGTGATGTCTTCATATATGATTTTTGTTATTTTTAAAATTTTTGCCTATCATTATAACTATTTATTCATTTATAGTTTAATTAACTAATTTTATATCTGTATGTTTAAATTTTCTTCATATTTATTTATTTTCTATTTATTAGGCTATATAGTTATGGGGTCAGTGCCCTCCACCAAATTCATCCTTTTCTAAATACAATTATGTAATTATAATTTAGTTTACTATGAGCTTAAATTTATAAATATTTATTAAAAATTAGGATTATATTAAATTTTTAATTTTACTTAATTTATAAATAATTTGAAATTTTATTAATTTCCTACTACTTGGATATTTCTATTTACATAACTTAGAATTAATTATATAAATTCTTTGAATATGTTGGGACTATATTAATCTCCAAATACATATTAATTAAATATTCTATTAGTTTTCTATAACAAAAAAATTTCTATTTAATATTATTTAATGATAACTACAAAAATAGTTTAGATATATTAAGACTCAATTAATCTCCTACTAATAAAAAATAAATATTTTTAATAGAATTTTATTTTTATACTCTAATAAATGTAGACATTTAATTAAGTACATATATGTCACAGAAACATTCGTACTTTTCTTTTATATAATATAGATATACATAAATGCTCAATACGATAGGACATGTAATCCATGGTTCATTTGATTATTACATCCTAGGTTAACCCTCTTAGTTGCCTTCCTTAATGACCATTAAGTGTCCCTCATTACTCCTCAAATTGGCTCCAATGATTTGCTCGGCCTTAAATGCTTGACCAGCCGTTTCTTTTTTCTCTCTCTCTTTTCATTTCCCTAGTGGGGCCCCTATTCATTAAGTGGCTTATTAATTTGCTGTTTGTGTTTCTAAACATGCCATTACTCCCTTTGATCCATCAGTGGCGCGCGTAACTGGCAATACAACTCTTTATCAATCTCCCATTAGCGGCCGATAATGGTTGTTGGCCTTGTGATGATACTAAGTATGAGTTGCGTACATTAAAAGAGTACTATATAATTGGTAGGTTAAATTATTAGAAAAAGAGTACCATATTATTGGGAGGTTAAATTTTAACTTGCATTTAATTCATTAGCTCCAACTGAAAAAAAAAATACTTACAATAATACAATTATTAATTAGTGATAATGGACTATATAAGTTACATATTTCAGATGTGCTGTTTATCAAAATCCAAGAATTATCGTAATTTGGGTAATCTAGATAACTAAACGACAGTAGATTACTAAAATTTCATCTCTTTCTTGTTTACAAGCAATTTGTGCACACTTGATGTGTGTACAAATAAAATTTAACATATAATTTATTTTCTATATGCATAAAGTTATATTTTTATTATATAAATATTTTGAAATATGTGCATGATTCTTTTTATTTTATATTTTTCATTTGACAAAAATAATTCATTTTATATATAGAAACTATACAAATTTACTTAAGATGATAAAATGTAAATGCTTATGCTTTAAAATGTACTAAAACTGTATATTAAATTGGATAAAAATTAGAAGAAAAATATGCAAGAAGAAATTAATTAAACAATATTTAATTGAAAATGATAAAAAAGAGAAAATATTTAAAAATAAAGAAAAGTATGAATAAAAATAAGCTAACGAGAGGCATTTCAGTTTATCTACAGCCTATTTGAAGTACCCGGAGATAGCTACAAATGAGAGTTCAGTTATAATGTATGGTATATAGTTTTATTAAAAGGGTATTTTCATAAAAATACATTAAATGATCAAAGTTATTTTACGGGTCTCCCAAAAATAAATAGCACTAGCAATTGTGCATACTCTTTGTGTATGGTAATTAAATAAAAAAATTATTCTAATAGAATAAAATTTTAATGGTAATTTATGATAGATAATATTCAAATATCAAACTTATTTTATTCAAACTTTAATACAAATGAAAGAGTTTGCATCATACTTTTTTCATTGAAATATAATTATAAAATTACAATAAATTTAACATGTATTTTTTGTGATATAAAATATGTGTGAATGTGTGTGAGATAGGTAAGTAACTTAAGATATGGTTGGAATGTAAAAATGAGTTAAGAATGGAATGGGCATTCCTTATTTTGTACCTAATCACATGTTTGTATAAATTTCATGTAAGAATAGTTATTCTCAAAGAAATATTAACTTCTAAGAGTATATAGGAATTCCGCCTCCCTTTCATCACTATAAGTTTATATATTACTGATATAAACTTATGTAATTAGTAATAATCCATAATTTAATGTTTTAATATTTTTGTATCAACTATATATACATGATATTCATCAAAATCCAAGAATTACTGAAATTTGGGTAATCTAGATAACATTTTCATCATCTAGATATATATTTCATTGGGAAAAGAGTAGAGGATTACTAAAATTTCATCTTTTTCTTGATTATTAATACACATAAGCGCGTGCGTGCGTGCACACACACCTATATATACACCCTTCCTTAACTCAATGTGAGTATAAGGTTGTGTTTTCTCATCCTTCAAAACACACAGTATTTTATCAAATATTTTACGAGAATGACCTCCCAAAAGTTGATTTTTTCTGTCACCTTCTTGCTTATTGCCCTTGGTTAGTCTCACCCCTTTGCACATACAAATGAATTATTATGCAATGGCCTGAAAATCTCAAGCAAATTTTGATCTACATGCGTGTTATATTCCTACATTTTTAGAAGTCTCAATATCCTACTCGTGTGCTTTTCAAAATTACTCTAATGAAAAATATTATGGATGACAACTAAGTTAAATTTGATGATCACTCATTTCTGTTTCCATGGTGAACAGTGTCGGCACAACTTGAATCAGATGTTTCATGCACAACAGATGAAGACTGCCGCCGTCTGATCTGTCCGCACGGATTTGCACCACGAATTCCATTTTGTAGGCGGGGAAAGTGCCATTGCCCACCCCCTCCGACTACAAAATGCAGTGAATCCAATGGCTGTCGAAGGAACCATTCTCCTGCATCTTCTGTTGAGGATCAACTTGTTGGCTAGAGAATCCTTACATCAGACGTAACTTCTAGTAGGGGTTACGTTATTGTTACAAAAGCAGCATTTTATAAGACTGCTGGAGAATGGTGTTCGTTGAAATTAAGTATTTGCTCTGATTGTATCCGATGTCAAAAATTGAAAATTTTAAGGGAAGTGGATCTGAATAATTTTTAATATTAATAAATTTGGATTTATCGCAGTTGTTGCTCAAATGATTTGTAAATTACGTAATTTTCTCAAATACTTCATTTACTTCTACTCAAATTGTTAAGTTTTCGTGCAAATTATAACAACAGCAGAAGCAGAAATTCTATGTAAGTGGATACTTAATCACGCACGATAAGTCATTGGTGAAATATTTTTGTGGGAAGTAAGTTATCATAGCTTAATTTCCTGCTATTAAGAAATCAAAAGAGTGTTGATTATTAATGTTATGGAGCCAGTCAACTGAGTCATGATGCATTAATATTATATTACTGAATGGTTTTCATAAGAAGCCTGCCAATATATATGTAAGCATTTTCTCATCTATATATCTATAAAGAGAGGTATAAACAGCAAGATTTTTTAACTGACTTAATAACAATCACATTATTCCACATTGTTATTGATTTCTTTGGGGGATACAACATTTTATTGTTGATTGCATGCTTTAATATTTTTCTTGCCAAACTCAAATGAGAACAATGAAGAAAGGAAGGAAAACAAGGACGACAGATTGCCATTTTTATTGCCTGCCCAATTTCTCATACGGCCAGAACAAGTTACAGTTAGTCAAAGGGTCTAGAAGCCCCATTCATCTTTGTTTGCATTAATTTGACGATGTTACAGACCATGAAAGAACCAATAAATTAAAATCTCTCTCTCTCTCTCGGCATATTTCAAAAGAGAGTGTTTATCCACATTGGGATTGCAAATTGATTGGTTAATCAAATTTGATGGATTCATCCTCTGTAATAATTAAGAAGTTCTGGTCCAGGAGAGAGAATTAATATTATCCACAATACGATTGAATTTCATGTGTAGTGATTGAAGGGGATTAAGGGTTGAAAAAGAAGTGGGCACCACGTTCTTGCTAAAGTAATATGGTATCAAGGATAAAGTTATGGAATGAGCATGCACAACAAGATTGATAATTGTAATATTCCAAAATTTTGGGGGTTAAGCTAGCAATATATTTACAAATATTATTGGTAATATCAGTGAAGGATTCAATCAGTTAATTCTTGATTTTATTTATTTATTTTCATATGAAATAAGTGGGATAAAATTTAGGATATATATGGAAGGGAATAAGACCATATACATACCAGTAGCATTGCCAAAAAATTAGAGATTGGTGGAGAGTTGGTACCATAATGAATAGAGCCGAACTTGAAGAGAATTCAAGCTAAACCTTGGCTTGAAAATTTGGAAAATTTGTGTAAAATACTTATGGAAGTATTAAGTGTGCTTCGAAGAAAGTATATAGGAGTCCAACCATACCAAAATTAGGAGGCTTGGGAATTAATAATTATAGATACAAATAGGTGTTAAGGGTTCATTCAATGCTGATTTATTTGTAAAATTATTTGCTACTTACGTGTAAATAATTGGATGAATCTTAGGTGAGTATAGAAAAAAAAGATATGCACCCATCATGGCCACTAAATTTTATCAAATATTCTAGATAATTAAAGGGGAATTTACCAAGTTTAGGGGAGTGAAAAATAAAAAATTTTAAGATGGAAATTTGAGGGAAATCCTAAAAAAATATATAATAACAATATAAGAGAGTTGGAAACCTTTAAAATACTAAAATTCGATTTCTCTCTAAATAACCTTTAAAATCCTAGAATAAATAGATCATTAGGTGAGAGAAAAATTATTTTCTCACCCTTAGATACTCAATAGCTGTCTAGAATAGGAGTTGAATTTTTTTTTTTTTGGCACCAAACACAATAATCTAGAGTAATTTCTTAGTTGAATCCTATGACTTTCATGCAAATACTTAGAAATTATACTCTTACGTTCTAGGCACATAAAATATGGATTACACATATGTTAATTCATTTATATGTGGGTGAATTTGTGAGTTATGCATATAAGATTTGATAAGAAACATGATATAATCAACAAATTAATTTTTGGGAACTCCTTTAGTTTCTTTCGAAAATTTGGATAAATTATAAAGTTTAAATTTTTTATGTTTAGAACCCATTAAAAGGGACCTCAAAACTTGTAAAACATGTATAAACATTGAAAATGATGATTAAAATTACGTAAAACATAAAAAAACAAGTCAAATAGGTCTGATGCGCAAGTCGGCACAAGGTTGGCACTTGATGGGTGGCTGGCGCTTGCTGCAGGGGACTCGATGAGCAAGCAGGCACACGATGTGCACTTGACCGGTGACAAGCAGCGTGGTCATGGATGGGGTGCTTGTGGGTGCAAAGCCTCAATCACAGCCACAAGGATTGAATGCAGAGATGTTCCAAACGTTCGTTTCATGGTCATAAATCCATTTTTTGTAGTTACGAGAGATGATTTCACGAGAATGAGACCTGAAAAAATTAACAGAATATTATTTTCACGTAAATAAGGCTTAATTATCAAATTTTAAGGTTAAAATAAGCTTAAAATACTATTCAAAGCTTAAGGCTTAACAGGATATAGAGGATAAGTATTTGAATAAACCTCGGATATGACCACCTACACAATAAGTAACCAAGAGTCTGAATGGAAAATAAATAGGATATGTAGAATATACACAAAAGCATCTAAAAGAATAGAATTCTAGTTGAATTGATTATTAAATGAGAAATTATTTGATTAAATAGAAAATCAATAGTTAATATTTGGTAAGCCAGTTGATCAATAGAATTAGCATCAGATAAGTGGTTACTCTCCGTTAAGCTTTTCAAATGTTTTTGAAATTAAAATTTTTGATGAACACTAAATTGATTTCCAAACTTGAAGTGTTTATTTCTTGAAAGTTTTAGATGTGAGTTGCTTACCAATGAACTACCTTAATTAATTTTTTTGAAATCGAAATACATATAATAAATGAGAAAAGCTATTCATGTGATACTAACGATTTTATGAAACGAATTCTACCATACCAATTGGTAAAAGGTAAGGACCCACCCAATTAAGATAAAAGTATTGGAATTGACAACGAGTGAGATTGATATATGATCTTACTAATTGAAATACTGTATATTATGATATTTCCCAAGTGGGGATGAAGTCCTAGGACTATAGCGAAATAGCCTAACCCTTCTTAGTCTGGACATAAACTAAACCCTATTAAATAGAAATAGTATACAAAATACGTATCATCATGAGCTTGTTGGGCAACAAGGAGACATAAACTATGTGAATGATGACATGAATGAGATAATTGTGAAATGTTTGTGAGTTATTTAGAATATGTATTTTTTTTTCTTGTCCTAAAAATGTTTTTTATACAAAATTGTTGTTTTTTTGCTCACATCCATTGAAAAGAAAAAGGCAAGTAGCACAATTTATTGAACAACTTATTACTTATATATTATAGAAAATGTAGAAAAGGCAAATGGAGAGAAACTCATGTGGAGATGGTAAACCTAGTGAAAGAGAAGGAGATCTCTATACTTGATTATTTTATTTCTGGTTATTTTCATTAGCAAATAAAGTCATGTAATAGTTTTGACATTTTATCTTCTGTTGCAAAACGATGTGAAGACTATCATTTTGCATATGACATTATCTCCCTTTTGGACATTATTTGGCATTTAATAAATTAATTCCTAGATATTTGTTGGCTTTGGTATCTATTAAGATTGTTATTGTTCTTTGGTATTGCTGTGTCATAGTCCTAAATTCGGGGTACGACAATGATCAAGTGAAGATACGTTTATGGAGCAATTTCATATAATGGGCTTTCTTATTGGTAAGCTCAAGATATTTAAATCTTTATTTTTATTATCTTGCATATTGAATTCAGTAATTTATCATTAATATTTTAGTTATCTCATGTCAAATTTTTGTCTAATAATGGACTTTCATCTTTAAAAAAGAGCATATGTTTAATTTATATATAATAATCAATCCATCCTAATCTAAAAGTATTAATAGTCCGATATCCCATGCTTAAATATTAAATTGAAATTTTATTTTGGTATTTTGTATGAAAATTTTCAGTAATCTGGCATTCAACTTCGTTTGGTTTTTGAGTTCAATTTACTAAGCTTTTATCATATTTTTCTCCAATTTTTTTTTATAAAATTAATAAACTTATAAAAAAAAATTTAATTCCTACATTTATTTTTTAAAAAAATTTAATTTTATTAACTTGTATATATTAAACCTAAATGTATTATTAAAATAATAACTTTTACGTTAAAAATAAAAATAAAAATAAAATTAAAACTATTTATTTATAATTTGTGCAATTTATAATTTAAAATTTAAAATATGACTTTCACACTTTCATATATTTTAGAATTAAATAAAATTTGAACAAAAGTGTATAACATTTATCCATATTCTTAAAAACTAAATTAAGGCAGAATTGTAGCACATCCCAAAAGTTAAATTAGAGCAATGCATTGTTTATTTGTAAAAAAGATAATAATACAATAAAATTCAATATATAATACTAATTATGCAAATTTTAACTTTATATTTAAAAGAAAAGTATAAATAAGAATGAAATCCTTTGCATATTCTCAAATTATTGTATATTTTATGTTTGTATGTGCTATATATTAGCTATACTAGAAATTCAAGTGCAATCTATATAAGAAAAAATATTATAACTAAGTTTTCCTTAGATAAGATGAGTAGAGCAAACATTCATTATGACTACATTATACATCAAAAATTTAGTTATAATTCAAAAATTGAATTAATGATTAAATATGATGAAAAAAATCTAAAAAATAACTCTGCTGTGTTTTTGATAAAAAAAAAAAAAAGAAGTACGGTTTTGAAGCACAAGCTTGTTGTTGCAAATACGTGCGCATGCGTGCACACACACATATAATATTAAAAATATAAAATAATATGCATGTTCAGTATATTTTTTGAACAATCAATAATATAGGTAAGGAATTGAGGATAAAAGTTTATAAAGTGTTAACTTTCAATAAACTTATTAATTTATTTTTTCTTCCTACTTATACTAAAAGATAAAAATTTACAATTCCTGTATTTAATAAAAAAATTGTAGAGTAGTAGTTTGTTTATCAGCATTCAAAATTAATATATTTTTTGAGTTGAAAATATATTATATGTTACCACATATGTGTATCCTTTGTAGAAATATAACGTAGAGCACAATATTGTAAGTATTCCTCATTAAATAATATTTTAAATTAAATTATAAATTATTTCCATATTATATAATTGTATATAATTTATCTTATAGCATTCAAGAAAAGGAAAAAATTACTTCTATACCAAACAAGAAAGAAAACTGCTATAATAAATATATAATATTTTGGTTTTTAAAGATTTTCATCTTAAATTTAATTTATAAGTGTAGATTTGTTATCTATATGGTATTGCTTTTTCAAAATTAAAATCTATTACTTCCTTTTAGTTTAAGAAAAAACAATTTGCGAAAATTAAAGAAATATCAAAATCTTTTATTGCCCCTTAAATATAAACGTGGATATTTTCAATAAAAAGTATAAAGAATTTGAATTTTAGAATGTCTAAGATTTATAAGTTAATTTATATAAATCATATATGGTAGTAACATAAAATACCAAAATAACTCTAAGTTGCTTTAAGGTAATTTTGGTAAACTACGTATTATGTGATAAATGAGTGGATACTTTACTATAAGGTTTTCTTTTGCAAAATCAAACTTTTTTAGGAGGAATTTTGTTGCAATTTGAAATTTAGAGATGAATATTATGAATATATTTTAGAATGATTAAAAGTGTGTTTAATCATTGCCTTCACATGCTATCTTCGAAAAAAAATCTATATCAAATAAATCATTAATTGAATTTATTAATCATAATGCTAACACTAAATTTATAACTAAATTTGTTTATGAAAAATAAATTTATCGTGAGAGAATCTATGCTATAATTTTATTAAAAATAAGAATGTGATTCTTTTATGATTGTCCTTAATATTTCTATTTTAGTCCAAAAATATAACATTATTTCATATATATTTAAAATTTAAATATATTTAAGATAATTTTTATTTTTATAAAAAAATTCATAATTTATAATTATATTTTATTATTAGCTCAATTTGTGTTATACTATTTTTATATTAATAAGATAAAAAATGAATTGACTGTGACAACATATAGAAAATATTAAAGTTTAAATAGTATGTAAAAAGTGAATAGAAATAGATAAAAATATATTTTATGTTCTATAAAGTACAAATTACCTTTAAAAAGATCATTTTATTAGTAATTAAATCAAAGCTTAAGATTTGTATATTACTAATATATTGCATATATATCACGGGAAAAATATTAAAAACAAGGTTCTCGATTAATTCAAATACGAAAAAAAGAAAAAGGAACGAAGTTTACCATAATTGAATCAAACTGAAGAATATTTCCTTGACTAATTTGTGACATATTTTTATAACACTTTATTAACAAATTCAAAATGATTTGTATTATATAAGATATATCAGCAATCAAAGTGCGATCTATTTATATAAAAATGAAAAATATTATAAATAAATTTACTTGGATAATATGAATATGGAATATTATTCATTGTAATTATTCTATATTGAGGAAAATTTGAATACAGATATATATGTTCACATGGAAAATCCCTTCTGTGATCAAAATGTTGAATATAAATTCAATTTAAAAGATATCCAGATTCTCATTCACATCCAAAATTTGCAATACAAACATTTTAGAGTTGGCATACATAAAGTTTCAATTTGAGAGAAATAATATTGAGGAAAATATAGAAACATTTTCTAAAAGAAAATTCATGGTAATTCGAAAAATCAAAATTTTCACATTTAGTTGTGTAAAATTTCTAAGTAAACCACTTATTTAGTGTTAACTAGTTAGAATAGAGGGTTCATCCGTCTCAATTCCTCGTTCTTCTATTCAATCAACAGAAATTTTCATTTAATTCCAAATTTTATAGAATTTCTAACCTATGGCTTAAATCGCGATATAATCCTTCTGTACATCAATTCTTGTTCACTTCTACGTGAATATCCCCCATTTCTAAGTGGTTTACTTTGAAATGGAATCCTTCCGCGGCAATGAAAAGTGAGTTGGCTACTGCAAGAGGAAGCCACGCTGTCTTCCGGTGTTTCTTGCGATCAGAGCTCGCAACCGCGAGCTAACGTTTCGAGACCGCGAGACTGCCTGCATTAGACACTGAAGGTGTCTGTGGTCGATTTGCAAACACGAGGAAACGTGTCGCAAGCACGAGAAACAGCGTGAGATTGAACTTTGCCTGTGCAGCAAGTTTGATTCGAATTTTCTTGCTTCTTCTTCCTATTTTCTTGGTCTAAAACATATTTAAAGCCTCTTTTCATACGTTTTTCTACTATCTTCAAGTTTTTCCCTCTTGAAATCAAGCATACGCGGTTCGATTTTCCGACATTCATGCGGTTCACGCGTGTGTTTGCCTAAACATTTACACATTCATGTGTTCTATATATTCTTTCTACACGAACAAGCTCATCATGTAAACTTCAAATCCTACACACATGCTTCTGTATTTTAAAATTCTAACATCTTCTACAAAACTAAATTGAGCGGTGGAAATTTGGAGAAGATTTACCTCAGCAATGAATTTGTAAAGTTCTACTCTTTCGTTCCGGTTGAATAGGGTTCCAGCAGCTTTGTCAGCTCCTTCCTCCCCCCTGCTCTTCTCTCTCTCTCTCTCTCTCTCTCTCTCTCTCTCTCTCTCTCCCCACTTCACGGTTATCTCGTGCTTTTGGAATGAAAGGAATGCTCAGCCTTCATTTCTCTTCTTTTCCTATTGACGACTGCTGTTTAACAGCCCCCATAACACCTCATTCACTCCCACGGCTGTCGCTATGCCATAACATATAACGGTCCTTTCGACCCTGTTCCGGGTGCTACATTCTGCTATTTCTTTTTAAAAAATTTTTTTTTGGTTATTTTAATTTATCGTTAAATATAATTAATGTAATTTCTTTTTATTAATTACAGTTGTTATTTTAATTGTAAAACAAATTTGAATTTTCTTTAATCATTTTATAACTTAACAATTGTATAAACACATAAAAACAAATTATAACAAATATAGAAATGTTACAAGAGTATATTAAAATAATTTTGATTTTAATTTATTGTTATTTGTTAATAATTGAAGTTAATTCATACTTATAAATAGTAGTCAAATATGTGATCTTATTGAATAAATAATTTTAGCACATTAACATTACCAAGTAAAAATTTTAAACTTTTTATATATTAATTTTGACAATATACTTTAATGTATGAGTTGGTAAAAAAAAAATACACTAATTAAGTAATATCAAATTGAAACTTTCTAAAAACTAAAATAATGGATAAAATTAATAAATATAAAAATTAATTAAAATAAAATAATTTGAATTAAAATCTTTAATTAATTATAATTAATTTAAAAATTAAAAATAAAAAAAGAAAGAAAAAATGTCAAGACGTGACAAATATCACATTCTGCCACACCGGAAAACTGTTTCGAGTGCAAGCTGGAAGAGACCTAACATAACCTTTGCACTAACCCCAGGTTGTCCCTTGGAGTGCCCATGCACACACACGGTTAATTAGATGCTGCAAGATCTGGACACTTGTCAAGATCTCGTTTTTTTCAATTTTTTTTAGTTTTAGATTTTTTATTAATTCTAATTATTAAAATACTTTAATTTAAAATTCTGCTTTTCATTTAATTTTTTTATTTCTATTAATTGAGGTTTAGATATAATTTATTTTTATTTTTAGTTTAGTATTTCTTAATTGATATATTTTTTTTTTTTTATCGATGTTTCTCATGCATTAAAATCTATTCTCTCAATTAATATATAGAAACAAAAAAATTGTGCTTCATTGATGAGGTTAATGTACTAAAATTATTTATTTAATAAGGTTTATAGGTTTGACTTTCTATCTACATGCACAAATACTGATTAACTATAAATTAAAAAATATAATATAACATAAATTTCAAACATTTTTGTATCATTTTATTTTTACAATTGTTAAGTTATAACATAATTAAAATTTTTTAAATCTGTTCTAAAACTTAAACAGCTATAAATAATACAAATAAATATAAAATTTAAATTAAAATATTTAATTAATTTTTAATTGTGTAAACACACTTTAATGTAAGAGAAAATGGTAAAAAATAATACACGAAGTGCTAAATTTGAACATAACAAAAATACATCTAAACTTCAATTGATAGAAATAAAAAAAATTTAAATTAAGGTATTTTAATAACTAGAATAAATAAGAAAAATTAAAACTAAAAAACAAAAAAATAAAAATGCTAAACTGAAAATAGAAATAAATTATACCTAAACATTAATTAATAGAAATAAAATAAAATAAAAAGCAGAATTTTAAATTAAAGTATTTTAATGATTAGAATTAATAAAAATCTAAAGTTGATAAACAGAAAAAGAGAAAAGAAAAGAAAAGAAAAATCTTGACATATGTCAAAATCTACAGCACCCAAAGCATCTGTAAAGGTGAAAGCATGAAAACAATATTACTCTGAAAGCTTAGTCGCGAGAGAGAGAGAGATTGGTGAACTTGTTTTCCAATACGTGTGAGAAAATGTGTCTGTTTAAAGGGAAAAATATATCAGTTTTAATAATTAACGGAATACATTTTTTTCCCTGAAAATTCCCACATATATTTTCTAGCAAAATAGTTGGCATAAATGCATATTCAATGTTATAATTCTATAATTTCTTATATCCCATAGGTGAGAAAAAAAAAACTAGATTTATTCAAAAATAAAAACCTGATCACCTCTCTTTCAGTGGATATATGTAATCATCATTTTGAAATGTGCCTTTGTTTGTAACAGATCATATATACATATATGCTTTGAAATGATTAAAAGATGGCTTGCAAGGACAAATCGATGGATCCTATTGTACATATTTACATATAATGGACCTCAGATAAACAAATAATCATCACATACATCCAATTATGAGACAAAAGTTGGACGTAAAATTTATCCTCCAAAGTGAAGAGATACAAAACGTGTGTTGGTGGCCAAAAATTGTCAACTCTTAATCCATTTGCAGTAGTGTTAGAGAGTGTTTAGAAGTACTCAAGAAATTGTATTTATGTGCTTTTGCTTTTAAAAAAAAAAAAAGAGGTTTAAAATTTAACAAAATGTTCGATTTTGATTTAATAAAAACCTTTAAAAAGATTCGGCATTAAATTAGAAATCTATAAACTTCCTTGGGTTACTTCTAAAATCTGGTTTTTTGTGATTAAATTAAATTTGATTTGTGTATTTTAATGCTGTATAAAATTTTTCTAATTTGAGAAGATCTCTAAAATATCTCTTGCCTGTCTCTTTGCAACAGATATTGAGATGCAATTTGCCCCGTTATTTTTTTCAGACTCTAACAATTTCACTTTTAATTTATATATGTATTTGTTACTGTTATTTACAAATACTTCAATTAATTCTATTTCAAATATTGACCTTTTCTACAAAATTTTACAATTGAAGCAAAAGTAAAATTTTATCCAGGCAGCCCCTTAATCCAGACACGTCATTGGTGAAATATTTTTGTGGGAAATAGGTCATCATAGCTTAATTCCATGCTATTAAAGAACAAGGAATGCCTTTGGATAATAGCCAGTCAAGTGACGGGTGATGCATTAATGCTACCTGCTGAAATTTCTACACGAAAAGGTCGCCAACAAGCATTTTCTTTTCTATATATACAGGGGTATTTGCAGCACAGTTTTGGTCAAGAAATTGGGTCTTTTTTCGACGTCATCATCAGACAACCATGGCTAATACAAAGTTGATTGCTTTCACAATCTTTCTGATTATTACAACTGGTTGCTCTCTCTCTTTCACTCACCCATAGAAGTTCCAATGTTTCTTCCAAGTATTTTAACAAAAAATGGTGTGAATAAATAGAAACTGATTTAAATTCGATCACTCATCATTTCTGTTTTTTCATGGTGGACAGTGTCCGCACAAATTCATCAGAAGGTTACATGCCTAGACGACGATGACTGCCGGCATTTGATCTGTGTACATGGACCTGAAACATCAGCTGCAAGAAATACTAGACCATTTTGTTCTCGGGGACAGTGCCATTGCCCACCTTCTATTACAAAATGCGGGGACTCGAATGGTTGTGCAAGTGATCAGTCTAATGATTCTACTGAGGATAAAGTGGTTGACTAAAGAACCCTCACTTCATATGTAACTTCTTATCAGTTAACGTTATGTCGTTATTAAATAATCTTTTCATCAGAAAATGATGGGAAATGGTGTTTGCTTTTGTTCATAAAGAAATTTTAATATATATAAAATTTGGATTTACCTGAGTCATTGAACGTTGATTAACTTATTTTATAACAACCACGTTATTCCACATTGTTATCGATATTTTTGAGGATAACGTAATGCCATAAGGGCATTTTAATATTTTTCTAACCAAATTCATTAAAGAGTAGAGAAGAAAGGAAAGAAAGAAAAATAGGAAAGAAGGACCATACCATTCTTGTTACTCCGCCAGTTGTAATTCCTCTTAAAGCCACTGTGACGCCCAGCTAGTCAAAGGGTCTACGAGACGTATTCATTCATTCATTCAATTACTCAATGGCTTTTATTTTATTTTACTCAAATAACTTACAAATTACAATAATTATGTTTGTCTGTGTTTTTGGGTGTGTGTGCGTGTTGAAGATTTTTTTTTTTTTTTGGAAAAATGTATAAAAATAAGAGAGAAAAAGATATAAAATTTAAAATGTATAATGATTATAGTGTGAATGTTTTTTGGGGTATATGAAATGAAACAAACATAGCCAATATTTTTATGTCAGGTTCGATTTCATACAAGTTTGTAAAAATTCTAATTGAACATGTACCTAGTTTTGGAGCAAAGAAGTAGTCTATGTTCTTGCTATGAAGGGGATTAAGGATCAAAGATACCCTCAATGCGATGAATTGAAAAATAATTGGATAACTCATGCATTGTCAAATGTCAATAATGTATTGAGGCTGTACTTTGGCACAATTATTTCCAATAATAGTAGTCAAAATCCGGGAATAATAAGTATATTTGTATTCTACTCAAGATACGGACATTTGTTGAAGCAAAAAATTGTGAAGACAAATGCTTAGAAACAGTTACTCTGAAGGCTTAGTTTACTGAATGTTTGTATATATATAAATGTATGTATGTATGTATGTAGATTAGCCAACATTAAATATATGAGGTTTTAAAATAAAATTCATTTAGGTTGGTAAAATTTGTCTGAGTATGTGCCAGCTTATTTATATATTATAAAATTATTATATTTTAATTGATGAAAAAATTATTTATTATTAAAAGTATAAAGAATATTTAAAATAAATATCAAGAGAATTGGAGAAAAGAGAGAATTTAAGAGAAAATACAAATAAAAATAGTAAAAAGAAAAGATAAAAAATTAAAATAAAAATTATAGGATTTTATATTCTACAAAAAATATTCAAAATAAAAAATGAGGAAAGATCAAAAGAATTTTGAAAACAAAAATATTTGAGAAAATATATAAATGCAAATTGTAAGTTGGATGAAAAGAGAAAAAAAATAATAGAAAAAATAAAAGTATTTAAAATAAGGATCGTCATGTAAATTTCTTGTACAACCAACAATCTTTTTTAAAATAATAATATATTATAGATGTGTGACTGTGTGAGTGAATGTGCCCATCACAAAAGGGAAAAAACTCAATCTTAATAAATTAATCAAATATATTCCTTCGAAAATTCCCACTCATATTTTCTGAACAACCAAGTTGCCAGAAATGCATATTATAACTATGTAAATCTTTGGCTATGTTTGTTTCCTAATTTGGATGGGGAGGAAACTTTGGTGATTTGAGGGGAATGAAAATTATATTTGATTTTGAAGACTTGAGCAGAAAAAAAAATATTTTTATATATATTTAATATATAATAATAATTAGATGGTGTGATAATATATATGTTTATAGGATAATAAAAAAATTGTAAATAAAAAAATTGATTTGATGATGAATAGATGCAATGATTGAAAAACTACTAGTCAGTTATAAAATGTAAAATAGAGAAATTTAAAATTTGAATTTAAATGAAATTAGAATGGGAAATAAAAGTGGTGATGAATAATTTTATATTTGCAAACAAGCATAGTCTTTAGATTCTTCCCTCCAGGTGAGAAAAATAATTTTCTTTAAGTACAAAACCCTAACCTCTCTTGCCGTGGATATATACATTATACAAAACCGTCGTCTTGTATTATGCTGTTTGCATATATTTCATTCACTATATTTCTATTATTACTTTCTCTGCAAATTATAATTAAAGCAAAAGTAGAATTTTATGTAAACAATCCCCCAACATTTACACCTCATTGGTGAAATCTTTTTATGGGAAGTATATCATTATGACTTAATTCCAAGCTACTAAGAAATAAAAAAAATGTTCAGATTATAGTAGTTAATTGATGCATGAATCTATAGTTTCGATAATCTCTGCACCCCCCCCCCCCCGCCCCCCCTCCATATACATGTATTAAGTAAATAATAGACTTTGATTGTAAAATATATAATTCTATATAAATTGATCTTCACTTCTTTATATGTTTTATTTTTACTTGACTTCCGAAATTTTCATTTATTCCTTTCCTTTTCGTCAATTTAAATGCTTTCCATTTTTCATTTTTTATTATCATTTTATGAATAATATAAATTAATTATATATTAAAAATATTACCATTTTAATTATATATACAGAGTATGTGTGTCCTTCAATGTTAGTTTAGTTTATTGTTTCTCATTGTTAGGTATTTTTTTTTTCACTTATTTGTTGGCTTATAAAACTATGTATACGCATTGAGTATGCCTTTTATCACTAGTCTATTATTAAGTGCAGGACCCCTAAAGTAAGTACCTTTGGTCCATCATGAAAAATTATTAAAACAACCCTACTTTATTTTATTTTTTTATTTTATTGTTTTTATTGATTCATTAATTTTCTTTTTATCTTTTTATTTTCTTTCTAACTTATTTTATTTTTATAATTTTTTTTATAGTTTTAATTACTAAATTATCAAAATATAATGATTTTATATTTTATTCTAATAGCCCAATTCATTTGTTTTCATTTTTTCCATTTATTTTTCTTATCACAATTATATAATTTTAATTTTATTACAACACTACTTTCTTAAAATTTTTTACTTTTACCAATATTTATTTCATTTCAAATTATTTTTATCTTCTGTTTACAAAATTCGTACAATAATTTTATATTTGTTATTAGAATTATAAAAAAATAATAGTAACCTTAATCTATATTTTTATTCATTAATTTGCTGTCATTTATTTCTCCTATTTTTATTGACATAAATTTATTATTCATTACAACACTGTTTTCTTTTATTTTCTATCGAAGCAACCCCTTAATCAAGACACATGCTATTTTTATGGGAAGTAAGTCATCATAGCTTAATTCCATGCTATTAAGAAATAAAAAAATAAATGGATTATAGCCAGTCAAATGACTCATGATGCATTTATGTTATGTTGTTGAAATATCTTCGTATGAAGATTGCCAATAAGCAATTTCTTGTCTATGTATACGCAGGTATTTGCCTTACGATTTTGGTCAAGAAATTGGCTCTTTATCAGTGTCATCATCACACAACCATGGTTTCCACAGAGCTGATTGTTTTCAACATTTTCCTGATAGTTACTGCTGGATAGTCTCTCTCTCTACGTATGTGTGTGTGTGTGTGTTTACATATTTATATTTAAATATATACATTATTAACACCGTGTTTTGATTATTGACGTGTATATATAAACTAATATCTAGGAATTATTTTTATTATTATTACTTTCCTCAGAAGTTCCAACGGCTATTCTTAGGAGAGGTCTTTGTTGGAGATAATATCTAGTGAGAATTGTATTATAATGAATGATAAGTTTGATTGTAAGATTTTGATGTTTTGAAAGTTTTGATTTATCTTAATATATCTATAAAAAAATTATAATAATGATTAAATGACGTGATACTAAATATAATTTTTAGTTTTTCAGTTATATTTATTAGGTATGATGAATTATTTTATTAATACTATTCAAATGTTCATTTTAATATATAAAGGCCAGTGATAATGGGCGTAAAATAACTAAAATTATAATTCCATTAACAAATATAATAAAATAATTTAAAGGTCCTTCATACTATTATTGAAAGTCAACATGACTTGGATAAGAATATACATAAATGTGAATGTATGGCTTATATATATGCGCGCGCGTGTGTGTGAATGTATGGGCGTGTGTGTGAATGTATGGGCTTATATATATATACACGCGCGCGTGTGTGGATGTATGGGCTTATATATGTGTGTTGATTTAATTATGAATAACTGTAATGATTAAATAATAATTTAGTTATATATGTAATGAAAAAGAAAACTTGAATTTAAATTTGAAATATATATATATATATATTTATATATTTGCTTAGTTTGGAAGACTACTTTTAACTTTAAAACATTCTTTCCAACCTTACATTACCAAACATATCATTTAATAAAATTTTTATCCAAATTCAAATTCCAATTTTCTCTATCATATATATATATATAACTAATTGATTATTTTTTAATTATTACACCTATTCACCATCAAATTAATACATATATATATATATATATCACATACATATTCATATTTATTTTTATTTATACCTTATAATATAATGATTATCCTTACATACAATCACATCATCTAATTAGTATTACATATTTTATTTATATATTCAAATAAATCATACTATTTATCCCACAAAAATTTTTCTTCCAAATATACTATTCAATTTCTACAAAACATCATGTTCAACAAAAAACCCTTTTCCAAACATAACCTTAGAGTAATTTGTATGGGTGTATGAAATTTGATGGAATGTTGAAAAGTTAAAAGTATAGTTAAAAAAAAAAATAGCCTTTTCTTTCCAATAATTAAAAATATTATGAATAAATAAAAACTAATTTAAATTCGATTGCCCATCCTCGTTTTCATTACACAGTGTCTGCACAAGATTATCAAGTGGTTAATGCAAAGAGGACATCGACTGCTTACCTGTGGTCCGTCTAGGTGGACCTGAACCCCAAGGGATCTATCCAATGATTCTACTGAGGATCAATTTGTTGGCTAAATTATCCTTGTTATAAAATAATCTTTTCTTCAGACAATGATGGAAAATGGTTCTTGTCTTTGTCCAAATTAAAATAAGTTTTAATATAAATTGAATTTGGATTTTTCAGTCACATGTTGATTAACTTAGTTATGGCCCTCACGTTGTTCTAAGTTGTCACTGAATTTTTTTGGGTACGCAGCTTCTTGTTGTTGATAATGCCATATGGCTGTTTAATATTTTTCTTACCAAATTCATTAAAGAGCAGGGAAGAAAGGATGGGTAATGTTTGATTGCTTATTTGAAGGAGGTTGAAATAATTGAGATTCTGTAAGGCATAAGAATCATGTATTTATATCTGATAGTAAAATTTTGATGGGATAAAAGTTGAAAATTCTTTGAAGTTCAATATTTATATATGTGTATGATATATAATAATAATTGAATTATGTGATAATGTATAAGATCTGTATGGTATAAATATATATATATATATAAGTATAATTATATTTATATATAAACATATAGATATTTATTTAATTGTCAATATAAATAATGATTGAATTTAAATAGTTATTTATATATATGTAAGAGAGATAATTTTTAATTTAAATTCAAATAAAAATTTTTATTATAAAATGTTTATTTTGATAAAGTTTTGACAATTTGGCAAACTCACCAAACTTGAGTTCCAAACAAAACCAAAAGTAAAATAAGAAAGAGGGACCAGTATCATTTTTGTTACCCTTCCCAATTGCAATTTATTGACAACCCTGCGAGGCCCACTTTGTCAAAAGGTTCTGACAGCCTCATTTATTCAATTGCCCATGCCATGTTGGCTTATGACGACCAATTAGGATTATTTATTTTATCACAATTATTTATCTATCATTTTAATTAATTTATACTACATTTATTTTTGGATCATGGGCTTTTATTAATTATAAAAAAAAACTTTTGATTAAATTTGATAAAACAATTTAAGCACTAAAGTAAACATGCCTTTAATGAACACTCAAATAACTCTAATGTCATACAAGTTTATCAAAATTCTAGTAGAACCCTGACTCGTTTCGAGCGAAAAGAAATCCATGTTACCATTGAACGTAGGCAGGGAAAAACAAAGGGAGATTGTAAGTTCGTTATTATATATTATAGTTGCTGGCAAGCCATCAAAAATTCCAATATATTAAAAAATAAAAATATATAATTATATTAATTAAAAGAAAACGGAGAAGAGAAGTAAATGTATTTAGATAAAGATATCACAGTAATTCAATGTTTTGTAATTAAAATATGTTTCTAACCTTAACATATAGTATAAAATAGATAAAAAAGAAATATTTTTTAAATAGAATAAATTAAAATTAGAAATGAATGGAATAAATAAAAATTAAAGGAGTAGAGTCAAATGATAACAAGGATAAAATTAAGGGCATTTAAATAATTGTATGACGCGTAGCTAGATTTTTTTATTTGTTTAACATATTATGTGTGTGTGTGTGTGTGTGTGATAACTTGTCTAATTTGTATGTTCCATCAAAAAATTGAAAGCCCTTCCGCCTTAATTACGCAGATAATTTTTATATATATCGAATGTGAGAATGCTAGACGATGTGAATTTAGTAAATTGGCCACAATCTTATCTCATGTCATTTAATCTTCACCGTTTAATATACTAGATAAGATGGAAATAAAATTGATTCAATAGAGGTAAAGAAGAAATAACTAAATTTAACTATGAACAATAACCTTCTTTTCATAATGTTGTAATAAGTTTAATACAATTTTTATTCATTAGGGAAATTTTATGAAGCTAATCATGGCCATCAGATGAGAACTTTTCTATGTAATAAAAATGGTATCAAAATTGGTCATGTTAAAGAAAATGTGCTAGACGTTGCAAAAGGAAGTATATCGCTATGTTAACTAATTAAAATTAAGTTAATCGAATATAATCATGAATTGATAATTTACCTTTAATTGTTAATACTTTTAAAAGTCAAATACATTTTTTTTTTTGTTATTTAAGAAACAATTCAAAGTAATTAACCAATTTTTTATTGAAAAAAATCAGATATCTTATTAAATTAATTGGATCAAAAGGCCCCTTTAATAAACTATCTATTATTATAGATAATAAATATCATAGCCAGATTAGGCAGCATTATGATGTATGTGATTTTCAACTTAAAAAATGAGATTAACTATATCTACTTAGAGAGATAATTCTACGAAATCTACATTGTTTGGCGAGATTGCAAGTAATAGATAGGCTTAAAATCTTCTGCCCCACTCCTGTGTTCATCTGTCACTACACAGTCATCATGTATTTATTTAACTTACACATTATATAAAGCAATATAAATGAAAAGTGTACATATATTGATAGAATAAGGAGGTCAATGTCAAAGAAATGTAATAAGGGATTTCACGAGTACTAAATCAACCATTTTAATTAGGGAAATAGACAAAATCTTTGACTTGGCTAAGTTCAGAATTACATTCCAAAAATACTTAAAAAAAAGTTGAAATCGGATTAATAGGAATAGCCAACAAATAAACATTATTGCAAGCTTCTTCTTCCTTTTTTATGAAGCAAATTAAAGGAAATGGCTTAATTTATTTATTGATTGAAACCCTAGATGTTGATCTGGGATTTGGTATCATCATTGGTATAAATCTGGAAAATTTTTAAAGTATCTATAATGGCTTTATCTTACAATTAATTAAGGTATAATCATTGCTAACTATGACTCTAATCAATTAATACTAAGTAGTTGTTAATATCAGATCTGAAAATTATCTTTTGTTGGACTAAATTTTTACCTCTTCCATGTTGTATACATTCATAGTTTATCTGTCGCAAACACTATCTAATTTCTTTCACATTCGCACAAAATATTGTTTGTAAATTTTACTAAGCCAAGGATTCAAGACATAAAACCGATTGAACAAACTCTCTGTAAAATGTGTTGGAATTTATGAATTGACTAATGTTTATACTTTAATGAAACAAAAGATCATATATGTACAAATAAAATGTAAGGTGGCTGTGGGCGTATCTTGGAATTGGATTTTGAATAAAATACAAGGTTTAAAAATAGCCCTTTTATCACTGCACTCTATATTCTTCCATTGACGATGTTGATGGCATTCAGAATGGTACCACATTAGATTTGTAATATATATATATATGATGTGGAGGCGTGAGTAGGTTTCGTAGTACAAATAAGTCACAACGTGGGCACCTACTGGGGATATAATTTCTCAATTAGGTAAATATGGTCCCATCAATTTACACCAAGAAAGGGAAGATTGGGTGAGGGCCACTCGCATTCCCAGTATCTCAACAAACATTCTTACATAAGGTTTGCATTAATGGTATAACGCAACGTGAGACATGGTCAGCCCTTTCGATTGCAATAAAGGGTATGGGTACGTGGCCTTTGGGATATACTAATAGGCAATATCCCTTGCAATGATATAATTAAGTATAATACAATTTTCCCTCTCATTTTTATAACAATTTGTAATATTTTATAAGAAAGAAGTGGTATATTGTAATAATTTGGTGTTTATGCAGGTAATCACATGCTCCCTCGTCCAGGTTCGCTGTCAATTATCTAACCCATCATTTCTTCTTCACAATAATTATGACTTATCGTACTTCTTCCAACCGGTCGTCTCATTACCTAATCATGAATTGCAACGTGACCGCAAGATTATGTAATTATGTAAAGAATAAGTGTTAAGTTTGCCCTTTCTTTAATGTCCTATGTCATATACTCTTTCTTCAAATTCGACATTTTAAAAAGTAAGTTTGCCCTTCTTTGGTTATTGTTTAAAATTAACATTTATAAATTGGAAGTGAATTAGACAACAATAGTATACACTCTTACATCTCAAAAACTTAAAAATTCATACACATCACTTTAATCTATAACATGAAAACTTAAAATGTTTGGATCTCTGCATTTTTATAATATATTTTACCAATTTTTTTTTTTATATATTTTATCAAATATTACTATATAGCATTCAAAGTAAGTATTTTCTATTTCTTTTTATATATGTATGCAATGTTCAAAATTCAGTCTAATAAAATTTACGTCATCATATCTATATTTGCAAATATATAACATATTATCATTCAATTATTATACAATATAATATATACTTTTTAAACAAGAATTTGGCTTACCAAATATTTTTTATATATCTATAGTAAATTATATCCCCAAGAGCATCCCAAGAAAAAAAAGCTCGAAGTCAAACATATTCTACTTCATATTATACAACTTGTACGTATAAAAGTACAAACTAAATACTCAAATGCATCGCATTGCTGTCCCTCAACAAATAGTAAGACAAAAATATTCAAAAAAACAATTAAATTTGGAGATAAGAATCACGCAACAACAATTGTCGGGACCCACACCAGAGCATGATGTCCCGATCCCACAATAAGACAACGTTTGACCTGTGTACTGTTGAACACTACGCCATTATTCTACCCATCGAGATTCTCTCCATTATTAATACTTGTATATAAGTATACAACTTCAAAACACAATTACAAAAAATCGCATAAAATAATCAAAATTTCCTTTATAGTCGGAAAAAAGTTAATCAAATTTTCATGTTATTTATTTATTCAATGCAAAAAAATTATTAGGAATTTCCTTTATATGAAGTGAATGGATGCCTTAATAAAGAATGGAAAAGGCAAAAAGGACTATATATGTTTATTTATTTTAAATAGTAATGGTTTTGTTGGTTTTTGAATTTTAGTGTATGTTTGTAGGTGTTTTATTGTAAAAATTATGTAAAAATTTTAAAAAATAAATTTAAAAAATATAATAATTAAATATATATATTTTTAAGTGGATAATTTAAAAATAAATATAACCAATATAAATATATATGTGATTAGACGCTTTCATGGTTATGTGAGGGCCCCTAGGTTTTCAACATTCTAACCAATGAGATTGCTCCGCATTTATTTTCTCGATCATGCAGTGGGGGTTCATCTGTGAAATGTTTACATGAAATTATTCCCCAGCTTTAAAAGTTGAACAAAGATGGAGCTTTTTAGTGCGAGACTGCGTTTTCTTCAGCGCAAGGCTACTGCGGTTTTTCTATTAACCTTTGAGAACTGAGATGAAGGTACGATTAAAAGGCAAACCTGTGGTTACTTTCGTTTATATGGAATTTATTTTGCTTCATATGGGGATGTTTGTTTTTAGATATGCAATTGAATGTTAATTTCTGCGCTCGTTTGTGCGCGTTTCCCTGCCTGCTTCAGTGCGTGGTAGCCAAATCTTTGAATTGAATTTTTTTTAATGTGGGTTTTGTTTTTCATTTCTTGAAATCTGCAAAATAATTTACGCTTTTAACTGAATCTTTGTGGAGGAGAAAATTAAATGTGGTTTAATTGTTGTTGCTGGGAACTTCCCGTAGAAGGAATTGCGAACTTTTGGGGTTATTGTAATTCTGAATTTTGTTAAGATTAAATGACGGAATCTGGAGAGCATTCTGAATTAGACGAGTTTCTGTCAGGTGTGTTTTTCCCTCTTTGTCTAGGTGTTTGCACTGGAATCATTGCTTTTATTTTATGACCTATTGTTTTTCAATTCTCTTGTAAGCATGGTTTCTCATTTGAAGATATGTGTGATATTATAACTCTCTTTTTCTGTTTACTAGCTTTAGCTGTTGGTATAATTTTTTGGCCGTACATGATTTGATTATACTGTTTCATAACAACATTGTCTCTGTGAAAACTTGATATTTTATTGCATGAATCTAACGAAAACCTACGGGACATGACAAATTTATATAACGCAAGTATAAATTTCTTGTCTTTTGTGAAGTAAATGAAAGGTGGATCTAGTGAATAGATACATTGGAGCGAGATGTATCTAACGGTTAACTAGCAAAAAAAGCAAGCCTCAAGATTGGCAAAATAGTATCTTTTCGTATGCCTTGTTTTCAAGCATTTCTTTAATTGCATTATTTTCGGTTTAGTTACCATAGTTTGTCAACCAGATGATGTAGGGACAAGGCACCAAAAATTTAATTTGCGCCAGTCACTTGGATATATACTCCGTTTACGTCACTTGACTTTCCAAAAGTTGTCATTCATGAAAGGAAGATAATTCAGATGATTTTGCAGAAGCTTGTTTCCTTGAAAAACTATCTTGCCAGAATATACTTGATGCTGAAGCATACAAAGTAGCAACTCCTGGGTGGGGCAATGAAAAACTTCATAAGCTCACGGAGAAAATTAATAAATGTGAGCACTTAGCCAAATACTTTTGCCCAGAAAGTTGATGCTGTTATACTCCTGCAAACAAATGTTACTTAATCATAGTTGAACCAGGAGATACTGATGCTGTAATGCAAGCTTTGAAGGTTTATATTTCATGACTTCTATTAAGTCTGTGTGATGGTTCTCTATATTCTAATAAGCCTAGCTAGTCCCATGAATGTAATTGTGCATTCCAATATTTCTCTATAAGAAATTGGTTTGGTTTAAATGCTTCAAGTTTTCTTGCATACTTCAAAATCCATTAGTGTTTTTTGAATGATCATCCCATCTTAATTATCTCAAACCAAAGAAGATTAAATTTTTATTCCTTTGAATAATGATAGCACTCTCTTAGAGCTAACTACTCTCTACCGAATCAAGTTATCATTCATGTTGATGTTGCGATGGAGAAATAACGCTTGCATCTCATGATGCATCAACCATCAATTTTTCCCTTGACTGAGCATTAGTTTGACTAAATGCCACTTTAACTGTCCATGAAAATGTTCTGGAATGAATTCTTTTATGGGAAATGTGAACATTTAGATTTTAACTGTTAATTCTATGTTGTACATTTCAATGATTCAGTTGTTGATATTTTGTAAAGGAGTTGACAGTTTTCTCCCTGGTTAATTGGTCGTTTGTGGAGTGAAATAAGGAATTAAGCTCATGCCCATGTTCTGAATGGTCATTATATTTAACTTTCAAACAATCAAATCAAGGAAATTTATTGAAAGGAAATTATGTTTGGCGTTTTCAGACAATAAGATGATTTAAGTATTGTTTCTCCTATAGAAATCTTTAATTTTTCAAGAAAACTATAATTTTCGAGAACTTAACGATTTCTCTTGTGCGTATTCTTCTCTTGTTTTAGTTTGTAGACTGCAAACTAATGGATTTTAGTTGTTCAATGATATTTATGTGCTTTGCAGAACATCTATTATAATTGCTATTTTTAAATGAATTTTAGAATGATTAATAGCTGCTTTTCTAAATCAGAACTTCTCCTTTTCCCTCTGAAGTGAAGAGAGCACCTGCACCAAAATGCTGCAGCATATGATGAATGGTTGAATATTTTGCAGACATTGGAGTTTCGATAGACTGGGTTCATAGCTCAAGAAAATTTGTTGTTGGGAAGAGTTTGCTATTTCATTTTTTGAAGGGATATGAGTGTGCTTGTTGGGACATGCTTGAGGCAAGGGATACCAATATTCCGACTTGGTTTGTTGTTTTCATCGTGCTTCCCCTGGTTAGTTATTTCTTACTAGGAAAATGTAGTGAGAGTGCAAAAAGGAAACAGAGGGTAAGCTTGATTGCGGAAGGAGCAGCCGAGGAAGCTCTTCGAGTTGATAATATGGTTGTTGGCAGTGTTATGCCTGTGTCAAACTTGCCCAACTGTGGGATTCGTCAGTGTGCAAGTTGCTTTGGCCCAGCTAAGACTCGTTGCTCACAATGCAAGTCTGTTTGGTATTGGTATGCCAATTTCTTGACTTCTCTTATAATGCACGGTACCTGTCAAAAAATTAAGCTGCAAAGTTTTGTACTAAAAAGCTGAATTTTACAAAAGAAGTTAGCTCTTAGTATTATGAAAAAGCCTGTGCTAAATTTAAGATTATTCAATATGGAAATGCTGTTGGCTATGCATCTTTACAAGATCTGACATTCACTACTTATAAATCCTTTTCATTATTACAGACCTAGATTGAGGTTGAAGGCATTGCATAAGCTTCACTAAATTTGTTCATACTAGCTCTCCATGCTATGACCCTTGGAGTTGTTCGTTTCATGAAATTTGATCCACATTTTTTTTCTCTGTGTTTCACTCTTCCCCTTATACTCAAGAATGATGTGACATAACTCTGATTGTTCCTTGCATTGTTTTGCTAGAGTTTTTTTGACATGTAACTTCTAAGAAGTTTGTGTTTGTAACTTGGCGTTAGACAAGTGGCTTTCCAACAATGCTTTGATCCTCCATGTATAACTGTTGGCTTTATATGTTTCAGCATAGTTAATATCATTTTGTGTATCATTGCTTAACCAGGGTCTGTTAGTAACACTTAAATGAGGCTTATTCTTCATTCTTAGTTGGGTGGCTTTTGGGGGGAGTTCATATTATGGATTAATGCTTAAGTTTTTGATGTAGTAATCCTTGCTGTATCATGGTTTACATAAATATGATGCTTGAATTATGGGACTTATTATATAATCTGAAAATCCATACAAAGAAATATACTTGTGTTTATAATTTTCTGGAAATCTCTTTTGCTACGTTTGTTTTTAAATTTTTCTGTGTATTTTTAGGTGCTTTATGTAATTGTGTAAAAATAAAAAGCAGAAAGAGATAAAATTTTAAAAGTGTAATGATTAAATGTGTATGTTTTGTTACCCAAATTGCAAAACTAACGTAGCCTTTGTAAATGCCTTAAAATCATTTTAGGTCAATTCGAGTGTCTGCTTATGTGGCATGAACTATCTTGACATTCATTCATATGCTTACCTAGAGTTAATTATTTTCTGAACTGATACCTGAAGTAGAGTTTATATGTGCAAAACAGCAATTTAACCGTTTGTTTTTATCTAATGTCTTGCTGTTATAGATAGTTGTATTGAAACCTTTTCAAATAAGCTACTTTTTGCTATAGATTGCTTGTCCTTTCTCATTCTGTTTGGCAATTTGTGTGTTTTTTTTTTCTTTTCTGTTTTTTGTGTTTTGGATGAAAGGTTAAGATCGCAAGACAGATTTAGATAGGACAAGTAAAACCTTTTTGAGATGCCCAAATCTTATATCAAATTGCAACTTCTATGTAGTTCTGGAAGATGTCAGATTGTTCACTGGAGGCAAGTGCATAAGCTTGAGTGCCTACAATTGGGAAAAGACTGCCGGAGGTCATCTCTTAAGCCTATATCAAATGAGGCTTCTTATGGGAGGCTCTCATATGATGAAACTGGGGAACGATATTCATTGAAATATGATGGGCTGCAGCCAAATGCTGAGAATGCTCCTTCAGAGGATGTCATTTCTCCCCCTTTAACCACTCTAACCTCTGCAGCTACTTTAGGCGTGACGCTTTCATCTGGGAAATCTGCCATTAATCGAAGATCAGTGGATATGAGTGCTTTGCTAAAGGGCAACAGAGACTTCTCAAGACTAGCAGATGGTGCAGCATTAAAGTCATCTGAGGAAGTCTCTGGGGGTTTGACCCAGCCTTCTCTTTCTCAGTCATCAGAAGATGCCTATGTGAGATATTTTACTCTGTTCCTCTGTCATGCCCACATATTCATCTCTGTATATGCTCTCCATATGTATATACAAGTGTGTGTGTGTGTGTGTGTGGGTGTGGGTGTGGATATCAGTACAAATAATATATAGAAGTTTTTTTGTCAATTATACTAATTGTTGTTGCAGCTGGGAGAAGCTGGTGCTAACATTCCTCTTGTATCCTGTAATGGAGATGGTGATCTAAGAGGTACCTTGCATGAAAGTGGCACAATTGCAAGAGAATGTTTAAATGCATCCAATGGTGGATCTAATTGTGAGATTTTAAATGCTTCAACTACACCAATCAGTGGCACAAATGCACAGGACATTCAGATGGACTTGATGAAACAAGAGTACTTGTCTCAGAAAAGAATCCCCTGCAGTGATGAAACAAAAGGATCAAAAAGAAGTAACAAATCAAGAATTATTTCAAATTCTCAAGTAATTGAACAGCATAAATCTTCAAAAACAAGGGTGAAAGCGTCTAAAGAATCACCATCTTCTGATACAAACATACATGTTCAAACTGCAAATGAATCAAGTAGGTCCATGTACAGTTTTCCTCTGTAGTCGATGCCATTTGCTCTTCCCTTTACCTAGCTATTTTGATGCAGGAGTTGCTAGATTAAAGGACATCCCTCTACAGGAAAGAAGCAAGGCTGCAAACCTGGGAAACACGGGGACAATGGCTATGAAGAAGTCAGAGAAAATAGACCATCGTAAAGATTTAGTAGATAGTGCTAATAGGCAGACAAAATTGAAGGTTAGTTTACCAAAATTCTCTGTGCCTGAATATCAGACACACTGCAAGGTTGATCAGCAATATAACAAACTGTTATTAAGCTTGGAAAATGACTGTTTCTGTTATGTATTGGCTGCACTGTAATCCTTGCTGCCAGGTTGAGAAAATCTGTATTTTATTTAAACCTCGACAATTGAAATCATAATGTTTAACATTTTATTTGCCAGACAATTTTTCCCTATGAAGAATTTGTAGAGTATTACCAGTTTGAAGTTTTCAACCTGACACCTAGAGGGCTAGTAAATTGTGGGAACAGGTAAAATTATATTTTGTGATTTTCTCTTTTCAATTGTTTTGATCTTATAGAACAAATTAAGTGTGATATGTAGTATTGCCAAAACTGATAAGAGCATTTGTTTTTCCATGAAGAATGATCTATTTTTGTTCTTCTGCAGTTGCTATGCCAATGCTGTATTGCAGTGTCTGACATGCACAAAACCTCTGATTGTTTATCTTCTTCGTCAATCACATTCTAGAGCCGGTGCTTTGCCTAGATTTTCTTTTGCTAAATTTCTGAACAAGAATATCTTTTCTAGAATTTACAGCAAAATTATTCATTGCATAGCAGGATGTGCCAAAGATTGGTGCCTCATGTGTGAACTTGAGCGGCTTGTATTGATGCTGAGAGAAAGTGGAGGTCCTCTCTCACCCATAAATATTCTTATGTATATTAGAAGTCTTAACTCCCAGATTGGTGATGGAAGCCAGGAAGATGCTCATGAGTTTTTAAGGTCATTAATGCAAAGATTTCTCATTATCTCTTCTCTCACTCCTTCTGCCTCTTGCTCTGTTTGTTTTTAAGTCTTTGTATATGTTGCATTACAGCCAGTGCTCATTTAATCTTTTCATGCAACAGCGTCTCCTACGAAAGTTAAAATCTTATTTAATGATCGAGTGATAAATTCCAACATATTTCAAATTTTAATTTCTTTCTCTGTTTAATTATTGTAGTTAACCTTGTGTAATAACTTGTTTGCTCAGGCTTCTGGTGGCCTCAATGCAATCTATATGCTTGGAGAGTTTTGGTGGAGAAAAGTTCATCAATCCCAGGCTGCAGGCTACAACTTTTATACAACATATGTTTGGGGGATGCCTTAGATCAAAGGTGTTCGATCTCCCCTAGATACTTACAGAATTTTCGTCTGTCCAGATTCCTGTTTTGCATTATTTTGTGCACTTGATATTGTGAATTTTAATCAAATAAACCTTTCATAAAACAGGTGACATGTTTGAGATGTCTCCATGAGTCGGAGTGTTACGAGAATATGATGGATCTCACTCTGGAGATATATGGTTGGGTTGAGTCACTGGAAGATGCCCTGATGCAATTCACTAGTTCAGAAGATCTTGATGGGGAGAACATGTATAGATGTCCAAGGTTTGTTAATGCTATATAACTTTCTCTTTAAGAAAGGTATCCCAGTTTACTCCATGATTGCTATTGTTCTCAATGTAATTGAATAAAAGGTGTGCTGCATATGTTCGAGCAAGGAAGCAATTGAACATACAAGAGGCTCCAAATATCCTGACCATTGTCTTGAAGAGATTTCAGGTATATTTTTTTGACGTATTTTGTGATCCCTTGAAGCATTGATCTCTGTGTGCATGTGTGTCAGCATGCACGCTGCAGTCATGTAAATAGAACATCTCGACATGTTGAAGCCTTGCTGTGTTTTTTCTCTATTTAAGCTATTCAGGCAATCTCCAAATCAGATGCTTGTCATTGTTTCAGGCATTTGGTTTGCCTCTATTAAGTGTTGAGTTCCTCTTTTGTTGATCACTTTCTCATATTTTGTGGTCCCTTGAAGCGTTGCTCTCTGGGTGCAGGTGGGTTGGCGTACACGCTGCAGTCATGTAAATAGAATATCTGGACATGTTGTTGGAAGCATTGTTGTGTTTTTATCTATTTAAGCAATTCAGACAATCACCAAATCAGATACTTGTCATTGTTTAAGGCATCTGTTTGAATTTCTCAGTTTGTATGCCTCTATTAAGTGTTGAGTTCCTCTTTTGTTGATTACATTCTCATATAATAAGAAGGTCTATGCACTTAATTGATCTGACCTCTAGTCCTTCCTAGATTATATTCTGAGATCAGCTATGTACTGGATATTTATTTTCTTTATTTCCAATTTTCAGGAGGGAAACTATGGCAAGATCAACAAATGCATCACTTTTCCAGAAATGTTGGATATGGTTCCATTTATGACTGGGACTGACGACGTACCTCCTGTGTACATGCTGTATGGTGTTGTTGTGCACTTAGATAAATCCAATGCATCTTTCTCTGGCCATTACATCTCATATGTGAAAGATCTGCAGGGCAATTGGTTGAGGGTTGATGATACTGAGGTAATGTCTGCCTATCAACTCATTACAGTTGCATTCTAGTCTTGAAGTATTCTCTTCTTCATAAACTTTATGCTACAAGATGTTTGCTGCATTTCACTCCAGTGACATTTTGGTTCATGTGTTTATTTTGCTCTCTCATATGATGAGTTCTCTCAAGTTCCATTTTGATTTTATTGGCAGGTCCAGCCCGTAGAATTGAGCCAGGTGATGTCAGAAGGAGCATATATTTTGTTCTACATGAGGTAGGCTTAAGTCTCCGTGTAGAATTCACCACACAAGGATGATTAAGTTCGTGATACGGATGATCTTGTTTTCTTTCTTTGTTGTTTTTTCTATATTTTGCATTTGCTTGATGCGTTTGACGTGGGATTTTGACTATTATGCATGTTTTCCAGGTCACATTCCCGCCCTGCTAGAGTTAACGGGAAATCCTCCCGGTGTAGAACGCCTGGCCTCCCCAAGCACTCCTCATCAAAAATCCAGAGGTCTTCAAGACCAGAGCAAAGCAAACAAAATCACAACTTTGCAGGGAGAGAGCCTTCTTCGGATCGTAGGTTGGACACAAATGTAGACCAGAGCAACATCTCCAGAGAAATCCTCATCAGATCGGAAAACAAAAGCAGACCTTCTACTCTGAAGAATTATGCTGAGTTCTCTGACAAAACATCAAGCGATTGGTCCCTCTTTACAAGCTCAGATGACTCGTCATTTACCACCGAAAGCACCCGAGACTCTTTTAGCACTATGGATCACGCAGACGTTCCCTTCTCCTCAATCTTCCAGTCGTTTTATCCTGCGGACCACAGTACCATCTCGTGCAGCATGTTTCAGCGAAGTATACCTCAGACGGGATTTGCTCGAGAAGAGAGGGGTTTCGTTTCAGTTTCGTGCGCACCACCTCGTAGTCAGAGAGGGTAGTTTGGATGCCTTGCCTGTGCTCCTACCACAGCAGGTTCGTGCAATGAGATTAGCGTTGGTGTGCACGTAGGTTGTGGCAATGAGGCAACGGAAGGAGACCCTCTCAGGCCTCAAGCTGTCTTCACTGCGAAATGTAATTTGTAGGAACTCCTTTCTTGAAATGGCTAAATTAGCTTAGCTTGACGACGTGCCTCATATTTTTGGTTCCCAATATGGCCGCGAGGCATGTGAATATTAATTGCAACCCAAGAAACATGAATGATTCTTCCTTTTCTGAAGAAGTATTTCCAGAATTTAGTCGTTCAAGGATTTCCTTCTAATTACCTGAATTAGAATGGAAAAAGGCGATCAGACAAATTTTAGCTGCACTCTTCTTCAGAAATTTCATTTACATGTTTATGTTACAGTACAGCTATAAAAAATGTACTATGAAAAGCCTCAAGTTAAATCCCTCAGGGAGATTTCCTATATTTGGCACATTTACTGATGAGAATACTCTAGTGTGCAGTCATGCGTGGGATGTTGACTTACATTTTGTTTATCAAGTGGTGAGCATGGCGCCGAGAGACTGAATTATAATTTTTTTGTAAAGATATCATCACAGTTTTTAAATGTAAAAAATAGCATGATTAGTAACAAAACAATTATTTGCCAAATTTATGTGTGCCATTTCCAATTTTTGGAAAAAACTCTAATTTTGAACACCAATTTTCTTTTCTGAATTAACATTATTGGCATTCTTAAATATTATAACGTGGGCGAAATACATCTGACGAATTTTCCCTGATCAAGATTTCCGTAATTCTCGTTTTCTAGTCATCATTTCATATAAGGGAGAGTTAAATTATATTTTGTTGAGAAATTTATAGAATATAAAATAATTAGCATTTGAACAAGTCCATCGTCTGCTACATGTAGATTGGGTTATGATGACTCGTGCATCTTTCTAAGTGGATTTAACAATTATTTGTTTTATCATTGATGATCACATACCATTGTTCGTAATCAATCAACTCAATCCCTATTAAATAACATAGAAGCCTTAGTTGATTTTTTTTTATTGTTTGGTTTTTTCTCTTTTTATAGTTATTCTTTCCACTGTGCTTCTTCTATATATGTTCCAAAAAGTTACACCATATATTTTTCTGGATGGATTTAACAATTATTTGTTTTAGCATTGATGGCAACGTACCATGGGGCGTAATCAGACAACCCATCCCTATTAAATAATAAAGAAGTCTCAGTTAATACCCTTTTTTTGTTTAATAGTTTCTGTACGTTCCAAAAAGACATAGCATCGTCTGAAATCAACAAAAACCCTCTTTAATTAATTAAATATAGACACATTATATACAGAATCCCTTCGGCTGTCCATTACCCAAGGCGAGGGTAGCTTGTCCTAAACAGAATACCGTTACAGATAAAGGCGCACCCCGCCATGAGCCCGACTAGAACCCAAGGAACGCACCTTAACTTCTTGGCGTCTCCGTCGTTGTGGAAGACCAGCAGCGCTACGGCAGCGGTGACTGCGAGGCCGAGGGCAAGCTTCCCGAGTTCATTCTCTGGCATGGCAACCGTTCCGGGCCCGGAGAGCAAAAGGGCACTGGGCGTCGGAGGGGAAATTGATGCTGATCGGCGGGTATCTGGAATATCCAGAATTACACCGTTTTCGGACTCGGGGGGTAGTGGGGACACTGGCGGCGGTGAGCGAACATTGCGTCCGAAGGTAAGGTTAGAACATCGCATCCGCGGAAGTAACTGTGGGAGCCATGCCGCCGCAGGAGCACGCTCGCCTGTGTTGCCTTGTTCATTGTCGCCATTCATGAATTCAGCCAATTGCTTGCACAGCTGTTTCACATATGATAAGAGCGGGATAATGTTAAACATTATGATTTCAATTGTCGAGGTTTAAATAAAATGCAGATTTTCTCAACCTGGCAGCAAGGATTACAGTGCAGCCAATACATAACAGAAACAGTCATTTTCCAAGCTTAATAACAGTTCGTTATATTGCTGATCAACCTTGCAGTGTGTCTGCAATTCAGGCACCGAGAATTTTGGTAAACTAACCTTCAATTTTGTCTGCCTTTTAGCACTATCTACTAAATCTTTACGATGGTCTATTTTCTCTGACTTCTTCATAGCCATTGTCCTCGTGTTTCCCAGGTTTGCAGCCTTGTCACTTTCATGTAGAGGGATGTCCTTTAATCTAGCAACTCCTTTCATGTAAATTAATTTCAAATAGGTTGTTCTCTGAAAGCTAATACATTAATCACTTTTCAGAGCATGCTCCAAACTACGACGAAGTTTCGATGCCGTGAAACGACAGATATTGGTGTTGGGACGGTTGACGTTATTAAATATTTAAAAAATTCTATTTCTAATGCTTGAATTGTGCATGGAACGTGGACCAATCAAGTGCTCGGAAAACTTTAAATGGACAAGCCCTGAATAAATTAAGGAATCTGAATAGTCAAACCATTTTATTTATTAGAATTTTTTAATATTTCGTTTGGACAAGTGGTAACAAATGTATGCAGATGGGCCCTTGCACGACTCATTAGGGACCCACCCACCTGTCCCAATTTTTGGAAACTTGTTGAATGTTGTCCCTCGTCAAAATGTTTTGGCTCAATCAAATTATGAATGTGCTGTTATGATTGAAGCCACAAGTTATCCAATTACTCTCCATTGGCAATTTTTCTTTTATTTTGCAAAATCGCCCCCAATTTAAGTTGCTTCATTGAATTCACCTACAAAAATACATTCTTCCGCAAAATGTCCCTCTACATTTGAGAATTTTCGAGCTTCTTCTTAAATTTTGTGATAGCTGTTTGAAACTTCTAAATAGAATGGATCAAATTTGCAGTGATTTAATAATTAATAAATGAAATTTATTAATGAATATTTACATGAAAGACTATAAGTGAGAAAAAAATTTAGAAAAGAGTAATCATTCCTCTCACAAAATTATAATCTCAACTTGCACAAATGACAAACAACAAATGAATGACTAAAAATAAATATATTAATATCAACCAATACAAGTAGAAAAATATCATTATGCAGATAAAAATCAAATATGAAAAGATATTACTTCGCTAAATTAAAGAATTTCACTTAGTATAAATACAAGGTGTTGATCGGCACAATTAATAGTTTAAAGGGGTTAAAAAGAACATTACGTTAGTCTGTGGGGCAAAATGTATATTACGGGCTCCCTCTTTTCGGTCCCCGCAGTATCACTATCCTCCATCTTTAAGAAGACAAAGGCAAAACGCAAGCTCAGATAACAATGGAAGCCCCAAGCAGTAGCAGCTAAAGAAGCTCCTGAGCAACTTCTGAAATGCATATATGTTGAAAAGCAATACATATATGCATGACATGCTTTTCCACCCAAAATATACATATACATAACTTGAAAAGCAATACATATACATGTACATACTTATGTATGTGTACATTATGTGTGGAAAAGCATGTCGTGTGTATACGTACTGCTTCTCAAGTTTCTGAAAAGATATAGCTGTTATCTTCCCAAATTGCTTATCAATCTTTGTATCTTCCCGTAAATTATAATTCCAATTTGCTTAATTAATGGCAGAGGGTGACAAAGGTAGTAGATTTGCATATAAACCCGGATTTACAGCAAACCGATCCACGAGATACTTTGCCTGATCAAATCCCGGTCAGAAAATTATCGGACAGAAATAAACACAAACCTCACACAGATCTTTGAGTTTCAATACGTATTCATGTGACCTGGGATTGACAACATCAGATGCATCTTTGAGTTTCAACGCATATTCATATGACTTGGGACTCAACAAAAAACCATTCCAAATGGTATTTGGATGGCGTCTCATCGAATCCTTATTATAAAATCTAACAAAAATGCACAGACAACAGGGCGTACATATTTACAACAAACCGATACAAGGATAATCGGATAGCGTCTTACCAAACCCTTATTGCACAAGCTGACAGAAACGCACTAATAAGGCCCGCAACCTGGATGCATCTTCGAGTATGTATGTTAGCCATTCATGAATTCGGCCAACTGCTTGCACAGCTGTTTCACGTATGATAAGAGCGGGATAATGAAAGGAAGCAGAACCAAACCACCACACAGCCACAAAATGGAGGAAAAGGCTTTGGGGAGAGACGAAGCCACCAGCCCAAAAAGGGACACAAAGACCAGGCCAACGCCGACCTGCTCCGCACAGCTGGCAAGGCGAGGGTAGCTTGTCCTAAACAGAATACCGTTCCAGGTAAAGGCGCACCCCGCCATGAGCCCGACTAGAACCCAAGGAAGCCACCGTAACTTTGTGGTGTTTCCATCGTTGTGGAAGACCAGCAGCGCTACGGCAGACTGGACTGCGAGGCTGAGGGCAAGCTTCTCGAGTCCATTATCTTGCATGGCAACCGTTCCGGGCCCGGAGAGCAAAAGGGCACTGGGTGTCGGAGGGGAAATTGATGCTGGTGGGTGGGTATCTTGAATATCCAGAATTACACCGTTTTCGGACTCGGGGGGTAGTGGGGAGGCTGGCGGCGGTGAGCGAACATTGCGTCCGAAGGTAAGGTTTTGTAGGATATAACATCTTATCCGCGGAAGCAACTGTGCGAGCCATGCCGCTGCAGGAGCACGCTCGCCTGTGTTGCCTTCTTCGTTGTCCGCCATTGCATAAGAAATCTGAAATCGGCTTGGAAAACGATAGTACGTGTATAGAAGATATGGGTCCATGGTTCGTACTTTCCAGCCATGATGGTAATGCCCGCGGCATTCCATGGCCGACAAACACAACCACATTCCCCGTTGCCGGTTGGGGAAATTGACACGTGTCACTATGTTGAAAGTTAATTGGTCTTTTTGATCTCTTCATTTTCATTTTTTTATTTCTATTTTATTTTTCTTAATGTGTTGTTAATTTTCTTTAATATAATTATTGTTTTAATTAATGAAATTCATTATTTAATTTTATAACAAGTTTAAATTTTTTAATTATTTTATAATTTAACAATTGTGCAAACACATAAAAATAAAATAAAATATATTATATTACAAAAGTATATTAAAATCATATTTTATTTTAGTTTACTTTTGATTTGTTGCCAATTGTAGTTAATTATTATCCACACATATTATTATGTGAGTCAAATCTATGATCTTAATGAATAAATAATTTTGACACATTAACTTTACTAATAAAGTAAAAATTTTTAGTTTTTTATATATTAATTGAGAAAATACACTTTGATGTACGAGGAAGAAATTGGTAAAAAAGTAATATACTAATTAATCAACGTCAAATTGAAACTAATTTTAAAAGGTAAAATTAATAAAAAAAATAAGTATTATTGTAAATTAAATCGCACGGTGTCGAGACAGACCAAAAGAATCTGGAAGAAAAAATCTGCACGGGGTCCAGAATGGCGAGGCAAGTTCAGCAAATATTTTTGAGCGCAACTTTTTGGAAAAGACTAAATTGGTGGGACCAAATCCAAATCAAAAGATTGAGGAATGGCGAAACCGTAAACTGTATATTGTCATGTTTTCAAACATGCGAGTCAATCACACATTTACTTTTCGGGCCCCACTAGCCTAATAAGTGGGGCCAATACTGTCCGAAATTCCAATTCTCACTTCTCAGAAGTAGTCTCAAATCACACTTTTACTTTTCGGGCGCCACTAGCCTAATAAGTGGGGCCAATACTGCCCGAAATTCCAATTGTCAGTCTAATTGTGAAGTAGTAATCCTGTCAAGTGAACTCAAATATAATAAACATGATCAACATGTAAACATGTTTCACTCAAAGTATTTTATGGTAGAGTAACTTATTCATAATTTTATATTTAATTTAAGTATTCGCAATAAGTATATTACTACTACTTTACATTTTTAATTAAGTATATATTTGAAATTAAGATCTTATTTAATGGAATACAAACTCTGATGAAAGATATGTAAGGTAACATTGAAACATTGAGTTAATTATGATAATATTTAATATTTTGAAAGTTGAAATTCAAAAACTAAGATTATTTTAAAAATTTTGTAGAACTAAAACAGTTAATACTCTTTGCGGTTTTGATCCATTCATGTCACAAATTACCGTATAAGTCTACACGTTAAGATTTTTGTGATAGCCCAATGAATCTTTGCCCTATTGGGCCAAGCTTTAACTACAAAAAATTGGCACTGGGCGTGAAGGGTGGGCACAAGCATACATTAATGTCTCACTGGTCACTATGTTGGGCTTCATACGTTCATGTTCCCACCCGAAAACTGCATCTTGGGTCTTCGGAACAGTTCCGATCATTTTGATAATAATCAGTTTCTTATGGTCAATTGCCGAAGAGATGGACTAGTCAACCAAGATTACCAAGTTTATTAACGATACAAGGCAAAATAATCAGTTTCGCATTGAAAGTTCTTTAATTCTAATTTATTATATTTTTTCTTTCAATATTTTGCCCCCTCTCAATTTTCATTCTTGGGAATTTGGGGTTGTCGTATCGGTATATTCACAAACCATAATATTATTATTTTAATAAAAACCTCTGATTACACGAAGTAAATATTTTTATTTACTCCACTGAGTAAATAATAAGTAAAAAATAAAAATTTGAAAAGAAAATAAAGTTAAAGTTAAATAATAAAAATACACTTTGATGTAAAGAAGAAATTGATAAAAAATAATACACAAATTAATCAACGCCAAATTGAAACTTATTTTAAAATTCAAATAATAGGTAACATTAATAAATAAAAAAAAAAAGCATTATTGTAAGTTAAAATCTTTAATTAATTATAATCAATAATGTATTAAGAAACACCAAACGACAAAGAATGAACAAAAAAATCGTAATGTGTCGAGCGGCCAAGAAAGTAGAACACATAGCCGAAGCATAAAACTTTTTTAAATATCGACTCCCTTTTAAACGTCTATGGGAGTTTCAACTACTCAGCTTACCTGTTCACGCGCAGCCGAAGGGATGGACCAAGTTTATTAACGATACAAGGTTTATGTTCAAAGATAAACGCACGCACCAACCCCCCGCAGAGACGCACAGGTGCGATGATTCAAAGCAATAAATTTGAAAGTAAATCAATGTGTCTCAATTTTCTTAATATTGTCTATAATAATTAATTAATAAATAATAAATTATGTAATTACTAAATATAATATTTATTTCTATACAAATGCCCAATACATGGACGGTTTTTTCCTAGTATTTTTAAAAGTATCTACTTAGTTTTAAATATGGAAGATCATATGATTAACAAGGAGTTAATTATTTGTAAGTTTTTAAAAATTATATAAATAATTATAATTTTAAACATTAATATATTGGGCCCGGATTATGAATCATTTTGTACATTAATATGGCCAGATTGACAGCATGCACTCGTGTCATCTATTAGTTAATCAACCGATCCTCAATTAATTTAAATGTTTACGTAGGGGAAGAAGGGCGACCCAAATAGAAGAAAGTGACATGGATGCGTCGAGAGTGAAGGGAAAAATTCAACTTTATTGGCCAATCTACCAACTCATCCTCTATATCATCCTTAATTAAATACTAATAAAAATTACACACTGTATGTGTGCATATTTAGTTAAGAATAATACTTGTTAATTATATTAAACACAAAATTATATTTGGTAATACAAATAATAATATTGATAAATTAAAATTATGTAAAAGTTTTATAAAAGAGAGAGAATAAATTAAAGGTGAGAGTAAAGAAGAGGAAGATGTCAAATTTTTATTGAGAGAAAAAGATAAAGTTAAAAAATAAGATGAAAGAGAGAAATGGAGAGCGTTGGAGAATTAGTTGTAAATGGAGAGGTGTTTTAAGAATTTAACAAAAAGACCATTAGACCTTCCACATTCTGTAATAGTTTAAATAGATACAAGTACCAGTTTTATATTTCTGTTTGTATCCACTTTTCTCATTTTAAAATATTTATGTGTTAAATTCATGGAAGTAAAGTGATTGCAATAATCATTTTAATAATAAAAACCCTGCTTGAGAAAAAATTCCCATTATAAAATTGTTATTGAAAATTGCAAATTTATCTATACTATATTATTAATTTAATAAGGATTCATGGTTACGTAGAGAGAATTTATACAAATTCTCCTATGTTAACTATTGTTATTCTTTTCATCATTTTCTTATATTCTCTCAAAATTTATCATTTTTTAAAATTCTTTTGATCATTAATTATTTTTTATTTTAAATATATTTATACAATGTAAAATCACATAATTTTCTTATTTTATTTTTTATTTTATGTTTTTTTCTATTTGTATGTTTTCTTTTAAATTTTCTATTATTTTCAAATTCTCTTGATATGTCTTTATTTCATTATTTTAAATATTTTTTATACTTTTTAATATTAAATAATTTTATCTTTATTAATTAAAACACAATAACTTTATAATTTATAAATCATAAAATGTGTAGTTCTGCTGGTGTGAAGTCGGAAGAGAAAATGGTAATGCTTAATTCCTCCAAGTATGAAATTCAGTATTTTATAATTATTTCAAACATGACACACACACACACACACATATATATATATATAAGTATGAAAATTTTTTAAAATAATCTAAAAATTATAAAATAATAAATTATAAAAATTTATAAATTTAGTGCACAACACGAGTAATATACTAGTAATTTGTAATAAGTTACAAACTGTATGAATTATGAATTCTTATTTTTTTACATAAATTGAACACAATTTTGCTAAATTCATAGAGGAATTCCCATGATTAATTCATTTTTATCTTAAATATTAATAAGTTTAAGAAATTTACATTGTTACCCTTAAATATACTTCAATACTTAATTCATTGATTTGTTAGCAGTTCGCTGTATCTTTCAAGTTGCATAAATTATAATATATAATACTGTTGTTAAGTTATATAACGGGTAAATTAACTTTGTTATAGAAAATTAAAAAAATTATAATTGAACTATTTCCTAATTTTATATAATAATAATGGCAATAACAACAACAACAATAATTAAACAAATTTTATACCTAATTCATAAATACATGTACACTTATTAACAATATTTTTATACCTCAATATATCACAATTATTCTCTATATATAACAATCTTTTACACTACAATACAATCACTACCTACACAATAATTATGGGTAAGTTCATTTTAGTTTTTAATTGTTTGTTTTTTTAAAAAAATATGTAAAAGTAAAAAAAATAAAAGAATAAAAAAATTATGACGATTATAATATGTGTTTTACAAATAAAAAAAAATGTCAACAACATAGTTCATGGTTGTCTCAACGTCTCATGCATACCCAAACGTCCACTGTACTTCTCCTAATTTCTTTATTTTTTTCCTCTTATTATTATTTTTTTAAACGGATGTATTTAAAAAATAAAATAATTATAATATATATTTTACAAATAAAAAAAATGTCAACAAACATATTTCATGGCTCTCTCATCTTCTCATCCACGCCCAAACATCCGCTGCTCTTCTCCCAATTTCTTTTTTTTTTTTCCTCTCATTATTATTTTTTCAAACAGACCTGTGGTCCAATCACACCTTTACTTTTTGAGGCTAGGACACTAGCCTAATGAGGTAGCCAATAGTGCCCGAAATTCCAATTCTCAGTCGAATTGTAAAATAGTAACACTATTAAATGAATTCAATGATAATAAAGATGATCAATATGTAAAAATGCTTCACTGAAAGTATTCCATTGTAGAATAACTTCTTGATGATTCTATATTTAATTTAAGTGTTTGCAATAATTATATTACTACTATTTTTCGTCTTTAATTCAAGTATATATTTGAAATTAAGATCTCCTCTAATGAAATACAAACTCTAATGAAAGACATGTAAGGCAACATTGAAACACTAAATTAATTATGACAATGCATAATATATTAAAAATTGAAATTCAAAAACTAAGATCATTTTAAAAATTTTGTAGAAGTAAAACGATTCATACTCTTATCACATGGGACAAAACAAATAAAACTTAGCAATTACATTTTTATAATTGATGATTTGGAGTTCCATCCCGTACATGTCACTAGTCACTCTATAAGTCCACAAGTTAAGGTTTTTGTGAAAGTCCAAAGAATCTTTGCCCTATTGGACCAAGCAAATTTTAAGTTCAAAAAATTGGCAGGCACTAGGCGTGTAGGGTGAGCACAAGCATACATTCATATCTTGCTTTTTATTTAGTTAGGATCCAAATCCAATGATAGATAACAATTACATCGATTTATATAAAAATAATATCATGAAGTTGAGGATGATTAATAGGAAAAATTGAAAAGCACAAAGTAACTTACTGTATCATGTCATAACTCTTTACAAAAATTTTATCAAATTCAATAAGCATTATTTCAGCCGTCCATGGCTTGAGTTTTGATGCAAAATGTTTCTTAATGTTTTATTTCGTTCCACTGCAACTTTGGATTTTCGATTTTCGCGTGTAAACGGTGTAATCGCACTAAAATCCCTCTTAATTTCAAATCTGTAAATATCATTATTTTTTTCAATTAGTTGGGTGTTGATTTTTACAAGCAAAAAATTCACTTTATTCCGTTAAAAATGTTTTCAATTACATAAACAGACTAGTAAATCCGAACAGGGAAAGGAAAAATGGAACATGTCATTATTCCCCTGTCAAGAAAATGAACAGCTTGATCTCAAAAGAGGAGATCACTTGCTCTTGCTCTATTATTGATTACAGTGAGATATCACTTGCTAATTGAAGGCAAGAAGCAGTCAAGATTATTGTTTCTGTGGTATGAATCAACCAATCAATCTGTAGTTGAAGACAAGGAAACTGTCCGAGCCTATTATTAATTCAAAAGAATTTATAAATTAGTCTTCCCTCTTCTTATAAACTGGCTTACAGCATTGATCACAGCAAGGGGATTCTCAACATGGACAGCATGACCGGCCCCTGGAATTTCTACCGGAGGCAAATCACTGCTTCCATCTTCTTGGTTGACTTTTGTGTACATCTCGCCAGCAATTGCTTTGAACTTGGTGTCCTTCTCTCCCACTACGAGCTGTAATGGCACCTTGCAGTGCTTCAGATCATCCCACAATGATCTATTGTGGCAAGGAAAGAAGGACAAAATCAGCTTCAAGTGTGTATAAAAGCGGAGATGAGGAAATTCGGAGCGAGCAAACATCACAAGTAAAAACTTATACTCTAGCAGAGTATAAACAGAATGATAGCCAAGGAAGAAGAAAATTATCTACTTTGAACATCAAATGTAAACTCAATCTTTGGAAGGCATCCTCAACCGACAAACAAATTTTATTGTACTTGTTTAGGAGAGCTCAAGAGTTTAGAAACTTACGGCTGCCTTCCGATGCTCATGTCAGACAGAACTTTGCCGAGAGTGTGCAAGTTTTCATTCTGCAGACGGTTGGCAACTATTTGTCGGAACTGTGGATGGCTTCTGAAGCTACATGATAAGAAATTGGCAGCAAGTTGTTCATTTGTTTGATTATGAAAAAATTGTCAAAATAGCTGTACAACACAAATGGATAAAGGAAATTATAAAGGCCCTTTACCTAGCCCATAGTTCTTCAGCATACCAAGGCTCCAGAAAGAATTCTAGGCCATTTGAGACAACGGTGCTGGCTCTGAAGTCATCTTTCGCCTTGCGGACAGTTCTTGCATTGTCATCGATCAAACCCGAGCTTCCAGAAATTATCACAGCTCCTTCAACCTTCACAACACAAATGGTCAGTTTCTTGCTATTGAACAAGAATCAAACATGCACAATTGAAAAATTTTGATTGTATGTCTGTACACCTTATTGCTGGATTTTAGGGCTGTGTATAAAGAGATCCTGGCTCCCATTGAGTACCCGACAAGTGTAACCTTCCCAGGAGTGAGATTATTCAACACCTTGCATACCATATCAGCCATCACATCAATTGATAAATTCTGTTGCTCTGAAACGTCGTTGCCCTGGTGTTGCAACTTTGATCCACCGTGACCAGGAAGATCAATTGCAATGCATCTCGTGGAGCTTGAGATAGCTTTCATGATGGGAGTCCAATCTTTGCTGCTTCCGAGAAAACCATGAAGGAAAACGACTGCACTGCCCTGTATTGACAGAAAGGTGAGAGAAATTAGTGGCTGCCTCAGCCCATCAAGGTGGTCAAACCACGGGTGGTGAAATAAAAAATTCTATTACGCAGTACTTCAATTTTTTTTTTTCATGAAACTACGCAATATGTTTTATCTACTCCAACTGTAAATGTCAGACATACATGATAATAGGGACATAGTCTACAAGACACAATGACAAACTCTTGCTTGCTGTCATCTTTGTTTTTCATATTCTTAAAGCAAGAAGGTTTATGCAATTTAATTTGTTAAACAAGTCCACAAATAGTTTCCAAAATTAAACCAATTAGTCTCCAGTTAAAGAGCATGCAATACCATCTCGAATTGCCCAGCAACCCCTAGCTAATTTAAATCATGAAATTAAACATTGAAACTGAGCCGGAATCAGGCCATCAAAACCAGCATTTTGAACATGTATGAGCATCTTGTTAATTGTGCATGCAGCAGGTAGTGCATCAGATGGCTGGATAATTATTGGAAAATAAAATTGGATTTCAAGAGAAGAGGATAAATTTTCTACTTACGTGAAGGCTTTCCCCAGTCTCAAGCACATTTACAGAAAAGGTGCCATCTTTTGTATCAACTGCTAATTGATATTCTCTCACTTCACCAGGAGGAGACGTCATCACAAGTGATCAGAATTTATGTGATATTTCTGGAGGAATTGACCGGCATGAATCGCATCTGCCTCCACAGAGCCATGGACTTTATTGTGATGAATGTTCAGAGGCTCAGCTGCCGCTTCTTCCTTAAACCACTTGTAGGTTCCAAAACCATGTGCTACGTTCAACTCCAGTTCCTTGTTCATCAACTTCTGCATCTCAACGTTTTGAAGGTCCAGATAGCGAGCAAATTGGATGTAGGCAGACAAACCAAGTGCACTTTCAAATGCAGCACTGACAACTGCCATCTTCCCGTGCTGCTGAGCCCATCTCGCAATTAATGCTGCATTTTCAAAACCTCCAATGACACCGGGTTTTATAACCTGAGATCATCACCATTACAGAGTTAAAATGTGAAATATAACTTTGCCGAATCGCAATGTCAAGTATCCAAAATATTAGTCTTGCATTCTATTCATAAACTGGACTGCTATGAAAATTTCTAGGGTAGATAAAAGCTAGCGTATGATATAAAAATGTTCTTAAAAAAGTTCGAACGATTGCAAGTCAATTTCAGGTACCGGCAGACAAATAATACTACTTACAACTGCAGCTACTCCAGAATGGTTGTATTTCTGAAGGACCTGAAGTGGATTCTCCTTGATACAGTTGATGGTTTCGTCCAATGCCACTGCCAAGTCAGTTTCTTCACAGAATTTGACTATATCATCTTCGTTGTTAATAGGCTCCTGAAATCCCATAAAATGACCGAAAAATTGTTCAGGAAAGCAACTTATTGTAAAACAGTATAGTTCATGACATCATGTCATTGCAAAAGTCAATTAGAAGTATCTATTTAATCCTGCAAGCAAGTCAAAAGCTAGATACACCGATGGAAATGCCAAATCTTGGAGAATTGGGACTTCGCTAGACTACACGTACTGGGGGAAAATGGGACTTGAAGAAATTGGTTGTTTATGATATTCACTATAGAACATACCTCGATATATTGCAGTCCACAATCTTTAACAGAGTTGGCAAATTGAGTGGCTTCATGATAAGTCCATTTCCTATTTGCATCTGCACGTAGTACAATGCGTTCTCCTACTTTCTTTCTGACCTCTTTTATTACAGCAACATCTTCTTCGGGATCTGCCCTGCGAGCTACCTGAGACAAAAAAATTTAAAACTATTGTTTCCGCTAGCACAACAATAGAAAATGCCGAGAACAACAAAAACGTGCCACAGAAACAAAGCATCTCCTGTAGCTTCGCAAACACTTGTAAACAAATTTGGGTATGATGTTACTTTTATCTTTATGGCGTTAAATCCCTCTGCAACGAGTTTTGATGCAATGAAAGCTGTGTCTTCAGGACTGCCATAAGAGTCTATGAGAGCACAAATTTGAACGGCAGACGACGTCCTGGATAACTTTTCTTTCCTGGGATGAAGTATACCCAATAAACTGCTACCATGTCTACTGGCAATTGCACTGAGGACAGCCATCTCTAAGCCACATCTGACACTGGGAAAGATTGAGCCCGGCTGTTGTACATCGAAAAGGTTAATGCACCAATTCAAGGAGATTAATTGTTGGGAAACAAATATGAGTTAGAAAAAGTGGCGTCTACGTTGTTAGAAAAAGTGAAAAGTGATTTGTATATAAAGTGGATACTTAACCCATAACTCACAGCTTTAAGGTTTTGGGTTAATACATGGTGTCAAATCTTCATTCTTATATATTGTTGCTTAACCAGGGTCTGTTTGTAACACTTAAATGAGGCTTAGTCTTCATTCTTAGTTGGGTGGCTTTTGGGGGGAGTTCATATTATGGATTAATGCTTAAGTTTTAGATGTAGTAATCCTTGCTGTATCATGGTTTACATAAATACGATGCTTGAATTATGGGACTTATTATATAATCTGAAAATACGTACAAAGAAATATACTTGTGTTTATAATTTTCTGGAAATCTCTTTTTCTACGTTTGTTTTTAAATTTTGCTGTGTATTTTTAAGTGTTTTCTGTAATTGTGTAAAAAAAAAAGACAGAAAAAGATAAAATTTAAAAAGTGTAATGATTAAGTGCTTGTGTTTTGTTATCCAAATTGCAAAACTAACATAGACTTTGTAAATGCCTTAAAATCATTTTAGGTCAATTTGAGTGTCTGCTTCTGTGGCATGAACTATCATGACATTCATTCATATGCTTGCTAGAGTTAATTATTTTCTGAACTGATACCTGAAGTAGAGTTTATATGTGCAAAACAGCAATTTAACCATGTGTTTTTATCTAATGTCTTGTGGTTATAGATGGTTGTATTGAAAAGCTACATTTTGCTATAGATTGCTTGTCCATTCCCATTCTGTTTGGCAATTTGTGTTTTTTTTTTTTTTTTCTGTTTTTTGTGTTATGGATGAAAAGTTAAGATCTCAAGACAGATTTTAGATAGGACAAGAAAAACCTTTTTGAGATGCCCAAATCTTATATCAAATTGCAACTTCTATGTAGTTCTGGAAGATGTCAGATTGTTCGCTGGAGGCAAGTGCATAAGCTTGAGTGCCTACAATTGGGAAAAGACTGCCGGAGGTAATCTCTTAAGCCTATATCAAATGAGGCTTCTTATGGGAGGCTCTCATATGATGAAACTGGGGAACGATATTCATTCAAATATGATGGGCTGCAGCCAAATGCTGAGAATGCTCCTTCAGAGGATGTCGTTTCTCCCCCTTTAACCACTCTAACCTCTGCAGCTACTTTAGGTGTGACGCGTTCATCTGGGAAATCTGTCATTAATCGAAGATAAGTGGATATGAGCGCTTTGCTAAAGGGCAACAGAGACTTCTCAAGACTAGCAGATGGTGCAGCATTAAAGTCATCTGAGGAAGTCTCTGGGGGTTTGACCCAGCCTTCTTTTTCTGTCATCAGAAGATGCCTATGTGAGATATGTTACTCTGTTCCTCTGTGATGCCCACATATACATCTCTGTATATGCTCTCCATATGTATATTCAAGTGTGTGTGTGTGGATGTGGGTGTGGGTGTGGATATTAGCACAAATAATATATAGAAGTTTTTTTCTCAATTATACTAGTTATTGTTGCAGCTGAGAGAAGCTGGTGCTAACATTCCTCTTGTATCCTGTAATGGAGATGGTGATCTAAGAGGTACCTTGCATGAAAGTGGCACAATTGCGAGAGAATGTTTAAATGCATCCAATGGTGGATCTAATTGTGAGATTTTAAATGCTTCAACTACATCAATCAGTGGCACAAATGCACAGGACATTCAGATGGACTTGATGAAACAAGAGTACTTGTCTCAGAAAAGAATCCCCTGCAGTGATGAAACAAAAGGATCAAAAAGAAATAACAAATCAAGAATTATTTCAAATTCTCAAGTAATCGAACAGCATAAATCTTCAAAAACAAGGGTGAAAGCATCTAAAGAATCACCATCTTCTGATACAAACATACATGTCCAAACTGCAAATGAATCAAGTAGGTCCATGTACAGTTTTCCTCTGTAGTTGATGCCATTTGCTCTTCTCTTTACCTAGCAATATTGATGCAGGAGTTGCTAGATTAAAGGACATCCCTCTACATGAAAGTGACAAGGCTGCAAACCCGGGAAACACGAGGACAATGGCTATGAAGAAGTCAGAGAAAATAGACCATCGTAAAGATTTAGTACATAGTGCTAATAGGCAGACAAAATTGAAGGTTAGTTTACCAAAATTCTCGGGGCCTGAATTGCAGACACACTGCAAGGTTGATCAGCAATATAACGAACTGTTATTAAGCTTGGAAAATGACTGTTTCTGTTATGTATTGGCTGCACTGAAATCCTTGCTGCCAGGTTGAGAAAATCTGTATTTTATTTAAACCTGGGCAATTGAAATCATAATGTTTAACATTTTATTTGCCAGACAATTTTTCCCTATGAAGAATTTGTAGAGTATTACCAGTTTGAAGTTTTCAACCTGACACCTAGAGGGCTAGTAAATTGTGGGAACAGGTAAAATTATATTTTGTGATTTTCTCTTTTCAAATGTTTTGATCTTATAGAACAAATTAAGTGTGGTATATAGTATTGCCAAAACTGATAAGAGCATTGGTTTTGCCATTAAGAATGATCTATTTTTGTTCTTCTGCAGTTGCTATGCCAATGCTGTATTGCAGTGTCTGACATGCACAAAACCTCTGATTGTTTATCTTCTTCGTCAATCACATTCTAGAGCCGGTGCTTTGCCTAGATTTTCTTTTGCTAAATTTCTGAACAAGAATATCTTTTCTAGAATTTACAGCAAAATTATTCATTGCACGGCGGGATGTGCCAAAGATTGGTGCCTCATGTGTGAACTTGAGCAGCTCGTATTGATGCTGAGAGAAAGTGGGGGTCCTCTCTCACCCATAAATATTCTTATGTATATTAGAAGTCTTAACTCCCAGATTGGTGATGGAAGCCAGGAAGATGCTCATGAGTTTTTAAGGTAATTAATGCAAAGATTTCTCATTATCTCTTCTCTCACTCCTTCTGCCTCTTGCTCTGGGTGTTATTAATTCTTTGTATATGTTGCATTACAGCCAGTGCTCATTTACTCTTTTCATGCAACAGCGTCTCGTACAAAAGTTAAAATCTTATTTAAGATCGAGTGATAAATTCCAACATATTTCAAATTTTAATATCTTTCTCTGTTTAATTATTGTAGTTAACCTTGTGTAATAACTTGTTTGCTCAGGCTTCTGGTGGCCTCAATGCAATCTATATGCGTGGAGAGTTTTGGTGGAGAAAAGTTCATCAATCCCAGGCTGCAGGCTATAACTTTTATACAACATATGTTTGGGGGATGCCTTGGATCAAAGGTGTTCGATCTCCTGTAGATACTTACAGAATTTTCGTCTGTCCAGATTCCTGTTTTGCCTTATTTTGTGCTCTTGATATTGTGAATTTTAATCAAATAAACCTTTCATAAAACAGGTGACATGTTTGAGATGCCTCCATGAGTCAGTGTTACGAGAATCTGATGGATCTCACTCTGGAGATATATGGTTGGGTTGAGTCACTGGAAGATGACGTGATGCAATTCACTAGTTCAGAAGATCTTGATGGGGAGAACATGTATAGATGTCCAAGGTTTGTTAATGCTATATAACTTTCTCTTTAAGAAAGGTATCCCAGTTTACTCCATGATGGCTATTGTTCTCAATGTAATTGAATAAAAGGTGTGCTGCATATGTTCGAGCAAGGAAGCAATTGAACATACAAGAGGCTCCAAATATCCTGACCATTGTCTTGAAGAGATTTCAGGTATATTTTTTTTGACGTATTTTGTGATCCCTTGAAGCATTGATCTCTGTGTGCATGTGTGTCAGCATGCACGCTGCAGTCATGTAAATAGAACATCTCGACATGTTGAAGCCTTGCTGTGTTTTTTCTCTATTTAAGCTATTCAGGCAATCTCCAAATCAGATGCTTGTCATTGTTTCAGGCATTTGGTTTGCCTCTATTAAGTGTTGAGTTCCTCTTTTGTTGATCACTTTCTCATATTTTGTGGTCCCTTGAAGCGTTGCTCTCTGGGTGCAGGTGGGTTGGCGTACACGCTGCAGTCATGTAAATAGAATATCTGGACATGTTGTTGGAAGCATTGTTGTGTTTTTATCTATTTAAGCAATTCAGACAATCACCAAATCAGATACTTGTCATTGTTTAAGGCATCTGTTTGAATTTCTCAGTTTATATGCCTCTATTAAGTGTTGAGTTCCTCTTTTGTTGATTACATTCTCATATAATAAGAAGGTCTATGCACTTAATTGATCTGACCTCTAGTCCTTCCTAGATTATATTCTGAGATCAGCTATGTACTGGATATTTATTTTCTTTATTTCCAATTTTCAGGAGGGAAACTATGGCAAGATCAACAAATGCATCACTTTTCCAGAAATGTTGGATATGGTTCCATTTATGACTGGGACTGACGACGTACCTCCTGTGTACATGCTGTATGGTGTTGTTGTGCACTTAGATAAATCCAATGCATCTTTCTCTGGCCATTACATCTCATATGTGAAAGATCTGCAGGGCAATTGGTTGAGGGTTGATGATACTGAGGTAATGTCTGCCTATCAACTCATTACAGTTGCATTCTAGTCTTGAAGTATTCTCTTCTTCATAAACTTTATGCTACAAGATGTTTGCTGCATTTCACTCCAGTGACATTTTGGTTCATGTGTTTATTTTGCTCTCTCATATGATGAGTTCTCTCAAGTTCCATTTTGATTTTATTGGCAGGTCCAGCCCGTAGAATTGAGCCAGGTGATGGCAGAAGGAGCATATATTTTGTTCTACATGAGGTAGGCTTAAGTCTCCGTGTAGAATTCACCACACAAGGATGATTAAGTTCGTGATACGGATGATCTTGTTTTCTTTCTTTGTTGTTTTTTCTATATTTTGCATTTGCTTGATGCGTTTGACGTGGGATTTTGACTATTATGCATGTTTTCCAGGTCACATTCCCGCCCTGCTAGAGTTAACGGGAAATCCTCCCGGTGTAGAACTCCTGGCCTCCCCAAGCACTCCTCATCAAAAATCCAGAGGTCTTCAAGACCAGAGCAAAGCAAACAAAATCACAACTTTGCAGGGAGAGAGCCTTCTTCGGATCGTAGGTTGGACACAAATGTAGACCAGAGCAACATCTCCAGAGAAATCCTCATCAGATCGGAAAACAAAAGCAGACCTTCTACTCTGAAGAATTATGCTGAGTTCTCTGACAAAACATCAAGCGATTGGTCCCTCTTTACAAGCTCAGATGACTCGTCATTTACCACCGAAAGCACCCGAGACTCTTTTAGCACTATGGATCACGCAGACGTTCCCTTCTCCTCAATCTTCCAGTCGTTTTATCCTGCGGACCACAGTACCATCTCGTGCAGCATGTTTCAGCGAAGTATACCTCAGACGGGATTTGCTCGAGAAGAGAGGGGTTTCGTTTCAGTTTCGTGCGCACCACCTCGTAGTCAGAGAGGGTAGTTTGGATGCCTTGCCTGTGCTCCTACCACAGCAGGTTCGTGCAATGAGATTAGCGTTGGTGTGCACGTAGGTTGTGGCAATGAGGCAACGGAAGGAGACCCTCTCAGGCCTCAAGCTGTCTTCACTGCGAAATGTAATTTGTAGGAACTCCTTTCTTGAAATGGCTAAATTAGCTTAGCTTGACGACGTGCCTCATATTTTTGGTTCCCAATATGGCCGCGAGGCATGTGAATATTAATTGCAACCCAAGAAACATGAATGATTCTTCCTTTTCTGAAGAAGTATTTCCAGAATTTAGTCGTTCAAGGATTTCCTTCTAATTACCTGAATTAGAATGGAAAAAGGCGATCAGACAAATTTTAGCTGCACTCTTCTTCAGAAATTTCATTTACATGTTTATGTTACAGTACAGCTATAAAAAATGTACTATGAAAAGCCTCAAGTTAAATCCCTCAGGGAGATTTCCTATATTTGGCACATTTACTGATGAGAATACTCTAGTGTGCAGTTATGCGTGGGATGTTGACTTACATTTTGTTTATCAAGTGGTGAGCATGGCGCCGAGAGACTGAATTATAATTTTTTTGTAAAGATATCATCACAGTTTTTAAATGTAAAAAATAGCATGATTAGTAACAAAACAATTATTTGCCAAATTTATGTGTGCCATTTCCAATTTTTGGAAAAAACTCTAATTTTGAACACCAATTTTCTTTTCTGAATTAACATTATTGGCATTCTTAAATATTATAACGTGGGCGAAATACATCTGACGAATTTTCCCTGATCAAGATTTCCGTAATTCTCGTTTTCTAGTCATCATTTCATATAAGGGAGAGTTAAATTATATTTTGTTGAGAAATTTATAGAATATAAAATAATTAGCATTTGAACAAGTCCATCGTCTGCTACATGTAGATTGGGTTATGATGACTCGTGCATCTTTCTAAGTGGATTTAACAATTATTTGTTTTATCATTGATGATCACATACCATTGTTCGTAATCAATCAACTCAATCCCTATTAAATAACATAGAAGCCTTAGTTGATTTTTTTTTATTGTTTGGTTTTTTCTCTTTTTATAGTTATTCTTTCCACTGTGCTTCTTCTATATATGTTCCAAAAAGTTACACCATATATTTTTCTGGATGGATTTAACAATTATTTGTTTTAGCATTGATGGCAACGTACCATGGGGCGTAATCAGACAACCCATCCCTATTAAATAATAAAGAAGTCTCAGTTAATACCCTTTTTTTGTTTAATAGTTTCTGTACGTTCCAAAAAGACATAGCATCGTCTGAAATCAACAAAAACCCTCTTTAATTAATTAAATATAGACACATTATATACAGAATCCCTTCGGCTGTCCATTACCCAAGGCGAGGGTAGCTTGTCCTAAACAGAATACCGTTACAGATAAAGGCGCACCCCGCCATGAGCCCGACTAGAACCCAAGGAACGCACCTTAACTTCTTGGCGGCTCCGTCGTTGTGGAAGACCAGCAGCGCTACGGCAGCGGTGACTGCGAGGCCGAGGGCAAGCTTCCCGAGTTCATTCTCTGGCATGGCAACCGTTCCGGGCCCGGAGAGCAAAAGGGCACTGGGCGTCGGAGGGGAAATTGATGCTGATCGGCGGGTATCTGGAATATCCAGAATTACACCGTTTTCGGACTCGGGGGGTAGTGGGGACACTGGCGGCGGTGAGCGAACATTGCGTCCGAAGGTAAGGTTAGAACATCGCATCCGCGGAAGTAACTGTGGGAGCCATGCCGCCGCAGGAGCACGCTCGCCTGTGTTGCCTTGTTCATTGTCGCCATTCATGAATTCAGCCAATTGCTTGCACAGCTGTTTCACATATGATAAGAGCGGGATAATGTTAAACATTATGATTTCAATTGTCGAGGTTTAAATAAAATGCAGATTTTCTCAACCTGGCAGCAAGGATTACAGTGCAGCCAATACATAACAGAAACAGTCATTTTCCAAGCTTAATAACAGTTCGTTATATTGCTGATCAACCTTGCAGTGTGTCTGCAATTCAGGCACCGAGAATTTTGGTAAACTAACCTTCAATTTTGTCTGCCTTTTAGCACTATCTACTAAATCTTTACGATGGTCTATTTTCTCTGACTTCTTCATAGCCATTGTCCTCGTGTTTCCCAGGTTTGCAGCCTTGTCACTTTCATGTAGAGGGATGTCCTTTAATCTAGCAACTCCTTTCATGTAAATTAATTTCAAATAGGTTGTTCTCTGAAAGCTAATACATTAATCACTTTTCAGAGCATGCTCCAAACTACGACGAAGTTTCGATGCCGTGAAACGACAGATATTGGTGTTGGGACGGTTGACGTTATTAAATATTTAAAAAATTCTATTTCTAATGCTTGAATTGTGCATGGAACGTGGACCAATCAAGTGCTCGGAAAACTTTAAATGGACAAGCCCTGAATAAATTAAGGAATCTGAATAGTCAAACCATTTTATTTATTAGAATTTTTTAATATTTCGTTTGGACAAGTGGTAACAAATGTATGCAGATGGGCCCTTGCACGTCTCATTAGGGACCCACCCACCTGTCCCAATTTTTGGAAACTTGTTGAATGTTGTCCCTCGTCAAAATGTTTTGGCTCAATCAAATTATGAATGTGCTGTTATGATTGAAGCCACAAGTTATCCAATTACTCTCCATTGGCAATTTTTCTTTTATTTTGCAAAATCGCCCCCAATTTAAGTTGCTTCATTGAATTCACCTACAAAAATACATTCTTCCGCAAAATGTCCCTCTACATTTGAGAATTTTCGAGCTTCTTCTTAAATTTTGTGATAGCTGTTTGAAACTTCTAAATAGAATGGATCAAATTTGCAGTGATTTAATAATTAATAAATGAAATTTATTAATGAATATTTACATGAAAGACTATAAGTGAGAAAAAAATTTAGAAAAGAGTAATCATTCCTCTCACAAAATTATAATCTCAACTTGCACAAATGACAAACAACAAATGAATGACTAAAAATAAATATATTAATATCAACCAATACAAGTAGAAAAATATCATTATGCAGATAAAAATCAAATATGAAAAGATATTACTTCGCTAAATTAAAGAATTTCACTTAGTATAAATACAAGGTGTTGATCGGCACAATTAATAGTTTAAAGGGGTTAAAAAGAACATTACGTTAGTCTGTGGGGCAAAATGTATATTACGGGCTCCCTCTTTTCGGTCCCCGCAGTATCACTATCCTCCATCTTTAAGAAGACAAAGGCAAAACGCAAGCTCAGATAACAATGGAAGCCCCAAGCAGTAGCAGCTAAAGAAGCTCCTGAGCAACTTCTGAAATGCATATATGTTGAAAAGCAATACATATATGCATGACATGCTTTTCCACCCAAAATATACATATACATAACTTGAAAAGCAATACATATACATGTACATACTTATGTATGTGTACATTATGTGTGGAAAAGCATGTCGTGTGTATACGTACTGCTTCTCAAGTTTCTGAAAAGATATAGCTGTTATCTTCCCAAATTGCTTATCAATCTTTGTATCTTCCCGTAAATTATAATTCCAATTTGCTTAATTAATGGCAGAGGGTGACAAAGGTAGTAGATTTGCATATAAACCCGGATTTACAGCAAACCGATCCACGAGATACTTTGCCTGATCAAATCCCGGTCAGAAAATTATCGGACAGAAATAAACACAAACCTCACACAGATCTTTGAGTTTCAATACGTATTCATGTGACCTGGGATTGACAACATCAGATGCATCTTTGAGTTTCAACGCATATTCATATGACTTGGGACTCAACAAAAAACCATTCCAAATGGTATTTGGATGGCGTCTCATCGAATCCTTATTATAAAATCTAACAAAAATGCACAGACAACAGGGCGTACATATTTACAACAAACCGATACAAGGATAATCGGATAGCGTCTTACCAAACCCTTATTGCACAAGCTGACAGAAACGCACTAATAAGGCCCGCAACCTGGATGCATCTTCGAGTATGTATGTTAGCCATTCATGAATTCGGCCAACTGCTTGCACAGCTGTTTCACGTATGATAAGAGCGGGATAATGAAAGGAAGCAGAACCAAACCACCACACAGCCACAAAATGGAGGAAAAGGCTTTGGGGAGAGACGAAGCCACCAGCCCAAAAAGGGACACAAAGACCAGGCCAACGCCGACCTGCTCCGCACAGCTGGCAAGGCGAGGGTAGCTTGTCCTAAACAGAATACCGTTCCAGGTAAAGGCGCACCCCGCCATGAGCCCGACTAGAACCCAAGGAAGCCACCGTAACTTTGTGGTGTTTCCATCGTTGTGGAAGACCAGCAGCGCTACGGCAGACTGGACTGCGAGGCTGAGGGCAAGCTTCTCGAGTCCATTATCTTGCATGGCAACCGTTCCGGGCCCGGAGAGCAAAAGGGCACTGGGTGTCGGAGGGGAAATTGATGCTGGTGGGTGGGTATCTTGAATATCCAGAATTACACCGTTTTCGGACTCGGGGGGTAGTGGGGAGGCTGGCGGCGGTGAGCGAACATTGCGTCCGAAGGTAAGGTTTTGTAGGATATAACATCTTATCCGCGGAAGCAACTGTGCGAGCCATGCCGCTGCAGGAGCACGCTCGCCTGTGTTGCCTTCTTCGTTGTCCGCCATTGCATAAGAAATCTGAAATCGGCTTGGAAAACGATAGTACGTGTATAGAAGATATGGGTCCATGGTTCGTACTTTCCAGCCATGATGGTAATGCCCGCGGCATTCCATGGCCGACAAACACAACCACATTCCCCGTTGCCGGTTGGGGAAATTGACACGTGTCACTATGTTGAAAGTTAATTGGTCTTTTTGATCTCTTCATTTTCATTTTTTTATTTCTATTTTATTTTTCTTAATGTGTTGTTAATTTTCTTTAATATAATTATTGTTTTAATTAATGAAATTCATTATTTAATTTTATAACAAGTTTAAAATTTTTAATTATTTTATAATTTAACAATTGTGCAAACACATAAAAATAAAATAAAATATATTATATTACAAAAGTATATTAAAATCATATTTTATTTTAGTTTACTTTTGATTTGTTGCCAATTGTAGTTAATTATTATCCACACATATTATTATGTGAGTCAAATCTATGATCTTAATGAATAAATAATTTTGACACATTAACTTTACTAATAAAGTAAAAATTTTTAGTTTTTTATATATTAATTGAGAAAATACACTTTGATGTACGAGGAAGAAATTGGTAAAAAAGTAATATACTAATTAATCAACGTCAAATTGAAACTAATTTTAAAAGGTAAAATTAATAAAAAAAATAAGTATTATTGTAAATTAAATCGCACGGTGTCGAGACAGACCAAAAGAATCTGGAAGAAAAAATCTGCACGGGGTCCAGAATGGCGAGGCAAGTTCAGCAAATATTTTTGAGCGCAACTTTTTGGAAAAGACTAAATTGGTGGGACCAAATCCAAATCAAAAGATTGAGGAATGGCGAAACCGTAAACTGTATATTGTCATGTTTTCAAACATGCGAGTCAATCACACATTTACTTTTCGGGCCCCACTAGCCTAATAAGTGGGGCCAATACTGTCCGAAATTCCAATTCTCACTTCTCAGAAGTAGTCTCAAATCACACTTTTACTTTTCGGGCGCCACTAGCCTAATAAGTGGGGCCAATACTGCCCGAAATTCCAATTGTCAGTCTAATTGTGAAGTAGTAATCCTGTCAAGTGAACTCAAATATAATAAACATGATCAACATGTAAACATGTTTCACTCAAAGTATTTTATGGTAGAGTAACTTATTCATAATTTTATATTTAATTTAAGTATTCGCAATAAGTATATTACTACTACTTTACATTTTTAATTAAGTATATATTTGAAATTAAGATCTTATTTAATGGAATACAAACTCTGATGAAAGATATGTAAGGTAACATTGAAACATTGAGTTAATTATGATAATATTTAATATTTTGAAAGTTGAAATTCAAAAACTAAGATTATTTTAAAAATTTTGTAGAACTAAAACAGTTAATACTCTTTGCGGTTTTGATCCATTCATGTCACAAATTACCGTATAAGTCTACACGTTAAGATTTTTGTGATAGCCCAATGAATCTTTGCCCTATTGGGCCAAGCTTTAACTACAAAAAATTGGCACTGGGCGTGAAGGGTGGGCACAAGCATACATTAATGTCTCACTGGTCACTATGTTGGGCTTCATACGTTCATGTTCCCACCCGAAAACTGCATCTTGGGTCTTCGGAACAGTTCCGATCATTTTGATAATAATCAGTTTCTTATGGTCAATTGCCGAAGAGATGGACTAGTCAACCAAGATTACCAAGTTTATTAACGATACAAGGCAAAATAATCAGTTTCGCATTGAAAGTTCTTTAATTCTAATTTATTATATTTTTTCTTTCAATATTTTGCCCCCTCTCAATTTTCATTCTTGGGAATTTGGGGTTGTCGTATCGGTATATTCACAAACCATAATATTATTATTTTAATAAAAACCTCTGATTACACGAAGTAAATATTTTTATTTACTCCACTGAGTAAATAATAAGTAAAAAATAAAAATTTGAAAAGAAAATAAAGTTAAAGTTAAATAATAAAAATACACTTTGATGTAAAGAAGAAATTGATAAAAAATAATACACAAATTAATCAACGCCAAATTGAAACTTATTTTAAAATTCAAATAATAGGTAACATTAATAAATAAAAAAAAAAAGCATTATTGTAAGTTAAAATCTTTAATTAATTATAATCAATAATGTATTAAGAAACACCAAACGACAAAGAATGAACAAAAAAATCGTAATGTGTCGAGCGGCCAAGAAAGTAGAACACATAGCCGAAGCATAAAACTTTTTTAAATATCGACTCCCTTTTAAACGTCTATGGGAGTTTCAACTACTCAGCTTACCTGTTCACGCGCAGCCGAAGGGATGGACCAAGTTTATTAACGATACAAGGTTTATGTTCAAAGATAAACGCACGCACCAACCCCCCGCAGAGACGCACAGGTGCGATGATTCAAAGCAATAAATTTGAAAGTAAATCAATGTGTCTCAATTTTCTTAATATTGTCTATAATAATTAATTAATAAATAATAAATTATGTAATTACTAAATATAATATTTATTTCTATACAAATGCCCAATACATGGACGGTTTTTTCCTAGTATTTTTAAAAGTATCTACTTAGTTTTAAATATGGAAGATCATATGATTAACAAGGAGTTAATTATTTGTAAGTTTTTAAAAATTATATAAATAATTATAATTTTAAACATTAATATATTGGGCCCGGATTATGAATCATTTTGTACATTAATATGGCCAGATTGACAGCATGCACTCGTGTCATCTATTAGTTAATCAACCGATCCTCAATTAATTTAAATGTTTACGTAGGGGAAGAAGGGCGACCCAAATAGAAGAAAGTGACATGGATGCGTCGAGAGTGAAGGGAAAAATTCAACTTTATTGGCCAATCTACCAACTCATCCTCTATATCATCCTTAATTAAATACTAATAAAAATTACACACTGTATGTGTGCATATTTAGTTAAGAATAATACTTGTTAATTATATTAAACACAAAATTATATTTGGTAATACAAATAATAATATTGATAAATTAAAATTATGTAAAAGTTTTATAAAAGAGAGAGAATAAATTAAAGGTGAGAGTAAAGAAGAGGAAGATGTCAAATTTTTATTGAGAGAAAAAGATAAAGTTAAAAAATAAGATGAAAGAGAGAAATGGAGAGCGTTGGAGAATTAGTTGTAAATGGAGAGGTGTTTTAAGAATTTAACAAAAAGACCATTAGACCTTCCACATTCTGTAATAGTTTAAATAGATACAAGTACCAGTTTTATATTTCTGTTTGTATCCACTTTTCTCATTTTAAAATATTTATGTGTTAAATTCATGGAAGTAAAGTGATTGCAATAATCATTTTAATAATAAAAACCCTGCTTGAGAAAAAATTCCCATTATAAAATTGTTATTGAAAATTGCAAATTTATCTATACTATATTATTAATTTAATAAGGATTCATGGTTACGTAGAGAGAATTTATACAAATTCTCCTATGTTAACTATTGTTATTCTTTTCATCATTTTCTTATATTCTCTCAAAATTTATCATTTTTTAAAATTCTTTTGATCATTAATTATTTTTTATTTTAAATATATTTATACAATGTAAAATCACATAATTTTCTTATTTTATTTTTTATTTTATGTTTTTTTCTATTTGTATGTTTTCTTTTAAATTTTCTATTATTTTCAAATTCTCTTGATATGTCTTTATTTCATTATTTTAAATATTTTTTATACTTTTTAATATTAAATAATTTTATCTTTATTAATTAAAACACAATAACTTTATAATTTATAAATCATAAAATGTGTAGTTCTGCTGGTGTGAAGTCGGAAGAGAAAATGGTAATGCTTAATTCCTCCAAGTATGAAATTCAGTATTTTATAATTATTTCAAACATGACACACACACACACACACATATATATATATATAAGTATGAAAATTTTTTAAAATAATCTAAAAATTATAAAATAATAAATTATAAAAATTTATAAATTTAGTGCACAACACGAGTAATATACTAGTAATTTGTAATAAGTTACAAACTGTATGAATTATGAATTCTTATTTTTTTACATAAATTGAACACAATTTTGCTAAATTCATAGAGGAATTCCCATGATTAATTCATTTTTATCTTAAATATTAATAAGTTTAAGAAATTTACATTGTTACCCTTAAATATACTTCAATACTTAATTCATTGATTTGTTAGCAGTTCGCTGTATCTTTCAAGTTGCATAAATTATAATATATAACACTGTTGTTAAGTTATATAACGGGTAAATTAACTTTGTTATAGAAAATTAAAAAAATTATAATTGAACTATTTCCTAATTTTATATAATAATAATGGCAATAACAACAACAACAATAATTAAACAAATTTTATACCTAATTCATAAATACATGTACACTTATTAACAATATTTTTATACCTCAATATATCACAATTATTCTCTATATATAACAATCTTTTACACTACAATACAATCACTACCTACACAATAATTATGGGTAAGTTCATTTTAGTTTTTAATTGTTTGTTTTTTTAAAAAAATATGTAAAAGTAAAAAAAATAAAAGAATAAAAAAATTATGACGATTATAATATGTGTTTTACAAATAAAAAAAAATGTCAACAACATAGTTCATGGTTGTCTCAACGTCTCATGCATACCCAAACGTCCACTGTACTTCTCCTAATTTCTTTATTTTTTTCCTCTTATTATTATTTTTTTAAACGGATGTATTTAAAAAATAAAATAATTATAATATATATTTTACAAATAAAAAAAATGTCAACAAACATATTTCATGGCTCTCTCATCTTCTCATCCACGCCCAAACATCCGCTGCTCTTCTCCCAATTTCTTTTTTTTTTTTCCTCTCATTATTATTTTTTCAAACAGACCTGTGGTCCAATCACACCTTTACTTTTTGAGGCTAGGACACTAGCCTAATGAGGTAGCCAATAGTGCCCGAAATTCCAATTCTCAGTCGAATTGTAAAATAGTAACGCTATTAAATGAATTCAATGATAATAAAGATGATCAATATGTAAAAATGCTTCACTGAAAGTATTCCATTGTAGAATAACTTCTTGATGATTCTATATTTAATTTAAGTGTTTGCAATAATTATATTACTACTATTTTTCGTCTTTAATTCAAGTATATATTTGAAATTAAGATCTCCTCTAATGAAATACAAACTCTAATGAAAGACATGTAAGGCAACATTGAAACACTAAATTAATTATGACAATGCATAATATATTAAAAATTGAAATTCAAAAACTAAGATCATTTTAAAAATTTTGTAGAAGTAAAACGATTCATACTCTTATCACATGGGACAAAACAAATAAAACTTAGCAATTACATTTTTATAATTGATGATTTGGAGTTCCATCCCGTACATGTCACTAGTCACTCTATAAGTCCACAAGTTAAGGTTTTTGTGAAAGTCCAAAGAATCTTTGCCCTATTGGACCAAGCAAATTTTAAGTTCAAAAAATTGGCAGGCACTAGGCGTGTAGGGTGAGCACAAGCATACATTCATATCTTGCTTTTTATTTAGTTAGGATCCAAATCCAATGATAGATAACAATTACATCGATTTATATAAAAATAATATCATGAAGTTGAGGATGATTAATAGGAAAAATTGAAAAGCACAAAGTAACTTACTGTATCATGTCATAACTCTTTACAAAAATTTTATCAAATTCAATAAGCATTATTTCAGCCGTCCATGGCTTGAGTTTTGATGCAAAATGTTTCTTAATGTTTTATTTCGTTCCACTGCAACTTTGGATTTTCGATTTTCGCGTGTAAACGGTGTAATCGCACTAAAATCCCTCTTAATTTCAAAACTGTAAATATCATTATTTTTTTCAATTAGTTGGGTGTTGATTTTTACAAGCAAAAAATTCACTTTATTCCGTTAAAAATGTTTTCAATTACATAAACAGACTAGTAAATCCGAACAGGGAAAGGAAAAATGGAACATGTCATTATTCCCCTGTCAAGAAAATGAACAGCTTGATCTCAAAAGAGGAGATCACTTGCTCTTGCTCTATTATTGATTACAGTGAGATATCACTTGCTAATTGAAGGCAAGAAGCAGTCAAGATTATTGTTTCTGTGGTATGAATCAACCAATCAATCTGTAGTTGAAGACAAGGAAACTGTCCGAGCCTATTATTAATTCAAAAGAATTTATAAATTAGTCTTCCCTCTTCTTATAAACTGGCTTACAGCATTGATCACAGCAAGGGGATTCTCAACATGGACAGCATGACCGGCCCCTGGAATTTCTACCGGAGGCAAATCACTGCTTCCATCTTCTTGGTTGACTTTTGTGTACATCTCGCCAGCAATTGCTTTGAACTTGGTGTCCTTCTCTCCCACTACGAGCTGTAATGGCACCTTGCAGTGCTTCAGATCATCCCACAATGATCTATTGTGGCAAGGAAAGAAGGACAAAATCAGCTTCAAGTGTGTATAAAAGCGGAGATGAGGAAATTCGGAGCGAGCAAACATCACAAGTAAAAACTTATACTCTAGCAGAGTATAAACAGAATGATAGCCAAGGAAGAAGAAAATTATCTACTTTGAACATCAAATGTAAACTCAATCTTTGGAAGGCATCCTCAACCGACAAACAAATTTTATTGTACTTGTTTAGGAGAGCTCAAGAGTTTAGAAACTTACGGCTGCCTTCCGATGCTCATGTCAGACAGAACTTTGCCGAGAGTGTGCAAGTTTTCATTCTGCAGACGGTTGGCAACTATTTGTCGGAACTGTGGATGGCTTCTGAAGCTACATGATAAGAAATTGGCAGCAAGTTGTTCATTTGTTTGATTATGAAAAAATTGTCAAAATAGCTGTACAACACAAATGGATAAAGGAAATTATAAAGGCCCTTTACCTAGCCCATAGTTCTTCAGCATACCAAGGCTCCAGAAAGAATTCTAGGCCATTTGAGACAACGGTGCTGGCTCTGAAGTCATCTTTCGCCTTGCGGACAGTTCTTGCATTGTCATCGATCAAACCCGAGCTTCCAGAAATTATCACAGCTCCTTCAACCTTCACAACACAAATGGTCAGTTTCTTGCTATTGAACAAGAATCAAACATGCACAATTGAAAAATTTTGATTGTATGTCTGTACACCTTATTGCTGGATTTTAGGGCTGTGTATAAAGAGATCCTGGCTCCCATTGAGTACCCGACAAGTGTAACCTTCCCAGGAGTGAGATTATTCAACACCTTGCATACCATATCAGCCATCACATCAATTGATAAATTCTGTTGCTCTGAAACGTCGTTGCCCTGGTGTTGCAACTTTGATCCACCGTGACCAGGAAGATCAATTGCAATGCATCTCGTGGAGCTTGAGATAGCTTTCATGATGGGAGTCCAATCTTTGCTGCTTCCGAGAAAACCATGAAGGAAAACGACTGCACTGCCCTGTATTGACAGAAAGGTGAGAGAAATTAGTGGCTGCCTCAGCCCATCAAGGTGGTCAAACCACGGGTGGTGAAATAAAAAATTCTATTACGCAGTACTTCAATTTTTTTTTTTCATGAAACTACGCAATATGTTTTATCTACTCCAACTGTAAATGTCAGACATACATGATAATAGGGACATAGTCTACAAGACACAATGACAAACTCTTGCTTGCTGTCATCTTTGTTTTTCATATTCTTAAAGCAAGAAGGTTTATGCAATTTAATTTGTTAAACAAGTCCACAAATAGTTTCCAAAATTAAACCAATTAGTCTCCAGTTAAAGAGCATGCAATACCATCTCGAATTGCCCAGCAACCCCTAGCTAATTTAAATCATGAAATTAAACATTGAAACTGAGCCGGAATCAGGCCACCAAAACCAGCATTTTGAACATGTATGAGCATCTTGTTAATTGTGCATGCAGCAGGTAGTGCATCAGATGGCTGGATAATTATTGGAAAATAAAATTGGATTTCAAGAGAAGAGGATAAATTTTCTACTTACGTGAAGGCTTTCCCCAGTCTCAAGCACATTTACAGAAAAGGTGCCATCTTTTGTATCAACTGCTAATTGATATTCTCTCACTTCACCAGGAGGAGACGTCATCACAAGTGATCAGAATTTATGTGATATTTCTGGAGGAATTGACCGGCATGAATCGCATCTGCCTCCACAGAGCCATGGACTTTATTGTGATGAATGTTCAGAGGCTCAGCTGCCGCTTCTTCCTTAAACCACTTGTAGGTTCCAAAACCATGTGCTACGTTCAACTCCAGTTCCTTGTTCATCAACTTCTGCATCTCAACGTTTTGAAGGTCCAGATAGCGAGCAAATTGGATGTAGGCAGACAAACCAAGTGCACTTTCAAATGCAGCACTGACAACTGCCATCTTCCCGTGCTGCTGAGCCCATCTCGCAATTAATGCTGCATTTTCAAAACCTCCAATGACACCGGGTTTTATAACCTGAGATCATCACCATTACAGAGTTAAAATGTGAAATATAACTTTGCCGAATCGCAATGTCAAGTATCCAAAATATTAGTCTTGCATTCTATTCATAAACTGGACTGCTATGAAAATTTCTAGGGTAGATAAAAGCTAGCGTATGATATAAAAATGTTCTTAAAAAAGTTCGAACGATTGCAAGTCAATTTCAGGTACCGGCAGACAAATAATACTACTTACAACTGCAGCTACTCCAGAATGGTTGTATTTCTGAAGGACCTGAAGTGGATTCTCCTTGATACAGTTGATGGTTTCGTCCAATGCCACTGCCAAGTCAGTTTCTTCACAGAATTTGACTATATCATCTTCGTTGTTAATAGGCTCCTGAAATCCCATAAAATGACCGAAAAATTGTTCAGGAAAGCAACTTATTGTAAAACAGTATAGTTCATGACATCATGTCATTGCAAAAGTCAATTAGAAGTATCTATTTAATCCTGCAAGCAAGTCAAAAGCTAGATACACCGATGGAAATGCCAAATTTTGGAGAATTGGGACTTCGCTAGACTACACGTACTGGGGGAAAATGGGACTTGAAGAAATTGGTTGTTTATGATATTCACTATAGAACATACCTCGATATATTGCAGTCCACAATCTTTAACAGAGTTGGCAAATTGAGTGGCTTCATGATAAGTCCATTTCCTATTTGCATCTGCACGTAGCACAATGCGTTCTCCTACTTTCTTTCTGACCTCTTTTATTACAGCAACATCTTCTTCGGGATCTGCCCTGCGAGCTACCTGAGACAAAAAAATTTAAAACTATTGTTTCCGCTAGCACAACAATAGAAAATGCCGAGAACAACAAAAACGTGCCACAGAAACAAAGCATCTCCTGTAGCTTCGCAAACACTTGTAAACAAATTTGGGTATGATGTTACTTTTATCTTTATGGCGTTAAATCCCTCTGCAACGAGTTTTGATGCAATGAAAGCTGTGTGTCTTCAGGACTGCCATAAGAGTCTATGAGAGCACAAATTTGAACGGCAGACGACGTCCTGGATAACTTTTCTTTCCTGGGATGAAGTATACCAAATAAACTGCTACCATGTCTACTGGCAATTGCACTGAGGACAGCCATCTCTAAGCCACATCTGACACTGGGAAAGATTGAGCCCGGCTGTTGTACATCGAAAAGGTTAATGCACCAATTCAAGGAGATTAATTGTTGGGAAACAAATATGAGTTAGAAAAAGTGGCGTCTACGTTGTTAGAAAAAGAGAAAAATGATTTGTATATAAAGTGGATACTTAACCCATAACTCATATCTTTAAGGTTTTGGATTAATACATGCTGTCAAATCTTCATTCTTATATATTGTTGCTTAACCAGGGTCTGTTTGTAACACTTAAATGAGGCTTAGTCTTCATTCTTAGTTGGGTGGCTTTTGGGGGGAGTTCATATTATGGATTAATGCTTAAGTTTTAGATGTAGTAATCCTTGCTGTATCATGGTTTACATAAATATGATGCTTGAATTATGGGACTTATTATATAATCTGAAAATACGTACAAAGAAATATACTTGTGTTTATAATTTTCTGGAAATCTCTTTTTCTACGTTTGTTTTTAAATTTTGCTGTGTATTTTTAAGTGTTTTCTGTAATTGTGTAAAAAAAAAAGACAGAAAAAGATAAAATTTAAAAAGTGTAATGATTAAGTGCTTGTGTTTTGTTATCCAAATTGCAAAACTAACATAGACTTTGTAAATGCCTTAAAATCATTTTAGGTCAATTTGAGTGTCTGCTTCTGTGGCATGAACTATCATGACATTCATTCATATGCTTGCTAGAGTTAATTATTTTCTGAACTGATACCTGAAGTAGAGTTTATATGTGCAAAACAGCAATTTAACCATGTGTTTTTATCTAATGTCTTGTGGTTATAGATGGTTGTATTGAAAAGCTACATTTTGCTATAGATTGCTTGTCCATTCCCATTCTGTTTTGCAATTTGTGTTTTTTTTTTTTTTTTCTGTTTTTTGTGTTATGGATGAAAAGTTAAGATCTCAAGACAGATTTTAGATAGGACAAGAAAAACCTTTTTGAGATGCCCAAATCTTATATCAAATTGCAACTTCTATGTAGTTCTGGAAGATGTCAGATTGTTCGCTGGAGGCAAGTGCATAAGCTTGAGTGCCTACAATTGGGAAAAGACTGCCGGAGGTAATCTCTTAAGCCTATATCAAATGAGGCTTCTTATGGGAGGCTCTCATATGATGAAACTGGGGAACGATATTCATTCAAATATGATGGGCTGCAGCCAAATGCTGAGAATGCTCCTTCAGAGGATGTCGTTTCTCCCCCTTTAACCACTCTAACCTCTGCAGCTACTTTAGGTGTGACGCGTTCATCTGGGAAATCTGTCATTAATCGAAGATAAGTGGATATGAGCGCTTTGCTAAAGGGCAACAGAGACTTCTCAAGACTAGCAGATGGTGCAGCATTAAAGTCATCTGAGGAAGTCTCTGGGGGTTTGACCCAGCCTTCTTTTTCTGTCATCAGAAGATGCCTATGTGAGATATGTTACTCTGTTCCTCTGTGATGCCCACATATACATCTCTGTATATGCTCTCCATATGTATATTCAAGTGTGTGTGTGTGGATGTGGGTGTGGGTGTGGATATTAGCACAAATAATATATAGAAGTTTTTTTCTCAATTATACTAGTTATTGTTGCAGCTGAGAGAAGCTGGTGCTAACATTCCTCTTGTATCCTGTAATGGAGATGGTGATCTAAGAGGTACCTTGCATGAAAGTGGCACAATTGCGAGAGAATGTTTAAATGCATCCAATGGTGGATCTAATTGTGAGATTTTAAATGCTTCAACTACATCAATCAGTGGCACAAATGCACAGGACATTCAGATGGACTTGATGAAACAAGAGTACTTGTCTCAGAAAAGAATCCCCTGCAGTGATGAAACAAAAGGATCAAAAAGAAATAACAAATCAAGAATTATTTCAAATTCTCAAGTAATCGAACAGCATAAATCTTCAAAAACAAGGGTGAAAGCATCTAAAGAATCACCATCTTCTGATACAAACATACATGTCCAAACTGCAAATGAATCAAGTAGGTCCATGTACAGTTTTCCTCTGTAGTTGATGCCATTTGCTCTTCTCTTTACCTAGCAATATTGATGCAGGAGTTGCTAGATTAAAGGACATCCCTCTACATGAAAGTGACAAGGCTGCAAACCCGGGAAACACGAGGACAATGGCTATGAAGAAGTCAGAGAAAATAGACCATCGTAAAGATTTAGTACATAGTGCTAATAGGCAGACAAAATTGAAGGTTAGTTTACCAAAATTCTCGGGGCCTGAATTGCAGACACACTGCAAGGTTGATCAGCAATATAACGAACTGTTATTAAGCTTGGAAAATGACTGTTTCTGTTATGTATTGGCTGCACTGTAATCCTTGCTGCCAGGTTGAGAAAATCTGTATTTTATTTAAACCTGGACAATTGAAATCATAATGTTTAACATTTTATTTGCCAGACAATTTTTCCCTATGAAGAATTTGTAGAGTATTACCAGTTTGAAGTTTTCAACCTGACACCTAGAGGGCTAGTAAATTGTGGGAACAGGTAAAATTATATTTTGTGATTTTCTCTTTTCAAATGTTTTGATCTTATAGAACAAATTAAGTGTGGTATATAGTATTGCCAAAACTGATAAGAGCATTGGTTTTGCCATTAAGAATGATCTATTTTTGTTCTTCTGCAGTTGCTATGCCAATGCTGTATTGCAGTGTCTGACATGCACAAAACCTCTGATTGTTTATCTTCTTCGTCAATCACATTCTAGAGCCGGTGCTTTGCCTAGATTTTCTTTTGCTAAATTTCTGAACAAGAATATCTTTTCTAGAATTTACAGCAAAATTATTCATTGCACGGCGGGATGTGCCAAAGATTGGTGCCTCATGTGTGAACTTGAGCAGCTCGTATTGATGCTGAGAGAAAGTGGGGGTCCTCTCTCACCCATAAATATTCTTATGTATATTAGAAGTCTTAACTCCCAGATTGGTGATGGAAGCCAGGAAGATGCTCATGAGTTTTTAAGGTAATTAATGCAAAGATTTCTCATTATCTCTTCTCTCACTCCTTCTGCCTCTTGCTCTGGGTGTTATTAATTCTTTGTATATGTTGCATTACAGCCAGTGCTCATTTACTCTTTTCATGCAACAGCGTCTCGTACAAAAGTTAAAATCTTATTTAAGATCGAGTGATAAATTCCAACATATTTCAAATTTTAATATCTTTCTCTGTTTAATTATTGTAGTTAACCTTGTGTAATAACTTGTTTGCTCAGGCTTCTGGTGGCCTCAATGCAATCTATATGCGTGGAGAGTTTTGGTGGAGAAAAGTTCATCAATCCCAGGCTGCAGGCTATAACTTTTATACAACATATGTTTGGGGGATGCCTTGGATCAAAGGTGTTCGATCTCCTGTAGATACTTACAGAATTTTCGTCTGTCCAGATTCCTGTTTTGCCTTATTTTGTGCTCTTGATATTGTGAATTTTAATCAAATAAACCTTTCATAAAACAGGTGACATGTTTGAGATGCCTCCATGAGTCAGTGTTACGAGAATCTGATGGATCTCACTCTGGAGATATATGGTTGGGTTGAGTCACTGGAAGATGACGTGATGCAATTCACTAGTTCAGAAGATCTTGATGGGGAGAACATGTATAGATGTCCAAGGTTTGTTAATGCTATATAACTTTCTCTTTAAGAAAGGTATCCCAGTTTACTCCATGATGGCTATTGTTCTCAATGTAATTGAATAAAAGGTGTGCTGCATATGTTCGAGCAAGGAAGCAATTGAACATACAAGAGGCTCCAAATATCCTGACCATTGTCTTGAAGAGATTTCAGGTATATTTTTTTTGACGTATTTTGTGATCCCTTGAAGCATTGATCTCTGTGTGCATGTGTGTTGGCATGCACACTGCATTCATGTAAATAGAACATCTCGACATGTTGAAGCCTTGCTGTGTTTTTTCTCTATTTAAGCTATTCAGGCAATCTCCAAATCAGATGCTTGTCATTGTTTCTGGCATTTGGTTTGCCTCTATTAAGTGTTGAGTTCCTTTTTTGTTGATTACATTCTCATATAATAAGGTCTATGCACTTAATTGATCTGACCTCTAGTCCTTCCTAGATTATATTCTGAGATCAGCTGTGTACTGGATATTTATTTTCTTTATTTCCAATTTTCAGGAGGGAAACTATGGCAAGATCAACAAATGCGTCACTTTCCAGAAATGTTGGATATGGTTCCATTTATGACTGGGACTGACGACGTACCTCCTCTGTACATGCTGTATGGTGTTGTTGTGCACTTAGATAAATCCAATGCATCTTTCTCCGGCCATTACATCTCATATGTGAAAGATCTGCAGGTAAATTGTTTGAGGGTTGATGATACTGAGGTAATGTCTGCCTATCACCTCATTACAGTTGCATTCTAGCCTTGAAGTTTTCTGTTCTTCATAAACTTTATGCTACAAGATGTTTGCTGCATTTCACTCCAGTGACATTTTGGTTCATATGTGTTTATTTTGCTCTCTCATATGATGAGTTCTCTCAAGTTCCATTTTGATTTTATTGGCAGGTCCAGCCAGTAGAAATCACAACTTTGCAGGGGGAGAGCCTTCTTCGGATCATAGGTTGGACACAAAAGTAGACCAGAGCAACATCTCCAGAGGAATCCTCATCAGATCAGAAAACAAAAGCAGACCTTCTACTCTGAAGAATTCTGCTGAGTTCTCTGACAAAACATCAAGTGATTGGTCCCTCTTTACAAGCTCAGATGACTCGTCATTTACCACCGAAAGCACCCGAGACTCGTTTAGCACTATGGATCACGCAGATGTTCCCTTCTCCTCAATCTTCCAGTCGTTTTATCCTGCGGACCAGAGTACCATCTCGTGCAGCATGTTTCAGCGAAATATACCTGAGACGGGATTTGCTCGAGAAGAGAGGGGTTTCGTTTCAGTTTCGTGCGCACCACCTCATAGTCAGAGAGGGTAGTCTGCATGCCTTGCCTGTGCTCCTACTACAGCAGGTTCGTGCAATGAGATTAGCGTTGGTGTGCACGTAGGTTGTGGCAATGAGGCAACGGAAGGAGATCCTCTCAGGCCTCAAGCTGTCTTCACTGCGAAATGTAATTTGTAGGAACTACTTTCTTGAAATGGCTAAATTAGCTTAGCTTGACGACGTGCCTCATATTTTTGGTTCCCAATATGGCCGCGAGGCATGTGAATATTAATTGCAACCCAAGAAACATGAATGATTTCTTCCTTTTCTGAAGAAGTATTTCCAGAATTTAGTCGTTCAAGGATTTCCTTCTAATTACCTGAATTAGAATGGAAAAAGGCGATCAGACAAATTTTAGCTGCACTCTTCTTCAGAAATTTCATTTACATGTTTATGTTACAGTAAAGCTATAAAAAATGTACCATGAAAAGCCTCAAGTTAAATCCCTCAGGGAGATTTCCTATATTTGGCACATTTACTGATGAGAATACTCTAGTGTGCAGTCATGCGTGGGATGTTGACTTACATTTTGTTTATCAAGTGGTGAGCATGGCGCCGAGAGACTGAATTATAATTTTTTTGTAAAGATATCATCACAGTTTTTAAATGTAAAAAATAGCATGATTAGTAACAAAATAATTATTTGCCAAATTTATGTGTGCCATTTCCAATTTTTGGAAAAAAACTGTAATTTTGAACACCAATTTTTCTTTTCTGAATTAACAGTATTGGCATTCTTAAATATTATAACGTGGGCGAAATACATCTGACGAATTTTCCCTGATCAAGATTTCAATAATTCTCGTTTTCTAGTCATCAGTTCATTTAAGGGAAAGTCAAATTATATTTTGTTCAGAAATTTATAGAATATAAAATAATTAGCATTTGAACAAGTCGATCGTCTGCTACATGTAGATTGGGTTATGATGACTCGTGCATCTTTCTAAGTGGATTTAACAATTATTTGTTTTATCATTGATGACCACATACCATTGTTCGTAATCAATCAACTCAATCCCTATTAAATAACATAGAAGCCTTAGTTGATTTTTTTTTATTGTTTGGTTTTTTCTTTTTTTATAGTTATTCTTTCCACTGTGCTTCTTCTATATATGTTCCAAAAAGTTACACCGTATATTTTTCTGGATGGATTTAACAATTATTTGTTTTAGCATTGATGGCAACGTACCATGGGGCGTAATCAGACAACCCATCCCTATTAAATAATAAAGAAGTCTCAGTTAATACCCTTTTTTTATTTAATAGTTTCTGTACGTTCCAAAAAGACATAGCATCGTCTGAAATCAACAAAAACCCTCTTTAATTAATTAAATATAGACACATTATATACAGAATCCCTTCGGCTGTCCATTACCTGGTTCATTAGTACCCAACATATGTGTGACCTTTTCAACATATATGCACAGAAGCTACTCAACTTCATCGGCTGTAGTTATGTGTATGTACATGTTGCAACATTTCTTTCAACATATATATGCATATATGTTGAAAAGCCATACATATATGTTGAAAAGGACACAGATATATATGTGGGAACGGAAAGACATATATCCTTTATAACAAATATGCAAGAGACACGTGTGCCTTTCCAACATATATGCATACATGTGAAAGGAATGTTTCAATATATATATACAGATAACTATAGCTAAAGAAGCTCCTGAGCAACTTCTGAAATGCATATATGTTGAAAAGCAATACATATATGCATGGCGTGCTTTCCACGCATAATATACATATACATAACTTGAAAAGCAATACATATACATGTACATACATATGTATGTGTACATTACGTGTGGAAAAGCATGTCGTGCATATACGTACTGCTTCGCAAGTTTCTGAAACGATATAGCTGTTATCTTCCCAAATTGCTTATCAATCTTTGTATCTTCCCGTAACTTATAATTCCAAATTGCTTAATTAATGGTAGAGGGTGAGAAAGGTAGTAGATTTGCATATAAACCCGGATTTGCAGCAAACCGATCCACGAGATACTTTGCCTGATCAAATCCCGGTCAGAAAATTATCGGACAGAAATAAACACAAACCTCACACACATCTTTGAATTTCAACACGTATTCAGGTGACCTGGGATTGACAACATCAGATGCATCTTTGAGTTTCAAGGCATATTCATATGACTTGGGACCCAACAAAAAACCATTCCAAATGGTGTTTGGATGGCGTCTCATCGAATCCTTATTATAAAATCTAACAGAAATGCACAGACAACAGGGCGTAGAGATTTACAACAAACCGAGACAAGGATAATCGGATAGCGTCTCATCTAACCCTTATTGCACAAGCTGACAGAAACGCACTAATAAGGCACGCGACCTGGATGCATCGTCGAGTATGTATGTTAGCCATTCATGAATTCGGCCAACTGCTTGCACAGCTGTTTCACGTATGATAAGAGCGGGATAATGAAAGGGAGAAGAACCAAACCACCACAAATCCACAAAATGGAGGAAAAGGGTTTGGGGAGAGACGAAGCCACCAGCCCAAAAAGGGACACAAAGACCAGGCTAACGCCGACCTGCTCCGCACAGCTGGCAAGGCGAGGGTAGCTTGTCCTAAACAGAATACCGTTCCAGATAAAGGCGCACCCCGCCATGAGCCCGACTAGAACCCAAGGAACGCACCTTAACTTCTTGGCGTCTCCGTCGTTGTGGAAGACCAGCAGCGCTACGGCAGCGGTGACTGCGAGGCCGAGGGCAAGCTTCCCGAGTTCATTCTCTGGCATGGCAACCGTTCCGGGCCCGGAGAGCAAAAGGGCACTGGGCGTCGGAGGGGAAATTGATGCTGATCGGCGGGTATCTGGAATATCCAGAATTACACCGTTTTCGGACTCGGGGGGTAGTGGGGACACTGGCGGCGGTGAGCGAACATTGCGTCCCAAGGTAAGGTTAGAACATCGCATCGGCGGAAGTAACTGTGGGAGCCATGCCGCTGCAGGAGCACGCTCGCCTGTGTTGCCTTGTTCATTGTCGCCATTCATGAATTCGGCCAACTGCTTGCACAGCTGTTTCACGTATGATAAGAGCGGGATAATGAAAGGAAGCAGAACCAAACCACCACAAATCCACAAAATGGAGGAAAAGGGTTTGGGGAGAGACGAAGCCACCAGCCCAAAAAGGGACACAAAGACCAGGCTAACGCCGACCTGCTCCGCACAGCTGGCAAGGCGAGGGTAGCTTGTCCTAAACAGAATACCGTTCCAGATAAAGGCGCACCCCGCCATGAGCCCGACTAGAACCCAAGGAACGCACCTTAACTTCTTGGCGTCTCCATCGTTGTGGAAGGCCAGCAGCGCTACGGCAGCGGTGACTGCGAGGCCGAGGGCAAGCTTCCCGAGTTCATTCTCTGGCATGGCAACCGTTCCGGGCCCGGAGAGCAAAAGGGCACTGGGCGTCGGAGGGGAAATTGATGCTGATCGGCGGGTATCTGGAATATCCAGAATTACACCGTTTTCGGACTCGGGGGGTAGTGGGGACACTGGCGGCGGTGAGCGAACATTGCGTCCCAAGGTAAGGTTAGAACATCGCATCGGCGGAAGTAACTGTGGGAGCCATGCCGCTGCAGGAGCACGCTCGCCTGTGTTGCCTTGTTCATTGTCGCCATTCATGAATTCGGCCAACTGCTTGCACAGCTGTTTCACGTATGATAAGAGCGGGATAATGAAAGGAAGCAGAACCAAACCACCACAAATCCACAAAATGGAGGAAAAGGGTTTGGGGAGAGACGAAGCCACCAGCCCAAAAAGGGACACAAAGACCAGGCTAACGCCGACCTGCTCCGCACAGCTGGCAAGGCGAGGGTAGCTTGTCCTAAACAGAATACCGTTCCAGATAAAGGCACACCCCGCCATGAGCCCGACTAGAACCCAAGGAACGCACCTTAACTTCTTGGCGTCTCCATCGTTGTGGAAGGCCAGCAGCGCTACGGCAGCGGTGACTGCGAGGCCGAGGGCAAGCTTCCCGAGTTCATTCTCTGGCATGGCAACCGTTCCGGGCCCGAAGAGCAAAAGGGCACTGGGCGTCGGAGGGGAAATTGATGGTGGGTATTATTGACTTAAGTTAACATTATAATGTCGGCGAACTATGTTTGACGATGCTTCTCTAATCAAGATTTCACTTGATTATTAATTTTTTTAATTAGTTCATTTAACGGAACGTCACAAAAAGTTTGATGAGCAAATTTATTGAATACAAAATAACTAGAATAATCAAACAAATTTTATACCTAATTCATTTAAATACGTGTAACTTATTCTCAATATTTTTATACCTCAATATATCACAATTATTCTCTATATATTACAATTTTTTACACTACACTACAATCATAATGATATATTTACGTGATATACGTAATTGTTCGTTTGCAATAAGTATATTACTACTATTTTACGTCTTTAATTTAAGTATATATTTGAAATTAAGATCTCATCTAATGGAATACAAACTCTAATGAAATGACAATTATCTACTAACACATGAAATACATTTTGTAACATTCTTCTTTTAAAACTTTTGAATGATTTCTATTATATTTTCTGCTTTATATTTTAATTTTTAAATTTAATCTTTATTTAATTTAAATTGTGTTATGATTTTTTTGTTTCATTTATTTTTGATGAATGTTTGATATGCCTCTCTCACCGTCTGGCGAGCTATGAAAGAAGCAAGCTTATGTGGACAGAGGCCCAACTTTTCCAAGACACACTGCAGGGTTCGGTCAAATATGTATATGCACACACACACATGAGGTTTGGGGGAGGGACGTAAGCCCTTGACGTATCCCATGTACACGTTACTCACATTCGAGAGGGCCCCGTCTCAAGAGATGTATTAATCAACCAATGCTACCAGCTTACTAATGATGCAAGGCTTGTGTATATGCATTCGCACTCAATGTCCTTTAAGTCTGCACTATATTTTCAATAATAACGGTAAAAATTAAATCACCCCATTTATTTGACTCATTACTAAGAATATGGCCGTCTATTGAATCCTGAGTCCCTACTCAGAGCTCGATCCTTAAATTTGGCTATTTTTGAGCTAAGTGGGTGTTTTGGTGGAAGATTATAAGTTTTTTTATAAATGTTTGATAATTTTTTAAATAAAAAATTTATAAATTTTAAAAATAAGATATTTAAATCTTATAAGCTATTTAAAAATAATTATTTTTGACTTATTTCAAATACCTTATAAATTACTTCATTTTATATATTAAAAATAACATAAAAATCTTTAAATTACTTTTCATTCTCCTCAATAGTCTATGAGGAAATTAAATTTCCTTCCTTTAAACTAGCTTTTGCTTTCATGTTTTCTTTTCCTTAGCATTTTTCTCATTAACCAAACTACTAAAATATTTTCCTAACATTTTCTTTTATTTTCCTCTTCAAAATACTTCAAACAAACATAGTGATAATTCTTTAATCTATTTTCAGTTGTGTTTTGTTTAGAATAATTCGCCTCTGTCCCCATCTCTCCACACACCTTTTGTTCTCTTGGGAACGTTCCAAATTTTTGTGTGAACTCGGAAGAGAAAATGGTAACGCTTAATTCCTCCAACTATGAAATTCAGTGTTTTATAATTATTTCAAACACGATACATACATATATATACATATATATATATAAGTATGAAATTTTTTAAAATAATCTAAAAATTATAAAATAATAGCTTATAAAATATATATATATATATATATAAATTTGGTGCGTAACACGAGTAATATACTGGTAATTTGTAACAAGTTACAAAATATATGAATTATGAATTAAGTAAATTTAATTAAAATAGTTAAGAACTAACGTAGACAGAATTACAAATAGGGTTAGTGTTATCAGCTTCTTTGTTAGAGAAGGTATAAAATACGTGGGGCTGGACACATCTCTTTTTATCTTTTCCTCAATTTCTGTTGTGTATGAATTTTTTTATTAACCTATTACTTATACTTTTCTACATTTCTTTCTTCCTTTTTTTTAACTAAATTTAATAAAGGAATTAGGGCCATCAATCTTTGCATAACACATTTATCTAAAATCATACCTAATAAATTTAATGAGAAAATTATTATAATTAATACTTAGAAAATTTCTTGTAGCATTCCTCCATATTTTAATTTGCACAATTTACGATAAATAAAACGTAACTAACAATTTGCCAAAGTATAATTCACCACTTGCTATTATTATGATAATTATGAAATTTTTGGATGATTGTATATATTATTTCTCAATGATTAAAGATCTTCATTTTTTACATAAATTGAACACAATTTCACTGAATTCAAAGAGGAATTCCTATAATTAATTCATTTTTATCTTAAATATTAATAAGTCTAAGAAATTTATATTGTTACCCTTAAATATACTTCAATACTTAATTCATTGATTTGTTTGCATTTCGTTGTATTTCCACTTGTATTAATTATAATATATAATACTGTTCTCAAGTTATATAAAGAAGAAATTAACTTTGTTACAAAAAATTTAAAAATTTATAATTGCACTATTTCCTAATTTTATATAATAATAATAGCAATAACAACAACAACAACAGCAATAATCAAACAAATTTTATACCAAATTCATTTGAATACGTGTACACTTATTAACAATATTTTTATACCTCAATATATCACAATTATTCTCTATATATAACAATCTTTTACACTACATTACAATCACTACCTACATAATAATTATGGGCAAGTTCATTTTAGTTTTTAAGTGTTTGTTTTTTTAAAAAAAATATGTAAAAGTAAAAAAAAAAATAAAAGAATAAAAAAATTATGACGATTATAATATGTGTTTTACAAATAAAAAAAATGTCTATGAACATAGTTCATGGTTCTCTTAACGTCTCTGCATACCCAAACGTCCACTGTCCTTCTCCTAATTTCTTTTTTTGTTTCCCTCTTATTATTACTTTTTTAAATAGACGTATGTAAAAAATAAAATAATTATAATATATATTTTACAAATAAAAAAAATGTCAATTTCATGTTTCTCTCATCTTCTCATCCTAACCCAAACATCCGCTGTTCATCTCCCAATGTCTTTTTTTTTTCCCTCTTATTATTATTTTTTCAAATAAACGTATGGTGCAATCACACCTTTGCTTTTCGAAATTAGGGCACTAGCCTAATGAGGTGGCCAATAGTGTCTGAAATTCTAATTCTCAGTCAAATTGTAAAGTAGTAACACTATTAAGTGAACTCAATGATAATAGACATGATCAACACAGAAAGTATTCCATTATAGAGTAACTTATTCATGATTCTATATTTAATCTAAGTGTTTGCAATAAGTATATTACTACTGCTTTACGTCTTTAATTCAAGTATATATATTTGAAATTAAGATCTCGTCTACTGAAATACAAAGTCTAATGAAAGACATGTAATGCAACACTGAAACACTAAATTTATATTGAAAGTTGAAATTCAAAAATTAAGATCATTTTAAAAATTTTATAGAATTAAAACGGTTAATACTCTTATCACATGGGACAAAAGAAATAAAACTTAGCAATTACATTTTTATAATTGATGATTGGGAGTTCCGTCTCATACATGTCACTAGTCACTCTATAAGTCCACACGTTAAGGTTTTTGTGAAAGTCAAAGGAATCTTTGCCCTATTGGGCCAAGCAAATTTAAAGTACAAAAAATTGGCAGGCACTGGGAGCGAAGGGTGAGCACAAGCATACATTCATATCTTGCTTTTTATCTAGTTAAGATCCAAATCTATTGATAGATAATAATTACATCGATTTACATAAAAATAACATCATGAAGTTGGGGATGATTGATAGAAAAAATTGAAAAGTACAAAATAACTTACTGTATTATGTCATATAACTCTTTACAAAAATTTTATCAAATTCAATAAGCATTATTTCAGCCGTCCATGGCTTGAGTTTTGATGCAAAATGTTTCTTAATGTTTTATTTCGTTCCACTTACTGTAACTTTGGATTTCGATTTTCATGTGTAAACTGTGTAATCGCACTAAAATCCCTCTTGATTTCAAAACTGCAAATATCATTTTTTTTTTCACTTAGTTGAGTGTTGGTTTTTACAAGCAAAAAATTCACTTTATTCCGTTAAAAATGTTTTCAATTACATCAACAGACTAGTAAGTCCGAACCGGGAAAGGAAAAATGAAACATGTTATTCCCCTGTCAAGAAAATGAACAGCTTGATCTCAAAAGAAGAGATCACTTGCTCTATTATGGATTACAGTGAGATATCACTTGCTAATTGAAGGCAAGAAGCAGTCAAGATTATTGTTTCTGTGGTATGAATCAACCAATCTATCTGTGGTTGAAGATAAGGAAACTGTCCGAGCCTATTATTAATTCAAAAGAATTTATAAATTAGTCTTCCCTCTTCTTATAAACTGGCTTACAGCATTGATCACAGCAAGGGGATTCTCAACATGGACAGTAGGACCGGCCCCTGGAATTTCTACCGGAGGCAAATTACTGCTTCCATCTTCTTGGTTGATTTTTGTGTACATCTTGCGAGCAATTGCTTTGAACTTGGTGTCCTTCTCTCCCACTATGAGCTGTAATGGCACCTTGCAGTGCTGCAGATCATCCCACAATGATCTATTGTGGCAAGGAAAGAAGGAAAAAATCAGCTTCAAGTGTGTATAAAAGCCGAGATGAGGAAATTCGGAGCGAGCAAACATCACAAGTAAAAACTTTATCCTCTAGCAGAATATAAACAGAATGATAGCCAAGGAAGAAGAAAATTATCTACTTTGAACATCAAATGTAAACTCAATCTTTGGAAGGCATCCTCAACTGACAGACAAATTTTATTGTACTTGTTTAGGAGAGCTCAAGAGTCTGGAAACTTACGCTGCCTTCCGATGCTCATGTCAGACAGAACTTTGCCGAGAGTGTGCAAGTTTTCATTCTGCAGACGGTTGGCAACTATTTGTCGGAACTGTGGATGGCTTCTGAAGCTGCATGATAAGAAATTGGCAGCAAGTTGTTCATTTGTTTGATTATGAAAAATTTGTCAAAATAGCTGTACAACACAAATGGATAAAGGAAATTATAAAGGCCCTCTACCTAGTCCATAGTTCTTCAGCATACCAAGCCTCCAGAAAGAATTCTAAGCCGTTTGAGACGAGGGTGCTGGCTCTGAAGTCATCTTTCGCCTTGCGGACAGTTCTTGCATTGTCGTCGATCAAACCCAGGCTTCCAGAACTTATCACAGCTCCTTCAACGTTCAAAACACAAGTGGTCAGTTTCTTGCTATCGAATAAGAATCAAACATGCACCATTGAAAGAATTTTGATTGTATGTTTATATACCTTATTGCTGGATTTTAGGGCTGTGTATAAAGAGATCCTGGCTCCCATTGAGTACCCGACAAGTGTAACCTTCCCAGGAGTAAGATTATTCAACACCTTGCATACGATTTCAGCCATCACATCAATTGATAAATTCTGTTGCTCTGAAACGTCCTTGCCCTGGTGTTGCAACTTTGATCCACAGTGACCAGGAAGATCAATTGCAATGCATCTCGTGGAGCTTGAGATAGCTTTCATGATGGGAGTCCAGTCTTTGCTGCTTCCGAGAAAACCATGAAGAAAAACGACTGCACTGCCCTGTATTGACAGAAAGGTGAGAGAAATTAGTGGCTGCCCCAGCCTATCAAGGTGGTCAAACTACTGGTGGTGAAAAAAAAAATTCTATTACGCAGTACTTCAAATTTTATTTTTCATGAAACTACGCCATGTGTTTTCATCTATTCCAACTGTAAATGTCAGACATACATGGTAATAGGGACATAGTCTACAAGACACAATGACAAACTCTTGCTCGCTGTCATCTTTGTTTTTCATAATCTTAAAGCAAGAAGGTTTATGCAATTTAATTTGTTAAACAAATCCACAAATAGTTTCCAAAATTAAACCAATTAGTCTCCAGTTAAAGAGCATGCAATACCATCTCGAATTGCCCAGCAACACCTAGCTAATTTAAATCATGAAATTACATTGAAACTGAGCCGGAATCAGGCCATCAAAACCAGCATTTTGAACATGCATGAGCATCTTGTTAATTGTGCGTGCAGCAGGTAGTGCATCAGATGGCTGGATAATTATTGGAAAATAAAATTGGATTTCAAGAGAAGAGGTTAAATTTTCTACTTACGTGAAGGCTTTCCCCAGTCTCAAGCACATTTACAGAAAAGGTGGCATCCTTTGTATCAACTGCTCATTGACATTCTCTCACTTGACCAGGAGGAGACGTCATCACAAGTGAATCAGAATTTATGTGATATTTCTGGAGGAATTGACCGACATGAATAGCATCGGCCTCCACAGAGCCATTGACTTTATTGTGATGAATGTTCAGAGGCTCAGCTGCTGCTTCTTCCTTAAACCACTTGTAGGTCCAGATAACAAATTGGATGTAGGCAGACAAACCAAGTGCACTTTCAAATGCAGCACTGACAACTGCCATCTTCCCATGCTGCTGAGCCCATCTCGCAATTAATCCTGCATTTTCAAAACCTCCAATGACACCGGGTTTTATAACCCGAGATCATCACCATTACAGAGTTGAAATGTGAAATGTAACTTTGCCAAATCACAATGTCAAGTATCCAAAATATTAGTCTTGCATTCTATTCATAAACTGGACTGCTAAGAAAATTTCTAGGGTAGAGAAAAGCTAGCGTATGATATAAAAATGTTCTTAAAAAGTTCGAACGATTGCAAGTCAATTTCAGGTACCGGCAGACAAATAATACTACTTACAACTGCAGCTACTCCAGAATGGTTGTATTTCTGAAGGACCTGAAGTGGATTCTCCCTGATACAGTTGATGGTTTCATCCAATGCCACTGCCAAGTCAGTTTCTTCACAGAATTTGACTATATCATCTTCGTTGGTAATAGGCTCCTGAAATCTCATAAAATGACGGAAAAATTGTTCAGGAAAGCAACTTATTGTAAAACAGTATAGTTCATGACATCATCTCATTGCAAAAGTCAATTAGAAGTATCTATTCAATCCTGCAAGCAAGTCAAAAGCTAGATACACTGATGGAAATGCCAAATTTTGGAGAATTGGGACTTCGCTAGACTACGCGTACTGGGGGGAAAATGGGACTTGAAAAAATTGGTAGTTTATGAGATTCACTATAGAACATTCCTCGATATATTGCAGTCCACAATCTTTAACAGAGTTGGCAAATTGAGTGGCTTCATCATAAGTCCATTTCCCATTTGCATCTGCACGCAGTACAATGCGTTCTCCCACTTTCTTTCTGACCTCATTTATTACAGCAACATCTTTTCTTCGGGATCTGCCCTGCGAGCTACCTGTGAAAAAAAATTTAAAACTATTGTTTCCACTACCACGACAATAGAAAATGCTGAGAACAATAAAAGCGTGCCACAGAAACAAAGCATCTCCTGTAGCTTCGCAACACTGGTAAACAAATTTGGGTGTGATGTTACTTTTATCTTTATGGCGTTAAATCCCTCTGCAACGAGTTTTGATGCAATGAAAGCTGTGTCTTCAGGACTGCCATAAGAGTCTATGAGAGCACAAATTTGAACAGCAGACGACGTCCTGGATAACTCTTCTTTCCTGGGATGAAGTATGTCCAATAAACTGCCACCATGTCTACTGGCAATTGCACTGAGGACAGCCATCTCTAAGCCACATCTGACACTGGGAAAGATTGAGCCCGGCTGTTGTACATCGAAGAGGTTAATGCACCAATTCAAGGAGATAACAAAAAGGAACAAATTGATCTTGTCTCTTTCACAACATTTCATCATTAGGTGAACTAAGACAATATGCTATTGAAGATTGAAATAACCCACCGGAATTCCTAAATTGTTCCATATCCATGATGAAACTGAACCATTCAGCAGAGGTAGGACGTTATTAATTGCATTCCCTTCTATGACATGGACAAGAAACCGAAGTTGCTCTTCCACGTCAAGCAGGTTTTCTTTGTGGATTTCAAGAGGTGCAACCTGTTCAAGCATTAAAATTAGAAGAGCATGACACAGTTTTTCTGTGCTTCCCTTAAAGGAAAATAAAAATCCAAGATAAATGGTACTGGACTACAGAAAATTAGATAATCTATTGTAAAGTGACATATTATGTCAATGAAGCAGCTTAGAAGAGAAAAAAGCGTAAAATCAGGCTGAAGCTAACCTCCCCAAATCCAACACTACCATCTTTAAGAGACAGACGTATAACAAAACCTTCTCTATAGGACGTGTTGCTAGAACTCTTGGAAGCTGAAGTAGGTGGAGCATTCAGCTGAACCCTGCCATGAGAAAGTCAGAAGTTTCAATAAGCTGACTCAATGAAATTTCCCTATTGTGCATTACACTCTTAGTCAGTTAACGAGGCCCACCTGTACGGTGAGTACTCCATTTTACTGATTTGATAATGGACGTGACCTTGTAAGGTGGAATCTGAAGTTGACAGCTTAGAAAGGACATTTAAAGCATGATCTGATGCTTGGAGAGTAAAATTCCTCAAATTACTGAAAATTTATAGAATGTGTCAGCATCGGGAGAAGGTAATGACATTAATTTGTATAGTGGGCTTGCCGAGGTGAACTACCTGTGGAATGAAACATTAGTATCGATGCCACTCTCAACTTCCACTACAGAATCACAGTCTTCTCTCTGAGATGAGAACAATGCATCATGTAGCTCGTTTTTTGTCTTGACATGTACATGCTTCACACCGCACATACAATATTTTTCATAACTCGGCATGCTCAGTTACCAAGGACTCTTAACAATTTACAAGAACTTAATAAACACATTCGGACTCCCTTTCTAATAGAAAAGAATAAGATAAAAATTCTTACCCATGTGCCAGACATAGATTACGTATGGAAACCTCACGAGTTGTGTAGAAAAACTGATCCAATATGCTTCTATCCGTCGTGTCAGCAATTGGAAGCTGACTAAAGATTGCCCCACCATGATTGTTAACCACGAGTATGACCATTGGTTTTCGGCGTGTCCTTTTAGCAAAACAAGTACATATTAGTAAATTAGATTAAAAATAACTGTTGACTTAAAGAGGAATCGATGACAAATAGAACTTAAAACCTCCAACATTTCAAAACTTGCCACAAACTAAGTCATTGAAATATAAGCATAAAATCAATGATTCCATGAACATAGCTAGGTATCAGCAAGGTCCAGGTTGGATTAATATTAGATTCATTACTAACTAACATCTTCTATGAATAAGTGGATCAAATTAAGCCGGTTTACATTTCAACAAGTAATCACTCATCTTTGAATCAATTCTTGTTTGATGATACAAGTTCACTACAAGGATTGTGAGGCAAAAGACCAAGAAAGCAAAAAAGAGGGAATCATCATAAACACAACCCAAATTGAAAGAAAACAGCTGTTTTTTTTTCTTAATACACTGCCCTAAAACAAAGGGAACTGTTGTTTACACCTGAAGAGTGGAAGACCATCTCATACATTAAACTACTAAACAAAACAAGTGAGACATTCATTTGATATATTTATGTTGGGAAACAAATATGAGTTAGAGAAAATGACATCCTACATTGGTTGAAAAAGAGAAAAGTGACTTGTATATAAAGTGGCTACTTGACCCATAACTCACTGTCTTAAGGTTTTGGGTTAATACATAGTGTCAAACCCACTTATATGTCTATGTACAGGCCCGTGAACGGTTCTCTCCGATTTCGTTGGGCTCCGCTCCAAGCCCAACATACGTTGTTCATGGGTGATACTCCTAATTTGATTAGACTTCTTCTTTTGACCTAATAAAGTTTAATCAGATTTTGTAGTTGGACCCACCACACTCCCAACAATTTATGCATGCGAGCATATGCGTAGAAGACATGCTGCTTCATGTGCAGTTAAAACAGTCATGGTAAGCCACATTGATGACGTGAAACAAGTTAAAACAGTCATGGTAAGCCACATTGATGACGTGAAACAAAAGGACAGTTAGATAACAGACTACTATTCTTAAGAAATTGGAAAGGACAGAATAAGAAGTTTCTACCGTTGTCTCAGTAGTGCCAATCCATTTGTATCGTGCAGAAAAGAAACATCTCCCGTCACCATAAGCACCTGGATGTAACAAGGAAATAGAAGATAATCTGTATGACAAATTAATGGTAAAACATTTATATTTCAAAAAAGAAGCGGCTGTGGAGTTACAAAAGCAAGAACCTTACCAGAAGGTGGGGCATAGAAGACTGGGGAATTTTTTATTTTTGTTTATTTATTTATTTATTTTGTGGTTCTAAGACACCAAGCAGGCAAAGAAAATTGTGAAGGATATTTCTCAAGAATGCAAAAGCACAACATTTAATTAAACTAAAATTAAGAACAAGAAATTCCAAATAAATTTGAGGATCAACATTTAATTCACACTGCAAATGAGCAACAGTTAATATTTTTTGTAAGAATTAAAGGTTCAAGTTTTACAAAAAAAGAAGTGTCTACCGAGATTTCTAACTAATTGTACCTGCATGCATATATGTGGTTTGGTGACAAAAGTACATCTAGAGCACAAAGCAAAAGCAATCTGATGCATTCGAAGAAGGATCCAAAAGTTCCAACCCATGAGAAACAACAGGACTAATGGTAATGGTGAAGCCGAAAGTAGATTGATAGAGGAAATAAAAAAGGATGAAGGTAATTATGAGATCAAAGATGTGTATCCTGTGGCGGATAAAGATAGGCCAGGAACCAGAACTTTGTTCATTTTTGTGTGAAAATTCTCTTTCCTCAACTTCTTAGAGCCATCTTCTCTTTGATGTTCGGGAATCTTAAGATCTTCTGATGAATTATTTATTCAACTGCTTAAAGTTGGGTAACAAAACTAACATGATTTATTGGTGGTATATGTTTTAATCAATTCGAATATTACCAACAAAAATGTATAAATTTCAAATATTTACCATGTATTCGTTAGATGCAAAATCAAATTTATTTCTGAAAAATCACCCGCAATCAATATTTCCTTATTATGAAAGCTATTAATGGCATGTAGAAGGTGGACAATACCATTACAATAGGATTACAATGATTGCTTGCTATTTGCAATGCAATCAGCACAATGAAGGCAAGTAACACGTAGAATGAAAACATATATGCAAAGAATTTAGGAAATGTGTTAAGAGGAAGTGTTTAGAAATATGGAAAATGTTTCGTTCAACATGAGAAATACTATTCCCAACAAGAGCGAGATTTTAATGTCTCTCTCTCTCTCTCTCTCTCATTTTCATTTTTTTATTTCTATTTTATTTTTCTTAATGTGTTGTTAATGATCTTTAATATAATTATTGTTTTAATTAATGAAATTCATTATTTAATTTTATAACAAGTTTAAATTTTTTAATTATTTTATAATTTAACAATTGTGCGAACACATGAAAATAAAATATATTATATTACAAAAGTATATTAAAATCATATTTTATTTCAGTTTATTTTTGATTTGTTAACAGTTGTAGTTAATTATTATCAACACATATTATGTGAGTCAAATGTGTGATCTTAATGAAGCCAAGGATTAGATTGATTTGAAGCCTGGTGTCATTTTCAATTTTCACAATATTTTAATAAATTTTATATATATATATATATATATATATATATAGATTAGCTATATTATCATAGTTGTAAATATGAAAATAATATGATTTAAAAGGAGTTAATTATTTTATATTTCTAAACAATTATAATTTTATATATTTAATCCATTGAATTAGATTATTGACCTAAGTTAAGATCATAATGTCGGCGAACTATGTTTGGCGATCTTTCTCTAATCAAGATTTCACTTGATTATTAATTTTTTTAATTAGTTCATTTAGCAGAACGTCACAAAACGTGTGATGAACAAATTTATTGAATACAAAATAACTAGAATTTGAAGAAGTGCTTCCCTTGTTTTCTGAAATTGTAGCAAAAAGCCCACTTGAAATATTTTGTCAAGAAGAGGACGAGAAAAAGGAGAAGAAACAGAAAAAAAACAACAGAAGAAGGTGACTTATTTTGAAAACTAGTTGAATTGAATTAACAAGCAAACCTGAACCAAAAAAGGACAGCAGGGCACAACAAACAAGAAGGCCACGGGGACGATAAATACAAGGTGGCCCACCCGGGTTGAGATGCTTTTCCACACATATGCATACAACGAAGTTACTACCCCCATATAATTGAATCCACAGGACGGCCACCATATGTGTGGCAATTAAATAAAAACTTTCCTAGCCACCTGAACTCAATTACATATAATATATGTTTTTTTTCTACCTAATAAAAGTTGAGATGAACTAATAAAACTTATACATTCTATACACATACAGATTTATTTATAAATTATAAAATTATTATATTTTAATTAATAAAAATAAATTTTTTTAATATTAAAAAGTATAAAGAATATTTAAAATAATGAAATAAAGACAGATCAAGAGATTTTGAAAATAAGAGAAAATTTACAAGAAAACATAAAGCTAGGAAAAATTAAAATAAAAATTAAAAAACAAAATAAAAAAATTTATGTGATTTTATACTGTGTAAAAATATTTAAAATAAAAAATTATTAAAGATCAAAAGAATTATAAAAAATGATAAAAATATTATAAATCTTGTTGTCCATTTATTTGTCAGTTGATTGTCCAATCCCCTCGACATCTACTCACTTTCTTCTCTTCTGTTTTGTCTATTTCTTCGCCTTTTTCTCGTCCTCTTCTTGATAAAATATTTCAAGTGGGCTTTTTGCCACGATCTCATGCAACGTCAGAACACAAGGGAAGAACTTCTTCAAATTCTAGTTATTTCGTATTCAATAAATTTGGGTTATATTTTGTTCGGCGCTTTGGAAAACCAAATTTTAATTTAAAAATTAAAAAATAACTAGGAAATTTGACACACACTATGCATGGACAAAATTATTTATAAGTTATAAAATTATTATATTTTATAATATTAATTAAAATTGAAAGTATGAATAATATTTGAAATAAGAAATCGAAAAGTGGAAAGATTTAAGGGAAAACACAAATACATAATCTATATAAAAAGTATATATGTTTTTGCCAACTGTGAAAGGATTTACACGTGTGTGTGTGTGTGTGTGTGTGTGTCTTTAATTAAATGTCTATATGTATTATATCAATTAAGGTTAATTAGATAAAAGTAAAATTCTATTTAATTTATATTTCTGTTAGTAGTAGGTAATTGATAGAACTTTAAATTAATATGTGTTTTAGTAATAGAAGATAGAGAAAATCCCAACTTATCCAAACTACTAATGTAGATATTTTTAAATTATGTAAAATGGAAATTTTTTAGTACTAGAAAACTGATAAAATTTTAAATTATTTATAAAGTAATTAAAATTCAAAAAATTAAAAAAATTCTAATTTTTTTAAAGTAATCATAAAACTAAAATTTACAACAAACTAAATTACAATTAAATTATTGAATTTTTAAAAATAACCACAAATTAGTTGGAGAGCATTGATTTTATTACTATATTGCCGAATTAATAGAAAATAAATGAAATGTGCTGACAATTTTTGAAAATCAATATCAAATAAACTATGAATGATAAAAAATAGGAATATAAATATAGTTTTAATAATGAGATAGAATTTGAACCATTGTAATAATGAGAACATTACAAAGAGTATTGTATTACAAAATATCTAGAGCAAGTGAAACTTTAAACATCAAATTTATAAAATTTGGGATAATTCATTGAAAGTTACTACTTATTTCATAGATAACTTTATTTAATACAATGCTACGTTCACGGAATCATTGATTTTATTTTGTTGGTGACAAGTTTTGAAAATGATGGAGGTTTTAAGTTCTATTTTTCACTATGTTTTTATTTTATTTACATGTTGCTACATTTCTTTCAACATATTTAAGCATATATGTTGAAAAGCCATACGTATATGCATGAGATATCATACATATGTGTGGAAAAAGACAATCTTTTCCGCATAGTTGAGAAGTCATGCATACATGATGAAAAGCCATACATACATGTTGAACGGGACACAGATATATATGTGGAAAAGGAAAGACATATATCCTTTATAACAAATATGCAAGAGATATGTATACCTTTTCAACATATATGCATATATATGTGGAAAGGAATGTTTCAACATATATATACACATAGCTATAGCTAAAGAAGCTCCTGAGCAACTTCTGAAATGCATGTATATTGAAAAGAAATATATATATATGCATGACATGCTTTTCCACGCAAAATATACATATACATAACTTGAAAAGCAATACATATACATGTACATATATATGTATGTGTACATTATGCGTGGAAGGCATGTCATGCATATACGTACTGTTTCTCAAGTTTCTGAAAAGATATAGCAGTTATCTTCCCAAATTGCTTATCAATCTTTGTATCTTCCCGTAACTTATAATTCCAAATTGCTTAATTAATGGCAGAGGGCGAGAAAGGTAGTAGATTTGCTCCAGCAGCATGGCTGCCAAACTTACTTCTGCTGCTTCGTTCTATCCTGCAAAACCTTACTTTCATACTGAATATCCGTTAATTTTTTAGTACGGAGCCTCTTTGGTGAGCTAGAAAGCTAGAGAGTTGCAGCCCTAATTTTTTGCCCTCTTGTAATAAAATAAAGGCTTGTTTGGTGGTTTCCTTATATGCAATAGAGGTTTTTGTTTTGGCCCTCCATTTCTTCACTTAGTTTATATTTTAACAATTTTTCTATCTTCTTGCATCCAAAATTCCAAAAAATAGATCAAGATTAAACAGCAGCAGTATGTGGAGGTCTACGTCTTTGACTTTCAATTTGTATGCATATAAACCCGGATTTACAGCAAACCGATCCACGAGATACTTTGCCTGATCAAATCCCGGTCATAAAATTAACGGACAGAAATAAACACAAACCTCACACACATCTTTGAATTTCAATACGTATTCATGTGACCTGGGATTGACAACATCAGATGCATCTTTGAGTTTCAACGCATATTCATATGACTTGGGACTCAACAAAAAACCATTCCAAATGGGGTTTGGATGGCGTCTCATCGAATCCTTATTATAAAATCTAACAGAAATGCACAGACAACTGGGCGGATAGATTTACAACAAACCAATACAACGATAAGCGGATAGCGTCTCATCTAACCCTTATTGCACAAGCTGACAGAAACGCACTAATAAGGCACGCAACCTGGATGCATCTTCGAGTATGTATGTTAGCCATTCATGAATTCGGCCAACTGCTTGCACAGCCGTTTCACGTATGATAAGAGCGGGATAATGAAAGGGAGCAGAACCAAACCACCACAAATCCACAAAATGGAGGAAAAGGCTTTGGGAAGAGACGAAGCCACCAGCCCAAAAAGGGACACAAAGACCAGGCTAACGCCGACCTGCTCCGCACAGTAGGCAAGGCGAAGGTAGCTTGTCCTAAACAGAATACCGTTCCAGATAAAGGCGCACCCCGCCATGAGCCCGACTAGAACCCAAGGAACGCACCTTAACTTCTTGGCGTTTCCATCGTTGTGGAAGACCAGCAGCGCTACGGCAGTGGTGACTCCGAGGCCGAGGGAAAGCTTGCCCAGTTCATTCTCTCGCATGGCAACCATTCCGGGCCCGGAGAGCAAAAGGGCACTAGGCGTCGGAGGGGAAATTGATGCTGGTCGGTAGGTATCTCGAATATCCAGAATTACAGCGCTTTGGGGCTCGGGGGATGGTGGGGACACTGGCGGCGGTGAGCGAACATTGCGTCCGAAGGTAAGGTTAGAACATCGCATCCGCGGAAGTAACTTTGCGAACCATGCCGCAGCAGGAGCACGCTCGCCTGTGTTGCCTTGTTCATTGTCGGCCATTGCATAAGTAATCTGAAATCGGCTCCTAGAATAGTAGGTATATAGAAGAAGCATGTGTGCATGGACCCGTGTCAGTATTGGTGAATTGCCAAGAGGATGGGCTAGTTAACCAAGATTACCAAGTTTATTAACGATACAAGGTTTATGCTTAAAAATAATTATTACTTTATGTAAATGCATTCGCATTGAAAATTCTTTAATTCTAATTTATTATATTTTTTCTTTCAATATTTTGCCCCCTCTCAATTTTCATTCTTGGGAATTTTGGGTTGTCTTATCGGTATATTCACAAACCATAATATTAATATTTTAATAAAAACCTTTAATTACATGAAGTAAATATTTTTATTTACTCCACTGAGTAAATAATAAGTAAAAAAATAAAAATTTGGAAAGAAAATAAAGTTAAAAGGGGCATTTTAGTAAATTAATTTTGAGTTTCTATCCACCCTTCACACATTTTATATGGTATTAGTATTCTTGCACGCTTCACGTGTGTACGTAAATATTTAAAATGTATTGTGTATGAAAACTAATCCATATATAAATAGTAATTTTATGATTACTTTTACAGTATTCATACACTACTAGAAATTTGATTAATTGAAACGATTTTTTGGCACAGTTTTTCTGTAAATATTGTTTCAAATTTAATTTGGAACAATTTTGAAACGGTTTTTTTTTCCGTTCCAAAAAGTAGCATTCCAATTTTTTTGGAACGGGTTATAAATGTCTTTTCAAATTTGGAATGGTATATAAAGGTCGTTCCAAATTTTTGGCATAGTTACAATAAACCATTCCAAATACATACCAGAGCCACAGTAGTTGGATCGACTTTGGAGTGCCTTTGGAACAGTTTGGGGATGGTTTTGATATGAAACTTTGGCACGGTTTTGGCATGGTTTGATTTGGAACGGCTTTGACGCGGTTCGTTTTGGAATAGCTTTGGCACAGTTCGTTTTGGAACGGCTTTAACACGGTTCAATTTGGCATGGCTTTGGCATAGTGTTAGTTAAAACAGCTTAGGCATGACTAGTTTGGAGTGGCTTTGGCATAGTTTTAATTGGAACGACTTTGACATGGTTACTTTAGATTGACTTTGGCACGGATATTTTGAAACGTCTTTGGAATAAATTTTTTGCAAATGTATAAGAATTGACAAGGATCATTTTTGACGCAGATTTAAATTGAATTTTGTATTTTTTGGCAAAAATTCTTATACAATATTTGTCAAAAATATTTTTTTTCATCTCTACTTTTGCATCAACTAAAATATAAAAGCATACAATCATTATATTATTCCATTACCACAAAAAATATTCAAACTATCTAATTCAAAAATATTACATGTATTGTAACAATAAAATGACATAAAGAGGAAAATTCAAAACTCTAAGTGGCATGGCACACTATTCAAGCCTCTCATCATTATCATCTGCATCTTGATATAGGAACCGTGATGACTTACTAGGAGTGAAAGCTTGAGGGCAGTTTGCGTTAACTCAATTCAATAATTGATTTAATTGTGTCTCGTTTCGCTCAAGCCTTTCTTCTGCATTCTTTCATTTCTCTTTAGTTATAAGCAGTTTTTCTTCTATTTGAAGTAGTTTTTGCTCCATGTTGCGCAACTCTAGAGCAAGTGAGGAGGTTTGCGAGGTTGATCCTCTACAAAAATTACGAAAGTTCTTAGCCTTTTATCCCATGCTTGGCAGTCAACCTTTCTTAAAGCCACCAAGAGTCTTTGCCATAACGTTGCTACTAGATGAACTGTATGGTGATAACTCTTGTGTGGTTGGATCATCGGAATCCATGGCATTTACTTCTTCTAGTGCTTTTGCAATATTCTTTTGTATAATAATTTATTTTTATAAATGATGAGAATAAATTAGGAGATATATTAATGCATACTATGTGGAAGAGAAAAATTATCGTTTGGATCTATACACGAGGGCCTGTCCAATCCCTAGTGCAGTCTTCCAAACTTTAGAGTACAACTTTAATGGATTTGGCGGCTTGCCCAAAATTGTCTCCTACGAGAACATACTATATGGTTTTAAATAATGAAATCATATAAAATTTCATGTCACGAGGAAATAACGTGCATTGACTTTTTGAATATAATTCGACTAACCATTCGGTCGCTATGGGCAGTAATGGATATCGAACCACCTCGATAAATGGTGGATGTTGATGCCGTATCAGCTAGTCTATTGTTTTTATTTTTTTCACAAGTTTCAGCAAATGACTCATGTGCCTACTCATTCTTCATTTCTTCTCAATTCTTTTGAGATACCCATTTTGACTTTATATCTGAAACCCTGGCACGATGTAAGTGCTTTCTTAAGAGCCCAAAAACTTTCTTCTTAAAGTTCTTCTCAATTTCAGTCGTGTCTGCAGAGTTCCATGCAAATTTTGCCTGAAATGAAATTAATATTTTATACACAATCACATGTCAAGGGCACTTCATGTACGTATAATAAAAATCAGATAATTAATAATATACAATCACAATTCATCTAACTTCTTCATCCAACAACTATTGTGCAAACACCACAACAACATTTAACCATTGCTATGTAAAAACCGCATGCTAGTATATGGCAAACTTGTGATTGAACTCTTTTCAACACCTGGATTTCTTAACCCATGTAGTCGTTCATGAACTAATCCACCACACATAAACAAGTTGGAAGTGTTGCTCTTTAGATTTTCATTTAAATCAAAGTGAGATTCACAAAGGGACTACAAGGAAATTTCTTATAATTAATTAGCAAGAAATAAAGCACAAGAACAAACATGCATGGTATCTGATAAGTTCAAAAGGCAAGTAGGAGAAAGAAACCACATATGCACACACAAACACATTACAACATCCAATTTATGTGTAAAGATGCAACGTCCATCTTAGGAAAGTCGTCAGCGAGAAATCCCTTCTCTTCTATGAAATCACCTAGAATTAGCTCCAAAAATTGCACATAAAAGACCAAGAAAAAGAAAGGGTTTTGAGAGAAAAGCCACGGCTCTCGAGATCTATAAATACCATCATTTCACCTCTCTCGAAAACACAAAGACTCAAACATAAGAACATAAACATAAAGAAGAGATTTCATTGCATACATATATTAAATCAATCATACTATTGAATTTATTCAAATAACACATATAACAACATCTATGATACATCCATACATTTATGTCAAAAAGGATGCATTAATTAAACACACATCAACAATAGAACCCATAGAGAACCAAACGTACAAGTTGATGTATTTTGAAAAAGTACACCAACATTTAACAGGTTATGTACATAATTTTCAAATTTTTGCAATATATAAAAGCACCCTAGTACTTGTCTACTAACCTTAAATAGGCAAAACCAGAACTTTTTGGTGTCAAGCTCAACATCCTTAAATCGAACCCAACCACCATTGTAGTGGTCAAATATAATCTCCATTATACAGTCTGTTACTTCTTTATATGCACTGTGAAAATCATTTTATGTTATGATAAAACTCCAATAACATACATTGATGAGTATAAATGAAATATATATACATACTGGAAGGTTCGCGAGGTTATGTGTATAGGCCCCCCTGTCCTCCAATGAGATGTTTCCGATGGTTGTACATTTAAGGTTGCTTCCACAATAGTGTTTTCTTGTTAGGCACCGAAGGCTAATGGCTCATCAGTCGGAAAAGGGCTAGGAAGACTATGTAGTGGAGAGTGTGTTGGTGAGGGTAGCTGCGTTTTAGAGTCTTCTAAAATAGGCTTATATACAGCGGAGTTACCCCGACTTATATTGAGTCTTCCACAATAGATTGTGAATTTTGTCCATGTCCCCTTGAATAAGCACCACGTGTCATCTGAAAAAAAATTAAATGAATAAGTACTAGTTTCAAATAATATGTGACAACTATGACTTGAGAAAAAAATTACCGTACTTTGCTACCACAATACAACCTTCACTCTGAATTAGTTGTGTACAAAATATAGCCATCTAAACTATATCAAACATGATGTAAAAGACCGGAAAAATTTTATATTGAAATGCTATTAGGTACAGTTTAACATGTTAACATCAAATAAAATCGAAATTGTGCACTATGAGAAAAAGGAATCAACATACATGTTTATGAAATGCATTGTAAAGTGTCTCAACATAAACACATCATTGTATACTAATATTCTTCTGTGTTATTTGGCATAAAAATAAATTGTATTTCACTTAGACATTTCATCAAACATTTGTCATGCATAATTTATGTAGCAAAGTTTTTGCTATTAAATTAAAGACACAATCAAGCATGATTTACACCATAAACAATAACAACCAAGTGTTTAACTATCAAAGCTCAAACATTAACCAAGTATATTATTGAGAAAATGCTATTTAAGACTCAACCAAAATTCTGAAAATAAGAAGAAATATTACCTTAGAATTTAGTAATTTCTAGAATACTAGCTTATCACGAACCAAATATTAGCAAGATTTGGCTTGGATGACTTGACAATTTTCACGATTTTCACGGTTTGGGGTTGGAGAGAATTTTGGGAGATTGAAATTTTTGAAATAAATGAAAATGAGTATTTAGAGGGAGATATATTAAATACTTTGAAACGGATTTGGAACATTTTGTTAAAAAATACTGTTCCAAACCCAAAAAGAACCTGGTGTTGCTACCGTCGTCGCAACGATCGAGACGACGGCCTAATTTTTTGCCCGACGATGGAGCAAGACGGTGACTCCAAAGATTTCTAGAGCCGTCGTTGTCCTTCGTCGTCACAACGGCCATCACGACGGCGCACCGTTGTCTCTGCCGTCGCGACTACGGTAGAGGACAGTGCGTCCTAAAAATTCTGGAATGACCGTCACGAGCCCCCGTTGCGATGGGGGATATGACGGCGCACCTGATAGCCATCGCCCACCCCGTCACAACGGCCGAGAAAGACGGTGAGTCCAGAACTGTCTGCGGCCGCTATCGTCCGCTGTCGCGATGGTAATCACGACACGCCGTCATCTCCGCCGTCGCGACGATGGCGAAGGACAGCGCGTCCAGAAAATTCTAGAGCCACCGTCGCGACAGCGGATACAACGGCGCATCTCGACAGCCGTCGCCCTCCTTGTCGCGACAATCAAGCAAGACGGCGACTCTAAAACTATCTGAGGTTGCCATCCCCTGCAGTCGTCGCGATGGGGCGACAGCAGCGGCTACAGATCAAGTATTTACTCTCCATTTTGGCAAAAATCTCACATTCTTCTCCAAACTCTCTAAATCTTCTCCAAATACTTCAATCTTCATCAATATAAAGTTATCTTCAGCTAAATATTGCATTCACGAAGTACATAAGTAAGTTTGGTTGCATTACTTTCATTTATTTAGATTATATGTTTGTCTCATCTTATGATTGAAGTTTAGTATGAAATTGAATAGTATATTATGTTTATACAATTTGTTGATTGATTTGTTGTGCAAAATGTTTAGGTTTGTATGTTTACATATATGTTTAGACTTGAAATGTTTTGATTACAATAATTTCATTCGAAATTGAATTGCATATAAGGTGTTTGATGAATTGACCATGTTGATAATTAGCAATATGTGACATTTATACTAAGTAGTATTCATAAGTGGATAATTCAAAATCTTATGCATTTCATTTGTGCAACGTAATGCTTGGATTTGGAATGATTTGATTACAACAAAACCAAGACCTGTCCACAGCACGAGACGAGGTGATCTACGACTACCAGCACATGATGGCCACTCACAGTGCAACAGGACCTATGCCAGCATGGTCTCGTCAATTCAGACTTGTCTCATGTCCCGTACCTTAGCAGCCGCATTCTCCTGAGGATATGGGCCCATCGTCTGTAGAGCATGCACCATCGGGAGATAAGGGTGGTTATTAGTGCAGTGTTTTATGTTCAATTTATGTATGTTGAACGACATGAGATTTATAATAAACTGTCGTGTATGAACTTTTTTCTTTAGTTGTTCTGTTTATAAATATTTCATATGTATTTTGATATTTAACGCACAATTTGTAACAAAATCATGGCAACAAGCCTTGTGAACACCCTAAATATCTAAATTTAAAATTATGTTTACATATACAACAATAACAAGATTTGAATTCCCAATAGGAATGATTACACGTCACATTCTTTTCTAAAATCATCACATTCACTACCACTAGGTGAGGTATCCGTCGAGGTATCTCTAAAACTATTAGTTGACCTATTACTATAAATATCAGCCTCCATATCCTCGTCTAAATCTACATGCAATCCAATACTAGAAGAGTCATGCAAAAAAGGAACATCTAACTGTGTTGAGCACACACCGTACATGAAAGATTGGAATGGATTTGGAACGGCAATAAATGTCATTTCAAATTTGAAATTTGAAATTTGGAATGGTAATACAAAGCCGTTCCAAACTCTTGATTCAAATTTAGAACGGCAGTAAAAAGGCCGTTCCAAATTTCCAAGTTGGAACGACTTTTTATTGTCTTTCTAAATTTCAAATTTGAAACAGATTTGGAACGGCAATAAATGTCATCTCAAATTTGAAATTTGGGGTTTGGAACGGTTTCATATTGCCGTTCCTAATTTTACATTTGGAACGACTATGAAGCCGTTCCAAATGTAAAATGAGGAACGGTATTTGGAATGGCAATATGACACCGTTCCAAATTTGAATGCAAAGTTTGGAACGGTAATCAAAAGCCGTTCCAAATTCCACCCGTATTTTGGAACAGGTATAGAAACCGTTCCAATTTCGAAACTACTTTACAACGTTTAACCAAAAGCAATTCCAAATTTTGGAACAACAACAAATACTGTTGTAAATTTGGAACGGGGTTTACAAGGCCATTCCAAAATTTGGAACGGGTTCTAATGCCGTTACAATTTGGAACGGACTTGGAATAGTTAAAAAGACCGTTCTAATTTGGAACGGAGTTATTGTATAATATCATTTATATTCCAAAATTGTGCCAAACATGCACGATCTTTTGGAACGGCTAAAAAGCTGTTCCAATTAACCAGATTTCTAGTAGTGATAATTATTTGATTTTAAAAAGAAAATGAATTAAAATTTTAAATAGAAATATTAAAATTGGAAGAAGAAAACATATAAATTAATATTGATAGATCAAAGTGTTAAAAGAAAATATAACAAATAAAAGTTTGTGAAGAAAAATGAAAATTGGCAAAGGGTAATACGTTTAAATAAATATCATGGGCATTTTAAAATTAGATTTGAGACTAAGAGCAGTAATATATGTAGTAATATAGTAATAGAGAGGTGTTTTATGAATTTAACAAAAAGACCATTGGACCTTCCCCATTCTATAATAGTTTAAATAGATATATGTACCATTTTTATATTTGTGTTTGTATCCACTTTTCTCATTTTAAAATATTTATGTGTTAAATTCATGGAAGTAAAGTGATTGCAATAATCATTTTAATAATAAAAACCCAGCATGAGAAAAAATCCTATTATAATATTTTTATTGGAAAGTGCAAATTTATCTATACTGTATTATTATTTCAATAAAGATTCATGGTGACGTAAAGAGAATTTACACAAATACCTTTATGTTAACTACTGTTCTTTCTATCATTTTTTTATCTCTTTTTCTTATATTCTCTCAAAATTTATCATTTTTTAAAATTCTTTTGATCTTTAATTATTTTTTATTTTAAATATTTTTACACAATGTAAAATCACATAATTTTTTTATTTTATTTTTTATTTTAAGTTTTTTCTATTTGTATGTTTTCCTTTAAATTTTCTCTTATTTTCAAATTCTAGTGATATGTCTTTATTTCATTATTTTAAATATTTTTTATACTTTTTAATATTAAATAATTTTATCTTTATTAATTAAAACACAATAACTTTATAATTGTATATATATAGAAGTATTGATTTAATTGTGGATAGATTAATAAATAAAAAATAATTAGTTAAAAAATTTGCATTTGAATTAAATTTTTGTTAAATAATGTATTTGATAGTATAAAATTTGATAGGTTGTTTGGGGTTGAAACTTGAAAGGGTTTCATATATGTCATCAAAAGAAATTTAGGAGTGTTGTGAATATACCATACTCCAACTCAACTTAACTCAATTTGGTAGAGTTTGAATTAAAATTTGAAGTCTAAATGGAATTTGAACTTGATCCGTCTATACGTATACATTTTTTATATTATATTTCTTTTATATTTTTAGTGGCAACTTCCAAATTTTTTGGCAATAGTCATCTATCGATATATATATATATATATATATATTTATATATATTGAATGACAATTATCTACCAATACATGAAATACATTTTGTAAGATACGTCTTTTAAAACTTTTGAATGATTTCTATTATATTTTCTGCTTTATATTTTAATTTTTAAAATTTAATTTAATTTTTGTTATGACTTTTTTTGTTTCATTTGTTTTTTGTTAATTTTTTCCAAAAGTAAAATAAAATATTAATTTAATTTAATATGAATTTTGTAAGACAAAAAAATAAAATGAATTAAATGTATATTGAAAGAGCGGATTTTTGGTATACCTCTCTCACCGTCCGGCGAGCTATTGAATGAGGAAACTTATGTCTGCCTTGCTGCTCCGTCGAGGTCGGTTAGACAGCTCAGAGCTGAGAGAGTTTTTTGGGCGGGCCACAACCCCCAACTTTAATTTTATATGTATATATTGTAGACACAGGCATGTGGGATTTGGGGGAGAGAGATGAAGCCCTTTGACGCGTCCCATGTGCACGTTAATCTCCCCCGCGTATTTCCCACATTCGACAGGGGAGACAGGACCACGTCCCCTGAGATGTATTATTTGGGGCTGTCCTAACGGTACAATTCGCCTGTATCCCCGTCCCCATACGCCTTTTGTTCTCTTGCGAACGTTCCAAATTTTTGTTCGTACTTAAATTTTCTTGGTGTAATAATACCTAAGATTCCTTGCTCTGTACGGAAGCTATAACGTGTGGACTTAGTGAGTGTTCAGTAGAGTAACGGGTGAGAGTGTAAAATTATTTATAAATTATAAAATTATTATATTTTTATATAATAAAATAATATTATTTAAATTTTAAAATACAAAAAGTTTAAAATAAAAAAATAAAGGAAGATGGAAACGAATTGGAAGTGAGAAAATTGGAAAGAAAACATAATAATAATAATAATAATAAATTGAATGAAAAGAGAGAACATTAATACCATTTTTTTGATAAAATTAATTGACCTGTGCAAATCGAGAACATGCATCCTACTACTTGTCCGTACTTACATGGAAAAGCTGCGGTAACTTTGAGCCAATGACATGCTCGTCCTCTCAAAACCGGCTGGTGCCATTGAATGCCCAGAAGGATAACTTATGTCCAGGTTGGCTCGCTCATCGCACCTAGGGATGGGCCCCACACGGAATAATAAGGCTGGAATTAATAGGGGGATGGGACGAGGGCCCCGCTTCTTCTCGCTGGACTGGGGAGTGGGGCCCAAATCAAGTTCAACGACACATATGCACATATATTTTTTAAAAGTTATAATTGCATTCTTATATTTTTTTAATCTTTTCTTTTTTTTTTCCTCTTTAATTTATTTGTATTTATATATTATCTCAAAATTTCCCACCACCACCATCGCCGCCATGCCCAGTAACAGGACGCGAACAAAGTTTGGGAACAAGATGCGTTCTTTCAGTGGTCTCTTCTAGTGTTGAATTTGATCAATTTAGGACAAATTGATGTGGCTATGTGGGGCCAAAGCGGCGGGCAGGGGTGTTCTGCACGTGTGAACTCGGAAGAGAAAATGGGGCCAAAGCGGCGGGCAGGGGTGTTCTGCACGTGTGAACTCGGAAGAGAAAATGGCGACGCTTAATTCCTCCAACTATGAAATTCAGTGTTTTATAATTATTTCAAACATGATACATACATATATATATATATAAGTATGAAATTTTTTAAAATAATCTAAAAATTATAAAATAATAGCTTATAAATATATATAAATTTGATGTATAACACGAGTGATATACTGGTAGTTTGTAACAAGTTACAAAATGTATGAATTATGAATTGAGTAAATTTAATTAAAATAGTTAAGAACTAACGTAGACGAAATTACAAATAGGGTTAGTGTTATCAGCTTCTTTGTCAGAGAAGGTATAAAATACGTGGTGCTGGACACATCTCTTTTTTATCTTTTCCTCAATTTCTCCTGTGTATGAATTTTTTTATTAACGTATTACTTATATTTTTCTACATTTCTTTCTTCCTTTTTCAACTAAATTTAAGAAAGGAATTAGGCCATCAATCTTTGCATAACATATTTATCTAAAATCATACCTAATAAATTTAATGAGAAAAATATTATAATTAATACTTAGAAAATTTCTTGTAGCATTCTTCCATAGTTTGATTTGCACAATTTATGATTAAAGATCTTCCTTTTCTACATAAATTGAACACAATTTCGCTAAATTCAAAGAGGAATTCCTATGATTAGTTCATTTTTATCTTGAATATTAATAAGTCTAAGAAATTTATATTGTTACCCTTAAATATACTTCAATGCTTAATTCATTGATTTGTTAGCATTTCGTTGTATCTTTCAAGTTGTATCAATTATAATTTATAATACTGTTGTTAAGTTATGTAACGGAGAAATTAACTTTGTTACAAAAAATTTTAAAATTTATAATTGAACTATTTCCTAATTTTATATAATAATAGTAGCAATAATAACAACAATAATAATCAAACAAATTTTATACCTAATTCATTTAAATACGTGTACACTTATTAACAATATTTTTATACCTCAATATATCACAATTATTCTCTATATATAACAATCTTTTACACTACAATACAATCACTACCTACATAATAACTATGGGTAAGTTCATTTTAATTTTTAAGTGTTTGTTTTTTTTTTTGAAAAATATGTAAAAGTAAAAAAAAATAAAAGAGTAAAAAAATTATGACGATTATAATATGTGTTTTAAAATAAAAAAAAAATGTCAACAAACATAGTTCATGTTTCTCTCAACGTCTCATGCATACCCAAACGTCCACTGTACTTCTCCTAATTTCTTTTTTTTCCCTCTTATTATTATTTTTTTTAAACGGACGTATTTAAAAAATAAAATAATTATAATATATATTTTAAAAATTAAAAAAAAAATGTCAACAAACATATTTCATGTTTCTCTCATCTCCTCATCCACACCCAAACATCCACTGTTCTTCTCTCAATTTCTTTTCTTTTTTCCCTCTTATTATTATTTTTTCAAATAGACGTGTGGTCCAATCACACCTTTACTTTTCGAGGCTAGGGCACTAGCCTAATGAGGTGACCAATAGTGCCCAAAATTCCAATTCTCAGTCTAAGTGTAAAGTAATAACACTGTTCAATGAACTCAATAATAGTAGATATGATCAATATGTAAAAATGCTCCACTGAAAGTATTCCATTGTATAGTAACTTATTGATGATTCTATATTTAATCTAAGTGTTTGCAATAAGTATATTACTAATACTTTACGTCTTAAATTCAAGTATATATTTGAAATTAAGATCTCATCTAATGAAATACAAACTGTAATGAAAGACATGTAAGGTAACATTGAAACACTAAGTTAATTATGGCAATGCATAATATATTGAAAGTTGAAATTCAAAAATTAAGATCATTTCAAAAATTTTGTAGAACTAAAACGGTTAATACTCTTATCAGGTGGGACAAAACAAATAAAACTTAGCAATTACATTTTTATAATTGATGATTTGGAGTTCCGTCCCACACACGTCACTAGTCACTCTATAAGTCCACACGTTAAGGTTTTTGTGAAAGTCCAAGAATCTTTGCCCTATTGGACCAAACAAATTTTAAGTATAAAAAATTGGCAGGCACTAGGCGTGTATGGTGAGCACAAGCATACATTCATATCTTGCTTTTTATTTAGTTAGGATCCAAATCCAATGATAGATAACAATTACATCGATTTACATAAAAATAATATCATGAAGCTGGGGAAATTGATCGGAAAAATTGAAAAGCACAAAGTAACTTACTGTATCATATCATTACTCTTTACAAAAACTCTATCAAATTCAATAAGCATTATTTCAGCTGTCCATGGCTTGAGTTTTAATGCAAAATGTTTCTTAATGTTTTATTTCGTTCCATGACTGCAACTTTGGATTTTCGATTTTCATATGTAAACTGTGTAATGGCACTAAAATCCCTCTTGATTTCAAAACTGCAAATATCATTTTATTTTTTTTTTTCACTTAGTTGGGTGTTGGTTTTTACAAGCACAAAATTCACTTTATTCCGTTAAAAATGTTTTCAATTACATCAACAGTAAAGTCCGAACAGGGAAAGGAAAAATGAAACATGTTATTATTCCCCTGTCAAGAAAATGAACAGCTTGATCTCAAAAGAGGAGATCACTTGCTCTATTATTGGTTACAGTGAGATATCACTTGCTAATTGAAGGCAAGAAGCAGTCAAGATTATTGTTTCTGTGGTATGAATCAACCAATCAATCTGTGGTTGAAGACAAAGAAACTGTCCGAGCCTATTATTAATTCAAAAGAATTTATAAATTAGTCTTCCCTCTTCTTATAAACTGGCTTACAGCATTGATCACAGCAAGGGGATTCTCAACGTGGACAGCATGACCGGCCCCTGGAATTTCTACCGGAGGCAAATCACTGCTTCCATCTTCTTGGTTGACTTTTGTGTACATCTCGCCTGCAATTGCTTTGAACTTGGTGTCCTTCTCTCCCACTACGAGCTGTAATGGCACCTTGCAGTGCTTCAGATCATCCCACAATGATCTATTGTGGCAAGGAAAGAAGGAAAAAATCAGCTTCAAGTGTGTATAAAAGCGGAGATGAGGAAATTCGGAGCGAGCAAACATTACAAGTAAAAACTTTATCCTCTAGCAGAATATAAACAGAATGATAGCGAAGGAAGAAGAAAATTATCTACTTTGAACATCAAATGTAAACTCAAATCTTTGGAAGGCATCCTCAACTGACAAACAAATTTTATTGTACATGTTTAGGAGAGCTCAAGAGTTTGGAAACTTACGGCTGCCTTCCGATGCTCATGTCAGACAGAACTTTGCCAAGAGTGTGCAAGTTTTCATTCTGCAGACGGTTGGCAACTATTTGTCGGAACTGTGGATGGCTTCTGAAGCTACATGATAAGAAATTGGCAGCAAGTTGTTCATTTGTTTGATTATGAAAAATTCGTCAAAATAGTTGTACCATACAAACGGATAAAGGAAATTATAGAGGCCCTTTACCTCGTCCATAGTTCTTCAGCATACCAAGCCTCCAGAAAGAATTCTAAGCCATTTGAGACAAGGGTGCTGGCTCTGAAGTCATCTTTCGCCTTGCGGACAGTTCTTGCATTGTCATCTATCAAACCCGGGCTTCCAGAAATTATCACAGCTCCTTCAACCTTCACAACACAAGTGGTCAGTTTCTTGCTATTGAATAAGAATCAAACATGCACAATTGAAAGAATTTTGACTGTATGTTTATACACCTTATTGCTGGATTTTAGGGCTGTGTATAAAGAGATCCTGGCTCCCATTGAGTACCCGACAAGTGTAACCTTCCCAGGAGTAAGATTATTCAACACCTTGCATACGATTTCAGCCATCACATCAATCGATAAATTCTGTTGCTCTGAAACGTCGTTGCCCTGGTGTTGCAACTTTGATCCACCGTGACCAGGAAGATCAATTGCAATGCATCTCGTGGAGCTTGAGATAGCTTTCATGATGGGAGTCCAATCTTTGCTGCTTCCGAGAAAACCATGAAGAAAAACGACTGCACTGCCCTGTATTGACAGAAAGGTGAGAGAAATTAGTGGCTGCCTCAGCCTATCAAGGTGGTCAAACCGCTGGTGGTGAAATAAAAAATTCTATTACACAGTACTTCAAATTTTATTTTTCATGAAACTAGGCAATATGTTTTATCTATTCCAACTGTAAATGTCAGACATACATGGTAATAGGGACATAGTCTACAAGACACAATGACAAACTCTTGCTTGCTGTCATCTTTGTTTTTCATAATCTTAAAGCAAGAAGGTTTATGCAATTAATTTGTTAAACAAATCCACAAATAGTTTCCAAAATTAAACCAATTAGTCTCCAGTTAAAGAGCATGCAATACCATCTCGAATTGCCTAGCAAAACCTAGCTAATTTAAATCATGAAATTAAACATTGAAACTGAGCCAGAATCAGGCCATCAAAACCAGCATTTTGAACATGGATGAGCATCTTGTTAATTGTGCGTGCAGCAGGTAGTGCATCGGATGGCTGGATAATTATAGGAAAATAAAATTTGATTTCAAGAGAAGAGGTTAAATTTTCTACTTACGTGAAGGCTTTCCCCAGTCTCAAGCACATTTACAGAAAAGGTGGCATCCTTTGTATCAACTGCTAATTGATATTCTCTGATTTGACCAGGAGGAGACGTCATCACAAGTGAATCAGAATTTACTTGATATTTCTGGAGGAATTGACCGGCATGAATAGCATCTGCCTCCACAGAGCCATGGACTTTATTGTGATGAATGTTCAGAGGCTCAGCTGCCGCTTCTTCCTTAAACCACTTGTAGGTTCCAAAACCATGTGCTACGTTCAACTCTAGTTCCTTGTTCATCAACTTCTGCATCTCAACGTTTTGAAGGTCCAGATAGCGAGCAAATTGGATGTAGGCAGACAAACCAAGTGCACTTTCAAATGCAGCACTGACAACTGCCATCTTCCCGTGCTGCTGAGCCCATCTCGCAATTAATGCTGCATTTTCAAAACCTCCAATGACACCAGGTTTTATAACCTGAGATCATCACCATTACAGAGTTAAAATGTGAAATATAACTTTGCCCAATCACAATGTCAAGTGTCCAAAATATTAGTCTTGCATTCTATTCATAAACTGGACTGCTGTGAAAATTTCTAGGGTAGATAAAAGCTAGCGTATGATATAAAAATGTTCTTAAAAAGTTCGAACGATTGCAAGTCAATTTCAGGTACCGGCAGACAAATAATACTACTTACAACTGCAGCTACTCCAGAATGGTTGTATTTCTGAAGGACCTGAAGTGGATTCTCCCTGATACAGTTGATGGTTTCGTCCAATGCCACTGCCAATTCAGTTTCTTCACAGAATTTGACTATATCATCTTCGTTGTTAATAGGCTCCTGAAATCCCATAAAATGACGGAAAAATTCTTCAGGAAAGCAACTTATTGTAAAACAGTATAGTTCATGACATCCTGTCATTGCAAAAGTCAATTAGAAGTATCTATTCAATCCTGCAAGCAAGTCAAAAGCTAGATACACCGATGGAAATGCCAAATTTTGGAGAATTGGGACTTCGCTAGACTACGCGTACTGGGGGCAAAATGGGACTTTAAAAAATTGGTAGTTTATGAGATTCACTATAGAGCATACCTCGATATATTGCAGTCCACAATCTTTAACAGAGTTGGCAAATTGAGTGGCTTCATCATAAGTCCATTTCCTATTTGCATCTGCACGTAGTACAATGCGTTCTCCCACTTTCTTTCTGACCTCTTTTATTACAGCAACATCTTCTTCGGGATCTGCCCTGCGAGCTACCTGTGACAAAAAAAATTTAAAACTATTGTCACCACTAGCACAACAATAGAAATTGCTGAGAACAATAAAAGCGTCCCACAGAAACAAAGCATCTCCTGTAGCTTCGCAATACTTGTAAACAAATTTGGGTATGACGTTACTTTTATCTTTATGGCGTTAAATCCCTCTGCAACGAGTTTTGATGCAATGAAAGCTGTGTCTTCAGGACTGCCATAAGAGTCTATGAGAGCACAAATTTGAACGGCAGACGATGTCCTGGATAACTCTTCTTTCCTGGGATGAAGTATATCCAATAAACTGCTACCATGTCTACTGGCAATTGCACTGAGGACAGCCATCTCTAAGCCACATCTGACACTGGGAAAGATTGAGCCCGGCTGTTGTACATCAAAAAGGTTAATGCTCCAATTCAAGGAGATAACAAAAAGGAACAAATTGAGCTTGTCTCTTTCACAACATTTCATCATTAGGTGAACTAAGACAATATGCTATTGAAGATTGAAAAAACCCACCGGAATTCCTAAATTGTTCCATATCCATGATGAAACTGAACCATTCAGCAGAGGTAGGACGTTATTAATTGCATTCCCTTCTATGACATGGACAAGAAACCGAAGTTGCTCTTCCACGTCAAGCAGGTTTTCTTTGTGGATTTCAAGAGGTGCAACCTGTTCGAGCATTAAAATTAGAAGAGCATGACACAGTTTTTCTGTACTTCCCTTAAAGGAAAATAAAAATCCAAGATAAATGGTACTGGACTACAGAAAATTAGATAATCTATTGTAAAGTGACATATTATGTCAATGAAGCAGCTTAGAAGAGAAAAAAGCATAAAATCAGGCTGAAGCTAACCTCCCCAAATCCAACACTACCATCTTTAAGAGACAGACGTATAACAAAACCTTCTCTATAGGACGTGTTGCTAGAACTCTTGGAAGCTGAAGTAGGTGGAGCATTCAGCTGAACCCTGCCATGAGAAAGTCAGAAGTTTCAATAAGCTGACTCAATGAAATTTCCCTATTGTGCATTACACTCTTAGTCAGTTAACGAGGCCCACCTGTACGGTGAGTACTCCATTTTACTGATTTGATAATGGACGTGACCTTGTAAGGTGGAATCTGAAGTTGACAGCTTAGAAAGGACATTTAAAGCATGATCTGATGCTTGGAGAGTAAAATTCCTCAAATTACTGAAAATTTATAGAATGTGTCAGCATCGGGAGAAGGTAATGACATTAATTTGTATAGTGGGCTTGCCGAGGTGAACTACCTGTGGAATGAAACATTAGTATCGATGCCACTCTCAACTTCCACTACAGAATCACAGTCTTCTCTCTGAGATGAGAACAGTGCATCATGTAGCTCCTTTTTTGTCTTGACATGTACATGCCTCACACTGCACATACAATATTTTTCATAACTCGGCATGCTCAGTTACCAAGGACTCTTAACAATTTACAAGAACTTATTAGGCTGAGTTCAAGATAATTTACATGACTTAATAAACACATTCGGACTCCCTTTCTAATAGAAAAGAATAAGATAAAAATTCTTACCCATGTGCCAGACATAGATTACGTATGGAAACCTCATGAGTTGTGTAGAAAAACTTATCCAATATGCTTCTATCCGTCGTGTCAGCAATTGGAAGCTGACTAAAGATTGCCCCACCATGATTGTTAACCACAAGTATGACCATTGGTTTTCGGCGTGTCCTTTTAGCAAAAAAAGTATATATTAGTAAAATAGATTAAAAATAATTGTTGACTTAAAGAGGAATCAGTGAAAAATAGAACTTAAAACCTCCAACATTTCAAAACTTGCCACAAACTAAGTCATTGAAATAAAAGCATAAAATCAATGATTCCATGAACATAGCTAGCTATCAGCAAGGTCCAGGTTGGATTAATATTAGATTCATTACTAACTAATTAATATTAGATTCATTACTAACTAACACCTTCTATGAATAAGTGGATCAAATTAAGCCGGTTTACATTTCAACAAGTAATAACTCAACTTTTAATCAATTCTTGTTTGATGATACAAGTTCACTACAAGGATTGTGAGGCAAAAGGCCAAGAAAGCAAAAAAGAGGGAATCATCATAAACACAACCCAAATTGAAAGAAAAACAGCTGTCTTTTTTCTTAATACACTGCCCTAAAACAAAGGGAACTGTTGTTTACACCTGAAGAATGGAAGACCATCTCATACATTAAACTACAAAACAAAACAAGTGAGACATTCATTTGATATATTTATGCATGCGAGCATATGCGTAGAGGACATGTTTCTTCATGTGCAGTTAAAACAGTCATGGTAAGCCACATTGATGACGTGAAACAAAAGGACAGTTAGATAACAGACTACTATTCTTAAGAAATTGGAAAGGACAGAATAAGAAGTTTCTACCGTTGTCTCAGTAGTGCCAATCCATTGGTATCGTGCAGAAAAGAAACATCTCCCATCACCATAAGCACCTGGATATAACAAAGGAAATAGAAGATAATCTGTATGACAAATTAATGGTAAAACATTTATATTTCAAAAAAGAAGCGGCTGTAGATTTACAAAAGCAAGAACCTTACCAAAAGGTGGGGGATAGAAGACTGGGGAATTTTTTATTTTTATTTATTTATTTATTTATGCATTTGTTTATTTATTTATTTTGTGTTTCTAAGACACCAAGCAGGCAAAGAAAATTGTGAAGGAAATTTCTCAAGACAGCAAAAGCACAACATTTAATTAAACTAAAATTGAGAACAAGAAATTCCAAATAAATTTGAGGATCAACATTTAATTCACACTGCAAATGAGCAACAGTTAATATTTTTTGTAAGAATTAAAGGTTCAAGTTTTACAAAAAAAAAGAAGTGTCTACCGACATTTCTAACTAATCGTACCTGCATATATGTGATTTGGTGACAAAAATACATCTAGAGCACAAAGCTAAAGCAATCTGATGCATTCAAAGAAGGATCCAAAAGTTCCAACCCATGAGAAACAACAGGACTAATGGTAATGGTGAAGCCAAAAAGTAGATTGATAGAGGAAATTAAAAAGGATGAAGGTAATTATGAGATCAAAGATGAGTATCCTGTGGCTGATAAAGATAGGCCAGGAACAAGAACTTTGTTCATTTTTGTGTGAAAATTCTCTTTCCTCAACTTCTTATAGCCATCTTCTCTTTGAAGTTCGGGAATCTTAAGATCTTCTGATGAATTATTTATTCAAATGCTTAAAGTTGGGAAGCAAAACTAACATGATTTATTGGTGGTGTGTTTTAATCAATTTGAATATTACCAACAAAAATGTATAAATTTCAAATATTTACCATATATTCGTTAGATGCAAATTCAAATTTATTTCTGAAAAATCATCCCCAATCAATATTTCCTTATTGCGAAAGCTATTAATGGCATGTAGAAGGTGGACAATACCATTACAATATGATTACAATGATTGCTTGCTATTTTCAATGCAATCAGCACAATGAAGGCAAGGAACACATAGAATGAAAACTTATATGCAAAGAATTTAGGAAATGTGTTAAGAGGAAGTGTTTAGAAATATGGAAAATGTTTCGCGCAACATGAGAAATACTATTCCCAACAAGAACAAGATTTTAATCTCTCTCTCTCTCTCTCTCTCTCTCTCCTTTGTGAGTATTCCTCCAAAAAATGTTTGAGATAATACCACAGGCAGAAGGATTTTTTTGCATATTCATGGAACATCTAGGGCAGCAATTATTGAATGAAACACATACATCAAAGCATCCTCAAAAGAAATAGTACTGAATAAGTGCATACATATAAGATAACTTCACCGCTATATTTCCTTATCACTTGAAAGTAAAATTCGTTAATAGTGAATGTGCGTTTCTATGAAAACTGTACCTATATAATCAGAAACCCATTCAAAATAACAACAATAGCTGGATAGTTAGCCCCAGGTTTGGTAGGATTGCCCAGTTCATTTTAAGGCAGCTAGAGGATTAACAAATAAATTTGCTGAAACACATATTGCATGCAACTAATCAATTGCAAGATATTTCATGTTCACAATTCTACTACTTACTCGTTTGTTGGATCCGACTGCAAATCCGATGGCAGTGCTTATCAAACCATCAATGCCACTAGCACCTCGATTTCCCGTAACTTGGACATAGAGGCATGATAAACTAGAACTGAGCATCACAGAAGCATTTTGGGTACTTTGCACCCGGTTATTTGCATACATGTCTGAATCGCGTACTGGCATGCTGTTTCCAAAAAACACAGCAGAGCCACAGCGAATTGCTTCAGAGAGTTTCCGTGCAACATAGGGTTCAGTCAATGATTGTTCTGAATTAATCAAAAACGATGATTCCCAGGCAGCCTACAGAAGAGTGTGGAGAAATTTGATAAAGCATTTTTCAAAACAAAATAAATAAAATATGTAATGTTTATAGCTAGAAGATAAAAGGACTACAATTAAATGGCAGTCCATTGTCTAAAACGAATATAATCATAATCAAATTTGAACAAATTTGGCTAACACAATTGGCAAAAGAGCTATTCAGCAAATTATTGAGGACGGAATTCAAAGATAAAGAGCTCAAAGCAGTGCACTGCCTTCAGGTCCTGATATCCTAAGTGACTTAATCAACTGCTTTTAAGCAATAAGGGAATAGGGAATAGGATCTATTTGTTCCCTAGCAATCATTCAATTAAACACATGCATACAGCAAGTAGCTTTACTTCAACCACAGGGTCCAAGTTATACATTGATAATCTACATATGCACACACTAGCTGCATAGTCTGTTTTCCATTATTGAGTTGTGGCAAGTATTGGCATACACATGTTGTCACAAGAATCCTCATAGAAGAGTTCTCTTGGAGCATCTCAAGGCAATACTCCAATATTAGCAATAAACAGTTGGTATGAAGACTAACATATCAGTGAATACCAAGATTATGATTGAATATACAATGAAATTCTTTGTAGCTAGTCTCATCAATATGGTATTGAGGCAAATGTGACAATATATCTTGAAATAGTAAAAACCCTAATTGCAATAGCATACCATCATGTCCAATCCTTGTATAAATTCCTTCCATTTCTTGTCTACATGTGATGTGCAGCTTTTAATCAAGCAATCACTGAACCAAGAGATTGTACTCTGGATCCTATGTGTCATGATATTAGAAGGATCGTGGCGACCTGGATGATCTTCAACCATAATGTACGAGCAAGGAGCGCAGCGCTCTATCATCTGAGCAATGCGTCTCCCAGTTATCCGGCTCCCAAGCTGTTTTTCAAACAAAGACAGGAAAAAATGACTTTAACAGCATTCATCTAAATAAATAGCGTTAGGTCAAGTCATACAAAACTATTTTTCTTGAAGAACATGTGGTTTTCAAATCGAGATCACAATGGGATCAGGGCACCCGCAACCTACAGAATCAAAAATGGCAACCATCTAATTGATCTATGCCTTGTTATATTTATTTATTTGAAGATAATGATGTCATACTTGACTTTCCCTTCCTAAGATTGTAAGAGATACCCGAAGTATCAAGGTCATTCATATGTCCAAAAGATTGGGTAAAAATTTTCTAATATTCCAAAATGTACAAGAGGTTTCTTCGAAAAAGAGAATAGTTGTTCTAAAATCGCCTGTTGGTGATGAAGCTTTTACATTGACATGCACTTACAGTTTCATTAATCCTTACATACTTTCAGATCCATGGCTTTTAATCTTGATAAACTATTTAAGAAATTAACATACCTGTATTATCACGTCAGCCTTCATCCAAGTTCTAAAAGAATCTGACAGTAAAAGCTGATCAAGCTGATCAACAAATAGTATATCCTTGCTGTCAAGAAAGGATGACAAGTACTTCCTTAATCGTAAGCCTGATAGGATATCAACTACAACTGGCCATGACAAGTGTTTAGCCAGTAGAAGAGCAGCCCACATGTCATCTTCTTTGTGAATAGCACCAAGCACTAAAATCCCATGATTTGCCCCTTGAATTAGTTTTACAACTTCAGCCACATGCCCATGCATGTTAGTCTGTGCTAAGGAATGTTGTGGTGGAATATAGCTAGTAAATGGTTCGGTATTTGACAGCCAAACATCTAATCCATTTATACAGTCATGATTCCACTTTCTTGTACTGTTTGCCAGTGGTTCTCGGTAAGGGCAGTTGATATGTACTGGACCATTCGGTGAAGATGTTGCTTTAAACACCGCAGAGTCAATCGTTGTAAGAACATATCTTGCAGAAATATTGTCAGTAGGAGGAGGTAGACTGAAAAAGTGCCTTGTAAATGTTCCAAAATGATTGACCTGAAGGCAAACTAGTAATTATTCATGGAAGTGAAAACATATTGATAATCATCAAATTGTTAAACAAAGAAAACTCTTGCAGATGCAAAATAGTAAATTGAAGCGTCATAAAGCATAATTTCTATTTTTTTTTTTTTGGCCAAATTGAGCAACCTGCAATGAACAAGAGATTTAAAAAAAATTTTCAAACATGGGCAACCTCAAAGACAGTGGACTGATAAAGACGGAAATTCTTCACATCCAAACCAAACATAGCTCCTCAAGTATTGGACATATGCCTTTAGTATTAAGCCACAGATGCAACAGAACATATTTGGGAGATGGTTATCAGGTCAATTGGTATCATTAGGAAAAGGAGCCTATATATAAATGGACAATTATTAGTGCACATACATATCATATCACATCACATTCCTCTTCCGAATGTACATTATAATGGTTAGAGATGCTATATTTAGATACTTTTATACTACCATTGAGTTGTCATTACTCCGTTAGAACATTTTAAAAGAGGAAAGAACTTTAAATTTTTGAAGAACCTAAACATGTAGCACACAATGATAAATCTAACTACAACACAAAAATAGTCAAGTTGGTTAGGTAACCCATATAGGCTCTCAACGGATTTTATGAACCAGGTGTGAACAATTAGAATTACATTCAAAAAGTGGCAGCCATATATACCTGATTGATCGCTTGGTTTGCTCCCACATCTACCAGCTCTGGAGGTCGGTCTGCCGTAAGCACCAGCAATGGTACAAAATTCTGGCTTGCCTCCACAACCTGTATAGTAGGAAAGAATTATACTTTTAGAGAAACAGAGTAGGAGCAAAACCAAATCAGCAAACTGAAGTGATCAGACAAAGAAAAAGAAGATTACAAGTGAAAGAGCAATAAAGTTACCTAGCAAGAGTATTATTGATTTATGAGCTACTAGGCAAAAGTACATCAAGTGCAATATAATATGGTAATAAGATCTGGTTGATCTGACAGATGTCACTCCAAGAGGAGTTTATTCATAAGAAAGGGTTCTCCTGGCTAGCTTTACAGCAGTAATTAATTAAAGTTTGACAAAGATAATGCTGCTTGTAAAAGAGGTGCCTTGTAGTCAGTCATGGAATTATAGAACTCACTGCAGGAAAAAGATTTGAGACTGCTGTGCCTGATGATGTTATAATGACTGCTGGCTTCTGAGAACCTTTGGCATAACCCAGAGCATGAAATGCAAGGGATCGTTCATCAATGCATGCAATACAAGTCGTACGCGGGTGCTTGGCAGCAGCGACCGTCAGGGGAGATGACCTTGATCCTGGAGCTACACAGAAATACTGAATGAAGAACATATTAGAGTAGTGAAAAGAGAACCAGGCCCACAACAGATAATGATAGTCTGCCTCACCGTCAAACCAAGTCGAGTGCATTCTTCAACAATAAGGTATGCCCACAAAGCATTGACGTTAGGACAATCTTGCGTGAAATATTTAAATAGATTGGTCTCATCTCTCCGGTGCTGGAAAAGTGACGAAAACAGATTCCTCAAATTAAAGCAAAAGTCACAACAAGCATCTACTGTACATCAAGTAACAGTACCAGAAGCAAGCAACAAAGCATCAAGACAAAGTGTTTTAATGGAAATGAAAACAGAACCCAGCTTCCCTTTTTTTCACTAACATTGAAGAAGCAAAAAAGTAAGTGAGCTATTAGGGTTGAAAAGATTCATAAATCCATTTGCTGCTTAGATTTGCTAAAAGCCTTGATGATATTTGAATATAATTCACCACCAAAAAAGGACAGAAGTGCCAAGTTTTTCAGTCAGGAACTAGCAATAATCCACGCGCATTTTATAAGTATTCAACTTTGATTAACTAAAAAAGTAAATGAGAATATCAATCCTTGATGAACCAATTCCCCATACCATGTTATTTTCAATAGATAACATTGGCGAAAGCCTGGCGGAGAACTGACTGCAACAAGATGAAGCATCTCTCTGCAACAAATGCAGGTGATAAAAAGGTCAGTAATCCATTTGTTTCCCAAGAAACATGCTCGTTTGTCTGACTGAAAGAAAACATAACAGTTAATGCATCTTAGGATACAAGAAGCAGAATAAAGGAAGTACCAGTTCTGAAGTGCTGGCTTCAAGACGCTTCTGATCCAATGAGAAAGAATTTACCCGTACCTAAAAAAACAGTATTTAAAAAAATATCGGTGCAAGTGATCAATAACATGACAATTAGTTAGAATCACAATACAAAGGAAACAACTACATAAGTTAATGAGAACTGAGTCTTAATAATTGGATAAGTGAGCCCTTCCCTGGAGGGAGAGGGTGACAGGGTGGGGAATTTGTTAGTGGCCTGCTAATTATTCATAAGATAAGCAGACAATTACAAGTTAAAAACAGATAGAAATGCTAAATGTAATGATGATAATGATCGTAACATGATTTTATTTCCAATAAAAATGGAGCTTTGCCTTTACCATTTGCCCATGTTCCTCCGCATTGCTTGACTTTAGAATAGAAGAGTGAATCAATTCACTACCATCTACACAGGAATATCTGGCCTGAAAAGCAAGAAAGACGAGATCAAACAGGGTAAAGCACCAAATCAGCTTCAGTTTGAGTAACATAATAGGCTATATTTGTTTTTAAATTTTCCACTTCAAAATATACACTACTATCACTACACTTTTTAAATTTGCTCTCTTTCTCTTACTTTTACACAATTTCCAATAAAAACACACCTAAAACACACTTCCAAATATTAAAACAAACGTAGCCACTTTTAGTGAAGTCCAATGTCATGTTGTCAATGTCAATAACTGCTCGGCCATTAAATAAAAGATAAAGATATCTGTGATACATGAACCAGAAATACATGTGAATTAACTTGTTCGTAAACACATTATTACACTGATTATCAAAAAGCTTAAATATTTTATTTGAACAATAATTAAAGTTAAATTCAAAATCAAGAAGATATGCATCTAAATAAATATGCCAAAATTGACTGTCTAATTTTCACAACCTTGTCCTGTGAAAAAAGGCAAGAAACCAAGAAAACTAGAATTTTTTAGCATAATTTGCAGCTAGGCACAGACTTCAGAAACTTCAAGATAACAAATGGAGATCAAATGTAAATTTTATACATGGCTGCTTTGTGGAAAACATTTTAGAAGGAATATAGAGGTCTTCTGTGTCGTCCATTCGATAAAAATATTAAAGTTGCAACTGATTTATCACTAACAGTCAACCTCTGCTCCAGCGGAACAAGAAACAGATTGAAATTAAAAGATGAACATCGAGCAACTTCCAGCTCTCCTTTCTTTTTTTTCTCTTTTTCGTCAAGCAGAGAAACATGGTATCAGTGAGCAACAAATTTGAGGCTGAAGGCAACAACCTTGTATTACCTGATCAAAAGTGAGTTCAAATGTTTGTACTGCTTCACTAAAGTTGCACATTGAAGAGTCATCCCATGCAATTGTTGCAGACAAGAAAGTGATATCGTCAAATTCATCCAGCTCAATCTGTTGAAAAGATAAATTGATTATAGAAGAGCTACAATTAACTAGTAGAAGCACACCTTTAGTCTCAGAATTCTACTTTGGAGTTATTAATAATACAAGGTCATGACTAAGCATAGCATAAAGTAAGAAGCATGATATATTACCTGGGGAATGAAAAGGTAAAATGAACCATTCTGATACTTAATAGTTTCCATTTTTGAGTCAAACTCGATATCCAAGAAACCGTAAGCCTTTGAAGATGTTGATTCGGCTGGAAGAAATCTGCAGAAAAAATGATCAGGTTATTTACATAATGAGGATAGAATGGAACAGAAAACAAATTGGTAGTCCATTGTTGCATATGACTGTTGAACAGAAATACTTTACAATGAAAGCTCCAGTATGGGTTATGGGCAGAAACAACATCATACAATTAAAGACGTTTTTACTAGTCCATTTCTTAAAACAAACATGATTCCAGAAACTAAACTGTGTTTTACTATTTTTAGCTTAAGCTTCCATGCAGCTGTCTGCATTACTCAACCAAGCAGGCCTTCCAAAAGTAGGAGGGGAACCAATAGAGATGTTAAGAGCACAAAAATAAAAACACAAATAAATAAATAACTACAGAAGTCTTTACATTTAACAGTAGATATGAACCAGTAAAGTAGCACGCACATGAAGCTAACTAAGGAGGAAAGCAAAGAAAGCATCAATTAGTGTACCTCTGCATAGCAGTTAATTCTCCTGAAGCATCAGGAGAACACCCCTTGAAGTTGACAGCTGAACCCATACCAAAAACCCCCCTTGTTCTTCCAAGAGTAAGGGACTTAAATGTTGGACTTTCCTTCTCATTGGATAGGAAAAATAAAGGAAACACCTTTGATGACTCTGGTTGGGAGCAAAACCAGTTTAACGATTTTGCACTCGGAGGCACTGCAACCTGAGAAAATAAAAGCTTAAAGCTCATGTGTTCGTGGGAAGATTATGATATTCTAGATAGAATTTCTCTCTGCAACGTGCAAAGTGTGCGATCATGGGCCTACTGATGCATTATCTAATAAAATTCCACTACAACATGAAACCAATTTAGAATGCAAATTCCTCCTAAATCAGAAAAACATGCAAATAATTCTAAAATGAGGAATTTCTGAGCATTAAGTCCTAAATATTATGTAATGAAAGAAACTACTTCACAACCCATCAAACAAACTAGGAAAGCTCATCACATATACATGGTAACCCAGATTAACTCAATCATCTGAATCGAAGTCCAAGGATCTCAATTAACTAAAGAGTGAAAGAAAATCTCGGAACCAATCAAATACTTATTTCATGGAACAGCTCAATGGGTTCAATAAGGAAGACCACCCAAAAACAAACACAAGAAATAGTTAAAAGAAATGAAGACGACCGAGGGTTCACATGATTCATAAGATTATTTTCCACAGAAGCTCAAATAATCAAAATCATGAAAGACAAATAAATTGATCGCCAAGTACCTGAAATCTGTACATCCCACTTGAAGAAGGAGGAGGAATGGACTTCAGCTCCTCCACAGCCTCCTTAACCCTATCCAATCCTTGCTCCAAACTCAACGCAGGCGGCAAATTACGCGTAATGCAAGTGTTAACCAGCAATGCAGCATCCTCACCTTCCAAGACTCTATCCATTCCCATTGAGCTTCTCACAACCTACAAGATCACAAACGCAAGAAAGAAAATAAGCAAAACCAAAGACAGTCCACAACGTTAAAATCCATAAAAATCGAATCTTTGAGCATCACCACCTTAGAAATGGGATTTTGGCGGTAATTGAAGTGTGTGAAGCATGGTGAGGCAGGTTTTAAAAAATGGGCGCGCTTAGTAATTGTTATGGTCTTTTGGTGGGATTGGAGGGGTGATAGAGGGAAGGGGAGAGCAATTTGAGCGTATAAGGTTAAGGGGTTCATTGCTAATGGAGGTTCACTGAAGCAAGAGGAGTGAGCCAAAGCACGGTTGTTGCCGCTACAAGAAGACATGTATATATATACTCGCAATCTACTCTCACATTTTATGCAACTGCTGCACGTTGTTGAATTTTTTGTTTTTTATTTACTCGATGAATTTCTTTAACTTGCAATTTTCAATTTTCAAATGGCGCAGTTGACTAATGAAAATCTTGTATTGATCATTTGAAAACAACAAGAAGTACGAAGTTGTGGGATAATGTAACTTGAAGCAAAAGTCTTTGTTTGGATGTAAATTATGGTGATGAAAATATAAGAAGAAATATTTTATTAAATAATATATTTGAAAATGTAGATTTTGATTAGAATAAAATTGTCCATAATTTATATCCAAACACATCCTTAGCTTTTCTGCAGTACACAAGAAAATAATATATGTAAATAAAAATCTATGTACCTTACTTAAAAAAAAAAAAACCAATTTTAGGATGCAAATTTGCATCCATTAAAATGTATTCTTTTAATATATTCTATCCAACAAAATAACTCTTTTTACTTCTCGTCTCTGTTACTTTAAATTTTTCTGTTTTACTTTAAGTTATTTTTAAGTTTATGTATCAGATTTTCTATCAACATAATTTGTACTCAAACAAAGCCCCTAGTTTTATTTTATAAAATCCAGTATAAAATTTAAAATAAACAATTTTAGTATATGTATTGTGTTTTCTAATATGGCACCTAATATAAATGCTTCCAATTCAATGTATGTATGCAATAATAACAAATTCCAGTTACTTTTGGTTGGTTTTTGAATAATATAAGCAATTCGAGTGGTTCATTTTTGACTTAGTCCACCACACGTTGGTTTCTCGGAAATGGGCTGTAACCAATTGTGTGGATTGTTAATTCCACACGACATAATTCATTCCAATTCTTCCCTCATAGAAGTGACAATTAGCCAAATTCAACAAACAAAAAAGGCTGCTGATTTGAATAGCCATTTTTTCCCAGTAAATAAATAGGGTGGATTACAAGTGGCTTCTATGGGCCTTCAATATTTAATGCACATTTTATTTACAAACATAACACAGCTGATAACATACGAATTCTACTTTATTTGACCCGCAACCATGGTTGAATATTGGTTTGGAAGACGACGTGACTTTTTTCAAGTTTACAGAAACTAAAATGCAATAGGTCTTGAGTAATGCAAGAAACATGGCCTAAACCCTAAAGGCTGCTTTGTGTAGTCAATCAACATTAATTGGTCTTTGAAATCCAACTTTTTTTTTGGCCTTTCGATTGAGAAAGACTACATTCTGTGAATATCGAGAGCCCTGGTGAAGGCTACACAATCCATTGAAAGAAACAAACCATGGTTTTAGATATTAGGCTTTGGAGTATGTATTGATTGTCTCGTTGTGTATAGATACGTGTTTTTTATTATAGCACATATATATTGAAATATAAATTAATCCATGTACGTGGATAGAGTGTATTATTTCATGGACTTATTATAAATATGGGCATTTTTTTATACTAGCTGATACAGAAAATTAACATCACTATTTTCAGTCTCAAAAATTCAAAATGTCATGCCTAGATAAATTATGAGAAATTGTTATAGCTGTTAATGATATTTATTCATCGATCGTGGGTTAGACCCATGTTAAAATTATGAGTTGTCCAAATTCAAACTATTATAAGTGAAGGTCTATAGCCTCATTAAAATTGCATGTGGCATGCCTCCGTCATCCTGCATTTTCTTGATACATTTAGGGCTTTCTGAAGTGCCGTGAGGAGCATTGAAGTTAGCTGTAAATCATACGTGAAGAGAACCTATCTAGTCTTACAATTAACACCCGGGAATTAGCTAGAAGTTTTTAAATTAATATATGTCCATGGTTACTTGCTCGTCCAGTTTGTTAATTTGACTAGTGGAACTAGCAATTCAATCATTTTGGAGAAACTTATATGGTAAATTTTAATGGGTGCAAATCTCATATTTGGTACATTAACAAATTATCCTTCAATTAGTGTATGAATTTTTTTTTTTTTTTCCTCTCTTTAATAGAAATTTGTTGTTTTTTTACATATAGTATTAATAATGTAGTGCAGAATCTGGGGTTGTTCAGAAAAGGATAAAAGAAGCTGGAATTGGATTATATATGCCAGGGTATGATTTGCAGTTGTTCAATCATTTTGTTGCTTTTGAATTATTAACATTATAAGAAAATGGGTTGAGTAAAGAAAATAATATGTGTGGTCCCAATAATAATTAAGAGTACCTAATCCTTATTATTATAGGTATAATGAAATAAATTTATCTAATTAATCATCTACAAGCTAACTAGACAAATTTAGCTAATTAATCATTTACAAGATATTTTAATGCCATCAGGATTATAAATTATCATAATGTGGTTCAATCATTGGAACTGCATCTAGAATATGAATTGGCTGATTCTGGGCGGAATTTAATTAGAATTATAACTGTTTAATTTGACCTTTTATCTAAATTTTATTGTTAGGAGTGTTATTTGGCATATAGGTGAGAACCATGAATTAATCTCACATTATTAGAGCAGTAATATTAACTAATATGTGTGTGTGTGTGTGTGTGTGTGTTAAGAAAGTATTTAGTGAGTGTGTCTTCTAAGTGAAAAGGCCAGTCATATCATATGACAAGATTTTTTGTAATTTTGACCCTAGCTAATATTGTCGAATGTGCAACTTAAAATTATTTATTGAATAAACTAAATAATTAGATTAAAAAGGGGGGAAAATGATTTTGCTATAGCTACGTCACAGCGAGGCATTATTAATGCTGTGATGTAGTGCCTTAATGTTGCATGCTTTGGACCCATTAAAATCAGGAAGTACTATTCAATGTTTTTCCAAAAAAAATAAACAAATAAATAATTTTTTTTTCGGTTGAAGCAATTGGTTTACATAATTTATATCATCGATATTTATACACTGCATATTAAAAATATAAAAGAATTTGAGTGTACAATATGTAATTATTAAAATATTTATAATTTTTATGTATTCTCTTCTCTTTCTACTCCATCCAAAATTTCATTTATTTATTTCACTCACTTTTTTTAATATTAATTTATTCTATTTTTCTTTCTCCTTTTGTTATTTATATACGCATACAGGGATAGCCCTTCTATTTTAATTTATCGTGTTCTTTTTTCTTTCAAACTTCACTCCCAATTTTAATTGATCACACTTTTAATTATTTATTCCTTTTTTATTTTTATTTTATATAATTATACACATCAATTGTGCTTTTTAATCACTAGTATATTTTTACAGAGATAAAAAAAAATTTAATATTTACTGTATATATCAAAATAAACCAAAACAAATTAACAAATATAAACGATTAGGAAAATAAAAAATTACCGATACAAAAAAAAATTCATTAATCCTTTTTAAATAAAGAATTTTGGCATGATTTTGAGATACTTGAACACTAAAGACTAAATCCTCGAATTGTTTCTGAGATAAAATTAAGAATCAATCAAACACTTTACATAGTTCTATGTCCAAGAATTTGGGCTCTTGTAATGGGCTCTTCTGTGTGGAAGAAAACCTCAACCACACAGTGTTCCAAGCCCAGAACAATGCCTGGAAAGCTAGGACTGATTGTTACTTGGAGATTTTCTTGTTCATTATCTACAACAATACCTAAAAATTTAGTGAAGCAAAAAGTGAGAAAAGTGGAAAAGAAATGAAATGGAATTTCTGGCTGCACTTTGATTTTATGGTATCCACAGTAATTATTTGGAAATTTTAAAGTGTTCGATGTATGTGAAAATAATACACACACACACAAATTTTACAGTTTGAATATATAATGAATGATTAGATGGTCAGTATATTTTAAAACTAATATTTTATAAATTGAATAAAAAAATACTCATTGACTTCAAAAATCTAATGGTAACATAATTTTTTTTTTTTGAAAAAATCAATAAAAATGCGCTACTGATTTTTTTTTTTGCAAAGAGATGCAATGGTTTAATGCTTTTACTATACATTTTTGACATTGGGGCTTTTTTTCCAGATAAAAAATTAACACAATATTTTTTTTCAACTTATCCTTCCACAAGTTCAAGAGAAAATCGTTGTAATGAGTGTGTACAGAAACTAATATATCATGCAGTAATCTTTTTTTCCTTATACAACAAAAATATATTAACGTCATAGCAATGGTACACAAAAGTAACACAGTCGTATTCTTTGACCTTTTGAAAGCCCAAGGGGCTACCATCCCGAAACAATATAAATAAATAAATAAATAAAACCCTATTAATAAATTTAAAGTTGCAATTTATTTAATCTTTCAAACAAGTCATGCCTACCAATTTCTGATGGTTGCACTCAGAACTTTTGTACAGAGGACACTTGTGGCATTTACAAAACTTTATTTATTCAAAGAGGAAACAATCCCATTTCACTGTACACAAAAGCGGTATGAACAGAAAACTACGCAATTAAACTGTTAGTTTAGATCTGTCGTGACTGTATCCTTGAAAAAAAATGCTTACTCTACGTCACAAAAACAATAATAAATGACAACTTGAACCAGGCACTCATTCAGATTAATCCTTAGTCAAATAAAATCCACACATATAATGTTTTCACTCATTTTAGCATCAGAAACGCCTAAATATTGGTTTGAAATTGGTTGCTAATGGGCACGAGGACAAGCAGACAACAATTTGCACTCAGTGGCTGTGAAGACTTTTGAAGCCTTTGTCCATAGTGGCTGGCGTCAATTTTGATCTGCACCTCAGCCACAGGTTTCAGTCGTATCTATGAGAATTTTCAGTACTTCTGTATCATTAGTTCTGCCTGCTGCTTTGAAATTTTGTATTCACTGAAATAAAAAGCTAGTACAAATAGACTTTACATAGCCAAGAAAACCCTATTTTTGAACCTGAGTAATTTTCATGGAATTATCCAGTTCATGGGGTGATTTTTTATTTTGGAATAGCGTGGGAAAGTGTTTTGATGTTTTGGAAATTGCTTTCTGTTTTATTTTATTTATTTTTGGTGACCAAACACACTAAAAAATTCATGTTTGAACTATCAAAAATTGATAAAGAGGAAAATAGCGTTAGTTATAGAAAATTAGACAGCGTACTGGGAATGATTTTTTTTGGTAAACTGTTTTCTGAAGTGGGATTTCAATCAGAAAATCAAAATTAAATGTAATTTTAGATGTGTAACTTATTGTGTGTGTGTGTTTGTGTGTGGTGAGTTAGGAATACTAATGGAAACACCCAAAAAGGAAAAAAAGAAAAAAAAAAAAAGTAATGAAATTGACAGCAATTAGTTTGTGCCACTTTTTTCTCGTTCGGTTCAAAGATGACGATAAGTACAGAGCACTAATTCCTTGTAATGCCAATATCAAGCATGCAACTGTATTATATTTTAATTTATATAGTATGTTATATTTACATTGTCGTCAAATCAAGAATTTGACAAATATAGGTGGGAAGCATAGAACCCACTGATGTGGTTCCAAGTTTTTTTTCAATTATTTTTCTTTCTAAATTGTGTTTTAGATGTTAACTCTAAAGTTAACATTGGCAATATTTATTGCAATAATACGGCTAGCTAACAGAGTCCTGGATAGAATTCTGGTTGAATTAGGATCTACATTTAAAGTACCTGTCCGAATTGTGTTAACAATTTCCGTATTCGAGTTTTATTATTCGTTGCTGCATTTAGACGTTGATTCATTGTTGCAATTAGAGTGGCAGCAACATGAACGTTGCATTTCAAACAATAGACTTTGGACCATAGACTCAAGGAAGGAGGTGACAGCTGTCCCTTAATTGCGTATTCCATAAAATTTCATATTTAAATAAAACATTTTATTTTTTCGTTTTGCATTTTTGTCCTCTTGTAAGAAGTAAAGTTTGTATTTGCCTCCTTCAGAACACTTGAAATAAAATTCCATCTCTTTTCTTAAATTTTGTAGAATATATTTGTAAAATCCCAACCCTTTTTACATGTATATGAACTCCTTACACTGTTTCTTTATATTTGTAAACAAAAAACAAAAAATGAAAAATCCCTTTGAGAGAAATATTATGACCAATTATTATCTAGGCAAAAAAAACTCTGGAATTAATATTATACTTTCAAAAAAAAATCGATTAAACTGGTACTAGTTATTTGGATAATAATTAAACCAAAAATTGTCCATTTTGCATAAATGAAAACGATATTTGCCCATCAAGTACTTGTTTCGTACATAAAAGGGTCGCTCAATTTATTAATATTTTCTTAATTGATTGAGTGACTTAATCGCTCCATTCTTGCCACATAGAAGTTAACATCTCAATAAGGGGCATTTAAATTAATTAATTAATGTAGGTGATATATAGATACATTTAATGTGCTTCATCCATTAGTTTAAAATGAACACGCAAAATCTACCTAAATCATATATCCACATTAATGCTAGTGGATTAAGACCTGCGTGGGTCATATGCAAGAAGGAGTTGATGATATCATGCGGGTAAACACATTAATCATTATTGCGCCATCCCCACCGTTAAACATATAAATCGGAGGAAGTATATAAACAAACAATTCGACAACGAGATCAAAAATCAATGATTATTGTAAAGCAGATTATAATGTTTGCAAAAAATATATATATATATATATATATAATATACATCCTATTTACAGGAGAAGAAAGTATGTGGAAATTGATGATGGGCTTATCCTATCTGAGCCAGTGAGAAATGCCTTTTACAGAGAGAAGAGGAGAAGAAATTTATATATATAAAGAAAACAAAAAAGTAGGATATTTTTTACTGGGGGCGAAAGTGGCGATAAAGGTACCAAGAATTTGGCATTTCATGATGGCATTGCCAAGTTAACACTGAAAATTTTGATGTTAAAATAACGTGGTCATGACTTATGGTCTGCCAAAAAAGTGCGAGTGTATATATATGTAACACTTTTTTTGTAATAACTAATTATATAATTAACATGAAAAAGTTAGAATTATATTTAAAAACGTATTTTTCAGTTATTTAAATTTTCTAGGGTAGTTGACACGAGATCATAGCTAAATTGAACAGATAATTTATGAGCCAATGTACGGAACAGTGTAGTTTCTTAGGAGATGCTTCAAATCTTAATTCCCATTATACTTGTGCTTGTTCAAGCTAGAACCCAAATGCTAATTGGTGTTTGGCTAATCTTATTTTAAAGAGTTTATTTTGATAATGTAGTTTATATGATATTTTTGATATTATAAATTCATAAATCTTATTTTCTAAAATGAGCCAATAAAGTTTTAGAATAAAAATAATAAAATCATCTTATTGAAATTTATAATTGTAGATAATCGATTATATTTTTTTCTTGTAATTATAGTGAAAATAAATTAAATATTATTAATTTAATGTAATTATAAATATTTATGTAGTTCTTAATACATAAAATCAAGTAAATATCTAAAATTAGTGGGAAAGTGCCAACTTATTTTTAAAATGTTACAAGTTTCAAATATCTTATATTGTAGCCTATAAACTATTTTATTAAAAATTTTACTAGACACTTCTAGAAAAATTTATAAGTTCGTCCAAATACCAAGCACATGTACATTTACTTGTAAATAGAAACAAAAGGGGTAAGCAATTTTTGTTTTTATTTTTGAATATGTGTTAATTTTAGGTGCATTATTTTTAAAATTATATAAAAATATAAGAGAAAAAAAAGATAAAATTTAAAAAATAAAATTACTGTAATGCATATTTTTGTATGCTAAATTTGAAAGATAAAAATGCATGAAAAAATATTATGCTTGATTTTGGTTAAAGTAAGTTTTAGTGGGGCTGGCCTCGGAATCCATTTGCCATAGGCTTGAACTGAAAGCGGTGCAGCGCAATCAAGAGGATAAGTGGCACCTATTTTTTTGGTTGTTACAATTCAAACAGTATAGGAGCCCCCAAAAATACTTTGGTTGTCCTCATCAATCTTGTCTGTCATTTTGCTTCATTTTTCTCCTAATCATTTTTTGTGACAAATGGTGAATAAGCCCTCACTTCCTTCACCTCAGTCCCCCTCCGTACGTTACAATCTCCTCATCTCATTTTCTCCAAAGTAAGTAAATAATGACATCATTTGACTCAATATTCGAACTCTTCCACAAGAACTTGCAGAAATTAATCCCCACGTAGAGTTTTAAGAATGCTACCGGTTATAATAATACGTGAAGTCCAGATCACCTAAATTGTATGGACATCTGAAATTATTCTGTCGACCCCACGTCTTGTGCATCTTGCAATGAGAACAGCACTTGCTCACTATTAATGGGAGGTGCTTCACATGGCCATGAGACTAGGGTTTGCATCTGTTGTCCTTTTCTTTCATACATATGTCTTGTTGTTTTCAATGTAGGTTGTACAGTTGTAGGACCTGGAAATATCGTTTGTCTTTTTTTATCAGGATGATTGTGGCATTGTGTAATTAAATTATTAATTATGCGATAAATGGTGTTCATCATTCAACGATCGGAGCAGGAATAAATGAGTGACATATATCTGTAAGTTCGTGCCTTTGTTTTTGTCGCGACTCCGAACGTATATTTTCTTTTAATGAGGGACAGCCATATATTGATTTAGGGTTACCGAAACGTCAGAAATTTTGTTTTAGCTCCAACGTTTATTAGTAAATGCATGTAATCGCATCAATTAATTAACATCAAACAATTAAAATAAACTCTTAACATATCTATACACACACACGCATACATATATACTATATTATTAAAGTGTGTGGGTTTACTTTAGTAACATAATGTGAATTTACCCATATATCCTTACTTTAAATTCTTTTTCTCTATCCTCCATTTCTCTATTTTTTTTTAAAGTTATAATATATATTGTATTTGTGTTTTTCTCTTAAATTTTCTTACTTTTCTATTCCTTTTGATCTTCTTCATTTCTTATTTCAAAAACTATTAATACTTTTAGTTTTAAATAATCTTATTTTTATTATATAAAATTTAATAATTTTATAATATATATTATATTATTAAGTGTGTGGGTTTACTTTAGTAACATGATGTGAATTTACACATTTATCCTTACTTTAAATTCTTTTTCTCTATCCTCTATTTTTCTTTTTTAAAGTTTTAATATATTTTGTATTTGTGTTTTCTCTTAAATTTTCTCACTTTTTAATTTCTTTTGATCTTTTTCATTTCTTATTACAAAAATTATTTATAATTTTAATTTTAAATAATATTATTTTTATTACATAAAATATAATAATTTTATAATCTATATTACATTATTGTGTGGATCTACTTTGGTAATATGATGTGAATTTACACTATCCTTATTTTAAATTCTTTTTTTCTATCGCCCATTTCTCCATTTTTTAACTTTTAATATATTTTGCATGTGTTTGCTCTTAAATTTTCTCACTTTTCAATTTCTTTTCGCCTTCTTCATTTCTTATTTCAAAAATTATTTATACCTTTAATTTTAATTAATATAATTTTTCTTATATAAAATATAATAATTTTGTAATCTATACTATATTATATATTAAATGTGCAGTTCTACTTTGGTAACATATGTGAATTTACACGTATATCCTTACTTTAAATTCTTTTTCTCTATTCTACTTTGGTAACATGATGTGAATTGTGTGTGTGTGTGTGTAAATGTCGGCATTAACTAATGTGGAATAAATCCAGATTTTCCTTACTTCTCATTTACAATATTTAGAATTAAATTCTGTAATTTTTTCTACAAAAAACAACATGCGAATATTCATCTACTTGAAGAGTCCTGCATACAATTTATTATCTCAACACAGTGAAACCAAATTAATATCCAACTAAAGATGGATTACATTTTCTATCTCAAATTTTTTTTTTTGTCACAATGCGTATCTTTTCACAAATCCTTTGATTGGAAAGAATTTTCTCCTAAGGTTCCTTGTAAATTCATCCTCCACCATTATTGCACGGAACTCGTCTCTCATTCTCATCTTAGCTTTTGAGGTATTAAGAAAATGTCCATTAGTGGGGAATCACCTAATAAGCCAAAACCCCATTTAAAAAACAATAGGTGGTGATCATAGAATATTGAAACACCACACCAAATTTCCCATACCAAAAGAAAAAGCTTTTGCGGTTGCAAGTTGCTACCTCACGGATTTGCCCAAAGCTTTTTCTGATACATATGCAATAATTATTTTATTATATGTAAAGAAAAACCTTTTCAAATTCATTCTCTAGTGGCCACTATAGGATAGATGTGTAAGAAACGAATTTTATAATTGAATTGGCTAACTAAAATGATCCACCTTCCAAGTGAGAAAATGACACCCCAAAATTGACAATTTGGCTAACCTAATGCGAGCACATATGGGCACATAACTATCTACCTATGCATGCACTCGTGTGATCGTCTCACATAAAGAAATAAATATATTATATCATATCTTTAGTCTATCATTATTCGATAATAAAGATATATGATTGCACATTATGCAAATACCTGATTACTCTTATCTAATATTGTTTTATCTTTTCTATCTTTTCTTCTTTTCTTTCAATTAATTGTTTTTAATTTAGTGCTTGAGTCCATTTTAATTGCACAAATTACAAGTACATATCTAACCTTGTAGTTGCATAACTAAAGTCACACATTTATTCTTATTGTTAATTCTTTATCCTTTTCTACACTTTATAACCCCTTTTTCATATATCTTTATTTATGTCTTCTTTTCAAACTTTTTATTTTAAATTTTTATATTTTAGATAATATTACTTTTATTTTTTAATATACAATCATTTTATAGTTTATAAATAATTTTACACATATATAGAGTGTGAATTTTTCTAGTATATAGATAATGCGTAAGAAGGTTTTGCAATTGTTTGAAAAAGGTTTGGGGAAAACTTCTTTGAGTGTTGTCTTGATAAATTATATATAACAAATATTAGCGGTGCTTTTGGCATTGTCCTTGTTCTTCTTGGTTAGAGGATAGTGGGGTAGTTCAATTGAAGAAATAGATCCTATAATGAAGAAGTAAGTTGATGATAAGCTCTAGGGGCTCACAAAAAATTCATTTTTACTTTTTTTTTTTTATTTGGGGTTGATTAATAAGGTATAAATCAAGGAAAGCAAGAATTTTCGTTACTCATTTATATAAGAAGATTGCTTCATAACCATTACATCTTGCTCACTTTATAGCTTTCAAGCTGTCGTCTTAAAATCTTTGTTAGAACCCTACGTTAATCGGGTGTCACAAGATGTTTAACCTTCAAAAACAAGCTTCATAAACAGTAGTTATACAGTATTACTGTTAATGTGAAGCAAATATCAATAGCTTTGTTCTTGATGAGACTTAGATCTGCTTTTTTTTTTTCTTTTTTTTTTTTAAAGAAGGGAAAAAATTCTGAATCTAAATTAGATACTTCTAGATTATCACATTTAGAGGCATTTGGCTGAACGTATAAGTTTTTTAAAATATCTTATAAGATGTTTAAAAATTTAAAAACTTTTTAAAAATGTTTGATAAAGTTTTTTTAAAGAAAGCTTATAAACTTTCATAACAAAATATTTAGAATAAGCTCCTTAAAATTAGGTTGACTTTTTCAAACTTATTTTTAAATATCTTATAAGTTATTTCATTATATATAACAAAAATGACATAATTAATATCTTCTATTACATTATATTGATAATATTTAATTTATATTTATCATTATTATACCAAAAAAATTATAATTAATTATAATTATAGATTTCAACAAAATCTGATAAGATATTTTATTTAAATACTTTATTAATTTATTTTAAAAATAAGATGTTTGAGTATATAAGTTTTAAAAATATTTTATAAATTATTTGATATTATAAGTTATTAAAAATAAGATAAACCAAACACCCTCTTAATATGGCAATAAAAATAATAATATATTTGTTTAATTAAGTCACTTCTTACTTTACGACTTCGGTGGCTGAATACCCAAGCATATGTACCTTTGCTCCTCATCTTTGAGAAATTAGGCATGCATAAGATAATATATGAGCAGCATAATCTGATTCCTGATTCTATGAATGAAAAGACAAAAGCAGATCACTTGCAGAGTGAAGACAGTACAGTATATTCTATCTTATCCTCTTCACTACAAGCTTTATAGTCTGAGAAGACGATTAGGGCAAGAGCAATAGGTGAACCAAAAAGGGGGAGGGTAATGGTAATGGCAATGGCATCTTTCTATTGTCTTGTGGAATTTCTCCCAAACTCGGCGCATAGCAGACAGTCATCTTGATGTAATAAGTAAAGCAAAGCCCTTCTGAGAGGAACTTAAGAAAACTAGGCATTACAACTTCCGCTCCTGGCTCTCATACAAACTTGTTAATGATTGATTTCTTCAGAAAATTTGAGTGATTATGATTAAGTTGATGCTAAAGTTGGGAAGTTCTACAAGTTCCCACTTGCCAATTGCCCTTGGCACCAGATGACCGGACAGCCAATATTGTCAAGCAGAAACATAAGAAAGTGGCAGCATGAAAGAATGTTGGAGGCACAAATTCTATCAAAGGCCGTTCGGCTCCCAAAAAGACAAGATTGCCCTTTCCATAGTTTCCATAACAACGAGCCAAGATAATCAACTTTAAGAAAACCCTTTGTTTCAGATTAAAGTTGGAGCCCATTAGAACAAACAGCATCATTTTACTTTTAACCAGAGTTATTAATATTAAAATTGCAGCCAAAGTTTAGGTCTGATGTAAACAGTAAGGACCATAAGAATTTGACATATGGGTCCCTTACTATCCTTATAGCTAAGTGCTTGTTGAGTCATCAAATAATTATTAATATTGACATCTATATATTTCTTGCAGGTCTTAATAAAATGTTTAACTTTACTAGATTACATCATCAGTCATAATACCTGATTGGCCATGATATATGGTTTAACAATATTCCAGAGCTGGCTTTGCTTTTTAAAGGTGCATGACTCCAGCGCTAGATTGACTTGTAACCATTTGCTTATTGTTTTCATTTTTTTATTCTTCCTTGTCAAAATAATGCATCCCATGATCGCTAACTTTAATCCCTGGTAAGCATTACATTTGAAACTCATAATTATCCAAAACCCTATTTAGAGTAAATCAGCCAAACTGATTCATAATCACACTACATGCAAGGTGCAACATCACATAACATGCTGGATGGGAATGACATGATACATCTACATAACCTTTTCTAATCTCAATAACATAACTAAGGCATAATAGAAGGCAACTTACATAATTAACAAGAATGGCACCATTCATTACATGCTAGGCATGCATCAACTCATTTATCTGTTTGGATATATGTCTCAAGTATGCTTATGTAAGCCCCCTGAAACTGTTGCTCAGCTTCTAAGTCTGCCGCATACCGTTACCCTTCTCCTATAAATTTCCCTCCTCTCAATGCAGCTGTGTCAACCCCACCAGCTCAAGCCCTTATCTGCACAACAAAGTCTAGAATAAACTCTTACATCATACGCATCCATGATTCCATCAAAAACCCAAGGAATGAGCTTCTTTTCTTCTGAAAAGCCCCCATCCTTCCCTGCCGACTTTGGTTTGATGCAAAGCAACTTACCAGCATTACACTGGAGCAGATTCTTAACCACCCTGTCAAACTGCCAAACCCCTCTCCCCGGGCTTGATGAAGTGGTTCCGAATTCCACGTGCATCAGCAGTAACTCCACCTCTGATGAACGAGAGGAACATCAGCTGAGGATCATTGATGAGAGAAAGCAAAGGAGAATGATATCCAACAGGGAATCTGCCAGAAGGTCGCGGATGCGGAAGCAGAGGCACCTTGATGAGCTCTCGTCCGTGGTTCTTCGTCTTAGGACCGAGAACCACAATCTCATGAACAAGTTAAACCATGTGTCTGAGAGCCATGACAGAGCTGTTCAAGAGAATGCAAGGCTCAAGGAAGAGGTTTCCGATCTTCGCCAAATGCTAACAGATCTCCAAGTTAGTAATTCCTATGCCATCTTTAGGGATCTTGAAGACTTTCCTTGCAACACAGCTTATCTCAGGGCTGAATCTTCCTGCCAGTCAGTCAGCACTTCCACAAACCACCTTCACTAAACATGATGAGCTCTTTAATACCTTTGAGAGAAAGAGTGTGTGTGTGTTATCCATTTAGCTTTTTTATATCTGTACTGTTTAAGCTTGATGCCTAATGAATGTTTCCTGAATTCGATCTGCATAAGATTGAAACCAACCAGGATATGTCTTGATTCTTGAACCTTAACTTTCAAGCATGGTTTGGCTCAAATCACTGCAGAGAATTCAGTTCATCGCCGCCGCATAATTGTCCAGATGGTGACTCCGAAATTTAAGTTAAAAAAAAATTCCCTTCACCATAATGTCCAAATCTATGGATTATCATTACTTTCTTCCATTATCCATTCTGATTGCTCCACCAGGATAAATGTCCAGATAGTCAACTGGAAGGTATTCCCAGGGGCAGTGCCCTAATCCACAGAGCAGTATGGTGGTGGGACAAAAGGCGGTGGAGATGATGGCCTTAGTGGCTTATAACCCAAGAGCTACCACAAGAATCAACAACATTTGACAGAAAACGCACTATCACTCGGCACCTGTTCTTGTCTTATTGTGATGCAAGTAGCGTATATGTAGCAACACTCAGTCCTCACTTTACCAATTCAGATATCATGCCGAAGTAAACCAAGACTGAGATGCTACCATATGTGCATCTCACTGTCGTTGCATCTCATTTCCGACGAAGATGCTGCAGAACATGGTCCTAAATGTCGTTTACGTGGTGTTCCTGAAAACATGGTTCATGAACATTAGATCTAAGATCTAACACAGTCTAATGGAAAATCATTTGAAAGCGATAGGGCCACTCATAGCTGATACTAATGAAGCTAAACCATGTTGACTTATCTGGGCAGATGTGTCAATTGAGACAAACTGACCAGAGTAAAAGATACTATTAACATTAGGAAAAGAAGATAGACAAACATTGAAAGTCTTAATAGAATCTCTCATTTGCTAGGGGAGGCCTCAAATACGAGCAAATTTATGGTGAAACTACTGGACTAACCGTTTAAGATAGTTCTTAATTATAGGATCAGAGCCCTTTAAATAATGCAGAGGACCTTCACAGAGATTCTGTCAATCTTTTATTTCCCCACAAACTCGGTTTAACTTTTTGAGAATTGAATTTTGTTTGTAGTTGGAACTGAAAGTACCCATCTTATGCAAGCTACAACCCAACCAGTGCCAGAAAAGAAGTCTAATCATTTATTATTGCTAGCTACTGAACAACTTTATCTTCATAAAGAAGAGAGGAAAAAAAGGGCAACCAGTTTCTTGAAAAGTGAATCACAGGGTATGCTTATTTCAAGGAGGGTAAAAAGGATACGAGCCTGAGGACAGTGAAAAGGGATTGAAGAATAGTTTCCAGTTCTCGAAATGAGCAATTGCAAGTTGCCATCTTGCTGGTTTTGCCTTCATTTGCAGCTTTTAGTGCTTGTGTTTATCAGGGACGTAACATGTATAATACATATAGATTTTGTCATAATAATTCGATATTTAGTTCAAGCCGCTTCCTAAGCATTTTGAAAAGACTCAGCATAGATTTACAAAGGAAAATTAACTTACATTAAAACTAAGTTGACACTGTCAAGACTTAAAAACCTGAGATTGAGAATTGCTCAAATTCTAGCTAGCTCAAGACACCAACCAAACATATTCACTGCCATATGCTTAGTTTTTTGGAAAAATTTTCAAGAAAAATTTGGCCCTAAGTTTTTGCCATACGCTACTCCTTTTCCATCCTCCATTTACCAACAATATTTTATTCAAATAATATACCAAACCATTCTTATAAATATATAATAATATTTTATTTAATCAATATATCATGCCACTCTTGCAAACACATTATAATAATAATATTTATTCAACTACCATATCATATCATTTTTACAAAGATATATAATAATTTATAACATTAAATAACTCTATATGTTATTCTATAAAAACATCATTAATATATTTTTTTTCACAAAATTCATTCGCACCAAACTTTTTACTATTTACCTTCAAAAATTAATTCTCATCCAATCTCCTAAAATTAATTTTTACGTAAGGACATTCCATCTAATGACAGCCATTGCATCTCTTCAGTTATTGGGCCAAGCCCATTTGTTTCTGAAGATGACAAAGTTAGTACCCACTATCCTTGGTTGGACCGCTTCAAAGATATGGCTAGTATTTTCTCACACGGGTCTATAGAGTGGACCCCCTTTGCTCATAAAATCGAATTCTTGAATTTGTTCAAGAACAGTTAAGGGAAGAGGAAACAATGGCGATGCTGATGATGGGATTGAGCGTGCAGTGCGTGTTGGACTTCATGGTGGCGGGGATTTCGCTGATGATTGGGCTGGGCTTGTTCGCTTTCATCGCTTCAATTCTGTGCTCTGCTGCTTTCTTCCAGAACGCCAAGGAGATTTCTTGATTGATTCCGGATTATGGGGTTCTTTTGGTATTGGGTAAAACCTTTTTTGGGGTGGGTTTCTTTGTGATTTTTATTTTTTATTTCTCCTTTCTTCACGAGGCTTGCTGTAATTCTAATTGGTTTTTAATATCCGGGACCTGATTTTTTTTTTTTTTTATAGTGATTCTCTAGTGGTTCACCGTTACTTTCTTGACTTTGGATTCTAAGGGGATTAATTGATGGGAATTCTGGGAATGACACTCTAGTTTTGGCCTGTGCAACTGCTTATTCGTTTCAATTATAGACGCTTCAAGAAGCAAATTTTGCATATAATTTGTGTTCTCTACTTTAATGGAAGCCGCTGGTTACGTGTAGTGCCTGCTTTCTTGAATATTTTGGGAAGGTGAAAAGTGTGATGTTGAAGATAAAAGCCGAATATTTTGTCTAATGAAGTCAGAATGCAATACTCAAGGTGAAGGAACCAGCTTGAATCAGGAAGCTATCGGGCTTTTGGATCTGTTGAATCTATGATTGGTTATTCAATCAGTTCGTTTCTGTGCTTTAGTGCGAAGCCCTATATCTTAGTGTAAGAAGCATCTCAAAGGAAGCTCTTTCTTATGGTTCTCTTATTTGTAAAATGCTAGTTTATGATTTACAGATACATGCGTTCTTGCTTTCCTTAATTAGATTGTTTTATATCTATATTGCACATTGAGATCAAACCTCGTCACATCTGGACATATGAATTGATAAACCACATCTACAGTAACATCGGCAGTCTTGAAACAATCCTTGGCTTAAGAAACCGTTTGCTTTCTATAGTCGGTAGAGTGTCAAAAGTCTCGTTTTGAAACTGCTAACTTATTCTGTACCTTCTTACAGCACCATCCAGGAGTTGATATTTGGTGAACTCAGGATATATATATATATATATATATTCTACTTTGCCTACAAATGGCTGCATTCCTGTAGCTCTCAATCCTTGAGTTCCCCAAATATCAACTCCGTGGATGGTGTGTGTGTGTGTGTGTGTGTGTATAAACAAACGCGGTTTTACCCTATTAATGATAATGTGTGATGTTACCTAGTACGCGTTTGTTATCTTAGTTGTATTCAAAAATGCATTTGGTGTATGACAAATATTACAATCTTATATTAAAAATATAAAAAATTTATTAAATATTAAAATTCTGACATTTGTTACAATCTTATTATTTGATTCATTTGTACTACGTGCAGTATCTGCAAAGTTGTTATTTTAGGCATCTAAAGTTTAATATCCTAGTTGCCGTAATCGCCATTGATAAGCCTGTTCTCAAAGTTCTGTCCATTGATGCATCTTTGCCACTCTATACAAATAGTTTAGAAAGGCCAAATACATCTATCTCACTCTTAGCCATTCTGTCATTGTTCTCCTTCTAGTATTCTAATATCTTTACACTGCTCTTATTTGGTCTTTGCACATATCTGTCGTCTTGTGCTACTCCTTCATGATTGTTGGTTGTCTTGGCATCAATTGGATCACCGGGTATCCCCAATACTTAGTCTCATGTGGAGAGTATGGTCTCCACCCATATCTTGGATCCTATGCTGCGGAATCATTAGGCCACAAACAAGAAATGTTGATCAATCTTTCTTATTTTTGGTCTTTCTTGTTGAGGTTTCTAAGTGAGCTTGCTTGATCAAATGCAAAATATTTGAGCTCTAATAATCCGTGGCTATGCTTTTGCAGGTTAAAACGCATATCTTGCTACAACTTCAACAAGGTTCCACCTTTTCGGATAGGCACTTCCCCTGGAGAGTCCGCTTTGGGTCAACTCTGCATCCAAATTATGCTCTCTGCACAGGGAAAGCAATGCATTTGATGCCGTTGTAGTGCATCCCATTTTTAACATGGAAAATAGAACTTTTTTTGTATGCCTTAGTACAACTATACATGCGATGAGAAAGTACCCTCTTTAGCATTCCTTGTGTAGACCAAAGATGTGTTTTAAAGCCTTAAAAGTAAGCATTTTATAAAATTTTTGTTACAGCATGAAATAAACTGGGAAAGATCTCTTATACCAATTAAAAGCAAATTTCCCAAAACCCAAAAAGAAAAGAATTTCTCTATTTTACAAATTGTGGGAAATAAAAAATAAATGAAAATAACAACTATTTTTTGTTTTTCTGCTTTCTAGTATAGACCATCCCTCTAATACCGCCCGGATCCGCCACAAACCCTAACGGCCTGTAAAACCCCAAAACCCGGGGCTCCGAATACAGAGCTATGTTATTGATGCCCTTCTCTAACAGCTCGGTGACCATCCTCTCCATCACAGCCTTCCCCAGCCCTATCCCCTGGAAGCTGGGCTCCACCACCACGTCCCAAATTATAGCGTTGAACACTCCGTCGCCCGTCGCTCTGGCGAACGCCACCGGCCTCTTCGTCTTCTCGTACTCTATCCACAGCAGCGCGTCAGTATGCTCCAGTGCTACCCGGATCTTCTCCGGGTCGCGGCGGGGGAATCCGACTGCCGCGAAGACGGAGTTGAGGTGGTCAAGGTTGAGGTTGTCGATGGTTCGGTGGAAAGTGAAGCCGCGGGAGGAGAGGGACTCGTCGGAGACTGAGAAGTTGACCGAGACGGCGGCATGCCGGCGACGGGTGGGCTTCTTGATGAGCAGAGGTGTCACAGGGATGTGGCTGTGGAGCAGCATTTCTCCGTCCCTATTTTCCTGCGTTGTTTCTCCATTTATTTTTGTGTTGACAAATTGGATATTGTTGAGAATTGGAACTTGTGGTCATGGGGTGCCCATGTTTCTATCTTATTTTTTCAATTGGATTTTCTCAATTTCTTGGAATTATGTGGTGACGTTTATGGGATCATATAATATTATTAAATTATGCAAGTTATCACGAAAATTGTTATAGTTTGGTTCAAAAAAAAAAAAAAAGAAAATTGTTGGTAAGTGCCAACATTCATTATATTTAATCCAATGTAAGATTTTATGATTTGAAAGAAGGTTTGATGTGTTTGGATTCTTGTTGTCTTCTATTTCTCTCCTTTCAAAATTTATATTTCTAAGAATACTATTTATCAAGATTATTATTTTTATCTTTTTTTAATTTTTGCACTATTCAAAATTTTTAAACAATTTTCCTGCGTTCAAACAAAGTCAATATTCCCACAACTTCAAACTTCATTTGATTTTTCAACACTCGCATTGGCAATTTAACAAAAAAGGCCCAAAACTTTGAATGGGCCTGGTACATATTTATGGGCCCTTACGTAGAGACTTGGATTTCAAGTTGCGGAGCTTGAAATCAAATCGAAGTTCGGAGTAATTAACTTCGGGTTTGTAACGAAATATTCGATCTAATCTTTTGTTCAATGCATCAAATATGTAATTACTAATATTTGGTTTATTAACTCTTTTAACATTCGATATGAGTAATTTTTAATTTTACAATAAACAATTGACCCTAAATATTGCATGTGTAAATTATTTATAAATTTTATATTATTATTAATTATAATATATATATAATAATATTTTAAATAATAAAATAAAATTATTCAAAATTAAATGATATTAGGAATAACATGAATATAAAAATGAGTTAAAAAAAAAGAAAACAAAAAAATAAATGTACATTTATTAGAAAAGAAGAAAAAATTAAAAAAATAATTAATTAGTCTAAAACCTCTAATCAAAAATAATAGCGTAGATAATTTAAATAAAAAGAATGGTAAATAACAGAAAATGAGAAAAAACAGAATATAACACATTAAAAGAAGAGAGAGAGAGAGAGAGACAAAAATAAAAGTATTTTAAAATTAATTTAATAATTTTACATAAAAAAATAAATAGCATTTTTAATTGTATATCTATACTACATATAAAATGCAAAACCTCTATACTAATTACCTTTGTATATTAAAATGTTAAATTTTTTAAGCATCTTTTTTTTTTTAATTATCCTTATCTTCCTCTTTCTTTTAATTTTATCTCTTTAATGATTTTTTTTTATTTTTATAAAACTTTGAAATTCCTACAAATTTCATGATATAAATTATCTAAAAAACTCTATGATTTTACATTTGTCTCTTTTTTATTTTTAATCTCCTATTTCTTAAGTAACTATTTTCTTTTTTTTTTCTTTTTATAAAAATTTTACATAATTTTAAATTATAAATGTAAATGTTTGTATATTTATTAATTTGATTATAAATAAATACTATAATTAAATTTGAATATTTGTATATATATATATATATATAAAAGAGACATAATTTGAATTTATAATTTAGGTAAATAAAATATTTAAATTATTTAAATTTGATGGGATGCAAAATAATGATAATGACTAAATAAACACAGTGTGTAAAATTGTTTTACCAATCACTACAGTGGTTAGGGCTGTGTTTGTTGTCAAAGCTTTCTCTTCACTAAAATCTCTCTCTTCTGTTAGCGAGTGAGCCACCGCCGCCGACGTCGCTGCTTCGGCTACGTTCTTACATACTTATCACTCGTATGTTTAAATGGCTGGACGCTTCCACCGTCTCCTTTTCCCCAAATTTCACTCTGTCTAAACCTTACTGCAACTCCTCCGCTCAAGATACGGCAGCCAAGCCCAGCTCTTGGACGAGCTTCGGAAGATTCGGGTCCTAATCCAACAAAGCCGAACCGAAACAGCAAAACGGCACCTCCAAGCTCTTATTTCTCTGCACTCCGTTTCGCAGCTGTGCACCGTGTTTTCCCGGTCATCTCCGCTGCCAAACACAAAGTCTGCGTTTACAGACCTGCTTCTGACGGTTTATGCTGAGTCCAAGCTCCCCAATGAGGCTGCCGAGTTGTATGGTTTGATAAGAATTGACGGTAAGTTTCCTTCATTATCGGCTTTTAATCTGTTTTTGGAGTGTTTGGTGAGTTTGGGTCAGTTTGAAAAGGCTCTTGAGGTCTTTTTGAACGCTTTGGATGCTGGAGCTAGGTTGGATAAATTTAGTTACGGGAAAGCGATACAATCGGCGGTAAAGTTGGGCGATTTGGAGATAGGTGTGGACTTGATGAATCCGATGAAGAGATTTGGAGTGAGGCCGAATGGGTTTGTGTACAACGTTTTGATTGGTGGATTGTGCAAGGAGAGGAGTGTTGATGATGCAAAGAAGCTGTTCGATGAAATGATCAAGAGGAACGTTGCCAGGAGTAGGGTGACTTCTAACAGCCTGATCGATGGGTTTTGTAAAGCTGGGAATTTGGACGGGGCATTTAGTTTGAGAGAGCAGATGAAAAATGACAACTTGGAGGCAAATATTGTAACATATAACACATCGAAGATCGCACAGACTCAGCTTGCCCTCGTCCTCTGTTTTGGTCACCGATTTCGGTTTTTTTTTTTTTTTACTTTTAGGGCACAAAAACGTGTTTTGGTTAAAAACCAAAACACGCCTTCAATCTGGCGCGCGCCTATGGCGTGCTAGATTGAAGGCATGCGCCTTCAATCTGAAATGGCTCGGAGGCCGCGCGTGCCATTTACAACAGTTTAATGGCCACCACATTTGGCACTTAAATTGGAGTTTCAAGCGTATTTGAGTTCTGTTTATGTTGCTCTAATACACCAAGAGCACGTCAAAATATGTTTCAGTTTCTTACAATTTACTCATTATACTATTGTAGCTATTGCATCATATCCCAAATATTACTATCATGGTTTGAACTCTTCAGGATTGTTCATGGTAGATAGGGAGATTAGTATGGTCTTAAACCCTCCACTGGATGGCAGATTATTGACTTTTTCTATGTTTCTTGTATGTTCTTCAACGTGCAATAGTTTGATAGTGATGCCTTATTCTAGACAAATCTGCCCTGATGATATTTTTATATTTAATTGGCTGAGGATTTTAATTGGGTGAAGGCAAAAATTTCTTTTTGAACTTGAAATCACTTGTAAATCTGCCCACCTTTAATCATAATGTTTATTTAATTAGAAATCTGAAAGTGGCGGAAAAAAGTATCTTGGCTTGTGTCTATTCACGTTCTCTTCATATCCCTCTTGATTCTAACTCAGACATACACACACTTACAAAATCAATCAGAATGCCTAGGAGTATAAATGACAATTAGGGAGGTATCTGAATCTCTTATATGCTGTAGTTGTTTTTAGTTGTTGTGGCCTTTGTGCTTAAACTTTACTCTGTGGATTACTTGATCTCCTAAAAGCTACGGGGGTAACGTGGAGCTACTTTAGCTGAAGTGTTTTTTCTTCTCTTCATAAGTGAAGCAGCACTGCAACATTGAATTTGATATGTTTTTTGTTTGTGTAACAGTAGAAACTGAGAATGTGCTTCTGAACTGGAGGAATGGGTAACAGATCATCCATTTGTCATATCCCCAAGAATAACTTTTGAAGTTCGTGTGCAGCTTCTTGGTGGATTGATGGCCCTGGGATACATTTTAGCATCCGTTCTCAAAGGAAGCAGCCATGTCTTTTGTGATGAAAGGGTGTGCATGAAGATTGATTGGCTAGAACGGTTGAACCGTCATTATGTTCAGGTGGTAATCCTTTTTCCTCATTGCACCCCATATTTACAGAATTATGATGATATGAAGGCAAATATCTACTTATTGACCTTGTTCATTTACTTTTCAGTGCCACATCAGGTAGCTTCTTTTGTTCCATGTGCTTGGTTAAATATGTAGTTGAACTTCTTTGTTTGAGACAGGTTCAAGGAAGAGATCACTTAATTGTAAAACATGTAGCTGAACATCTGGGATTGGAAGTTTCATATGTTCCATACACTTAATTGAACAAATACAGCTGGAGAAAGTTGTCAATGAAGTTATTGTAAGTTAGCTAAACACCCTCTATTCGTTCCTTTTCTGCACGGTGATTCTGATCAGAAATTTTAACAGGTACTGCCGGCTGATTTGAAAACCAAGCTTTGCCTAGATGAGGACCTTGTCTCAGTCCCAAAGCAGGCACTTTCCCGAGCTTCGGCAACAAGAATTAAGAATCTGAAAAGGTGCACTTTCTGTCCTGCACTTTTGCTGTATGTTGGAACTACTTTTCTATCTTCTATGTTCCATTTGCAGATTTAACTTCTATGAATTCCTTTGTTTTAAATAAAGGACCTGGTATTGAATTGCATTTGACATAGTTTGGAATGAGATCTTTATAGATAATAAATGTTATGGTCCTGTGCAAGTTGTGAAAAAGCAATGGCCATAATGGTATGTGCAATTTTATATTTCGTTGAAGTCAGTAAATTTAAAATCATTTGTACATATCAACTGTATTCCATCAAAAAATAGTCTGCTGCAGCACGGTATTTCTTATTCTCTTCTTCCAATTTTTCTTTTTAATTTGATGAAAGGAAGAATATTTAGCCTTCTTAGAGCACTTTATCAGCATCTTATGCTTGAACTTGTTTTATGGTAGAGACAATCATACTAAAAATAAAAAGTAACTTGACATAATAAATTAAAAAAATCAAATATTCTCTTAATCTTAAATTAAATAACACAATAATACTAAATTACCCTAAATATTTGTAAATATTTTCCACATTAGAACTTGTGCAATTTAAGCATCATTGGTGGCCGTTGGTGGTCTGTGATTATGTTTGGTTAGGGGTTCTCAATCTCAAAACTGAATGTAAGTCTAGAGAAGTATTAACCAACATCTGTGCTTTTGAGATGTCGGGGGAAAATTCCTTATCGAATTGTTTCTGTCAAAAATTCACAATTTAATATTATTCATTATTATTTCCATTTACAAGTGTTTTTCACTTTTCTTTTTATTTTACATTTCTCTATAAAAGGCTAAAGTTTTCACAAATACTAGGTAAGAATTTTTCGTGGGTGTTCAAGCTTTCAAAAGTTTAAGAATTTGATTTGGTTCGACACGGAATAAGTTGTTATTTATTAAACTCAATTGATTGTAACATTATTTGTATTGTTAGAACATGGCAGGGCTTTGGACATTTGTATTAATGTTAAATTAATGTCAAATTAACGGATCGTTTTTTGCCTCAACATTCTAAGAATGGATTGATTGACATTTTATATTATTAAATCAAGGAGTGTCTCAGTTGTACAATTCCGTTGGACATTCACTTGAGACAAGTCATGCAACCTAAATGCTCTCAGTAACTCTGGTAGATGTTGCTGCCATGAGTGCACACAAAATTAAAAGGGTGTATAGCGATGAGTGTAGTGTCGCATCTATAGAGAGGATGTAGTTGATGTCTATTAATATGACTAAAGATGTATTAGTTAGGCCATTCCAAACAAATAAGAATTGAAGTAATAAAGGAAAATTGAAACTTGAGAGTTAGAAAGCAACCTAAATGCAAATTGAGGAGGAATTTTGTAGTGAAGATACTAGTCCTTTGTGTAGTGGTAAAACTCAATAAATAACAGAATTATGCATAATCAATTTTAATTGTCTTGTAATGGAGTGTTAATCCTTTAATCCTCAAGATATCCTTCTAAATTAAAATTATTACAATATATGTGTTATATTTTATTACATAATATTATTTGTTATTTTAAATATTTAAGCTAATGCACCGCATATGTTGGTATAAATTTTATAAATATAATAAAATTATTTTATATTGGGAATAGTTTTTTCTTTTTTAATATATTGTTGACACTTGAGAATAGTAGTAATAATGAGTCAAGTAGAACAATCGAATTATGCAGTAATTGCTGCCGGAAGGCTATTTGAACTAAAACGAGAAGAAGTACTTTTCAAGAATAAAAACAACCTTAAAAATATCATGGTGAAGATAATAATAATAATAATAATAGGCGGTGGCAATTTCTCAAGAATTCCCGGTTCTTGAAGAACCCCATTACGAGTTCAAATCAAATTGCCGTTGCCCCGTCTCTCCAAGCAATCCTAAATATATATATATATATATGAGAAATCAAGAAAAAGAAAAGCATATGCACACAGCATACAGCATACAGCAGAGGCACGTGCTCGTTGCCGGTTTTTTCTTTTTCTGTTGCTTAACCCCACTTGTAAACGAAACAGAATATTATCAGAGGAGGTAGTGTTATTTAAATATGGATATTTTCTTGATATCTATCGAAGTACAAGCATCTTCTATTTTTTCACCTTTTTTTACACTGGGGATGTTCTTGTTTGTTTCTTGTGCCAGCGGGTTATGTTTGTTTGGCTAGCTTCAGTTTGTAGAGCCCAACAAGTCTTTGGAACTAATTTTGAGGTGCAAATTCGTGGGTTTTTCTCGTGTGAAAACTGGCTTTGTAGCGATATTTTATCATCTGGCGCAGTCTTGTAATGGCGATCATCTAGTGATGTTCTTGTGTAATTCTGTCGAGTATTGCTCCAGTAGAGTGGTGATGATTATGTCAAAAGGTGTTCTTGATGCTGTTGGTGCATGTATTTGTGCGGATTGATTTGTGTACAATAAAGAGTGTTTCTTGTTTTTGTTTATACTGGAGTTGGCCACCCATACTTGTGTTGTTATGAAACTTGTTGTGGACCGATGATGATTACATAGTTCTACTGGAATAACATGATTAGTCACGACTGATTTTGGACGGTATAAATTTGTTAAGCATGTTTGTTTTGCAAAATATGCTGCCATTATAGTTTATTTTGGTATACTAATTTCCTACTGTATGCTTTGTTTAAGTGCTTTAACCCAAACTTGTTATGTAATTGTCGATCGTTTAGGTCAATAAGTGGTTGCTTTGCTTGCTGAACTCTTTTTATGTGTTACTGGGCATGATTCATTGAATTTTTTGTGTAAAAGAAGCTTGTAATGGCTCAAGTTTCGGAACTTACTGACCAATTAAACTTAGGGGAGCATATGTATTTGTTCACTGATTTTACTTATATGCTCATCTTTCATGTGGATGAGATGAATTACATAAATTCCGGAGTTCAGAAATCACTGCTAGTTTTGGTGGAATAAGTAAACTTTAGAATGAATTTTGCTGTGAAATACCTATTTCTAAACTGATTTTATACAATCATCTTGTTTTTCATGGTTGATCATCTGGTTAACATTGTTATGCTCTTCCTGTTGCTTTTCAGACTATCAAGCGTAATAACTATGGCTTCAGATGCTTCTAATGTTGGATTGATTCAGCAAAGGCCCTGTCTCTTAAAAGATCAACTTCTGTTGATCAAAAGGAAGGACTCTGATCGATGTGAAATTGCCCCATTTCCTGATGACTTGTCGTTTGCGAAAGGTTTTTTTATTGTAGTCCATGCATTCCGGTTGTTGGCACAGAAGAATGATGGACTTATATTAATTGGGTTGGCTGGTCCCTCGGGTGCTGGGAAAACTGTATTTGCTGAGAAAATACTTAACCTTATGCCCAGCATTGCTGTCATTTCCATGGACAGCTACAATGACGCAAGTCGAATAGTTGATGGAAACTTTGATGGTAAGATATTTACTTCAAGATATTTCTTTTCCTTCAAGGGCTGTCTCTCAGCATACTGACTGTTTTTTTGGTCGAGAATCTCTTTTTCAATCTCATGTTTTCAGCAGAACTTCTTTTGTTGTGTTGAAGTTTGTGCTTCATGTTCTGAAATTTGTTACGTTTAGTGAGGTATGACTACAAATATTTAACTATTTTCACCTCTATACAAAACATGCGAAGTGTAGCGGCAGTTAGTTCTATATTAAAGTCTGAATATTCTGAGATTTGAGAAAATACTGCCACATTTGATATTACAGTGATGAGATTTATTTGAGGGCAGATGATAAGCTTCCCAATAATTGGTGCACTTTACCAGCTATAATTTTGGTATACCTGCATTTATGAATTGTAGGCTTATATAACATGGAAAATGTGTATGGTTTACACAAATAACATGTGTACTCAGAGATATGCTCTGCACTCTTCTAGTGGAAATCTGTCTTGACCATTTGCAAATCCCAGATGTAGCGTGCATATCAGATTGCAGAAGCAACAATATTATTCTCCTGCATAATGGACTTACAAATGTGCTTTTGCTTGCTCTCTAATTATATATTTTACTTATCCGTACAATCTGAGGTGATGAAATTGAATAATGCTTACTAGCATCTATTGAACATTTTTCCTTAGACTATTGTGGACTTTGGAGCTTAGTAGCTGTGGCAGTTTGTGAACTTACACCCATGAGTGACTATTAGTTCCTTTACCAAGAACTATGATATTAATGATGATTCATTCAACACAGACAGATGACATGATTTTGGTTGTATCATGTTTACAGACCCACACTTGACTGACTATGAAACTTTGCTTACGAACATTCATGAACTGAAGGCTGGGAAGCAGGTCAATATCCCAATATATGATTTTAAAACCAGCTGCCGCACGGGATACAGGTGCCAATCAATACTACTATGATTAATCTGTGCCCATCAACACAGGCAAAATTGTGGATTTGCTTGATCTATACTCCACCGGAATACTTTTTTTTAATGACTCATGGAGTCTTGTTGATGGCAGGAGAGTTGAAGTCCCAAGCTCCCGCATTGTGATTATTGAAGGCATTTATGCTTTGAGTGAGAAGTTGCGTCCTTTATTGGACCTTCGGGTATCTCTGACTGGTGGTGTTCATTTTGATCTTGTAAAATGGGTTTTACAGGACATATTACGTGCTGGACTGCAGCCAGAAGAAGTAATTCACCAAATATCTGAAACAATGCGTATTCCTAAATTCTAAGTTAAATATAACATTAAATGCCTCCTGCCTTTTCTACAAGTTCTCAGATAGATATATCTGCAGGCATATCCAATGTATAAGGCTTTTATTGAGCCTGACCTCCGCACTGCACATATAAGAATTGTCAACAAATTTAACCCATTCACTGGATTCCAATGGCCTACATATATACTGAAGGTAACCATCTGACTTACTAGGATTAGCTGTGATCAATTATGATTTATGCTAGTTGATGCACAGTGAAGAGAGCTCTTTAGTAGATTACAATTTACAGAAAAAACTCTTGAATTCATGTATTTAGTCGCAGAGGAATGTGACTGGAGCAAATCAAATGTGTCATGTCTGAAGAACATGCAGAAAGTATGGAGCAGACTTATGACATATATCTTTTACCACCTCGTGAGGACCCAAAGACCTGCCGATCATATCTGAGGATGCAGAATAAAGATGGAAAGTACAATCTCATGTTTGAGGTCTGCTCCTAATGCCACTGTGTTCAGCGCTTAAACTGGAGTTTCAAGCATATTTGTGCTCTGTTTTTGTTGCTACAATACACCAAGAGTGCATCAAAATATTTGTGGCTGTTGCATCGTGTCACTAATATTCCTGTCATGGTTTAACTCATTGGGATTGTTCAAGGTAGATGGAGAGATTAGTAGAGCCTTCTACTCTCCGTTGAATGGAAGATTATTGACTTTTCCTACATTTCTTTTATCCTCTTCAACATGCAGAAGTCTGATAGTGATGACTTATTCTTGACAAATATGCACTAATGAACTTGAAATTACTTGCAACTGTTGATCTGTCCACCTTTTAAGGTCAATAATGGTAGCAGAAGGCTCAAGATCCTCTTTTCTGAGGGGAAAGCAGTCGATCTGCTTACTGGTTATTTTGTTAGAAATCTGAGAGAAACAGTGAATAAGAGAATCTTCACTTGTGTCATAAAATCAATCAGAATGCCTGGGAGGTTGAATGACAAATAGGGAGGTCTCTGGATCTCTTTCATTTTGTGATTACTATGTCCTCTTCCTCACACATAGTATTTGTTTTTTCATTGTTACTACCCTCAATATTTTGCTCTGGCATGCTTAATCGGCTAAAATGAAGGAGAGATGTGGAATAGTTTAGCAGACATGATTTTTCTTCTCTTGATAGTATGGGTGACAATAATTTGAATACGTCTGCTATATTGAATGTGATATTTCCTTGTTTAAGAGAAGAGATTCAAAGTGTATGCTTCTGAACTGTAGGAATGGGTCGTGGATCATCCATTTGTTATATCCCCAAGGATAACTTTTGAAGTTAGTGCACGTCTTCTTGGTAGATTGATGACATTGGGATACACTATAGCTTCCATTCTCAGAAGAAGCAGCCATGTCTTTCGTGATGAGAGGGTGTGTGTGAAAATTGATTGGCCAGAACAGTTGAACCGTCACTATGTTCAGGCGGTAAACCCTTTTCCCTTTGCACCCCGCATTCATAAAATGGTGATGGTCTCACAAGCAAATGTCTACTGATTGACCTTGTTCGTTTGCTAGTCAGAGTTCTTCTGTTCCACGTGCTTGGTTAAATATGTCATTGGAATTTTCTTGTTTGAGACAGGTACAAGGAAGAGATCGCTTAATTGTAAGAGGCGTAGCGGAGCAGCTGGGATTACAAGGTTCATATGTTCCACACACTTATATTGAACAAACACAACTGGAGAAAGCCATTAATGAGGTTATTGTAAGTTATCTAATTACCCTCTATTGGTTCCTTTCCTGCATGGTGATTTTAATAAAATAATTTTAACAGGCATTGCCGGATGATTTGAAAATCAAGGTGAGGACCTTGTCTTGAGCCCAAAGGAAGCACTTTGCCGAGCTTTGGCAACAAGAATCAAGAATCTGAAAAGGTGCTCTTTCTGTCCTGTGCTTTTTCTGTGTCATGGAAGTACTTATCCATCTCCTGTGCTCCGTATGCAAATTTTCCTGTATGAATTCCTTCCTTTCTAAATAGGTGATCTGATATAAAAATTGCATTTTACATAATTTGGAATGAGATTTTTATGGGTAATAAATGTTAGTCCTGTGCGTGCTACTCGTGAAAACGCCGTAGCTATAATAGTATGTCCTATTTTACATATGGTTAAAATCTGTCAAATTAAAATCATTTGTATATATATCGACTATATTCCATCAAAATATTCAGTCAGTTGCAGCACAGTATTTCTTATTCTCTTCTGATTTTTCTTTCTAATTTGAAGAAAGGTAGAATATTTAGCCTTCTCAGAGCATTTTATCAGCATCTTATTGAAGTTTTGGCCTTGAACTTGTCTGACTAAATTTACTTGAACAGTGGTACGTCTCGGTCATATTCAACGCACAGGGACAAAAACCTGTCCAAGATGAACAGAAGGTTCGAGGATGGAACAACAGGTCCAGAATCAACATTTGCCAATCAGGTTGGCATCCCATTGTGACTGTCAAACTTCTTCAAGCTTCCACATTGACATCTTTTACTTTCGTGCATTCATATGCAGCAGGGAGCTTCCGTGCAGCTTTCAGAAGTAATTTCCAAACTAAGCCAACGGATCAATGATTTCACATCCCGCATTGAAGAGTTAACTATCAAGTTAACAAGCAACAAAGCTTTTCCCAGCTCACAAAAGATAGCATTGCAGATTGAAGCCTGCAATGGATCAGTCCCAACTTCTTACTTCAAATCTGGTTTGGGAGATGGATCTCCGACTGGCTGTGTTCTTCCAAATCCTTTAACTTCTTCCCAGTTACCAAAGGGATCTTCTTTAACCCAAGAGGTATCATTCCTAGTTCTGATGCAAGTTGCGGTGTCTTTTTCAGGTTTACTAAGTAAAACCTGGTATACTGTCTGATCCATTTCTTGCTGATGATTTGTTCCATTTCTTGACAGCTATCCAGTATAACGCGAGGACAACGACAAGCTATGCTTCATCTGGATAATCTATGCAATCAATCTTCTACAAGAAAAACTGGGGGAGAAGTCGGGACGTCACAGAAGATGCAAAGAAACTGAAATGGCCAATATTGATATTGTTAGAACTTGTGCAATGTTAACATCATTGATAGCTCTTGATGGTTTGGGATTATTTTTTGTTAGGGGTTCTTTATCTCAAAACTGATTATAAATCTAGAGAAGTATAGAAATTCCTTATAGAATTGTTTTTTGTCAAAAATTCACAAGTTAATATTATTGATTATTATTTCCTTTTACATGTATTTTTCACTCTCTCTTTTATTTTAGATTTCTTTATAAAAGGAAAAAAATTCAAGTACTTGGTATTTTTGCGTGGGTGTTCAAGCTTTTAAAACTTAAGAATTCAATTACGCTAATTCTTGACAAGATTATTTGTATTGTTTGGAAATCTAGCATAGGATTGGACATACATATGGCATATGTGCTTATATTTAATTGATGTCAAACTAATCGACCATTTTTTGCTTCAACATTCTAAGAATGTATTGGTTGGAGCATTTTATTTAATAAATTAAGGAGTGGCCATGTGGTTCAGCGAATGGGGAACTTAGGCCATGGACTACTGATTACTCAAAATACAATAGTAAAGTTGACACACTACACATGTACAAATTTATTTATAAATTATAAAATTTTGATATTTTAATAAAAATAAAATTATTTTAAATTAAAAGTTTAAGAATATTTAAAATAAGGAAATAAAATGATGAAAAAAATTTAAAAAGAGAGAGTTTAGAAGAAAATACAAATAAAAATAATTAAAAAGAAATTAGAGAAATAAATATATAAAAAATATAATAGACATAATTGTACAATTTTACATTGTGAAAAGTTATTTTAATTCAGAAAATGAAGAAAGGTCAAAAGAATTTTGAAGGAGAGAATTTTAGAGATTATTAAAAATAAGAATTTAAAAAAAAAAAAAGGAAAGAAAGAATAGAATAGAAAAACAAAAAAATATATAAGGACAGCTATGTAAATTTGCTTTATAAAACAAAAAATTCATATACTTTCGTGACTTCCGATGTTGGTACGATTCTGGTGCTCTCTTGTTTTAAAAAAATATATATATAAATCATGTCTGGTCAAGCATCACGGAAAGTACAAAACAGGATTTACTATTTCTCTTCTGTTAGAGTGTAAACAAAATATATTATAAAAATTATCTTCAGAAATCATGTCTCTTTTAAAACAAGTTCCTCTTTTATCTCTTTCCACAAATCAACAGGGTATTACAATCTCTGTTTATCCAAACAATAGATAGAACGAACGGCTGCCGCAAATAACAAACCAACTTACAAAACTTCACACAATCATCTACGAGATTTATATCACGTTGTCGCTGTTTCCATTATTCAATTTCCAGGTTGACAATAATTAAGCATTCATGCAATGGTAAAGAAACATAATTATGCAAAAAGATAAAAGGAATGCTACTAAATCAAACCACCATAGATTTATTGACCAACACCAATGTAGTCCTTGATAAGGCTGAAATCCAGGAATCGAAATAAAAACACATCAGACCGCAAGTACCCACACCAGCCAGTGCGTACTCAAAACAAACATATTAAAGTACGAAAACATTATGGCTAAGAACAAAGCCATAATTCTACCAAGTACGATACTCTCAACACAAAAGTACTAAAATATTATGGCTGATAACAAAGCCATTATTTTTTTTCAAGCAGACAAGTAAAACATTAAATGCTACTCCTTTTCTTCTTCATCCACACTTTCGAAGCACTTCAGCACGGACCTAGGGGATCCACATGATGCAGCAGAACTGGCAAACTTGTGGTAGATGACGGATCCACCCATTCCCAGGTCCTCAAAGATTCTCTCATCAGCAGAGTAACCTTTCAGGTTCAGAGTACGAATATCATGGAATAACTCAGTGCCCATCTCAGCATGCACAGACACAGAAAACTCCTTCGGTTGAAAGCATGACAAAACCCTCTCAATCAGCAGGCTAAGGTTCACATGTTTGAAATCATACCCAGCTGCTTCAAAGCTTGCATAGCTAAAGCCGTCTTCCGGTGTAACATGAATAGTAGACAGTGCCGCTCCTTCAATAGAGTTCATGGAATAACCACACGGCTCAAAGTCAAAGTCACATATACTTGAGTCTGGTAGGATGTTTCTTATGCCAGAGTCATTGGTCATCAGAGCAGCAGAGCTTGATTCTTTCTTGTAGAAAAGAGAGGCCTTCTCCCTATCCAACCCAGTCATACACATCTCTACAGTGTGAACAGGATTGGCAACTTCAGTGGTTCCTGCAGAATAAATATGCCATTTCTGCCGTTTATCAGACGTTCCCATAACATAGGCTTTGCTGCTGGCTGGGCCAAGCTTCCCAAAATAGCTATCCAGGACAGCAACTTCTTCAGAGAAGTTACGATGAGGGTATGACTGAGCTCCAGGGAAAATGAAGCTTCCTCGGGTATATCTAACACCTTGAACCTTAAGAGAGAGGTACTCAGACAGCTTCAATATGGGAGGGATTGATAATAGCAATTTTGTTGTCCCACAAGTTTTGATGATAATCTTGTAAGGGTAAACAAAGAGGCTGGACTCAGACAGGACATAAGAGTCAAAATGTTCATTTGACAGTGAACCAACTATGGTACATTCAGCAGGTTCTAAAATTTCATCTAGCTGTGATCTGGAAAGAGAACGAAGTCCCTTTCCTTCAGGATCAGAAAAGCAGCTTGGCTCAAAAAAGGAGATTTCCAGCCTTTTTTCAAAACCTTCAAACCCAATAGCAGAGACGGGCAGAGCCATTTCGAGATAACAATACTCGGAACAATAACAAGAGCAAACGGGAAAGCAGTTGGAGAACGAAGAAAAGGAGTGCAGTTTGTAAACTAAAAACTAAACTAGTAAAACAGTAATTTTTATCACGTCCAATGACGTGGTTGGAAGATCAGTGAAGGAATATCAGGATGGTTTGCGAGCGCACTGCAAATCAAAAAAATATTGTTTAGTGACAGCATTTTACAATTGCATTGCTTTCAAAACTATCACAGTTAAAGCTTCTCAAAAAGCTTCTCAAAATTCCGATGCGCAGACTTACGTTGGAGTATGCAGCAGATCTGAACTTTTTTATGCCCCCGTTTGGTCGAATGTCCTCAATGCTGTATCCAAGGGGAGCTTCGTAGAAGGATTTACTACTGGACTTCTTTTTCCCACCTTTTGACTCCATTAGATCATCAACTCTTGGCTGCATAATAGCCAGAGAGTATAAAGTCATAACTACGCATACAAAGGTTGGCACTATCGAGAAAAAGATTTACCAAAAACAAAATCAATGTACACAAAAACACCAATGGCACATCAAAAGATATACTTCTGAACAGAATCACCCAAAAACGACGAGACCGGATTCACATTCTTAAAGCACTAAAGTTAAATATGAAGGAAGACAAGAATATAAAACACCAAATGCAAGGAAATATAAAAGAAAATAAATACGAAAAAAAATGTGATCCTGCCCTAAATAATCAGAAAACCACGGAGGATTGGTTATAACTAACATAATAAATATAGGTTAACCAGTAACATATTGTATCTCTACGAGGCAGAAAGGGGACATCAAAACGGCTCCTAAAGTGTATAATCTACACCAAATAAATCCACAAACATGGCTGATTAAAAATCCTCCATTTACAAAAGGAAGCCATAGGCATGTAGTGCAGTTAATTTCTTATCGGAAAACCAAACCTCGACAAAAATCAGAAAGCAGTTTCAGGAATCTAGATCTGATACAGGGAGGAGCTTGAACATACTGATACAACAATTTGTCCGACGTTGAATATTTAAAAAACTGGGGAAAACGTCTGCAATCCAAGTAATCTCACAAATAAACGTACGCGGAACGCTGAAAAATTGTCGTCAGAAATCGTTTCGCGATATTAAAAGCACCACTGTTTTCCATGTACGAAGGATACAAAATTTAACGGCAAAAGAAAAACTTTATCCCATTCGATAACGTAAAAATCTCAAATTCCGGCAACGTATGCAAGATTCATACGAAAAAAATAATATTTTAAATCAATCTCAAAAGGATCTGTAAAATCTTTTCATACTTACATCAATAAGATTTAACTTTCAATACGAAAAATCCTTTTTAACCCACAATCCACGTTCGGTAATTCCTGTAAACAGAAAACCAAAAAAAATAAGAAAAAACTTCATCTAACATGCAATCGTATTTATTAAAATTCAAAAGAAAAATCTCAATAGGACTCTACTTTTGCGGCCGCCGAAGAAGCTGAAACCCTAGAAATAAACTACCTTCACGAATCTCAATGTTTCCTTATTGATTGATCGTGTGTTCCTTCCTTCGATGTATGTCCGTGAGACGAAGAGAGAGCGCGAGAGCTCTACTTATATAGGGGAAGAATAGGAATTCGCCCCCGACTTATCCTGTTATTACGGCATTACCCTTCTTAATGACCCATCCACCTTCCAGGAAATTTCTCACTTTTCTTTTGCCTATTTTGTAAGACATGATTGGCCAATCATTTTTTGGCTAATGAATACAGCCCTAATTTTCACTTAATTTCAATTGTTTTAAAAGGCCATCATCAAATTAAAAAATTGATCAATTTAAAAATTATTAATTCAACTGATGATTCGATTATAATTGAACTAATAATATAATTTTTATATTATAAATATTTATTAATATATTAAAAATATATAAAATAGTGAATATTAAGAAAAAATTTGAATCTAATTTTAAACATTTTTAATTATTATTAATAGTAAAATTTACTGTACTAACACAATAAAAATAGTAAAATACTACTAATATAAAAATAATAAATATTAATTTAACAAATAATTGAAAATATATATACAAAAAAAAAATCTTATTAAAACATTTAATCAAAATATAATAAAATTTTAATGTCTTATATACTCAATATGTATTTAAATCAAAAATTATTAGACATGTTAAAAGATAATTTATTTAATTGATGAAATTTTCTTTATGAAAGAAAATAAATTGAATTTAAATTACGATTTAAAAAATGAAAATTAAATTAAAAAGAATAATGTAAAAATTTAAAAGTCTTTTTATTTATCAAATTAAATAATCTAATTTTTATAAATTGTTATTAATTTATTTAATTTAACAATTCGATTCTAATTTTATTTAATTTTATTATATTTTAATTTTTAGATCCTACTCAATCTACGTTTTTAACTGATTGATGGTCTAACTGGGTCAACCGCGGAATTAATTTTTAAAACACTAGCTAAATTTGTTACACTCTCTAATTCCTCTTTAATATTAAATTAATATTTAAGAAAAAATATTTGACTAGAATGTAGAATGGGGCCCATCTTGGAAGCTATTTAGTCTAACTTTACAGTTCACCGATGGAAACATATTTTCATTTTCTTACAATTATTTATTTTCCCAAAAGTACATTCTCAAAATAGTCTGCAGAAAATACATTCTTGACGTTAGGTATGACCGAACAGAATTACATTTGGGATTTGGCTATGCAATAATATAATCTTGGAAATCTTTCTTACCAATCCTTGGTCCTACATTTAATAATAATTATTCTTACGCGCAATTATTTCTTCCTTTTGAGAAGAAAAAATGGGGAGATGGGATTAGGGTTGGTATGACTTTTTGGAGCACATGCGAGACATGGTTTCTGCCCTTTTTCATCTATGTTGTATAGAAAGTGCTACAACATGATTGTGTAATAAGACAGACATGAAACAAAAAAAAGAAGGAAATAAAAATGAGAAAATTGGCCTTTTTTCATTGCATAATCACATGATTTGATTGGCCTTCTTGAAAGATTCTCTGCCTCTAATTCTTCCTCCCATTTCAGAAAATTGTTCACTACTCACTGCCCAAAAAAAATTAAGGACCAAATAACCTGTATCCGAACCAGACAGTGTGCTTCTAGGTGTGGTTAAGAAAATCTTGGAAAAACCCTTTTGCCAGGAAAACAAAAATTAATATTTTAGAATTTCCCATATCAGCTTTATCGTAATATTATTATATACGTAATGATTGTGGCCAAAAAGAGGAAAGAATAAGAAACAAATACAAGATTTGAGTTTTGAGTCTGCATTCACGGTGACCACAAAGATAAAGATGCCTTGTAGAGGTGTGTGGTTGGTGTTTTGAGAAAAATAGCTGACCTGGTTAAGAAAGCAACACGGGTGAGCTGTGTTTTCTTGTCCCTGTCTCCGTCTTGCTCAAAAGGACTAAAATGTCCTCCTCCTTTTTCAAAGTTCAAACTAGTGGAAATGAAAGAGATTCTTCGATTCCCACGGAGCTATTGTCCTGTTGTGAAGTGTACCAAACATTCAATACGTTATCGTCCTCGTTTACATCTACATTATTGACTCCATTCTTGTCTTTTGACTTTTGATGCAAGAGAACAGAGGAAGACCTTAAAACGGGGTTAGTGGGGAATTGGGTTTGGAACTTGAGATCGCCAACACGTCTCTCATTACTTTGGAAGAGGTTTCCTCCTAGGTTGCAATGTATTGGAATTGTGTGTACAGTTCAACACACACAGGATGTTCAAAGTAATGAACCAAATCCAATTTTCGATATATGAAAATTGTAAAATTACGTATCGAATTTAATTTACACACAAAAATCCATTTTACTTATACACAAAGACACAGACCGTCTATTCAACATTGGATAAAAGAGGAAAAGGCAGAATAGACACAATACTAAGAAAATTTGAATATGAATTAATTTTGATTTTATTCGGTATTTTATCTACTTGATTTTGCTAATTTCAGTTCCGTACTTTGGTAATCAAAATAAAATAATGTCTAAATGTTTTTTAAGGTTTTTTTTTTTTTTTTAAATTTTACACATGGTTCATGCAAGTTCTAAGGAATCGATGGTTGAGGGAAAAATGTAAAATTAATAAATCAAAAGACATAAAACAAAAAATATATATAATTATAATTAAATTAAATATAATTTTAAAAACAAAAAATAAATAATTTGGTATTTAATCCATACAACATATCACACCGTAACATACAAATCGATACGGACACCAAATTTTTGGACAAATATACTATTTATTGAATTGAATTTTTCATTTCGACTTCGATATATGCTAAATTTTGATTTCATTCTGATTGCCCGAGATAAAGTCCAGATCTTGCCCTATGTCTCTACCAAAAATTCATGAAATACTTACAGGTATATACCTCTTGATAAAGTTGCAACACTAGTTTGTTGGATGCATTTCACTGAAACCCAAAAAAGAAAAATACAAACAGTGATCTTATGTCTGCAACACTTAAAAAAATGGTCACAAACTATGAGACGTGACCTTAAATTAAATGGGATTCATTTGAAGATTAAATTTCGTTGCTGACACAAATCTGTACGCTGCAGATATCACACCACGTCTTGTGAGGATTCCTACAATGATTTCCCCAGTCAGGTATTTTCTCCATCACCTGCTAGACCTATTTCATTTACAACAAAGAATACCACCGATTTAAAATAAGCATGATCCTGATCCTAATATTCATGCATCCTTAGCACAGCTGCAAAAAATTTGTATGCCAAGCATGCAAAATCCACAAGGTTAGCCAAATGAATGTTAGAATACACTGTTCAACGGGGGCCGTGTTCCCTTCGCGTACAGTTCGCTTTCCACAATGTCTTTGTTTGACGGTAAAACCCCTCCATCATATTGCAGCCTCCAGCCATTTTGGTAGCCTAAGCGAGGATTTCATCCCAAGTCTTGTAAAGAATATAGCATATAAAAGATGTAGCAGGAGCACAAAGAAACCACAGTTGAGCAAAAGCTGTCAAGAGGTGAAGCATGAGAAGGATAATCATAAGCATTATTAGCTGTCATGCTAAAACAAGCAAATGACGAAAATAGATTGATAAGACATACCAGAAACCCAAAAATGAAGTATATAAAATTCATTGACGGAACTGCAATGATGCCAATGGATGAGAGGGCATATGTGACAAGTGCATGAACGTTTATGGTGATCTACAAGCCCAAAAATGTTTTCATGAGTAAAATATTTTGACATTGGCAATCATATAGCCGTATTGTGAAATAGAATCAGAAATCAAAGATTTGTAGTTTACCAAAGCCAGTATATTTTCTCCAATTAAATATGAGGCAACTACAACATTACCCAAGGCCCCTACAGCTCGAATCTGCAAATCAAAGTCACTTATCGTTTCACCCACATTAGCAGATAAACATATGCAGTGACGGAAAAGAATTAAGGGAGAAATCCGTACAATTGTACACAAAAAGACCGAGGCACCCCAGCTTGCCTTTAACCTGACAACAAGAGAGAGAGAGAGCAGCATGATTGATGCCATTGTTAAGTATACTAAACTATTCCAACAACATGGAGAAGGAAGAGGAAACTAGAATTAGAAGACATAACAACTAAACAGCATTAGGAGATCCAAGTGCATTAAATAGAAATTAGTCTTGCAAATCAAAGGAGATCCCAATATCCCACCACAGAAAAGTATAAAATAACAAACAGTGGTAGCTTTCCTACAAGCACGTGACGTGAAAAGATTTAAAATAAAAAGTGAATGACAGCACATTATAAGGTGCTTATAACCATCTAGCATTGTTCGAAGGAGTGAATAAAGGAAAATAAAACTACAAATAACTAGAAAGACAAATGGTAATTTTTACCCCTGCCTGGTGATAAAGATAATAAATATGGCATGCCCGCTAGTCTACTAGATAAGTTAACAGAATTTGCAATTATGTGATGCCTACCTCCACAAAATTCCCATGGAGAAACCAAGCAAACCATGCAATAACTGGTCAATAGTACAATTTCAAATTAGTGTCTGGTCAAAGCTTTTAAGACAAATAATAATCAGTAGGCAACTAGAACAAGAACTAAAAGCTCGGATAGAAACATGAATAGGCAGAGGTATTGGTAGAAATATGCCTAAAAATAAAGCTACTAGCAGCAAGCAGTAAGTTTATTACTCCGAAAAGTACTGGATTGATGCATATTTCTTTCCCAGGTCCACCAAAGCATAACTTCTTGCATGTTTATAAAGCAAACAGAACTGAGGTGGCAATCATATCTCTTAAGCAACAAATACAAAGTCACTAGAGAAGTTCCACACTGTAAATAAATTAATTCCATATCCATTGCCTTTCATTGAATCTTTACTGTTATTTGAAAATCAAAAAATAAGCACAAACAATATGAAGTTGCAGGAAGGAGTAGATACCCAATTTTGAAAATCTTGGTTTTTTTTGTCAAATTTTCCCACATCCTTACCAGACGAGATCACAAAATCAAAGGCACTTTTGAAACCCTTATAAATTTGTCTTGCCCATGTAGGCGCCATGCCCCCCCAAAACAGAGGTTCAACGTCAAGAGTTAGGTTTGTTTAATGAAACAAGCAAGAGCAGGGATAGGTTTCATAATAAGATGCAAATTGAACTCACCAAATAGGTAATTGCTTTCACTGGACCAGATAAGACAAACAATAATACAGTTGTTGCCACCTGAATAAAATCAAAGAACCATATGATAATTGCATTGTCTGCATATAAAAAGAGATACATAAAACATTAGCACGAGGCGTACCATGGTTTTCCTCCCAGCTGCAATACCCCATCTCATTGTGGACAACACAATTGGCAATGCAAAGAAACAAGCAAAGTATTTCTGTTGAACAAATCAAGCATGTGCATGAGTGACAGAGGAAGGCACAGTAAGTGATTGATATATCAATTAGATTTTTAGAAACTCATAGAGCAGTATAATTTAGGGATCTTCCATTGGTTTTTGGTTTCATGCATCTTAGATTTAGAGTTAGAAGTAAACAGCTATCCAAATAATGTGCTCCACCAGTACTTACAAAATGATGCCAAATGATTGGATTATATAGGGTAAAGTGTTGTACGACAGTTGGCAGCAATCAGCTATGAATCATCTCTCTCTCTCTCTCAAAACCTACACGCCCACCTAATGGCACTAATTGATTCAGGGTTTAGGTTTCGAACCCCAAACGTCCTACACAAAGAATTGGGGTGGAAATTGTTGGACCACACACACGCACCCAAATAACAACTCTGTTTAAGCCAGATAGTTTCATCAATCTGCACATCCTTATTCATGGCAGCTTCTATGTTATTTTATGCCCATTACAGTACAGCAATGAAAAAATGTTACATATAAAAAGTAGCGTCAGTTTTCCGCTGCCTTGGAAGAAAAGAATGACACGTATTACTAGCTGGTATATATATAAGCACTTCCTTTTCAAAGGCATGCCTTATATCTCAACTTTTTCAAGCTATTTTAACTACTAATCAAATCTAAACAACAGGAACAACTAATTTGGAGTTCAACCCGCAAACAAAAATTTTCTAAACAAGTAACCATAAACTATACATAGAACAAAAAGGGTCCATCTTATTCTACACTAAGACCCAAATCACCAAATTAGTTGTAGTTAGTAACAAATATTCAAAATTCAATCTTGACTTCATAATACATAGACCCATTTTGGAAAACAATTTTGGACTAAGACTGAAAATTGGGGCAATAAAAGGAACAGAAATACCTCAATGGCCAGAGAGTTACTCAAAAGAAAGGCCAACCCAGAAACAGCTGCAAACATCGCACATTCCACCAATCTTAAAGTCTTCTGATAAACCTCCCCATCTTCAGCTAAATAATCCTCAAATTCTTCAGCTTCTTCCCCTTGGTTCTTGTCAATCGAAAATTGGGTCGCGGCCCCAACCTTTGAAGTCTGGGCATACTCGGTAAAAGAGCAAAAGGGTGTGGCAAAGGACTGTTGACGTTTGAAACGTTTCTCACGGAAGGGGAGAGAGAAAAAGCGGGGCGGTTGGTAGAAGGTCAGCCATTGGCGACGGTGGCTGTGGTGGTGCAAGTACGGATGCGGATGAAGACTGAATTTGAGAAGATTCATTATCTTGTCAGAGAAGACCGAAGCGTTCGCAGTGGATAAACGGAATTCTTGGCATAAAACTGAAGTCGCTTTACACACACATCTTCCTTGTTCTTGGCTGTGGGCCATTGCCAGCGTTTTCAACCGGTCAGGTCCGGCCGGGAAGATCACGAACCGGTTCTAAGCCGGTCCGATTATACTACAAACCTGGAGCTGTTTTTAAAAACGGACGGGTTATTGAGCGAATCAACTTATTAAGTCAGTAGTTCAGTCGGTCATTTCCAAAAAATTGATTCATACCACAATACATATATGTGTGCATGTATATACATACATATATTTATCTATACATACCTGTGTATAATTATTTAACAAAAATTAGTAAAACAAAAGTAAGTTCTAATAATATAAAATTTTTTGTATGACAAATTTTTAGTCCACCTACATCCTTCTAGATTTGTTTACAACATTTCACCCTCTTTTTCTAAATATTTTTTATTTATTTAATAAAACAATTCAGTTAAAATCAATTTAACTAAGTCACCAAGCCACACTAGATTGATTGGTCATCGGGTTGATTGCTCTAATCAACTTGAATACTTGACTGGTTTTTAGTTGAACTGATCAAATCAATCATGTTGGTCCAATTTTGAGAACATTATTTTTAACCTAATGCTATTTTCAATTGAGAGAACCTCGACAACTTTCTTTATTTTTCAGGTGAAGCTCAACAGAAGAGATGCGGCACATCCATTGTTTGAGAGTTGAGTGAAGTAGTGTTTTAAAAATTGCAAATATTATCAGATCAAAAAAAATATTGGTTCAAGGTTACTAGTTCAATTGGTGATTGAAACAATCAAATCATGTAATATATATATTATAATATTAATTAATATGTTAAAATATAAAAAACAGTGAATATTAAGAAAAAAATACTTGAATGTAATTTAAGCATTTTTTTTATTACTATTAGTAGTTAAATTTATTGCACTAATGCAATAAAAATACCAAAAATATAAAAAAAATAAATATTGATTCAACAAATAAATTTAAATTCAATATGTGTTTAAATAATAATTTATTGAACATTTTGAGAGATAATTAACAAATTGAAATTATAATAAAAAAAACAAAAAATAAATTAAAAAGAAGAAAATTAAAATTTTAAAATCTATTTATTTATCAACTTGGACTCTTCAATTTTCATAAACTGTAATTGATTCACCTAATTTAGTAGTTCAATCACAATTTTACTTAATTTTATTGTATTTTAATTTTAAGTTACTACTTAAACTATTTTTTAACCGATGGACCACCTGATATTGTGTAGTTCGAGTCAGTTCTTAAAATATTGAAATGAAGGCATGGAAATTATATTGTGCACGAGAAAGGAAGAAAGGGAGTAGTGGACATGGCAGCCCAGTAGGTGTTGTGCGTCTGTTGTACTGTAGAGGAAGGCTTTACTGTTTATTGGTTCATTAATCAGCCCAATTTATTGATGGGCTTTACAGATTACAAACTGGAAAAACAAAAGGCCCATCAAAATTAAGTTTAAGAGAACATATGAATTATGACTTTTTGTTTTGGTTCAAGATGAATTAATGATCATTTCTTTTGGTTATGTTTTGAACCTAACTTTCGATCAAAAAATAATCTCTCAAAGTTCACACTACCAAACATACCATTCAACATTATTTTCATATAAATTCAAATTCAAATTTTCTCTTATATATATATATATATAATTATTTTTTTTCAATCATTACACATATTTACAAGCAAATACCTATACATATATCACACATATATTTACATTTATTTTTATTTATACCCTACAATATAATCATTATCCCTATAAACTATCACATAATCTAATTATTATTATATTATATTATATTATACATATATATATATATATAAATATATTCAAATAAATTATACTACTCATTTCATTAAAATATTTTTTCAAACATATTACCCTTCTTAACATAACTTCTACTAAATATCATATCAAAACAAAACCCTATCTCCCAAGCATAGCCTTTGAAATTTTCATCCATTAATATGCGCGCATGTGTGAAAACATATTATACATATATATTATTCAAACTCAATCAAATTGCATATCAATCTTAAAAAAAACAAGAAATAAAAAGAAAAAAAAAAGAAGAAAAAGTTGTGAAAGACAAAAATCAAACACACAACCCCATGAATATCAAGCAAACATTAACCGCTAGATTTTTATCAGTGAAATCGGATAAATATAACATGATGCAGGCCATAGGATTCGAACCTGAGACTTCTAAGATTAAAGGGGGTGTGGGTAATATTAGGTCAAATGTCAATCATGATACAATTTATAATCATATTAAACGAGTAGATTTTTTCTTTGTTCTATTCAAGAGCACATGAACTTTCCAATCTCTAATTTAATTCGTTTAAAAAATAAAAACGTAATTTGATCTCACTTTATAATGGAAATAATTGATTTACTGAAGAAGAACAAGTTGAACACCAGCCCATCATAATTATTATTTTAGTAATCTTAGTAGAGGGAATTGTGAGAAAAGGGGCATGGTCTTTGGTTAATTTAAATATGAAATCATAGGAGCATGTTGACACACAAAAGTGGGACAAAGCTTCCCAAACCTAAACGGGCATGCATCGTAAGGCGGATCTGGTGAATAGTTTAATCAAGGAGTGTTGCTTAATCATGGGTACAATCAAATTGCTGTTCAACAACAAGTGTTTGTACTCTCGCCCAATAAGATTTCAAATTACCAGACATAATTATGATTACAAGTAGTAAATTAATCTTAATAATAGATATATCGTCTAGTTTCATGGGATGAGGCGTGCCTGACTGTCATGATGTTCTAATTAGGGACTTGTATGCATGCTAGCTGTTGTTATACTTTGAACTTGTAACAGGCTAATCAGCCCACCACTCTAACCAACCAAACCTTGCCCTTCAAGACCAAAAAAAATATTTTCTTAAAGAACACTCATCAATTTATTTTAAGTAGTTACGTATGCTGATTGTTTTAAACGGTGACATATGTCATGTTATTAAAAAGTAATTAATTATTTTTTATTATGTAATAAAATTTTGACACATTTCACATCGTTTGTTTGCATCAAGTTTATAATTTCTTGAATTGTGATCGTTTAGAAATTTAATTCGAAAATACAAATTGCATGCTCCAAAAATAGGCTAACATCCATTTTGATGGTCTCAAATGTTGAGATTGAAACAAAATGTCATCATCAAACTTCCACGGAATCGTTACATGCGAATTAAGAATCACGGAATTCAAGATAAAAAATGCAATGGGTATGCCACAAATTTTCAAGAAAGCTTTCCCCCAAATGCATCATCAAAAATAATAATAAAATAAAGTGAAAATAAATTCGTGGGAATCATGTAACGGTGTAAAAAAGTCGATGACGTGAATGTAATTCTCACGCATTTAACAGAGGGTTGTCCACAAATCTATTAAGTGCTCTTGAAATCGATGGCCGTTGGATGTAAGGTGACTGCTTACCTACAAGATTGTTAGGACCACATATGCAACACAAGCATTTAAATTGACAGTTGAGTAACCATGTTAACTTGTTAAATAATGTAATAAAATTTCAAAAATTCTAGGTATATTAGTCAATAATCCGTGACATCCTTATCGATAAAGAAGAAATCTTGTCCAACTTTAATTTGCCTCTGATTCTAACATGTTTTGTTAAAAATGCAGATAAATGCAGCCGATAAATTACTCTCTCTCTCTCTCTCTCTCTCTCTCTCTCTCTCTCTCTCTCTCTCTCTCTCTCTCTCTCTCTCTCTCTCTCCTATAAATTTTGGTTTTGCATGCTGTATTATTGACTAGTGGTATTGGTTTGGTGGGCAAGGCCAAATGAGGCTTTTGGATGTGGAGCTCGACATAATTCGGTGCCCCGTTGACTTTTTAACCAAACATAACGACCAATTGTATGAATCAATGGTTCGTCTTGCACTATATTAAATTACTATTACAATAGTATTGTAAATATGGCAAAACTAATCGTCTCACAATGGTCTAAACTCGGCTCAAGTCATGCAATGCCAGTGTCGATGAGGAATATTGCTACCTGGATGATCCTACTAGTGGTCATATGTTTATCTCAAAAATTAAGTCATACATGTGTAAGTATGAACTAATTTAAATTGACTTTGAGAGTCTAGTTCCAAATCCGTCGATAATGAACTGTTCGAGCTACTCTTGTGAAGCAAAGGGAGAATTATTGTGGGGGGTATGCAAGCCCAATCACAAGCTCTAATTAAGCTTAATATACTTGATAATTAACCAGGTCAATCGGTAGTATGCTTAAGTCTCGATTATCGGTGAACTGACACTGAACAATGTGCATAAGTAGATATAATGTAATATCTTAATTTAAAACCTTATACATAAATAGATCTAACATGATATTAAGCCCGAACAATTCCACTTTCTAACTCATACTTGATCCAACAAGAAAATTCTTGAGGAAAAAGAATAAAAATATAATTACACGACAAAGGACTGATTGATCCGTCCCCCACCTAACAAGAACTCAGCCTTGCTACCAGCAGCAATTTATAGCACAGCTCCATTTAATCGTTCCCCTCGCCTTTACTCAACCGAGAGCGTGTGTCTCAATATTCCGCCACCGCACACATCTCCACCAACTCCACAGTGCCCACCATCACACACACTCAATGATCCTACCGCAGAAACAGACAGAGAGACAGCACCGTGCATGAACCAGTTTTCTTGTAAAGAAAACCGTAAAGGTCACGCCACTTTTTAGAAGTGGGGTCGTCTCACCCTGCGTGCCATCCTGTCTTTCGTTTTTTTATCATTGAAAACTCGTCTTTCATCTCTGCCAAGTAAATAAAGATCCATCAGAAAAGCTAGTCTTGGATCCCACTTTCCTATAGCCGTGGTAACAAGTTTGTTTTCTCAAGGGCTTACAGATTCTGCTCGCGCCGATAAACCAACGACAGGTGGCAATGAAACAGCCAGGCAAAGCCGTCGAAGCTTTTGTCAACAACTACGCAGAATTCAACTACTCGGCAGAGTCGGAAATGCCATGCAAGAAGCATCCGAATTCATCGTCTGTCGGCATCTGCGCTCACTGCCTGAAAGACAGGCTTGTGAAGTTGGTTTGCTCAGAGTGCGGGGAGCAGCGCCTCTCTTCTTGCTCCTGCTCCGACGTCTCCTCCTCGTACCGCAATTCGTGCAGTACAATGGAGGTTGGGAGCGTCGGAAGGGTATCGTTTCTGATAGAGAATGAGAAGACTGATGCCCAGCAAGGTAATCCACATCCCAGGTCTAGAGGAGGAGAGGAGAAATCAGAACAGGTTATATTTCTCAGGAGGAGCAACAGCAGCTGCGTGGAAGTCAAGAAGAGCAATGGGTTTTGGAGGATCAAGAGGCTGTTCAGGAAGAAAAGAGCCAAAGGGTGTCACAAAAACGGTGAATTGTCCGATGAAAAGAGCGAGATTTGGGTGTCGGATATCATGGGCTTGTCCAGGTCAAGGTCAGTCTGCGGTTTCAGGAATGGTGGGCACCGTGATCTTGATGAAGGGAGTGAATATGCCTTCTCCAGTGCCAAGATTTCTGACGTCACCAGTGGAATTTTTCTTGATTCCGACAAGCAATGTGGCTTTTTTAGTGAATCGGAGCCAAGGAAAAGTGGGTTTAGAGGTTTGTTTGATGCTGAAAATGGGGTTGACTTCCAAGCAGGGGCTAAAAGGGCGGCTGTCCTGCATGGTGTCCCAAACAGGAGTGTTTTTCCAGCTAAAGAAAGTGACTTCAGTGCCTGGGATGAATCTGCTTTCATTGATCTGAAGCTGGATTTGTCATCTGAATCAAAGCAAGAATTTTATGCTGCCAGGCTCAGTACTGGAGCTTCTGATCATTGTGTTGGATTCAAAACTAAGAGCTTTGACACTGAATGGTGCCCTGCAAATTTGAAGGGTAATGGGCTTTCTGGCAATGGTGGCTCTTGCAGGATCACAGTGAATGAAAGAGAGCTGAAAAGGGGTGGCAAAAGCCACAAGGTATGGAAATGGATTTATAAGTATCATCCTGCAGCCAATAAGAAGGAAGAAAACAGCATTTTGAAACCTTGAAATTACAACAATGGGTTCTGAAATATTGTGGCCTGCTGGTGACTTCCATAAGTGTAGGGAGTTAAAAGTTTTGGTCATGACGTAAATAGAAGCTATTTTGTATGTTCTTTACTTGTTAACTCTGTGATTTACTATTAAGCATTCCTCTATTCTACTGCATTCAGTGACCAGTTTTCTATTTCTGTCACTGCTTGTTATGGGCTTTTGGCTTTCAGTCTGTTAACATCAATTAAGGTGTTTGAGAACTGAATTTATGGTGGAAACAGATAATATTGTGATATAACTACATCGTTCCATGCTACACAATAAATCGAGGCTAAGAACAAAAAAAGAATGTTTACAACCCCATTTATGGATACTAATCTGTGATGCCAAAACTGGCCTTCTGTGTAAAGATGGAAAGAGACACTTCTGACCTTGTTATTGCTTGTCATGGAATGCTGTAGTCTGTAGACAATTGGGGGTTTTGAATTTGAAAGAACTATGATACCTTGAAAACTTTTTGTGGCCTGTCACTCACCTTTTATGTCACGCTTCTGTCTTCATATCCAAGAACTATAATTGAGATCACTAAATGTGTTTTAGAAACTGAAATGATTGGTTTAGGTTGACATTAATCAGCTTGAAACATGTTATGATGTTTATAATTAGGTAGGAAAAAGACGATGTTAAAGCAGATCCAGGAGCAGTTGTTTGAATTAGTGCTAAGCAACTTCAGGAATTGCCTTCTGTCGTGTCGATTAAGATTACTAGCATGAATGTTGTTCTTTTTTCAAGAATAAATTGCAAGCATTTCCATTCAATTATGAGATGTATTATGAGATGAGATGGCACTGAAGCGAAGAGCAGTTCACCCTGTTTCAGTTGCTGGGATCAAAGGCTTCAATTTCTGGACCAAGCTAAACGAGATTCACATGTTTGTTTTGGTTTTTAGGCACTTTTTTTTTTTTTAAAATTTATTAAAAATGAAAAAAAAAAAAAAGGGGGATAAATTTTCAAAAATATAATGAGTAAAACGTGTGCATTTTTTAAATGCGATGCAAGACAAACATTTCTGAAAATGTTGTGTTGAGAGTAGAGATTGTTCGAAGCATAAAAAGTAGTAAGAGATGGGTGAGTTGATACGCCGTTTAACCATGACAATAAAAGGTGGGCATTCCTTCGTGTTTGTTTCCTACTTTGTTATTAAAAATTTTCTCCTACTCGCGTTCCATCCCCATCACCCTCTCCTAATTTCCTCTGGGTGTTTGTCAAGAGAAAAATTTAACCTTGAAATCAATTTACTAATGCTGTTGTGATGAAAAATGTTCTTATTATACTTATAATGATTGATTAACAAGTTTAATGTAATAAAAAAATGGGCCTTAACCATTGTACAGATTAAAATAGTTTTGTTTTCATTTTGTTCGGTTTGATGATTAATTTGATTTTAAGCAATTTTTTGTTGGAAAAAAATATTGATTTTGTGACAAAATATATATTTATTTATAATTAATTCTTTTTACAGAGTTTTTATTTTAATTTTTACTGGAATGACTAATTTTCATGTTAATTTAACATAATATATAATTATTTCTTGACATCAGCATAACTAATTTCAGATTATAATTTAATTTAGTTAAAACAATATATACTTTTGCTATTTTTTCTTTAAACGGTGTATATTTATATGTACATGATATATATATATATATATATATAATTATATACATTATTTAATTAATGTAGAAAGTAAAAAGGCAAGTTTTTCCGTCTCCCTCTCCATTTAAAAATGGAATATATATATACACACACATATGTATGTATGAATAACTCTCTACCAATCTACCTCTGCTCCATTTCTCCAATCTCTCCCACAGGTCAAGTGACTGGCATCACTATATACAGTGATGCTGGTTTGTGGTTCAGATTTGAACGTAATTTATGGAAGTTTGTTATTTGGCATATGTATTTTTATGCATTTTCATCAGATAAGAGGCCTAGTGTGAATACATCACAAGTCATAACCTTGTTCAATAAACTTCAATCACCAACGCGTATCACAACGATTTCAATTCATATATCGTCACACTGAACTGCACGATTGATATCCCAGTTTTAATGTCTTATTTCTTAGGTTGTTTGTTGGCGAGGGAAGTACTATGAAAAGAAAAGTCCCAGCAATTATTTGAAGAAACACGACAAATTGCTCCAAAAACGGGTGTTGCCGTGTTTCATACGCAATGGCAGCCCATCTGCTTGGACGAATTGTCGGGACATACTGGAATTTCTATCACTACTGCTACAGTTTATTACTAATAATTGATACCTGACAAAGCGAAATCATTAATGGATTAATTGCCGTGTCGTCCACAAATTAGGAGGGCTGGTGTTTGGCCTTGTCAAAATTCATTTTCATGTCCTTTTCCGGTAACCTTCGTCTCATTCAGCCCATTAGTCATTCTTATCTACTTGATAAAAGAAAATTATTGGGTTCTGTTTAAATTGAATATTTGAAGCGTAATTAGTTGTGAAGTTAAGAAATTTAAATAAAACGAGTCTTAGGCAAATTAAAGGTGGGCGGTATTAACAAACAAAATTAGAGAAATATTGTTGACTAACGAGAATTTTGCTTGGATCGTGATTAAGGATGAAGTCCCCGAATCATGACGTTACGTATTCAAGTTCTCCACGAAATATGCATATTCGTTATTGTAGTTGTTACTTGATTACGACTAATGGCATAATTTATGTCTTGTGACTTGGATACATAAAAGTGATGATGACGAATATGCAGTTGAAAGCTATTTTTCAAGACATAACGACAGTACTGTCACGCTCACAACTTTACTCTTTTGGCTGATTCAACAACTTACGCAAATAAATAATAGTCTCATTTAAAAAAAAAAAAAAAGAGGAAAAAGAAGGAGAAGAAATTATCAGAGTGCAATTAGATGATAATTCGTTATTGTACGTTTCATTTTGAAAGATATGGCAAAAATAAAGACTCCTAAAAATGAATAGTTAAAGTTGGAGACGTGTATTTGCATCATTGCATGAGTTTTTCAAAGAGAAAAAAAAAGCATGATAATTGTTATGGGATGTAAAAAATTATTATATAAGTTTTTTTAAGTATTTGGGTAATACATTATTGGAATAAAATATTAATACCGTGTAATTTAATGAATAGATGAGATTTGTTTTTTGAGATTTATTAATGTAAAATAAATGTTAAATTACACACACGAGAAAAATTCAAGCCAATTTTTTTTTTTTTGACAGATTTTTTTTCTGGAACATTTTTTTAGAAAAGAATAGTCGACAATAATCCATCTCATAGATCAACATTTTTTAAGAGAAAATAGTAGACGATAAATTATGTGAGGGATTCAATCACAACCTCAATTATTTTGAGATACACTAAATTGTTATCCACACGATGACTTTAGTACACTGAAGAAGAAAGCGACAATTTATACTTCAGTACTCGTATCACATCACATGTTGTGGGATTTCAATGTTTAGAATTATTTTATGGATGACATGCAATTATTTATTATGATATCACATTATTTTATTAATTTTTAAAAGACAGTCTTGCAAGAAAGGAGTCATCGAACAAATGGGGTTATACTTGGGCATGGAGTATTTCATCTCCTCTTTACCATTTTTTCCCCATTTATACAAATTTAGAAAATACTTTAAAAAAAATAAAATAGACATAGCCATAAGAACTATTTTCCAGATATTCTTCTCCAGTATAATTAATCGGGTGTTTGGGCGAGTTTATATGTGTTTCAAAGAGATTAGAAACTCTTTAAAAATATTTAGTATATATTTTAATGAAAAGACTAATAAATTTTTAAAATAAAATATTTAGAGCATATAAACTTTATAAAAATAAGTTTGATTTTTTTAATTTATTTTTAAAATCTTATAAACTATTTCATTATATATATTATATTAACAATATTTAATTTATTTTTATTATAAATAAAAAAGTAATAATTAACTGTAATTATAAATTTTAATAAAATCTTATAAGAAAATCTTATTCTTTATATTCAAATACTTTTATAAGTTTATTTTTAAAATGTGATATATAAATTTATAATTTCAAAGACTTTAATCTTATATGAACTTTTTAAAATTGGCTCAACCGAACACCCTGAAGTCTGGTGACTTCCATTTCTTACGTACTTTCAACGTAACCACCAGTTACCTTCATCGTTCGAACTAACAGCACAAAAATTGAAAATCAAAACCTGTTGATGGCCGAACCGATGAGCGTCCGACGGCGGCATCCGGCTGAGATGATTTCTACAGAGAGGGCAGGTCCAATGGCCGCACATAACCCACCGATCCAGGCAAACCCGGTGGAATACATGTCCGCATTTCAGCTCCCTGATCTCATCCCCTTCTCCAATACCGCACAAACAAACCGTGCATTCGTTCCATCCCATGCTTCTCCCATCGTCCTCATCAGAATCTCTCGCCGTTCGCCTCACGGTGTGCATGTCGATGCTCTGTAACACGCCGGGAGTGGAGGGAGACTGGAAGAAGGATCGGTGAAGGAAATCGAAAGCGCACTTCAGCTGGGCGGCGAAGTGAACTGATTTGGAGAGAATGTTGAGTGGTTTCCAGAATTGAATCGGAGGCATGGCTGTGGCGACGGAGGAGAGGAAAGATTATCGCCGTTGAGAGGAGGGTTTTGGAGAGCGATAGCTGGATATCTGCCGCGGGGATGCATTTATATAGCAATTCTGTCTCCCGGGGATGGACAAATTGCTGTAAACGTGAAACCTGTGCCCAAAATATTAAAATAAGCCCGTCCACAGAATATTATATTTTAATTTTGGTGTTTCAAATATATTTTATTAAAATTTTTTGGATCAATTTGATTGCATTTATAACAGCATTCGTAATTAATAAATATTATTATCCTTAATTACAGAGATCAAACAGCTCTGATAAATTGATAAAACTCCGTTATCTTTAATTATAAAGACTGATCAACTCAAAATTAATTGTTAATCTACCATTACCTTTTCTAGTACTGTATATACTTTTATGTTATTATAAAAGTAAGATTTTTTAGTTATGAATTGTAAAATTATACGGCTATCATTAATTTATTTTTTTATTTTTTTTAGAATTCTCACTTTTCAAATTCTTTTTATTATTTTAAATATTCTTTAATTTTTTTAATTTTAATATTCTGTATTATTTAAATTACAATAACCTTATAATTTATAAATATATCAACACTTATGCGAGCCACTTTTTATTAATTTTTAAAAATTTTATAATGATAACTTATTTAATTAATTTAAGAATTTTGTGTTGTTTAAAATATTGCGAATTTCTAATATTATTCACAATTAATAAACATTCTTAATTATAAAGGCCAAACAACTCAAATAAATTAACAAACATCATTATCCTTAATTATAAAGATCAAACAACTTAAATTTAATTATTAATCTACTGCTAGTTTTTATAACACTGTGTATACCTTTATATTTTGGCAAATATTAATTATTTATCTTTCGCCGCTAATACCATATATACTCCCAATGTGTTTGGAACTCATCTTTACTTTACAAACCATCTTTTTAAACTTTATATTACCAAATATACTAATAAAATTTTTATATAAATTTAAAATTAAAATTTTTCCTCACTTATATATAACTAATTAATTATTTTAATAATTACACTTATTCACAATCAAATTAATATATATATATTACACATATATTTACATTATTTTTATTTATATCCTAAAAACTAATTATTATATTTATACACTATTACATTATTCAATTATTATATTATATTTAAATAAATTATACTATTCACCTTATCAAAATTTTACTTTCAAATATACTACTCTGCCAAATAATATCCTACCAAAACACCATTCCAACAAAAACCCCTCTCAAACATAAAATTGACGCCCAATCGAACATGTTGAGAGAGGGTTTCCAAAGAGTGGTTGTGCGTTCAATTTTTTTAAATTTATTTGTGGGGATGTAAAATAATTAATGCACAAATTTTAATGGAGATCAAAATTACGTTTGTTAAGATTTAGGTTGTCAGAAAAAATATTTTTATATACATTTAATATATAATAATGATTGAATAATGTGATAATATATTAATTTATAAGGTATAAAAAATGAATGCAAGTAAAAAAAAATTATAAAATTATGTGTTGATTTGATTTTAAATAAGTGTGATAATTAAAAAATTATTAGTTAATTATACAAATTAAGAGAAAGAATTATTAAGTTTAAATTTAAATAAAATTAAAAAATAAAATGTCTGGTTTGTAAAATTTTGAGTGGGTAATGAATAATATAAAATAAGGAACCAAACATATAATGCATTTTAAAATTATTGTTTTCATTAAAGCATCCAAATATAACGGAACATTATTTCACAACAAAAAAATAATTATTCACATCAAAATTATACAATCAATTTTACATTAATAAGCACATACTATTTTTTAATTAACACTTTTATATAAATTACCTTTATCCATTAGATAGGAATGAGTGGAATGAGTTCAATACACACATTATTAGGACTATAATTTGATTAATTGAACGCCTATTTTGGACTCATCAAATTCAATTTAAATCCTGTGATCCTATGTGTTGAATTCCGCCTGAGCCGCCTGTTACGTCACACTTCCCATAAAATAGCCGAGTTTCATTGGTCAACGAAACATGCAAGATACACGCAGACTTTATTTATCATGCAGAAAATGAATTATTATTGTGTCAATTAAATGAGTATATATGTTTAATTAAGTTGTACAGTACTAAACAAGAGTATTGCAAGATATTATAAATCACTTTTATATTAGGGATAATTACAACGCTAACTCCTATAATTTAGGTATTTTACAAAACAATTCCTTAGATATGGAAATTATGTATATCTCCACTCACTTGACCAATTGACCGACCACATAAAAGAAAATAAACTAAAGGCTAAAATATCTTATTCATTAAAAATTTGTTCTACTCCGCTTCATTTCTAAGAAATTTGAAATTTGAAATTTGAATTTAGTTTTTGAATTAAAAAATAAATTCTCTATGCCCTGTTAGAATAAAATTTAAAAATTATTCTTGTTTTTAATTGTATACTAGAAAATAATTTAACATATATTCTCTATTTTTTCAGTTTTCTACTTGTTAGAAAAATATTATTTTTATTTTTATTTATATATATATATATATTTTTTGGGCATATTTAGATTTTTTTTTTATTTTAGCTGATATGTTAGCAAATAAAAATATTTATTTTAATATTTGTTATAAATTTAAGTTTTAAAATATTTTAGAAAATGTCAAAAGTATATTTTAATATCTTTCTTGAAGGATGTTTTGAATTAAACTTTTTAAAATTTTATTAAATTTATATTTTTATGTTATAGTTATAATTTATAAAATATTTTTTATATTTTTTTGATAACGTGATAGAAAAATATTACAAATTTTGAATTTTATATTTTTTTACAAAATATAAGTCTTTATGTTTAATTTTTAGAAAATTTAAAAATTTTAAATTTATATTTTTTAATTTAAAAATTATTAGGTAGACTATAAATTTTCTATGCTCTCTAGATAGTAAATATAAAAAATAAATATTTTTATATTTATAATTTATATCTCATTAAATAGTTTTTTAGTTTAAAATATTTATATATTTTATACTTTTTACAACACAAGCATGCTTCTAACTTTTGTTTTTATATAATAAATTTTTTCTAATATATAATTAAACATAAAAACAAATTCTAAAATCTGTTCTATAAGAGCATAGAAAATTTATTTTCTAGCCCTTAAAAATAAATTTAAAATTTCCTAAAAATGGAAAGAATAAAGATTTCTTTTTTGTAAATATCATCAATTTCAAATTTTCTTATTTGTTCCAAATAAATTAACAGAAAAATTAAACTGTATATTTTCAAAATTATATGTTATAAAAATAAAATTTTAAATCTAATAAAATTTAGAAAACATTAATTCAAAATATCTTCCAATAAAGATATTATGGTATAATTTCTGAAATATATAAAATATTTTAAAAAATAAGTTCAATAAAAAATATAAAAATTCATAGATATATTTATATTTTAAAGATTATTATGTATTCCTTGAGCATAGTTATTACGCAAACTTGTCTTCAACTTTTATTTACATTATAATTACACCTCAATTTGTGTGGCAAACATACAAGAGTGTTTTCATCAGAAAATATTAGTCTACTGCACCAAATGTCAATTTAAGATAAAATTAAATTTTTATATAATTTTTTTATTAACACCATCAAAATTTGGTGTCTCACTCGTGAGATTAGATGGACTTAACTATTAGCTAGAAATGTAATTAAGAAGAAATACATATAATTTTTCATAATTGAATGGTTAATTTATGAAAAGTTCAAACGTTAAAGAAAGGTGTTATAATTTTCCTTATATATTATTTGGCAAACTTTTCAAGAGATTTATGTGTTCCTTAGTGCTTTTCTATTTGTTTCCGTGCTCAATTTTCTATTTTTTTTAATCAAATAAAATGACGCGTAGAGCCAAAAGGAGACCAAATGGAAAACAAGTCATTTGGGATTATATCAAAATAATTAAAAATGAAACGATGATCAAAACTGAGACAAACTAACACTGAAAAAAAAAACAAAAAAACCTATTCGCTTGCAGCCATACAATAATTTCTCTTGAAAAATTGCTGATTACTCTACTGGTATGAGAATTAAAGATAAAACAGTGCACGAATTTTGATCCATAGCACGGGTTTGGAAACTTTGAACTTAGATTGCTACAGTATGTTTTATTCATGTTTTTATTACAAATGTTGACTGAGCTCCTTTGTCTGCTAAATGATAATAATTCATAATAAGTTATTTACCTATGTCTCGATAATAACGTGCTAGTTCGAGAATAAGCTAGACAAGATTAATTTTCATTATATAGAAGGTTTTACAAATAAGTTATCCAATGTAAAAAAAATAAAATTTCAATGGAATGAGAAGAGTGATCAAATATATTGTGGAGTCTAGTCTCTTTAATATGCATTTTAGTTGCCTTAAATAATATCTTTCTATATTTAGTATGGTGATTTTTTTATTTTTTTTTGAGAAGTAGAATAGTGATTTCAAATTTAGATACAATCATTCCTCAAAAAAAAAAAAAAAAAACATCATGTTGAGTTGAGAAATTAAATTCTACTGTCATGTAGATGTGTGAAAAATATAAAAATAATAATAGTAACAATAACAGTGACAACAATTATTCAATAAAATGATGAAAATGTTTGAATGCAAATTCACACATATTAACAAATAATGAAATTAAACACCAAAGTGATAGTGCAGTTAAGAGGTACATTCTTACATCTCCCGGCATTTTACTAGGCAAAAATGTCCCATTAACTTAATCAAAATAGTAAAGACAAAATAATTAATTTCACATTCACAAACCCAATACACCAACTGGGTATTTGAATGGATGGATATACCAAAAACTTTACTTACCATTTTATGCTAAAGTCAAACTATCCTTTAAGTCTAATCCTCACATCTCGAGTGATTTATAGCATTTAAGAATTAATTCTAACAAAACCAATCTCAAGCACATAGACAAAGCTGTTTGTCTGTCAATACTTTCTGCAATTTCACAACTGTATCTTAAGGAAGTGCACACTTAACCCTTTTACTTAGATCATTCTATCATGTTTAGACTTGGTAAATCTTAAAGAACTCAAACAAGAATAGGAATGACAATAGGGTACAGAATTGCTCCCTCGTCCCTTGCCCCATGACCTAATATTTTCTCCCATCCTACCTTGCCCCTTCCCCTGCTAGAAAATTAAATTTTTAAAAGAAAAAAGTTTGATTTTATTTGTTTCTATTATCAAAATTAAGTGATACCGACTCATTCCATGAAACAAATAAACATGAGAAGTCCTTTTCATAATTAATAAAAAAGACATTAAAATATAGGGGCAAATATATACATATATATATATATATTTCATGTTATAATGATAAAAAAATAATTTCAATTAACTAATTTTTAAATTAACCATATATAAAAAAATATACAAAATTAATACTAAATATTATAGATAACTAAATATTAACTTGCAATCTATTCTAACTAATATATTTTATGCACTTTTGGTAATTGCAAAGTTATTTTTAAATTATAAAATTATTGTATTTTAAAATATAAAAATTAAGTCATTTAAAATTGAAAGTATAATAATAAAGAAATATTAAAAGATCTTAGAAAGAGAAAAACTTGAGATAAAATATAAATAAAAATATATTAAAAGAGAAGAAAAATAAAAATTTTAAAAAGTAAACCAATGTAAAATTAAAATAATTACATAACTTTATATTGTACAATTTATTTTCTAAAAAATACAAGTATGGATAAGGATAATATATATATATATATATATGTATGTATGTATGTATATTGACTGCTTTATTAAAGTGGGGGGTTGGGGTGAGAGGAAAAAAATTCTCCCCACTTACACATCCACCCTACCCTGTCCTAACTCCGTCCTCCACTCTCACTCCATTTGTATCCGACGGGGGTACCCATGGTAATTTATTCCTGTTGTCATCCCAAGGCAAGAAGTCTATCTTGGATCAGCTTGTTGGTCTTGCTAAATTAGTTCACAGTCAGATTGTGTTCTTGCAGCCATCTCATTGCCACAATTTGGGATGCACTTGAATACTTTGAAAGTATCATTCTTTGATCTGAATTTTTTCAAGGTTTTCTTCAATTCTTCACATCATCAATCACGAGAATGTACTTTGTAGAAGTCTCACGTTCCACCAAAAGTTTAGACATCATTAAAATTCATTGTAGAATTTAGTTAGCAAAAAACCTATCATCACCATGATGTTGCCAACACGAAGTTTAACAATAAAAATTAGAATAGTGCAAGAATTATCTTGATCGTTTTCTATTCTTGTACAAAATTATATAATTTATTTTTAAATTCATTAAATTTATCTTTTTTTTTTCTCTAGCCTAAATTTAAAAAAAGATAACAAGTTTTTCTTTCAATTTATATGACAAGAAAACAGAATTTTCTTCCCTCAATTAAACCAACGTAGTTATTGAATTTTTCTTGTCAAATGGATCTTTTGGAGACCATGGAAGTATTTGTGGAGAAACTGAAAGCTTGAAAAGCCATGTTATATTGTTGGGCTGTGATGGATGAGCCTTGGGTAATTGGGGACGAAAGTGTTCATTTCACTTGGGCCAACGTTGCAACATCAAAGTGTTGTTAAATGGAATTTTAATTAAACATGTCCATGTAGAGATAAATAATGCTTGGAGGATAATCGCCACGTGAAATGTAGTATGATGTTTTATGGGATTCATGGACTAATAAGTGGCATAAAAACCACATGGGCAGATGATTATAAGTTTATTGGACAACGACTAATGTAGATAAATATTTTTCTCACGAGAGAGAGAGAGAGAGATGTGTATATATATATATATATATATATAATTTGACTGTTTTATTAAATAGTCAAGTATCTTTGTTGAGGATTTTGAGAAATTACAATTTTATCCTTCGAAATATTAATGTGGCGGTTGAAAATTCAACGCAAGCCAAAAGAGCCGGTTTATTGATCTGAAAAAACAAATAAATTAATAAAGGTGTCAAGGCTGTGTCTGGATCCAATTTTCAAAGGATGAAACTTTGGTATAGGGATAATGTAAAAATAGAAAAGAAAACGAGATAAGAAAATTAATATTTTGATGTGTTTTGTATTTGAAATAAATAATTAAGTCGGATGTAAATTTAGATCCAAACATAGCCCAACATATTCCTACAATAACGTTTCTACGATCCACGTGGATTTCAGACAAAATATATTATAAAATGATAAAACGAAGAAAGCAGAAGAATTCAATGATGTCGACATTTACCGTTGAGCCCTAGAAGCTTTGCTCAGCGAATAAATTATGTAATTTATTCACATTATTACAAAAATTATAACTGGTCACAATATTTGTAATCATTGTGTAATTTACTCACACACAACACACCATTTGTATTTATTAAAATATTTTTGTATCACTATTTCTCATTTCATCTCAAAAATAAACTGCCTTTGAAACGAATGTTCATCAAGTCTCAACTCAAAAGGTCAAACCCTTGAAATTCTGCTCAGCCGATAATAATTTTAATATATGGTCTTGGGAGGCCTCTATGAATTGACACCATTATCTATGAGTATATAAATTGATCAAATATGTGTCCGTAATTGATAAACCCCGCATAATGTAAATTTGTGAATCATGCATATTTTGTCGTTTGCTTGGCTTACCTAATTTCCATTATTCACTTATTCCGTGTTTAGTATCAATTATTACTTAGGATAGGTTACGACAAAATAATTAAAGTTTCATAATCAATTGAATTATTTACATAATAAAATTTTAATGAAAAACTAAATATAATCCATCTTAAATGGTGAAACTTACTAAACATAATTGTGAATGATTAATTAATACTTGAATTTATTTTTTTTGTTGTTTAAAATAATCATTTGAATTATATTTTCGTGCAATGAAATGAACATGGCCTCGTATTATTTTCTATAAACGAGTTGGTGATTTATTTAATTCCCACTCGTAAAATTACAAGTATTTAATACAAAGACTTTTCGAACTCTAGCTTGGAATCAGTCCACATCATGAATTCATGACGCAAGCATCCTTGAATTCAAATTATTGAACCGTTGTAATCAACCGACAGCTCCATACTTTGGCAAATTGTAATATACAAGAAAACAAACACGAAGAGAATAATAAACAAAGCCGCAAAAAATGATTAACCTCTTCATCTGTCCTAATATCATCAGGCGTTGACTTTTTAAACAACGCGGAGCAATTTTGACATTGGAGAAATCAGATTTTCTTGGTTGCATGCTTGCATGGACAATATGTAACACTAATAAATGACTTTTATGGCGTTCCATCAATTGTTCTCGAATAGCACCCACACCATCATCAGTGGAGATGGATTAATCATGAATTTATTATGCCTAGTCTCACTTTTTTGTTTTTTTTTTTTACGTTATTCGTATATTCTTGCGTCTTTCTATAGTAGATTCTTTCTTTCAAAATATTGTCGACTTTCATACGAAATATATTAACATTAAAGTTTGGGAGAGGGGTGTTGTGGGACTATATTTGATAAGAATTATATTAAAATAAATAATATTTTATCATAAAATTTTGATATTTTTAAAAATTTTGTTTTATTTTAATATCTATACATGTAATAATGATTAAACGAATAATGATAAAATAGTATAAATAGATAATAATTAATTTTTAAAATATAAATACATGTAAATGTAAATGTAAGTGTATGCATGTATTTAATACATATAAGTATTGTTTTGATTTAAAATGAGTGTAATAATTAAAAATTAATTAATTAGTTATATATGTAAATGAGTTATAATTAAAATTAAAATTTAAATAAAAGCTATTCACTATTTTTAATGGTTAAAGTAAGTCTTGAATTCGTTAATTCATAATGAATCAAATATCGTCAAATAAGATTTAACAGCCGACAGCTCTACTACTCAACCAGTGAGGATTGAGGAAGCATCGAAAGAACCGGAAGCACCCCTTCTTTGAAAGAGAGGGGGACAGGTTAAGAAATTCTTTCAATAATTTTGAGCTCGATCTTTTCAAAAACAACATGTACGGTACTCCTGTATTTCTAAGCCAAAGTTCTAGCATGACATAGTAGAAAAAGAAATCCACCTCATCATTTAGACAGTAAAAAAAGAGTCCTAATTCTTAAAAATCCAACGGCCCTTCCCCTCGAATCAGACAAATAAAGAAGAGAATAACTTTGTAAAGCAATTGTCACGTTTGTTTTTATTTTTAACATGTGTTTTTAGATACAATTTTTTTAAAAAATTATATAAAAATAAAAAAATATAATAATTATAATATATATTTTATAATACTAAAAATAAAAATCAATACAAGGATGCAATGCTTTATAAGGCGAGGAAAGACGTGATGTGTTCCGACCGTAGCCGCAACAAATCAATTAAAAAAAAAAAAAAAAGTGCAATGTTACCCAAATAAAAATAATCAAATAATATGATGCGCTGACCTACTCAGCCAATGATAAATGCTTAACCTCAACGTTACGTCATGTTTGTACATAGACTTTGATGCTAGTATAATATTCAAAATCTTTGTTCAGCTCTAACGAGTCTCCATCTGAATATATTCATAATTGAGACCTTAATAGTTTTCAAATCTCAGACACGTACTGCCGCGGAATTTACAGGAGAAACCCGCATTCAGACAGTTCGAAGAGGAGTTTTCGTTGAAGCAATTTCGGTTTTTTTTTTTTTTTTTTCCTGAAGTTTTTATTACGGTGTTTGTTTGTCTGGGAGTGTCGGTGGCGCCGTGTCAGCATTTGGCGTTTCCATCTATGTATTCCCCAAAATTATGACGGTAGCTCTGTGGAATATTTTGACGGTTGGGAAACGGGAGGCGATCAATCTCGTGGGATTGTACACATCGGCTGTCTGTTTTGTCGCGAGGTTATTTTTCGCTTCTTGCGTTTGGATGGTGCAAGGCCAGTCGAGAAAAGTGATTTTATTTTGTTCTCTGGAACTGAAGTGTGAGATTTGAGGCTTTTCCTTTTTCGTTTACTTACTTGGTTTCCTGTTTCTGGTGATAAAGCTGGGCTATTTTGTAGAATCTGCGGAGATCCTGGGATTCTGGGTTTTTCTGTGAGTGATTTTTGTGGTTTGGATTGACCTACATTTTTGTGTGGTTCTGCTGATTCGAATTGATGGGGGTGATTGGGATTTTTCTGTTTGTTGGAAGTAAGATTTGGACAGTAGAATTACATTGAACTGAATTTGATTACTGGTAGGGCAAGTCTAGCTAGCTCCGTTTCTTTTTTTCCCACCTTTATTGGGAAAGTTTATTGTAAAAGCATAATCGTTGGATGAACTGCTTGAGCTGAATCTTAATGAGTGTCTTCATTTGTTGAAGAATTAAATTTGTTTCGGTATATTTTGAATTTTGCGTGGATTTCCCATGAGTACTGAAGATTAAATAGATATGATGGTGTTAATGGTAAAAGTTGGTTGATTTAGAGGCTTGCAAGATGTCATCTGCTTCTCCATCCCCAAATTCTCCAACTGATGGTACCCCACCTTCTTTCTCCAACTCTCCACCACCTCTGCCGTCTTCTCCGCCTCCCAATCCATCTAATTCTCCCCCACAAAATCCTCCTAGTGCTCCACCACCTCAGCCGCCTTCTCCGCCTCCTAATCCATCTAATCCTCGCCCATCGAATCCTCCCAGTGGCCCCCCTCCTCGGCCTTCTTCTCCGCCTCCTGATCCATCTAATTCTCCCCCACCAAATCCTCCTAGCGCATCACCACCACAGCTTAATCCACCTCCACCGGTAACTACTGGTGGACCACCACCAACTGCTACACCGCCAAGACAATCCCCTCCTCCCTCAAGGTTAACACCACCTCCACCCTTGGCTTCTCCACCACCTACATCCCCTCCACCTTCTGTCAACGCACCACCTCCATCTCGAAGTCCACCTTCTCAGCCATCTGGTCCTCCGCCAACATCAGCTCCACCTCCACGCAATCCACCAGCGAGATCATCACCACCCCCTCCAACATCTGATCCTCCTGGTGCACCACCTACTCCATTAACAAATCCTCCTCCACCCCCAACATTTATAGCTCCTGAAAGTCCACCTCAAACGAGGCCTCCAAGCAATGCCACACCTCCACCGACTACTAGACCCCCAGAAAGTTCACCTCCATCCCCTCAGCCTCCTAATGGTCCCCTCCCACCACCATCGCCCAGGACACCTGAAAATTCACCACCACCACCATCATTTGTGCCTCCCCATAGTCCTCCCACACCTCCTGTTTCATCTCGTTCTCCACCAGCTCCACCATCTTTGAATTCTCCTCCAAGATCACCTTCGCCAACTCTACCACCTCTGATACGAAAGTCACCACCTCCTCCCTCGATTGGCTCACTAGCACCCCATTCTCCTCCTTCACCATCCCTAGTTCCATCGGGTAATAATAGCGATAATAATTCCACTGATAATACACCAGGGAGTTCACAATCAACAAGTAATGCTGGAATTGGAACTGGAGCCATAGTTGCAATTGTTCTGGTACTTAGTCTCCTATTGCTTGGTGTACTCGGAACTGCAGCCTGTTGCATGTGGAAGAGAAAGAAAAAGGCTCCTGGGCACAGTGGTGGTCACATTATGCCAACTTCTATTGGTTCTTCTCCGCAACCAGGTAAGCATTTTAGTACTTGTATATTAGATATTAGATTTTCTGTGCGTACTTATATCTTTCTTCATTTAAAAGGCAATTTAATTGTACCCAGATTCTAGCTTACTGAAAGTGCAAATATCTGCACCCAATATTGGAAGTGGCTCTGGCAGTAGTATTACTTATTCGCCCCATGAGCCTGGTGGCTTGGGCAATTCAAGGTCATGGTTCACCTACGAAGAACTAGTTGATGCCACTAATGGATTTTCAGCCCAGAATCTCTTAGGTGAAGGTGGGTTTGGTTCAGTGTACAAAGGAAGCCTTGTAGACAGCAGAGAGGTAGCAGTTAAGCAGTTAAAAATTGGTGGACAGCAGGGTGAGCGAGAATTCAGATCTGAAGTTGAGATAATAAGTCGTATACACCATCGCCATTTAGTTTCGCTTGTAGGTTATTGCATTTCTGATGACAGAAGGCTGCTTGTGTATGATTATGTCCCTAATAATACCCTCTACTTCCATCTTCATGGTAATTATTAAGTGTTTAATATGAAAAGATGGGTTCTGAGAATATGGTTATTGATATTTCTGCTACCCCTCAGGTGAAGGTAGGCCTGTTATGGACTGGGCTACACGTGTAAAGATTGCTGTTGGTGCAGCTCGTGGAATAGCTTACCTTCACGAAGACTGTAAGCTCTTCAAAATTTTCTTCTTCTATTGCATCTTGAAATTTGTTGATATTTGTATTTGCATTTCCCCTAGCTCAAGGAATGTGTCTCCATCTATCTCTCTCCTCTCTTTTATATCATGTAGATTGCCCCATCAAATTTGATTGGACTGCCTTGTGTGAATGGACCTAAAAATGTAATGATGCAGAGAGTAATCTGTTAATACACTTTATCTAAGGATGCTATTTCATTTGTCTAAATACTACCCTGGTTAATCAGTGAGAAAGGGAAACCAACCAAATAATGTAGACAATGCACTAATCAATTCTTGCTCTATGGAAAACTATGATTCATGAAAACAATATTACAACAAGAGTCAAGGAATCTACTACTTAGAATGGAAAGCGCTGCCTCCCTGAAGATTTGATTCTGTGGCTATTAACATGTTAAAATCTTGGGCAATGATAGCAAAGCAAAGTAATTGAATTGTTAGCTGCCTAAAATACTCTTAAGCATAAGCATTATTTGGAGCAAGGTATTTGCTTTCTTTCTAATTTTTCTAATTTTTTCAGAAGAGTTGCTAATGAATGATATGAGAGATTAATGAGTGAAAATTTAATGAAATAATGAGCACCAATTTTCCCAATTTTTGCACTGCAATTTTCAATTTATTCTAGCTTTATATTTTTTTAATAGTTGATTACATTTTCTTGAGTTCTATCAGGCCATCCTCGTGTTATTCATAGAGATATCAAATCATCAAATATTCTTCTAGACAACAATTTCGAAGCCCGGGTATAATAATTTCTAGCAAGTTCTATTTATTTGTTTGTTCTATCATCTCTTTAAGAATTTATCTTGAAAACTCTTTTTCAGGTTTCCGATTTTGGACTTGCTAAATTAGCTTTAGATGCCAACACACATATTTCCACGCGTGTTATGGGAACCTTTGGGTAAGTATTCATCAATAACTGGGCTTTATGTTCAATGAAGCCAAATGTGAACTTCAATAAATTATTTATTACCATATCTTCATTCAAATACCTAATATTTGTGGTTGGTTTGATTTCAGATACATGGCTCCTGAGTATGCCTCCAGTGGCAAGTTGACTGAAAAGTCCGATGTGTATTCTTTTGGAGTTGTGCTTTTGGAGTTGGTCACTGGTCGTAAGCCTGTGGATACATCTCAGCCACTAGGGGAGGAGAGCCTTGTTGAATGGGTAAGTTCATTAAGCATATACACAGTTTGTCAAATAGCTAGATTTAAGTTTGTGGCTATATAATTTTGGCTAGTCATGTTCTTCTGTCGAGAAGGGGAGCCTGTGTTTAATTTCAATGACTGGTGAAGGCTATTATCGCCTTAGTATTTGCCTTGGTTAGCTTGTATCCATGCAAATGCAATTTGAGGTTTGTTATGCATTGAATTCTAGATTTTCAAATAGAACCTATGAAACTTAAAATATCTAAGATGACTTCCTGTCAAACTCAACAATCTCAGTAACCTCTAAACAATTAGATAATTTCTCTCCAAAATAGTTTGTATCTATGAAGGTTGAATGTGTGGTGCATTTGCCAACTTTAAGGTATATTTATTGGAAGGCATAGTCAATCAGACTAAACTATGATATATCTAAGCTTAAAGTCAATGTTCAAATCCTCAGATTCAAGCTGGAAAAATATCCTACATGAATTTCTAACCTTTGTAACTTTGGGATCTCTTTCCTGGCTTTTTCTTTGAATTCAGGAGTTTTGGATGCCCTTTAACTCCCAACATATGTAATTCCTATTAAAAAATTAAAACACAGAAATCTACTATATATGTTCTTGTGACAGAAAAAGGAAAAAGAAAAATCTAGATAACGTATTCTTATTGGGAACTGTGTCAAATTCATTTGAGAACATGTAGCTTCATATTCTTGCATTAACTGACAGCTCTTTAATTGGATTCCTATTATCTTACTCACTTGAAATTTTCTTTCAAACTTTCGTAGGTTGATTGTTTGTATCTTTTTAACTGCCCAATGTCTGATCTTAAGTTGCTCTGTGCTCTTAAGTTGTAGAATTGGTCACATAGAGCAGAACAGATTTATGGTGATAATTAATATTCAAAAGTTCACTTATCTCAATTATGTCTCTTTCAGGCCCGACCTTTGTTAAGCCATGCAATTGAGACCCAGGAATTTCAGGAACTAGCTGATTCAAGGCTTGAAGGAAATTATTTTGATGGCGAGATGTTTCGACTCATTGAAGCTGCTTCAGCTTGTGTGCGCCATTCATCCACGAAGAGACCTAAGATGGGACAGGCAAGTAGTTTGTAGCGAGAACTGAAATCTGCATATTCTGTGGCAGTAATGCTGATGGAAATTTCCCAATGTTTTGATGCTTTCCAGGTTGTGAGGGCTTTTGACAGTATGGCTACCTCAGATTTGACAAATGGAATGAAAGTGGGAGAAAGTGAAATATATGACTCTGCCCAAGAATCTGAAGAAATTAGATTGTTTCAGAGGATGGCATTTGGTAGTCAAAATTACAGCACAGATTTTTTCAGTCAAAATAGCTGGAGTAGTTGGGGCAACCAGGAAAACAGGTTGAGAGGTTGATGTACTAAGTCCAAAGGGTATTTCCAACCAGCCTGAATTGATGCAAATAAGAAGTCAGCTCAAGCTGGAGGTGTTGCTGAGCTTTGTTCCGTCTCTGCGGCATCTAATTTTGAGTAAATCACTGACACAAGTTAAGTTTTTGTAAGTAGGCTGTTTTTGTCTCATATATATATAGATATGCGCGTGTGTGTGTGTGTGTTACGTGATTTCTATTTTTTGGGGCAATTTTTTCCTGTAAATAGAGGCAATTGTTGTTTGAATAGGTATTTATTTCTAATAAAACTCATTCAGCTTTGCTCTGCCACCATCTTATCAGCATCCCATCCTCTCTGTCTTTTGACTGATCTCGATAATTCATTGTTGGTTGTGTATTATTATGGTGTTGTTTTTTTATTAATACAACTCGTGTATAAGTAACTTATGGAAATGAAAGAGGGATTGATGGTACCCTTTCGGAACACATGATGATATAACGAAGCTGTGCAGTTGAATTATGTAACATGTGGGCTAAGTAATTTCAGTTATAAATCAACTATGTTATCGCTTCAAGAATATCTATATTGTAAGGCAAGTGTCTTGGGACTTTTCAGAAGTTTCCACTGACTGTTTTAAGAATCTATATGAAATGTAGAATGCAAGTTATCAGGCTGGGACAGCTCATGTTTTTTTTTTCCTTAGGAAACAATATTTCATAGCGTGTTGCAGCTGTGTCATAAGGCCAGAAATCCCCCCTTTTCAGGCAGTGCAAGAGTATAAAGTCATTGACTATGACCTGTAACTATTAGGTTTTTTTAACTTCTCAACATGCCATTCTCATTGCTTCACACATCATAATACCCTTCCCAGATGACAAGGAACTTGTTCCTTTTCAAGAAATGACTTCCACTGATCACCTTCCTCCTCCTCCTCCTCTCCTTCCCCACCTCGCCCACGGTGATATTGTTGAAAAATCGGGATGGCAGATGGCAACATGCTTGCTGCAGACTGCATTGTCATATCTTGTTGTTGCCAGTGCATGATTCTGCAGATTCTCATCTTCATACTGCTGAAACTTCCGCATAAGCTTCTGACAAAGGCTAGACAATACGCCAAAAAGCTCAGAGCCCGGAAGAGAGGAGCCAAGATTATACAGATAGAAATGAGCAGATATGAAGAAGACAGCTTCAGAAGCCTTGGGAACTCCTGCAGAATTGACATACAAGACCTCTGCTCAGTCGAATCCCTTCAGTTTGGCTGCGGCATGGATGAAATTGAGAGCGTTCTGGAGGACTTCTCCAGCAGGGGTGAGTTTGCTTTTGGGAGTTTCTGGGGTGGAGAGCTCTCAGCATCATGGCGTTTTCATTCATGCAAGGAAGAGGAGATTGATTCTTACAACAGTCGATATCATCTGATTAAGTTGTTTGGCTCGGCCAGTGTCAGCTCAAGCCGTTAAAGATATCTTTTCAACTGGTTCGACATGGACCACCACGACAGCCTGAAGCAGCTCGAGTTAGCCGTTCTACCCTGGTCCGTTGGTCCCCGGCGAACCTGATCAGATCCATGTCGTGTTTGGCAACACGGACGATGACAATGACTCCATGTAATTTGGTGAACTGGTTGATGCAATATTTGCTGTCATAAACCTACAAGTCTCGATCAATGTACAGGACAGGCAAAAGGCAAATAAATTGGCAAAAACCTTTCTTTGTTAAATATTGGCAGCCTTCTTGTTCCGATCCCTTAGTTTAATTTTATTGGAAAGGGAAATTTGAAATGCATTAGCACGCTCCTTGATGGTGAAAGAACATTTTTCCATAACAAGTCGGAGGAACATACTTGCCTGTATTTGGCATGCATCCATGACCATAAACTGTTACAATTTAACCTTCAGAAAGTACGCACGTCTCCAATGATCACTAATTTTGGGGATAAATGACTAGGCGCATACACAAGTACCTTTTGCTGAATGCACTGACAGTGACAAAAGCATTTATATTGCTAGAATTTTTGGGTGACAAGAATAATTTACTCCCACTCTTAAAATCACAGTTGATAATGGAAATTTGCACTAATTCCAACTAAATTTTCTCTCTTGCCATTTATCTCCATCTGAGGTTAAGTATTTGGCAAATAACCCCTAATGATTTTTTACCATAGGTTTTCGTAAAGACCAAAATTGCGCACTCACTCCACTTACCAAAAGAACACTAACTGTTAATCAAATAAAGTATTAACTTCAACATATGCATGCCTTCCTAATAGGATAGATGTTAAAAATGGATTAAAATTAATGCTTGCATGTAAAAGACGTCAAGATCTTCATCTTCAATGAACATGACGGTAAATTCAGGCAGCAGTCCAGCCCCACTTTATTTCTCACTGCCGAATCCATTATATGGAATTTTACAAGATATAAAATTGAAATAATAAATATTCTCCCTCAGCTAACAAGCTAATGTCAGAATTTACAAACTCAATAGGGGCCAAAAATTATCGCTGGTAAAGTCTGATATATCCGAATTGTACTTACTGTACATACAGAACTTGCGGTCCTGAAAACCTCTAGCTGGCTTATATATCAACACAGAACCTTATGGGAAGACAGAAGACCTCTAAATGTAGGCAACCAGGATTCAGAGTTCTTGAAAAAATGCTATGTGCGATTCACATTTGTATCCTGCAAGGGATTTGTTCGCGCCAATGAACGTGCAGTGAAACCAACCGTCGTAGGTCTTATAGATCTCTGCCTCACCATGTTGCAGTATTCGGGGTCCTCTGACCTACCCTCGTACCTTATCCACTGTATGATTCCGTGGTACATTGGGAAGAATCTCATCTGAATCACATTGTATACAAAGTAGGGCACCAGGGCTGAGATGACGACGAAGATGGTCACTATATAGAAAGCTGGTGTGGGGGCGAGAGACTCGACAAAAACTTGGTAGGCAGTTGTGGAAATCCTGGGAGGTATAGCTCCATATACCAGGAGGAAAAGATACCATAAAGCGATTCCACCCCAGATAACGATGTGCTGGATTAGTGTGAAGTAGCTGATGGCGAGGGCCATCTGGCAGTTCACAACCCAGACAACACAAGTGTACATTGTCGCTCCAAGAATTTGGTAATCGGCAATCTTTCCATCCTCATTGAATGCCTGAGGATCTAATGCTCTTATGCAGAAGAAGAAGACTATGACGGCACTGCAGACTCCATTGAGCATCCAGCCTATTATACGTCGCCAGCTGAAGAGGACATTCTGCACGCCTTCTTGGTACAGCAAAGGGAACTGCAGTGAAGTCAGGCCAAAAAGATGAGCAATAATGAAAATGGAGGGTATGGTCATTGGTCAGGATAGCTGTCAAATGAATGCATTAGTGTCTAAAGGCATACCTTCAGGCAAAATCTTGGAGATACATCTTGGTCAAAGACCCCGAGGGCAATCACTGGTAATGATGTGAAGAACACGTTGTAAAGAGATAAAAACCAATCTTCGTAGGCAGGTTGTCCGGAAAATGATGCATAAGCTTCGTAGAAGAAGATGGTGAACCCAAAAGCAATGTTCTTATAGAAAAAGTAGCAAATCTGTACAAAAAAGGAACAAATCAAATGATGTCCAAATAAGAATAAAGCCAACTCTTCAGATGGAATCTGGAAGTATTTTGTTGAATTGATAATAAAATTACCATTGTAGAGATCCTTCTATAACACCAGTGTCCATGCACCAAAAGCAAGCGCTCCAAAAATCTGAACTGCGCAATTGCAACATCGCTTGACATGACAGCCTGGTAAAAAGTTGCAGAAGAAAAATGTGAGATAAAAGGAATAATTGTCATTCTATTGAGCATGCTGAATAATGCAACGCAAACTGTTAGCTTTTCAACCTGCATTCCTTCCACACCACTAATTCCGATCCCAATATCTGCTTCTTGAAGCATTCCCACATCATTGGCTCCATCACCAATTGCCAGAGTTGCCTTCTTCTTTCCTTCTTTGACAAGTCTTGTCACCTGTACAATCAGAAGTAAGTTCACTCGTATAGAAATTCAGAAAATTTTTTCAAGTTAGCACAAGTTAATGGAAGAGACTACTCAGCAGCACAAGTTAGTGCTCTCGTTGTAGTTAATAATGCATAAACTCACCAGTGCCTTCTGTTTTGGTGATGAGCGACAGCAAATCACTGATGCACAACCAACGGCAAGTTCAAGAAACAATTTTTTGATATCATCTTCTAATGCATAAGCAAGAGATTTCCCATCAATGATCAAGGCAAAAGCCTCAGTGCTTAAATTAGCAACCTCCGCCTTCCCTTCAGTAATCTGCTGAAGAACACTTTGCTTTGAAGCCTGACAAGTAAAATGAAATCTCAGTATCTCACATTTTCCTGTAGCCAAAGAGCACTTGCATGGTAGTTCTGGTAATACTGAGGAAACACAGTTCTTTACAAGCCCCACTTAGACGAATCACTGAAGCTTTCTCTCTCAAAGTTCATATTTGTTGAAAAACAATCATGTAATTCACAAGTTCTTCACAGATATGTAAAATTGTTAAGGCTCTAATTTTGATCAGTACCCCTTAATTTTCATTAAATTGAAAATGAATCTTGTGAGAAAAGGAATTTACCCTGGCAATTGCATTCTTGTCTCCCTCTTTCTCTAGAGCTTTGATCTCTGGATTCTCCAAAGCAATAGTAATCTGTTTCATTCCTTGCCTTAGTAAGCTGCAGGCGTAGCTGCAAAATTGATTCTTACAGTCAGAGAACTCATGAAATCACAGATCTCAAATTTATTTAAATGAAATTCTTCTGCGAACATACCCAATGTTAATGGCAGTTTCCATCTTATCCCCAGTCAATACCCATATTTTTATTCCAGCTTGTGCCAGCCTGTCAATGCATTCAGGAACCTGACAGAATTGCATAAGAAAAATAAATTTAACACCGATGTAAATATTATCAGGGACCGACACATTATAGTTCTGCATGATCGTCTCATAACTCACCCCCTGTTGGAGCTTGTCCTCAACAGCTGTTGCACCAAGAAGAATCAGATCTTTTTCTACTTCTTCGGCCACATTATCAATTAGAGATTCACGGTCAGCGCTGACGGAGGTTTTTGCCTCTGAAAACTTGCCATTAAACATTTCATATTCATCTTCGCTGAGTTCCCTATAAGCAAGTATCAAGGTCCTTAAGCCTGCATCAGCATATTCATTTACATGTTCTTGCGTTTGCTCTTTAAACTCACTGCCATTTCTAGAAAGCCTCTCAAACATGATGCTGCATTAAGGCCAAAAACAAAGCAGACAGACAGAAAGATGATCAATGAAGAGCAAATCAATTTCTTAAACAACTGAAAACAGCACTGATGAGAGATTTAGGTTTCAAAAGCTTCAATAAGTTGCAAAACAACCAACCTGTCGGCACCTTTGCAGAGAAGTAGTATTTTGCCTTCCTCATCCCTCACTATCACAGACATTCGCTTTCTTGAACTGTTAAACTCTAAAACATTTAGTAGCTTGTATGATCTGCATCAGAAGAAATTCTTTTACCATACTTTCTTGATTGGATATGACTATGTAAAATTTCACATCTTTCTATACACCCAGACACAACCACTTCCCCGAAATGACAAAGTGAAGAGAAAATACAACGTAGAAAAATTCAAGATACTGACCTTTCAACTCTTTTCCCAGAGATAGGGTTCAACTCACTGACAGAAACACTTGTTTGTGTTCTTTTGAAGAATTCAAAGCCAATTTCTCTAGCTGCAACAACAAAGGCAGCCTCATCTGGCGATTCAGCTTCATATGTGACCTTCCCTGTCTTTTCATCAACATCAGGTATAGCTGTATGACAGACTGACAATAACCGAAAGAATTTCTGAATGATGTCTGCATGCTGCTCATTTACCCAGTTTCCACTCATAATTCTTTCATCATCAAAATTGAAGCCTTTGATAGGTGATGTTTTAGGGTTGGGCAAGGGATGCTCAAGATTTCCATTTGCCATCAACGGAGACCCTTTTCTTTTAGCCATAGCCTTTTCGACCTCGGTAACACCATGTCCATAAGCAGTACCAGCCACTGAGCACTTGATGAACTCCATTGAATTACAAGTTAATGTACCCGTCTTGTCAGAAAGTATTGTATCAACTTGGCCTAGTTCCTCATTCAGATTTGAGGTTCGGGCGTGAGCTGGTTTGTCAGCTTCCTCATAGTACATATGGATATCTCGATTAATAAAAATGCTCTGAAGGATCTTAACAATTTCTATGGAGACATACAAAGAAATTGGAATCAAGTTGGTGTACAGCAACAATGCTGTCAAAAAGTGATATATAGCAGCAACTGGAGCTCTATCAGGATCAAAGAAAATATCAGCACTTTCTGGTTTGAGATACCACCTTCGATGTCCACCTTTCAGGTCATTTTTGGTTACAACACCAAAGTAAACTGATCCGACAAAAGCCATCAAGAAAAGAATACCAAATAAAAAGTAGATGATCTTATCCATTTTCTTCTCAATCTTGCTTCTCTTGGAAGGAGGATCCGTGGAGTTCTGAATGACCTTTGTGTCATGGCCCGTGAAGACAACTGCTCCATATATGTGGTCTGTGTTTCGTAGTTTAGAGTCTCTGAGTAGCAGTTGTTGAGGAGAGAGAGGATACTGTTGTTCTTCAAATTCCATACTACCGATAAAACTGTACAAATTAGCATTAGGATCTTCACATTTAACAATGGCCCTGAAATCTCCGAGGTCACGATCCTCATTTAAAGATGAAGTCACTTCTAATGCCTGTTTGAGTTTCAAATTTGTCTCCCCATCAAGGTTCATTGTCTCCACATAGCACACGGCATCTCCGTAACTGGATGACAGCAAAACTAAATCTGCTGGAAAGAATTCATCTTTCTCCACCTTCACTATGTCACCCACTTTCAGATTTTTCCATTCAGTTCGCTTAAAAACTCCACTGCCTTGATGTACGTTGACCTTTCTATTGTTCATCTCAATATCCTATAAATTTCAGAAGTGGGTCATTATCAACCTGAGCATGAAAACTAGCTACAAGTACCTCAAACATAAATACTGCATCAAGGAGCATTTGTCTGGAATGAGTAATAAATTTTTTGAAAGCTTGAAACTATCTCATCAAACTCTCCTCCATGACAGATTATTCATGTTCATGTTCATCAACTGAAAAATTATCCATGATCTTTCAAACACATTTTTATCCCACAGTTGAGAAAAAATATTAAAACGCATAACCAAAAAGCAAACCATAAGGTAGGAAGATAAGCTCTTTAATCCACAGGAATGGGGGAGAAAAGAACTAATTCATGGAGTTTCAAACTACAGGAAACAAAATCATTCCTGAACCATCTATAATCTTAGTATTTTCCAAATATTATGCACATGAGAAGGTTACCTTAAATAGTTTCTATCTACTTCCAAATAGTATAGCATTAAAATCAGTAACAGTAATAAATATCAATATAATCTAAGCCAAGAAGAATTAATATCCAGCATAAAAGGTAACACTTGAGCTAACAATCAATAAAACAATAAGCACCATCAAGTTACCTGTTGTTTTCTTTGCCAATCTTCAATACCTTCTTTAACCATTGTCACTCCAATGACAAAAATTAGTGGAATGATGGCACTGGTAGCAGAATAAGGCGCGAGGGATGTGAAGGACAAGATACCGGTGACGAGGAAGTAAAAGTTTGCCACTCTCCTAAACTGCTCAAACAGAGACTTAGGCAGGAAAGTTGCTGCCGTATACTTGGTTGTCCTGACATAATTGGTAGGGTAATGCCTAAGACTGGTCTCAGAACCATCTGGCTCATTGCAAAAAACCACTCTTGAGAAGCCTGGTCCCCCTATTTGGGAATGGTCTTCTTGGAACCCTCTTCTGCATTTGAATGAGTAGATCTTGCTCAAATGCAACTTCTTTCTTCTACCAGTTCCCATTCTGCTTCCAACGTTGACCAGATCTCCAAACCCCCAAAAGAGAAACTCTTGGCCTTCTCGTCTCGAAAAGCAAAATGCACACTGATTATGTCCGGCCCTTCGGGTGGAACTGCTTTATCAAGATCCCGAACTGAAACAGTACTTACAAATCAGACTCTTTCTTCCAACCACAAGTCATTAGACAAATAATTCCCCAGACGAAACAACCCCAATTGTCAAAGGAACTTCAGAAAATTAAAAGAAAAAAATCAGAACGGAGGTTGAAGAAGAATTTCACCAAGTACAGCCTCGAGAAAGAAAAGAAGGCGTAAAGACAGAAGAAGTGACATATGCAAAAGGTACATGAAACCGAAGAGGCCACACAATATTAATTAACACAAATCCGAAAGACATGCACAAACTAAATGATTCCAGGAGCTGTAGTTCACCTTCAATACCTCAAAAAGCTTCAATCTTTGTGTTTGCCCCGGCCAAAAAAGGATTCTGAGTTCAGCTTAAACAAATCAAGGTGAAATAAAAACCAAGAAAATGGCTGGTTATATATGTGCGTGTGTATTAAAAATCCATTATATTTAGGGGCACACAATTTATTAAATAACTCGTAGAGGAAGCGGACTGGAAATGTGGCAGGTAATTTTTCAGGCCATTCCCTCGTGGCACAAAAGCTTTGAACATTGACTTGGATCTCGTGGTTTGACTTTCCTAACCATTCGATTCGTTGCCTTCCAACACGCGCATTAGTACAAAGAAACTTTCAAACTCGATTGCCATTCAATAATAAAAAGCCGAAAAACGGGAAAAACTACGTGAGCCCATACCTAATTCCCAATATAGTACTTTTCTGGAAGATCAAAACAAATAATTTGAACATTCGGAGAGGGGAGGATAGAACAGACGAAACGGGCAGTGGAATTACTTCGATTTCAGGGGCAAAACCCTCGGGAAATAGGGCTTCCCACAATGCACGTGAATTCTTTCTGCTTCTGGGCTTGGTCTTCTCTTTCTGCCTCCAAGGAGGAAGCTTCGCCAGACGAAAAAGACGAAGCAACCTCGTCAACGTTTTCCGCATGCATACAGAATATTTGCATTTTTCCTGTTTTTTTTTTCTCTTTTTCTTGGGATAATTACGAAGACAATTATTAATCTTGAAAATTACAACAAATTAGAATTCGATTATCTCAGAGTGATTGTTAAGGTGGGCCATAAGGGGTAGGAAGCAAATTGGAGTGATACGCCAAGACGCAGCGACGACCGCAACGTCTTGTCATGGCGGGGTCACGTCAAAGTCATATAATTTTTGATTTTAAACACGTCCAAACGTGACCTGGGCATAAGGTAGAAAACAAACGTGACCGTAGGGTATTGAGACTCGTCTCAATTATGCACCACTGCATTCTTGCAGCTGTTATACACAATAAAAATATACTTAAAGTATTTAAAATTATGGCAAACGACACAATTTTATTATTTAATTAATTTTTATTTTTTTAAATATAAAATTCTGAGATTTGTCACGATGTAACATCTACAAGACTCACCAGTGTCGTGGCTGTAGGTACATTTGTATTGAATATTTAAACTTGTATAAAATGTATTCAAAAATAAAATAAAATTTAATTAATTATTAAAATGATGTCATTTGTAATCTTATTGGTTATGTTTGAGGGTGAGGGGGAGGGGGAGGGGGGGGGGCGGATTTGTTAGGAGACGATGTTTGTCTGCTTGTGTTGGAATAAATAATATGTTTATTAAGAATGTTTTAATGTAATGAATATTATGATTTATTTGAATTTTAATATTTAAATATAAATAAAATATATAATAATAATTGAATAATATTATAATGTAAAGGTATCATAGTTATTTTTTAATATATATATATATATATAAATATGAGAGTAAGTGTGTGTATATATAAGTATTGATTTAATTATAAATAATTGTAATAATTAAAAAATAATTAAATAATTCTATATATAAGGAAATAAAAGATTAAATTTGAATTTTTTTAAAAAAATTATAGTAAAAGACGTGATTGTATAAGATTGACGAGAGAGAGGTGGAAAACAAACATCCACTGTTTAGCACATTTGCGTGAAGTGACAGATTTACAAGACCAGTAGCCATGACTGGGTGGAAATTTGCAGAGACCACCCGTATCATTTGGGATGTTTCTATATGCAACCCAGTCGAATTAAATTCATTTTTTATCCTAATGTTAATTGATCAGCTTGTCAATTTGGCATATGACATGTTCACACCCCTATCCAATGACAGGTAATATGGGACAAATTATTAACTACGGACCAATGATGTCTTTAGATTTAAGCTACAGTCCATGATCGACGCCGGGTCAGTTGCGTTACCATAATGACCTGAAAATTCGAGGATACTAATAATTCTTATGTTAGGAATTATCAAAAAATAAATAATTCGTACCATAATTATCTTTTCTTTTCTAGGAGGATGGGGACGACCCACAGAAGTTTGGCATCAACTTCTTCTGTTGATTTATCCTGTCTAGATAGAAAAAAATTACATTCCAATCACACTATAAGAACTTCACGACACAAAGATAATATGAAATTATATTATTCCGAAAGGATTAAAATAAAATTTACAAATTTTTTTGGTTGTAATAACTATTTCACGCAGCCTTGAAACTGCTCTGTTTAAGTTTGATTGAATGTTACCGTACATGTCCAATTCAAGTTCAGAAAATACGAGAATTTCGTATATTTTCAAAGTCGAATTTAAGTTTAAATCAAGCAGTTAGTTTAGACTCGAGAAAGTATTAAAAATTTGCATTAGAATTTGATTGGATTTGAAAATCTAATTGAATTCGATTCAAATAATTTGATTTATTAACTTTTCTTTTTGCAATACAAATATTATAGATATGCTTTAGTTTAGAACAAGTTAATAGGATTCCTCCGTTGTCTTGTTGCGATATAAAGGTGAAAGAAGGAAATAAAGGAATGAGATTTCTCTGGCTTTTGGCATGGAGGCCTCCAATTGGAGGTTTATGAGATGGGTTATTAGCTTAGTGGGTTGTAATGTTCTAAAATTTTTTGGTAATATTGTAAAGTTTGCTGAACTCTTTGTGCAATTTTTTAATGTTCGATACTAATGATTTGGGGTTAAAGCATGATTGAAGTTGAATCTAAACTCTAAAGAATCTCCTATTAGTAGAATGTAATAATTTAATGAGAAAAATAGTTGATTTATTTGAATTTATATATTTATATATGTATATAAATATAATAACACTTAGACGATATGACAGTATACAATGATATTAATTAATTATTAGTGTGTATTAATTTGATTGTAAATTGATATAATAATTAAAAATTAATTAGTTAATTATATATATAAGAAAATATAAATTTGAATTTGAATTTTAATAAAATTTTTGCTGAATTGTATGTTAAATTTGATAAATGAGACAAAGTTTGATAACATGGAAACAAACATGGCCTCGAACTTCATCATATGTTTCTAATTGTCAATATAGACTTTTCAAAATGGAAAAAAAATAGTCAATTTGAATTCAATTATGGTTTTTGAATTTTTCAAAGTAGAATTTTCAAAAGAATACACTATGCGATAATTCTGTATAGGAAAAAAGAAGAAGAAAAATTTTAATGAAAATTGATTATAGTTTTTGGCTTATTTAACTCTACTAAATTAAATTTGAATTTGATTGATTAAAGTTTTTGAATTAATTAACTCTAATTAATTAAATTTGAATTTAATAAATTTCTCAAGTTAATTAAACCTAAACCCAAAAACTCTAATTATTTTTCTTAAATAATTTTTATTGTGTTATTTGAAAAGTTTTTTTTTTTTTTTTGAAATTAAAAGAACCATATAACTCAAGATTTTAACAATTGTGATGATCTGATGCACCTAGAACACACGATCTACGAGAGAAGGATCACATAATTTCACCCAAAATTTTAGTTTCCTATCAATTTTTCTCATACACGATATTTGAAGTATGAAACTCCTAAATAGAAGCCAAATATTAATTTGCTTGAATCCAGAAGTAGAATTTTGAACCCCTTCTAGATGTATTGAACTGAAAGTGGTTGTAACATTAATAATAATTACTTACCTACAACAATCAAGATCATGAATTCACCCAAAATTTTAGTTTCCTGTCTATTTTTTTCGTGTGCGATGTTTGACGCATTACACACCTAAATAGAAGCCAAATATTAATTTGCTTGAATCTAGAAGTTGAATTTTGAACCCCTTCTCGATGTATTGAACTAAACGTGGTGGTGACATTAATAATAATTGCTTATCTTGAATAATCAAGATCATGAATTTGGAATTGATACAAGTAGTATCTTGAAAATTCGCCATTATATACTCTTATTAAATTACATCGATGATCATCTAGCCGTCACAACACTTTAATTCTACAAATACGGTGACTTGCAAATAAATGAAATTTTTCTGTGCATAATTACAGTGCAAGCAAAATAATTACCGTAATAAAAAGTTGTAATCCAAAGCTGACTTTCTAAAATTTCAATTCAAAGGTTATCTTACTTTTTCTTGACCTCATTGCATCATTTATGTTGGGGTAATTACACATCAAACACCATGTCGAAAATGTTGACTTTTCAAGCACACGAATTTATTTCATTCCAAACTCTTGCTTAAATTGTTTTTGAATTCAGCATCAACTTCTATCACTCGATATTTTTGGTTGGTACAATTTAATAAATCAATTTGTGCCGTGCGAATAGTTTTAAAATTAGGTATATCTTTCTTAATCAACCCATACAACACATTGTTTATGCCATGTCATAATTTTATTAGTCTACAGTTTCCTAACCAAGATGGCTATTACCAACCTCTTAATGAAACCTTTAACTATTACATATATTATAGTCATTAATGAATATTGTTTGAAAAGTTTGGTTGATTTCTATATCAACAACCCTCCTCCCAATCCAAAAGTCAGCATCATTAATAGATATTTTTAAACAAGACAAGAAATAAAATTTAACCTATGAGACCTATCACGTTATTACTCCATGTATAAAATAAGATGATTAAATTTAGTTATCTTAAGTCACATCAGGAAATCATATTAACTAAAATAATTATCTAATTGGCTGAGCGATCAAACCTTTTGTTCCATTCTTCAATATTTATCTCAGTCTCTTCAAATTATTTTATTAATACGACAGCAGTCGGACATTTATAATACTTATCTCATATTAAAAAGTAATATATGTGACGATTATAATACGGTAGCAGAGACAATGAAACAAAACCAGTAACATGCCATACGTGAAAGACAACAAACTCTTTTCTTTTCTTTTTTTTTCTTCTTTTTTTTTTTTATTATATTTGAAATTGAAATGATATGTTGTTCAATTAACTACATAAGCCGACGGACGCCGGCGGCGCCGTTGTTTTATTTTCTTGGCTTATTTATTTTACTATCGATTTTATTTTAAATATTAAAAAAATAAATGTGCACATTAATGAGATTAAATAAAAAATTAAGTTACGACAATCATATTTTATTTTATCACAAGTCTAATTTTTTCATAAAAAAATTGATTAAAAAATAAACAGACATCTACAATAGAAGTTGGTTTGTTTGAAGAAAACGTCACGTTCTCACACTCAATTCAACATGTAAAAATTAAGTTTTGCTATCAAATATTTACACTCGTCTGCTCTTAAACATCAAAAGATCTCTCTAATACCATTTTTAAATTAATTTACAGTGATAAAATTAATTAGCCCCACTTGTTAGGTTTCTGGACATTAATGATCACTAACCGAAATGTAGTCTTACCAAACCAAACCTAATCCTTCTGTGTTTAGTAATTCTACGATTAGTGAGACGTGAAACAATTTTCTTTCTGACAACAGAAATTATAATCCAACACACACAATAACCACAAAATAATCATTTTTTTAAGTGAATCTCAAAGTGTTAAGGGTATGTTTGTATTGATTTTTACGTATGTACTTTTAAATGTATTTTTTTCAAAATTTAAATAAAAAAAGATAAAATTTAAAAAATGGTAAAGATTGAAGTGTGTGTATTTTTTGGGTTTTAAGCAAAGCAAACATAATCTAAAGTTTTTGTATATGGTAAGTCCATAAGAATTTAATTATTGGTAATATGTTATTACTTAATGTTTTGACTTTGAATCAACAAATTAATGATAATTATTATGATGATGGGTTATTGCAGTTCGTCCGATGCTTTCATGCACAAACCAAGAATCTGTTTCCAAAGTCCAGACAGGTATGCGCCAAATATTGTCATATAACTATAATAAAAAGATAATATAAATCTGGCAACGTGCGAGAATCATCAAAGAATCTCTGTTTAAATAGTAGTAAGACAACAAAATGGCCTTTCGATTATCGAATATTATCTTTTCAAGTGTGTTCACACACTGTTTTTGTCGTTTAATGGCAGGGAAAGGAATGTTAAGAAATAAAGTACCAAAACATCTTTTGAAAAAATAGCTGAGGCAATGTTAATTCCACATCTGTCGAGGGCTGTGATTTTTATTTATTTTTTTTGTTATATAATTTTATTTGTCCCTTTCATTTCCCGACGCCTAATGCGATTTCTTTACTTCAAATTAATCCAGGGTTTGGAACTGCTTATTCTATTTAGCCCTCGTTCAAATGTACGTTTTTCTTTATTTTAATGAATAAATTTAACATGGTTACTCACTTTATTAATTTATCTATATTCTATAACAGACATTAAGGCTAAAGGCCTTTTGAATATATACCTTTGAATTACTATAGGATGCTTACTTCTTTGTATATTTTGTGTTCATTTTTTTTTCCTCAATATTAATTATTTAATTTTATTCCCTCAATTTCAATTTATTGTATTTTTTAATTTCCTCTCTAAAATTTAATTTATTCTAAATTATCATGTTTACATTTCTTTTTCCCCTTATTTGTTGAATGTTATAAAATTAATATTTAAAAATATTATAAATTCATTTATACAATTACATGCATTTATTGATTGTACCTCCAACCACTGGCAGTACTATATTATTATGTTAATAAAGATATTTGGTTACATAAAATGAATTTACATTATTTTCTGTGTGTTAATTTTTTTATTTCTTCTATTTCCTTGTATCCAATATATAATTTATACTTATGTTTTCTCTCAGCTTTTTTCTTTTATTTTTTTAAATTCTCTTAATTATATTTGCACAATATAAGATCACACAATTTTTTATTTTCTATATATTTAAATTTTTTGACTCATTAATTTTATTTGTTTTTCTCTCACATTTTCTCCTTTTTCATCTATTTTATATTTTGATATTTTATTATATTAAATATTCTTTACACATTCATTTTTAAATAATTTTATTTTTATTAATTAAATTATAAAAACTGTAAAATTTATAACTTTCACATGTATAAATTGCACAACTTTCACTAGTTGGTGTGAATTTTAAAAAATAAGTGAAACTGATTGACTTCCAATTGTTATTTGGACACAAATTGTGGTGGGGAAGAAAAATGGTTCAAAAACTTCATAATAGTATAAAAAAAGTCAGAGAAAAAAAAAATTATTTTATTGTGCAACATGTGAGAAAGTGTAAATTTTAGTGTGTAGGAAATGGATACAAATTTCCATCCAAATATAGTATGCTTTGCAAATTGTTTGCTAACACAGAGTGAGATGATTAAATCAGGCAGCAAGTAATTAAGCAATAGTAATAATACAATGCTAAAAATCTTTTTCTATTTGTTTTCACCGTTTAACTTCTTTTCATATTTCATTTTAAATTTATTTTTAAAATTTCTATCCAAAACATTTATAGTATTAAATTATGTTCGAGGACTTTAAACTAATCTATTTTTTCTTTTTTCTTTTTGCTTTTTATATTAATGTGTAGCTTTAATTTTTTTCATTGACATTTTATCTTTCTTTCAACTCTTTTTTTATATTTATATTTTACATTATAATATTATTTAATTTTGAATAACTTTTATTTTTATTTAAAATATAATAATTTAAAAATATACTATAATTAATAAAATATAAAATTTATAAATAATCTACACATGCAAAGTTTATTTTTAATTGTCTACTCTTTAACTTTATTCAAGTTTTTTTGGAAAACTAACAAATCAAACATCAACTATTGTGACGATACTTCTTCTACATGTTGAACCAAACAAATGTATTTTACTGAATGATTTCATTTGAAATCAGTGAGGAATGATTTTTGAATCTAAATCTAATTCCATGTTGCAAACCAAATGTCACTTTATTTTTTCTCTGCTTCTAGACATATTATAGTATTTTAGGAGAGAAGAAAAATCATTCTTTTGATAATTAAAATATTGTCATACGTGCCAATTGATGGCAAGGCGCTCGAGAAAACAATTATATACTTTTGACTTAAAAACATTTAATTAACTCATGTCACATGTGATGTACATGTTTATGAATATATTTAATTGCATTACATAATTGTTCCCATTATCTACAAGAATAATTATGTACACGTAGATGGTGCTTATGAAAACATCAAACAAATTGACGCGTGTCAACAAATGTTGTTTATTTATTTATTTATTTATTTTATGTGTTTTTTTGTTAATCATAGAAATAAGATTAAAGGCTTGTGGCCTTTGTGACACCATGTGTCCGCACAAACTCTAATATTATAGTCATTCAACGTCACTTTAAAGATGCGCAATAATGTGCTACCAATTCCACTTACATGGTAACAACAAATTTGCCATTACAAAAAATTTGATTGTTACTGTCCCCCTTTTCTCGGGGTTAGCTATTAATTTTCGTACGTGGACAACCAATGAGAGAGTGGTAAATCACAATAATAATAATAATAATGATTCAGTAGAAATTTATGTAAGAAGGGGGGATGAGTAGTACTTTTCGAACTCGAAAACCCTAATTATTAATTTATAACAATAAAAATATTTAAACCTGCATATTATTCGAAACAAATTAAATGCTTCACCCTCAAGACTTTGGTGTCTCCCTTTTCCTTTTGTGCCGACAGAGTTGGGAATGTCGAAGAATGATAAATTGGTGTCAAAGTGAGAAAACTCTTGTTTGGGCCAATCTTTGATTTGACCCAATTAATTTGTTCGACCTAACCCAACGGCTCTTGTCTCGAGCAGCCTAATCCCTTTGGGCTCTGACTGATTCACCCTGTGACCTAAAAACTAAAAAGCAATAATTAATTAATTATTTATATGTCTGCTATATTAATTAATTATTTATATATACATTTATATATATATATATATATATTTTTTTTTTTTGTTTACCGTAATAATAATAATCTTTTGCATAATTAATTGTGACAAATTAAATTCGTGTGTGAGTCGTTACTGTTGACGGTTAGTATGTACTTACCGTGACAATTAAAATGTTGAAAGAAATTATTATTATCACAATTCCTTGTTATTTCTCATGGATCTATACAGGAAGGATCAATCAAGCCATTTTTCGGCGGAACCTTTTTTTTTTGGTTGTAAGTGGAACAATTTTGAAATGGTTTAATTTTTTGTTTTTAACCTAGATGTGATGTGAAACAGTTTTGGGATGACCTTTTTTTAAAAATAATTTTGAAATGACTTTAAGAAGATTTTTTTAATTATTAAAATTGATAGTTGCTTCAAAATAATTTTGCATAAGCATGATAACGTAAAAAATTAAAGTAAAATTTACACAATATATACATAAATTAAAATTTGAATTGTCCAAAACATGCAAACAAATTTGTCTAAAGTATGAAAAAGTGAAAAAAAGAATTAGAAAAAATTAGTCATCCGTGTCCAATCTATCTCCGTTCTCATTACCGTCGTCCTCTTCCTAGTCTGAAGGCCCAATCAAATGCCCATTAGATGCATAGAGTTGAGACCAAATTTCGTTGCACTCCAATTTAAGATTTGATTTGATTTAATTTTGTCTCGATTTGCCAAATAGAATAGAAAAAGTAAGCAACCCAAATGCATTAATTCTGTAGACAAAATAAATTACGATTAAAATCCAAAATAATAAAATAAAATCTACCATGACCATATTCTTCAATAAAATTCAATTTTTGACTAAAAATTTTATACTGCATAGTGATACATTATGGTCCTTGGGGAGTAAAAAGAGAAGACTTCTAATCACTTTATTAAATGAATATAATACACCAAAAACTGTTACAGTTTATAATACTAAATCCGCCAAAATCAAAACATTCATGAAACATGGCTAATTCTGAATCCCTAAATTTATGATTTTGAGAAATACCTACATGGTATTAAAAGGGTGTTTGGCTAAATTTATTTTAAATAGTTTATAAGAATATTATATAACTTATAAGATATTTTTAGAGTTTACAAACTTATACTTTTTATTTTTAAAATAAACTAATAAAATGTTTGGACAGATATAATAAGATTGTCTTACAAGATTATATTAAAATTTATAATTATATATAATTAATTATAAATTATTTGGTGTAATAATTAAATATCACTAATACAATATAATTGAAAATATTTATAACATTTTAAATATATATATAATAAAATAACTTATAAGACATTTAGAAGCTTTTAAGCTTCAGACGTCTTATTTTAAGAATTGATAAGTTTTTTCATTAAAGAATTTACCTAACACTCATGGTGAACTTATAAATTTTTCAAAATATTTTATAAATATTTTAAAGATCTTTTAAGCTCACCCAAACACCCTTTAAATCTCATTAAACTTCATTTAGAAATTGTCCACATACTCACCTAACAAATAGAATAAAAGAAAGAAGGAACAAAGAACGCATAGAAACCAACGTCAATCGTTTAATTATTATCAATTGACTCTTAAGGCCATGGCCGTACCATCGGATCTTAAAAAATAGTCATTATCACAATGTATTATTTTTAATTATTAATATTATATATTCTATACATGTTTAAATATATAAATTCAAATAAATCATACTATTCATTACATTAAAATTTTCTTTTCAAACATACTACTATTTTAACACAATCCATCAAATATCATCCCCACAAAACCCAAATCCTAACCATAGCCACAGTAAATCTTAAAGTAAGTTAAAAAAAAACCGCTCATGATGCTTCCTCTAGATTCAAGGTGAAGGCCTTGATGAGTGGTTTGGTCGTACGTAGTTCTGCATGTCACGGTCCTCAGAATTTTTTATAGTGATAAATTTGATTTAAATGTTGTTCTTTTCTCTTTATAAGGAAAACTATTCATCGCTGTACACAATACTAATAATTATAATTTGGTATTATTTTGATATTTTCTTTTTATTCTTTTTCAATTACAATACTTTTTACATAAGACTCAAATCCAGATAGAGTCTTGTCAAATTACGGAAACTCACACTTCTGACCACGTCATATTAAGTACGTACTTAATAGTTAATACCTCAAGCAAGTCGCATGTGTTAGGTGAAATAGGATTGAAGTGTTCAAAGCACCAGCTTCACAACATCATCACTGGTTTTTGAATGAAGACTTCAATACGTTTTACTTTAGGTACACTCGTCCACGGCTTAGCTCAACAAATAAAGTTTGCGACAAATTACAGCCACGCCAACATTTCAACACAAGTTGCAGGCCACATTTTTCTTCGTCTTTGATCTTTTCAGGGAATTCCCCTATATATAATCCCCGGAAATCCTCGACAATGACCATCACTTGCATTGCTATATACTTAGGCTTATGCTCTTGCACTCAATTACTCGAGAATTGTCCTAATTTGGAAGTGTAGAATATAATGATGGGAAAACTTTGCACTGTTTTGATTCTTTGTTCATTCTTCATAGCAGGTGCTTCTGCTACTTCCAGAAAAGAAGCAAAGGAAGCTGACAAATGGTTCCAACACCTTCTTCGACGCAAGGAAAAGGCAGCAAAGCTTCAATTCTACATCCAGGACGCCCTGGGCGAGCCAAACGCCACCGTTTGGGAGGTGGCTCGGTCCGAGATCACGTCTCAGACGCGTACGCAGTTTGGTCAAGTTAGGGTCTTGGACGACTTGATAACGGCGAAGCCTGATCGCAACTCGGAGAAGCTAGGGCGTGCTCAGGGGCTCATAACTTCTGCCGACTTGACAGAATCAGCTCTGGCCATGAACCTTAACTTCGTGTTCACAGCAGGCGAATATAAAGGGAGTACCTTGTGCATATTGGGGAGGAACCCCATTGATACCGAGGATCGGGAGCTGCCCGTTGTTGGCGGCACTGGCGTCTTTCGGATGGCTCGTGGGTTTTCCATATCCAACACTTATTCGTATGATCCTGCCGAGAATTATGGGGTTTTGGAGTATATTGTTTATGTTACTTATTATGTGTAAGGATCAACTAGGGGTTGGAATTAAATTATACCGCAAGTCGTATTCTTTTACTACTTAAGATTGTTGCTTATATATATATATATACATAGGAATGTTTTCTTTCATTATTTTTCATGTAATGAACGACACTGTTCGTCCCTATTTCTACAAGTGTTATATTTTTCTTGTTTTTTTCATTCATTCTCCAATGACGGTAATTCTGCCTTATTTATGTAAAGAGGGTTGGTACGTAGAAGACCCTAAAAATATGAAAAATGAAGCTAATATCCCTTTTACAATTTTACTAACTATTGTTCATTTAATGACGACTGCAATACGATTCAACCATCACCCTGTAAAGCATGTTTGTCTATAGCCAGATATCAATTCGAAAATACACGTGTTGCATTGAGCGTTATGATAAATGTCACAGTTTTATATTAGAAAAGTGAAAAAATAATTAAATATTAAAATTAATTTGATATATGTTATAATCTTATGTCTGAGATATTAGGACTAGGTGCAACATTCCATAATGGCTAGAGTTATATATGCCCGACATAATAATTCGAGCTCTCGATAATTAATCTTTACATCGTATCACTCCATTATTAGTAATGCACGAGCTGCAGAAAATTATATAAACATATGCTTAACTGGCAATTATGGTGAAGTATCCTTTCAATTTTTTGAGTTTTTTTGAAAATTTATTTACATTTGGTAGATAAAGCAGGCAACCATAATATAATTAAATTTATGTATCTACTGAACATAAACCTCCGTGGAACTTTGGAGTACGTATGAGATCCAAGTGCCATATGACCCCTAATTCTCTAATCATTTGAACTAATGTCAAATTAATTGCTTGAGCTCTTCCATCAAACAGAATTCATTTATTTGGTGCATATTCGTGTAATATATGGAAATTCTTCTAACCAAATTGATCCCCCTCACGGGAAAATATAATGAATAACCAGGTAACTACATGTCTTTTGAATTTAAACTTTGGTTTGAACCTTACTGCAGACGCCCGAATTCCAAAACAATGTGCCAAAACAAGTAGCCGTACATCTCGTTCTTGAATTAGGTACCGTGATTTGGCAACATAATATTCAAATTATACATAGGTCTAATCAACATCTTCTAGAAACACTGGAAATCTCATGTTCGAGATGAATCAATTTTCAATAGCTTATGGGTCCACGATGAAAATAGGGTGTTAATAAGAATTTTCCTAAATTTGTTCCAATAATTTGCCAGATAAAAACCCTATCTTCTGCTAAACCCCAAAAGTGTTCTAAATTGTTTATTGCTAGGATATATATGGGAGAAAAATTGTATTCTGTATCCTTCAACTATGACTATTGTGGGTTCGAGGAATTTAATTTATTTATTAGGCATCGACCACTTTGCCCTTTAAATTATCAAAAAAATCAATTTTCCATAATCCAAATCAGCCAGAATTAACGTGCAAGAGGAAAAGTGAATTCTATGGTGAAATCTATAAATTTTAAGGGTGCAAATTGCCAAAAGGGCTAAATATGAGGGCATAAAATACCAATTATTTCACAATTTTCAGTACTTTAGACTCTGCTTTGAATGATGCTTTCAAATACAATATTCCATGTTTTCGCATTTCTATGTCCATTGCAAGGAATTCAGTTTGATTTGTTGCCTCTTCAACTTCTTTAATGTCTATAGTTCATCACCTACTTTGCTGATGTAATCTAATGTAGAACGTTGCAATATTTCTCCAATTATTAAATGAATTGTACGTGTCGAGTCAATAGCCTGGATTAATTTTGAGTTAGGAAGTAGGAACAAAGAAAATTTCTAAAAGCACCTTTTATTTTGGAAATTTTATGTCTATACATGAAAAGATGGGAAACAGTAAAAGCACGTTTTTAAAAAACGGAAAGCAGTCGAGGCTTAGTTGATCGTACGGCAACTATGACAGTGGCCGCCATACGGGTAATATCTCGACAAACCAGGAGCATACTCCCAGTCAACACAATCTAGACACGTGTACCGTCCTTTGTACTTCTCGTTTTGTCTGTTTTGTTATCCCATAACATCTAACCCCAGCTCCTACACCCTAGTTAAAAGAGAGAATGCAGAAAAACAGTAATACGGCCGCCGCTCTCTCTTTTTTTAGTTTTCATCTTTTTCTTTCTTTTTTGTCTCTAACTTTCCCTTTTCTTTTTATTGCATCAAAAGACCTAATATTTTTTTCTTTTATTATTTTTTAACTCAAAACTTTGAGATGAAGATTAGAAAATAAATTTTTAAAATCCAAAACCAGCTTGTGCGAAAAATTAAGTTCATGTAATATAACTAAACAAATTTATTGTAATAAGCAAATTTTAAGTTGGTTGCCTTCTTAATTTGTATTTAATTGGTTGGACAAATCATTAAATAAAATAATTTTTACATATGATTTATTTTCACAACTTTGCATTAGAGAATGAAGTTGAAGTGCTAATTATTAACTTCGAATGCAAGAATTGCATTGAATAGATTGGTTGGGTACTTGATTATGGTTAATGATGCAATATTAGTAATCTAGCAATTTTTTTAAATTTTAAGAGCTAATAATTCTTAGTATATATAATGCCAAAGCATCTAAAAATACATGCAGTAAATATATTATAAAAATACAGTAGAAAAATAAGATACATTTCATAGTCACAAAAAATACATTAAGAAAGCCTAATGGATTACTCTCCTGTTTCATGTATGTTACAAGACTACACAAAATCACAGGACTAAACAAAATCACTGGGCAAAATATGACTTGACAAAACAATATTTAAGCTATTGCTAAAATTGAAGATTATGTCCAACTAATCTCCTATTAATCAAAAATGTCTCCCACCAATAGCTTGAAATCCAAAAAATAGTAGATAAAGGCAATGTTGTGGGATTATAAAAGTTAGAAGAAGGACGGATATGTTTGTTTTCAAATTATAAATTTTAAAAATACATATTCAATTATTATATTTTTAAATTTTATCTATTTTTTCTCTCTTTTTATCTTTTACATGATTTTTGAAATAAAAACACCTTAAAATATACACTAAATATTCATATGCTTTTGTTAAAATTTAATTAATCTTGCAGTATTAGATTACTCTCCATGCACTATTTACCACATGTTTTGGTTAGGCCTATAGTTCATATAGTGAATTGAATCATCATTATCTTGCTACTAGATATAACTACGTAATTCCATATATACTAGTACTTATAATAATGCAATTAAATTTTTTTTTGTCTGGTGATAATGATTACTAAATTTGAAAAAAGATGTGGTGTTTGTTGTCATGATCCGTGACCAATATATATCAACAAATGCTTAATTATTATATGCCAAATTATTGGTGATAAACAAATAAAGGGTGTTTGGATGTTTAACAATTTATAAACATAGTATAAGTATTCGATAAATTTTTTAATGAAATAAATTATAAACTCCTACATTAACATGTTTGAAACTTATGATTTATTAAAAATAAGTTGATTTTTTTCAACTTATTTTCAAACATCTTATAAATTTTTCATTATATATGCTAAAAATAGTATAAATATTTTTAGTTGAATTATATTGATAACATTAATTTATTTTTATCATTATTAAAATTATAATTAATGTATTTGTGGGGGTGAAACTTGTTTAATTGGATAAATGAAGTGTAAATAATGGATCAAATGGGTAAAAGGGAAAACGAAACACCTCATATTAATGATTTACATAGGAACGTAAAGCTTCAATACACATAAATTAGATGAGAAAAATTATTACGTTTACTGCAGTGACTTTCTATTTTTTATATCATTATTTAATTGTTAATGTGTCATTCATTTTTTTTAAAAAAAAGTATTAAGGATGTTCTGGGGTGTACCTCAAACTTTAATAATAATTATTTCTTTTTTGGCTTTTAAAAGGTTAACTAACCCTTTTGACCGTGGTACAAAACGTCTGGAGATCACAGGTTGACTAAACCAACCCTCAACGAGGAGGGTCAACGGAAAGGTTAGGTAACGAGAATTCAAAATCTTAAATCCGTAAGTAAACCCACATCTTAAATCTATTCAAAAGCACGAAGCTTCGCGCAGCACTATTTTTTTTAAAAAAATATTTTATATACTTGTATTTATATTAAATATATAACATACAGCTTAATCAATATACAATAAAATGAAATCCAAACTAAAAAAAAAAAAAAGTTTAAATGTGAGCGACCAAAATATAATTTGAACGTCTGCACCAATTAAGAGTGTCTGAGTGAGCTTGATTTTAACTACTGTATAACTTATAAGATAGATCTTATTCAAAAATAAACTACTAAAATATGTAGATAGAAATTATAAAATCATCTTATAGGATTTTATTAAAATTTATAATAATAAATAATTATAATTTTCATGTAACAATGATAAAAATAAATTAAATATTATTAATAAAATATAATTAAAGAATATTTATGCTATTTTAAATGAATAAAATAAAATTCTTATAAGGTATTTGAAAATAAGTTGAAGTACCTTATTTTTAAAGAGATTATAAATTTCAAACATCTTATTTTTATAATTTATAAGCTTTTTATCAAAAAAATTACTAAATACAAATAAAAAAATTTATAAGTTCTAAAAATGTTTTAAAAAGACTATAAGTTTACCCAAACACTCTTTAAAACTCTTGTATGACCTAATTTCATAAATCACTACCTCACATGCAGTGTACATTCTTTTTTCAGTTTCTTTCTTTTTTCTTTTGATGAAGTTTAATTAGCATATAAATTCACTTCCATTATTAAATGACAACGAAATCTGATCTCAAAATTCTCGGTTTGATAAGGATTTATACATCGACAGTGATATTATATTTATGCGATCTTGCTTTTCGAAAATCTAAACTATTAGAGAAATATATCATATTAAGTACTTAATATATACCTCAAGCGATATTACGGAAACTCACACTTCTGACCATTCAAAACCAGATCGAGTCTTATAAAATAACTGGAAGTTCATCCCCTAATTAATAGATTAAGCATTGATAAAAGCGTGGAGCAAGCCGCATGTGTTAGGTGAAATAGGATTGAAGTGTTCAAAGCTCCAGCTTCACAACATCATCACGGCTTCTTCAATGGAGAAGATTTCAATCCGTATTACTTTAGGTACACAAGCCCACGGCTTATCTCCATAAATAAAGTGAAGCAACAAATTACAACCACCCCGAAATTTCCCCCATATTCTCATCAATTTTCAACACACGCTGCAGGCCGCAATTTTCTTCATCTTTAATCTCTTCAAGGAATTCCCCTATATATAATCCCCGGAAACCATCAACAATAACCCTCACTTGCATTGTTATATTTAGGCTTATGCGCTCGTACACAATTACCTGAGAATTGTACTAATTCGGAAGTTTGGAATATAACGATGGAAAAACTTTGCACTGTTTTGATTCTTTGTTCATTCTTCATAGCAGGTGCTTCTGCTACTTCCAGAAAAGAAGCAAAGGAAGCTGACAAATGGTTCCAACACCTTCTTCGACGCAAAGAAAAGGCAGCAAAGCTTCAATTCTACATCCAGGACGCCCTAGGTGAGCCAAACGCCACCGTTTGGGAGGTGGCTCGGTCCGAGATCACGTCTCAGACGCGTACGCAGTTTGGTCAAGTTAGGGTCTTGGACGACTTGATAACGGCGAAGCCTGATCGCAACTCGGAGAAGCTAGGGCGTGCTCAGGGGCTCATAACCTCCGCGGACTTGACGGAATCAGCTCTGGCCATGAACCTTAACTTCGTGTTTACAACAGGCGAATATAAAGGGAGTACCTTGTGCATCTCGGGGAGGAACCCCATTGACACCGAGGATCGGGAGCTGCCCGTTGTTGGTGGAACTGGCATTTTTCGTATGGCTCGAGGGTTTTCCATATCCAACACTTATTCGTATGATCCTGTCGAGAATTATGGGGTTTTGGAGTATATTGTTTATGTTACCTATTATGTGTAAGGATCGACTAGGGTTGGAACTTACATTGGAAGTCTTATTCCTTCACTACTTAAGATTGTTCCTTATATATATATATATATTTGTGTGTGTGAATGTTTTAATTCATTATTTTCCCATGTAACGAATGATACTAGTTCGTCCCCATTTATACAAGTGATAAATTTTTCTTGTTTTTTTCTTTCATTCTCCTATAACGATAACCTTGCCAGGGTTAGTGAACGTGTATCACCGGTCCATTTGAAAATGTACTTAGTACTTGCGTTGACATGTGCTTAAAGTTATGATAAATATCATAATTTTATATTAAAAAAATAAAAATTAAATAAATACTAAAATTATTATATTTGTCACAATATTATCGCTTAATGCATTTGTATTGAGCTGGCTAGAGTTACGCCCAACTAGTGTATTCAAGCTCCTCAATAATTAAGTTCCGTGTCGTATCACTCGATTATTTTTCATGAGCTACAGCAAATTACATGAACATATGCTTGAACGGTAATCATGGTGACTTATATTTTCAATTTTTTTTTGAAACTTTATTTTTTTAGTAGATAAAGCAGACAACCATCATATAATTAAATTTGTCTATCTACTAAATACAAACATTTGAGGGATACTTCAGAAATATGTGTGAGATCTACGTGTCTTATAGGACCTCTAATTCTCCAATCATGTGAACTAAAATCAAATTCATTGCTTGATCTCTCCATCAAAGGGAATTCATGTATTTGGTGCATATTCGTGTAATATACTGAAATTCTTGTAACCACATTGATCCCCTTAACGTGAAAATATGGTGGATAACCAGTTAACTACATGTCGTTTGAATTTAAACATTGGTTTGAACCTTACGGAAGCTCGAATTACAAAACAAGTAGCCACCTTACTGATGATTGAATTTAGTACCATAATTTAGAAACATAATATTCAAATTACGCATAGATCTAATCAACATCTTCTAGAAAACCTGGCAACCTTATCTTCGAGATGAATAAATTTTGAATTGCTTATGGGAATAACTAGCTCTTTCCGCAGTGAAAATAGGGTGTTAATAAGAATTTTCCCAATTTTTTTCCAATACTGAACCAGATAAAAATTAACCCTTTCTTCACCTAGTCCCCATTAGTGTTCTAAATTGTTTGTATCAAGAATAAATATTGGAGAAAAATTGTATTTTGTATCCTTCAACTATGACTATTGTGGGTTCGAGGAATCTAATTTATCTATTGGAATCGGCCATTTTACCACTATAAATGATCAAAAAAATCATTTGTCCATAATCCAAATCAGCCAGAATTAATGTGCAAGAGGAAAAGTGAATTCTCTTGTGAAATCTATGATTTCTTGAAATTTAAAGTGTACAAATTGCCTAAAGGGCTAAATTTGAGGGCATAAAATACCAATCATTTTACAATTTTAATTACCTTAGTCTCAGCTTTGAATGATGCTTCCAAATCCAATATTCCATGTCTTCACCTTTCCATGTCGATTACATGGAATTCAGTTTGATTTGTTCCCTCTTCAACCTATTTAATGTCTGTTGTTCATCACCTACTTTGCTGATGTAATGTAAGTAGAACGTTGCAATATTTCTCCAATTATAAAATAAATAGTACGTGGAATTCCTCATGTTAAAGAAAACCTCAAGTTAACTGCTTGGGTTGATTTTGAGTTGAGAACAAAGAAAAATCTAAAAACGCCTTCTATTGCCGAAATTTTCTATTTATATATAAAGGAAAAGATGGGATAAAAGCGTGTTTTTGAAAATGGAAAGATGTCAACGCTTAATTGATGGCATGGCTATTTATGACTGGTTGGCAAACTGGTCAATTCGATGTTGCACCTAAACAGAATTTTGGGTGCAGCAGATCTTGACAAGTGTCAAGATCTAGTCTTTTTCTTTTTCTATTCTGTTTTTTGGTTTTAAGTTTTTTTTTTTATTATTAATTCTAGTTTCTTTAATTTAAAATTCTGTTTTCTATATATTTTATTTCTATCAATTGAGGTTTAGTTATATTTTATTTTTTGCAGTCTAACACTTATAAATTGGTGTATTATTTTTTTTTTCATTTTCTCATACATTAAAGTGTGTTTGCACAAGTAAAAATTAATTAAAGACTTTAATTTAAATTTTATTTTTTATTTGTATCAATTATAGCTGTTTAAGTTTTAGAATAGACTTAAAATTTTTTAATCATTTTATAACTTAACAGTTGTAAATATAAATGCTACAAAATTAAACATATTAAAACCATGCTTTATTTTATTTTTAATTTGTATTTAATTATAGTAAATCAATATTTGTGCATGTAGATGGAAATCAATCCTCTAATTCTTATTGAATAAATAATTTTGCTACATTAATCTCATCGATGAAGCACAATTTTTTTTTTTTATGTATTAATTGAGAAAGTACATTTTAATGCATGATAAAAAAAACTCGTAGAAAATATAAAATGCCATTTGAAAAATACTAACTTGAAAATAAAAATAAAATATACCTAAACCTCAATTGATAAAAATAAAAATTAAATCTTGACAAATGTCAGGGCCTATTGCACCCAGAACAGCCATATCCTTGCAAAGCATTGCTAAGTACCTAAGGATTACTTCATGAAACAAAAAAAAAAATGTATATATTATTTTGGATTTGACACAGTCCAAAATTGAGCTGACAACTATATTCATTTATCATATATTTGTTCTGGAAGCAAAGGAGATTAGGAAGTTGCAGGAACTTGTGCTTTGTGGATTAGTGAATTTTATAAAAAGGAAAACAGGTAAATGTGGGATTTTTTTAAGTGAGAAATAAAGTAAAAACAAGAAAAAATGATTCTCTTACCAAACTACGATATTGTGACTCCTGTCCAAATTAAAAAAAAAAAATTAAATAAAAATGCAAGTGTCCAGAAGAACTTAACATCTTATACACATTTCATTTTCATTAGAATCGTAAGCGAAGCCCAATTCTTCGAAACCTTCTAAAAGTGTTCAAATCCGACTATAAACCTAAAATCCTTTTTCTAAAAAGAATACATACATACATACATACATACATATATATATATATATATATTCTCATGGTGTTGTTAAAAATTTAATTAATCTTTCATTATTTGATTACCCTCCACGCAGTATTTTGGCACATCAAATTTATGAATATGACAAATTCTATTCATTTGACACTTCATGGCTAAGAAGATCAAAATAGAAGGTCCATTCTATTGGCCCACAGCTCTCAAGCTTCACCTAACAAGTTGTTGGGCCTTCTTCTAGGGTTTTGCAACTTACATGATGTGGATTCCATTGTTGCCACCTGTTTGGGTTAAGCCTATTAGTTTATGTAGAAAATTGAATCATCATCTTCCCCGTAGAGATAACTAAGTAATTCCATGTATACTAGTACTTATAGTAATCCAATTGAATGTATATATTTTTTGTCTGGTGATGATGATTATTAAGTTTAAAAAAGGATGTGGGCGTTTGTCCTGATCCATGACCAATATCAACAAATGCTTAATTATTATATTCCAATTTATTGGTGATAAATAAATAAGAGGGTGTTTGGGATGCTTAATAGTTTATAAGCTCTTCAAGAGTATTTAATAATTTTTTAATAAAATAGATTATAAACTCCCAAACTAAAATATTTGAAATTTATGAATTTTTTAAAAATAAGTTGATTTTTTAAACTGTTTTTCAAGTATTTTATAAACTATTTATATATATATATATATATATATATATTAAAAATGATAGAAATATTTTCAATTGCATTATGCTTATAATATTAGTTTATTTTTATCAATATTACAATAAAATCATAGATTTCTAGCCCAACACTTCATTAATTTTTTTCAAATAAATATATGACTTTAGAAGTTTCAAAATCTTACAAGCTAGCAAAATAAGCGCAGCCAAATACCCTCTAAACAACATACGTGTGTGTCTATTGGTATGCAGTAAACATGCAAGCGGAAATTGTATTTTTGAACTGTGCCAGCGGCAAAAGCCAATTTAAAGTTGTAATTTTGAGGCACTAGTTTTGTTTAAAGCTTCCAAGTTTCTCTATCTAATAAATAATTTATACTTGCTTTATAATGTCAACATTTTAAATATTTAACCCTTAAACTAGACTAGAAGAATTGGTCTAAACCAGGATTCTGACTCAGTGCGTATGGGGTACCTAGAAAAGTAACTTATAGTTCTGTTTTAGCCCAAGTGGTTGGCTGCAGATCATGATTAGTTGATCCATCAAATTTTGAACCCCATCACAGAAAGAGGATTTCAAAACTTCGGGAACTATGAAAGCAGAAAATTTCAAACTGGTTTGGCATTTAGAGAATTGTGACAGAAAAAATTTCAAACTGGCTTGTGAAACAAATTATTATCTCCCTTCTTTAGTTATAGCATAAATGCTTTTCATTCTCCGCTGCATTTTAGTGAACTTAAATAAATTAAAAGTAAGACTATGCTAAGCAGTTGTTGTCATATAATATGTCTGCAATAGGCTTAGGCTCGTCCAACTGGAATTCCATGGACTGGTTTTAGTGCCTATCTATTGTCTGTATCACACAATGAACAGGCTGCAAAAGGTTTTGGAACCAATAATTCCACCCTAAGATTGATTTGAACGACCTCCTATCAAACATGGGAATTGAATTGAAAGGACTGAAGGACAGGACTGTCTGAGGGAGTGGTCCAGAGTGGGTGGCTTCACCTGCCCTTAATTGTTTCCAATGTAGGCCCTTTAGTCAGTCAAGGCCTCTCTCTCTTTCTGCTCTCCCTACCCCATTCTCTCTGCTTGCTCTTTGCTATACTCCCCACCGTCAGAAAAAAACAAAAAAGAAACAGAAAAAAGGAAAAGTCAAGAAATATGCTCGTCTTCTTATATTCTACCGTCCCTTTCCCTTATTAACCCTTATAAATCTTTTGTTGTATCTTTGTGTTTTCACCCTCAGTTTGTGTTTATATATATACATATATATTGTATTTTCTTAATTCAGTTAAGGGGGGGCTGCTGGCCTTCTTTTGACAGGATTGTCCCAGGAACTTGCCATACCGAGTTCATTAGTCCATTAGTCCATCCAAGCCTGACAACTAGGAACAAGAAGCTGAGAATAAATTCACTCCTGCGGTGAAAAAAACCAAATTGTACCACGAGGAATTATATCAAAGAAATCACCCTCTTTTATACTTTTGTTTCTTAGTGCCATCTGTCAAGACAAAAAGCACCCTTCTTTCCTTTAATTTATCCTCTTGTCTAGCTGCTTTAATATCCCTTTTATCCTGCTTTATGTTTGATCACAAGATGAAGACAATCATGGCTAAAACCGCTCACGGCTCATTCTCATTCTCCAGGAGATACTTCCACTGGAAAAAGAAGGCTGCTGAAGGGGAACATGACGACACGGAAGAAACCCTGACCTTCAGCTCATCCTCCTCAAAATCTGAAGAGAAAGAAAAAGCAAAATCAGGGGATCCAGAAAGCTATCCAATGCAGCAGCCACTCTCCACAGACTCCGCCAAAGCACCAAGAAAAACCCTCCCCGTCGTGGCAGTTTCCAAGCTGCGCTCAGTCCTCACTCTAGGCAGGCCCCGAACCCGTTTCTCCTCAGGCCTGGGGACAAGAGTCGTGGGCACCCTTTTCGGGCGCAGGCGCGGCCACGTCCGTTTTGCATTCCAAGAAGATTACAAGCAGACCCCAGCTTTTCTGGTCGAGATAGCGACTCCAACGAGCGTCCTCGTGAAGGAAATGGCTTCTGGCCTCGTGAGGATCGCCCTGGAATGCGACAAGAAGGCCGAGAAGAAAGGCTTCAAGCTCCTGGAGGAGCCCAGTTGGAGGACATACTGCAACGGGAAGAAGTGTGGATATGCAGCGAGGAGAGAGTGCGGGCTCGAAGAGTGGAAGGTGTTGAACGCCGTAGGCCCGATTTCCATGGGAGCTGGGGTGCTGCCCGGTGGGGCAGAATCGGACGGGGAGATGATGTACATGAGGGCAAAGTTTGAGAGGGTTGTGGGGTCTAAAGATTCCGAAGCTTTCTACATGATGAATCCTGAGGGAAATGGAGGGCCTGAACTTAGCATTTATTTGCTCAGACTGTGAGTTTTGTTCTTACAGCTGCGATGGTCCGCAGCTCAGGTTCAAGATTCCGGTTAGTTTATGTCTTTTTGGTTATGGATATGGTTAGATTTGGTTACTGTGAAGAAATTGGGGGTTGGATAGTCCATGGATAGTTAGGGTTTCTTGGACCCTTTTGAAATGGGGGATTTAGTGGTTTAGCCATGGTGAGAGGGTATATGTGTGAATAGATTGGATCATTAATCTTCTTACTTGGTTGAGGCAATTCAGTAATTGTTTTGTCTTCTCATTTTGGTTCTGCTGATTTTGCCATTTGTGAATTTATTACCAAATGACCATTGTTGAATTGAGGATTAAGCCACCTAAAGTGAGACCCCCTGTATTTGTGGTTTGATACTAGTACCGTTTTGTTCAATCTGCTTGGTCTCAAGAAGTTCTTTTAGGTTTTATTTGTTTTCAGGTGTGTTTTTGGACGTGATTTTATTAAGAATAATTTAAAGGTAAAAGAGAAATAAAAATAAAATTTAAAAAATATAAAAAAAAATATATATATATATATATATATTTTTTTTTTAAGTATAATTGTATTGAAAATTGTGTGGAAGTAAAATGACATTGAAACTGAAACTAAAATTTAAAAAGTATAATTGAAATTTGAAAACAAATATAATTTTGATTTCTGTCAATTGTACCCAAAATTAAAAATGAATAAATAAATAAATAAATAAATAATTTTGTTGACATTTTTGACATAATTAATTTGCTAAGGCAGATGATAGTATTTCGTTCTGGTACCCTCATGCAAGAATTATTGACTGGTTTAGTGGTTAAGAAAATGAGAGATGAGGACTTGCACAAAATTAATCGGGAAAACCATAATTAAGGTAATGAATAAAAGAGTGAAGACTCGCAATGATTGGACATGATTTGGCCACAGCCTGATGTGCCCAACACGAGGTGATGGTTTCTTCAATTTGAAGTTTAATTCATTACGATCTCCCCCAAGAAATAAGTTGAAAATATAGATATAAAATCATGTAGTCTTCTCCCTGGCACTTTGATCACGGATTCATAGAGATTACACAACAGTCTTTGAGGTCCCATACACACAAATAGGAGTAGGCTTGAGAGCTCGACTCAAAATTCAGTTTGAGGTCGAATATTGTCGAGTTCGAGTCAAATTCGAGCTACTCGTTATGTATTTCGAGTCGAGCTCGAATTGTCTATATGTCAATTTGATGAGTTTCGGATAATTCGACGTAATGTTTATTTTATAATAAAAATTTTTAATTATGACATTTTGAGTATTTCAAATAAATAAATAAATAAATATATTTTTATATATTAATCGTCTTACAGAATTAATGCTCACGAGCTTGAGCTTGAACTCTATTTCTGAGTTCGAGCTTCGTGAGTAAGAGCTTTAATTTATGTTATCGAGTCGAGCTCGAATATATTACTATTTGATATTGATTCAACTCGAATCCAGAGCTCGAATATATTACTATTTGATATTGATTCAACTCGAATCCAACCCTACGTACGAGCTTACGTCGTCGGCTCAACTACTCGGAATAAAAATGTTTGTCATCTCTTTTTCCATTGGCTTAACACACTTTAGTGCCTGAAACTTGAAACATATTATTGTCAGTTGCTACTCTAAAGAGGGTGATGTTGCGTTGTCTTGTGAAAAAAAAAACTAAATCACAGATTTTTTCAAGGCATTGGTGGAGTTGAAACTATTTCAGTCAAGTCTAAAGTCCTTTATTCACCCCAAGCTTTTGATTCTTTTTAGGCACCAAAGTTTTATTGCTGCTTTACGCATCCATTATGCCCCCACATAATCCTATTTTTTTGGTATCGTTAAAATTTTGTACCGCATACAAATATACTAAAGTAAAATTATGACAGATGGACAATTATAGAATTTAATTAATTTTTTAAAATATAAAATTATAATATTTATCGTAATTTTAAATACTCAGCAAATGCATTTTCAAATGGATGCACTTCTTCTCATTTTTTTTTCAAAATTTATTCAAGCAAAGAAAAAGGGTGTTATCCCTTTCTTGATAACATTAACCAAGGCTAACTCCATTTTTGAAGTATACGTAAGCATAAACACGAAAGATCAAAAAATGAGATCAGGATTGAATGAAGAATGTGCGACTAAAGGGTTAAATCGTAATTCTCGAAGAAATAGTCTTGCCTAAATATATTTCTTTCCTTTTTTTTTTTTTATGATTTTCTTTTCTTTTCGTGCAAAAATCTTGAACAGATCTTCATTGTTAAAACGTGGCCGGGTTTAGATTGTGCGTCACAAGTTAAATTGTCGTTCAAATTTGAATAAATTAATTCATTATTTTTTTATGTGGCGATATCTAATCAAGATAATTGTGCCTTGTAACAGTGGATACACATCGAAAACCAATTTTTCACATTCAAAAAAGTTAATAAACACTTCCTCCATGATCTTTAAATGTAAGTGTCACTTTGTTTTCAAAACCTTTCGCTCGATTATTAATTGATATCTCATTTTTGGTACACATACAGATATCAGTTTTTATATTTTTGGTACATAAATATCAATTTTCGCTAACCCCATTTTAAGCTATTTCTTAGCATATTATAATCTAACGAAGATTTGATTTTACTTCACGGGGTAAATGGACATGTTAATAGGCTGGGCCCATTTATTATGGATTCACACGACTATGCGTTCTAGATTAGCTTTGGTTTGGGCTATGACGTAGGTGTTATCAATGGGCTTGGCCCAATTAAATTCGAGGCCCAATAGATCATAAAGGAACTGACAACTGTGAGTGTCGCAAGGCAGGTCATAGAATGCAGCATTTTGACAGCTACAGAGAAAGTTAAGCTTACATTAATGGAGTACGGAAATTTTCAAAATCAAAAATTGGTAGTAATAATCTGGCATAAGTTTTTTTTTTTTTTTTTGAAGGCCCCCCGACAGACCCAATTCCTAGCATAAAAGTAATCAGCCGTGGGTCTAATAATTAATGCAACTTATGAACAGCATTGAATGATGAAGAAAGTGACACTATAAACAAATAATTATCTAATATTTCATCGACCACATGTTGCCTCCGCATTTCAACAAATTAATTTATTACATAATAAGTCATCAAATTAATCATTATATTAATTGCACTTGTAACATAATATTCAGTACAATTTACAAAGCAAGCAAGCAATAGATAGCTAGCCAGCTAAGGATTTTTGACCCAATTTAAAAACTTGAATCTAATTCGCAATTAATAGATTTCTAGTCAAGATTTTCTAGATTTGAGTCAAAATTGGATTAAATCTACTAAATTAAAAAGATAAATCGATTAATTTTAAGTTATGGACAAGTTGTCTCATGAACTTGTTAATATATTTTAAATAATTTAATAAATATTTATATAAATATAAAAATTAATTAAATAATAAAATTATAAATATTTAAAATATTAAGTTTAAATTTTAATTAAAAAAAATTTAATTTTTTTTTGATTGACAAGTTAAATTCAAGTTACTTATAAAATTTACATGCCGAGTTTGACTCAAATTTTTTAATTTGATTGGGTTCACATCAATGGATTGCTTGATTGTGTGTAATATCTAAATTTCAACCCTCAACTCAACACGTATTGCCACCCTGTTATTATATGATGACATTTAAATACCTCTAAACCATCAAAAACATGATTTGATTAGCCAATAAATATTCATATTCCTGTACAGTAATTACCAGATAAAAAGCAATCCAAAAAACCCGGCCTTTACACCCCCTAATGTTAGGCCATAATCATGCAAAAACCCACCCTTCAGAGAAAAAACTAAAAGGAAAAACTCTCATAACGATTACAACTTGGTAAATATAATACATTCAAAAATGATTAGATAAACAATATCCTTTCTAACAAATGAAGTGGGACGTGTGGTTGAGCTTCTCCTCATTGTTCATGATCAGTTTCGAGGTGCAGAGTTATGCCTGTTGGATGGACCAGAAGGAGGAATTGGCACACCTTTTGGAAGCTTGGCAAAGTACAATCCATGTGGTAACTTCCGCTTTTCTTGAACATACTTGGAAGTCGTTAAAGAAGCGACACCTTCCTTGATGACCATCATTCCTCCTGACCTTACAGCGATGCAAGAATTCGACATATTCATGAGAAGAAACCCAAGAATTATCATAGAAAGATTCATTCTTACTAGGGTTTTCGAACAAGAAGCAGCAGCAGCAGCCATAGTGGGGAGTAATGCACCCTCCTCTTGGGGTGTTGCGAAGAGGGGTGTGTGGGTGTGTGTAACTTTCCTTGGACAAGAAGAGAGGGAATTGTGTGTGTGTGTCTACATATATGTATATATATATGGGTTGGTGGGTTGTGCCGAATTTGGACATATTCACGAGGAGGAATAAAGAGTTGGGCAGCAAAGGGGATGTGAAAAGTTGAGAAAGATCAACTTTTGTGTACAAATCTTTGCTTAGTATTATTGTACACGCAATGGGGTACGTGTTCAATTTTCAATGTCAACGGTATGCCAAATTTAGAGGAATTCATTGGTGAATTATGGGCTCCTGCATTAATTTTTCTTCATGTTTTGTTAATTTGTGTGTAGTTCAAAGAAAGTTCAATTTTTTCTCGAATTTAATTCTTGTACGTAAAAAGTTGCTAAAATGTCATGTGTGAAATTTTTCGGAATTTAGTGGTAATAAGGTTGTGATCATATTTTGAATATGAAATGTGACACTCGGTGAGCTTGAAGAATGTAATTAATTGGTCGGTCACTTTTAAGCTTTACCAAACCCTTCCTGTGGAAACAAATTGACAAAATCTTTGATCTCTACTCAATTACGAGGGTGTTTGGCTTAAACTTATTTTTTTTATAACTTATGATCACATGTAATTTATAAGCTCACAAGTTTTATTTTAAAAATAAACTAACAAAACATTTGATAAAGATTATTTTATAAGATTTTTTTAGAGTCTATAAGCCCTTTTATAAAAAAAAATTACTAAGCTTATGAGGAACTTATAAGCATTAAAATATCTTATAAGATGTTTTAAGCAATTTATAACTTCACCTACATACATTATGGCTTTATTTGTTTTACAATTATATACAGTCTAAAAACACAAATTCAATTATTACCTTTCTTGTGTAATATTTTTCTCTCTCTTATTTTACACAATTTTTAAAATAAAAACACTTAAAAATATATATTAAAATTTAAAAACAAACAAAGTCTATATATCTGATGATAATTACTATGGTGGCCACCAAAAAAAAATTGAATTACCTATTGAATTACTTAAGGCCTTATTTGGATTGAAGTATCTGAATTTGAAAAAAACAGATTTCAAATAACTTTAAAATAAAAAAATTTTAAATCCATTGCAATTACAAAAAATTGTAGTGTAAAATGAAAGAGTAAGGATTTGAAATTCTTTATAATCTAAACAAGTACAATAGATTCCCTACTGTGGATTTGAAATTCACTTTTTTAAATTCTTAAATCCAAATGCCACCTAAGTTCATTTTTGGAGTATTCTTCTTTAATCTTTTGTTCGTTTGAGTATAACATGCAAGTGGTTTTTAGGGTTTTTGATAATCCAACGGATTAACATAGCAATCAATAATTCATTAAGGTTAGATTGTATATACCCTATTTAATGGCTTTGTCCCTAATTTTGTTAACCCACATTTGTCTTAAGTAATTGGTCCATTTTTGGAGTTTGGTGCTTTGCCATCAAGGCATGCATAAAAGTAGGGTTTTTAAATTAAAAATTCAACTGCACTCCCCAAAGCTAAATAAAGAGAGATCTTTTGCGTGAGAAGCCACCTTAAGAAATCAAGCTACCTAAAATTAATTCTTGACGATTACAGTACACATTAAATTGGACACTAACAACAGATTGATCGATGACACTGGAATATTATTGGTCCATAATAACCAATCCATAAAGAGGAACTTAATATGAACAAATTGTTTCGATCTTTTCAAAAGATGGAATAATTGTTTAGAATGTAATAGTTCTTTGACCAAAGGATGGCAACGTATATGATTTGTTTTTTTTTGAGAAAACAGTAGTATATATATAAAATGTTGTCGCTGTCAAATACTTTGAACATAATTATTTAAATTTTAAGCTACGTGTGGAATAAGTTGGTTAGTGTGGATTTCTAAAGTTTGAGATGTAGAAGTGAATTAATTTGATCAACTAAGCCGACTATTAACTGGAAATCTTGACAACTCGACTTGTTTTTCTTTGGCCCGTATATACATAAATATATACACACGGTTTTGGCCTTTTCACAGATTTTTTAAATTATTATTTAATAAATTTAATTACAAATATTTCAAAAAAATAACAAAATAAATTATTTAGTAGTATAAATATGCCCTCCCCTTCATTAAAAATATTATTATTTTAAATTTATAATTAATAATTTATACCTGTTTTTTATTGTTAATTTTCCTAAAAAGCTTCTTTCAATACAATTAAATTATATCTGCAGTAACATAAAAAAAATATTTTATTTAAATAATTTTTTGTAAAATATGTTTTCATTGTACACGCAAGAGACTGCCAAACGCGCGCGCGCGTGTGTCACGTGAGAAGACAAAGGGGATGGTTAGAGTAAAGACCGATACATAAGACTAACATTCGGTCATTTAAGTCTACTTAATTACTTACTATATTAGCAAAAATTGGTGACATAGTGAAAATATTCTTATTTGATGAAATCAGACTTTGAACTAGGGGAACTACTTGCATCATTGAATTAAACAAAGGCATGTAATGAAAGCATTCTTTTCCTTCTGTGTTCTTAGTTGATTAATGGGAATAATAATATTTTTGCTCTAACTAAATTTTATAATTCCTCTATCCCATGTTTGTTTCGGTCACGAATGTGTCATCTTTAAAAAAAAAAAAATTAGACATGTTGCATTTATGCAGGCCATAGACATTGAACAGCAAATTATTAATAGGAGTTGCTAACTTTTACAGGCTACACCCAATTTAATAAATACTTGCATCTAATTATTTAATGGTGTTCTCTTTGACATTAGCAACAGATGATGCACAATGCTTTTTGACCTAAGAGTAACAAGCACAATTATTCTCGACTTTGCAAATAAAAAATTAAACCTATGGACAATTTACTGACTTGCTTACACGAAATTAATAGTGGCCCAAAAAATAAAGAAAAATGGGACTGGACTTTGCACCATTAATTCAACACATTAGCTGCAGTATGCACCAGACAACACTTGCAAGCAGATTTAATGAGAAAGCATATTGTTCGTTTGTTTTTAAATTTTAGTTCGTTTGTTTTTAAATTTTAGTTCGTGTTTTTAAATATTTTAATTTAAAAATAATATAAAAATAAGAGAAAAAAATAAAATTAAGAAAATCTAATTAATGAGCATGTAATTTTTAGGTGTAAATAATTTGAAAACAATACGGATAGACTCTGGTATACTGATGATGCTCTAGCTAACTAGCCAGCCATGATTACATAGATCTAGTCATTTAGTGAAAATTTAAAGTACAGAGACAGGGAAGGATCAGGGATGCTGCCCCCGCAACATTCAAATGCAGTTTGAAGGTAATCATGTTGCCCGAGCAACAAATATTTGAAGAAAACCAGATATCACAGAAATCATGGCCTCAGTGGGCAGGCTGAATCAGTTGTCTGCATGCATGCAAGCCTCATACACTCATGTTTCCGTGGTCCACCACCATTTCACTTTCATCATCACCATCATCCTCTGTCCATGCGTTGCACATATGGACCACATTCTATCATGACCTTTATTTGTGCAGAAATTCCAGCGATGTTGCCAAAACAAACCCCAGGCTTTATTTGCTTCTGTTTGAATGTGTTATTTCCTTTTCACCACTTGGATACCAAGCCCGGAAATGATGACAAATGAAGCAAGATTTATGTGCCATTGTTCTTTAGACTATAGCCCTCATTGACACCCCCAACGAGCTTCCTTAATGCAGATTAATTTTCACGCCTCGGCTTAATAATACGCTCGATGTGATTGTTAACAATACATATTGCATGTACAACGTGAAATTTCAGCAGATGAAATTAAGATGGTTTTTCTTAATAAAGATAGGTTTTTTTTCTGCACTAGAGATGCTATCTGGATGGATTGGCTACCTCAGCTAAACTCTTAAAGGAAGGGGTTGAGTGCTAAAACAATCACTACCTCAACTAGAAAAACTATTCCACTAACACCACATGCAGAGAGTAATCCAAAAGAAGCCATTGATTTGGAATCATGATTCCAATTCCCACCGCTCAACTTTGACTTGGAATCAAGGTGAGTCTGGTGTTTCATGACTTCTTGTTGGCATTGTCTTACCCCAAAGGGTAGATAACTTGTGGGCATCAATCTCAGGGGATAGCACAGATTTGGATTGCCCCAGGCCCCAAAACGCCTTCCCAGTCTGGTATAAAACCTCCCTGAGAAGTGAAGCTCTCCTGTCAGGTTATTTCCATGGAGGTACATAGCACTTAGATTTGGCAAACTTGCAAGCTTTGGGGAGATATCCCCAGTAAGCTTGTTATCATTGAGACCCAAGAATCTCAGCCTCTTTAGCTTTGCAATGGACTCTGGAATGCCACCCGTCAAGCTCATGTTTGACAGGTCCAATGCAGTCAGGCCCTTCAGGTTTTGCCATTCAAGGCTCATAAGACCTCCTCCTGTGGGGTTGTTTGAAAGGGCTAATTCGTGTAAGGAGCTCATTTCTTGAAGTGATTTGGTCAATCCACCAGATAATCTGTTGTTACTGAGATCCAAAAGTGTTAGGTTCTTTAGATTTCCAAGCTCTTGTGGGACTTTTCCTTCTAGCTGGTTGTTGCTTAAATCAAGCTTCAGCAGAGAGGTCAACCCTCCAAGACTGTCAGGCAAAAAGCCTGACAGTGAATTTCTACTGATATCAAGAATCAAGAGATGATTTAGCCCTCCAAAGCTATCTGGGATTCTACCTTCAAATGAGTTTCCAGCAAGATTTAATCGCCTCAAGTTAATCAAACTGCCAATACTCTCCGGTAGTTCACCTGTTAGTCCATTTTCCATTAGCACTAGGGACTGAAGATTTCTGAGCTCTCCAAAAGTTACAGGGACATTTCCTGTGAGGCCGGGATTTGATCGAAACTCTAGTGACTCTAAACTCCCTGCAAGAGCTTCCCAATTCTGAGTAGGAATGGAGACCGGATGCTGGCGCGGTGACACAAAGCAGTTGAAGAATGAAAGGGATTTCAGGTGAGCTAATTCAAACAGGTGGGGGGCAAAATCCACATTTTGAGCACAAATGAGGGAGTTATCATGAACAGGTCCAATGCTTAAATCAGTCACATACCAAAAGCCGTCAAATAGATCACAAGAAACTCCCTGTAGAAGATCAAACATATCAATGATCTTCATTAATAAATCAGAAATTTAAGGCATGAAAATTGTACTAGGAGTTTACAGATTGTATCCTCTGAAGTATTCTTAGCAAAATCATGACATGAAAAATAACATTATATTGCAATATCACTACTTCCCATGTTCTTGTTCCACAATCAGACTTTTGGCGAACAAATTATAACTCTTGAATACATAAATACAGTTGTTCTAATTTAACAATTGACAAAGGTTGAGAGGAAGATAAACAAAATATCTTTGTTCAGAATAGACACAATGCTTTCACAGAAAGTAAAACTACAAATAGCCAACGGAATCTTGCCTACGTGAGAAGCTATGTGAAGTGGGCAACCAAAATATAAGAAAGGACAAATTTCTGGTTGACAAATTCTGCAATTTCTTTACACACATGGATGTCTTCATGGTCTTTAAAAGGAGAAATCAGATAATGATACCTAGCTTCTGCTTTTCGCTAGTAACTTTTTTGATCTGATTCAAATGACTGGGTTCTCACAACTGATTGACATCCTAATAGGCTGCATTTCAGTTCTCACTCCAGGAATATTGAAAGCAAGAAAGCAAAGGACTTTACAGAATAGAAGGTGCAGCTTCAACTCAAAAATTAAAATGTAAAGAGAAAAGTCAGATTTTTTTCCCTTTTAGAAGAGGTAGTTTGGAGTGGAAATTATTAACCTGAATTGGAGTCCAACCACAAGGATCTGGATAAAGATCTGAACCATTCCACCATTTACCCACAAAACCTTGAATGGCAGAATACAGAGCCTCGTGTTCTGTTCTCTTCATTGGAGCTGCCACACCTTCATCTTCTCCATCGCATGTTGAGTTCAAATGAAGCAAGAAAAGAACAAAGAACGAAAACCTCAAATATTTAAGCCTTTTCATGACTTTTCTAAGCCCAGAGAAGTGTTGAATTACCCTACAGAAAGAAGGCTACTGGAGCTAACTACCAGCAATGAAACAGCATTAAACAGGAGTGGCTTCGACAGAAGATCTTTCTTCAACACCTTCAAACAGAAGGAGCCATCTAAAATTACTCACAGGAGCTGCAAAACAGCCAAGAATGCTAAAGATGGAGTGAATCAACCCAATCCCACTAATCCTCCCAGAGAACTTAATGCTGGTATTTGTTTCAGAAGTAAGGATCCAAAGAAATGAAATCAGAAGTGGGAAGTGAAGATTGACATTGCAGCGAAATGCACAATCAGAAAGGACCTTTCTTGTTGGAGTTTATAGCAAAGGCTAAGGTAGTAAATGAACTAATGAGTTGCAGACAGTAACTGCAGAATGGCAGACAAGGCAAAAAGACCTAAGGGCGGTCTAGGGCGTATTTGCAGCTAAAAAGCTAAAAATACAGTTATGAGTGCAAAAGAAATAAAAATGCAATTGTGTCAATAACAAGATCAATACAGTGGAAATCTTCTGCAGCAACAAAAAAGATGGCTTTAATGTCTAAGCAGTTGGGGAATGTGTGGATGGAATTACCATTTACCTAGGCTTCTGATAAAAGGCTTCGTGGGGGCTGGAGGTGAGGTTGGGGGACCATTCTGCGTAACAAAAGTAGAGAGTAGAGACGAGCGTGTAAATGCATGCAAGACAAAGGTAGTTTTTTGTCTCTGTGTAGCTTGTTCTAACCTTCTGGGCCGTTGGGTTTTAAACAGATGACTGAGTCGGCGTGAACATGGCGAGCCCTCGAGATCTGGACAACACTTTTTCCGTCGACGAACGGCCCCCTATTGATTACACTCACTATATATGCCCTAAGTAATGTCAATCGCCAATCAAGAAAAGAAGTAAGAAAACGTTCACAACAGATTTTGAAGTAAGGGTCATTTATATGCAAAGAAGACTTAAGAAAGTTGATATGACTGTTCCCTCGAGTTTTTGATCAATTTTGGATAAAAAAATTTGATCTCTATATGTTGCTTGGCAATATTCATCAGCTTTCTATCAAGTTGAAAGGATAGTTGAACAGTTGAAACACGCACAGAAGCACACAATGTGTGTGTACTAAGTTGTGGTGTAGAGGGGGACCAAAGAGATAAATGCAGTGTAATGGGGAGTTAATGAAAAGTTGGAAGCTTTTGGTGCTAGGAATTTGGGACCACGCAATCTGGGCTCTCGAGAAAGGCTACGGCCTAGCCCACTCTACCATCAGTCCTAACTATTTGAAAAGTCATTTTCTCCACTTGTCCCATATCTCCTCTCTAGTCTCTCAAAGCTGGGAAATAGGCATAGATTATTTTATTTTATCTTTTTATCAAAATTTACATATTATTTGGGGTCGCATGTTTCTCTTGTGCAGCGACTATGCCATTCTCTTGATTGAGATTTGCTTCTACTTATTTACTTGGTCTTTTAATTGAGAAAGAGTTTTGCTTCGTGCTTTCTCTATTGATACACGCATGGGCGTACACACACAAGAATTACAAGTTTTCTGATATTTTAGATGACCTAGTCATTTCTTTCTATGAGATCTAATGCATTAATAGCCACAACGTATTTGGGAGCTCTTGGCCAAACGATTTTGCACGGTACTCATAATCACAAGGGAACATAACTTGAATTTACTTTTCCAACTTCAACAACATTATACTTTGCAACTACTGCAAATTTAGCTATTGTATTTTTCGGATTTGTCACTTTAATCACGGAAGAATAATAGGACACTGCATTGTTTATTTCGTGCATGGTAGAGAAATAATAAAGAAAAGTGACTTGTGCCATGTGCACCTGTAGATCGCCTCATGACCACTAATAATTAAGCTTAATGTCTTGCACCAATTGGAATAGGACAAGAGATTGGACCACACATAATGGAGCATAAGATAGCCAATTATTAATAGATTGAATGCATAACTGTATCTTATTGTTGCATTCTATGGAAGTGCATTATGAGGGGGAAACTGATAATTGGCTAAGTAAAATCAGACGTGTCAAAATCAACTAAAATTACAACATTAACGAAGTTTCGTGCCATAAATGCCTACATCTATAGGAGTTGGTGTATAGTTATTTTAGACATTACCATTGGGTTTTATTTTGAACTTATTGATTGATGTTGACCCACAAAGAAAACAGTGAAACAACTGACGAAGCAATTGTGCCGACACGACAAAGAAGGCTTATTTGAGTATTCTAAAGAAAAAATATTACAGGCACTGAAGATTAAGGATCCTCGAATAATACACCAACACAATCATGTCTAAGGTTCTAAGCACAATGGTACACTAATGAATACAAGTGTCACATTTCCTTTTGGCAGCCTACAAGATGAGCAAAATATTACGATGTGAAAAATGTCCAAAGCTTCCTAGTTATCGAAGCTTCGCCAGGATTCTCGTCAGTTTCTTCATTATCATCGTCTTCTTCTTCATCTTCCTCTTCACCACCTTGCAATGTGTTGTCTTGACCATCTTCATCATGGTACTCTGGAGTATCATTCACCTCCTCGCTCAAGTCCACAATCTCTGTTGACTTCACAGCATCAGCATTTTCATCTACATTGGCTGCTGGAGTCTGAAACTGCATTGCAGCATGGAACAAGTATTAAGGAAAGAACTGGTCGCGAACCATGCATCCCAATACAGTGTAATCAGAAGAAAGATTTACCCTGACAACTTTATCTGTTGAGTTCACCTGGTTTTGCGCGTTCTTGTTAGATGTAACCTGAACTGGTTTCACAGGATTGTCATTATGACCGGTGACTTCTTCTGGTGGTATAGAAGTAATTTCATTGTCTTGCGATACAGTTGCATCACCAACTTCTTTATCTAGTCTTCTCTCACTGTCTGTTTCAGCGGCTAAATCTTTGCCCTTGCTGAACAAAACATGAAATTTAGACCGAGCAAATGGCATACATGGCCACAGATTTCAAATACATAGCAGGCCCCAGTTATATACGTCTAGCTGATTTAAAAAATTGAGGGTAACTCCTGAAAAATGTTTCAGAATTTTATTTTAACAGAGTAATATTTTCTTTCAAAAAGCAAGCCTGTCACAAGAGAGTTTAAACGGCCTTAAATATTCTAAAATTCTTTAATTTTTCCAGAGCATCAAGCCAGTCAGTTCCTTCCTGCATAAAACTTTCTTGAAAATGGAGAAGGTAGCTGAAATGTAAATAAATATCGAGTTCCCATCACCCATAAGTGATCCATCATCATCAACAAAGGACATTCAGAGGCAGAAAAGGACTTCGAGTTACTGTTCAGCCATGCCCCCACGTGTCTAGATTAGTTGAAAATTTAATCCCTAGTATTCATGCTAACAACATTACTATTTAATAAAATAATCGAGTAGCTGGTCTATTACTAAACTAGAAACAACTATTACACTCATCCATCAAGTCATAAAGCATGATTCATTAACTCTTAGAACTAACAAAGCTGGAATCACCTGAACATAATTAAACAAGTTGCTATGCTTTGTGACATCAAGGGGTACTGAAGACTTACACTGTGTGGCGTCGAAGATTATACCGCGACCTCCCAGAACTTTGTACAGCTTGAGCACCTGTATGGCGCCTCTTTCTGTGGCCACCTGTTGTGACACTTTCCGAACGTCCCTCGCTATCATCAGCATCCTCACTTGCAGTCACTTTAGAAGAGCGATTTCGCTTTCTTGGAGCAGATTTAGCTACTTTCCCAGCAATGCTGGAATCTCCCAGACCTTCCTCTTTCACAGAAGCAGAAACTTCCTTATCTGGCTCCTCATTCAGCTTCGAAACTCCTGACGTCCTTCTAAGGAAAGCTTCAGCATCTTCAACTACTACCTTAACAGAACGTGTTCTGTGGATTCCATCCCTGGTTTTTTGACTGTTCTTGCTCCTACAATTTGTCAACTCTGAACACTTGGGATCTTCTGGAACTTCTCTTGCTCCAAGATCTCCTTCAGGAGTATCAAGCTGCCCATCAGTGCCAACTGGCATGCTAGGTTCTCCAACATTTTCAGCAACATCAACAAGTGCATTAGACAGGTTTTGAGAAGGCATGTCTTGAATTTTTTTGTTAGGAGACAAGTTAAAGATTCTTGGAGTGCACTTCTGAAGAAGCCAAGAAATGCGCCCTCCAGATTCTGAAGATTTTTTATCGTTCTCATCAATTCTCTTAGCATTTGCTTCGTAAGAAGCAACTTTTCCCAAAAGTTCTCCTCCCAGTGCCTTTAGTGGAGAGGCCTCCTTGTCATCTAGTTCTGTGACATGAAGGTCAGAAGATAACATATAATCGCTTACCACATTTCCACAATTTTGGCAACTCTTCAGTTTGTCAATGAACGAAATCAACTGGCTTCTCTCCTTGATGAATTGTTGCCGCTGTAACTTCAGCCTTTGGCTTAATACACCTAATTCATTAATGTCTTTCTGCATTTCAAGCTGCTGTTCTTCCAGCTGCCGCTTGTTCAAGCCAATGTTCAGTTTGCCCTTCTCCAATTTACTCCTTTCTGACCTCATATCTTCCGCTTCCTTCTGGACAACTTCCTTCAAATGACTAATATTAGTATGTTCTTTCTCAATCTTCTCCTCCAAGGCTCTCTTTCTTTCCTGCAGAGTTCTCTCCAATTCCTCTTGCTTATTGAGCATATCAGCCTCGAGATCCCTCTTACGAGTCTCAAAATCATTAACTAACTGGTTATGCTCATTTCGAGCTCTTTCTGCTAACACTGACTGCTCATGCTTCATTGTGGTAGCAAATGACTCCTTCTCAAGTCTGAGAGCCTCCAACTCTCTCTTAATGTAATCCTCAGCTGCAATTTTTTCTTCTTTTAATTGCTTTTCTCCAGCATATTTCGATTTTTCAATCACATCTTTCTCTTGTTCAAGTTGTTTTAGGTCTCTAGCAAGCTCTGCTTTCTTTTCATCAAGGGTTTCCCACTCTTCCTCAAATTTCTTTCTGTCTTGCTTCAAATCATCAATTTCCTTAGCAACCAAATCATTCTGATGTTTATACCTCTCAATCTCCTGTTTCAAATCCAGTGTCAAACGGTTGTGTTCCTTCCTCTCTTCAGCAGTAATGTTAAGCGTTTTTGTTTCATTTTGAATTTGCATTTCCTTCTGACTAATTTCATCTTTTGTTTTCTCAAGCTCATCTTTAAGAGTTTGCAGATTTTCTTTGTCTGAAGTTGCTTCTCTCCTAAGCAAGTCTAGATTTTTCTCCTCCAGCTTGAGGGCCTTCTCTTTTTCTTTCAGAGCTTTCAACTTCAGTTCATTGTCCTTCTCTCTCTCCTTAACCCTGTCTGACTTTTTTTCCAGAGCTTGCTCCCGTTTTTTCAATTTTTCCTCCATGTGGCCGATTTCACTCTCCTTCTTATCCAAGTTATTAAGTTTAACTTTCATCTCCTCCTCAAGCAATTTCCTTTTCTCTTCCATTTCCAATTCAAACTCCTGATTTTTTAAGTTCAAAGCAGATTTGTGTCCATCAAGAAGGTTCTGAATCTCCACCTGTAACATGACACACACAGCAGTCAACTTATAGTGAATCTGATATCAAATATGAAATTCAGTCAGCTGTATGACTTTAAATTAGTTGGAACACTGATATGCTTTCAAGAAACCCCAAGAAGACAAACTGAAAGGAAAGAAAATTGCATAATTAGAGGAAATCCATCAAACAATTATGAGCAATCAACCTTTTTTATGATCCTTTATATTTGTTATATATACAATATAAATGGAGATTGAAGGAATACCAGTAGATAACCTAAACAAGAAGAAAACATACTAGGGTGTTTTTGAAGTTTACAGATAACCGGTGTTTTCTCCAAAAGTTGAATGCTTAAATCTCTTCTCAATAGTCAAAAAAGGAAGGCAAATGGACAAGCAATCAGTTAAATCTTCTTAAAGTGTTGCATCTTTAATGATTTGAATTAATAAAGTGATCTACTGCGCTTCTAGCCTATCCTCTGCCGATATAAAGACATTTTATAGATAGGGAAGGGGAGGAGATCAAGATGAGAAACATAACAAGAAAGATATATACATCTCTCTGCATTTCTGAATAGGAATGCCTTTTTTATTTTAACTTAAAAACTTCAAGTGATAAGAGTAAGCAAAAATATGCTGATAATTCACATTTAGCAGAAAAACAAAAGGAGCATTTATTTAAGGATGCCAACAAATTTCCCAATGTCAACCAGGAAAAACAGTTTTCATCCTACAACATAATATATCCTGAAAACAAGAATTTTTTCGCCGATTACCAATTTACCCCAACATCCCCAGTTAATTAATCGACTAAAGGAGTTAAAAGAAATCAAACATACGGTAAAACATAATAAGTCGCCATGTGAACTAAGACAAAGCAACTCACTTTCTCTCTAGCACCCAGCTTCTCAGTCAACAAAGTCAACTCCTTCTCCTTCTTCTCTAGATCAATTTTGAGAGATTCAGCTTTCTGCAAAGAAGCAAACAAAATGAAACATCTCATGACAGGTGATTAATTATAGCTTGTAAACCAGACATGATTAATTACTCACTTCCTCTTTCCCGACTAGGTCAGCTATTTTCTCATTAACCTCCTCTTCTTTTTTCTTCAAGGCCAAATTGGCCAACTCATCCTTCTTTTGTTCTTCTTCAATTTCTCTCTCTTTCTCCTTGAACGTCCTATTGAGTTCATTCACCCTTTCCTCCCTCTCATTAAGATCTCTCCGACCCTGACAGAGTCTCTCTTCGCCTTCTTGAAGCTTCTTTTCCCAATCCAACATATCTTCTCTGTGCTTCAAAAGCATTGCTTCATGTGCATCATGCCTGGTGAAAGATTGAAAGGGCATACATAAATAAAGACAAGCTACAACAAAATTGTTAAAACAAGTAAGATCAACTTCATTGATCATTAATCATACTCGGATTTAAAGGATATTTGCTCCCTCTTGAGAACACTTTCACGTGTCTCAACCTCCTGCAATTTCCTCTCCAACTCTAAACTCTTCCTACTTGCCTCAGCAAGCTTTGCATCAGCAGCAAGCAACTTTTGTTGCACCTCCAAAGACCTATCCTGAACTCCAGTCACCAAATTATTAGCATCAGCCAGCTTAGTCTCTGATGCCACCTTGATTTTCTCATACTCAGAACGTATTTCACGCAGAGACCTCTCAAGCTGCAGGGTGCAATCATCAGTCCAATCATTAGGACAAAATGCATGCTTGGGATTTCCATTCCAATAATGGAATACTCAAATTGATTTAATTCACAAAAAAGTATTGGGACAAGAATTTGCCAGCCAGGCAAAGACGCAGCCCCCCACAAAATACTACCTAATATATTTGCACCCTATATGTATACTACATAATACTTACACGTGATTATCCCAAGAGAGCCAACAGATTATCTAAGCATTAAGAATGTAAATTAAATGACAGTACAAGGACATATGCCATCAATTTTAAAGTGAAATTTCGATATCTAATGCTTAATTTTTTATTTATGACTTGTTAGTTTAGATAAGTAAAACAAAGTATCACCATACCATTGACTCAACTCTAATTGTTGGGTAACCACAATAATGAGAAAGAAAGAAGCATGCACTTATCCAGCAACACTAAGCCTGAGCCAAGTACTTAAAATCAAGTGCCTGGTAGCTTAGTTTTATTCCTAACCTTCATATTTTTGTCTATTAGTTGAAACCAATTTTTTCTACTGTGATAGAAGATTCAATCAGAAATCCCAGCAGACATTCTGTTATAAATATCTCAGCTGTCAAAGAAATGAAACAGTTTAAGACACAAGTAGTTTTCAACTGGGGAAAAAAGCAGGACAATCAAAACAAAGTAAAAGGTATTTTGACCTACAAATTTTAGATTAACCAAGCCATGAGAGTGTTATTCAACAAACGGATGCATAAAAGTGCAGTTTCAAGTAATGGCCTGGGGAACAGCATTTTCAGAAAGATCTGTCAACTCCATAATTTTGTTTGTGTCTTGACAAATTGTCATGAACATTGGCCACAAACTGACACTAAGAAGACAGTGAACATGCATATACAGTATAATGTGTATGTATCTTCAGGAAGAACAGAGCACCTGATTACAACTCTTTACGATACTAATGGACAAAAGAAAAATTAAACATACAGGCAGAAGAAAATATATCACCTCAGACACACACCGCCTCTCGACATCCAAAGCTTTTCTCAAATTTGCTTCTCGCTCCTCCACTTGGGTAACTGCAATCAAATGAGCTGTCTTCTCACGCTTAAGGACCTCCTGTGCTTCTAGAAGAGCTTCTTGAAGTTCTTCATTTTTCGAAGCCCACTCCTTTTTCTCAATTAGAAGCAGTCCCATATTATATTGATAGTCGAATAGCTGCAAGAAAATTTTAAAATATTAAATTCACATCTACAATATGTACCTTAACATATTTTAAACAAAGAACATTAAATTAACCGTGCATTTATCAACACATTGGAACAACTTGAACAGTGTTAAGAAATGTTGTGACACAAATTCTAAAACAAATTTTAGAATCTGCACGCACATGAGCATGAGCTAAAATATGAATACCAACAATATAATATTCCACTTCTTAAGCACGATTCATTATCCTACAAACGTAAGTGTAATGTGCAACTACAAAAGAACATAGTTCCTCTGATGTAATTTTTTCTAATCTTCCCTTTAACGTGTTTGATATCAAATTGCTACAAACAATATTATAAAAATTACGCTAATAGGATACAAAAAAAAGCCGCTCCATGACACAATTACCAAAAGATGGAGAGAGAGAGAGAGAGAGAGATTATTGGTAACTGAAAACATGGATGAACGAGAAAGGAGTGTGATAAGTAATCTAAGAAAGACGGAGACACTGATTAGAATATTATCTCATCAACACTTCTGAAATGTATATTCCATGTTAAGGTTCAAGGACTTAGATAAAAAAAAAAAAATTCGTCTAACTTTGCATCCTATAACTAGAAGATCTTTAGATGTCATCTAAGAAATGCCAAGTTTCTCATGAATAAGTTGCACCAACAAAACAATTGCTCTCTCTTCCAGATTAAAATATATAAATTTTGACAGGATCTCGTAGCTCGTTGATTAAACAATAATAATTTCAACAGAATAATTTTTCAAGTTTAGCATTATCCAAAGTCATGTTTGGAACAACATCGCGACCCAAATTGTGAACAACTTTGTTCTGGATTTATTCGCAGCTTGTACGTGCAGCAACAAAAGCACATAGTTCCTCTTACGTAATTTTTTCTAATCTTCCCTTTAACGTATTTGATGTCAAATTGCTACAAACAATATTATGAAAATTAAAACAAAATAGACAAAACCCACTTTAAGAGAAAAAAAAACTTTGAAAACTTTTTAACAGAAACTTCTTTGTTCCTTCTAACCTCCTTTTCCAGCCTTTCAATCCTCTCCACCAACGCCTGACGATCACGCCTCTCCAAATCAGCCTCATCCAACAACCCCACCTCCCGAAACCTCCTCCAATCCTCCATGTTCTCCCCGTCATTTTTGTTCCCATTATCACTCAACAATCCCGTCGGCGGAGGCGGAGGACCGTCAATAAAAGCCACCATCTTATCCTTCCCAGTAGAGCTCTGTGTGCCACGCACTTCACTCTTTGGTGTTATTGATAAACCCGGCCACTGCCTTCTCGGAGTAAACATCGCTACTCTTACTTCTGGACTAAATTTCAGAAATTGGGTTCGCTCCCAGAAGACGTTGGGAGAAACCCTAATTCAGAAATTTCAAATATTGGGGTCAAAAAAGATGAAATTCACGGTACTAGACGCTTGGATGGAACGGTCAGTTCAATGGAGAAAGGGAGGGAAATTGCGGCGGAACAGTCGGTCGCCGGCGCTCGGAGCATTCAAATGAAGCGTGCAGACGAGAGTGCGAGTGAAAGCAGTTGGTGCGGATGCCAAATCTACCTCTTCTTTTTATCTGTTGTGGGAAAACGGCTGTCTGGGATATGTGATTTTACAATATTACCCTTGAGAGATTCATAGCTTTGATTTGATTCGTCAACCCTAATAAAAATTTCCCGTCTTGGTCGTAAGGAAATGAATTTGTGTATTGCCCGAAAAAATGACCAAAGTATACGAATAAAATAAATAAATGATATATCGGCAAAGAATTTGAAGAGAGAAATATAAATATATGAATGCATAAACAATAATAAATGGAATATAAACACTATAATTGAAACAAACTAATTGCTTAGGCGACCACTAACACAATACGAGTGATGACATAATGAATTTCAAGATAAGTTTTTTAAAATTTATCCATGATTTTTGAGGTTTTAAGAAGTTCAAAAGATTTAGCAAAAAGGGCAAAAAAAAAAACTTTTAAACTAAAAGAATAAGATGTTTACCAACTTACAATCTTCTTGTGAGAAAATAAATAAATTTCTTACTTAATTTGTAAATTTGTTCAAATATTTGATGTGTTGTTTATACAATTAATTAATTATTATATATATTTATTAAAATTTTCATCCCATCAAAATCTTACATTATTCATCTAACATAATTACTGTCGAACAACATTCTTCAACAAAAACACATTTCCCAAACATAGACCGAAGCCCGAACGCAGCAGCCTTGTGATCCTCTTGAATATATTCAATTGATGCCAATTTTTATTAAATGTGCAAATAAAAATAACAATAAACAACGCACCTCATAACGAAGCAGGGTTGATTTTTCCGCGAAGATTCACATAGTTTTAATCCTTTTATTGGCTTTTTGAAATTGATATCTGTCAGCTCTATTTAAAACCCATAGGCGAATGAGTCTCACTTAAATGGACTTTCTCAGATGATTCTTAAATATTGAATTAAATACACTGGTGGAATCTTACTCAAGGCGTCATTGAGCATTTCACTATGCAAGTGTGATTTTATATTAACTCTTATCTCGCATGGTCGCGTCCTCTAAGTATTGCCTATTACTAAAATTATTTATAAATTATAAAATAATTGTATCTCAAATAATAGAAATAATATTATTTAAAATATGAAAAACATAAATAAAGATAACAAGAAATTAAAAGTAAAAATTTTAAAAGAAAAAAAAATAAAAATAAATTAAAAAAAAGAAATCATAAATGATATAAAAGGACAGAGAATTATAAATAATGGTAAGCGTGTGATTTTACAAAGGATAGCAATGAAAACAGGTGCCCACTGGAAAAAAGAATGGAACAGGTACCGGGGCGAGATAAGGACAAAAGTATAGACAGAATTTTTCTCTTGATTTTAAATGGAGCTGGAGATGATTAATATTTGTAATTGCAAATTTTGGATGTTTTGATATTTTTTATTTATTTATAAATAAATTTAAAATATATAATAATAACGATATAATATGATAATATATAAGAACAAATATTAGTTTTTTTGTACTTGCAGGCATGTTAGTTTATGTGTGTATATATGCATATAGTTATTGATTTTGATTTAATTAAAAATAAATGAAATGATATAAAATTAATTAATTAATTATGTATATATAAGATATAAATATTAAATTTGAATTTAGATAAAATTTTTATTAAATTAAAAGTTGCATTAAGTTTGATAAAATGTTAAGAGATTGCAACACGTGAAACAAACACAAACTCAGTATATTTGTTTAGTACAATTAATTGCCAGCGTTTGTAGTATTTTAAGGCAAGAGACCGTTCATAATATAGTTATATTATGGTAACAATCCATCCGTAATAAAAATTTGTGCATACATGTAACTCTAAAGGTTTTGTTTGGTATTTTCGTTTGTAAATTTGTCCAAATATATATACTAAAAAAAGTTGCATACCCTATACACACACGAATTTATTTATAAATTATAAAATAAATTAATATCGAAAGAGTTTGAAAAAAGGAAAATTTTGATAGAAAAACAAATAAAAATAATAAAGAGATGAGTAAAAAATATAGAAAATAAAAAAATAAAGGTTGATTTACACTGTGTGAACATATTTGAAATAAAAATGCAAAAAGATTAAAAGAATTTGAAAATAAAAAAATTACGAGAGAAAACACAATTATAAATTATAATTTATATGAATACAGAGTAAGAAAATAATAAAAAAAAATAGTAAAACATTAATAATGAAAATCCACTTTATGCAATTAAAAACCTTTATATCTATAGTAATATTGTATAACTAATGTATAATAATAAACAAATAATATGTATATAAAAATAACAATTAATTTTTAAAGTGTAAGTGTACGTGTACGATGTGTTAATGTGAGTGTGTGTAAGTATTAATTTGATTATAGATATATATATATATATGTATATAATAATTGTGTTCGAAATATTTGTATATATAAATATAAAAGACAATTTTTGAATTCAACTATTGTTGAATTATATATTTTAATTGGATAAATTTTGATGCATCAAGAAGGGATGAAAATGAGTAAACAAACATTGCCAAAATGATTCCACATATTCGAGGGTTGCTTGGACTAATGTCTAAGCCATTACATTGTGGAAACACGCAGTAGGTGATCAAGATTTAAGGTCCTTATGATACATGCGTGTACTCTAATAGTTTTAATCCCTTGTCCTTAGTAGGGGTGAGATTAAGTCGAGTCAAACTCGAGTAGTGGTATACTCGAGTTCGACTCGACGATGTAACGGTGGAGTTCGAGGTCGAGTTCAAGACTGAATCGAGCTCTCGAGTTCGAATAAGTGAAATTAATTAATCGGAAATGTATCTGTAGAATAATAAATGTCCAAAATGTCACGGGATGAAAACTTATTTACACAACTACCATCGAGTCGAGTTACTCGAAACTCGTCGAGTCAACACAGAGTCTACTCGAACTCGATTCGATAAACCACTCGAGTAACTCGAGTTCGAACCGGACTTTGAGTCGAGCTATTCAACGAGTCGAGTCGAGTAGCTTAACTAACTCCCAACCCTAGTCCTTAAAAAGAAAAACAGATGGTTTAAATTTACTGCTTACTGACAATACGAGTTGATAGAAAAAAAAAAAAAAAAGGTTGTTGCATATTCCTTTTTAATTAATAAATCACACAAGAAACAAATAAACAAGTAAAAAAGCATTTGTCATCAAAACGCAGTAAGATAATAATTTATTGAAAACATCAGCCCAAATCTGCTCGTGCGAGCTCGAGTTTTAATTTCACTTTATTTAATTTTATGTCTCATTTTTCTTATACCAATCACATTTTGGCGTAACCAAAATCCCAATTTGAGCAAATTAAGTTCACGACTGCTTATGATTGTAAGGGGAAAAAACACGGAGGGTTTTGTTATTTCAAATTCAGTCAATTTTCTAGAAAATTAGTTAAGTAGTAATGAAGGTTACAACTGTATAAATTGGTTTAAAAAAAAAAATTCCATGTTTATAGTCATATTATGAGCGCTTCAGCATTGTTTGTTTTATTTTTACAAAATAAAAATATATTTCAATTATTATATTTTTTAATTTTTTTCTATATCTTTTATTTTTATACAATTAAAAAAAAATACAAAACACACAGGAAATGAAAGCAGTCAAAGCCATTGAAAATAAGTTTTGTTTAAGGTAGTTTATAAGATGTTTTTAAAATTTATAATTTTATAAAATTTATTTTTAAAATAAATTAATAAAATATTTATATAAAAATAATAAAATTATTTTATAAGATTTTATTTAAATTTACGAGCCATCCAAACACCTTCAAAATTAAAAATAGCTCGCCATGCTGTCTAACGCAATACGATGAGTCATTAATCGGCATTGCATTCGGTTGCGTGCATGTGGTGGTTACTAAAAATATAAAAAATAACGTGTTTAATTAACTTTATGAGCTGATATGTTGGGGACAAAAATAATGTTATACTGTATATCAATTTCTTGTACTTCGGCTGTTTGGGAGGATGATTTTGTTGAGAGATGATGTTTGGTAGATTTTGTTGAAATGGGTATTATGCTTGGAATGAAGGTTTTAATATAGTAAATAGTTTGATTTATTAAAATTTGTTTATTTAAATATGTATATAATATATAATAATTATTTTGATGTGATAATATATATAAATAATGATTATTTTTAGGGTATAAGTAAATATAAATATAAGATTAAGTATGTGTGTATGTATTAATTTGATTATAAATAATTATAATAATTGAAAAATAATTAGTTAGTTATACATATAAGGAGATAAAATTTAAATTTTAATTTGATAGAGAATTTAACGACGTTAAAATATTTGATTGCATAAAATTGATAGATGACGATGGGTAATCAGCATCATCTTAGGCTATGTTTGGAACCCATTTTTAACTTCTAATATGTTATCCAACTTTATATTTCCTAACATACAATTTAACGAAACTGTATTTCAACTTTAAAATTTTTCTCTCTTATATATATAAATAATTAATTTTTTTTCAATCATTACACTTATTTATAATTAAATTAATGTCTATATCTATACATACATTTACATTTATCTATATCTATACCGTAAAAATAAAAAATTATGTTTATATACTATTACATCATATAATTATTATCATATTATATATATTTAAATAAATTAAAAAATTTAAAATATAAAAAATTTTACAACTAAACATATTATTTATTTAATATAACTCTAATCAAATATCGTTTCTTACCAAACCCCCCTTCCAAACATAAGGTAAGGTTCTCTCGATTGATTATTATATCATACTTTACCTCTTAATCATGAAATTTAATATATATTACAGACTCTAGGACCGAGCTAGATTATTTATAAATTCTATAATTTTATTAATTGTAACATAACAAAATTATATATCATTTATAATATAAACGAGATGAAAAGAGAAATTAGAGGGAGAAACAACAAATATAACAAGAAATAAAATATAATAGAGAAAAAATATTTAAAAATAGAATGAAAAAGAAAAATTAATTTTGTAAATCATCTTTTTGCACACCATAACCGTTATTCCACAACACAAAAAGCTTAAGGTTATGTTTGTTTGGGAATTTTGATTATAAAAATATATACTTAATTATTACACTCTTTAAATTTTATCTATTTTTTTATTTTTATATAATTTTCAATTTAAAAATATTTAAAACTATACACTCAAATTTAAAAACAAATAAAACCTTATACATGGATAAGTTATTATGCCTCTCCAAGTTCACACGCAACCGCGACAAATTCAAGAATTACGTGCCAATAATTTTTGTTAATAATATTTTACTGATAATAGGAACGTTTGAACAAATCACCTTTATTTTCTTTAATAAATAACAATGAAACCATGATGCAACATTAGAAGGGCTAGAAGTGATTTGGTATGTTTGGAAATAAAAATAAAAACTAATCATTCCCTATATTCGTCTCCCCTATCTGCCCTTCTTTTTTTTTAATCGTATTTTTCTTTTATTTTTCCTTTCTTTGGCTCCATAAGTTCAATAAATAGTTGAAATATTTATAAAATTATTTTAGAGAAATTTGTCAAGTATTTATAATCTTGTGCCTAAAAGAAAATGTCAATACAGCGACAAAAAAAATTAGAATTCTGAATAAAGAGGGTCAAGAGTTGTTTTCTGTCTCAACACAACTACTCAGACCAGAGAGTCCTCGATTTTTTGTTCTCTGCAATTGCAGATATCTGGGTTTGACTTTGTCTTTGTTCTGTTGGTACAATATATTATCGGACACGGTAGAGTAGCAGAAGGAGAAGAAGATGGCGGCGGAGAGTTCAACGGCGGCGGAGACTAGTAGATCTGGCGGCGGCGGAGCATCGGCGAACACTTACATCGGCAGCTTGATTAGCTTGACTTCGAAGAGTGAGATCAGGTATGAAGGTATACTTTACAACATCAACACTGAAGAGTCCAGCATCGGCTTACGCAACGGTGAGAACGAATTAAAATATTATTGAAGTTATTTTCCTTTTCCCCTCTTCCCCCGTAATTTGGATTTTCATAGTTTTGTTTAATTTTTTTCCTTATATGTCTTAATTACTGTATATTTTGTTATCAAGATTATTGTTACGATTTATACATAAAAATGTTTAAATCGCACTCAAAATAAATAATTCATGGCTGAAAAGAAATAAAGGACTTTTTCTTCTTTTGGAGAGAAGAACCGTTTATAGAATTTTCTTTCGGTAGTTTGGACAAAGGATCTTCCTTTCTTTCTCCATACTAACACACACATATATAAACTATAACATTTTTTAATTAATGTGGTGTGTTTTATTTGACTTCGTGCCTTTTCTAGTCCACAACACTACTACCGTCCCAACCCGAGATTGGATTGACACAGGGGTTGATTTGAAGTTGTCTTCTAATTTGTTTTAATTTTGTTTCAAGTTAGGCAGTAGAATGAATTAACTATTAATTATAGTGTGAGTTAGATAAAAGCTATATGAGTGCCATAACCACAAATAACAGAAAATCCGTAAGTTAGTAGAAATGCCAAACTAAGTGTTATAAACAACTATGTGTAGTCATAATTGAAGTCATTGTAATGAGTAATTAATCCACCAGGTCAGTCATGATGGCTTATTGTCTTACAATAATTAAATAATGTAATAAGTTGGTCATAAATATTTACAAGTCTGCGATAATTAAATAATCTAATAGACTGGTCTTGAAGTTTCACTGACCTACAATAATTAAACAATCAAATAAGTCGATCATAAAGACTTATCAGTTTGCGATAATTAAATAATCTAACAGGTTGATCCTCAAAATCTATTAACCTTTAATAATTAAATAATTCAGCAAGTTGGTAATGAAGACCTATCGACTTATAGCGCGGAGTAAGGCATTGACAATATGTAGTCCTAAAATTGGTAGCGTGATCCTTTGATTTATGAGCAATTTTGAGCTTGGGGTGGGGTGACGTTTGAGCAAATTTGACTCATCCTTTAAATATTTTGAATAATTTTTAGCTTGGGGTGGGGGCAATATTTGCTCTCTTAGGTGAGCAAGTTTGGTTTATCCCTTAAATATTTTGAGCAATTTTTAGCTTGGGTGGTGGTGACGTTTGGCCTTGTGAGCAAATTTGGCTCATCCTTTAAATGCTTTGAGTGATTTTTAGTTTGGGGTGGGGCGATGTTTTGCCCAATTGTGTGAGCAAATTTGATTCATTCTTTAAATATTTTGAGCAATTTTTAACTCGAGATGGAGCAATATTTTACTTTCTTGGGTGAGTGAGGGTGAGCGAGCTTGGCTCATTCTTTAAATATTTGGAGTAATTTTTAGCTTGGGCTGAGGTGATGTTTTGCCGTCTTGGGTGAGCAAATTTGACTTGTCTCTTAAATATTTTGAGCAATTTTTAGCTTAAAGTGGGACTATATTCTCTTGGGTGAGCAAGTTTGGTTCATCTCTTAAATATTTTTGTTTTTCTTTTATTCATTCCTCACTTTTTCTCTTCGTTCCTTCCTTATACTTGCAATTGAATGTGGAGCCTAACTTAGCTCTCTTGGGTGGCCCTTCAGATTGGTGCCATCTCCATCTCATTTATTGGAGTTAGAAGGAAAGTGGAAGTATTCTTTTGGCTAGGCTATTGATGTTTCTATTATATAAACTCTACATCTGCTTAAAATGACAACTGAAGTTGGTTGCTGATTGATACATTGCAAGGCTAACTTAAAGTTAAGAGACATAAGAACATGTTACAAGTTCATAGGTGTAGTAAGTCATTTTAATATACGAAAATGCACCTTTTTAGTTGGACAATACTTGGATTTAAGGTACTTCTTAGCAATAGCATATTGTCTCTTGTTATCCTTGGATGCCAATGATGCTAAAGTCTTGCCAGGAGGTAAGTCTTGGCATCATTAGAAGGTGTCAAGGATTGGCTTTGTGATGTGCATCCTTACAACGCATAGGAGAAATAGAACTTGCTTGCATTCTATATGCGAGTACTCGCAAAATGCACCATACTTGCAAGAAACAAACTTTGCCCATAGTTCTAATAGCATGTAGAAGTCTGGAGAGTTCAAATGTGCTTATTTGAATAACATGAATGGCAATATCAAAATAATACCATGTAGAGCCATTCAAGAGACTAAGACAAATATCTCCACATAAAATATTTCCAAATGATCATAGAATCCATGTAATACTACTGATTTATTTTGTTGTAAATCCATTAGTCAACATAATGTCCATATATCCATTATGATTCTCTACTAGTAGTGAGAACACTGATAACATATACTTATGCTTCAATATTCCTTTTCATCCCTTTTCAGTTTCAAAAGCTCTAATTGGCTTCACACACGAACATTTACTAGTTTACGCCATTAAAACTCGAAGCCATCAGATGCTAAATGCTCAATCGAAGAATCCTAACAACATTTAGCACATCTCTTTGGGCACTGTTTGAACTTAGATTTGTTGTCGCCTTACTCAGATTTGATACCTTATGCAAAAGAAAGACTTCTAATCGAAAGCGAAACTTGTCAATAAAACTAGGGTAGCTAATATTGCAAAGATTCAATTCTTTGTAAGGAGTTTCTTGGGCTTGAGATGGCAGATTTTGGAAATCGATAGTTAAAAATTGATAAGAAACTATGTTCAAATTTATAGGTAGAACTTGAATCCCTTTTTTTAAAAATTTTTTTGGCCCCTTTCTTCATCTTACACCACCACCAGGATCAATCATAGAGGTAGACTCAAGCAAGATTGCACAATCTCCATTTCAATTCATAACACTACAGAGAAGTAACAAAGTCATGTACAAGAAGAGTCTCCAAGCTAGATTTAAACATGGATAAAATACCTTGTAAACCGTCTAATTCATTCAAGAAATTGAAACCGAGGTCCTCAACTGTGACCATGTGTGACGGTTTTGAGAAGCGAATCAGTAGCGAGCACCTTTGCAACAATCATTACTAACGATAAGCAACGCAAAATCAAAGAAAAATTACCAGAAAGCAAATTAAGGATAAAGGTCATCCTTGTTACCCATTGATATTTCTACCAAATTTTGCAACCTTGGTGGAAGAACTTGAGTATTCTTGTGAAGAATGCTCATAACCTAGGTGTGGAAGGATGGTTCATAGGTTTTAGGGCCTTTGAATTTCTCAGAAATGAACCATCAAAAATATTTTACAAAGAACTTCTTTATGGTAAAACTTGCTTAAGGAGAAAGAGTTGATGATGACCTTTCAGCTAGCTTTTCTCTAATCATCCATCTCAGGGACAAGGTGAGTGTGTGGGAGGTGATTTCAATTTTCATAGATGATGTTAATGTTGTGATATACATACAAAAATGTATAAATCGCACCCAAAATAAGTAATACACATTTGAAGAAAAATGGAGGACTTTTTCTCCTTAAAGAAAATGAACAATCGTCTTTGGAGAGAGAAGAGCCGTTTACAGATTTTTTCGTTTGGTGGCTTGATTGGGCAAAAGATCTTTCTCCCTTTTCTCTATACAAACACACACACACACATATAGACTATAATATTTTTTAATTAAGAATTGTGTGGTGTTTTGCTTGATTATGTGACATTCTTTGGTCCATAACACTAATGTTGCGATTTATACATAAAAATGTATAAATTGCACCCAAAATAGTAATACACAGTTGAAGAAAAATGGAGGACTTTCTTTTCTTGAAGACTTTCTTTCCTTGAAGAAGATGAATAGTTGTCTTTCGATGGAGAAGAGTTGTTCATAGATTTTCCTTTTGGTGGTTTGATTGGGCAAAAGATCTTTCTCACCTTTCTCTAACTTATATATATAAAAACATAAACTATAAGATTTTTTAATCAAGAAATATGTGATGTATTGCTTGACTACGTGGCTAAGACTAAACAAGTTAGGAGACAATTTAAGATTAGCTCTTATCTCAACCTGATTTTAGGTTTGGAGAGGGAGGGGGGAGTAGTGTTGTGGACTAGAGAAGGTTACGTAGTCAAGCAACACACTAGACATTTATTGGTTTAAAAATGTTATAGTTTATATATATATATATATATATATATATAGGTGTATGTATAGAGAAAGGGGAAAAAGATTTTTTATCCAATTAAGCTACTAAAAGGAAAATCTGTGAACGGCTCTTCTCTTTCCAAAGACGACTGTTCATCATTTTTAAGGAGAGAGAGCCATCTATTTTTCTTCAGCTGTGTATTACTTATATTGCATGCAATTTATACATTTTATGTGCAGATCGCAACAATTGCATTTTTGGCGTAATATACATAATATTTTGTGGCGTATATGTTGTATATCTTGCTAGGGTTTATTCCCACTAAGTTTTGTCATAATTTTACTTTCGAGGGGCTCGAATTATTTTTTATCGGATTTTTGCTGATTTTTGGATGTGTTTTTGGTAACATGTAGCAAAAATAGATTTTTATATGTATCTGTTATGGAACGCTTTGTTTTTGTTTGTTTTAATGAGTATCCTGTACACTACTGGTAAATGAGCTAAGATATGTTGACAACCAATATTTATATATATATATATATATGTATATATGTGTGTATATTCTTTAATTTGTACTAACCATGGGCTTTGAGTGTATAATTAGCATGCCAGAAAGTAATCTGAGCTTTATGAGATGTTTCTCGAATGTTAATTGTTTATAACATGCATGTCATAGAAATGTAGACCCTTGATTGTTTGAATTGGAAAACAAACAAAAGGGAAGCCGACTCATCAATGTGAACCTGTTTGGCTCACTTGCCTCTTTAAGTGTTGCATGAGAATTGATTAATTTAAGTTGCCTGTTCCACACCTCAGTTGTGCTAATGTTGAGTGAAATGATAATCCCTGAGCTTCATTTACATCCTACACGAGGTAACGTCAACAATAAATGTGGGCTGGTATAGTGGTTCATGATTTCCTTAAGCTGGTCTAGATATCTTAACGATTGGTTTTCTGTATTGAGCCATGACAGCTGACAGCATCCTTTTTCATAAACTAATGGTTGAAAGCTAATGGCACTGAAAATATCTTGTGGCAGTGAGATCATTTGGAACAGAAGGACGAAAAAAGGATGGTCCACAAGTCCCTCCTGGTGACAAAATTTATGAGTACATTCTGTTTAGAGGAAGTGACATCAAGGTATATAGTGGATTTATATGCATTCTTTTCTGAATGGTTAAATTTCTTTTTTTATTGCTGTGTAATTGCCTGTTTAAGAGAGTCTTCACTAATTTTTGTCTTTTGAGAGATCTTCTGATTGTGTTTCCAGTTAGTATGTTGTATTCCTGGTTATTTAGAATGTGTAGGAAATGAGGTGGAATGATTTAAACGAATAAGAAATTTTTCGAGAATGCATGCAAGATTAGTAATTGTGTGAATTTTCTCTCTTTCTTCTGTCCTCTTTCTATTTTTCTTTGGGATTGGAGGGAGGGTTGAAGGAGGGATGGAGCACTGACACTGAGTGGTTTATGTAGCACTGCACACCTTTTTACCATCATCAGTTGATGGGCTTCCTAAGTCCGGACAGATTTTTATAATAATTGATGTGTGCCGTTCGGTTGCATTTTCATTGGCAATTCTTTACTCCATATTTTTTCTATTACCTAAAACTTCAACTGCAATCTCTATTTTTCCACAGGATTTACAGGTGAAAGCTTCTCCACCAGTTCAAAGTACACCAGTCATAAACAGTGATCCTGCAATTATTCAGGCAAGCAGTTCCATAGCTTTAGTATTAGTTTGATGTAGGAGGAATTCGTTCTGACCAATTAAAGATCTCATGCAGTCGCACAATCCTCGTCCAACAACCCCACCCACAAGCTTGCCATCCCCTCCTACTGGATCGTTGGGGGATCTTGGTTCCCATTCTACTCAGACGGGACTTCCTGGTTCAAATTTCCAAAGTGGTCTACCTTTATATCAACCTGGAGGAAACTTGAATTCTTGGGGACCTTCTCCACCAAATCCAGGTGGTAGTGGCTTAGCCATGCCAATGTATTGGCAGGGATTCTATGGCGCACCTAATGGGCTTCCACAACTGCCTCAGCAATCCTTACTTCGACCTCCTCCTGGCTTGTCGATTCCTCCTTCCATGCAACATATGCAATTTTCTGGTTTCAATTCATCTTTGCCCTTGGCACCATCAAGCCTGCCAAGTTCTAATTTGCCAGATCATTATTCTTCTATGGTTTCAAGCAGCGCAAGCTCTTCTAATTTAACCTCTTCTACTTTACCCACTTCATCTTCATTGTTGAATGCCTCCCCCATACCCTCTGTGTCATTAGCATCTGAAACAACAACGAATATGCTGCCAAACAAAGCTCTTACCTCTGCTATCTGCACATCAACACCTAGCTCCAGCACGCCATCATTTGCTTCACTTTCTACTTCAGTTTCTGATAATGTAGGAATGCCTCCAGTTGCTAGCAAACCCACTGCCATACCTGGTCCAGTGGCTATCCCCCAGCAGAATATATCTCATCCAGCAACATCTGCTGTGGCAACATCTGGTTCTGTTGTTACAGAAACGCTGACACCTTCACTTATAACCCCAGGGCAGCTGCTGCAGTCTGGACCATCAACTGCTTCTGCGCCGCAACTTTTACAAACAACACAGAAGGATGTGGAAGTAGTTCAAGTATCGCAGAAACAACCATCAGAACCATCCGATCCTGTAGTAACAGAAGCTCAACCACCAATATTACCATTGCCTCCAAATGCTCGAGCTCATAAGGTTATCCTTTTTTCCTAATTTACAATTATAGTCACATGTGTATAGTTTGTTCTTTAAACATGTTCTATAATATTCTGACTGAATGCCATGATGAATGAGCCTGCCAGAACCTGGACCAATTTAATATATGTTTTCAGCCTTTCCTGAGGCTAAAGGGTCTATTCAATGATAACTAAAAAAATAAAATAAGAAGAGGTGATGTGGTGCACCTTTGGGGCTTAAACCTGATTTGTAAAATCTCTGGCATGGATTTATTACGCCAAATATTTGAAAATATAACATTTCTAGCTTTTCCTCCAAAGGAAATTTTGGGCTATTATGAATTGCCTGTTTAGATGAATTAAATTCCAGCACTGTCCTTACTTTACAGTCAACTTAAATGTGCCTTCTGAAGGATTATGTCATAAATTGTGGTTTAGGAGCTAATGATATATTTTCTTGGTTTTTTTAGCCAAATGCAGGTGCCCATCACATGCGTTATAATTACAGAGGGCGGGGCAGAAGAGGATCTGGTGTAAGAATGCCAATTTTTTTTGCATGTTATGGATTTCACCATAAACTGTAGCTCATTCCTACTCCTGATTAATAGATATCCTCCATTAATACGATTCCTGAAGATACTGTTTAAACATTCCTTTATGTACTTCATCTTCCATTAGGTATCTCATGGGTATAATTATTAGTTTCTTAGAATTGCCTCTTACCATGTGGCACTTCTCTCATTCAGTTGTTTAAAATGTTGCTCTTCAAGGATCTACGAAATTCTAGCTATTAACATTAGATCCTTATGGATAAAACATCGACTGGTGTCACCCACTTATCGACTCTCTGAAAGGATGAGTTCACTTCTGTTCTGTACATAATACTAAACTAATTCATGTTGAGGAAAGTTCCTATATGCCATGTACAATGATATATTGATTTAGATAATTAGAAATATTTTTCAGTGCAATAACAGTAGAGTACATAAATCATTATTCTTTGTAAATCATAGCAGTGTAATATGTGGCTGATCATTGCCAAGAAAATGCAGATGGTCTGATATCTCAGTTTAGGGTAGTTCAGAACCTAGATAATTTTTATTAGCAATGAAGAGATCAATGACATGAGCTGCTGGTCAAAAAATTTCTAAAAAAAATGAGGATATTCAGTTACATTGCTATGTCTAAACTGTCTCTTTCATTGAAACTGTTGAATAGTTTGACTATGGAGAGTTAATCTTTCGCCTTGCAGGTATCATGGCCCGTGACAAAGTTCACCGAAGACTTTGATTTTTCAGCGATGAATGAGAAATTCAACAAGGACGAAGTTTGGGGTCATCTAGGAAAGAGTAACAGATCCCAATCTAAGGATAAAGAAGGAAATGGAAGTGACAGTGAAGAAGATTTTCTGGACGAGGATGATGCTGAATTGCCTAAGATTGAGATCAAGGTGATTATTTAACCATCTTTAACTCGCTATTGAAAATTTGTAAGAGACTTATATTCTAGTATTCTCGTGCATTTTGCAGCCTGTTTACAATAAGGATGACTTCTTTGATTCCCTGTCTTGCAATGCCCTCGACAATGAACATAGTCATGGAAGGACTAGGTATTCAGAGCAAATGAGGTTAGACACAGAGGTATGTCCAATATGCTGCTGATGTCAAATCTTGATTTTGGGATTGGCTGATGTAATTTTGTCAATGCACAGACATTTGGAGAATTTTCAAGGCACCGGGGAGGTCGAGGAGCTCGTGGCCCCAGTCGTGGTGGTGGTCGGTTTCGTGGCTCTTACTATGGAAGAGGTCATGGTGGATATGGCTATTATGCGGGGAGGGGACGTGGCCGAGGCGTGCAGTATCGTGCTTCATAGAGCAACAGAGCATATTAAACGTCAAACTAAAAATCGTGCTTCAAATTGATTTTGGACTTCCATGTAATGTCTATGCATTTTTACTTTGGTGGCGGGACATAAAAGTCTGGGTCTGCAACAGATAATGCATGTTGTCGTCCCTGGTTGATCTTTTGTTTTCCCTGGTCCATTTGATGCTTAACTGATGAATCCTGAGAAGACGCTAGCACATGGTTTGTTTTCTCGTACTTATATAAAGATGTATCTGCGAGGAAATGTAATGAAAATATTGAAGTGATGAGTGATTGGTCTTGGGGTGTAATATAAAGGGCCATGCCAACTTCTCATCTCGGCGCATTTCTTTATTAGATTGCGAACTTTAATTGTACCAAATGAAACAACCCAAAGAAAGGTTTTTTTATTCGGACTATTGTCAAAGAAAGTGGTACTAATATTTGTAAATGTTGGAAAAAAGCAGTACTATTTTTAACCCATTGAAATTCACTTAAATAGTCTTCTAAAATTTGTGCTATCGTGGCCGTCTCCATTCAGTGGTTGGTGAGGTTGCTCTCAGTTTGGGAGTTGGCAATTGATATTACTTGATATGGATTGCTTGTCCATCTTGAAACGGGTTGCCTTTGATTTCAATCTTGATTTGCTCTTCTGGTAAAGTTATCGAGAATAGGAAATTGAGAAACCAACAGCCGCACAATAAACTTGCTACTTGTTCATTATTCTTCATTATTTCAGAACGAAGATCTGAGCCATAGCAGAGCACATGCTATAAAGCTTATTCTTGGGGGCATCTCATTTTCCCACTCCTGATTGTAACTTGTAAGGCCATTGATTTCAATTTAGATCTATTTGCATGTGGCAACCAACACCTTTCTGGGTGGAAGGGAAGGCCTCCCGCCATGAAGCAGAGCATAGTTGTCCAGGAAAAGCACATCACCCTTCTGCCATTTGAATTGGATGCTTTCTTCTTCAATGATCTCTTCACATCTCTTCACCATCTTCTCAGGTATTTCAGTCCCATCCGCCATGGTGGCCGAGCTCAGCTCCTTTCCATACATCCCCACCATTGTGTTTAACCACATTTGCCGCCCTTTTCTTCCTTCAAACACCCTCGTCAAACTTCTTGGGCACAATATGGTCTTCACCCCACCATTGGGCAGCCACTCCATGTCCATTCCTAATGCCTTGGCCCTGCACTTGTATCTCTCCTTCCTTTAAAACCAATTCAAACTCAAATTATAAGCAAGCATAACTTACATGCACTAGTCAAGATTGAGCATTCTGACTCTTAAACACACCTTATATTTGCCAAGACACTTCTTTTTTCAATTTAGGCCACAATCAGGACACAAGAACAGATTCTATAGCAACTATAACAAAAGCCCTTTATGTACCTTCTCTCTGCTTCTGCAGGATCTGATGTTCCAAAGGCATCTTCCCAACCCCGGCCTCTCAGGGAAGACGTATCGTCTTTGCTGAGAGCAGTGAAGGTGTATCTTAGTCCTTTCTTGTCCAACTCCTCCACAAACTCAGGGAACTCCTCAAGCATTCGTTCTGTGACATGGAAGCTAGGCACCAAGGGTGTCTCTCCGCCTTCTGGTGGTGGTACTTCACAGAAAAGTATCACTTTCTTGGGAAATTCCTTTATCTGGGAACACCAAGCAAAACATTGAAGTTATCTTTCCTTAGCAATTTTAATCACAATTAGTCAACAAACCTATTATCTTCTGAAGAAACACGAGGAATGGGACAGAATACATTAGCTTTTCTGCATGGCTCTTAAGATCAGAAAAACATCATACGTCCATTTAGTATACATATGCTACTCACCAAAACCATATCATGATGATAGTATATGAACTCAGACAAAGGTCCTTCGTTGGCTGTCCAAATTCTCTTGTATATGTGTGTCCTCGGAGCAGGTCCCACATACCGTATGTCATCCACCCAAAGGCGTCAACAATGTCATTGAATTCCACAGCATCCTTAATATCAAAGCCCCTAACCAGAACTGCACTGTTCTTGATTATCATCTCCTCAAACCACTCCTTGCTTTTCCCTATGGCCTCCAACAACGATACCATGTCGCTTTTACCCTCTTCTGGGGGCTGCAGCACGAGTGGCATGGTTTCACCATCCACCACCTTCTCTCCCTCACATTTCCCCACTTTAAAGTCCTTGCAAGTGAACTCCATTTCTGCTTCCTTCCCTTTTTATCCTTTCCGTTCACTCTTTGACCTGCTCCAAGTATGCACTGATGCTATATTTACGTGCAGCAATTTATAGGAGGGGAATGGCCTCGGCGATTAGCTGTCTACACAAGATGCCCCAGGCATAATTTAATATTTGTTATGTCGATTGATTCACTAAGCATAAGTAGCATCGTTAGGCTTCTTGTCCTGCTTTGCTCAACTTTGTCCAGTTCTTGGTTACAGCCATAACCAAGTATGTAATCAAATCTTCCATAACTCATCAAGGTTAAACATCTGTTAATCTACCTTTTATTGATCTTCTCCCCGTCTCGTTAACCACGACATTTAGCCGCCACAACAGCACCAAAATATGCCTGAATGCATACAAACAGAACAGATCAGACACATAGCAATATCTTGTGTTGTATTAGTTTTTGGCTTCAAGTGTTGTGTCTTTAGGGTAGACTACAGACTCATGATATTGCAGCCACCAAAGTTTTTGAGGTTATATCGACAGGAATAAGATTCATTATCATAAACACTCATCATGTCATTTTAAGTCCAATGATCAACTTGGATAAAACCAAGGTTTGCCTAAATTACACGAACCATTCCATTGAGCTGTGATTGTAAAAAATGAAGGGATCAAATGGTACATATGTTTCTGCTTCTCCTTCTATCAAGTTTCTTATGTATTTTGGAATTGTTTTATTAAAAAAGAAATTTTGTTTATATGAAGTAAAATTGTATATTTACTTTCTTTAGTTGTATAATGTAAAATCACACATTTATCCTTATTTTTAATTATTTGTCATTTTTAGTCCTTTATGATCCTCTTTTCTTTTAATTTATATTTATTTGTGTTTTACTTATAAAATTTTCACTTTTAATTGCTTTTCATCTTTATTTATATTCTTATTTTAATTTTTTTTATATTTTAAATAATATTATTTTTATTATTTACAATACCACTATTTTATAACTTATAAATAATTTTACACACACATTATGTGTGACAATTTTACTAGTCTTTATTATTGCTTTACAAACTAATGAACTACAAAACTTACCATAGCAAACACTAATATAAATTGTACAGTCTCTTCCAGATCTTTTTTGAACATTATTTAGGCAAATGATTCAAAAAGTTAATAATTTTTGAAAGTCCTATAATTATATACAGCTGCCATTGATTAACAAAAATAATAATTGATAAGTATAACATTAATATGTAATTATATATATACGTACACACAACACATGCCATATTTTTCAATTAAATTAAACTGGCTAGTACAAAAAATAAAAAAAAAAAACAAAAAAACACTTTAGGTCCATTCCATGTGTCTCCTCTCACGTTGCTCGAAATTTTTTAAAATCAAATCATGAATCGGGCCAACCATACCCCTTAGTCGTTGACGATGGAGTGTGCAGCAATTTTGATATTAAAGCTGGTATTATGCATGAATCTTGGTGCAGAGATCTATGTGTAAACTTGAAAGACGGGTTTATGCACGTGCAATCCTATGTGCATGTAGAATGGATCGCACATTGAAATTACTTGTGGTGATCAAATGCTAAAAAGGCACATGCACGCGAGGGCGCGTAAGTTCAGATGGAGACAACTGAATCTTGTCCCATGCAATCGAGCCAACTTCTTCCTCTTATTAATTACTTTATAGGTGTGGATTGAAAGCTATAACATTTTGTTTCGTTAACATTTGAGCTCCCCTAGCGGGCAGCACCAAAAGATGTTCCTAAAATCTAAAACTATGTTACGTATGATTTATGCTGTTTAAACAAAAATATTTGTAATTGCTAATAAATGACACATGGTGTAAGGCTCTAAGCTTTGACTCAATTTGACTACTTCCCACAGCATAACTCGGGGGACAATAAAGTATTCCACATAGAGTATGTTCTCAAGGAAAAGGCACAAGCTTCTCCCTCTGATAATAATGTTACTCGTTGCCCTACTTTGCAGTGTCAGCTCCTTCAATCGTCGTGTCGGCAGCTCAGTGTGTCTTACCAAGTATTTCTGAGCCACACACTGTCAATGTGCTTTGAAAGATCGGAGTAATTAGAAGCTATGGCCCCCGCTTTGCTTTCACTGTTTTCTCCTCTGCTTTTTGCCAGATTCTCAGCTTGTGTGGTTGCAATGCTTGTTCTCATATGGGCTCTTCACTTTCAGACCAGCTTCATCCCTCACTCACCCTCTCAAGAGGCCCTCATTTATGCTGTAAGAACTCCTCTTCTTTCTTTGAACTTTTTTGGGTCTAGTAGTGTATATGTGCATGTATATATATCTGTTTTTTGAGAGGAAGACTGTGAATTTATTTTTGGGCAGGTGTTGCATCCGTTGTTTATGGTGATTGGCTTCATCCTTATTAGTGGAGAAGGTAGAAATTAATACAATGCAGTATTGCAGACAAGTGGGTAATTCTGATTGATTTTGTGCTTTGACCCCTTTCCCCCAGCCATTTTGGTGCACAGATGGTTGCCTGGTTCAAGAAATTTGAAGAAATTAGTTCACCTGTGTCTCCAAGGTGTGGCCTTGGGTTGTGGGATTTTTGGGATTTGGACCAAATTCCATGGTCAAGAGGGGATTGTGGCTAATTTCTACAGTTTGCATTCATGGATGGGTCTGATCTGTGTCTCATTGTTTGGGGCTCAGGTTTGTTCTTTATTACTTAACTGTTAGCATTGCTTGTAACTACTGGACTTTGATGAGGGGAAAGAGGTTCGTAACTTGAAATGTTAAATATGCTTCCACACAGTGATACGTGAAATCAAGAACAATCTAGGGTTTTGACCCTGCTAGATTTAACTTTCATCAGTCCATAGGCTGCAACATTAAGCGTGATTGCTTGTTCAATTATTGTGAAGACCCCCAAATAATTCACCTCTATTGTGCATTGAACCTTAATTTAATGGTAAAGGTGTTTTTTGCTGCCTAACTCTCTAAAGAAAGTGTCTTGAAGATTCCCTGTGATGTCACTTTATTGGTTGCTTGTATTTGGAAATGATGACTTAAAAGGAACAAAGTGATTCTTTTGAACGAATGCAGATTCGCTTAACTTTTGACCGTGTTTGTCCTTAACTTTCTTCTATGGACTACCAAATGAGAAAAAAAAATCCTCAAAAAATGTAACTTTTAGCACTTACCCCAGGGAATTGAATTGAATTCTTTAGATAATCATCAGAAGCAAGCGAGATAGATTTATTGCAGATTCAATGAGGAGGCTTGACACAAAGTTTGTCCTTACGGTGCAGTGGCTGTTTGGGTTTCTGAGCTTTTGGCACAAAAGGGAGGTAAGAACTACAAGGTTGAGGGTGCTACCATGGCATGTCTTCCTCGGTTTATACACTTATGGTTTGGCAGTGGTAACGGCAGAGACAGGGCTTTTGGAGAAGCTGACTCTGTTGCAAACCAAAGGGAATGTCTTAAAACGGTGCCCAGAGTCGGCAGTTGTGAATGCTTTAGGCCTTGGCTTGGCTCTGCTGAGCAGTGTTGTGATATTGGCAGCAGTCTCGCCAAAGCACCAAGCTTCAAAGTCCAAGATCTTATACTCAGATAACTCATCTTCTCGAGAAAAGAGTGTACATTCTGTCTATCCCTCATAATGCAAATCATTCTTTGGTCTGAAAGTTTGGTTTTTCATTGCTAATTCCCTTTTGCATTTTCGTTCTTGAGTGAAGAGAAATGAATTTCGGTGTGTTGTACAGATAAACCGAGTATCGCACGGTAAAATTTATGAAAGCATTGTGAATATGCTTGATTTGAATCTTGCTCCTAAGAATATTTGATTGAATTGAATTTTATATTAAGATGATTTTGTAATAAAAAATCTCCGGTATAGAATTTATTTATTGCAAGGAATGATTTTGAGGGAATTGGCCCTTTTAACATAGAGGTGCATGTCTTGTCCTCGTCAATTTATTCTGTCACTCTTGCGTAGTAAAATTTCTTTATTTCTTTCAAAAACGGTAAACTGTCTGATTTTTTGTGGCGCAAATCCAGGACCCCCAAAATTTGAGGATAATGTTTTGATTATGTTGATGATGAGCCACATAGTTGCGTGTATATTGACATTAATATTTCAATTTTTGACCTTAAGGGATTCATTGGCCAAGATGGGTAATTCTAGAGTCTGGAACGGTCAAGGAGATAATGTTTTAAAAGTTTTAAATCATGGTATGTATCTAATCGAGCTTTTAAATCATGAACCCATTTGATGCATAAATTGATTATTTAAAAGATTTAATGACGATCATGTGTACAGATGTTCCGAGAATCTCATGTGCAATGCGGAAAGATAAGGATGGCCTAGAAGAATGGCTCATACTTGGTGGCTGGACTCCACACTGTCCTGAAGTTGCTGGGCCACAATTATTACCCTTGAAACAAGGAAAAAAATGGGTGTTAGTGTTGGTAAATAAATCCAAAATTTTATTTAAACGGAACAAAAAGAGAAGAGGCAGCCCCCTCGCGCGCAGAGTCCAATTATCAACCACCATGCATAAAGTTTGGCCTATTCTTGTTTGCTTCTAGCTCACTTTTGTCTGTACGCTCCCATCAATTCAAGCAAGGCCAGGAAATAAAAAGTTACCTGTTTTCATCCCACCGTGTGCCAGCTAAAATTCCCAAAACCTAAAGAAATGTGATGGTCTTTTTGTCCAAGACTAGAAAGGTTACAGAGGTCAAGTTTTGTTGATGGGCTTGGCCTGTTGCTTACACTGTAACAGCTTTTTGTTGGAGAAGTCGGAAGAGTGGATGGGAAATGAGTGGACAGAGTGCGGCCATTTTACAGGACAAACTCCGAGCGGCGACCTTTATTCACATTTTACTGGCAATAAAATCTACACAAACTTCACAGCCTGTAACTATCTGTTATTATGGGTAGATAAAGCTCAGGGAAGATTACAGACAAATTAGTTCTTGTTCAAAATTACATTTTACTTGGTTTCTTTTTCAGCCTATATTAGTTGCATTCTCAAAGTTCCATTCACTCAAACAACTTAGCACAACAGACCCACCCAACGTAGAATTTCAATCCTCTTGGAGACAGGCTGGCCACTAGAAATTGGTGGCTCCTGTAGCTCTTATGTGACAGTCGGGATGGATTTGTATTTATCAAATACTTCGTACACAAGCAATTTTTCCTCCTTTTTTTCTGTGAAGGGCTGCAAGCCTCATGAGAAGATAATGCTATTGATGTCCAGATGCTTATGCTGAGGAAACTTTGGTCTTTCTTGGGTTGAAATATTGGCAAATTCCATTACCTGAGTATCTTAGGGGTAGTGTTTCCTTGGTGGGCACTTGGCAGTCGCAAAATCCTATTACTAGCTAGTCCTGCTGTGTTTTGTAAGGATTCTTGGCCGGAAGTCTTGAGGTATGGAGTTAAGGGGACATGGGGGAAGGCCTTCTTGAGAGAGTGTGTATATTAGTAAACGAGTGGAGAATTAAGTATTTTCCATCAACAATACCCACATGATTGTCAAGTTAGGCTTCCTTGTCGCTGCTTCTATTGCGGCCTATGGTGTTAGGCAGGTTAATGTCAATGGTTCAAGGCGTGCGGACTCCCTAGGTAAGCATTCTGTGTACTTTCACTTTGGCCTTTTTGTTTCTTGCAGATGTTCTTATAGGTTCTTTTGTTTTGGATTTTTGGAATCCGAGATGCACACCATGGAAAAATGAGGAAAATTATGGCCATGATTTTTGTGGAGGCCTGCAATTTTGCATGCTTTTGGTTGAAAGTCGTTGAGGGCTTATGATATTGTTAATGTTCTTGTAACATGGAATTATATTTGCCGGAATTGAATTGATTCAAAATCTCTGATTAATTTCTTAATCGGAAATCAGGAAAAGATGCAGAGAAGTCTAGGAATGAAGGGGAAGACAAGGAGCATCTTACCTATTCGGAGAATGGCCTCAACGAGGTGCCTCTTAAGTTCTTTGCTTTAGGAGGATATTTGATTGCAATTTCGATGTCATGACCAGAGATTTCAGTCGTCTATATCTAATGTCTATAAGATGTTTGAATCATTGCAGGCTGAAGAGGAAGAGGAGAAAGAAGAAGTGAAGTTGATCAACAGCATTATAAATCCAGCCTCAGGTGGTCCATCTGATTTTGAAGATGAGCTTTTGCCAGAATTCGAAAGTCTTCTGTCTGGGGAAATTGATTTTCCATTGTCCACTGACAAATATGACACAGCAACCAGCATCAAAGCAGAGAAAGACAAGGTTTATGAAAGTGAGATGGCCAACAATGCTAGTGAACTGGAACGATTGCGTAACCTGGTCGAAGAGTTGGAAGAAAGAGAGGTGCAGCTTGAAGGAGAGCTGCTGGAATATTATGGCTTGAAGGAGCAAGAGTCAAGCATTGCAGAGCTACAAAAGCAGCTCAAGATTAAGACAGTGGAAATTGATATGCTCAACATCACCATAAATTCCTTGCAGGCTGAGAGGAAAAAGCTTCAAGAGGAGGTCTCTCAGGGAGTTGCTGCTAGAAAAGAGCTTGAGACGGCAAGAAAGAAGATAAAGGAATTGCAGAAGCAAATTCAACTTGAGGCAAACCAGACAAAGGGACAACTCTTACTGCTAAAACAGCAAGTTACTGGGCTTCAAGCTAAGGAGCAGGAAGCCCTTCAGAGAGATGCAGAAGTTGAGAAGAAGCTTAAAGCCGTGAAGGAGTTGGAGGTGGAGGTCGTGGAGCTTAAGAGAAAGAACAAAGAGCTTCAGCACGAAAAGAGGGAATTAATAGTTAAATTGGACGCTGTGGAGGCCAAAGTAAAAACACTTTCTAACATGACAGAGGTGAGAGTTCAAAAATGCATTTGTATGCGATTGTCAAATTCCTGCTTCTTTTAGCCATTCATCATATATTAGTATTGATGACAAAGTAAACAAAGTCCTTTATATCGTAATAAAATGTTGTGACACTTTTCCTAACATGCTTTAGTTTTTTGATCCTGAAGAGTGAAATGGTTGCCAAGGTGAGAGAAGAGCTCAATGACTTGAGGCATACAAATGAGGACCTTGTTAAACAAGTGGAAGGGCTTCAGATGAACCGATTCAGTGAAGTTGAAGAGCTAGTGTATCTTCGTTGGGTCAATGCGTGTCTAAGATATGAGCTTCGCAACAACCAAACACCTTCAGGGAAAATATCAGCTCGTGATCTGAGTAAAAGTTTGAGCCCGAGGTCCCGGGAGAGGGCTAAACAACTGATGTTAGAATACACAGGATCAGAGCGTGGAGGGGATACAGATCTTGAAAGCAACTTTGATAATACTTCTGTTGACAGTGAAGATTTTGATAATACTTCTATAGATAATTCCACAGGCAGATTCAACAGTTTAAGCAAAAAGCCTAGTTTGATCCAAAAGTTGAAGAGACGGGGAAAAAGTAAAGATGATTCAAGTGCACTTTCTTCTCCTGCAAGATCTTTGGCAGGAGGATCTCCTAGCTGGACTAGCATAAATCAGAAACCGAAGGGACCTCTGGAAGCCTTGATGATGAGAAATGCTGGAGATGGTAATGCCATAACTTCGTTTGGGACTGCAGAACAGGAGGAGTTCAATTCCCCTGAACCTCTAAAATTACCTCCACGAGTTCAAGATTCTTCTCCGGATTCACTCAATTCTGTTGCATCATCTTTCCATTTGATGTCTAAATCAGTTGAAGGAGTTCTAGATGAAAAGTACCCCGCATTTAAAGACCGGCACAAGCTTGCTTTGGAAAGAGAGGAGAAAATTAAGGAGAAAGCTCAGCAAGCTAGAGCAGTGAAGTTTGGTGACCTTTTAAAGGGGGATGGCAAACCTGTATCTCTGCCTCCCAGACTTACGCTTATCAAAGAGAAACCTGTTGTCTCCACAAATTCAAATGATCAGTCGAACGAGGGCACAGCTGATGCTCCAATAGTGAGCAAAATGCAACTTGCACATATTGAAAAACGACCTCCTAGGGTCCCTAGACCACCTCCTAAACCATCAGGTGGTGCTCCTCCGGATGCAAATACAAATGCTTCCTCGCAAGCACTAGGAGCACCACCTGTGCCACCTCCTCCGCCAGGTGCTCCTCCACCCCCACCCCCGCCAGGGGGACCTCCTCGTCCACCACCTCCACCAGGAAGCGTCTCCAGAGCAGGTGGAGGTGGTGAAAAAGTTCACCGGGCTCCTGAACTAGTAGAGTTTTACCAGTCATTGATGAAACGTGAGGCAAAGAAGGATACTTCATCTATGGTATCTACATCATCAAACATTTCGGATGCAAGGAGCAACATGATTGGGGAGATTGAGAACAGATCATCATTCCTATTGGCTGTATGTCAGCTCTCTTTTTTCTCTTTGTTTTTGTAACACTCTTAAGAAGTGCTAACAATGAATGACTCTGAAATCTTGAATCAGGTTAAGGCTGATGTGCAGACTCAAGGTGATTTTGTCCAGTCATTGGCAGCAGAAGTCCGAGCAGCATCTGTTACTAATGTAGAGGATTTGGTGGCATTTGTGAACTGGCTAGATGAGGAGCTCTCCTTCTTAGTACGTACTTTGTCTATGACTGCACTTGGTATCAATCAGGGCAGCCTCAATTTTATTCTGGAAATCCTAAATTGCGAGTGTTTACAATGTTTAAGATGAGAAGGCTGTTGTATGCCTTCCGTTCTTTGCCAATAAATTAACCCCTAAGATAGCCGTCCTACAGTCTAGCTTCATTATGAGAACCAAGAAATGGAAGTTTAGGAAGATGTATGCTAACGGAATTACTGAATGAATATTATGAGGTAGATATAACTAAATCCTTTGCTGCAAGGACAATTTACTTACAAATTATCATTGAATCATTTCTGTTAGGTTGATGAACGAGCTGTCCTCAAGCACTTTGACTGGCCAGAGGGCAAAGCAGACGCATTAAGGGAGGCTGCCTTTGAGTATCAGGACCTGATGAAACTGGAGAAGCAAGTGTCATTATTCACTGATGACTTGAATCTTCCTTGTGAAGCTGCTCTGAAGAAGATGTATAAGTTGCTTGAAAAGTAAGTTTTCTCATGCAAGACATGCCAGTTAAAAGAGTGTCCTATGCTTCTAGTTGTGATGAAGTCATGGAGCTATTAAATTAGTTATTATGTCCTCATGTTGGAGTTGGTTATCTCACTTGTTTGAAATTTCTGCACCGTGGAATTCCAAATGTATTCTGCTGATGGCCTGAAAACTATTTGCACACTCCAATTCCCTCTTTTTACAGGGTTGAGCAGAGTGTGCATGCACTGCTTCGCACACGAGACATGGCGGTTTCACGTTACAAGGAATTTGGCATCCCAGTTGACTGGCTAATGGATTCTGGAGTAGTTGGCAAGGTAAGCTTTCAGATCACAAACTCACGATATCACTTGGAGGTATACGGTTTAGAACACGTAATCAGATGTGCTGATTAGGTCATGCTTCTGATGCATATTGTAAATGACAGCAGTCTTACACATAAATATGCTATCCATTTGCAGATCAAGCTTTCGTCAGTTCAATTGGCCAGAAAATACATGAAACGCGTGGCATCAGAGCTTGATGAGATGAATGAGCCTGAGAAAGAACCTAACAAAGAATTCCTGATCCTACAAGGTGTCCGGTTTGCTTTCCGCGTGCATCAGGTACATCCCTTTATGTCCTTTTTATGTTCCAATTCCATGTATTCCTGTATTATGCTGATAGCAGCGAAAGAATTCAGCAACACACGAGTAAAGCTCTTAACAAGCATCATTAATTGAAATACTTTTCAGTTTGCTGGAGGCTTCGATGCAGAAAGCATGAAGGCTTTTGAAGAGCTAAGAAGCCGAGCTCACACACGGGGCACAGCAGAAAATAAACCAGAAGCATAAGAACTATATCTTCTTCTTGCCCACTTTAAGTTGTATATTTCATCATCATCTGTGACCATACGCATAATCAAGTTTATAGGATTGATATTCCAGTCATACTTATAGTGAGATCAGTCACAAGAGTGCACAACAATCACCGCACAGAAACTGTGCAGACAGTCTGGAGTTGTAACAAATCATGCTTCTTGATAGAGAGCATAATGCATCTTGCTGGCTGGCTACCCTTGGATCAAACTTGTTCATGCTTCCACAAAGCAATTAATTCCAACAACAAAAGAGAACACCAATTTTCCATGGGAAACGAAGAAATGTTTATTGCATTTGCGTGTGTATAAATGCGACCTCCAAGAGCCCAAATGCGAAAAATCTTCAAGTAAATGCGTATATTAAATGTATATTATGTGAAGGAAAAATATTCTTATTTTCAATCTCATCAAATCCTCTGTTCCACTTTTATTTCTTCTATATTTATTTGTCTACTAATACATGGGGACAATATGTTCATGCAAATGGCCTATATAAAAAAAATAATATATTTAACAGCTGTATATTGACGGTGATAGAAGGACGAGTAACTTAAAAAAAAAAAGGAACCGAGGATTTGATGAGATTTTCAGGGGTGCAGGTTTGGGAGACGGATTCCCGAATTGACCATTTAGCCCAAATACAATAAATGAAAACATTTATAATATGTAGAATTGTGCAAGTTGGACAGATGCATTTTTCAGATCTTAACTTACATGAGACCAAGTCTCGTGAAAAATTTGGTCTGGGCTTCTATGACATTCCAAGCAAACGACGAAATATACAAGCAATCTAGAACAGCATAGAAATCATATTTAATATCTAGAGAAAAAACTACACCATTACCAAAACAAGAAGAACTCCCATCGGTACACAGGATTCTCATTTTTTCTCTACAGGAAAAGTAAGATTCCTCAAAGGGGTCATGGCGCTATGTCTGGGTGACTTGGGCATCTCCGGAATCCTATTCCCCGAGTAATCATAATATATAACTCCTGAAAACTCCGGCGGCTGGCATTTCTCTCCCATCAAGATTGCCTTCTGCCACAGTCCACTCTCTTCATGACTCCCTTTACAGTTCTTACCAACTGTGGGGTCGGTTCCCTGCCCTGTTGCCTTCTTGGCATGAACCAAAGGTGACATGGCCTTCTGGCTTATGGTTGTGATCACCTGCTTTGGAGATGGTAATGGCCCCTTCGCCGCGTTTGGATCGCTTGTTTTGCACGCGTGCTTTATTGGGACTCGCCTTGCATGTTTCGCGCAGAGGGAAACGAGAAGGGATACTGAAACAAACAGGCCTATTGCTAGTAGGATTGGGGAGAAGTTTTCACCCACATGGACTAATGGCATGGGACGAACCATTTTCTTTCTTCCTTTCGATATATGACTTTGAGGATCCAAGCAGTGTGAATGGAGATGAGGGGAATGAAGAAGAGAAGAAATGGTGGAAGACCTAAGGTGGGATTGGAATTGTGTCCGAAAATGAAAAGTACTTCCTTTTTTATATGCGGAATTGGTGTTCGGATGGCAGTTGGGAGGTGGGACGAGACAAATTCAACTAAGATTACCCGTGGGGTTAATAGACTATGGTCAGGATAGTGCTTTTAGACACGTATAGTTTGGGGGTCATTCCATGATTAGGCAAACGCCATTATCAAATTGAGGAAAATGTCGTTTGACTTGACATATGCAAGAATCCCACCACTTTAATGCTCAAACTTTTGAAAGTTTGACTTTTGAGAATTTTGTGTGGTTCATATTTTTGGTGGCAACATGTCTGATTTTACCTAGTCAAACCTCATAGAATAATATGCATACAATGAAATAGATAAACTAATAAGTCAAGTAATTACATAACCAAAGTAGGTAAAGAGCCAAAAAAGCGTCTTGTGTCTCGCTATGGTGGTTGACACGTCAAACGCCTTATGCTCCAACTTCTTACCATTGACATGAATGGCACTTTTGTGTGGATATATAGCATTGGCATCGATAATCAATATTGTGGTAACATGTGTTTGAAACGAGAGGCCAACTATTTGGCTATCCAAAATGTCAACAAAACCCTTGTAGAAGTTGGGTCAACTGCAATTGTCCAAGAGTGTGCCAAAGACCAGGTCTTCTGAAATACATTAGTTTGGATGACGGCCATTTAAGGCTATGAGTTGACTAGATATCTCAATTTCAATTTGCGGATACAGGGTTTTAGTTTATCATGTTAAAGAGGCTGCATTAAGCATATGCTAGTTAGGGTTTCTTCACCTCTTAGGCTTGCCAGTTTGTTTGGTTAGGTAGAGGTTATTAATATTAGCATCAGCAAGTTTTATGCTCCTTTGACCACTTCCATGTGCAATATTTTTCTTCTATTAGAATTAATACTAAGATAATTGTCTACATACATCTTTTCTCAGAAAGAAGAAGAGAAAAAAATATAGAAAAATTGAGAGAGTATAGATAATCTCAAAAGGTGTTTTAGTAGGCTATTGCTTTCCCATCCGCTTGGAAATATTTTACAATTCCAAAAATCTTGATCATCTAAGATCTATATAATTGCCAATGTAAATTAAGATTCAGGAGTATATTGACATGCAAAGGATATATTTGGTAAAGGACGAACTGTTTTTGGTTAATATTTCTCCATCTTTAGGTGATTAGTGCAAAAATTCGGTAGTAAAAATATAAATGATTGACCTTCAATATATATATATATATATATATATATTATAATGTTATTCGAACAATTCAAAGAGCAATTAAACTTGCAAGTTTGTAATCTCTATTACAAGTTGCTTCATTGTCCGTGCAATAGTTGCTACATGGTAGACAACCTGGAGTTTGCTAGTTTGCAGTCAACTCGTTGTGGGTCACAACTACTTATATATGCATTTACAAAGTTTAAATGTGCTGCCATGTTTCTGCTTATTCTATTCGTTATTTAAAAAATAAAAATAAATTTTAGATAATTTAGTGCTTCGAGATTTGAGAGATGAGATGATAATTGGAATTGAGAGTGTAAGGGATGAAATAAAAGGGTCCCCTTATTCAAATACCAGACATGCATAAAGTATATTTATATGAAGTGTTATAGTTTACAGGTAAAATATCAAAAATACTTTGACATGATTTTTTTTAATCAACAAATAAATGAAACAAAAATAAATTATTTATCAATCTGAAACCTTCTTCCCCTAAGTTTTAATTGTAACGAGTCAGTCTCAAAAGCTTTCCATTAATTTTATCAAGTAGACTTTTAGTTTGACAGATTACAAATGAGTTTATGAATTAGTATTTTCTCCCGTAAAACCATAAAAGAGAATTATTGTTTTATTGCATAGCCTTTTTTTTTAGGTTTTCAAGCTACCCAAAAAATAAAAAAAACCTGAAAAGATATGCATTTTTGGTGGAAGTTTTCTGGGCCTGATCGTGCCCTAACAGCCTAGTGAGACCTAATCACAGAAGTATAATGGACAGATCTTGGCTGAAGCCGTAATGAAAATTCTTGACTATTGAAGGCTGAGTCCAACTATAGACAATATAGTGCATCAAATGGCAAGGGAAGTGTCGTGCAATATGAAATCATAAGTAATAACAAGCCTACAGATATTAAATTAAAAAAATTCACGAACATACCATTTGACGTGAATCATGAATAATTACACTCGAGTAATCTTGCCACACACACACATGCATATGTTTTATTAGCCAGCAAAAATTTACACTCTCTCTTTATGGAAAATGACCGAATTTTCATTGATTACAATTTAACAAAATTTTCTTGATTTATATGTAAATCAGATATTTTAAAAGAATAAGGAAATGAAAAGAAAAGAAAAGCGAAGACATGCATATGCCTGATGGCCAAGACTTGACGGAAAAACAATAGATTATGACAGCACGGCGTTTAAGGTTGAAGATAAAGACATTGAATAGGTTTTGGTGCCATCTATTTATCATCTTGATCTTCTTATAATAAAAAGAATAAAAATAATTTACAAATATTCTTAATCCATTTAGAGTATTATTCTATTGTTGGATATGATAATTGGAAACTTAATTACTAAAACGAAGGAGGATTAATACGAGAGTTTAAGAATCTTTTCTGAATGAATGAATAATTTTTTAACATGTCTATATTATATTTTTTCAAGAAAAAAAAAATGAATATCCCAGATTTAAATCTGCTTTGACTATGGTCAAGACCATAGTGACATTGTAGCATGAATTTAGGGCTAAAATTCCATAAGGCACAGCAGGGAACATGGGTTCTGCCACGTTCACTGCGCAATCCCGATAATTTTGGCCCAACCAAATTAATTAATTAACATGATTATGTTGTTTGGTAGCTAGTGGTGCAGCTGAGTACCCATTTGCCGTGCCATCACAGCTACGTTGAATAGCAATGCATCATTGAACTTAATAATATATAGGGTCCATGACGAGCATGAGGCCCACTATGTTTGTAAGTCCATGACGATCATGAGGCCCAAAAAAGCTAATTTTGGGCTATTTATAATGGATAATAAGCCCACCAGATATGTAGACCTTTGGATGTTGTAGTAGCCCCTCTCAATAGCCCAATCCCTATAGGCTTCGTAATATCGGATGATTGGAAGGGGAATTCGAATAAATTTCCTGTTGAAGCTTTTCCCAGGAGTCCCTCAGCTTTGACGCATTCAGTGAGTGGTACGCAAGGGAAGGACCATGCTGAACGACCACTCTTTGACGGGCAACATGAACAGCACTCCTCATGAGGTATGACAGAGGCAATTGGAGAGTGAATAATAGCTGTGAGGAGAGGCGTGTAAAGGGGTGGCGGCGGTGGATGCGCGAACACCCCAGCAGTTTGCACAACTGCATCCCAATGACTGGGGGATTGGGTTGGCGAGGCCAAGGTGGTGAGGATCTAGGTTGTTCTTTGCACGGAGATACTCTTTGATTGCAACTCCAATATTCTTGGGATCAATTAGGTAATCTTGCCTTCAAAATTGAGAAGTTGCGCAAAGTTTAAGTGAGCCTTCCCAAGCTTTGTAAGGTTTATTTCACCCACTATCTCACAAGCTTATCATGTCTTGATTTAAGTGCTATTCTAAGCAAGAATTTGTGAGAAAGACAAGTCCATATCAACCAAGATATTGAAATTAAAGAGAGAGATTGGTTTAGGCAGAAAACAAAGGGTGGTCTGTGAAGGTGCTTTAACAAGTTGAGATTAAGAGGGCTTGACACATGTGAAGTGCTGAGCAAGTGTCTTATTTTGTGATCTTATTTATATGAGTTAGTGGAACTCATTTCTTGGGTTGGGACTCACAAATGGAGGAAGATTCCTTTGAACTGCATTACCAAATCCTATGAACAACTCATTTAGTTTTTTGTGTTTCTTTGTTTAGTGTTAAACATTATGCAGATTCTGTGTGCATGAAAATAACAACACTCACAATATTAAATTTAAATAGAAATAAAACCAAAAACCTCAAATATTTATCGGCTTTGACTTTTGGTCAAGACCAAAGTGACCAACTAAAGTATGTTAAAACATATCTTGGTTAAATTTGTAGCATGAATTTAGGGCTAAAATTCCGTATGGCGAGCAGGAACATGGATTTTGCATGGGAGTAGCCTCCTCATCACGTGCACTGCGCAATCCCTATAATTTGTTGCCAAAGTCATCAAACCCTCCAATGTAATTTAGGCCCAAACAAATCAATTAAGTATCATTATTGTGTTGTTTGCAAGGTAGTAGTGCAGCTAAGTATCCATTTGCCGTGCCATCACAGCTACATCGAAAAACAATAAATGTATAATTTTTTTAAAAAATAAAATTCTTTCAATAATTTATTTTTACTTTTTATTTATTTCATTCTACTAACATTACACACAATTAAAAAACTACTGGTCAATTAATCATTGCATGTTACTAAGTCATGAATGCACTAATATAATAATTATCCCGATTAATCACATTCTTCTTGTTTTCTAATATAGATTAAGTTATTGATTGAATAGACAAATCAATACACATAGTTTTAATTTTGAATTAAAAATACTCTAATTTTAAAAAATAATTCGACCAAAAGGTTATATGAATTTATTTTAAATTTAAAATTAAAACAGCCCCATATTGTATTTTATTCGATTCAAATTGTCTTAAGACTAAATAGAGTTCAAATAAGTAAAAATAAGCATTTGTACAAATTAAAATAAATTATCACTCAAATCAAGTTCAACTTCAAACCTAAATAATTTATATGTGTGTGTGTGTGTGTGTGTGTTTGTGTGGGTGTGTGTGTAATATTAGCAACAAATTAATTTGTTTCTAAATTATGACAAAGATTAATATTAGCAAGAAATTATTTTGTTGCGAAAACTAAATTCATAGTTTGACAAATTTGAATAGCATATTCCTCTCTATATTCCTTGCTAATTAGTAAGGAATTTATTTTCCTTTCTAACATTGGATGCTAATTGGTGAATTTCTAGTAGTGAAAATTAAGGGCTATGTTTGAGAGAGGGTTTTGTGGGAATTACGTTAAAATGAGTAGTATATTTGGACAAAAGGTTTTAACATGATAAAGTCTTATTTGAATTTTTATATTTAAATATATATAAATATATATATATATATATATAATATAATAATAATTAAATGATGTGATAGTACACAGAGATAATAATTAATTTTCATGGTATAAGTATAGATTAATGTAAGAGTAAGTATGTGTGCGTGTGTGCGTGTATGTGTATTTGTATTGATTTGATTGAAATAGGTATAATAATTAAGAAATAATTAGTTAATTATATATACATGTAAGGAAAAGAAAATTTGAATTTGAATTTAACAAAAAGTTTTGTAGCGTAAATGTTGGTTGGATGAAATTTGATGAGATAGAGAATGGAGAAGATATGAGCAACAAACATAGTCCAAGTGTAATTTTCACAAAACAATCAGTGCACATAAATTAGTTTTAGACTCGGAAATAATCAAAGAAAGCAAACAAAGGAAGGCAATGTAAATGCATGTGAGTGTGAGATATTTGAATTCTGATGCAAAGAATTCTTCTTTCACGCAGGATGCATAGTCATTTAGTCCACACGCAAATTGGAATAAAGGAAAATTGAAGATGGAATTTAAACGAGTGTGACTTTTCCTAATTGGGATGTTAGTTGAATGAAAAATAGGCTCTCGACTGACTGAAACTTAAGTTGAGAAAACCAAAAAGGTATACATCAACTCTCTCCATGTATAGCTTCCAAGTGGCCTTCGTAGCAAACTCATCAATAAAATAAGACCTTGTTGTGTAATTCGGGATCAGGATGGAGTGCTTGAGGAGGGTTATTATTGTCATACTCGCATTGCTTGCTTTTTCACAAATTCATCAAGAACACTGTTTTCATGTTCCCAATCAATGCAAAATATAACTTCTTGTATTGTACTTTTATTATTATATATGTATGTTTGCTAGAAATATACATACTGCAACCAATGTAGAATAAGATTTGTGGCATGTTTGTGTCTATATTATTGACTGAAATGCGGATATATACAAATAGATTTGTATTGTAGGTGTGGGATTAAAAAACTGAACACAAACACACACACACACATATAGACATTAACAATTTTTGCTAAATTTGTTAACCAAAAGGATAATTATGGAAATTCTACGTGGATTTGGTTCTGAATGAACTGTTGTTGGGCATGAATCTGCCCGAGGTTTGAGTAGGCTTTTTCTAGATGATCTTGGTTTTGATTAATTTACCTATAAGATTTGAAGCCAGTCGTAGATACGTACTCTCTTGTCGTTATGTAGTGAGAATTGAATCCGCTTGCAAGGTTTGCATGGCCGAGGCCAGTCATGTTTCCACCTCAAATGCCTTGTCAGCTGAAAATCCATCAGCATGGAAAGAGCACTTCAGTCCAGGGAGAAAAGGGCACAAGAAATTAGGTTCATGACGTGAGGGTTTGGGTGTCTCTTGGCTATATTCCACCAAAGCATAATCATGAATCGTATCTTTCTTTGATTTTTCAGAGACAGATTTCCTCAACTCCGGAAAAGTACAAAGCTTGCAACTTTTTGGACCGAAAATGGAGGACTCACGTGCCAAGCGTATTCTAAGGCACCTAACACTTCTCTTTCACCACGCAAAACTCCCTTATTTCAACTGCTAGATATAAATATAATGGGAGACAATGAGGTGTAGATAGGCATGGGGATGATTCCATTGGAACTGGGAATCGGATTGAATCAAACTGTGTTAGAATTAGAATGGGAATTGAGATCAAAATCGTGCATAATAGTTTGAATTTCAGTTCTTCAAAAATAGAATCAAAACCAAAATGACCAAAAATAAATAAATAAATATATATAATATAATATAATATATATTATGTATAGTATAATATATATAGTATATATAGTACAATTCATAGTAAAATATGTTAATTTATATGAATATTAAATAGTTAAATGTTGTAATGTATATTTTTTACTACTCAAAATGTTTGTTAATTGATAATGTAATGTTTTATAAAATTTGTATCATTTGTTCTTTACTTTATAGAATAATAATAAAATTGAATTATGATTTTTCTTCATTTTTTAAAATTTTATACTTTTTAAAAATATTAAATATTTTGTTACATTACTTTTGTACTAAAATTAATAAAAACAATGAAGAAAAAATTATATAAAACTAAAACTTTAAAGAATTAGAATTAGAACAATTAATAATAGATGCTTTTTTTCAAAACAAAGTAGATACCAAATTGACAACTCTTGGATAATTTGGATGAAAGCTAAGATATCCAAAAGCTTGAAGTCCACGGAATTCAGCACACATTGAAGCAAAATTCCAAGAAAGACATTTTTTTAAGGCTTGTCCTCTTACCTCAATAGTTTTGAGAGTCTCCTTAGGAGACAGGAATTTTTTAAAGGGGAAAATGAATATAAACATCTCAAATGATTCATTATTTCAGGATTCTCAAAAGCTTAACAAGGACATTGAATGGGCCACAGCCCATGCAGCTGGCAAAGTTACTAAGGGAGATGATGTGTATTGAGACGGGAATATAAAATCTTGAGGTTATGGGTGGAAATCTTCTTGAAGAAAGATCAACACAATGCAAAACTTTTAGAAAAAAAAGGCTACTTGTAAATCATCTCAAGATCATTCCTACCCCTAGAATACTAGGCAGTGAGTAGATTTGAATGGGCATGTTGGATAACTTTTTTTTAGGATTGTTTGATAATATCAAATCTAATGAGAATTTCCTTGTCCGAAAGCGATATCCAATAAACCTAGGAGAAATGATAATCTCCTCTGCAAGTTTTGTTGTAATTCTCGAAATCATGGTGGGACCCTCGTAGTGGCATGCCCGGTTAGGTTCAGAGAACGTCGACTTTGCATCAGCAGCTGAAGGAGTTGAAGTTAATGGTGTTGGTGGCCCTTCTCCTTTGGGTATGATCATGTACAAAAAGAAGTGCTACATTTGTAGGCTACCTTACTCCTCCACGAACTGGAATTTGACAGGCATCTTGTCTAGCTCTACGTATTATATATAAACAGATGAGTAAAAGGGTTTCTACTGTTGCCCTTTGGCAGCCATTATCGGTCATGTGTGGATTCTCTGATGTGATCCAAAATTTTCATTTAAGACAAATTATAGGGGTCTCTCTTTTTCTTCTTAACGTGCATGCGCACGCTATGTGCCTCCGTGTGTGTTTGATAAAATAACTTTGATATAAGGATTTTGTAAGTTCCAAATTAATTACCTTTCTGATCAGAATATAAGCTTGTGCATATATTTTTGCTCTTTGTGCAGCAGCTGCTTATGGCCAACCCCATTTCACAGAGATGGACTTTGCCTGCAGCTCCCAAGATTCATCTTTGATGGAGATTCCAACACGAAGATGTACAGGTAGGGGTGATTTGCTAACTGATTCCAGGTACTAATTAATTATTAGGACTTTTAGTGACTTATAATCGGGGTGCTATTGCATGTCTTTGAAAGATGTGTGAGTAAATAAAAGCGTGTATTCCTATACCGCCTCATATATAGTTTCCCATCCTCTTTATTTAGTCTTTAGCTGTGGATACGTACTGTTTCTCCTCTTCATGTGATAATCTCTCTCTCCATATATGCGTGCATGCGTGCGTGCGTGTGTCCATGAATTTGCTAGCTGTAAGATTGATGCTGATCTTCACGTTTGCAGAGGTTTATTTCTCTTGAATTTACCTATAAGAATTGATACCATAGTCAGTCAATTGGGCGGGCGTCGGCCACCACCAGTCCCCTTTAATTTGCTCAGTCTTTTCATGAATCTGGAATCTTTGACCCATTGTATTTACCCATCATTCATATTTGTCTATACTTTGATTTCTTTTTCTCCCATTTCTATAAACCTTGCCGTTTTTATTATTTATTCTGCTTATTGGAAGCCAGAATATCAGTAAGAGGATTTGATCAAGAAACCGTGATGGAAATCCTCTTTGATCAGGCATATCTGCCTATGTTTTCCAGATTTGCTTTGTGTTTTTGACAAATTGGGCCCACCTGGTAGCTGGCTGCAAAATTGCATTTTTTGTCCTTCATTATGGCGGATATATGCAAACTTGATCATTCTCTTTGTGTGATTTTCTCTCAAACATCTCAAAACTTCAACAGAGAACATTCAATTTAATCTCAAAACCCACGGTTAATTAGACTTCTAACGCAGAAGTTGGGTTCTGCGTACCAGCCATCAATTTCAAATTTTGATGAAAAATTAAGGGTTAATTGCATTTTTAGTCTTAATAATTTTCTCAAAATTTGTCTCAAATTTCTTCTATAAGGACAAAAGTTGATGTTTAAGATCCAAGTCCAGAATATTTTTCCCTTAAAATTCTGAATCAATAAATCATTGATGTGACATTCATCATAAATGTTGATCAACTAATTTTCAAATTATCGAATATTGCAATATAATCTAATTAGTCAAATAAAAAAACATATGTTTTTATCAATGAAACAAGAAAAAATATATTGTCAAAGTTGGCTCTGTATATCATTTTGCAAGCCGAATTTTCAGTACTCAAACATGATGAAAAGGAGACCAAAACTGTAATATACCACTTCATGCAGGGTGGTGGGCACTGTGCGTTTATTACTTAGTTTTGCTCCTCATTCCCTATTTGTTACTCTTTTCTCACTTACCTCACATTTAATTTGCTACCTTAAATATCATTAATAAGGCATTAATTCGCTAAATGCTGCACGTAATAATGTGTTTGGTGAAATCCTTCATCGGCAAACCCTTTCCTTTTAAGGCCTATTTAGACCGAAGGATTTGAACTTGAACAAATGATTTAGATAGAAAGATTTTAAATTAATCAAAATGAAAGGAATTTCAAATTTACCTTAATAACTAAAATTATAGTTTAAAAACATGTCTTAAGGATTTAAAATTCATCATTATTCAAATAAAAATGATGGATTTATCATTCTAGATTTGAAATCCATCAATCTGAGCACTCTTAATTAATTTTTTGTCAAAGAAATCTATAAAATAATTATACATTGAGCAACTAAATTTATTTATATTGTCAATATATAGAATATAGATAGATATTATATATACTTATAAGAGAAGTTGATTTTCTTATTCTATTTTATTTCTCAAATTCGACTATCAATTCTTTTTAATGGACATGTGTAATATTTGTTGTTTTCCCTTATGAAATGTATAGTTCGTCTGAAAACATTAGGTTCTATGTGAACTAGAAATAAAACATGGACCATTTCAGATAAATGGAAAAAAAATCACATCAAGATGAACTAAGCCGAAACTCATCAAGCATCCATATAATTTTTCCAATATCTCCTAGCTATATGAAATTACATTAGACCCTCAATCTGTTTTAATTGTTATTGTTTATTTTTTAAATTTTTTGCTAGAAAAATTTGACTCCAAAAACAGATATATTCTCAATTTCCAATTATTAAAGACTGAATAATGGTTCTTACCTAATTACGCCTTGCAGTCAGAGTGCAAACAAATAGAACTCTGGCTCTGTACCTGTATTTGAAACATGATTGCTGCACAACGACATGGCAGGATAAGTAATCGATTATGGTAGGCAGCAGTCAAATGTCTTTTGATCTGATGCTTTCTTCTCATTTATTATTAGCTTGGATTATTTATTTTATTAGCATTATTTGTCTTTTGTTAACTACATTTAGTACAAGAACAAACCATAGAAAGTGGAGATGTATTTCATTGGAGAAGGGTTTTTGAGATCTTTGGCTTGATTTTGAATTAGTTTTTCTTAGAAAACCTAAAGATGTTTCAGTAAATTACACACACACACGAGAACTATCGAGTCAAATTAAAAAAATGCACTGCTAGAAGGAATCGCCTTTTTTAGGTTTACAAATAGTAAAATAAAAGCCATGTTGAACAATTCAAAATAAATAAATAAAAGCCCTCGTTGAATTTGAGTATATACGTGCGTGTGCAGTTGAAAAATTAAACCTCTAGAGTTAAGAGCTGTGTATATTGATGATTGAATTCTTGAATTTAGTTTCATAATATATAAAAGATACTGTGCCAAATTCAAAAACTTCTGAGTCATTTTCCTGCTCTTGAGTAAGATTAAATCTGCATTGATGTCATTGATTATAACCTACCTATCATGTTGAGTGCATTTCTCCACGAAAAATACTTCAGCTCCTTATTACTGCACTCGGCAAATTTATTAGTTGTAGATACCTATGCATTCATGGAAATAATTAAAGAATGCTACAAATGCACCAACTGATGATTCATGATTATTTAAGTCCTTTTTCAGCAAAATAAGGACCTGCAGAAATGAAACTTTTCTTATTATCTGTTAGGTTTATTATACCATGATGCTATACTATTGCTACTGATTCTTACTTAACTTTAATTATTTTTAAATACTTGTTCTATTTCTCCAGAAAATAAAATCGACTGTGTAAATGCATCATGGTAAACCAAGATTATTTTGAGAAAAAAAAACCTGCATCTATTGTTTTACATTCCCCAATGGGAAATAAACAGAAATAACAGGTATCAAGTTACTGCCCTTCTAGATCATGAAATTAGATGGCAACCGTGACATTCTTCTCCATACAGCACATACATATAGGTTAAATTCAGTCACCAACCATGGGGGCTAATTATTTATTGACTGGAGAATTGATATGCATGCTAAGCTTATCATACACGCCATATATATATGTGTGTGTGTGTGTGTGTGTGTGTGTGTCTGCGTGTTTGTTCCATAAATGTATGGTAATTTTTGTTAAACTCCAAATAATTTCATAGTAAAGATCAAGGGTAACAATTTCACATTCCTTTTGATTTATGTTACTTAGCATTACAAAGGTTCTGCTAACTCTAAATTTAATATGGTCATGAAAGTTGAAATTAAATAAAAAGTAACAGGGCAAAATATTAAAGAAATCAAACATGCAGATCATTCTTTTACCAAATTAATCCATATCTAATAAACACAGTGGTTGTGTATGTTTAATACGTTTTATGGCTTAATTTATATTTTGAATCTGCACTTACCACCAATACATGTATCTACTGCAACCAAATGTATTAATGGCAATAACCAGACCCAGTTGTAGCTACATAACTAGTATTGAATTCTGGTTGTTCAATGAAATCAGTGAACTCAATTGTCTGTGGTTTTAAATAGAGTATGATAAAATCTTTATAAAGTTCAAGGTTTCTCATATAAAGGGAACAAACTGGTGATATGAAGCTACTTAGTTTCAGGTGCAAACAGGTATTCGGCCATGGAATTACTTTCCAGAGAGTAAGCTATATCATCAGAGGTACTTACTTTTCTGGGTTTAGATGTGTTAATTTGAAGTTGATTAGTATTGTTATACTGTCACATGCATTGTGTTGAAATTTCTTAATTCATTTAGCATTACATATGCCATTGATTGATCAAATTAACAACTTAAACAAAAATATGAGGTAAAAAAAGGAAAAAAAAAAAAAGCATTGTAAAATTATATGTCTTGTTTTTTCAACTAAGAATGATTGGGACAACTGTGTAATTTTGTTTTCTCTCTTCTTAAGACAACAGAAATTTAAATTGGAGAAAAAAAAGCTAATAATTACATAGACAACATTGATATCTCAATAGTTTGACAAGAATGTAAGCTGCTTTTTTATAATTTATTTGAGCTAGCAAACATTTTTAAAAGTGTTCTCTTATGATGAAATTATTCCTTTCAAAGATGTGTCAAATTTATCATTCATAGGGAAGTTTAAGTTTATGCAGTTCTTCCATTTAATCAAACCTTAAATGCAAGAATTGCCCAACTTTTCGAGAGGAAGGACATATGAACTTTACATGCCAAGATATATATGCGGCCAACAAAATATGGATTGACAGACTTTGATTTGAAGAAAAGATTAGAAGAGAGGATTTGAAATAACTCTAATATAAGAGGAATTTCAAATCCACCTTACTTATCAAAACCATAGTTCAAAATGAGAATTTAAGGATTTAAAATACTTAGTCATCCAAACAAATCGCAAATGATTCATTATTATGTATTTAAAATCCATCTTTTCGAATGCGTCAATCTAAATAGGCCCTAAAAGTTAATCAGTTTCACAGTTGGTTTCTTAAAATATCTATGTAAACACTTGTTAAACATGTAAAAAATTGTAGATCAGACAGCACAACTGAATCTGGAATCATCCATACCGTGCATGAATACAATGCTTCCCAATCCAACAAAGCTCAAAAAATGTAAGTATAGGAAGTCAATAATTAGCATTTGAATATTTCAAGAAGTTGTTGGTCTTTATAGCAGAATAATTGGGTTTGAAACACACCAGTGCCATAGAATCATTTTTGTTTACCCATATTGATACAGAAATACATGAAATTTAGGGATTCAATGTTCTGAAATCAGCAAATCCATGAACATCAGCCTACACATACCTGATGTGGCATGATAGGCAATCTACAGGGGCGCTTATTGATGAAATAACAAAGGGAAATTTGGGGTGGTGGGTGAGTAATCCGAGTTGGGATTACCTGCCAACGGAACTTGATTTATGACTGAATTGTGACTGGAGGTTGGTCTGTCATTGTTCAACAGTTCCCAATTTCCAAGAAATCCCATGAAACTGCTGTTGGGATCCATGAAACATGAAACAGCACCAGAGCAGTAGTAATCAGAGATAGGGCAAGCTGCTGATGAGCCTGAATTTTCCAGCAATTTCTCGATTGTGCCCACATCAGCTAATGGGGGGTTATCAACACGATATGGCGAAACCCTTTCCTGGCTTTGGGGACCTGATTCTTGATGATCCAAACCGGCTTCATAAGGGCAACTTGAAGACCCTAATTTCTGAAGATCATCATAATTAGGGCTTGATTTGCACCAATTTTCAAGCCCTTGGATCATCATTTTTTCTCTAGTTCTGGATCTTGCCCTTGCTCTCGCCTTCTCCCTGGACTCCTTCATGTTTGTTGTACTCACATTTTTCGGCTTTTTCTTCTCATCTTTCATAAAAGTTTTAGGGCACAATGGGCCTTCGTTGTTTGGCAGAATGCCTCTGTTGACCTCGGTGTTTGAATTATCTTGCTCAATTCCAGATACCACTTCACATTCAGAGAGGAAAGATTCACTCTTCGCATCACTCATGGAAACATTTCCCTGAGGATTTACGTCTTTGGTCAGCTCCTTGATTGCCTTCTTCGATTTATTAAAGAGCCACTCGATTGTCTTGCTCGCTTTATCGTAGCCTAACATGTCCTGAAGATCAAAGAACTTGCGAGCAACTTGAAGAGATAGTCTCATTCTCCTGTCTCTAATCCCATGAGCAGTGCAGATCTTGCTGTGCCTGTCCTTCTTCCCGGTTCTCTTTCTCGGCACTCCGCCAAGAGTTCGCCGCCTCGACGGCGCTACGACCCCGTTGGAGATGGGCTGATCATCGCCTGCTTTCCCTTTCAACTTTGAGGCCCCAATACCGCGTTTCGTTGCTTCCTTCTTTGTGGAGTTATCCTCGTTGTTCTGAGCCTGATGCTCTGCCGGCAAGTCACTCCCTCCCATGAGCAGATTGCTAGGTAAAATCTGGTTCAGGGGCAATTCAGGTTCGTCAAAAAAGTGCGCAGGGAAGTCTGAGAAAAACGGTGAGTCCTCCTGTTTGGACGCAGGGTTTTGATCAAAAAGCAGAAAAGATGGCCTAATTTTGAACAAGGAGTCAAGAGGGTTATCACTGTTGTCCGAAAACATGACTTGAGGCTTGTAAATGCACCAGTTATTTGTCACTTTTTTATTTAATAATAACTTTCTTGAAGAGCTTTTAAGGAGTGTTTCGATGATACCGACTGGGAATAAAGTCCTTCTCTAAGGTTGAAATTTTAACACGATGAAGATTATTGGAACTTATGAAAGAAAATCACGGAGAGAGAGAGAGAGAGGGTGAAAAAGGTGAGATTGTACTAGCCCATTTTGGTAGTGAAAGTTAGTGCAAGAACGTGGCTCAACTGTTGATGAAAATACAGATGCAGAAGAGGATGGCAACGCTAATGACGGCGATGGAGGAAAAGGTGGAGGAAAAAGGGTGGTGGCATTGGAGAGGGAGATGGAGAGTGAGATTTAACTAGGAAAGTGATGCCTACATAATATACACGTATGTAATTGGCTTTATGTAGAGATTATGTTTTGTCTTCATCAGCCCTCCGTAGCCCACAGAGAGATAGAGAGAGATAAGGAATGCAGAGAGGGCAATATCGTGAAAGAAGCTCACGTGGGAACAGGTGAGGATAGCAGCAGACCAGACCTAGACTGCAAGTGGTGGAGAAAGCCCAGACTTTCTTAGGTGCTTTTACCTGCATTTTTCATTTTTTAATGATATATAACATGCAATCAAATAGTATGTATTAAGGTTAATTAGCTTGAGCAAATACACATGGGTAATTTGGTTTCTAGATTCTCTAGAAAATAGGATTATAAGTAATTTCATATTGTGTTCAACTAATATTATAGTCTCGATATTAGGTTTGATTTGTATATCACATTTTTATTGGACAGTCTAATTTCTTGTCGTTGAGAAGCTTTTAGTTCATTATAATGAAATAAGCACGAAAATTCAATATTCTAGTGATCTAATTAGCAAGAACATTGAAAAATGTTATGAATAATTTGAACTATTTGTATGCATAAGAGTTTTGACATTGTTAAGGTTGACAAGGTGTGCAATAGGATCTTCTCTATATATAAGGTTGATATCTAATTGTTTTTATTTTTGATAAGTATTCTTTATTTGTTCATTTATTTATATATATAAGATTAATTGAAGTTGATACAATAGGTCCCCCCGCCCCCCCCCCCCCAACCCCTCGTATGGGCTATGGGTAGGACAATTATTTGAACCAGTATTAAACCTACTTTATTTTCATTGAAAGCCATGTTCCTTTGACTGTAAGACAATATGTCCCTTTCAGTGCTAAAGTTGATCTGTAACCCTACCTTCCTCCTATGCTTCTTTCTTTTTACCCTAGCCCCATTCAGTCTCGTTCTTTTCTAACTATGCGTATATAAAATCTCATATATTAATAATTTAGAGCATTTGTGATCGTACTTCTTTAATTTGTACTAAATTGATTATTCAGTGCGGCTATTAATATTTAAATTTGAGTATTATAATATTAAATAATATGATAATTTGATGCACATTAATGTTAAAAATCCATTGAATTGTTAAAGAATCAATGCCAAAAATCAGTTAATTAAAGATATGTATGACACATATAACAATTATTTTTGGCAGAGGAACTAATTAGTTAATTAGCATACATATGAGACATTACTGTTGGTTAATACACAATGGTTTAATTTCGAACTAGCTGTTTAATCTGTTGATTATGTATCAAAATTTTCTAGATTTATTAGTATATAGTCATTAATTAAGGGCATGACCTCTTCTTAATCATGTTGACTCCGACTAATTATCTAGCCAACAACACAACACTGGAGTTAATCAATTAATTTGGATTAATACCATATATCTAAATTTATTTTTAACTACGAATTGATATATATATCATTGGCATTCAAGTGTCACCATAAAGCAAGCAAATTGAAGAATCTTTACTGCATTGACTGCATATGTTTGGAATCATGCAATTCTTTCCTTCAGTGGATTTATATGCTTCTGAAGGAATCAAAGCCACATTCGGATAATGGACGGATCCAATCTTTCGTATTCAGAAGATATATCATTACATATCTTGAATGGGGTTAAATTATTACTGGGTGAAGGAGTTTGGGTGCGTCAGGATTTTCAAAATAAAAAAGGTTTCATGTCAATTTAGGTTTGTTGACCAAATTATGAAAAATAAAAAAATGATCATCACTATTTACTTGGGTCCAAGTCAAACTTATAGGCACGTCAAGGTTAAGTCTTATTAGCCATTATTCAATGCAGTTTATAGAATCATTATTGAAAATGGTCAACTGACAGTTTACAATAATGTAGCTTATATTATGCATATGATATTGTAACTTTAAGCAAGTCTCTCTCTCTCTCTCTCTCTCTCTCTCTCTCTCTCACACACACACACACACACACACGCAAGCAAGTATTTTTAAGATGAATTTAATTTTTTGAAACTGGCTCTTCCTTTGATCGGATAAATTGCTTAAACTACATCTGTCTCTATTTGATTTCTGTGTTTTATTAATTAAACGATGAAATATTTGCACATATTTATCACACGGATCTTGCAGTTCCGATGTTAAACGTCAAAAGAAATGCAAAATAAATTTTATACCAACCGTGATCGATTTAATAAAATTAGTCAAGATATTTGATGTGGTGGTCATGACCCAATAGTTAACATTGAAATTAAATTTTAAAAAACTCTATGAGAATAAATAATCTTAAGTTAATTCTCTATCAAGGGTGGTTGTTGGTCTCACTCTCATACGTGCACAAGTAAAAATGACACATAAGTGTACATATTTATTTTTACAAGTTATAATGAAACATAAGAACAAATTATGATAAAAATAAAATTAATTGAAGATTGAAAATTTGAGAAAAGAGAAAAAATATAAAATTATATTTAAGGAGAATAGGAAAGGAAAGAGAAATAAAAAATATTTCAACAAAAATCAACTTTTTACCTTAAGATATTATATAAAATAAAGAATAAACAAAAAATAAATAAATTTGGAAAAAGAATAAATTAAAATTAAGAAGTGAAAAGAAATAAATAAAAATTGAGGGAGTAAAGTGAAAATATAATATGTAAAGAATTGAGGGTATTTAAGTAAATACACATTATTCAATCAACTTTTTTATTTAATCTGTTTATTATATGATGTGTGCGTGTCTATACTAATAAAAAGTTGAAACTCAATAGATGTGCGAAATTATTTATAAATTGTAAATTTATTAATAATAGAAATAAAATTATTTAAAATTAAAAATTTACAAAATATTTAAAATAAGAAAAAAAAAAGAAAGATCAAAAGAAATTGAAAAGAGAGGGAATTTGAGAAGAAATACAAATGGAAATAAGTTAAAAGAAAAGGGAGAAAGAAATTATTGAAAATGAACTTAATTAAATCATTAATAAACATATATAAAAATATAAGAGAATTTATATTTATTATTTCTTGAATTTTAAAGGATTGTCTTTGTTATTGATTATTATTATCTTAGTGTAATGATATAATCATAGTTCGTCTAAACAACAAAAAGAACATTTTCTTAATTACATATATATATATATATATATATCATATACAACTTAATAAGAATCATTTTTGGGTAAATTAACTAAAAATATAAGCTCCCAATTAATGATGCCAATCTAATTACTCCTTGTTAGTTTTAAAAACCTTGATTGGCACATTTATACACCTACATATTTTTGGGCTCTAAAAGACATATTTGGGCTCTAAAAGTTGCACGTTTGAAATAACTTCTATAAAAACACAAGATAATGTTGTTATTGAAATTGTAATAACAAATCTAGAGAATGTTATTTTTTTCTTTTATACCTTACCCACACCCTTCATACTTACCTACTCAGTGGAGTAATGAAATACAAACCTTCAACCTCTCAAATGAGAAGTTAGGATTCCAACCATTGCTCCACACACACACACCCAACAAATCTAGAAAATGTTAAGGATAGGGAGATATGTACACACACCCCAACAAGGATAGGGAGATACACACGCACCCTAATAGAAATAAACTATGAGCGGAATTGTTAATGCAAATTGGAGATACGTTCCTATGTCTACAGACACTTTATTAGATAAAATTTTTACAATCTCAAACAAAAATAGTGAAGATAAGTAAATCAGCTCACATTCTCGTACAAACCAATAGTATTTTTTTAAGGTACCCAAACTGTTGACTATACAAAAAGTTCACTCTAGTTTTGTGCTTAGCCTAGTACTACTTTTTAGACTTAACTCTTACTTCTTGATTGGTTTATACAATTCAAGAGTTGATTATTTCAACTTGTCACACACAGACAAGCTTATGTATATCTAATGGCTCAGCGCTTACACGAGTGATCTTAAGTAAGTCTTCACTCACCTCTTTTTCCATGATTTGAAGTTTGCTATTTATAGTTGGAAAAAATATAGTTGCCTTACTTTAGAAGACTTATTTAGATTAAATTTATCATCCTCAAATCTCATTTCCCAAACTACTTCCAACTCTATTGTGAGTGTTCCTACAACCTCAAACTCCTTTGTATATATCCATTAAGTGTCCTGCACTAATCTAAATTTGCTCAAGTCCTTTGCCATGATTCTTCAATCTTCTCAAATCTTTGAATTATCCATGGCTTCTTCGTGTGGAAGTTCCACCTAAGTATGACCTCCATCAAGAAATTCGGTCATCACAAAGTCCTAACGAACTTAGGAGTCCATTATAACATCAACATTATTCTTGTGATGTTGTGAAAAATTATGTGAACAACGATAAAGTTATCAACTTCTTGTGAAGAATTATGACGATCCATTTGCTGTTGGCATCGGAAGGTTAAGAAAACTGTAAGTATCGTTAAAAAATTATAGATTAAAGTTTCTATAACTATGAAGTGTATGTATATCCAAATAATGTTGCTCCAGCATATATATATATATATGGCAACAACGATCAAGTTGTTGATTTCAAGTGTTGTTGGATTGATTCTTGTGCAGAGAGTTTAATCAATAAATTTGTGGGAATTGTGCTTCAAATAGAGATTGAGATTTAGAGGTTGGGCAATGCCCAAAAGCCTTGTGTGAACTTCATTAGGAACAATTATTTCAACAATCATTTACTCTTATCCCTTAATAAATAATAACAAAAGTATTTCAACTGTACGGAATTGGGTTTACATGATAAAACATGATAAGGAACAATAATTAATTGTGCAAAGCTGGGGAATGCATATATATCAACTACTACATTTTAGTTAACCGTTGTTACGAATTATTTGAGTGCAAAAAAGAAATTAAATTAAACAAGACAATGTTATACCAACACTTAATTCTTCCAAAAAAATAAAGAAATTTAGAAAATTGGTATTACTAAAGTTAGACAAGTTTATGTCTAGAAATTGCGAATCTGCATGCGTTGCAAAAAGAAGTCCCTAAGATTTGATCGATGTGTTGCAGTATGGACACGTTACTGATAAACGGACAAAAACAACGCACATTTTATTTGTTTTGACAGAGTCAATGGACCACACGTATTAATAGCTTCTTTATTACAATGTTTTTTCCACCTTCATTTTAAATATACATGCATCAAAACCACAAGATTTTTCTATAACATCGTGACCCATCGCAACAATTAATGTAGTAATAAATGTCCTGTCGCATGGTCCAAATATATATAATCAATTAGAGTAGCCAGAAAACGATTAGATTATGTTAAGAGCAATGAAACTTATACGTCTTAATTCCTTATGAGGTAAGGATAATTATTGTTTGGAGATTAATTATTCATCTTCCAATAAAATCATATATACTACCTTGATTGAATAGGAAAAGGAAATTATGGGTATATAGCTACTGTCGATAAGCTATTTTGTGATTATTAGCGGATGAATCTTGAGATTTTCTATTTGTCTTTTTGTGAAAGGTTTGAGTTTACAAGAAATTTTAAGTTGCTATCTTTTCTCGGTAAGACAATATTAGGAAAACATTGATAGGTTATCACACCGGTTGAGATTAATTTATTTGGCTATTACAAGCATAACTTGGCCAACCCGAATCCTTCTTGATGTATAACAAAATCTTAGTTGAATCATTAACCTAGCCACTAAGCTAATTAATTAGATAACTACCAAAAAACCTTGTCTATGGTAAAATATTACGGGAAACTAAAAGCAACTATTAAATTACCTCTGTTTCAAAAAACCACGAGGCAATAGAAAAGGTCTGGTTGCTATTTCCTAATTCAGTATTATATTTTTGTTTTTTATGAAACAAGAGATTTTGATGTTTAATATAAAAAGAAAGAAACATTGTATACTTTGTAAATAAATAGAGGGCTTTGATCGTGTCATGGGAAGCATGGGTCTATTCAAAAATATATCTGGCGTATCGTACAGAGTGTTGTCATAATCTTATATTGAAAAATATAAAAAAATTAATTAAATTTTGAAAATGTAATATTTGTTACTGCATAATATCTACTAGACCGAATTGGCTAGATTAAAAATTCAACTTGTAATAATAAAATGGATGATTTTTGTGTGGTGGAGATGTGTTGCAAAGGATGGGCCACCTGCCCATCAATGTTCTCGGGCTGTGTCGGCATCTGCCCCTGGCCCATGCTTCATGCTAATTGGGTAACATCAATGGCTGCTACACTTGAGTGAAGCCCAAGGGATATAAATCTATAAATATACAAACACACAAACACACACTGTACAGCCGTGTGTAATTTATTTAAAAATTAATTAAATTTATTTATTATAATAAAGTATAAAATTATTATATTTTTAAGAATTCTAACAATAAAAATAAAATTATTCATAAACTGAAATTGTGTACAAAATTTTTATAAAAATAGAGAGAGAGAGAGAGAGAGAGAGAGAGAGAGAGAGAGAGAGAGAGAGTATATTAAAGGTGATAATAAAGAAGAAAAAAATGAACTTTTTGTCGAGATAAAACAGAAAATTTTTTTGAAAAATAAAATTAAAATAAGAAAGAAAAACTTAAAGAAAATATGGATAATTTGGTAATTTGACATTGAAGAGGTAGAGTTAAATAATGTAAATCCTACACTTATATCATAGTATGGTACGAGGGTAATGATGTAAATTTATACATTACAACCAAAGTAAGCTTAAAGTTTTAATAACTAGTAAAATTTGTATACTCTATGTATGTGTGGATTTATTTATAAATTATAAAATTATTATGTTTTAATTATTAAAAATAATTTTTTAATATTAAAAGTATAAAGAATATTTAAAATAACAAAATAAATAAATATCAAAAGAATTTGAAAAAAAGAACAACATTTTGACAGAAAATATAAATAAAAAATAAAATAAGAAAATTATGTAATTTTACCTTGTAAAAAAATATTTAAAATAAAAAATAATAAAATATTAAAATTATTTTTAAAAATGATAAATTTTGAGAGAATATATAAATACATATATTTGAGTTGGATAAAAAGAGAGAATAACATGATAAAAAGAACAGAATATTTAACATAAGAACAGCTAATGTAAATTCACTTCCTATAATCAAAAATTCACAGTGAAATAATAATATAGGATATATATAAGTATACACACACACACATTTATATATTTTGCAAGTATTCATTGCTCCAAGAATGATTGGTGTCGTAAAGTCTAATGTTGTCTGAGGACATAATTAATCCAACGCTACTTTCGGCAGTGCACGAATTGACCATGATAAAATAAGAGCATGTTTGGATATGATTAAAGAAAAAAACAAAAAGAGACGATGTACAAATTTGTCCCACTGTGTATTATTGTATCTTCAAATTTGTTACATCACTTTCTTGTTTGGAAGATTCAAATATTAATGATGTATCATTGCAGTAACAAAAAGTTGGATTTCTTATATCTAATGACAATTGGAAATTAAGCTTTTCATCCCTTGATTAAGACAAGTCAAACTACGTTTGAGACCTTAGTCAATGTACTTTATCCTACGCTTTGCTTTTATATATTCCGCCTCATTTCTTGAAACATTACATTACTTAGCTATGAACATCTTAAAAATTTCGGAAATAGATGGCACGAATGAATCGAATAAGAAATGAATAGAATAAATATAAAAATAGAATAAATGTATAAGTTATCTCATGATTGGTATATATAAGAAATGAGAAAGAAATATAATTATTATTCAAAATTTTATTCTCATAATTGACAAATAGAAATAAACATATAAATACAATAAACTTACTTATAAGGACAAAATTATCTCTAAATGACAATTTTTTATATAATTATGTATTAAAAATTTAATTAATATTTATATTTTTCAACACTTAAATTGTTTTAAAAACTAAAATCTTCCAATTACAAATGACTTCCACACACACACAAATATATATATATATATATATATATATCAATTCAAAGCATCATCATTTTTTCTTATGGAAAAGAGTTTTAGTTTTTTACAAAAAAATTGATATAAAATAGCAAATAACGACAAAAAAATCATATCTTTCAAAAATAATGTGGAAAGAAAATATTGTAAATGACTATAATTGTGGTGGGTATGATTTTTGTATTGACAAAAATTTTTTATAAAAAGTAAATGTGTACTTGATTGTATAAATATTATGTTCATTACTTATAAAATAAATCATAAATTTGGAATTAAAAATAACAAAAACTAGAATAAATTAAAATTGAATGAGAATATTGACAAAAAATATAATAATTGAAATTTAAAGATGCTCAATGTCTATGCATATAAATGAAATAATAATAATAATAATAATAACTTTTGCATATAAATTTTATACAATTTATATAATTCATAAGATGATGAAAAAACAAAAAATTGAGAAATAAAAAATATAGAATAAATATAAATTTAGACAAGTAAATGAAATAAATAAAAATTGTAGAAGTATAGTGAAAAACAAAATATATAAATGATTAAGAGTGTTTTAGTAATTATATATATATATATTATACAATTATAATATATTGTAGAAGGATAATTTTATCAAATAGAAATATAAGTTTATTCCTAATAGCTTCATAATGCGTAAATCCATGGTGTTGAAAGGAAATTGTAATTCTTATATTATTGAAAATCAACATTCCTTTAAGCATAGTTATTTTTGTGTAAAAATTATACCAATCATATAATATGAAATAAAGTTGAGAATGCTTATTCTATTTTCATCTCATTCCGCACACCAGTCATGTCTTTATAGTATTATGTCTTGGAATGGCATCTTATCTCTGTCAATTTATGTCTTTATATTTGTGTGTGTGTGTGTGTGTATTATATCAAAAATTGATTACTCAAGACAATAATTGCACCAGATCATATATTAAAATATAAATTAATTAAAAGAGTTACAAACTCACGTGAAAAAAAAACCAATTAATAATCAAATACATTTCTCTTGTTAAATAATAACAGAAGAAGAATCCATCTGATTATTTTTATTATTGGGACAATAATTTCATCAACAATTTGCATCACAAATCTTACACACACGATTATGTACCTGAAATAATCAAATGGATTCACCCCCCCCCCCCGCCCCCAACCCCCCTTTTCAAATTATTTTTTTCAATTTTTCCTCTTTTCAAAAATTTTTAATCTTTTTTCATTAGTTTTTATACATTTAATCTATTTGAAATTATTAAAGGAATAAAGCCTTTTTGGTTACATAATGCGTAATTAAGCAACTATTTTTTTTTAAAAAAACTTTTTTAATGTTTACCATTTTTTCTTTCTCTTTTTCTTCTTAACTTATTTTTTATTTGTATATTCTCTAAAACATTATTCTTTTCGTTTTTTATTTTTTGAATAATATTTTCTATTCTTTAAAAATACAATAATCCATTTACACACATAAAGTATACAACTTTATTAGCATAAATAAAGTTATTATTTCAAAAGGGGGGAGATCTCTAGTCTGTTGAATGCTCGGTTTCCAATCGCCTTCCGTTGATTATGTCTCAATCCATCTCCAACTTGTGGCTATTCATATTTTTGACCATTTCGATTGTTTTCTTAAAAAAAATCATTCAAAATTTTCATTATGTAATAAATCATATTCAATAAGATAATAATCAAAATATCTTTTGTGCTGACCACTTGGACAAATTATTCCTGTATTACCTCCCGACAAATGGACAGGATTACTTTATAATCCATGACACTCCAACGACCTAGATTTTTCCTGGTCCACTAACGCCACCCGTGTCTCATTCATTATATTCCCCTCTCCTTCCTTCTTTTCAACTTTCCACTGTGTGTTTGTGACTGTTGTTATCTCCAAACCTCCCATGAGTAAAAACCATAGCCTCTTTAATTTTAGCATTATTATGTAAGCTTTCAAGCAATATTAATCAACTTTTCCATTTTAATTTTAAAAAATACTTATATATATATATATATATTATTGGGAATATTTGAAGAGAGAGAGAGAGATAGGAGAATTCAACTTTCAATTTATTACAAGATGTGAAATGGCAAAAGAAAACAAAATGTGTACTTGAATTGCACTTGTATGATTCAAGACCAGAAGCCCAAAGGCACTTTTGGCAATACTTTGTTTTCTTGCGTTAAAGCAATAAAGTATTCAATGTAAGGGAAAAATAACGGTCATTTTTTCAAGAAGAGAAAAAAAATTAAGGAAATAAAGAAATTTAGGGCTTATCTAAAGTAGTAGAAACTAGAAAAGCTATTTCTAATATGTGTTGATAAACGATAAACCCACAGCTTGATTATGTCTGCAGATCAAGCTTCTACGTTTTTTCTTGGAAGGATCCCTTTGGAAAATCAGACACCACTAGCTTAAGCAGATCACTACTTTTACCTACTTCATGGACCACTTCTTGCACTTCATCATAGTTCCATACCATTTTCCATGAATCTGGACTCCATTCTCTGCATCTTAGGTCAATTAATGATGCATTATTAAGACATAAATTAGTAATGATGGGATCAACTAACCCTTCAAGCACTTACGGTAAAAAAAAAAACAACAAATAATAAGCAGAAGAGAACAGATGGCATGCAACTTACCTGATGCAAAGTGCACAAATTCTTGATCTCGTGCCATAAGTCATGTTCTTAGTACAAAGCAAAATGTAATTGATTATTTTTAAAAAATTCTTAGACATAGTTGAGAATAAGTACTGGTGTATTAAATCGGGTGCATAATCTCTTAAAACAGTATCGCCTATCTAGTGATGTGCGAATTATATTTTACAAATCTTACCATAACCATAAACATAGTTTTTCCCCTCCAACTAATAATAAGAAGCATTATTTTCAATAAGCGTAGGACTTTATATTAATCTTGAGAACACTTTTGAATTAGCTTGTTAGAAAATTTTGAATTCAAACCCTAAGTTTCACTTTTGACTACCCAACTCTGCATGCGACGGGCACTAGTGAGAAAAATAATAATTAAAAAGCTAATGGCATATATTAAAAAATTAAACATTAGTAAGCAACCAATTAAAAACTAGTAAACTCGGCCGTACACTTTTGGAAAAACGGGACAGACTGAACATAAAGAAATGTGATTAATTACTATAACTACGAAAAGGTGGCCTTAAAGGGTCATTAATTATGATTAAAGCCATGGGCCTGATAGAATACAAGCAATTGCAAAGTTAATTAGTTATAGTTAGCACAACAACATGTGCTGTGTTGAGAGGGAACATACGTCATGAAAGCGTGAGACTGATGTCATAATAAACCCCACAAAGCAGGGGACGACTTTCTCGTGGGCTATTGTCGTAGTGGGGGTTGCAGTCATCAAATCCTTTGAAAAAATTTTAAAATGGGAGTGATGGTGGGAAATAAAAATAATTAATATTGGAGAAAGGGGAAAAATGGGGAGATCTGTAAATGGGTGAGGGACAAATATGGGGACCAAAGCAGACATGCGTGTGACCATTAATTTAGCTGCACAAAGATGTGTGGCTTCTCTGTCCATTTGCCCAAAGTGAAAGCATAGTCAGTCTACAAGTTGGTGACATTTCTCATGACCTGATACACACACACACACACTCCTGAAAAGACAGGAGAAATTACGTACAAATAAGAAATTAAAGCTGGGCAACCGAATTAATAAAGGATTAAATTGAATCTAATTACGATACATGCACGCGTACTAGTGGGACATGTAGCACGTTCGATATGATTTAAATCGGTTGGTATATATATAGTTGAATGCAAAGCATGGTTAAATTAAATTAATTTGCATAAAGAGTAGAGTGCGATGGCAAAATAATGAACATCATTGTGATCTTGGTTAGAAATTTTTCTCGAGGCCTCTCTTCTCCACAGTCCACACACTAAATACTGAAAGAGACAAGCGCAGTCAATTCAATTATGGTGCTAAAAAAGGGGAATAAAAAGTTTACTAGGGTAAATGATATTTTGTTCAACTCTTGTCCGCTGCCATGATAAATGCTTGTGTAAATTACTGGGACTTTGCTAATGTTCGAGACATTTCAATGACAATCACTTTTTCTATTTTTTTTTTTTACTTGATCTTTGTCCATTTCCTTTTTATTTCCCCAGAAAGGCTACTTAATTATGAAAAAGTTGGATTTTGAACTTAACTGATTGAGGAAAAAACAAATAAAATAAGAAGAAGAAGCCAAGGATTAATCAATTGTGCATATCTAAGTTACATATATACGTATCGCTAAAACTTATTAACTCCACCTTTTTCTGAATGTGGAAACTGGTGACTTCAACATCACCATCTAAAATTAAAAAACGGTGAAGAAACTGAAAAATGTTAAGGGAAAAATCAATCTTGGATCTGTGTTCTTAATTTCTCTTTTAACATTTTACATAAATACCACTACACATCCAAGATGTCAAGTTTTGAATAGTCACAATACACACACACACACACACACACACACACACACACATATATATATATATATATGGACAACAATAATTACAATTCCCCATTAAAAGTTGAGATGTAACCAAAGAATTCAAAATCCGAATCATAACACCACCATACGACAAGAAAAATTGCATGTAACTATACTGTTGGCTAATTGAAGGCATTATTAAAGCTTGCCATTTGCATTTACATTTCCTAGTCCCCGAGAAAATTAATCATGACTGATTACTTAAATCATTAATTAATTTCTTCTGAAAATTAAATTGCCATGTAATGTCCTGAGTTCTTTATGTATGTACACATATTTCGGTTATAATAATCTTATTTTCTCATTGACATAGAGAAGAAAATGAAGAATGAAACAGGAGAGAGAAAATTATATTGTTTTGAGAGCTTTACATATCTTCATTTGCAGGTTTTGTCTTTTATTCTTTTTCAATTTTCATTTAATTACTTCCACGAAACAAGAAGGAATGAAGGATTTATGACCAGAAAGCCTTCGAGAGGGTTTTAATTCCAAAAGCACAGTCGTAATGGTCATGAATACATGCAACTGAAACCGAGGAAAGTACTGCAGATAGAGACAGAAAATGCAAGAATAAAGAGAACCTGGACGTGGGAATGGGGGGTGTGGTGCTGGATCGAGGAGTGTGTTCCAAGACACAATGATTACATGAGTCTTGGGGAAGCAGAAAAGGCTTTAGCGTGGAAAATAGCTGTAGAGAAAGGGGCGTGAGATTGAAGAACGTGGGAAGCTTGACCACATTACCAAATGGGATGGATTATAGTAGCTATACCCTACGCCCCCCCCCCCCCCCCCCCCTCTCCACCCCTCTTTTATCATCACACACACACACACACACACACACAGACACGCTAAGCTATTTTCATGCTTCATTGTTTTTGTGTTTTGGTCGGTCGACAATCCGTGTGTTGTGTGTTCACTGTGTTTCCAGCTGCCCCATTTCTCTCTCTCTCACCTAAATTCTTTCTTTTTGCGGCAACAGTACTCAGAGAGTGTAATGATAGGCTTGGAACCAATCACCAAGCAACATGCCATTTTATTAAAAGTGGTATGCATATGCTAAAAAAAAAAAGTTATCTGCTCTGATAGCTACACAGATGGATATATGCAGTGAGATTGGAAAGAGAGTGTCGTAAGAAGAAAGGAAAGACGATTAGAAGTACTTGCAATCCTCTATACATGTTATATAGGAGTGGCGTGGGTTGGGGTGGTGAGATGGGCCAAGACAAAGAGAAAAAGAACAAATGAACCAAAAAGATACCAACAAGCACAATACAAAAGGAAAGGTTATTTGATGGTAGGATAAAAAGGGGGGGTTTCTTGGCACTTCACCGTTCACAAAAAATCACCATCCCCAAAAGGCTGTGGCAGAGAAGAAGAAGAAGAAGAAGAAAGAAAAGGGTCTTGATTAAAATAGAAGAATAGAGCTGTTGGGGGGCCACAGACTCCATAATATCCCATACCAAAAGCAAAGAAAGGTCTGTCTTCCCTCACCCTTTTTATTCTCTCTTTTTTCCTTTCCTTGAAAACATCCCTTTGGCTCCCCAAGGGAAGTAGAATCCAAGTTCTTGATCCTTCCCTTTCCCTCATGTTCTCTCTTTTTCTCTTCCATGTGAAAGAAAGACGGCATGATTATGAAACAACCCTAAAGTTGGTTTGATTTCAAGCCTGTTGTTGTAGCTTTGGACAACCTTAATTGATTAGCATACACCCATTTTCCCTTATGCATACACACATATAAACTGGGGTGGGGTTTTGGTTTTCTGGGGTTGAGGGCCATTTGCTAGTTTATTATGTGCGACAATAACAACCAAGGGAATCAAGAAAACTTCTCTCAGGGCATACATACTTTAACTGATAACATTGAGGGTTTCCAAATTCAGGATCAATCACCACTTATCCCTCAGATGCAGCAACAGAACAGTGCTGATGCGTATACTGGAATTGGAGGAGGTAGCGGCGATGGGGGATCAACTCTGACTTTCCCCGAAGTATCACAGATCTTACCATGGGCGGTCCCTCATCAAGTCCACGGCTTCAACCCGGCCCACTTGTCGACCCGGGAGCACGACCTGTTTATGCTCCCCCCTCAGCCACCACCGTCCTACGGAGGTTTATTTAACAGGAGGCCGGCGTCCGGGTTGCAATTCGGGTACGATGGCTCCTCGTCCGACCACCACCTCAGGCTCATTTCTGAGTCGTTAGGCCAGGTGGTGCACCCCAGCTCCGCCCCTTTTGGTCTCCACGCCGAGCTGCAGAAAATGACTGCTCAAGAAATCATGGATGCTAAGGCTCTTGCAGCCTCCAAAAGCCACAGCGAAGCCGAGAGGCGGCGCAGAGAGAGAATCAATAACCACCTTGCTAAGCTCAGAAGCTTACTCCCAAATACGACCAAAGTAAGCGTTACTACACAACTTCAGTTTTCCATTACTAAATTTTATTATTAATCATTACCATATTATTTTCACGAGTACCAAATTCGATATATTATAATATATTATATACTAGCGACAAATGCGTAGATTAATATTAACCATGGTACAAAGATTAGTTTTGATATCCCAAGATCCGACTTAGATATATATACCTCAGGAATTAGATTTTGTGTGACGAGTGGATGCTCCTTCGAGGAAAAATGCGACAAACCAATAGAATATGCACTTAATGCATGTCGCAATCTTATATTAAAAAAGATAAAAAAATAATTAAATATTAAAATTATGGCATTTATCACCATCTTGAACATCTATAAGACCAAATGCCACAAAGGGCTTCCATTTTCAATGTTCCAAATCAGCGATCTGGATTCGTAGTCTATTGATTTTTGTTCAAGAGGAACTTTATTTATCAATCTATTGTTCCTTTCCTTTTTTCTTAATCATGATTACTGTGTGACGGCTCCGAGGAAAGAAGAAAAATATAGGGCGGGGAGGAAAGTGGGCAAGCGTTAATGTCGCTCAGTTTGACATGATAAAGAGAAACCACGGAGCAGTCGAAAAGCTTCCATGGAAAATTCTTGCCAGATTCGCAGTAAAAAATTTAAAGCATGGAGGGATCTCAAAAGAAATACTTCAAAAAAGACAGACAAAGAGGCATTCTTGTCAGTCATTGAGCTCGTTTTCACAAATTATTGTACCCATGCCTACTCTCTCTCAGATCCCACCATTAGCATTTCACACCAAACAACGGCTCTACCTTTCTCGAGTCCATGCTTCGAACTCATTTTCCGAACCCTGCATGTTCTTTTAATTTCTCTCACCAAATTTTCTGAAGAAAAAAAAAAAAAAAAAAAACAGGCAAAACCCCTCCTCTTTACACATTGAATAAAGTCATTGCCACCCTTTTACCAAAGTCCTGCCTAATTTCAGCAGCAAATTGTGTGAATTTGCATGAGTAGAGCATGCATGGTTCTATTTTTATATTGCGAACTTATTGCTTTGTCTTTAATTCGTTCGGCATGAATCAATGTTAGACGGACAAGGCCTCATTGCTAGCTGAAGTAATCCAGCACGTGAAGGAGCTCAAGCGCCAGACTTCTCTAATAGCAGAGACAAGCCCGGTTCCGACAGAGACCGATGAATTAACAGTCGACAACGCATCGGATGAAGACGGTAGACCAGTGATCAAAGCCTCAATCTGCTGCGAGGACAGGTCCGACCTCCTGCCCGACCTGATCAAGACTCTGAAAGCCTTGAGGCTAAGAACTTTAAAGGCGGAAATCACAACTCTTGGCGGGAGAGTGAAGAATGTTTTGTTCATCACTGGTGAGGAAGACGTGAATGCGAGTAGCAATGGTGAGGGTGAGCAGCAGCAATACTCTATCAGCTCAATACAAGAAGCTCTTAAAGCAGTTATGGAGAAGTCCAATGGGGATGAGTCAGGTTCTGGGAGTGTCAAGAGGCAAAGGACCAATATCAATATACTTGAGCACAGGTCCCTTTGAAGACTCACTCAATCCTTATAAGACCTTATTTATATATCCTACTTTTTCATTTTTTGCATTTTGATTTGTGTGTTTTTGTGGGGTTGTGCTTGTTTACTATATATATATTGGGTGTACTAGAACAAAATTATTTTAGGATAACTTGTTGAAAGGAAATGTGAAATGGAAAACCCAATAGAGAAAGAAGGTGTGAAACAGACAGCTGACAAGAGTGGATTGTGGTTGGTGAGATTTCCACACATGTGGTGAGATGATGGGAAAAAAGAACAGGGAGGGATCTTTTTCGTGAGGAGACGAACCTCAGATCAAAACCTAGCATAGAAGTATATATTTGGACTTGCTGAGGGGTTTTATTTCTTGATCTGGTTTGTGGGCAAGCATGCAGTCTGAAGCTTAGTTTGTTCTCTTGTGACTTTTTCCTCTCAACAAACACTTCAATCTCTCTACGGAGGTGACATGTTTGTTCTCATCAGCAGTCATCATACACATGGGACAAGTTTCCACCATCATCAACTCCTCAGCCAGTGCAGCCATCTGCGTTTCAGCTATCTTTAGTGTCGGAAAATCCTTAGGGAAGGATGACATTATTCAGAGGTGTTATGGACTTATTGTGGGATGTATATAGATTAATGGCAATGGTATATTTTATTTCCTTTTAACCCTTTTGTTGTGTAAGGTTTGAACTTTGAAGTGGTCATCAAATATGTATATTTATTTGTTGACCATGAATGAGGTTTGCTGTATCAAAGTGCAAGAGTTTTAGTTGCACTTGTAGTGAAAAATTAAAAATAGATCTCGGATTTTAAAGTTTAATTAATTCCCTAGACATTGATTTTTATTTATTGCTCTTGACGTTTTCAATTTATCAAGATTTCAAGATCAAGAACACTAAAATATTTGCCCTTAATGACTGATTTGGTAGTATTATATTTATAATAATAAGAAAACTGAATTGCGTATTGTCTTGTTTAATCCCTATAATTTATTATTAATGCAAAAAAAAAAAAATTCCGTATATATTTACATATATCGACATGGTGAGAACAATTAATTGTACACATAACTTGATATTTTATTATAGGAAAAAATAATAGATATAAAAGGAAAGGATTATGATATTGCGATAACATAACTATATAACGGAGAAAGTAAAGTCTTAAATGGAAAATCCTTTTTTTGGTTTTTTTATTTTTAACATACTCACTCAATAATCTCTCTCAATTTTAATCTCAACCTCTTTTTGAGGGCAAAGATTCAATCCATGAGCTACACGCACCGGACAAAATCCTTTGGGCAGCCAATTTGGAAACTGGGGTTTTACAATAATAATGCTAATAAAAGAGCATTATTAGCACGATTTAATGAACTAATTATAATCAGCCAATTGGCTACAGGGTGAGTCGATCCCACACTTGTTGAATTTTACTAAATGAAATTTAACTTCTCAAATGAAATAAATAATAAAGAAAACACTTAAATACGTAAATAAAATAATATAGAAACTTTTGAAAAATTAAGATATAAATATAAACATTTCATAATACATTTTATTTTTAAATTTATTAATAAAATACTATAAAAAATGTTTAGATTTATTTATATTAAACATTTCGAAGAGTTTCTTTATTATTTGTTCATTAATTCTTTATAATAACTTTTTTTTATTGTTATATGATAGCATCGGATGAATAAAGCAAATATATGCACCCAAATAGGATTAAAATTACTTTTATTAATACTTTTCAAAATTAAAAAAATATTGCATAAATACTTAAATTTCTTTATCTTAAACACTACAAAAATGTTTACATTATTTGTTTCTTTGTTTATACGTTTTTTAGTTTTTTTTATTTCATTTAAGAAATTAGTTTTTTTTTTAAAAAATTTACGTATAATTTAGATCATGACATGCTTCAGTATCACACACCTGGCGCGGGATCGAATAAGCCCTTGGCGACATTGGATTGCGTGGGCTCTAGAAATTCATCTGTCACTTCAATAAAATCACAATTAAGCCCAAAACTTCTGGTTATAGCGTCACTTCAATTTCCTTCTAAAGCTAGACATGAAAGAAAATAATAATAGTAAAGTGATTATGCCTCGTAGAAAATTAAGATTATTATTATTATTATTATTATTACAGGAGCCGTGTAATGGATGTCTAGTTATCTGCAGCATGTTCATCTACAGATGCATTGCCCTTCAACAGGGCAATGTCAAAAGTCAAAGCACGGTATTTGCACTTTGGAGTCATCATCTATAGCAGGACAATCAATGTATTCAATCAAGTTCGAGAAGCAAAATAATTATGTAAATTTGACTTAGTTAAACTTTTTAAAGTTTGAAATCACATTCAAGCTAGATTCATAATTACTTTCGAAAAATCAATTTGAGCTTCATCAAATTCAAAATATCATTAGTCAATGAAATATCTACGCTACATTTAGAATTAATTACTAAGAGAGGACCAGCCCCCATTTTTTATAGATAGGTAATTCTAATAACAGCAGCCGTATTTTCAAAATACGGTTGACAGGTGTCACTTCCTCAAGGGATTTTCAAAGGCTAGGAAAATGGTAGGTAAGGCAATGTTTCTTTGTCATAGTTGGTATACTTTATGCAAATTTGAGCTTAAAGTTCATAAAGTTGTGTTAAGCATTTGTAGATTAATCTTTTTCTTGATATTATCAACACATTATTGATGTTTTAATATGTCAAAATTCATATTTTTGTACGTATGCGATATGTTTTTTAGTTATTAATTTAGATGTAGACGTCGTGAATGTTTGTTTTGTGTTATTTTAAAAATCAATTTAGCAAGTTAATACATAAGCATTGGTATGTATCTTGTTGCTTTTATCAAGACAATTTTTTATATGGATAATTTTAGGTGATGCGTGGTGAAAGGGTTTTAAAATTGGAAATGAAAATGAATTTTACTGTTACTGGAATTGAAATTTGAAAATGATATCTAAACCCAAATTACTGTTATTGGAATTTTACTGTTACAAATCTCTAGCACAGTGAAAGATTTTAGATAAATCCAAAGTTGATTCCCTTAACTTATTAATATAATATATATATATATATATATATATTTATATTTATGTCCCATTAATCTAATAATTAAACAATACACACGTATAATTAAAGACGAAGCTTAATTTTTACTTAACCAAATATAAATTAATTAAATTAACCTTATTTTTTTAAAAAAAATGTTTTTCTCCCTTTTGTTAAATGTATCATGTTTTTTGTTCATGTTTTTTCTCTATCTTCCTATTCATCCAAACTACCTATACTATTATTTTATTCTACAAGGCTTTAGACTAACCATTTCTTTTTCTTATTTTCTCTCCTTTTCATAATTCTATAATATTTATAATTAATAAAAATATAAAATTTATAAATAATTTACCCATACAAGATTTCTTTTCAATTGTTTATTTTTTTAACTTTATACAAGGAAGATTAAAATCAAAATTTTTTCATAATTTACTTTGAAAGAGCTAATGAACCAAATATTAATTATAACACTAATACAGATTTCAGCAACCAAGCAAATTATTTTAATTAAATGATTTCATTTCAAATTTGAGATGAATTATTTCAAATTTGAAATCAATTTGAACCAAACACGTCCTTAGTCATTCTTGTGTCACTCTTGTAATTGAAGCCAAAATTCCAATCTTAAAAACATATTTAATATATATATATATATATATATTTATTTTTTCTTATTAAAAATCAATTAAAGTTCTCTATTATATTTCACATCGTATATTTGGTATTATACAGTGCACCATATAAATCAATACTGGGAATATGCTCTCTCGCATTATTAATTGTTAATGTACGACGAGACAAGTTTTGCACCATTCTTTTTTGAAAAGGACACAAATATCCTCAATTCACGGGCCTTTCCCAACACATGATGGGCAAATTCGACCTTTAACAGAAATGGAAGCAACAGCGGCCTTCGTTTATATCCAGCAATTCATGTCATCTGAAGGTCGGTTTTATTTTATATTATGTTACCGTCTTTGCGTTGGAAACCTGCTTTGAGCTTTCCTCCTTCCGCTCGATGTCTCTGTGGTTTCATTTTTAGCGCTTTTTTTTTTTTTTCGTGAATCAATAACTTCTTGTCGATAGAAAGAGGTGGAGACTGTCTGTAATTGTGTGGCCTTTTGGTGCATCGAAGTTATCTGCGGAGGTACAAGGCGGATGATGAGTTGGAGAAGAGTTTTCAAGTCCCTCCAAGTGGCGGCGGCTCACGGATTGCTTTTCTGTTTCACTCTTGTACTGTCGCTCAAGATTTCTCATGTCGTTGACTGCACTTGGTGGTTTGTATTTCTTTCTCTGTGTGTGCCTTTTTTTTTAATTTGATGTTTGCCTGTCAAGAATTTTTTTTCCTGCCCCAGAGAGCTTCACTTTTAATTTGATGCATAGAGGACTTAGATTTTGCCCTTGATGAGCCACAAAATGTGGGGCTTTTTTATATTATCAAATTTGTGAGGATTTTATTTGTTTCGAATTTGAATTTTCAAGTAGATGTTGCTTGAATTGTGTTTTGACTTTCTTGTTTAACCTGTGATTCACTAATTTTGCCATCCTTCTCTTGATTTTTTTTCTTTTTGTTTTCTCTTTCTCTTTTTATGGAAATAATTAGCGTTGATGTTTTCTTTTATTAGTCAAAATGCGGTTTTACTTTGGTAAATCTTGGTGCAAGAATTGTTCTTTATGTGACTGCGGTATTACCAGAGTTGAAGGGGTTTGAAATTTTGATGTACTATGGCCAAACTAGGCATGTTACATTTTTAAATTTTCCAGATTACCATTCTCGAAACGATTTTTTGGTGAAGATAGCAAGACAGACACTATTGCGTATGTGTGGTCTAAAACTTTGAATACGTTTGTTATGTCTGGTGCTATGGCCGTTGAAAAACAATGAGCCCCCCCCCCCCCCCCCGGTTTGTTCTCGGTAATTTTTTTTCTGCAGTTCTAACACTCTTAAACTCAAAATACAGACGCAAAAAAAAAAAACCCTCAAAATACAGCCTGAAAACGAGTTATGGTTATCTATTATTGGCTGGCTTCTGTTTTTGTGGTATAGATCTTGTTTTCTTAACCTAAGTGCGTGTGGCCTCCCATGCCTTCCATATATCTAAGTTGAGCCTGTGGAATTTTTGCAGGTTGATATTTTCCCCTCTCTGGTTGTTTCATGCGGTTGTGGCAAGAGGCAGATTCTCCTTACCTGCCCCATCTATGCCTCATGGTCGCTATGTATGATGAAGTGCTCTCCATCGACTTAAAATATCACTGGTTCTTTTAGAAAAGTAACTTTTTATCCACAAACTAACACCATTCCATGAACAGTGGGCACCATTTCATGCTCTTGTGGCTACTCCATTGCTTGTTGCTTTTGAACTGCTCCTTTGTGTCCATCTTGAGAGAAGATTTGGTAAACTTCCTGTATTCACATGGATATCAAATTACTCTGGAGTTCTCAGATCAACAAAATGCTTTTAATATCGTCAAATACCTGTCTCCAAACTCTGTTAGAAAATGAACACTTTTTTAACAAGAACTTATCTAGTTTCCAAAAATGTGATAAATGGCAGCTGTGAATTTGAAGATTGTCTTTATGCCTCTGCTATCCCTAGAAATTGCGATTCTGGTTGACAACATTAGGTAATACTTCCCATCCTTGTAAAGAAGTTTATTCTGATTTCAAAACTCAAAGATTTCAATCTTTGAATTATACCTCTATCTGTATGAGACTTAAGATGTGATAATTTTAATTGTTTTATGTCATTCTGCTTCTTAGAATGTGTAGGGCCATTATGCCTGGGGATGATGAAAACATCAGTGATGAGGCTATATGGGAGACTCTTCCTGTAAGTTATAAGTAAAGTGACTGTTGAATAGCCCAAAATCTTAGTTCGGCCAGTTTAAAATATGTTACATTTTTTAAGGTAGCCGGTTACTGGAATTTCTCTCGCAATAATATACTGAATTGGCCATTTTTGTCTAATCAAACATGAAAATTATTGTCTCGTTAATTTATTTTCTAATGGTAACCTGAAGCTCTTAAGGTTCAGTTTTGCTACTTCCTCTCTCTCTGGAGAAAGAAAGGCTGTAGCCAAAAGAAACCAAACATGAAAAAATTGGAAAAGTGGAAAGTGGAAGTATGAATATCAACACAAAAGATATTTGCATGTTAATATTATATTCACTTTCTTTGCTAATACTGGTGAAGTTAACGAAATGATTCTTACAAATCTGTGGACTTAGTAAATCAGCCAAGCAGTGTACTATTTAATTTTTTAGCAAATACTTTTTTACTTTTTGCTGCTATTATTGATGATTAATTATGCGAAGAGGTTAGGATCTTACCATTTTATATGTGTAAATGTGTTGTTCATTTGGATATATGGTTGTATGTCCTCACACTTGAAAAACTGAAGGCTTCTTTCATTTTTTTTTTGTCAAAAATTTTCAGCACTTCTGGGTTTCCATTTCGATGGTCTTCTTCATTGCTGCGACAACATTTACAGTTCTGAAGCTATGTGGTAAATTAAGCTTGCTGTAGATTTAAAAATTTCATTGTATATGTACTGCTATTGTTTACCCACTTGTACATTTATGTAAAAGCATTGCCTGTGGCTGTTACATCACGCAAGGTGTTTAACTATAAGACTGGAGTGAAGACTGGTTTTATACTTAGTTAATGATGCTAAAGTGACATGATGCCTGTGCATCTTGAAAGATAATCAATAGATTCAATTTTTGAATTTAAATAATGTCTAAAACGTGGTTTTGTAGAATGGAATGTTTATAAAATTTTGAGGTAAAGAGAGAGAAAACTTTTCTTTGTTTTACTTGCATTGAAAACCTGGCTTCACTTATTTCTACTCTGCTGCAATGTGATAAGCTCAGTTTATCCCCTATTTTGGACAATTCTTCATCCTGTTTCCCCTGATATTCTCTGAGACCATATGCAGGTGATGTAGCTGCTCTTGGTTGGTGGGATCTATTTATCAATTATGGGTACATAATATGTTTTTTTTCCCTTTTATGCACGTAATATCCATCCAGTATATGCATGCTACAGCCATTTTGTCTCATTTCTCAGGGTTGCAGAGTGCTTTGCCTTTCTTATTTGCACGAAGTGGTACAATCCTGCGATTCATAGACGTTCTCATCTTAATCTTACAGCAGCATCGTCATCTTCATCTTCAGTGAATATCAGATATCTTAACTGGAATAATGGTGTTCCAGTGTCTTCTGAGGAAGATCATCAAGAAAGCAGAATGTGCAGTTTGCAAGATATTGGTGGGCATGTGATGAAAATTCCCTTTATCACTTTTCAGGTCATGCTGTTCATGTACTTGGAGGTATGTCGAGATAAAAGTATTTCTGGTCTGAATGCTTTTAAGTTGGTTGTGAGTTAATCTCATCTTAAAAATAATCAATTCTAGGGAACCCCTCCTGGAGCTAAATATATTCCAGTTCCACTTTTGTTTTTGCCTCTTCTTCTGCTCCAAGGAGCTGGTTTTTTGTTTGCCATATATAGATTTTTTGAGAAAATCCACCAGTTACTACATGAGGAATTTGATTCTTGGAGCACTTTTAGACTACCACCAGCAGCTTATGACTATATGGGATTTCTGCACCATGGATCAAGGTAATGACTGAAAATTAAATATAAAGAGCCTATAATTTCATCGAAGTTGTTAGCCTTTTCTTACTTTTGCAGATATCTCTCATATCAGGTTATTGGGTTGGTGGTCAATTGATGAAGGAAGTCGAGAGGAGGAAGCTCGGCTATATTGTGCTGGGGAAACTGGGTGAGTTTTTCCATTTATGAATTTTAGACATGCTTATTTCTTTTAAAGTGCCTCGATTAGTATAATTTATTAATGCAACCTTCGAACTCTATTTGATAGCAATCAGTAACAGCACAATTGATGGCATTCTAATGGTGATTCTACTGCAAGTGGAAGTAGGAACTTCTGTCAAATAGCTTATTGCTGTGTATGACAAATTTTCGGCGAGCCTCCTGTTCAGGGTTTCTTTGAATGTGAAGGGGATCAAATTAAAAAAAAAAAAAAATAAGTCCAATAAATGAGTCTTGCTTATTAAATCTAATTGTTGTGCTCTTGTCATTTATGGGCTGCAAAAGAACATTTTTTAAAGCTGGGAAAATTGGAATTCCAGACTTAGATGGAGAAGTTATCAAAGTGGGAAATGTTTTTTTCTCAAACAGCTACTCTGTTTCCTAATTGATGATTTTCTCACTATAATTACTGTTCATTCCTAGATCAAAATCAAAGTCTGTAATTGTAATACTAAACGTCAATGGAAATTATTATTATATGGTTATCAAATTATTTGAAACAATTTTGTCTTCTACAGTTTACTTCATCTATAGAATCAGTAGCCATTTCAGGAAGAACCAACTAGCTCTGGGTTCGAGTGGCATTTCACCCCTAACCACGAGCTCTCTTTGACTGTAGTGGTGAAAATTAAAAACATAACAAATTGATGGCAATGGGCCTGTTTGTTCTGAAGTCTAAATTTATCAATAGAGGTCACCATGGTCCTGTTAATTGCACTCATTGAGCAACCTGCAAAATGCTGAGGGCATGCTTGGTTCCTTATTGAAGTGGACAGGGAAATTTTGGTGATTTGAGTGAGATGAAAATTATGTTTGGTTTGCAAGATTTGAATAGTTAGAAAAATTATTTTTATATATATTTAATATGTTATAGTGATTGCATGATGTGATATTTTATAGGCTTCGTATAAAAAATATGAATATGAGTAGGAAAATTATAGGGATAAGTGTGGATTTGATTGTGAATAGGTAAAATTATTAATTTGTTATAAAAGGTAAGAGTGAACATTTTGAATTTGAATTTAAATAATATTTGTATGGTAAGATGTTTGGTTTGTAAGTTTTTTAAGTGGTGATGAATAATGTTAAATTAAGAAACAAACAAAGCCTAAAATTTTCTGTTAATATAACTGGTCATATATATATATATGTATGTATGTATGTATGTATGTATTCTAGCTGACTGCAATATATGGTTTTCTTGGTGTCTTAGGTGGTGCACAAATTTATTGCTATAAGAGTTGACATTTTCATGTTAAAAAGCTTGTAATTACTTGATGGATGGCTCACAAATATTCTTTATTCACAGGTACAATACATTTTCTCCTGATACCATAAAGAAAATGCCAAAGTCTGAACTTGCTAACGAGGTGCTTAAGTTGATATTTTGGTTGTAAATATGCGGACTATATGTCCACTTCCCTATTATTTCTTTCTTTGTCAGCCACCTCTTTAAGGTTTTAAATAGATCCACTTCATAATTGAGCGTTGACGTGGTTTTGCTACCTTCTCAGATCTGGAGGCTTCGATCAGCACTTAATGCTCAAACAGAAATCACAAATATTAGCCAGGAGGAGTTTGAAAGACTTCGAAATGTAATATTCAAACTTTTATATGATTTCATCCATAAATTACAGAATTTTCTCATCTTTCATTTTAAGTTTTTTAACAATCTATCACATAGAATTCTTTGAGGGAATTAGACTAGTGCTGCTCGTAGTAAGAGTTGAACTTTTAAACAATTGGATGACTGAAAAATAATGGAACATCAATGTGACAGACACAGATGTATCAGGCTTATTATTAGGGAAACGGAAATAGGGTTGTGGAAGATATTGAACAAGTAAGTTTTTCCTTTTTTCTTGCATTAGATGAGAAGATCAATAAATGGAAATGGCTGTCTTTATTGATCATCCATGTATGAAATGATGTAGCATTGATTAGGGGTGAAAGTAGATCCTCTGCTGTATATGCTGTCCATGACTTTCCCCACTAAGGCTGGCACAGTGATGCTTTCTGATTATTTTACAAATTCTTTGGGAATTCTTTCCAAATTCACCAACTTGGCAAAATGAAGGTTGAGTTGTGGTTTTGCCCAAAAGTTGGATTAGAAAAAACACTAGTCAAGTGTTCTAGAAAGAGCACCAGCCCAGCCCACCTTAAAGAATTAAGCAGATGTATATTCTGATTATTGCATTTTCATTGCACATGCATTAGTATTACCAGGAAGGTGCTGAATAGCTGATACGTGACGTTGATATTTCTTTCAATCCTGTTGTTATTCTGAGCGAGATGCGGAGGTGGATCGGGGGAGAAGATAACAGGATTGTCTGAAGCATTGCAGAAAACGAAGATCTAAAATTTGTTACAGTGACTGATGAATTTGATATCCATTTTTTTTCAGGTGAATTCTAAAATAAGAAGAGAATATTGAATATCGTTTCATTTAAAATCACTTTGTAGGCTACAGGCCCGACAGTGAGATCCTAATAAATAGGGCAATATTTATATATATTAAATTGTAATTTTGTATGCTGATTTTATTTGTACTTAAAAATGTTAATATAACTTCTTTCTTATGTTTTCTGTTTTGGCACCAAAGATTGCTAATGTCTACTTAATTTGCTTTATCAGGAAAAGATCCTGTGTCGAGTTTGCTATGATGAACAAATAAATGTAGTTCTGCTGCCCTGTAGGCACTACATTCTTTGCAGGTATTGCCTATACGTGGATCTGTATGTGGCTTTTCTTTCCCTTCCCTTAATTTTGCTCGCTTCATTTTTGGGATGGGGACAGAGAGTTGTTCCATTTCATAGGAACAATTGCATCGAACGTACTAGATTGTAGTGCTGTCGAGTTATTTGGTCCACCTTGTGCAGGGGCAGGGATCAGTATATATCTAAAATGAAATCAATCTGAAAGAAAATGGCTAGTTACAAAGAATGAACTGCGGAAGATTCAATATTTGATTGTTTCACTATAAATAGCATGCCTTAGTTTGATTTATTCTTTAGTCCAATAATGAAGATGGGTTGCTTAGACGTGGTCCTTTGCTTTCCAAGTAAAACCCAGGTCCGTCTTTGCATAATTGCACTCAGGGTCCATTCTTTGGGTTGCTATGGAGAGAGAATTTGCCTGCCACTTTTTGTTAGCATGTGATCATATTTTGCCACTCTTTTAAAGAATGCCGATTGTGTTTTCATGTGCGCGCGCAGCACCTGTTGCAAAAAATGCAAGAGATGCCCCATCTGCCGGGTGTGCATTGACAAGTGGCTGATCGTGTATGATGATGTATAGATATTCATATTATTAGGCCTCGTAAAGTGGAGTCTCCTGGATGGTGATTGCAATTTTATCGAGTCATTTCACCATCCCGAACTCACTTAGGATAAATCTATGAATAGTTTGAAGTTGTGTTTATGTCCTCGTCCTTGTAATTTGTATACTGAGAAGGGATCAGATGTTACAGTTTGTTCAAATGTTTGAATTAACGCGTTTTTTAAGGCTTGGGGTTGACGATGTTGTTTTACCATGTGCTCGGATTGTAGTAATCTTATTCATTGATGTATATGTGCTAGAATGACAGCAAACCGATCAAGGAAATTAGAGCAAAATAATTATAGGACCTCCAACCAGAAACGGGGGCTGTGAGAGAACAGAGCCTGTTCTGCCGAGATACAGGGTGACAATATCTCGAGCCATGAATGCATAAAGCTTGGTTGGATTTCTACTCACGGTTGGCCCTTTCAAATGGGGAGTACAGTCGTAATGGAAGTAATTATCTAGCAATCTTCATAATGCCAGTCAACGCAGGCTTTGTGGTGGATATCCACAGTAAAGCTTGGCGGGTGCGTGCATCAGCAACTTAACCGACAAGATAAACGCAAGGGCTCGCACCCGAGGTAATTCATTCCTGCAATAACTCGTGTATGGGCCTTTGAATTCAAAATCCTCGAGGAGTCCTGTTGGAGACTGTTTCCTTGTCGCTGAAGCCCTCAGCTGGACCAAGACCGCTCCCTCTGTCCAATATTCTGCACACGGCTGCAGCCGTTGCCCGCCATAGCCTCCTCGCTTTCCGCCATAACAGCGTCTGAAATCACTTGCTTATCATCCTCCCAGCGCGGCCATAATATGACACCCCAATGCTGGGCCAATGCAGCGACTCTTTCCGCAATCAAAGCTCGGTTGGGTCTTATTTTATCGTCCTAAAAGTTCTTGTTTTCCCAATGGTACCAGAATCTAAATGCTTGGAAATTGCGGCGGCAGAAGTTACCGTATTTGGCGTGTGGTGGATCGTTGTACCTTATATCCCATCCAAGTGACGGCTACTTTCAGGTGCTCGGAGTCCAATTAAATCATTTTTCATTTGCCAAGTTACCCCGTCGCATCGGGGAAATGGCAAAACGCATATATGTGAAATAGCAGCAGCCTCTTGAATTTCAAATCCAAGAATGACCTGGGCAAACCATTTCAAAAGAACCCAGACCAGACTTGTCCAACAAAAAATGAAAAATGAAGAGACTTTGACAGCGACCAAGATGCATTGGAATCAAGATGCATTTAGTTGTCCAATATTATCTTAGTCGGTCCAACCTATTCAAAAACAATGTCCATTTTAGCTTATATTTCCTTCTGTTTTCGCGGGTTCGCTATCTCATGATGTTAGTAACCCTCCAGTTGTTTGTGGAATTCATCTAGTTTTGCCATGTTCAGATCTATCTAGCAGCAATTGGTTATTCTTGTGCGTGAAGCAGTTGATGATTGTTCTATTTCTATAGACTATGCAAGCCATCATAGTTGGATGACCCTAACACAATTGCCATGAAAATCAGGAGTGCTTCAGGTGCCTGTGTCAAATGGAAGAGCAACCCGACCGAATCTTGCCCAAATTGCCAGCATATTATCAACAACGGTGATGTATGGTTTGTTTTTCTTTTGTATTTTAACCTTTCTTTTGGTATGCCCTAATGCTCTTTGGATCTACATTCCATGCAACATGTTATTTTTAACTGTAAGCACTCTCTTTTTTTGAAGATTGTCTGTGGCTATGTGTTTGATGAGTGCATCCGCAACTTATTTCAATATCATTTCTCGGAACAGGGGAAGATGGGAGGGAGGGGGAATATGTTGTCTCGGAAGCGTTCTATCAGCAGCAACAACTCAAACAGAGTGAGGGTTACATGGGAGATATGGTTGAAACTACGAAGCAGTCCACCAATCAAAGTTACGACAATGGGGAGGATCGCGCTGACCAAGTGGGAGGCGAGAACAATGATGTGGCTGCTGACAACAGTAAATGGTGGGAAGATTGTTAATTGCGTGAACTAGGACAGTGTTACTGGTCGTTTAAGTTTGTCCTCAAACATGAAGTAATGAGATTGCTGCTGCTCCTAATTGAAGAAAGAGACTGCTGGGCCTGGGAAGGAAATAATTTGGAGGGGTCCAAACAACATGCATCAAAGGAAAATGTGCTTTCACATATGATAAAGTTGGGCACCCAAACTATATAAAGGTTAGAGAAACCCTAGTGAAAGAACATGAAGCACGGCCCCCTCGTGCCTGAATTTGTTGAGTGTGTGCAGTAGAGTTAATTACAAATTCTAATTAGACTTATTAAGTCAAGAGATGGAGTTTAATCAAATCAAAAATATTACTTGTAGACAAAATTTATTGAGTTAAAAGTGAAATCTAACAAAATTAAATTTTTAAAATATAAGTTAAGCAGCTATTGATATTCAAGTTACATTTTCTCTCTCTCTCAACATGAAATTCTATTTGCTTCCAGCAGGGTTGCCGTGTGCCTCGATCTCTACTGATGTTTCAGTCCCTATCTGTTTTGTAACTCATGTTGAACCGTGATGGTGACCCATGAGAGGGCCCATGCTGCAAGGGAAAATTAAAGAATGAAGCCTAAAGCAATGGCTCCTTGGACAGATAAAGGAGGCAGCAAATCAACATGCAGATTACATTGTCAATCCCAAATCTTAGTGACCTGTCAGTTTGATGCATGACGAAATCAAACTAATTTGGGATCATTTGTTTGTTAGGCCTCACTTCAACCGACTGACTAGTAATCACGCGGTGGTTAAGGTTGTGGACATAAGTCATCTTGACGTGGGCATGTCAACCTCTATATATTTATGTATCGACAGACAACAAAAGCACATGTAAAAATGCATCTCCAATATTATTATTATACTCTTAATTTCCTGTAGGTCAGCGCTCCATTTTGGGTGGAACTCCAGTCAAGTACTTGCTTAGACGATATGTCAATTTATTTATTTTTTCAATTTTCAAAAAGAAAATTTATAAATTTGGCATTTATTTGCCTGTCCAACTCCAACTAAACTGAATTTGACTCAAGGGAAGTTTGAAGAAAAATTGGAAAACCCCCAGTGGCTAATTGGAAGCTGGCAGCTAAATGAGGCGAATGATGTGACCCTTTTTCTACTTTTGGATGTTCTAACATGAAATTTTGATTTTCTGAACACCTACTAACTCTAATTTTTACTCTTGAGGATAACAATATAAAATTAAAGTTTTCAACTATTCCGGCTTGAATTTTGTCACTCTTTCATTTGGGATCGGTTTTCCAAATTAACTTTTTTTTTTTTTCGAAGTGATTTCTTTCCACTTTAATAATCTAATAATATCACTAACTCGCAACTGATGTTTATACAAATTTTTACATATTTCCCATTCACAACAAAAATAATTCTTTTTCTAAAACTCCTCTAAAATTAGGAGTAGAACTAAAGTAAAAACCCTAAAATTAAACGAACGGAAGAAATAGGGCTTCGTTTGTTCTTAAATCTTGATTCGAATTTTTAAATATTTTTATTTTAAAAATTATATAAAAATAATAAAATTTAAAAAATATAACAAGTGTGTAATTTGACATGAAATTCTGATCACAAGTGACCGGGAGCACCCCCATACACAGTACACACACTGACACACACAAACACAACAATTCACAACTCCAAATTGCAGGTTGTGGCCGAGTCATTGTTAGCAGTGCATATGCAGACTGGAGGGATCACAGCTGCATGTGCATGTCATCGGGAAACGTGCCCATAATTTCTGCCCACGAGAATTCCTTAAATTGTGTCGCTCCACCTATCAGTCTACCTTCCAAGTAACCCTTCAAGAACGTTCCCGCATGTAATGTTTTTGAAATAAAAACCGGGGATTGAATTAGATAATTCACTCACTCAGTGACCGATCTTAAAAAAATCAGTAAACTCAATGTATATATAAATAAATAAATATAAAATCATATATATATATATATATTTTATTTTTTTTTTATTGTGGTACATGCAATTACCCACAAAAATATATTTTTTCAAATCAACCATTCAAATGAAAATTTTATATATTAAATTAATGGATTATAGCAATCTATCTAATTAATAGTTACATAAATGCATCTAGAACTTCAAAGGTGATCCCACTCTTAAATAATTGATTTTTCAAAGTTCAATAAAAAACATTTGTTACTTGTATAATCTCCGCACCACTATATTTAATATTTATTGAGAATAAGAAAAGTTCGAAAACTGTTTTTTTGTAAGTTACAGCAATGTACCTCGACAGTATTTGATGGCTGCCGATTTTCACCCTTGCTGGGACCGGGCTTTTGGCCTGTTCGCGATTAAACCGGTCGACCCAGTCCAAATCTGAAAACACTGCCTGCAGACAGCGGCTGGTTCACACACAATCCACTCAACACAGTCAACTTCAGCTTGATACTTTCTCAATCATTGGCACAGCTGCAGCATGTAATGCAGAACGATGATTGAGAAGAGAATGGAGGAGAAGGAGAACAGGTGTATGGAACGGTGGAGTTGGGAAGGTGCATGAGGAACTGCACGTGGGAAGATAAGGCTGCCATTTTGACCCGTCACAGTATGTCGGGCTGGTGGCGTGGTGTGTGGGGTTTCATGAGTTTTGGTTCATCGGGGATTAGATGGCCAACCATAATGTGGCCGACAGCAAAAAGTTCTTGGATTGCAGATGCCCTATCTGTCCCACCCACTCTCCCTTTTTCCCTTTCTTTTCAGTTTTCTATGCAACCCCATTTCCAACTCCACACACATCATCTGTTTTCTTATTTATCTTTGGAAAATGGGACTGATCGTTTGACCATAGATACAATCCTCCTCCACATAATGCCTTGGTAGCAATTTCACGTGCTAGATTATGAGCTTGACTACATGTAGATTGTATTAACTTAAAATCTTAAAATTTTGAGTACGTTGAACCACTCTAATTTATGTATTGTTCATTTTATATTTATTCTTTTTATGTGGGATATTGTCATTTTTTTTTTTGTTTTATTTACATTCACACTTAATTTTCTAGACCAATTTTAGCTTCATAGTTTCATATCTTATGCGCTTAATTAGTTGGAGCCCACTCAGGAAACTAGCCATCATATAGTTAACATCGTTCATGCTTTGTTTAGGTTCAAGACAAGCAAAATAAAGGAGATAATCTCTTTTTCAATTTAGTAGGCAAAGCATGGGCAGCTAGTGTTTATGTTATCTTTGATAATAATCACGAAAGGCAAATGATATAATTAAAAGATTCAAGCCTAGCTAACTACGACTACTATCATAATTATAATAATCAAGTGGGTGTTTTAGCATGTCTTTGTTGCTTTAAACGGCCAAAAACATGCAAAAGGTAGTGAAAAGATTTGATTAGCCTCACTTTCTAGACATGCCCTTTGAACAGTAGCCAAAAGTGTTGGCGAATTTGGTTTGACTGAGCGGAAAGGGCGTTTGAATTGCAATCATATTATTAGCCACTTTAATGATATATAAGACTGGGATATACTTTACAATCTTGAGAAATTATTAGCACAATCTTGCTTTTTGGATTGTTGGTAATCCAATTAATCGTTGAAAGGAGGCTGGATATTGTCATAGGCTACGAGGTCAAAATGCTAAATTTACCTAGATAAATTATTTATCAGAGAACACACAAAGGGCTGTTGGTTATCACTTGTGGACCAAACAAAATGTTGAACTAATATAACACTACGCATCTACCTTTTCATTCCCTCTTTCCAAATAAAACTTCAGGGAATGGTGTAATCTTGACAAGAAAAAGGAAAACAAGATTCAATCCCAAAAGAGACTAAAAAAAATCAAAGAGTAGCAAAATTGATGCCGAGTATTGGACTTAATTTCATCTGAAGTGGAATTAAATATGGTAGTCTCTTTATTTTTAATTAAGGCAATAAATGTCTATATTTCATATTTATGAAATTAAATTAATTACTAATAACTCGTTATGGTGGATATGTGATATATTGAGCATTTGATCACATCATTCTCCTCAAGAAAAAGAATAGCACACACCAAAAAAGGGAGTTTGTCTGAAAAAATGAATTATCTCTCTTCCTCTTCTCATGCTAACCTACAAAAAAGAGTTGTCTACTACTGCTGTTGAAAGGAACAGGAAACAAAACAGTTCTCCACCAATAAATCCCACAACTTTGGATTCAGCCTCTTCAATCTCAAAAACTCTAACCAAAGATGAATGAGGAGAAAATTGCAACCATTTTGAGCAATATCTTCTTTTTATATTAATTAATCAATAACAATTTGTCTAGGTAGAAAAAGATCACACCTTGACAGGTATTACATACTCAAGTGAGGGAATAGAGAAGCCATATTATCTATACATAATAGAAATATTAGAGCTGAAGTTTTTCACATTTAAATTGTGTCAGATGTACTAATACCTAGATATCTTGGTTCAAACTTTTCGCTTATTGGTTAAAAGATGCTCTCTTCTTTGCACGATATTGTAATTGGAATAGTTTTATTATGCCAAACAAAGCCGGTTCCTCTTTTTCGAAAAAGAAATCAAAGATTATTCTTATTCTGATATATAACTCTCATGTATGGCTGTGCTCATTCTTAGCAACAGAGTACTCAAAAGGGATGCAATGACAAGGAGGACCAAAATCTTGAATTGGATCAAAAAGATAATATATTAATTCGAGCTATCATATATGTATACAAGAATAAGCCCCATTAGGCCAATTAATCAGTACAAAATTGTCGAGTCTTAGATGATTTTCTCCTGCCGCTTCTAGCTATTTACACTCTAACCCGTTTGAAGGCAAAAAAAAATACTTAGAAGAAGAAGAAGATAAACTGATTTGTCTTCTCCGTTGACCGAAGGACCTGCAGGCTACAGGTTTCATCAATCGTGATAGCAAAGAAGCATCACGACGCATCGGCGTATGATGTAGAGCCTCGCCTTCTGTTCCCTGAGGACTCCTCCAAGCCCTCTGCTGGAAATCCTTCTCTTGCTGCTGCTGCTGCTGCTGCTGATCTTCATTTTTTTCTTGCAAAGTAATGGGACGATAGAAGAGAGTTTGATTGAGGATGCTTGAATGATTGACAGTTTAGGTGTTAAAAGAGGGGTTCTTATAGAGTGTTTGGAGCTGTGGTCCTGGTTGGCAGTGGTCGAGTAAAGAGCCAACTATGGGGCATAAAAGGGCGTGCTGTGCTCCCTACCTCACAGGACATTTCCTCATCGGTTCCCACTCCCGCTTGGGATTCCATGCAAATTTTATTTAACTATTCTAACCACCCCACCCCAACCTCAACCTCTTTTCTTAATTTTACAATTTATCATAATTTTAGACTTCTAGTTTCAACACTAAGAAATAATCAATAATTCGTAGTTGCCTCTATGAACTATTTTTTCTTTTATAAATTTTTAGATATTATTATCTAAAATAATTCTTTCTTTTTCTAAAATATTTTCTTAATTAATTAAGATGATGCCATAAGCCCACAAACTCTAAATCACTATTTTATTATTATTATTATTTTGACAGTTTTGGATTGAACTCCTATTTAGGCATTGTTCACCCTTCATAGAGTTAATGATATGAAAAAATTAAGCTGCAACTTCTTGGCTCTCGTATGGAAAAAAGCAGGGTTCAAATTTACCAGTTGTTAAAAAAATGTTGTCCTGTTATTATTATTTCAGCTTGTCAGATGAGAATGTATAATGGTCTCCTCACCACTAAGGTATGGCACATACAAAATTCATATACGTATATTGGTCTCAAATTATATACACAATATCCCATGAGTATCGTTATGTGCGTCGACCTTGCCTTCACCCACCAACATAATGGGTCGGCCATTACTTCAGTTAGGTAACATATTTCCGTAGTTTATGAGCTGCATTACAATATGTACATATATATATATATATATATGTTGTAACAAGATAGTAGCTAGAATAAATTAAAAATAATATGTAGACATGAATGGGTCCATATATATATATATTACGTTGATGATAGGGTGGTGATATATATTAGCTACTATCTTGTTATATATATATATTACGTTGATGATAGGGTGGTGATATATATTAGCTACTATCTTGTTATATATATATATATATTACGTTGATGATAGGGTGGTGATATATATTAGCTACTAATCTTGTTACAATTTTATTTATCTGATTTTTCGTGTATTTATTTCTAGTTGAGTCCAGCTAAACAGGCAACAAAGGCTGCTATTGGGGTTTGATTAGTTGAATCCTACTTTATGTTTGCGCATCATGAGCACCTTTACCTAAGGTTGAAGGCGACAGGGTCTTCACGTAAGCTAGCTTTTGATTAGACATCTATGTTCACTAATTGCGTGGGGATATATCACACTTGACACTGTATTCTGGGCGTGGTGATGAAATTGAAAAGAGAAGCTTATAGGTACATAGGTCAAACACTAATTCTTACAACAAACTTGAAAAAGATTAAATGTATGTTTGCTTTTAATTCGGATGGGAGAGAAAAATTTAAATGTGGATAAAAATTATATTTTATTTGTAAAGTTTGGATGGATAAAAATATTATATATATATATATATATTTTTAATATTTAAGTGTTTACAAAATGAATATAAATAGAAAAATTATAATTATAGGTGTTAATTTAATTATTAATAGGTATAATGATTGAAAAATTATAAGTTAATTATAAAAGATAAGTGAAGAAAAATTTTGAATTTGAATTTAAATAAAAATTTTCTAGTAAAATATTTAATTTATATGATTTTTAAATAGTGATAAGTAGTATAGAATTTAGAAACAAACATTGCCTCAAAATTTTACCTAGGATAATGTACTTTATGTCCTCGTTTGGGAGTCCGTTGGATGGAAAATTATATGTTTTAAACGTTAAACATTTACACATGGTTTTAAAATAAAAGAGAGAAAGAGAAAATAAGATTTTTTAAGGTTAGCATGAAAAAATGAAAAAAAAAAAAAACATGTGGCATAAGTTTTAACATTATTTTCAAAAGGAAAAAAAAATAAACTACTTAATTGCCCACGAGGAAGTTAACGAGAAGATAATGAAATTTCAGTAGAGACATGAAGGAATAAGGAAGAAAGAAAATAACCCGCGGTGAAAGATTATTATGGAATATGTGAAAGAATTTTGGGAATTCATGAGCTGTGATTCTAGGGTTTTGGAATTCTATGTAGTTGTTGCCAAAACAAATGGATCAAAATAACAGTCAAAGTCCCCACGTGAACTACATATTTTCGAGCCATATTCTGCTTCAAAATCTGTACTTTATTGGTTTATTAAGAACCCAAGAAGCAGAAATTTCAAGGCTGAGACTAAAGAATAATGAACACCATCTGCTATATATTAACCCTAATTTTGAGCAAACCATTATGAGGTCAATCTTGATACTATGCTTAAGACCTTTTGCTGTTTCTCACGGTCTACCTCGTTACTTGAAGCAACGGCAAAATGCCATTTTTTTCGGTAAATTAAGTATAAAACTGGATAAATAATAATTAGTTTATACTCTACTCATTTGAACCTTTTGAATTCCTACCAATTCTCTTACTTTCTTATATTGAACTTATAATTCATGACCTTGTGAACAAATCTATGAATCTATATATGCATCAAACATCTTGTTGGGATGTGAAACTGTTCTTGTAATAAAAATCAAGTCAATAATTGAGAGGGACACGTTGCTTATAATTGACATGCATAATTTGAGAGTGATGAATTAATAATGGAAATTCAATCAGACGATGGAAGGGCAGTCGCGAATTGATTCTCAGACACAGAAAAAGAGTTTCCAATGGTGTTTAATTTTTTATTATTTATTTAATTTGACGAGTTCCAATGGATATTTTGCAGTATCTGCCCCATGCTGGCGTTGTTGTACTTTTCTTACATTGTTAATTCTAACGTGGGTTGTAGTGAACGAGTCAGGCCACACGTGATGCTCTCGTGGTGTGCAAATGGCCGTTGCTCCATTCTTTGTCAACATCATCTTATTAATTTTTCTTCCTTTTTTTTTTTTTTGAAAAATTTGTTCCAAGCTAATTAATATGAAAGTGTTGATAAAATTTGAGACTTGATAATTCCTCTAGACTTTTGATTCAAGTTTGCAAAAGTAGAATTCATTTTCAATTTTGACTCAAATATTGAAAAAATTCAAAATTAAAAATTGAAAACAATAAAAACAGATAAATATTTTCAAATCTAATTGAATTCATGTCAAATATTTTAATTAATTAACATCTCAGGATTTATAAAGATTGGCCTTGCTTAATTATCTATATACATATAAATAATTATTTTATAAGCTATTCAACTAAATTGTTCACAAGTTTCCTTTCGTGTTTTTGCAAAGACCTTCCGAAGCTGTCCCCCTATTCCGACGGCCATACCCGTAACTAAGCAGAAATTATTGCCGTTTTTTGGTCTTATGTTGAGTGTTTTTAAGAGTTTTTATTTTTAAAATTTTATAAAAATAAAAGATAAAGAAAGATTAAAAAATTATAATAATAATAATGAAAGATGTGTCTTTAGAAGGTGTATTTTCCAATATATATATATATATATATATATAGTAATTATTATTATTATTAGACTTAGAATATAGAAATCACGGAATTGTACGATTTATCAGCTTATGCAGCTGTAACTTAGCTGGGGATCGATTTCCGATACACGTGCCTTGCTGACAGATAGTTAAGAGTACGATTGTTGATTACTTAAATGGCAATTAAAAAACTTGCATGTCACAGCATCTTTCCTGCGAATACACTAAGACCATTGCTGTCATTGGCTAATTACGCGATCACTATGGTTCATTTACTTCAAATAGGCCTAAACAAATTATGTATGCAATGACTAAAACTGTGAGTGCATATAAAGGAGGTCCATTCGGACAACCATTGAGAACCTTCACAATAATGGCAGATGGGTTTGCCGCATGTTGTAACAGATGATCATTATTTTACCCACATAGTTGAAGAGAGTTAGTTCTAGATACAGGCAAGAGAATATGAGGGCTACTCAAGATGGCCCATCATAGAGAGTCAATTGGACAGTCCACTTCGAAGGTACACGCAGAGGATTTGGACTCTAATCTATTGGTTGGTCCGACTTACCGAGAGATTAAGTTGTCCACCCAACATGGGAGCAATTTGTGCAGGCTCATTCTTTAAGTTGTCTGCATAGGTTTCACTTGCCGAGCAATTCACTAAATCAACACACTAGGCTCTCAAACTAGGTATTAGCACGCAAGACTTGCACGTGCAGATTTATTTTTCAAGTTGCTTACATGTGGTTACACACATATGAACCTATCCTCCAAGTTCGTACATTAGGTCCTCGAGTTGGGCCTCAGCACATGGGCCTTGGTCCAATATTACAAATATTGTGGGCTTCAATCGAATAGAAAATCATAAGATTGTTGGATAGATATATAGATTGGTCTAAAAACCTTTCCAGTTGACCTGCGACACCAGTCAGAAAGAACCCGAGCAAGTGCCATCCCAAATTCTAATGAGAGCTAGAATTAAAATATAATATATGTTAAGATAAGAGACATAATTTTAATGATATAATGTTAAAGTACTATAATACTTCTAGTTTTTTAATATAACTCTATATTTTCTTATATTTTCTATAACTTTCAATTCGCTCTTTTATCATTTTTTATTTTTTATATGCTTTTAATTTTATATTAATATTATTTTTATTATAATTTGATATAAAAAATAAAATAGTATAATTAATATAAAATTTTGCACATGCATTATTGAGTGTACCATTGTTGCTTGTATTTTATAATTTCAAAAAACATAATATCTTTTTATATTTTTTTACAGAAAATGTTTTCAGAATATTTGTTAACATTTATTTTATATATTACAAAACATATTCAAACAGTTTTTTAAAATTATAATTAATATATGTTTTGTAAAAAAAATTTATAAACATGTTTTTACTAATATTTTAATAAAAATTTGGATATTTTTTAATTAAATTTTAATTAAAAACATAATGTTATATTTTTGGTGAATATATTTAGAAATAATTGCTAGAATATATAAAACATTATTATTATTTTTTTGTATATATAATTTTTGAATTTTTATTTGGATTTTTTATTTTGTAAAATATATGTATTTTTAGAGAACATATTTGGGGAAAATATTTTTAATTTTATTTTCTGAAAATAATTGTATATTATTGTTTAATATAAATATTCAGGAAACATAGCACATTTTTTATTTTATGTTTCTATGAAAATTTAAATTTTTAAAATTTTTATGTTGTATTTTATATTTTATAATCTTGATAAAATATATATGTTATATTTTAGAGAATATATTTATAATATATATTTTATGTATTTTAAATATATTTTTAAAAATGTTTTCTGTATTTTTAATTAATTAATAATTTTTTTACTTTTTTAAAGTATGAATTTCTTGAATTTTTGTTTTTTTTAATAAAATTCAATGAAACAACATTTGTTCCAATTATGTTGCCATGATGGTGCAAATATGTCAGGTGGCTTTAATTTTTTATACATCGTCGCTCCACATTGAAGTCATCGTTGCTAGCATGTCAAATATGCTGGAAAGCCCAACTTAAAAGATCACATGCATTTTGTGGATCGACTTCGAACCAAATTAGGGCTCAAAGTCCCAAAATTCCCAAGTTTTACCAATTATGAAAATTAAAGAACAATTTTGTATATATAGAACAAAAATTGTATTTTTGCACGTAAAATGTCACAATTACCCTTTTACATCTTAAATTATTTTATTTTTAAATATTTTTCTCCTTTTCTTTTTAACACTTTATTTCTATATGTTCTCTCTTTCAAATTTTCTCTATTTTGAATTCTTTTCGGTCATTTTTTATTTTCTATACGTATGCAATTTTACTAGACAGATGCCCGTGGCTGAAGTTCACCTCAAAAAATAAATTGTAATTTTCAAATGGAGCACTATATTTGTAAGAAGAACAAGAATGGAATAGAATAACTTGCTTAGATATTTATTTTAGTTTTTTTTTTGGTCGTATAAACGATTTTTAATAGTAGCAATTGGGTTATTTTGGTGCTAGTGATTGGGTGATTAGTAGCCTAAAATGAACCACTTACATGCGAACTATATCTTACTCTTTTGATAATACCTATTGCATAATCAAAAAAGGGTAATCAATTGGTAGCATAGAGTGAAAAAAAAGTGAGCCAACCACCGTAGAAAGCAGCTAGTTTTCCAAAGCTAATGATATAAACTCCTTGTCATTTTCTAAGTATTTTAATCTTAAGATATTAAGATGAAAAGAGTCAATTTATTGGATTTTATTTTTTAAAATTAACGACATTAGTCCCTAATATTTTTTTTTCTCTTCTTCTATCTGTTTAGAATTAACTTATGTCACTTCATAATTATAACATTGTAAAGGCCACTGCATTAAAGAATGTAATGAAGTAAATTTAGTATAATAAATTAAACATTAATCAGTGAAATATTTTTTTAAAATAATAAAATTTTGCTTTCTCATCTTTTAATTTGGTCTTTATTATAATACATTATTGTCAAAGAGTAGTCCAAGTGAAGAAATTTAGTTGGGCATATTTGGTCTTTTAATTGGGTATATTTAATATTTAATTGGGTATAATATATTCATGTAGTTTTTATCTAAAGAGAGCGCCATATGTTTGTTTGTTGATTAAAAATTGATTTGGTAGTTTAACACATAACTAATACTGAAGTTGTTGCTGCCTTTCATAGATTATCATAAATAGTTCTTTTAAAATATTTTATAATGAATAGCTATTACTCAAGCTGTTATGTATATGATCCTTGTCTTTTTCATTCACTAACTAAAGACTAATAAATGACAATGTGGTTAAGCTAAATTTGAAGTGTCAAAGTTAAAATTTTAAAAATTATTATATGGAATAACAAATTGAAATTTCGATTTGCAAAAAAAAAAAATGATAGAGAAAAGTAAAGAAAATGAAAGAAATTTAAAATTTTATATAATGTTCGGTTAGAAGGTTTTCAATAAAGAAATATAAATTAAAAAAATTCAAATCAAATAAAGACTAAAAATTGAAATTTGTTATAATTTGAGGAAAAAATAATGAACAAATAAATAAATAAATAGAATTGATTAAATTTTTGTAAGGCAAATAAGAGTTAAAAATAATTTTCCTTCCTTAAACTATAATTTTCTTCTATTTTTCTTTTACATAGAATTTTCTTTTTTACCTAAACAATCAAAATCATTTTCATTAACATTTTTTTTTCTATTCCACTCCAAATTCCATGAACCAAATATAATGTAAAGAAATTGCTCGAGAAAGACATGCAGAAATTCAGCTCAGCCGCGTGTACAAGACCTTGCCAATGAAGCCCTATATATATGTAAACCACTCCAAAAGATCCCTCACCCCATGTCTTCCCCGACACAATGTCATCCTGCCTAAGGTCAGCAGCTTACTAAAAACTCCGAAACCAAGAAAAAGATCGTGCCTTGAAGTGAATAGCTATTTGCAGCTGCAGGCACCAGATTCAAATACTGTTTAAGGCTTAGCTTCTTGCCAAGAACAGAAGAGACTGGTTCAATTTGGCGTTGGAGTGAAGCCTCATTTCCCCCAATCCGACCCCATTACCAGTAGCAACAGAAGCCATTGGAATGTTAATAGAGGATAAATATATGAACCAAAAGGTTAATCATCAGGGGTCTTCGTTCTTTTTGATTTTAGATGTCGACAGTTATTTCAGTGTTTTCGAGGAGGGAAAGGCTTTCATGAAATGACGTGCAGGTTCACTTGTTGGGCCATTTCAAGAAAATGTTTCTGTCTCGCTTTCGAAAATAGTAGAAAATAGAGAAGAAAATAGTAACTCGACACAGCTGCTCAAGTACGAGCAATATTCTCTGTGTAAAGTCTAGAACATAGAATTTCTTTCTTTCTTTTCTTCTCTTTTCTTTTCTTCTTTTCTGGTTGATAAATGGATGAACAAAGATCTTTTAGGTAGCGTCCATCATATTGATTGATCATTTCTTTTAAAAAATTTAGTTGATAGAAAAGAAAGATATTTGATATATAATATCTCAACATCATATTTACCCATCAAGACCTTTTTCGCTTTTCCTTTTAGGATTATCATCAATCCGTCAAATTATATACAATATCTAATAAATCCCATCACCAATATTCACACGAGTACGGGTTTCAATGCCTTACATCAGGGTACAAATTTTCATATCTTTTTAGTACTACTGTTTGATTGATTAGATAATAAATTTAATGGTTGTAGTCGTTAGTAATTGATATTCATGATTTATTACACACAATCAGTTTTTCAAAAGAACCCGAAATTTTACTCCTATTTATGGCTACATGCCCTACATTCCTGCGTTGTCAGTCTCTGTGGGCTCGAATGCCAACCCAAACCTCAGGGCCCAGTGAGTGGCTGGAAGACTGCACAAAAATTTGGTTGATGGGATTCTGGGAACCAGCTGATACCCACCCAGACAGCCACTTTCAGCTCCGAGCATTCATGGATACGCTTGTTTTCATTTTTTTTGTACTATATAATACAAACTATAATTATAATATTTTAAAAATTTATGTATTTATTTATTTTTACACAATTTAAAAAAAAACGCACAGTCAAAACAAACAAACAAACAAACAAACATTAATTCTCTCCTTTTGGTCACCTGAGATCCGTCAATTGAGCGCATTAAGGCATACACTGTCCTCCACTAATGCATTGGTGCGAGTTGGAGCCAGTTGGATTTGACTTCTCTCGTTATTTTTATTGTTGTTATTATTTATTCTATTTAAAAAGTTGCAGCTCCTAAATGAAAAGATTTCTTGTTTTTTTTTTTTCAAAAATAAAATGCTTTGTCAAACAAGATTCTCACGCAAATCGAGATGAGTATACAAAAGAAAGAAAATTTTATAAAGTAAAATTGGGAGAATATGTTCCTAAACAAATTAATGCAAAAGAAAATTTTCAAAATGTCCTGAGTAATCAAAGATAGCAGTAGCAAGACAATTGGCAAGCATCACGAAGCTTAAGCCAATCATTATTATAATCTTGAAATGAAAAAGGGATTACCCAAAAAGAAAAGAAAAAGGGTGCACTCTGGAAAATTTGATTAAGCGGTGTCCATCAGCATCGAACTCTGCCCAATCCCAAAAATAACCTCAACCGACAACACACTGGACAAAAAACAACATTCAGGAGCCGAGATTATAAAAATCATAAATTAGAACAAAAGGGGATGTAGACAAAATTACAGACATAAATTTTTATACGCGGTTTGATTATTTAATAAAATATAATAAAAAGAAACAAACAGAATAGGTCAAAAGTTCCAATCGTACAAACACATTTCCTCCATGTATTACAGTGTAGTATATACAAATGCAGAACCACCCCTTTCACGTGAAGACAAACTTCCGATAGGAAAATGCGAATCCAACAAATCCAACCACTTCCACAAACCCAAGCACTAGATTTTATTGCAAAACACACACCCACCGCCCTCCCACGGCTAAGCCGCCACCTTCCGCCACCACCACAGCTGCCAAAAAAAACTAAATATTCTTTACTATTTATCCTCCATGGCACAAAATTCCAATGTTACCCCTGATCCCCACGTCATGACATTCGCCTGCTCTTGTCTCTAATCGTCCTTTCACTTCGCCTCCCCGCTGTCTCCAACTCACGCCTCAATTATTCAACCCTGCTGGGCAGCGATCGTCTGCGGTCAACATCACCAGTCGGAAAACAGTGATTCGTGCCTGAACAAATCGTAGGGTGCCCATAGATTGTCCAGGGTACAAGCCGTCTTAGCGTCAAGCCTTAACCAGGGTTTCCCTTTGCCGCTCCAGTGCAGCAGGCTCACTGGACCAGGGTGCAGATCTCTGCAGAGCCCTTCGAGGTTGTCTCCGCCAAGCCCGTGTTGGTTCCATCTGTGCTCCACCTCTTCAACATTACCGGCGAAAACTAGTAAAAATGGAGGTAGGGAGCCCAGTTCGTAGATTCTGTATCTTTTCTGAATGCTCATCCAGTACTCGAGTTTTCGTGTGATCGCTTGGTTCCGCCACTTGGTCAAATCAATCACCATTACACCGGTGTTGAAATAACAGGGCTTACGGTTTCTGAAAGTAGCGGAAAAGAAAGGGTTAGACCAGAATTTCGAGGTGAAGTAATGGCTGAAGTTGGCGTGACAGTATTCCGGGGCGCCAAGCACGTGAGAGTTGAGGTTGATTTTCCAGAGCTTGGCAATGTCGTCGACCACAATGAGGTCGGAGTCGAGGTATATGACGCGGGTGACGGAGGCGGGAAGGAGGTCGGCGAGGTAGATGCGGGCGTAGTTGAGTGGCTGATCAAGGGCGCTGCGGATCGAGGAGGAGATGAGGTGGACGACGGTGGTGGGGTTGAAGTTGTAGAGGTGGAAGCGGAGGTAAGGGAAGGTGGAGGTCATGGTTTTGCGGAGGTGCGGATGGTGATGGGGGATGGCGAGGAAGTGGAAAGCGGTGTTTTCAGGACAGGTGGAGTGCTGGAGGACGGAGAGGACGGCGGCGATGGAGCCGCGGAGGTAGGGGGTGGAATAGTCGAGCGTCATAGCGACGTGGACATTGGTGGAGTTCTCATGGGAAGGAGGGCAGGACTTGCCGTTTCGAAATGCGGGCGCTTCGTTGAATTGCGGGTAGTTCGCGGCGAAACTCGGCTGGAGAAGCAGGAGGAGGAGGGCGGCGACGGAGGTGGTCATGAGGCGGGGAATGGGTGGCATGGTGGCGGCAGTGGTTCCGCGGTATGGGGGTGGATTTAAGGTAATGCTGTTGGGGGCTTGTGGTGGTGAGGTCTCACGAGTATGATTGACTGCACACGATATCGGATAAGGAGAGCAGAAGATCAAACCAGGAAGAGAGATTAGAAGGAACTTGTGGGCCGAAATGACATTTATACCCTGCAAAACTTTTGTCGTGGAAAACCGATGGTTAGATTGTCCATGGGAGACTTGGGAGTAAATTGCCTTTTTATATAGGCTATGTTTGTTTTTAAATTTTAGCCTGTCTATTTTTATTTTAAAATTATATAAAAATAATAAAAAATAATAAATAAAATTTAAGAAGTATGATAATTAAATATATATTTTTTTGGTCTAAGATTTGAAAACAAATATAGTCATACGATTTTTTTTCTTGTAAATAAATTGATTCACTTGATTAAAAACATTTTTAAAATGTGAACATTGCCTATGTATCCATATTATTATTATTTAATAAAATTTTTTGTTACTCAAAATAGAATTACACAAATATTCTTTATTTTAAATTCTTCTACTCCTTTTATATCCTTTTCTGTCTATCTTCTCCACTAATTAATTACTTTTATTTCTATTTTGTTATCAATTTTTCTCTCTTCCTAAATTTTATATCATTCTTTATTATGTTGTGTTTATACTTCTAACTTATATTTATAGTATACTATTTACTAAATAAGATTTTTAGAGTATATTATGAAAATTTGCCTAATTATTTTTATTTAAATTTTATTATTTTTATTCATGTTTTTTCTCAAAACCTTTCTTTTCAAATACTTTTATTTTTTTATTTCTTCTTTAGTAAAATATTTCTACTTTTTAAATAATTTTACGTCTAATATTTGAAATAAACTAACTTCATAATCTATGTAGAAATTTGTACAAAGAGTGTAATACTTTTACTGATTTTTATTACTCCAAAACCACCGCAGGACAATGCGTACAATTAGTTCTGAGGGTGTAATTGAGAATTTGCTTTCGGCGAGGATGGGACCAAATATTGATGAGATTACTAATGAAATCCAGGCTGGAAAGCCAGCGACTTTTACAATTGAGTCCGTGATTTAGTTTAATACTTTAAATTGTGCCGGCAATAATCATGTGGTAGTAGTTGCACGGGCAGATCTCTGCAGCCGTACACTGCATTACTACCAGCCCAAAGGTAGCCTGAGTTAATGCCGCCGACGGTCCAGATCTCTGCTTATGGGCCTAAGCTCTTCTTTAGTACGAGTTGGTAGTAGTATATTATAACTGACTTGGCTAAGACTTTGAGGCTGTGTTTGTAACCCCATTTTAATGTGTACACGTCCCATCAAACATTTACTATTACATGTATTATTTAATAAAATTTTTATTTAAATTTAATATAAAATTTATATATATATAATTAATGAATTATTATTCAATTATTACAATTATTTATAATCAAATTAATATTTATATATATACACACCTACTCACAATGATATATATTTATATCTTAAAACTAATTATTATATATATATATCATTACATCATTCATTCATTATTGTATATTTAATATATTTAAATAAATCAAAAAAATTTAAATATTAAAATCACGTTACAAAATATATTATTCAGCTTAATATAATTCGCAACTAATATCATCTTTGACCCGGGCCACTCTCCCAAACACAGTCAACAGAGAAGACAAAAGTGGAATTGAGTATTTATTATTGTTTTATTAGTATTTTTCTGATTTATTTTGGTGATTGATTCATTATTCTATTTTAACCTTTCAAGCAACACATTTCAAAATCCTTTAAGTAGGGATAGCATAACATCGTCCATGCTAAGCTTTAAACTCTAGTTACTTTCAATGTAGCCCTATTATATTAAAAATTTTGCTCTCTTCAAATTTACATTGATAAAGACAAGTGTTTATAATTTGCACTCATGGGTCAATAATGTTTTTGTTCATTGAATTATTTTAAAATAATTATAATTATTTATACACAATGCCAAGAGTGTAACCGAGTCAACTTCAAACATTCAAACTAGAGACAAATACTTGAATGCAGCCTAATTTAATATTGGAGAGTTCATATTCAAATTTAAATTTGAATTAAGTAGATATTTTGAACTTAAAAAATAATTTATAAGACTCCTATTCGAACTCAAGAAGGCTAAAAAATACATTCAAACTTAGTAAAATTCCAGTCGAATAATTTCGTGCGCTTTAAATCGATCACATTCTAGTTGTTGAATGACCATTAAAGTGACGTCACCCTCCCCTGACCTAGGTATAATTTCAATGATACTTGAAGGTACAATCGTGGTCTGTTTGAATAACTGGGAAAAGTGTATGTAATGTATGTGCCATTTCCAATAAAATCGTTCAAACCCCTCACTGAAATCCAAAATGCTACGCAGATATGCAGTGGGGAAGCAGAAGACAACCTTAAGAAACTAAATGCAAACAAACAGGTAGCCAGCCAGCCAGTGGTGGCACACTTGTCAAATTTGATGGGAAATGCCCCATCCTATAAATACACGTGATCCCTGAGAAAGATTCCCCAAGGAATGTCGTCTTTCTCTGAATTTGTCAAATTAACCGGAACTCTGCAGATCCTGACATGCTACTTACCTTCTAGGGTTTGGGTGTTGACAGCGGCGTGCAGGACAACTGGATGAACATTGTCAATTAAGTTAGCAGGCCATATGATGTAGTGAAGAATTGCTGTAAGTGCGCCTATCGGGACAAGACTCCCGAGGACTTTGAATTTATTCCTATTGTTAGTTTACTGTCGTGGGCTGATCATGGCTTGCATGTGTAAGGTGAATTCCGCGCATCACCTGAGGAGCTCTCCTGTTGATTCATGACTCCAAAATTTGCGGGTGTTTGGTACATTCCAAAATTTGCCTTTTTTTTTTTTTTTTTTTTTTATAATTATATTACACCCAAAATGTATGTGTTTGCGCAAAACTGCAAATAGCTTATAAATTTACACGAGGCTTCAAACTTTGCATGTTTGGAGGTTCAACTGTCGACTAGATTGCGCAATGTCTATAATTTGGTGTAACAATTTCTTTAAAATGCATGGTTCCAATTTGCAATTGTTTGATTGATATATTTAAAGTACTTCACATTCGTTCGATAATGTTCGATCCATGACGAAAGTCAATTTACGGCACTTACGATCAAGGGTAGTCTATTGATTTTTATTTATTTATTTGGTGAAAATGAAACATTTTTAGTTGCGCTAATAGCTTGGGATAAATTGTACTGATCCCCATTTTAAATTATCTATAATTTTATACATATATAAGCTTTGCATATTAGATTAAGAGGGCGTTTGGCTATTTTTTAACTTATAAAGATTATATAATTTATAAGATATTTTTAGAGTTTATGATCTCATAGATTTTATTTAAAAATTAGTTAACAAAATGTTTGGCAAGATCATCTTATAAGATTTTGTTAAAATTTATAATTATAATTAATTATAATTTTTTAGTGTAATAATAATAAAAATAAATTATACATTCTTAATATAATGTAATTAAAGATATTTATACTATTTTTAATATATATAATAAATTAACTTATAAGATGTTAGAAAAAATTAATTTATTTTTAAATAACTTATAAATTCTCAAAATATTTTAAAAACTTATAAATTCTTTCATTTTAAAATTTATCAAATACTTTTAAAAAAATTATAAACACACACACAAACACTCTTTAAATTTAACATGACAACTACTTGGGTTGATAGATGGGGCTTAAAATTTGTGGAATTTCTCATCAAATCCAATCCAATTAGGCCAAGGCCCAACCTTCTCTTCACAGTTCACATCATCAATCCCCAAAGCTTTGATAGAGATAAAGGGGGGCAGAATGGCACATCATTGTTCATGCAGCTGGCATGGAATTGGGGCTCTTACTGATGAAAAAATCACTTAAATAGCTCTTCTTTTTCTTCTTCCCAAACCAACTCGTTATGTTTGGTGAAAATTTTATCAGGAGATGACAATGATGAAAATTTTATTAGAAACGAAAATTATGTTTTGCTAAAATCTTTTGATATAATAAAAAATTTTAATTTAATTGAATTTGCGTAGTTATATATATATATATATATATTTTAACATATAATTAATAAAATTTGCACACTTTATGTATGTGTGAAATTATTTATAAATTATAAAATTATTATATTTTAGTTAATAAAAATCAAATTATTTAATGTTAAAAAGTGTAAAGAATATTTAAAACAATAAAATGAAGAAATATCAAGACTTTTTTTAAAAAAAGTAGAAAAATTGAAAGAAAACACAAATAGAAAATTTATAAAAATAAAAATAAAAATAAAAAAATTATGTGATTTCACATTGTGAAAAAATATTTAAAATAAAAGTGATGAAAAATCAAAAGAATCTAAAAATGAAAAAAAAATTAAGAAACATATAAATATAAATTTTAAGTTGGATAAAAGGATATAAGAAAAATAATAGAAAAAATAAAAAAATTTAACACGATGACAAATGTGTAACCAAAAAATTTATTGAATAATAATATAGTATAGACAATGACTCGGCAATGTGATAATATATATAGATAAGATTAATTATTAGGACATAAATATGAATGTATATGCATATAGGTATACATTGATCTAATTGTGTGTGTGTGTGTGAGAGAGAGAGAGAGAGAGAGAGAGAGAGAGTAATTTGAATTTGGATTCAATAAAAAATTTGTTGAGTAATATGCTTAAATTGTGTAAATTTTAATAAAATAAAAACCCATCAAAATTGTAAACCAAATATAGTCTCTGTGATCAGTGTCCTAAACCCAAAAAATTCATCAATTTAAGAGTGATTGATTCAATTAGTAGATATCGTATTTTTAACATAAATATTGATTGATGTGCTTAAAATACATAAAATATATATATTAAAAAATTTCCTTTAAGTCAATCTTAACTTTCTTTTAATTTCTATTATTAGCTGAACACAACACATTAACACACAAAATAAAAATAAACATAAATAGATACAATAAAAAGATATCTTACAATAATTAAAACACATTAATCAAAGTGTATAGTAGAATATTAATGACTGTATTTATTCAATATGTGAGCAAGTTAAAGATTATTAAAGTGAGACAATTTTTTTTTTAAAAAAAGTAGCCAATTGACGTATATCTACCCAAAATTGTCAAAATGACTAAAATATGTTTATTCCTTTTTTAGTGTAATATTACAATAATCCGTACAATAGGTAAGACATTAAAGCCTAATTAATAACGGAAATGAATTAATAAATTGTATAAATACTTTTAATCTTATAAGTATAATTTGATTTTATATATTATACTTGGCTCCTCTCAAATCTATTTTGATTTTCAATATAATCAAAATCTTATGGAATTTAATTTGACTTCTGTCACACGGATTGTATTTATAAATAGGTGAATGATGGTAATTCTCAAAAAATACTAGTTAATTAAAAGGTAAAAGGGAAGAGTAATAATGTTTTTAAAACTGGACTTATCATCGAATTGAAAAACTAATTGAGTTACTAGTAATGGAGTCACGACTTATCATCGAATTAAAAAACTAATTGAGTCACTAATAATGGAGTCACGGTTCAATCAATTTAACTGTTTTCAAAAGATTGATTTTAAAAAAAGTCAGTTATTTTAAAATATATGTAATAATGTATATACACATATGAAAATAATACAAAATTATTATAAAATTAATTCATGTCCATCAATTAATATATCGAATGATAAGTTTTAAATGTAACTTTAAAATTTTAATAACTCAACAAGAATAAAAAAATATTACAAAAATACAAAAGACACTAAATTAAATTCAAAGCAAAAGATAAATATTGAAAATGAGTCTTGGAAAATAAAAACAACACAATTGACAGAAAAATTTTAATTTCAAGATGCAATATTAAAATGTTCAATAACTTAATTAGAAAAATATATAATTAAAAATAATAAAATAAATATAAGTCAATAAAAATAGATAACGAAAATTAGGCATACTACTAAATTGTTTAGGAAGTAAAAATGAAATCATAAGAAAATATATAATATATTTTATTTTTTTAAAAGGCCAATTTTTATTTTTAAAATTTTTATTAATAAAATATACTAAAATTAATTTTTGACTGGTTCAACTGACAAAAGATTTTTGGGTATAATTGAACTGGTGAACCCTGGTTCCTGGTTGAATCGCCCATTTGGTCCGGAAATGGTCCGTAACCACGAACAATGAGAGAATAAATAAATAAAGTCATCTATTCCTTCACATTTTATGTTGTTTCTGTTGGGAAACAAATATGAGTTAGAAAAAGTAGCATCCCACATTGGTAGAAAAAGAAAAAAGTGACTTGTATATAAAGTGGATACTTGACCCATAACTCACAGCCTTAAGGTTTTTGGTTAATATATGGTGTCAAGCCCACTTATATACGTGTCCACGTACAGGCCCATGAACGGTTCTCCCCGATTTTGTTGGGCTCCGCTCCAGGCCCAACATACGTTGTTCATGGGTGATGCTCCCAATTTGATTGGGCTTCTCCTCTGGCCCAATAACGTTCAATCAGAGTTTGTAATTGGGCCCGCCGCACTCCCAATAGTGTCCAATGGCCATTGCAAGCATAAATATGTACCATATACATTATAGATTGGAAATGAGAGTCAAAATATTCCTAGTTAATACATATGGCATTGAAAATGAATGCAATCCAACTAATTTTCTTACCTCTGCAACAACTTTGGTGATAATGTTATTTTACTAGAAGTACATTAACATTTTGTTCTTCGTTGAGAAGGTTTTTGTTTTACATTCTTGAATTTTAAAAAAGTGAAGTTAAATAATAGAATAATTAGTAAAAGTAGCACACTCCATGTGTGTGTAAATTTTTTTATAAATTATAAAACTATTATATGTTAAGTAATATAAATAAAATTATTTAAAAATTAAATTATAAGAAATATTTGCAGTAAAAATAAAGAAACATTGAATGAATTTGAAATGAGAGGAAATTTGAGAGAAAATATAAATAAAAATGGTTAGTTAAAACACAAGAAAGTAAAAAAATGATAGAAAAATTCAAAGAGTCTAAAATGAAAACAATTGTGTAATTTTATATCATACAATCACAAAGCCTTGTTAACTTAGTATATAGTTCACGGATATAAAAAGAACCATGTTGTTTAATAGTTTTATTTACATATTTATAAACAAATGCAAAGGATTAAAATGTGTTCATGTACTGTTAGAATTGCATTATAATTATAATGACCTTCGGAAAGTTTAATAATAAAAGCAAATCAATGGAAATTAATATATCATAAAAATTCTTAATATCTTACACATATATAATTTGATTTTATAATCTAATCAGATCTATTCAATATAATTTTATTTTCGGTATACTTAAATCCTATTTATAAATTTGATTTGATTTTTAACACTTTTCCCCAAATTGACTACATAAATTTTGATTTATATCAATCTATCATTTATACAAAGAAGTTAACAAATGAATGAAATATGAGATGGGCGATGATGCATTAGCCTAATTATAAATTGAATGAAAGAATTTGTAATCATAATACATAAAACTTGCTCTAATATTTGCAATTCGCCGTAGCGAAGAGAGGTAGAGATAAAAAAAAAAAAAAGCAAGAATTTGGCCGTTTAACCCACACCACAACGTACATTTAATATCAAAATGACTAAAATATGTTTACTCCTTTTTAAGATAATATTACAATAATCACTATAATTGGTGAGACATAAAAGCCGAACAATATACTTTTTATCTTGTACGTATAAGATGATTTTATATAATCTAGTAAAAAATATGCCAAATCTATTTCCATTTTCACTATAATCAAATGTTATTATTGAATCCGCAGATTCAACTTCCAACACACGGATTGTATTTATAAAAGGGTGACTGATGGTAAGTATTATCATAATGCATGAATTAATTGAAAGGTAAAAGGGTAAGAGTTTATTCCTTTAGATTTTACTTTAGATTTTATTGTGTTTCCCTTTATACAATGAGCAATGCCATTGTACGAAATGTCAAATTCAAAAATCAAAGGAAATAAATCCTGGGTGTGTGCATGCGTTATAAATCTACACCATACTCACCCATTTGAACTGAAAATTAAAATTTTTATACCAAATATTGAATCGATACGACACACACACACATTTAGCTTCTTACAATTGTGAGGAAAAAGAGTACAAAGGTGAAAGACGGCATGCCACCGGAAGTTTGATGTTTGAACCCCACCACTTCATCCTAGAATGGAGACAAAAATACAGTACTAATTGACACATAAGTTTTAAGGTTTAGTTTTTTGTCCCAATGCTAATTTAACCCCACCGGAAGTATATTAATGCATACAGCCAAGCGTGCAGCAGCCCACTAAGTTGTGGCGTCGCCCACAATTGTTGTTGTTAGCCGTCGCAGAACACATTTGAAAAATCAACCTTTTGGATTCCCATTGCGTCCTTTCCAGATAAACATATTATAAATTGATTTCTTGCCAACATAACATATCAGCACGTGAGGCAATTTTTATCCCATTAGATATTTGAAATCAGCATTATATGATTGCAACCATTGCTTTCACCGAGAAGAAAATCCTTTCATATTCATCGCCCTGAACTACAACAGCCGCCAATCCATTGTTCTACAATGCCTTTTTAGTAACATCGTCTAGATATTTCCCGTCTCTTCTGTGCGGACAGTTCTCTGTCCCTCGTTCTGTCCAAACGACAGATATCATCAGATGGCACCACCTGCTACCATGTCGCTCCTCCTCCTCCTCCTTTCTCTCCTCTCTTCCTCCTCGTTTTCCCACCCCTTCAGTAAGTCCATCACCGCCGCCGCCGCCGCCGCCTATATGCGTTCCCTATCTGCTATCTATATTTCTGTGTACGTTCTTCCGCCTCTTAACTTCTGACTCCGTTTTTTTCCTTTCTCCACAGATTACAGCTTGCACGTTGATTGCGGCGGCCGCGTCAACTTCACCGACGCTTTCGGCACCACCTGGCTATCCGACCGCTTCTATTCTGGTGGCGCCGCCGCCGCCGTGTCCGATCCCCTCCGCTCGCAGCACCAGCAAGAGAAAACCCTACGCTACTTTCCAGTCTCGTCTGGTAAGAAGAACTGCTATTCCGTCCCGACGGGCATCGCCGGTGGCCGCTACTTTCTCCGCACGTTCAGCGTCTACGACAACTACGACGGCGGGTCGCGTTCCCCGTCCTTCGACGTCTCCGTCGGCGGCACTCGAGTCTTTTCGTGGAGATCGCCTTGGCCCGAATCGATCTCCCGCTCCGGCGCATACGCCGATCTCTTCTTGTACAACGATGAGCCCGTCGTCGACCTTTGCTTATACAGCATCGCAACTGATTCTCCGATCATAGCGTCGTTGGAGTTGACCCAAATTGACGCCAAGGCTTACAACTTCACAGACGCAACGAATTCGAGTGGTTACATTTTGGTTAACTATGGGAGGTTTTCGTCCGGTTCGGATCAGTGGGGCCCTGGCTTCACGAACGACACAGATTTGTTCGGCCGGTCGTGGCAGTCTGGCGCAAGATTCCAGCTACAATCAGTACCCATTGCTAATGGAGCGACGGCTAATGCGGTTTCTACTAATAAAACCATATCTAATGCAGACGTGAGCCCGAATTACTTCCCTGAAAAGCTCTACCAGACAGCAATTATGGTAACAGGAAACGGAGGTGGGATGTTGGAGTACGCATTTCCTGCGGATGCTAGGCTGGACTATTTGCTGTGGTTTCATTTCGCGGAGATTGATGCGCGCGTGACAAAGGCGGGGCAGAGGGTGTTTGATGTGTCTGTGAATGGGGAGAATGTGAGAAGGGTGGATGTGTTCAAGGAGGTTGGTAGCTTTGCTGCCTATGATTTTGGCTATGTGGTGAAGAATTTAAGTAGACCTTCTTTGGATGTGAGGCTGGAGTCTGTGGTTGGAACACCATTCATTTGTGGACTTGAGAATTATGCAATTATTCCCGCTGGTCTCAAAACTGTTCCTGATCAGGGTACGTGATGCAACAGAAAGATCCATCTTTTTGGATTTTGATTGCTTTCTGCCGGACTTCATAATGAAAATTTACTGGGAATGTAAAGATTTGTTAATGCTAGAATCGATAGTGAGATTGGATTCTAGTGAAAATTTAAGGTTATAAATTTACTGGGAATGTAAAGATTTGTTAATGCTAGAATCGATAGTGAGATTGGATTCTAGTGAAAATTTAAGGTTATAAATTTACTGGGTCATTCCTATATATATTTAACACACTTATTTGAACTCACACTTGAATACAAGCGAGGTTGACAGAAAGCTTTAAGCCTATGAATTTACTGAGTTATTCTCACTTATATCTAGCATATTTATTTAGATTCATACTTGATTTTCTGACACTCCTCTCAAGTATGAGTTTCTACATTTTTGGACCTTTTGGCCTTCTTTAGTCGTGTCCCGAACATGCCTCTGATGTCACGTATAGTTGGTGCAGTTGGCAAGTCCATATTGTCACATATAGATAGATTTATTGAGTCATTCTCACTTATATCTAGCACGCATTATTTTTTATTTTTCTACGTAGGATTTTGTTATTTAGACTCAAGGAGAGTTCGTAAAACAAGAGAATTATTTCGTAGGTGAGAAGGGTCTGTTCTTAGAGAGTACTTAGTGGAGTTAAAAAGCTTTTAAATTAAGTTATGTGGAAACAAAAAAGAAAAAAATTTGATGGTTTGAGCCAATGCTTGTGCAGTTGTTGCCATGACAGCATTGAAGGAATCACTCCGAGTGCCTGACGGAATGGGCTGGAATGGAGATCCTTGTGCCCCTACCGGTTGGGAGGCTTGGGAGGGCGTTACCTGTGATCCCACTAAGGATGGATCAGCCCTTGTGGTCTCTCAAATGTAAGTCTCTTTCCCCTCTTTGGAGGTGTTCATTGTATGATACAGATGACAGAATATGCACAGAAACTTACACAAGCATCTTCAGGCCAATTCCATAGTTTGAGAGCCAGTAATTCTTTAAATCATCATTGACAATGACTTGATGAGTGCAGCTCAGAACTTTCTGCTTCCGGCAAATCATTTGTGTTTTTATACTTCACACGTTGATGCCAAGTTAAACTGCCATATTCTGAAGTAGATCACTCTGTAATACTTTTGTTTATCTTGTTTTCAGACATCTTGCGAACCAAGGTCTGAAAGGTTACATCGGTGAACAAATTGGCCTTTTGTCAAATTTGGTAAGCCTGTAAGTATCTAAAATTATACTAATATTTTTTTAAAATTTATTTATTTATTTCTGTTTCTTTCATTTATCCATGGGATGGAATGCCTGCTCAGGAGATGGTAGTAATCGTTTGATACATTTACACTTGGCTCTTGAAATTTGGAGAGGAAAAATAAAATGTTAAGGAAAATAATTTTAAATGTTTGGTTATGAAGAAAAATTATAGTTTAGGAGAGAAAAATTCATTTTCTCAAAAAATTAAAAAAAATTATTTTGACTTTTATTCTTTCTCTAAAAATTTCACCAATTCCATTTTTTGATTTATTTTTTCATAATTTTTTTCTTAAATTATAAAAATTTTAATTTTTTTTATTTGATTTTTTTTCTTAATTTTCCCTTTTCTTATTGAAATCCTTTCAACCAAACACTATATAAAATTTTAAATTTCTTTCATTTTTCCTTTCCAATCTAAATTTCTAAAAGCAAGAATGGAAAACAGATACTTCTGCATTGACACTTGAGCAGTTAAAACTGTTCTTAGATTTCACTTATTACTTCAAAGATGAGCTACCATCAGATCCTCCATTAGAACTCTTTGCAATATTTATAATTACTGGTCATGGATGAATTTTTTAAATGTTTTACTACACCCCAATTAGTTGAACCGTTGCATTTTCAGTGAGAACTCAAGTCTGAAAACAATATTTATACTTTCCTTTTTGCGGTGCTCTCCTCTTTTGTTTCATTCGCTTTAGCTCTGCTCCTTCTGGATTAAATTCATAATCTGGAAAAATGTTTTTGTGTGCAGGAATTTGAGTTCCAATTCTCTGGGAGGTGGTATTCCATCAGGGCTGGGGATAAAGTCTCTTGTAAAGCTGTAAGATCAGATGCTCATACTCTGTTCTGGTTCCAATATTCTGGTTATTTCATTGTAGAAGCTGGAGGATTCATTTTATGTCTTGACACCTATTTTTCTAACATCTATTGATGAAAACTTCAAAGGTTGAATTTAAGGTTAATACGTTCACGTGATTCGTATTCTTGATGACTCAAGCATCCAGAACACCGTATTGTGGTGCTGCATTTAGTTTCTCACCATTGGCCTCATGATTTGTTGCCCTTTTTCTTGTCTCTCATTGCAGGGATTTATCAACGAATAAGCTGACCGGCTATATACCGGATAGTCTAACTTCATCCAGCTTGCAGCTTGTGTAAGTTGTCAGCCTTTTTATGTCTACTTAAGATAATTCTACTCCTGCCTCTAATCTCAACTCAGCCAGATGTATGGTGGGTGATACTTCTTCAAATGGTTATTTCCTTTATGCATCCAAAACTTTTGATCTGCGAAAAGTTCTCCTAATTCAAGAACATAAAAACATGCACGTGCCTTATAATGGAGCATAAGATCTTACCTAGTCATGCTATTTCTGCTCAGGCTACTGAATGACAATGTACTGGAAGGACAAGTTCCAAAGGAACTTTATTCAGTTGGGATTCGTGGTGGCACTATAGAGTATGTCTCGCCTCAATCTACTGTCCTCAGTTTCTATTTTTCCTCTCAACTCTATTACATTCATATCTAGATTTTACTGCATTCTCTGACATGGATTAACTATCTATTATGCTTGGTACCTATGTCGCGCACGTATGTCCTTTCGTGAAGTATTTTTTTATAGAGTAATGAGAAACAATTATAGACAATGGCGGTTCTTTTCAAAAAGTATAAATGGTAACATGGATTAGGAAGTGCTTTCATTACTCAGAGGACAGAAGCAAACTGAAACTCAGAAGGCTGTGTGTTGGTGATATTGGAATTGAACTTGCACAAGCTGAATCTCTTGTAATCTGCTGACGGCACAATCTGTTTTGCAGCCTGTCCGATAATAAAGGATTGTGCGGCGTACCTTCTCTGCCGGACTGCTCGCTTCTTTGGGGAAAACATGGATTATCTACCGGCGGCAAAGCTGCAATATCTATCTCATGTCTGCTTATTTTCTGTGCGCTGCTGCTGGGGATATACTGGTGCATTATCAGGAGGCGACGCCACGACTATGACTTTAGCGTACCTCATCAGGCCCTGTGTAAGTGTGGTTCAGAACTATACTGTGTTGTGTTTAACTTTTAGCTTTGCATCGTTTAGTTTTACACATTCAGAATCCAGGAATGATGATTTGGAGCTTTCTTCAACATACTGTACTTCCTACAGATGCGAAGAAAAATAAATATTACAGACAGAAAGCCTTGATGGCTCTGGAAATGGAGAGACAGCACCCCAATGGACACGTACCGAGTTACAACGTTGGCTGATTGACAGTTTCGGAGATGAAAGAAATTTGAATGTATGAGCTGGGCAGGATGTGTAGATAAGTATCTTGATGGGGTCGATACAAAGGATGGAAAGTATGAAGAGTGGCAACATTGTTTCAGAACAATACAGGCGGCAGCTTGTGTTTGTTTGTGGTGTGTTGGTCAATTGTATGGATCCAAAAGGCTAAGGAAAATGCATGCCTCCACAGTGTACCATAATACAATGTAGAACTTTATTCTTTGCAGATCAATAACCCTGAAAAGTTCTAGTGTTTAGCTTTGTCGTCACTATAGCACAGTTCATTTTTGTTATAAGGGCGCAGATTTGGAAGTTCGTACATCGAGTCATCAGCTTGTGTACGACTTAGGTAAGATTCTTGTTTTCTTAATTTTAGAGTTGATGGAATTATTTGGGTGGTAATGGATTATGATTTTCTTGGAGAATAAAGTCGAATCTGTTGCTTATGGAAGATATGGATGACGTCGAGTCTTTCCTTATAGATAAGTATCCTCAGAAATATTTGTATCCAAGTTAATAATATTGCTAGCAATTTTATGGAAATAGAAATCTGTTTAAACATGTAACAATGTCCTGAAAAACGGTAAGAGAACTAGACGTCTTACCAATTCATTGGGTGAAAAACGGTTCCTTGGGTTCAATCGATCTAAAAAGCAGGCTAATATTACTTTTATTATATAATATGTGTGTGTTTTATTTCAACACGGAAAATTTTTAAATTTTGATTATAATATTTTATATAAACGTAACTAATTAATACAAAATTAAATATAATGTGATTACTTAAGTAAAAAATGCATAATTTATTATTTATTATTATATATAGTACAATGTAATTCAACAAAAAAAAATGTGAAATTATTGATAATATATTAATAATGTATATCTTTAATTCAATAGAAAATAAATCATTAAATAATTATTATGAAAAAATTTGAACAAGTCAAATGAAGTATCAATTAATTTGTGTCTAAATAACTATTAAATAATTAATTTATAGTAGATTATTATTTTTTGTAGTAGAATCTAAGTATGGAATTTGAAAGATTTGTTTTCATGTTAAATGGTTTTATATTTTAAACTTTAATGGACAATTAAATCACAAGAGTAAGTAGATTATTAATCCAATCAACTAGATTAATTAGAACGATGATAGATCTTGATCATACCCAACAATATGTGTATCTTAACATACCTATAAATGATAATAACCTTAATAAACATACAATTTAAATATATGAATTATATTAACATGTAAATTGTCCAAAAAATTCAAAACTATATTTTCATCCTAATGTTATTTGAGATTGGGCGTTTATTGATTCAAAACAGCCCACTACTCAAAGCAGTCGGGCAACTCCTTTCCACCCTCACTGTTCCACCGTTCTGCCTCTTCAAATTTTCAGCACCGTGTTGAGCACTTCCACAACACAAGATTTGCGTGAAAACAATCTCTTTTACCCAACCACATCCATGCTCGCCATCGGCCATAGAAAAGCTTAATTTTAAGTGTTCAAGTTTTGGAAGATGTTGGAGTTTGAAATCGGTGGTCTCCCTATTCATCCAAATTAGCCTTTTTTTCCTTTTTTTTTTTTGTCTGGTTCTCTATGGGTTGAATCCCTTTTCGATTACAGACCATGACCGGACTAGTGTCACTATCGGTTGACGGTTTAATCGATTGAAGCAGCTAGTTGATCTGAGTTTTAAACACATTGGATGGTAATTAACAAATGCTAATATCAATTGAGATTCAAGGTTGATCTGGACCAAGAGCCCTTGCAGATGATCTTGTCTAGTATTTGGATATGATTCACGAGCAAAACGAGGCTAGAAGCTTCAAAATTGCGCACATTCAAGTTCCATTCAAACCTTTCAAAGCCTTAATTTTCCTATCTGTTGGCGAGTTTGTGTCAATATTGGAGCCTTCGCAAAGAGGAATTATCAAAAAGAATTTTGCTGCCTAATGGATTTATACTTAAAACACGTAGATAAGTTGAGGTCAAAAGAATTTTGATCAATGCAAATTTCGTTACTAGAGGATCTAGCTTCGTAATAATTTAAAATTTAGTGGGCTTCCTTTTTAGGCATAGTCCTTGCAAACATTAAAATGATTTGCTTCAAACAAGTTGCACAAATTTGTCTCCTTTTGTTAATTTAGATTTGTGTGGGTGTGCTTTACAACATTAACACACAACAAATTACAACCGAACCAACAATTTGAAATTGTTTGAAGGGCATGTGGTCCAAATTAATAAGCTAATTTTATATGCATGTTCAAGACGTCCTCAATAATTGCTAAACAAGAAGGTACGCTCCATGGCCCTGCCTGTTCCCAACCAAAAAGCAAATCGGATGAATGTTACAGAGCATTCGGCCCTTCTTTATTGGGGTTACTTGAGTGTTACGTCTATTTCGGCTTTTAGATTAAAATCTTTGGGCTAGGGCGTTAAATTCAAAGGTTTAATCTTCATCTCTAACTGGAAGCAACTTATTCCAGTTGTTATTCTTTTCAGGGGAAAAACAAATTGATCTAATTTTACGTGTAATTTGTTTGTAAGTTCAGAGACCGGAGTCTTCTCAAATTTGAAAATTTCATGCACATGTTGCCCATATTTCTCTTGAAAGACCCTCATATAATTAGCTCTACGAGATTATTAACGAAGTAAAGGTTGTGATTCTCTGGAACCTTCTTTTTATGAGACATGTATCTTCTTAGCAACATTCGCCTGACGTTGACGGTTTCGGTAACTATACATGAACTTTGCAGCAGAATGAGACACATCGCACAGAGACAATCCCACAAGGCCCTCGAAATGGAGGAGCAACATGCATGAAAGCTCATCATATTCATCGCTATCTTCTGCACTAGTTGGAGAGAACAAAAATCTCTGGTAGGAATCAGCTGCAGCAAATGTGGACAAGGACGTGGACCGTGTCGACGGTAAGTGCCAGGAAAGATGTGACTAGATAAGGGCCTTGGCTTTTTCCCATCAATTTGTGTTAGGCTGGGGTCTTGGAAAACCACGTGCTTTGCACCATGCAATGTAACCCACGGTTGGAAAAGGGCACCCATTGTATTCTAACCCAAATCTGGTTTTAGCTGAAAGTGCAAATGGGAATTCATGTAATACATATGGGTACGAATCAAATCCTCTACTTGCAGCACGTGCATGGCCCCACTCCGGCTTTGTCGTTGCTTGCTCTATTTTTTAATTATGTGTGAATCATTATCTCATTAATCCCATGAACATCTTTTTCCATTGTTCCATAATGCTATGGGTGCTGTGTTTGGCATCAAGAAACTAAGATTCCGGACTTGGGATTAAGACTAACATGTTGCATCGACTTGCATAGTACATTGCAAATGGTTTTCCTTGGTTAGAGTTAGGTTGATCGTTAGAAGAAGAATCGAGTCAAAAATCATTATACGTCTTGGAAATGTCGAACTTCAAAGGGAAGCAATCTAAAAGGCTTTCCATGTTTCCATACAAATTCTGGTTCGAGGAGCAAGCTTCCTATGTGAATAATATACACCACATGTTGTACATTTAGCTGTCTCCAATTTTCGAAAAACAAAAAATCAGAAGGATTGGACTTGATCAAATTTGGTGGGCATGAACTCCACCTTAATCATGAGGATAAGATTGATCGTGTGTAGACCACATATGTTCGTAAATCATAGTACTTGCTATTTGAATTTACCTTCTTATATATATATATATATATATATGTAATATGTAATACATGGTGGCTCGTTATTATGGTCAATGGCATTGTACTCCATTGTAAATTTATAAATTTCTCAAGAGTGTTTGGTAACTTTTTTAAGAAAATAACTTATATGTTTAAAAATTAAGATATTAAGAACTTATAAAATTTTTAAAAATAAGTTGGTTATTTTTATAATTTTATAAACAACTTCATTTTATATATTAAAATTAACACAAATATCTTTAAATTACATTTTATTAATATTATTTAATTTATTTTCATCATTATCACATCAAAAAAATTATAATCAACTATAATTATAAATTTTAATAAAATCTTACAAAATGATTTTACCAAACTCTTTATAAGTTTATTTTTAAAGTAAGATCCATGAGCACATAAGTTCTAAAAATATCTTGTAAATTACATGATTTTACATACTATAAAAAATAAGCTTAATCAAACACCCTCTAAAGCCAATCCGTTCCAAATTAATTGAGGACTGTTGAAATCTGTATTGGTTAATGAATAATTATATTAAACAAAAAAAGGTCTTTGACAAACAGGCAAAATACTTAATTGGGTACAAATAAGTTAATTTCCATCATTATATTATGCTAAAAGGTAGAGAGTTACGTACTGTACAGGGTTTGTTGCAGCCATGGTGCCTGCTAAGGTGATCCAAATGGGAATTTTTTGTATTGATATGATGAGCAGGGTTTGCCACAAGTTGCGCTCCTGCTCATGCATGGAACAAACTTGGTTTCAATTTGCACAATATATACTATGGATCTACGTCCGTACACCCAACATATGAAGTTATTGCATCCCTTGCGTCTCCTCTCTTCGAGTTCAATAATTAGTTGATTAGCTTGGATGCTGAATACGTGGGTACCCCCCAGCAGTAGTGGGAGAAAAAACAAGGGAAAAATTTTGGGCATTGATTAGACACAAGTTTTAGTTAGGAATATACTCTTAGGTCTGCATTTGATGGTATTACAGTCTGTTATTGAGATTTATTAAGATGTTGAAAACCTTAAAATAGTTAGCATCAAAACACATATCGCATCAGGTATTGTGGAGTGATGTTTACCCTAATTCCGGGAGGAGGCAACTTAAACATAAATGATAACCAGTAATTATATATGTGCTTTAGTTCAAAATGTGAAGCAATCTTTGCGTGTGGGACTTCTATCTTTCTATAACTAGATAACTACATATTTATTTTGGAGGTCTACATATTGTATTCTTTAATTACTTCTGTTCGGTTATTTTGCATCCAAATTAATAGTCGTTCAATTCTTAGTTAGCTACTTAATTATTACAAGTGAGATTGAAGAGAGCAACGTGGACGTTTACAATACCACATAAATCATTATTACTTTAATAAGAGCCCAATTAGAATACATGGCTAACAAGATAAATAATAGTAACCCTAATTAACATGCAATTGGACAGCTTTTAACATAACATAGTCTAATCAATCAAACAGTTTGCGAAGTATTGACCAGAAATTTATTTATTTTTAGACAATATGCAGTAATTTTTTAATCGAATTCAAAATTTCAAATTGAATATTATTTGTCAATTGGTAGCTAGGCCCATATTTGTTGCTTTAGAGCCCCTGCCACGCATGATATGTGAGACGGTCACAACTTGCCCAAAAATATCCAAAAAATCATAAATTGAAATTTCTAATAAGAATATTATCCATAATGTGTGTGTGTGTGTGTGTGTGAGTGAGTGAAGCCGTGCTCTGATAGAATGGCCAACGAAACTCATCCAATTAAGCCAATGGAATTGGACTATGTGTACTAGTCGAAACTGGTGGACCTCGTCATGCTTAACAAAGTTATATGGTCTTCTTGATCTGCACCTGGCGTATCTCTGCACTTGGTGAGATACACCCGGAGTAAGAGATTTTAACTTATTAATCAACTATTTTTTTAAAATATAAAAAATACATCAAATCAAAAATAAAATAAGACATCAAAAAATAAAACTTATAAATAATTAGATACAAAATAAAATATGAAAATATTTAAAGTTCACGCATGCTTAAATTTTTAACCACAAGAAAAATTGATGTCAAATATCTTTTGGTCCATATATATGCTTAATTTATGTAGCATTTCTATATAAAAATCCAAAATTATCAAAAACTATTTTTTTACTTTATATTATTTTTATTTTATTTTATTTAATATTTCATGTAAACTTTTATTTAATACTTTTTTTATATTAAAAACAAAAAATACAAAAATATAATTAATCTAAACTTTCAGATTCTGCCATGTGGCAAAAACTCCTGCACCCGTGGCTTCTGACTGGGTGCAGCATTAGGCAACCCAAGTTATAGTTACTGTCTTCTCCTGTGTTCTTTGGTCTTTACTGTCTTCATTGATCTTACCGAGATTGCTTCAAGTATCGTAATTTTGAATATTTAATTAATTTTTATACTTTTTAATAAAAAATTATGATGATAAATATCATAATTTCAAGCACCAAAATGTACAAAGTGCATCTTAGAATGGACCGTCTTTTCACTTATGATTACAACTTAGTGATTATTTGACTAATTCATTAATCAGTGGTTCACATCTGAAAATATATGCAAGTTGGGGAATGCCCTTCAATTGTGAAATCTATTCATAAATATATCACAATGAGATTCCAGTCTTTCATGTCATTTTTAGAGGAAAACATTTATTTATTACATATAAACACTGCATTTAATTGTGATAGTTATCTAATTATCCTATGTCCCAATTGAACAACAGCTAAAACACTCCCCCAAAAAAATTATTGAAGTTATGTGCTATGTTTTGGGGCAATTTGCAGACAGGACAAATATATTACTTACCAACACACCACGGAAAAAAAAAAAGATGGCACAGGTGTGACATTATTGAGCAACTAAGTAGAGAGGAAAAGAAAGATGGTGACGGTAACGGTCATGAATGCTTATCCCCAACAGAAGAAAACAAAAAGAAAAATTCAAAAAAGAAAACTCAAAATGACACCCAGCTAATACGTACCCAAGTTGCCAAAACGATGTTGACCTTTGTAATTATTAGCATAAGACGAAAAAGAAAAAGGAAAAACAATTGCCTTGTCGGCAACATACGTGAAGGCACGCTGCTCTCGTCTGCCCCTGAACTTTGAAAATTCTTTAGTCCTAATTTATTCAGTTATTGTTATTTCTTGTTTTTCTTTCGATATTTCTCCATGTGACTGAATATTCATGTATCTAAAAAAATTATTAAATTACTGTAATCGTTTAATTACAGCCAAAAGGTTGTACAAGCACGTACATGCATGCATTCATACATATACATACACGCGCTAGCACACATACTCATATATATATAGAGAGAGAGAGAGAGAGAGAGAGGGGGGGGGGGGGGGGAGAGGGAGAGAGAGTGTGTGTGTCTAGAAGGAAAGCTTAGTTTTGAAAATTCAAAGGAAGTTTTAATGGGAGGAAGAGAAGGGGTAGAGACAGTAGGGACTGTTTGTGTTTAGGTTTATCATATGGAGTAGTGGGCAGGGGGAGGAATATCCGACCCTAGTTCTCAAGTAATGGGCAGAGTTATTATGGCACACAGGCAATTAATGTTACAATTTGCAAGTATTCCATAGCGTCAAGAAAAGCCACTTGGCCGCGTGCCAGCTTTCTCCACCTGCACCCCCTTCAGCACGCCTCTAAATCAATCAATTGCATCAATTATTTTTGTTTCTCATGCAAGTGTTAACTAGATATTACACTTATGGGCTTCTATAAATTATATAGTGGGCATACTCTGGTGCATGTGTCAGTCCCTATTGATTCTGAAAACAAAAATAATAAAAAGTATCTAGATAGCACTTGTTTTGGAATATTTCTTTCAAGTTCATCCACTTTCATCAAATAATATTCTCCTACTGCAAATACACACCGAATACTTAATTTGAAGTCATGTGTTATGATTTTGAAAAATAATTACTTATACTTTACCATATATCAAAACACGAAAAATGTTTTAAAATTTAACACCGAATGCAATTGTAGCCGGTGCATTGTTTATTAGACCCCCATATATATTGATATATCTCTAAATTATAGCTCCTCAATTGTTAGTGTTAGTCCATAATTACATGAATCAAATTTTATCCATTTACTGAGACGCTACAGATATCTTTCGTGACAAATTTATAATAACGACCCAGACTTGAGGAAACTCAAGAGGTAAAATCTCTCCAGTTCTATGACATATTCTTAATTTAATCAAATCAATCATGCTGCATGCTCAAATTGGTCATGTTGTGTCCTCAGGTTGGCCTGTGTCCTTGGTTTATCTTACTCTAATCATCTCACTCGAGTTATCCCACTTAGATTATCCTACTTAGGTCATCTATGTTGCATATTAAAATTAAATGATGCACTGATAAAAGGACTCGAACACAGGTAAAATATAAAAAAAAAAGTTATGATTTGTAAGTCATCCATTATGTTGATAGTGGGAGAACATGGGACGTGGCTCATTATTGCTATAGCTACTGAGCAAATTGATATGTAAATAAATGAGTTGAAATAAAAATATGGTCAATTCGAAGGAACTCGATTGTACTTTCAACCGCCATCAAATGAATATAATTCGTCTCTCCCTGGTCTATTGGACCATGCATCCAGAACACCATTTCAAGTGCCACACGGCGGACATGCTTTCTTCTTCTTTTTGTTTTTTTTTTTTTTTTTAATTTCTGTTTTTTTTCTCATTCGATTATCAGATATAATTAATGTCATTACTATTTTAAATTATATAATTAATTACAAATTTTTATTTCTATTTTTTTCTTTTTTCCTTAATAAATAGTTAATTATAATTAATTGAATATTTTAATTTAAAATTTTATTTTTATTAAATTTACCTATTATTTTAATTGTAAAAAAGTTTCAATTTTGGTGTTTCTTAATTTGAGTATTATTTTTTACCAATTCTTTCCTAATACATTAAAGTGTATTATCTCAATTAATATATATATGAAAACCTAAAAGTTTTACTTCAATAATAAGATTAATGTACTAAAATTATTTGTTCAATAAGATTATATGTTTGGCTCCCGTCCATGTGTATGGATATTAATTAACTACAATTTTTAATAAATAGAAAATAAAGTAAAATAAAATAAAATTTTTTAATATACTGTTGGAATATTTCATATTTATTATAATTTGTTTTTACTTGTTTATAAAATTGTTAAGTTATAAAATAATTAAAGAAAATTTAAACTTGTTATAAAATTGAAATAATAGATGTAATTAGTTATATAATTAAAAACAATGATTATATTAACCATATTTGATAACGCAATGAAAAAAAAGCAGAAATTTAGAAAAAAAGGAAGACAGATCGTGACATTAGTCACAAGTCGAACGGACCTCTCTGTAGATGTAGGCCGGATTGACTAAACCGTGTTTAATATTGTGTTGTTTCTTTAATTCATACTTTATATATATTCCATCGAGACTAGGGATATCTGTACACAGGATGACGAAGTAGACAAACTCATAAACACTATTAATTGGACTTTTTTTTTAATCTTTGATAGACATTTATTATTATATCTGGATTTTAAAAGCAATTTAGCTCCGCATGAGCCCACAAAATAATTGATATGTATCAGTTACTGTGTGAGATTGATGGTGTTGGTGAATTCATATTCATGTGACAATAACCAACCAACTAATTAATCAATCAATCAATCTGCGGTGCATTTCAACCTTCATTCCATCCTACAAAATTAATGATTTATTGTGTTGGAGCTCAGTTGCAGTCACATCTTGTTAGCCCCACATTGTGCTTCGTTTTCAGTGGGGAAAATTCTTGCAAGATTAATCTCACGATCCAGTTGTTACGTGTGATATCACAGACAGATAATCTTGAACAAAAAACAAATGTGTATTTCAACTGTAAGTTTTTTTGCATGTTGGCCTTGTATCGTTAAATTAGCAATCGCATCTTTCTTCTATATGTGACAAGAATTCCAAGTCAAAATTCTCCACGAAAGTGACATTGCCAGCTTTGGCCTCTTAAATAATTTCTGGCGTCAAGGTAGATGAAAGTCTGAAATTGTATGGCCCATTAAATAAATAACTCTTTGACTTTTATTTCCTTATTGTTATTTATTTTTTTAGAATGCTCCCTAAAAAAAATTTCTACAATTTTCATTTTTGTCTGTATATTGAATGTCACATTAGGTATTTCTTGGACTAATTCAACGATTTAGTTAGAAGAACTCAGATTAATGTTTAAAGTAAATGAGGAGAAAATTTTTGCATATTTTTTTTTCGAGCCATTAAAACGTTCTTCATTGGCCTCACATTCTTTAAACATTCTAAAAACCTTCTGGCAGCGGTGAATTTCCTCAAATAAAAAATACCTATATGCAGTCATAAATTCTGCTTTTCTTTAGTGAATAATATTAATAATAATAATAATAATAATAATAGAGCAAAGTAGTCAAACATATCCTTCTGTGTGATAATGTGATAATAATATTTTTTTTATCATGATGGTTGAACCAAATTAGTAGTGGAGTACTAACTAAAAATGCGCTGATTCCGTACGACGGCAAGGAAATGCGCAGAGGAAAGCGTGTTTCAAACACACTAGTAGTTGTCATAACAGATAAGACCAACATTTTTCAATTGGAATCATTCTTTTGTGTGCGACTTCAATGAGTGAGGAAAGGATAAGACTCGACTTATTTTTTCTATGTTTATCACATTGGGGATGATATTTCTTAATAGCACTTTTTATTTCTAATTAAAAAAAAATAGGCGAGCACTTGAACATCATGTTCTTTTATAACCCTTAAAATAATTTCAACTAAAATTATTAGTTAATTTCAAATCAACCTGCATTGCCTATGTACAATGATATAATATTAACAAATTCCCATCATTAACCTAGTTACGTGTCCTCTCTACAGCGTCACAAAACCCGTAAAGTTATTTCTTTTATTTTTATGTTTTACTTTTGGTAGGCGGAGCACTGTAATTTTCCTGTTATCTTTACTCATGAGATGATAATATATACAACTTGTCCAATGAAAAAGCCGAAAAAATTATATTTATATTCCGTGGAGACCAAAAATCAAAGATTCCCACCATCAACTCGCCAACAATTGAATATTCAATTGTGGGGGTAATAATAAAGTCGCATTTAGTCCATGAGAATGAGTTGGCATTCCCATCTGCCGTCATATGTTAAGTGATCTCCAACTTAGAAAATCGAACAGAATAAGTAATTAATTAATCCATACATAGTTTGATTAGGATTATCATTCACAACTTGATTGTTATGTGAAACGGGTCAAAGTGAAATTGGAGTGTCAAATAAAATTAGGCAGCTCAACCAAAAAAACTTATATATATAGAAAAAAATAACTTTTCTTTATTCTATCCTTTTACATACAAATTTTTCAGTATTTATAGATTAACGAAACTTTTTTTATTTTAATTACATTAATAACGACTTTTCATGGTCACATAATAGATGACCTCTTGTCTTTCCATATTTACATAACAATCGTTTCCGCCCCCAAAACATGCACCGTCATGTTTTGTTACCTGTCTATCTCCCACTATGTCAAACTGACAGACTCTCTTCAATCCACAGGATCGTCTGAGTTAGTGTTCGGGTAAGCCTTTCATTGGCCTCAATATAACCACACATCATTATGTATATACAATTGGTGAAAAAAACACGAGATATGGATAAACACATGGACGCTTTTGAAATTGAGCCACACGAGGGACAAGTTTATTTGGGATCTGATGATGACATTTGATCCTGTGATAATTTTCTAGGTGCCATTTGTTTTCATACGTTATTTAGAAAAAAAAAAGGGGGGTTTCTGTAAATTTTGTTTTAATAAGAATACCGTAGTTATATCTCAAAATATAAATGTGTGGTGGAAATTAAATATTTGAACGCTTTAATTGGTCGGTGGAGTAGTCTCAACTAGGTATAGAATTAGATAAAGATATAATTATATCTAAACAAATTTTACATATTGAATTAAGCCTATCCATCAAGTGGTAATCAAATAGACAAAAGAACGTACCATGTCCCTGTTAGTAGAATTTTATTTGTAATAGTTCGAAAAAAGAAAAAGAAAGAAATTGAGCTATAATTCAATTTCTTTGTCATATGCACAAATATGTACTATTATTTGGATTTCCACCTTTGTTCTTATTCCAATATTGTAAGATAAATAATTTTTCATGAGAGTTATGATAAAATAATTAGGTATTAATTTTTTTAAATAATTTAAAAGACTATTTTAATTTTATACTCACTGCAAAAAAGATAATATTTGTGAAGGTGACAATAAATAACTAAAGGTGACAATAAATTTCATCACACTATATTTTATTCATCTCAATAGAATGGGTGATTGCAACGATACTTTCCTCACAAAAAATTATTAAATATGACATTATTGTATTCATCATAATAGGTGGTCAAATATTGAATTTATAATAAATGATTTTTTAATCCATTAGTGAGCAAAATTTTCTCATATTTTAGACTAGATATTTTAAATGAAATTTTTTGAATAAAATTTCATCAGATATGATAAATTTATTCATCTCATTAGCAATTTATTTTTACTGTCTATCCAATATGATGAACATTTTATCTCAAAAGTTTTAACTAATGTAATATAATAAAAAAATATTTTCTATCATTAACAACTTGAATTAATACCAAAATAACATATTTTTGCTAATAAATATGAGCAACCAACAAAAAAGTATAACATGTTCCATCTGCCATACGGTTTCTTAAGCAAACCACAAGACAAAATATTTAAACATAAAACATACGTAATCTTGTAAGAAAAAATAATTGAATGTAAACCTCCACATTAGACAATGAAAAATGAATCACTTAACAAAGAGTGCTTTCTATTATAATAAAATGTTCATATTCAGAAGGACATAAGCATGTTCTCATCACAATGCACCAAACTAAAATAATACCGCCAACTTTAACATATTTAAACTTCATGAAAAATCAAAGAAGTCTATAAAAGAAATACCCAAATAGATAAAAAAAATAAATCTGTAAAATGTCAAAGACTACTATGTTATTTGATGCAAAAATTTGGATATGAAAACAAAGAAGGTAGCTTTACACTACATGCACTAAAGTAACAAATCAAGCAATCTAAAACAACCGTGATTAATATTCATACTTGTATGATCATACAGATACCAAACATGTATTAAAACAAAAGTAAATAACAAATCTTAAATGAACAACAATTCAACTTATGATTGTTCTCCACATTACAGTACATCATATACTCCATTATAATTCGCATCCAAAATGCAACAACAATTTATACCAACTAATGCCATCAATTCGTAATCCAATCAAAACGTATCAATATAAAACTTTTCTATGATCATAATTTATAGTAACTAGTGAGCCAGGCAAACTAAACTAAACATAAACAAATATCCAAACTTATATGAACATTGCTCTGTATATTGCACAACTCCATATTTTCTACTCTAGTTCGCATTGTAAAAATCAACAAACCATCAATTTAAGAGTCCTAATTGAAACATAGCAACATAATGTTCTTATATGATCACAATGTATACCAATCAACAAAACAAGTGGTCTAAACTAACCACAGTAAGATGGTGGTTAATTTAAAACATTTTAATGAGTCAACAAAACCATGCTTTCAAATATATAAATAGACACCAATCTCAATCAAGTAATGCAGTCGCCATATAAGAATGGCAGGTTATTGATAATATAACTCTACTAAAATAGGGTATGTGTGTGTGTGTGTATTTAAATTCATAATACTTACTAGAAAACATATTTTGATGAATGCCTTGAAATTCTTTGAAAAATTCCTACACCTTTGCCATCTAACCTTGCAACCCTTCAATCTGTTGTGTTTATTTTGTTGTACATATCTCTTGCCATCTTGGTAGGTAGAGTTTTCTGTTTCCCCATCTATTAATTCAGTTATCCCTCTGAAGGCATGTATATATATAATTCCTCTAAATTAAAGTGCAAACAATCCCTAGCAGTGCAATATGTGCAGACAAATATAATTTCATTGCTAAAGCCATTATTCTTTTAATGACCTTCACATCGCATTCGGTATGACCTCAACTTCACCAAATAAATCAGATATTTAACAGAATGTTATAATTTTCACCCAATGGCAAACAAATAAAGGATAAAAAATAGGTATTATGTAACCCCTAAACTGTAATGCAGTATAAATATAACCCCTTAACCGTAATATGAATGTCCCTATCCATTTTTATAAACACAAGCATCCCCATTGCTCTATTTACAAGAAAATTTTATGTCGTCGCCAGTTTTTCTTGTTCAAAAAATGAACGCATAATGATAGTCTAAACCAAGCTAAAGCCTAAAACAAAGATACATAGGCAGCACGCGCACACACACACACATAAAAGGATTTAACTACTAATTTTAAAATATGTATTATTTTCAACCATTAGAGGGCAACCTAACAAAGATCAATACTAGTATGAAGAAAGATTCAACAATTCTAAAAAAAGCAGCTATGTATACAGTCTATATATCAAGAAAAAAAGAAAAAAAAACCATAGATAAAATAAATGTCATTCTTGATGATTTTGATGTCAAAAGTTCTTTCGAAGATGATGAATATTTTTCTTGATGAGGAAGATGAGTAAATAGTTTTTTTAGAGAGGGACGAAGGTGACTGACTTTTTTTTGAAGGGGCAGATTTTGTTCTAGGATCCAAATTTGGCACATCATTAAATTTCATAGCTATTTTTGATAAAAACGGATATAGATACACTCTGAATAAGGTCAAAACATCTGAGTAAATAATATAAAATATGTATGTAAATAAAATATCTAGTGGCGTAATTAATGTATGCAATCTTTCTTTATATTTTCTGCAATATTCTATCCAAAAATTGGTTGAAATATATTCCCTATATAAATAAATGGCCAAAAATAGAGGATGAGTAAAGAAGTCAAGAGCTACAATTGAGGAGGAAAGCATTGAGGCTTTGAAGTATTTTAACGTAATTAAGCTCAAAATTAATTATGTTTGGAAGTATTTTAACGTAATTAAGCTCAATTTAAATTTTAAACGTTTTTACACTTTGGTGAGGAAAATTTTCATCATATTGTATTAAACTTTTTGTGAGGATTTAAGTGCCAATTTTTTTGATAAATTTGTTCTTTCCTATTATGAAGAAATTCAAAATCATCACAATATATATAAATACTAATGTGAGAAAAAAATATTTCACCACATTATGTTGTTTAATGTGAGAAAAAAAAATTCCTCACACTAAAGTTTAAAAAGGCGGGAGCAGTTTTCTTCCATTTTAGTGAGAAATTTTTCTCATCACATAATATTAAATTTTACTGTGAGGATTTGATTAATATTATGTGACAGATTTATCCTTTCCTCACAACTAATGAACAATATTATGAGGAAAATAAAAATCCTAACAATATACTATCTATAATGCGAGGAAAAAAGACTTCATCACGTTATCTTGTTTACTGTAACAAAATATAATTTTCTCACAATAAAGTGGTCAGAAATAATGACTTTTTTTGTAGTGACTATTAATTGCATTATTTGCATGCTGAAACTATAATGAAAAAATAAATTATAATGAAACTATTAAAAAGATTGTCAATTATTAATTAATCACGCAAATTCTTATTCTTCAAAATAAATCTTGAGACTACAATCTCATCCAACAATGTAAATATGGATGATAATCTTGACTGATGAATAGGAGAGCATAAAAAACATGCACAAATCAAAGTATATCCAATAATAATCTCCATGTGCCACTTTTGATCAACGCTAACTAAAGCAGGATGTAGGCAGATTAATACTTTACACTATTGCACCAACCAAAATAACAGAAGTTTGAGTTTAATATCAGCTAATGATGATGCCCAGAAGATAATTTAGAATAATGATAACACTGCTTATCCCCTCTACATAGAGTTCAAAAGTAAATCAACACAATGTATAGGTTCTTGATATATGTTTGAATGTATTATTGCAAAATGTCCTGTCCCACTTCAAATCCAACGAGAAAATCAATGACGTAAGTTGATCGCCAAACAAGACCCACCCACAAACTAGATCATATGATCCCTTAGGCAACAATGCGATTGTCAAAAGGGGAAGCCACAAAGAAAAATTTTAAAAATAAAAAACCGCAATAATTCTATGCACAATCTCATTTTGCTTCTTCAAGTAATATATGAAGAATCTTATCGTAAAAAAATTTGGCAGACAAAAAGAGGAAATAAATAATGCAAACAAACAAGGAATAAATATAGAAAGCAAACCACATGGTTATACATATATGTGTGTGTGTGTGTGTTCTAGAACAGCATTAATTTTTTAATTTGGACATTAACTAGTTATTAAACACTCACCCTGCCCAACATGATTTGAATATTCAGTTTGACAAATCAACAGTATAATTTATGTAGATTTTTTTATTATTATTTTGATAATTTGGATTGAAGTGAAAATTCAAATAGCAGCCCAGCAGCAAGTTCACGCGTTCCCACCGGTAACGAATGGCACCAGCCACGGGCTGTACGTATATCTGTAACAATGATGCATAAATGCTGTACCATTTCCCTATCTCATAATTGTATTATTCATATAATCATCTTTTAATCTTCTAATCACGATAAAGTTTGGGATATCCAAATTATACATACATACATACATATATATTTTATTAAGTTAATAAGATTTTTTAATTGTACAAAATTAAATACACAACTATCTTTATTTAAAATTCTTTTCACTATTTTATCATTTTATTTTTCACTTTTTTTAATTTATTATTTTTATTTGTGTTTCTTGCAAAATTTTCCTCTTTTTAAAATTTTTCAAACTTTCTTTATTTTATTATTTTAAATATTCTCTGTACTCTTAATTTTAATATTTTTACTTTTATTTTTATTATTTAAAATAAAATAAATTTATCATTTATAAATAAAACGATATAAATATAGTTTGTGCGACTTTTATTATTATTTATAATCCTAAGAGGAATTTGGATTAGAGCATAGAGCAGTCCATTTATATGAGACTGACTAAAGTGTAATAACATCATATATTTTTCCTTCATGCTTAAGAAACTAGTTTGGGTTACTTAGTGGAGGCAAAGGTAAAATAATGCCATGCTCTACGAAATTATCCTTGTTTTAGAGTGTTTTTTTTCTATCTTTTTCTTTTTGTTTTCTTTGAACACATTTAATTAATTTTTTTAAAAAAATTTTCTCTCTTTTCAAATTCTTTTGATACTTCTTTATTTTTTATTTTAATTTTTTTTATAATTTTACTAAATAATTTTATTAATATTATTAAAAATATAATAATTTTATAATTTATGAATAAATATATAGCCGACACCTTTCACTGATCCGAATAATGCTTGGAGCCATAAATTAAATGTGTCACGTTGACAAATTTATGTATGCACATGCGTGGGTTCATTTCGGGTGCTTGATGTCAATCCTTAGGCTTCACTCTCTGACAGTTGAGAAGCAATAAATGTATGAATGCTTAAACGAGGAAAAGTCAATAAGCCCTAGTCCTAAACGTTTAAAGTAAATGCACCACCACAAATTAAAGGAATAACCACCAGTCGATGGACATTGTCAGTGTTGAGTTGAAAATGTGGAGTAGATGTTGGGTTATGCTGCTCACCAAGCCAATAAGACTTGAATTATGGAGACGGCCAATCACATCAAACCACGTAAGATAAAAAAATCTTGGTGGATGAACCCTTTTGTCTTCATGTCTGTTTTAACAGTGGCCCACACCCAGTGGAAGCAGATTGTTACACTCCTCTTTCTATCTTATCTGATGCTGATACTTCATTAACATTTTCTTTATTTTATTGATTTTTCATCTCCTTTCACTCCACACCAATTCATGTATGCGATCAACATAAACATCCCACTCGGTCCTCTGTTTCTAAATTCTTATCCGTTCCTCTCTCTCACAGTTGTCGTCGTGCCATGTCTACCTATCCCCGTATTTATTTTAGTTGTGTTGTAATTACTTCAATCCTCAAAAATAAAATACAGATGGCACCATTATGCGTATCGAACTAAGCGAGGGATAAGAATTTCGAGGCAGAGAAATTGAGCTATATAGACATCCCTAGGCACTCAAAGTGAAAGTGTAAAAAAAAAAATAATTAAATATTAAAATTATAATATTTGTTCCAATTTTATCACCTCATACATTTACACTAAGCCAAACCTAAAATGAAGTACTTTCTTACATATATACGTGAATGTATGTACGTATTTATGTTTGTATGCGCAAGTGTGCGCGTGGTGAGGGATGCCAAGCGTAATACTTGCGAGAACCGGGAGGTTTGCACCAGGATCCTCACAAGGGCGGGGGGGGGGGATAAGGCTGGTGCAAGCTCCCGGAGCTCACGGGTATGACTCGGACAGCATGCGGTGGTCAGCAGTGGCAGCAAAGCCGCGGGGGGATGAACTTGTCAAGAGAGACGGTCCACTGTCATGTGAGTCTTATCAACTTGCTTGCTGGCATTATCTTCTACCCCACACTACCTACACGGCTCACAACATACACAAACTTCCCACTACGACTCTTTCGCAGAATTAACGCCTCTCCTAATCCCTCATCATGAATCTTTCCTACTTCCCCACCATCTCAAGGGTTGACCCACATCTGTACATCTCTACTTCTTATCTCAACCTCTGCAATGTGCAACCACTTTCTAGATTGGTTTTTTAATATTTCCAGAAACACAGAAATTATAGGGGAATCTCCTATATATATTCGACCTCTTCTCTCCACAATTTAGTTCACAATTCACACTTCTCTCTCTCTCTCCTTCTTTGATCTCTCTTGCTCTCTTGTTATCTGCCGAACTGTCGTTAGCTTTACAGAATCAACAGAAGGAAAAAATTATGGATGGAAGTAGCGTAGATGAAAGCACAACTAGCGATTCCTTGTCAGTGACTCCGGTGAAGTCCGAGCCACCGAAGGGCAATCATCCGGAGATTTTGTGCCGCGCCGGCAGCGGCACGAGCGTGATTATCGACGCGCTCGAAGTTGAATCGAGAAAGCTGCCGTCGTCGAGATTCAAAGGCGTGGTGCCTCAGCCTAATGGCAGGTGGGGAGCGCAAATCTACGAGAAGCACCAGCGGGTCTGGTTGGGCACTTTCAACGAAGAACAAGAAGCCGCCAGGGCTTACGATGTCGCCGCGCAGCGGTTCCGTGGCTGCGACGCCGTCACTAACTTCAAGACGGTGTCCGTCATGGAGGAGGACAAATTCGAGGCCGCTTTCTTGAATTCCCACTCGAAAGCCGAGATCGTGGACATGCTGAGGAAACACACGTATTACGACGAGCTCGAGCAAAGCAGGAGAAACTACGGCGGAAACAGGGCGGCGAAAGACGGCCTCTTCCGCTTCTGTAGCGGCGGCGACAGGGCAGCGAAAGCCCGCGAGCATCTTTTCGAGAAAGCGGTGACCCCGAGCGATGTGGGCAAACTCAACAGGCTTGTAATTCCCAAACAGCACGCAGAAAAGCACTTCCCATTTCAGGGCGGAAACAGCATGAAAGGGGTCTTGCTGAACTTCGAGGACATAGCAGGCAAAGTATGGAGATTTCGCTACTCATACTGGAACAGCAGCCAGAGTTACGTCCTGACGAAAGGCTGGAGCCGCTTCGTGAAGGAGAAAAACTTGCGGGCCGGAGACATTGTGAGTTTCCATCGGTCAACCACTTCGGACAAGCAACTTTACATTGACTGGAAAGCAAGGAGTAACGGATCCAATGTTGGGGATTCGGGCCGGGTCCAGCCCGTTCAGATGGTGAGGCTGTTTGGAGTCAACATATTTGAGGTTCCAAGAAGTGGTGAGGACGCCGCCGCCGCCGTACACAGTGGCGGTGGATGCGGCGGTAAGAGGATGAGAGAAATGGAGCTTTTAGGGTTAGACTGTAGCAAAAAGCCAAGGGTTCTTGCGTCGTGACACATCCTTGTAACTTCTTTGCTTAGTTGTAATAATTTGATCTCCTTTCTTGATCATGATCTTGTTTTTGTTGTTGAGACTGTTAAGGAAGTAGTGTAAAATGATGTTTTCTGATGGGAGAAGTGGAAGAGAAGGTGGTGGGGGTGAGGTGGTGTCAGTGCAAGTTGCAAAAGCAAGCTCACTATTGTACGGTAATCAGACAAAATGGAAAAAGGGTTGCACAAGAACTTGATTAGGCCAAATTTTGAAATGCGAAAACTGTCGCTTTTGTGTCTCTTCAAAGTTTTTAACTGCTGTCTGCAATGTTTTTTATGACTCTAGTATTGGTCATTTTTGTTTGCTGTCATGCTTCTGGAGTTTATCCCTTTTTCCAATAATATCTAGTAGGTACGTGTCCGGCTCACGAATTTCTCACATCTGCACAAATACATGTGTACGGTTGAGAATATCGAGGCGTGTAAATATTAATTTATGGAATATTTGAATCCGCATCTAGTGGGGCCAAAAATTCATCCGACAGGAGGGCAAATAATTAGAGCTAACTTTTCTGGTTGTGTTTGGAAGGGGGTTGTGGTTGGTGACGATGATTCGCGAGAGTTGCTTGGTTAAGATAATATATTTGATTGCAATATTTTTTATATTAAAAATTTTAATTTATTAAAATATATATAATATATTGTAATAATTAAACAATACGATAGTATATAAAAATTATTATTAGTTTTTAGAGTATAAATATAAATATATGTGTATGTGTGTATATATATATATTTAAGTATTGATTCAATTGTAAATAAATGTAATGATTAATAAAAAACTAATCAGTTATAAATGTAATAGAAAAATTTTGATTTTAATTTTGATTTTAATTTTAAAAAAAGTTGTTAAATTATATATTTGAAAATATAGTTAGGTAAGATTTTGGAAGATTCGAAGGTAGGTTCTAAACATAAACTTTAGTCACAGGAAAGAAACCTTTATGACCTATTTGGATGGGAGGATTTAGATGTAAGAATTTTAAATTACTTCAAATGAAAAAAAAAAATTTAATTTATCTTAATTATTAAAATCATAATTTAAAAAGAAAATTTAATAATTTGAAATTCATTATTATCTATACAACTATGATGAATTTATTGTTATGAATTTGAAATCCAACCCTTCAAATCCATTATTCCAATGCACTCCTAATTCTTTCCAAAAAATGCATAAATTAAATGACAAAAAAAAATTATACAGTTACACAATTTAAAGGCTTTTATTTAAGGATTTTGAGCTGGAGTTAAATAAATCTCATTTCCACAAAGGACTAATTATTATGTTTATTTTTTAAATATATATATATATATATATATATATATGTCCTGTATTGAAAAAGAAACCATGTGTGCAAAAGTCTTTGAACAACGCTTGTGTGCTATATAGCTTGGTGTGTACATATGTGATGATTATGATGACATGCTAATTAATTAAACAAATATAAGCACATCTAGCATTCTTTAGGTTAACCCACAAAAAGGCAAAATCGCAAACTAAATTGGTCGACAGAATTTTGGGGCACGGAATAGTCCTACTTTTGGGCGTGACCACAATATAATAAGAATCGTATTCTTGTAAATTGTTCGCACCCGAATGCGACTTGGATGGCAACTAGTTTTACCTTAATTTTAAAGTTCGGACAAACAATCATAACCCCACAGTTTACGGGCTTTATTGATACGCGTAGACAAACTCATATTTCTACAAATCATATATGACACACAATATATGCTTAGTAAGGATGTCCTTTGATCAATTTTCAACAACTAAATTTCAATTCTAATTTTTAGAATTTTGAGTTTTTCATTAAATTTTAAAATTTTATTGATTAAACTATTAATGATGCATTTAATGTTCCTTTTAACTTTTTATGTATAATGAAATATAAATTTAATCCAGTAATAGACACATTTTTATAAATTTTAAAGCTAAAAATATAGGCTATTGAATATATATAGAGAGGGGGGGGGGGGGGGGGGGGGTATAAATAAGTATAATATGCATCAAAACAACAGTTGTAAAAATTATTCTTTTACAGTTATGACCAAGTTTATTAAAGATATCTTTGTGTAATGAGATTTTAAATTTTTGTTGAGTTATTCTTTATTTTTTAAAATATTTTATTATTACAAAACGTACTTTTAACCTAGTTTATGCTATTGTTAAAAAAATTAACGAAGTAACTCTTTATATAAAAATAAAAATAAAGACAAATATAATAATAATTAATATTTTCTTTCTAAATCTATTGTAAACTCAATTTGAGCATATTTTAAACTTTCTATATTTATACATATATAAATATATATATCTATATATCCATTACTCACACAAATTATTTAAGTTATAATCATTTTGATATCTTAATTAGTGTAGTGGGCTTTTAAATTTTTGTTGAGTTGTTATTTATTTTTAAAATTTTTTTGTATTTAAATTATAAAACATATTACTAAATTAGTTAATGCTATTATTAAAAAAACTTGAAAAGTAACTCTTTGCATATAAAACAATAAAGAAAAATACAACATTAATTGATATTTTTTCTCACTAGTACTCAAGCAATTTTTCTAATTCTTAATCATTCATATATACAATACAAACTTACTCATTATTTAGTATGCTCTTATTAATTATTTTTTATCAAATATTATTTTCATTATCTTTCACTTTTTTAGATATTCTTTTTTAATTTTCATAGATAAATTTTCTAAATTATTTTTATCTTCCACCTTTCAATTAAATTGTTGTACCTAAGTTTTATTTTCTTAATAATTATATATTTTTTAAGCCTTCCATTTGAAAAAAATTCATAAATACAGGTTAAAAGAAATAAAAATTCATTTAAACTATAACTTTAATTCTGTAGGCCTGACTTTTTCAAATAAAAATTAGAAAATGTAAAAGTAAAATGTAATTGAAAAATATACAATAAATAAATTGATAGTTATTTTGTTGAATGAAATTTAAATAATAAAAAAGTCGTACAAGATAATTTTTTTTAAATATAATCACACTACATAAGATCAATTTTGAAATAAATTTTTTTTTAATAAATTTGAGTCATTTAATTTTTCCAAAACTATGATCTATCAATGCATATAAAATAAAAAAAATTTCAATGGAAATCCTAAATTTACAAAATTTAAATTTTCAAAAATATACATACTAAATTTTTTTTAAAAATGAAAATGAAAATATATAATTTCAATATTTATTTATTTTTACCATGCATATTTAATATGAGTCATTTAACTTTGAAAGACTACAATGTATTCATACATATATAATGAAACTAATTTTAATAGAAATCTTAAATTTTTAAAATTTACAATTTTTAAATAAGTTAAAATCATTAGATTTGTTAATATAAATTAAAATTTTATATTAAATAGTCTTTGAAACTCTAACTAGCATATTATTTGATTTAGGTAATTTGTTGAAAAGACTAATGTACATCAATAAATATGAATGTACTTAAAAGTAGCATTTTGAAAGATACAAAACATAATATAATACTTTTGCAAAAATTTTAATTTTAGATATAGTAGCATTAAAGGTAAATATGCAATTTTCCAAGTTAATATAATAAAGAAAATAAAAATTATAAAATATTAGAATAATTATGATTAAAAAAATATACATCACAAAACGAAAAAAATGCAGAAACAATAAATAAATTGATTTTTATTTTGTTGGATGAAAAAATATCATTATAAAAATTCATACACGATATTTTTAAAAAAATAAAAAACAAACTATATGAGTTCAATTTTTATATAAATATGTTTTTAATATGCAAAGTTAATATGAGTCATTTAATTTTTCCAAAATGTATAATAAAAACAATTTTAACAAAAATCTTAAATTTAAAAAATTTACATATTAAAAAATTCATCCATACTAATTTATTAAAAATAAATAAAAACCAAAGTATATAAGTTCAACTTTTAAATAAATTTATTTTTAATATGCAAATCTAATATGAGTCATTTAACTTTTTTTCAAAATTACAATCTACTTATGAATTTTAAATCATTACATTCATAGTTTTGAAGGAAACAAAACATTGTAGATTAAAAATCTGAGTTATAGTTTAGTATGGTTGATGTAGGAAAATATTAATGTCACATATAGTAACATTAAAAGTAAATATGTAAATTCCCAATGTGATTTAATAAAAATGCACAATTGGTCCATAACTATGTAATATAGTGTATCATGCGTGAGGTTAGTAGCACAAAATTTGCATACAAATGGGATTTGGCTCTCACTTGACCTGCTCCATTTCCAAACACCAGTGAAAATAAGGATATTGATCTATAATTGTGATATAGAATATTGATAATCACTTTAATATTCACTCAACATGACCAAGAGTCATTGTTGTCACTAGTATTATTCCTATGGGCTGTAATGTAAATGCAATCTAATTTGATATCCTCTTAACCAAAAATATGTCGTAGAAAACGAAAAATGAGCTAAAAATTAAATTTTTAAATTTCTTATAAGTGTAATATTTTACAATTTAATGACTTAAATGTAATAATGACATTAAATAACCAAAGTAGTTTATTTGGTCTATGATATTTAACCTTTAACCATTAGTAGGAATTCTTGACAAAAATTCGACATAAGTTTTTAAGTTTCTTACAATTATAACATTTTATTAATGTAAAATCTAAATTTAATAATAATATTAAATAAGCAAAGTAGTTTGTAGGGTCTACGCAATTTACGTTTTTGTAGAGGCTCTTGACAAAAATTTGACAAACATCATGCCTTTAATTATTACTTATATTTTATTAATTATTATAATATGTTTTCTTAAAAAAAAAAAACAATTCATGCCTTTTTTAATATTATTCAAATAATAACAATGTGCAATATTTATTTTGATAGTTATTTGATTTTTTTTAAATTTTATGAGTTTGATGTTAAACACTTGAAATTTTTTAAATCTAAGCATGAACGTAGTTAGCTTTTAGTATTTGTACTAAATTTTTAAAAAATGTTTGAATTGTGTTTGAATTTATTACATATATTTACATTAAAGTTTTGTAAAATGAGAAAATTGCATTTAATTTCCCATACATTTGTTTGAACATAATCAATATACTTTAGAAAATTTTATTATTTTTTATTAAGTTTTCATTATAATTGTGTAGAAAATATTCTTGTTTTATTAACAATTTTGTATTACAAAATTGAGCAAGAAATTGCTGGCTTTGCACGTCTTTTTGTCAGGTTCCTGAGGTGTCCTAATAATGGTTTGCTTTGTCAATTAGAATATTCCTTTTTGTTAAAATGCTACTGGAATCCATGGCCCAAACACCGCCCAGAACGTTATTATTGACGTAGGAATAAGGCCTAAAGTGGTAGCGGAAAACTATTGGGCCTGAATCAATATATTTTGGGGTCAGCTAGGGAAGTGGGCCCTTATAAGTAGCCTAGCCCAAGTAAACTTCGTCACGTATCTTTAATGGCATTCTGTTTCTTTTCCACTTTTGGTTATGCAATACATACGACCTTGTTAATAATTTCCTTTTTTTTTTTTTTTTAAAGTATTCGGGCACTGAGGAGGTTAGAAAGTACACATGTAGATAAATCAGGTTCAGAAATCCCAAACTCCTAATTTCCCAATACGATGATCCGGGTTTCACCAAATACACAGGCTATGTTTGTTTCCTTTTTTTTCTTTTCACTATTTATTACCACTTAAAAATATTACAAACCAAACATCACACCATAAACAATTTTATTCAAATTCAAAATTTTCTCTCTTTTTATCTTTTATAACTAACTAATAATTTTTTAATGATTATACTTATTCACAATTAACTTAACACTTATTCATATACTTTTCATACTCATATTTTTTTTAAGACTCTATAAACTTATATACTATCACATCATCCAATCATTCTTACATATTAAAATTATAAAAAAAAATATTTTTTTTACCCACTCAAATCTCACTAATCTAACATAATTTTTAATTCTATTCAAATCATCTAAATTTTCCTCCCCTATTCAAACATAGCCAGAGGAACAGACCAAAATTTAGGGACAACATTCGAAGTGCTAAACTAGAAGAATAAATCTTCATGCACGTTTGGAGGCAACAAGGGAATACGTAACAATATAAATTCTGATTTCACTTCGCGGGCGCGCACACGCATAAATATATGTTTGTCATATTTTAACCTCGTTGTCGTGCCTGAATTTTTAAGTCTACTCAGACATCAGACGATGGACCTCCACGTTCACCAGTTTTAGATTATTCAGCTAACACATATTATATATATGTATATGTGTATATAAGGTGAGATTTTTCTGTACCGGTAAATCTCGTATATATAAAATTTGGCATTGCTCAGATGAAACTGAGAAAAATCAGATGCTGTCTCTAGCCATTATTCAAGAAGGCACAGTCTGACAAAAAAAAAAAAAAAGGGTTTTTTAAGAGGTTCGTTCTTGCATTTAGGTCTTCACCTATTTTCTGCGTTCAGCCTCAGCATCTGCAAAATTTTGTCTCTCTGTCTCTCTCTGTCTCTGTGAATCCATTTACCTGTAAAGATACGGATAGCGTCGTGCAGTCACCATTAATTTCTTATACTTTATTATTTCCGTCACATCGTCTATAGTTCTATTTATAAAATTTCATCCATCCACGAATTCTAGAGGAGACATGGTTTGGGGTGTGTGTACAGATTGTCGTCGCATACAGCTTTCACTAATGATTTCCATGCAACCCGGAGCACCGCATGCTTTCCCTTCTCCAGCAAGCTCGACAATATTGCATGTAATAATCCAACAGCCTATGTTCCGTTTTCCGTTTTACCGTCCATTCCATCAAAATATCAATATTTTTAAAATACTATATTTCAATTCTCAATCCTCTTTTAAATTTTACAACCAAATATTTAACACATCAAAATTATCATTTAAATTCAAATTCAAATTTTCTCTTATATATATAATTATTTATTTATTTTTTAATTATTAAACTTATTAACAATTAAATCAATACTTATATCTATATAAACATACACCCAGGTTTATATATATTTATACTTTATAAATTAATTATTATCTCTACGTACCATCGTATTATTTAATTATTATTATTATTATTATTTATAAATAAATAAATTTAAATTAATAATACTATTCACCGTATAAAACTATTCTTTCAAATACACACTCATCCTGACGTATCTGTTGCCAAACATTATTCTTAACCAAAACACAACAACATGAACTGGTTTTGTCTTCAAGTTTGCGCTTTCATGTAGACTTGGAACAGTGGAACAGATTCAATGTTGTAATAAATCCAGTGGCAGCAAACGAATGGTTGGTGCAAATAGGAAAGCGCTTGTGTCTGCTGTGCTTAGGAATGCTATTATAGTCACCATCACAATCAGTACTTATACACGAATTTTGGAAAATTTGAATAGCCAAGATATCGTCAGAATCCTAACACCATCATCACGTAATTGACAATGAGGATGAGATGACTTTGATTGAATATTATTACATTGTTTTGCTCAATATTATGGTATATTTAATTCGTTTCACGGAGGGAAAAATGAAAGAAAAATGGTTTATAGAGAGCCAGCTGGAGATAAATGCTTGACCAACCATTTGGGCAAATATTTATTTGCCTCGACGTGCTTGTCACCTACAGTTTTCTATGCAGAAAAGTTACTTACGGGTGTGTTTGGAACTCAATTTTTAACTTTAAAATAAAAATTTATATTTTATATTATCAAATATATAATTTAATAATATTTTCATTCAATTTTCAATTTAAATTTTTTTGCTCTTATATATAATTAAATAATTATTTTTTAATTATTAAACTTATTCACAATCAAATCAATATATATATTATATATATTTACATTTATTTTTATTTATACCTTATAATATAATTACTATCTTTATAAATTATCACATCATTAAATTATTATATATTTTATACATATATTTAAAAAAATTATATTATTTATTTTATTAATATATTTTGTTCAAATATATTATTAATGTCAACGTAGCTCCTATAAAACATTATATCAAAACTAAAACCTCTCCCTCAAACATAGTCCACGAGTTTTTCTTTTTTTTTTTTCCTTCAATTTTTTTTGTCACTCACATATTATTTGCATTCGTCTCTTACGAAGTTGACGACAATATCGCACGGAGTACCATGAAAACGTGTTTTTGCTATTACAAAGTCGTGAGGTACTATGTTGTGTTTCAGTCCAGATATGGCGACATATCTTAACCCTTGTTATATATACATATAAAAAATAATGAATATGTTTGTTTTTAAAATTGAATAAATTGAATGTGTATTTTTAGGTGTTGTTTTGAAAATAATGTAAAATAAAAATATAATAAAAAGATAAAATTTAAAAAGTATAATGATAAAGTATGTATATGTTTTTGGGCTCCAAAATTACAAAACAAACATTGCCAACACTTATTTATATGTATGCACACGCGCAGGCACACACATATATAGTAGTTTTTCCACATATTTAATTCTTTAATTTCATATGGAAATGCTGGCATTTTATTATGAAAGGAGATAATCATGGTCTCGAAAAACATTTTGTATATAGAGCAGTCAAAGCTTTTTTTTTTTTTTGTTATTTTATTTGAAGATCGTTGTGGTTATTTTTACTTTTATTGTTTTATTGTTATTATTCTTATTATTATTAAAAAATGAATATAAACCCATGGCCTCTCCACGGTATGGAAAAGACGACGTCACTTAATCTACCTTTTCTGTAAACTTAAGTTATTCAATCATTGACTGTGTTGAATTCTTTGTTGATATATATCGGAATTCATGCTGTACAATTGATTACTTCACTAATTAAGTTAAATTATAATAATGAACTGTTGACGTAAAATAGAAAGCTTCAAAATGTAAATAAAGCTTGCCCATTTTAATTATAAGGACTATATAAACTAGTACTCAAGCACACTCAATGCATATGCAAAAGAAAATATATATATAATTACAAATCAAGCGTATGGAAAAAGGTTCGTCTGAAATTAAAATTGCAAATTATTGTTACACGTTAAATTTTTATTTTTATTATATATATATTTCCATTACATTGTATAAATGTTTTATTTTATAAGTTATATTATAGCAAAAATAATACGCTTATGTATGCTTTCTATATAGTATAGATATATGATTAAGAGGATGTTTAAGTGAATTTACCAAATATTTAAAAGCTTATTAGATATTTTAAATATTTGGTAAAACTTTTATGATATGAATCCACAGCTTCCGAATAATAAGATATTGGAATCATAGAAATAAAAACTAATCCTAGAAACTTATAATTAAATACCAAGACATTAATAGATTTATTTGCATGTTTCAACTATATAAATTAATTATAACAACTGCCAAAATTTGACAAACTACATAACTTAATTTATTTAATTTAAAACATAACCTAGCTGGCAAGATCATTGAATGAATGTCGTCTAACATCTAACATAGATTTATTTTGTATGATTTGATGATAAATGAATTCCCATCTGCTATTTATATTTAAGTTGTGGAACTCAATTTCCTGGAGAAAAAATTAAATTGATTCTCTTCATTTTATAAAACCCGTGTGTGTACATTGCAAGAATTGAAGCTGCTATTAATGGAAACTTAGTAGTGTCATAAATGTGACCCACTCCTTTATTGAAGTGGAAGTTGAAATCACATGTTATGTCACATTGTTATTAATCTAGTGTTTGTAATAATCTGTGTAGATTTGATTCCCCATGAGAATAATTGATCTTTAAAGAACCAAAAGTGAACATGCGCATGCTATAAATTCACATTGGTTTTGTTTGAAAGGAGGGTTTTGGTAGAAGATATGTTTGGTGTGAGTTGTATTGGAATGATTAATAAATTTAATTGTAAGAATTTAATATTTGAAAATTTTAATTTATTTTAATATATATATATATAATATTATAATGACTGAATGATGTGATAGTATATAAGAATAATTATTAATTTTTAAGGTATAAATATGTATAAATGTATGTATAGATATATGTTTTAATTTAATTATAAATAAATATAATAATTAATTAATTATAAATATAAGAAAGAGAAAAGTTAAATTTAAATTTAAAGAAATATTTGTTGAAATGTATGTTTAGAAGTGAAGTTGGGTAAGACGTTGAACTAGGCTACAAACATAGCAATTCCGTTCATTGACATTGATAGTGTCACTTTTTTTCCCTATGGTAAAATTTTAAAGGAAGCAAGCCCTTTCCCCTGTTGCACTGTTAGTTCAGCATCTTCTGAGTTAGCTAGCCTATCAGGTTGTCCAATCATGGCAATAAAGTGCTCATGTATCTCTGACTAGGGAGAAGAAAAGGAGAAGTGAAATCAGACTTTGTTAAAATATTTTGGATGGAGATTTTTGTTAAACATATCGTCTGGTAGGATTTGTTTTAGAATAAATACTATATTTGAATGAAAATTTGACTGATGAATGTGTGATTCATTCGAATATATGTTTAAAATATATAATAATTGAATGATGTAATAATATATTTAGATAATGATTAAATTTTAGATCATAAATAAAAATAAATGTGTATATGTATTAATTTAATTATAAATAATGATAAAATTAAAAAATTAATTAATTAATTATGTATTATAGAGAAAATTTTGAATTTAAATTTGATTAAAATTTTGTTGAATAGTATGGTCGATAGTTTAAAATTTAAGAGAATATCGTAAAATTGAAAATTGGATCTATATATGATGTTGAAACCTAATTATGAAGACTTGTGTATAGTTTAATTACGCAATAAACATTTTGAATAATTGATGCCCGTCCTTTCTACTCGCCTGTACTATAAATCTTAAACGAGAGTTGGAAACATAAAATTTTTAATAACCATTCTTCAAATTAAAGACAAAATAACATGGTTAAAACTTTCATGTGATGGAGATACTTAATTCAACATTAACTGCAATATACAGCCTAACACCTTCCATCCACATATCTCCATCACTTTCTACTTTAATAACAAAAGTGGAAAACAAAAAACCAGTGATCAATTAGGGCATTCTCTCCTGGGGTTAACCTTGCTCCCTGTCCACATGCAACTCTTATGATATATCACCATACCCTCTCAAACTACACACACACACACACAATGTGTATGTAAATGAGGCCTGAGCTAGAAGGAAAGGGAAACACAGAGAAAGATCGGTTGGGAAAAAGAGTTTGAAATGACACCATCTAGTGCTGGTGCACCTTTCTATGCATTTTTCTTCCCCCTTTCTCTAATTTGCCTGTCCCTTGTCTCCTTCACATACAAGCACATCCAAAAAAATCCAACATGTCCATCTCTCACCACTCCACGTGCGCGCACGCACGCACACACACACACACACACACAATATAAAATCCCTTTCTTACATAATACAAGATCTGATAAGTGGCGACTGAATCAATAATGCCCTCACTCCCAAATCTAATATCCCTACACCCTCCAAAGCTCTATAAATATATAGCTTTTGTTTAGCCCCCAAAATTATTGTCTATCCTCAAAACCTGAAGTATAATATATTACCGGTGTGCAGACTCATTCCTTCCTATACAAATCTTCCAGTGAAAGCTTCTGCACTATGGAAGCGGATGAAGAAGACGATGACTGCTCCACTTTGCTCTCTCTTGGCCCCCCTGGTCTACTTCAGCAGCAGAAGTACCACCCCAGCTTCGCTGGGTACAAGCAGGCGCAGGATTTGCAAAACCCTAACGACGAAAACGGTGTGACTGTGGCTCTTCATATTGGCCCACCGAGTGGCTCTGCTTCATTAACCGTATCAGAAGGAAACCCCAGCGAAATTGCGAGTCCTGGAGAAGGACAACACTGGATCCCAACCCCAGCGCAAATCCTTGTTGGCCCTACACAGTATTCTTGTCCCGTATGCAGTAAAACTTTCAACAGATACAACAACATGCAGGTCCCTGATTGCATAATCTTCATCAATCCGTATGCCAGTTTTTCTTCAATTTTTTATTCTTTTGTTAGGTTCCTTCTACATTTACAATTGCCCCTTAATTTCATTTCATCCCAGGAAACTTTACTGGCATAATGCATCTATACAACTGACAGGGCCAAATTAGGGTTATAATTTGTATCCCTGGTTCTAATTTGAGCTTATCTCATCTTCTCCAGGTGTTTCAGTTTTTGTTGCTTATTCTACCTTATGAAGTTCTTATTGGTTCAACACAATGTAAATTAAGGAGTAGAAAGCTATAAAAATCAACAGAACGCAGCTATATATATAGCTAATCATCAGCAGGTGTTTTCCTTCTTAATTGCGGTTGCACTTTGTATGCTCGTTATAGTATACTAATAGCTGGTAATGTGAAATCTAGCAATTCTTACATGGCACTGTCCAGTTAAATGGTCTATAAATCTTTTTCTTGCTCCCCTAATTTTGTCTGCGCGTAGATGCATATGTGGGGGCACGGCTCAGAATACCGGAAGGGCCCGGAATCCCTGAGGGGGACAAAACCAGCCTCCTCAATGCTGAGGCTCCCATGCTACTGCTGCGCGGAGGGGTGCAAGAACAACATAGAGCACCCGAGATCGAAGCCGTTGAAGGATTTCAGGACACTCCAGACGCACTACAAGCGCAAGCACGGCACGAAACCCTTCGGCTGCCGCAAGTGTGGCAAGCCCTTCGCCGTGCGGGGGGACTGGCGCACCCACGAGAAGAACTGCGGCAAGCTCTGGTTTTGCATCTGCGGTTCGGATTTCAAGCACAAGAGGTCGCTCAAGGATCACGTGCGGGCATTTGGGCAAGGCCACGCGCCGCACAGTGAGAGCTTGTACTCGTACGATCCTGCTGGAGTGGATGAGTTAGAAGAGGAGGAGGACAATCATGGATAGAAAATGGAGGCTGCAGTGGTGCACTAATCATCGTCAACACATGTGAACCTTTGGTAGTACTTAGTATCATTTTTTTTGCTTACCAACCGGATTGATTAGTGACTCTTTGGCATTTAGTGTGAAAGCCATGGTTCTACGCATTAATGTTCGAAGTGGCAGTTCAATTAATCACGATCTGATAAAGTCTGTTTTCAAATTCAAATATATATATTAAGAGAGAAAGCGAGAGGGTACACATAGCTTTGGTCAAGTGAATTCAGTCCACCGATACAAAAAATGGCAGAACCAGCAGACATGTCCGCAGTGTGGTACAGTCTCAGAGTCCACTGTTCTTTACCTTGCATTTTGCCATAGATTTTTTTCACACACACACACACAGAGAAAAGTTTCTTTCCCTTTCTCTCTCTCTGTCTCTCTCTCTCTCTCTGGGACTGGAACTACTAACACTTTGATGGAGCCCTTTGTCAGTGGGTAACAATGGACCACTGGAAGTTTCTGTTTTTGGGTTTTCACCCAAAGGTTTACCTTTAACCTTTTCAGACCAACAACAAACAGATACTACATAACATGTTGCAGAACCACTGTGCTTACTTTCTTTAGCCCTAATACCAACAACACTCATCTTGTGCATGGCTTACACTTTGTACAGTGTCACCATTCTGCCAAGGCCTTCTTGGCTGGCTTTTTTTGCCCTCTCCCTGTCTTTATTGTCCTTTTGTTTTGTTCTCATCCCTCGTTGTTTTTTTGCCTCTTCTGGCTCTTTGTTTGTGTGCCACTTTCATATTTGTCTATATATATGCAAATTGATTGATCTCGGCATGCATGCATGCATCAATCTTTTTGCACTTTTTTCCTTCTTCTTCGTTTTTTATACATCACCCTGATTATATCACTCACATCTACCAATATCTTGTCTGTCCAGATTTCTGCATTCGTGATCCAAAATAGGTGCGGAAATATCTCCAAATCTCTGCCTTTATCAGACTTCTTAAAAAGGCCAAGTTATACATATAGCTTCAACTTATTAGCCGAGGAACAAAGAAACATAAGGAGACAGAGAGCAGAAAAATGGGATTGTGTTGTAGGGTTTTTGAGTTGGTTCTCTGGTTAGAAAGACATGCAGTGGGGTTCACATTTGACTTTTGAGTTCGAGTGCCATAACACCATTGAAGTAAGAGCTGAAAAGGGAAAAGAAATCAAATATATATTTCTGAACTTGACAGTCTTACTGATCTGGTGATAATTATCTATGTTATGTTATTTAGGTCAAGCTGTTTCTTTTTTCTAATACTAACAAGAAATATATTTTTAGAAGTAGATTATATTGATTTATGTGCAAATTATAAAGCATTTGATGAAGATCCAGAAAAGGAGAACTAACAAAATAAGATGTATAGTATGTCAATTTTAATAGATGAATGAGATAGTGAGCAAATATACGCACAATATATCCATTATACTAAAATAGACCATTTATGCTTTTACTGGTTGTCCATTAATTCACACTTATATAATCAACTTTGCTCAGAGTCAATTAATCAAACTATTTGTATCATGTTTTAAATAGACAATTTAAAAATAGGTAAATAAATAAAAACAATTCAATCACATAAAACATGCATAATTATTAACACTTGCCATATTATGCTCAATCTAAAGAACAATTAATCGAATTTTCTTTGACTTTAATAGCTACTGTAGTAGTTCTTATTTAAATTGACTTCTGTGTATGAAATTCAGTTATGTTATGTCTAGGAGTTAGTATTCGATGATCAGGGCAACAAGTAATCTCTCAATAATAGTTTCAAATATTAATATTTCAGCTATTAATTTCGAATTATTCAATCATTAGTTTAACAAAATTTAGTGTTATTTATTATTTTGCTGATATAATAATCAAATTAATCTATATAAAATTTACAATTCCAGTTGGACTCAAAAAAACAGGAAAAAGGAAAATGCATACGCCCTATATACTTTTAAATTTGCCACATGCATTATTTTATATTGAGTGGTGATTATATAAACATATGATTATGTATTAGTGAAAATATAAAGATGGAAGAAAAAAAAATGATCTACTGGAACTACTTAAAATTCACCCAAGTGACATAAAAGATTCCATCTTAATTACAGTCTATTTGACCTGGACAGAGTGCTCAAGATTGTGACATCAGAGCTGACACAGCGAAAGAAGGTGTTGTAGATGCTTATCTAATTATTTAAATTTAGGACAAGATTGTCATATTTTTTATAATTTTAATCAGTTGGTGTACTTGCACCAAATATAGCATCTACCACAAGGATGCAATACGGCTCAATTTGAGCACAATGTCATTAATGCCGGAGACCAATTGGAAGAGGAGCGCGCGCGTGTATTTAATTTATTTCACAGTACTTATATTTAATATTAAATCAATAAATTATGGCCCCATTCATTGATGGGCTTAGTTTCAGTTTTGGAATTTGTGGAAGAAAACTTCATATAAGTACAGCTAAAGAAAAAGGGAGCGTGGAAGTGTGGGATTTGAAAGTGAAGTCTCGGTCAAGACTCTTCAAACCAAATGATTCCTCTGTTTAAGGTTAAATTTTGGTTAGGACAATAAATTATTCGTGTTTAATTACAATTTCTTAACATGAATAATTCAAACTGGTAGAGTTCAACGTCGATGGTCCATTTGTCTAGTTATTTCAAGAAATTCAACTACATTTGAATATGATTATTCTGATTGAAAGAAAATGCTAGGAATACCGCTGCAATTTCCCTTTTTCCTCCAATTTTTTCCCACAGAATAATATTCAATTAAATTAAAATAATGAAAATTTTGGTGGTTATTGGGCTATGCTTTGAAGGTGCCACCGTAATAGTAGTCTGGCCCAGACTTTATATATTGTTGGAGATGGGCTTTGCCCTTTGTCTGGTCCATTTCGCGTGCCTTTTTTGAAAACTAAGAAAGACTGAATAAATGTAAGTAATTTCCAGCCCACCATGCGTGAAAAAGCCATGGTGTCGAGCAATGATTCGTGCGTGCAAGGCACGACAAAATAAAGAAAGTCGATGAGACAGACCTCGCCTAATCCTACGCGTCGATCAGGCGCGTGGTACTTGAAGGTTCTGTCCGTGTTCCTCGTGATTCTAACTAATCTAGAAAAGTATATTCCAAATCGCCCAACGTTGTCCGGAGGAAAGAAGGTGCGATTACAAATTTAGCCCTTCATTCTTCTTTTGTGTATGTCCGTCTTTATTTATTTGCATTTGAGTTTTTTGAAAAGTGTATAAATATAAATAATTCTAATATGATGGCGTACTAAATATTGTCCATTCATGAGATGTTGTCGACTTGAGTATGATATTTTTAAATTCCAAACAATCGTTAAAACTGTACCAATTTGTTATATTACGAGTTAAAAAAATTAAAAGGCCCTCCAATGAAATTCACCGCAAAAAAGAAAAAGAGATAGAGAATTAAAAGAAATAAAACAACGCTTCTTTCTATTTCTAAGTCAAAATGTACCGTAACAATTATTTTACAAGAAATGAAAAAAAGAACAATATTAATTAACTCATGATACAATATCGTGTATTCCTCGTAGTCATTGTTTGCCTTTTGATGAGAGTAGAAATAATGGAAATTTTATTTAATGTGAAAATTATGTTTAATTTTAAAATTTTGACAAAGATAAAAGTTTGAGTTTCTTTGAGTCTTAATAGTTAACTACGAATCTTCATCAAAATTTCATGCGTTCATACCCTAATACACTTTTAGGGTATGAATGTATGAAATTGTGCATATATATATACATATATATTATATTGGTACTACTTCTTAATTATGAATAGATGCGATAATTTAATTTAAATAAAAAATTTGAATTACATATTTGTTTTATTAAAATTTTAATGAATATTAAACGCATAAAAAATAAGCATAAAAGCATTTTAATTGAAGGAATTATGACTATGTTTGTTTCGGCATTATCTATTATTTGTTATTATTAAAAAATTTTACAATCTCTTATTATTTTATAAATTTTATTTAAATTTAATATTTACATCAAATCAACACATGTTTATACAATTTTAACAAAAAAAATATTTAAAAACACTTATTTTTATTTTTTTATAATTCATAAAATAAAAACATTCAAAAATATCCACTAAAATTAAACGTAGCCACAAACCCAACATGTCCCATAAAAGTTTGCATCGGTAGATAAAATCACCACGTGGGTACAATCGAAAGAAGCTACGACACGGGAGGGGCAGAACACAAATGTATGGACTGAGAAAGAACTAGATAGCCCTCGATCTTATCTACATCCGACGCGTCATGTCAATGCCAGCACACACACACGCGGAATAGTATCCCCGCTCGAATATTCAACACCGCTCAAAGCCCACGCAAAACCCACCATCATCAGAGATTCGTCTGTCCGCGACGCCACGACCTCGACTTTCCCTCGTTTTCATCCAACCTTCAATTTTCCAATCAGTATTCCCAGTTTGTAATAATAATATTTAATCATTATCGTTATTAGACTGTAGTGATGAAGCATAATCTAATAATAATAATAATTAAATAAATAAATTTATGTTTTTATATATCCAACTATAAATAAACATGTCAAAACACTAAAAAAATCAAGCTCCTAACTCCTAAGTGACATATGTTTTTCTTGTTTTTTTCCATTAGATGATTCCACTTAGATCCCTTTATTCCCCGTTTCTTGTTTATCTTGTCTTCGTATCCTTTCTCCTCTCCATTTATTTCCTGGTCCCCAACCGACTTCAAATTTTAACTCAAGTTCTGATTTTTGTCAAGTCCAGGTGAAAGGGAAATATGGTACAAAACAGCGTTGCAAATTGATGAAAGATGATCATCAACAGCCATAATCCCAGTGATCTTTCAGACAAAATGCAGAAGGAATCTCAAGATTATGTCGAGGCATTGGAGGAAGAATTAAGAAAGATACGAGTTTTCCAACGCGAACTCCCTCTTTGTCTAGAGATTCTCACACAAGGTACATGTGCTGTATCCCTATTTTATTTTATTTTTTCTGTATTCACAACTTTGGAAGCTTTTTGTGGAAATATGTGGATGAATATTTGATGGTTTTGTACCTGTGGGATTATGGTATTTTGCAGCAATTGAGACATGCAAACAGCAGTTATCAGGGACAACAACTGCCGAGTACAATTATTTGCCCGGGCAATTTGAGTGTCACTCCGAGCAGACGTCCAGCGACGTCCCAGTTTTCGAGGAGTTTATTCCCTTAAAGAGGGCTTCGTCTCGTCATTCTGACGGTGAGGAAGAAGAGTCCGGAAAGCAAAGGAATGAGATCAGTCCTGGAGGGGATCGAAAGAAATCGGACTGGCTTAAATCTGTTCAGCTCTGGAATCAAACCCCAGATCCCCTCTCTATAGAGGTGACCTTACACAACTTACATACTGTCTGTCGGTTTCCGTGAATTATGCCTCGTTTGGTTGATTTGGATAAAGATTTGATCTTCTTTTGATATTTTGGTTTTAGGATTCGGCTAGAAAAGTTGCTGTGGTGGAGGTGAATGGAAACGGCGGCGGCGGCGGTGCATTTCATCCCTTCGAGAGAGAGGGAAATGTTGGCGGTGGTGGTACTCCAACGGCCCCTATGCAAGAGCCCATGAGCAGTTCAGTGCCACCGGCATCCACCAGTTCCACGGCGGAGACAGATGGCGGAATTAAGAAGGCAGAAAAAGAACTGCAGTCTGAAAGAAAGGCCAGGCGATATTGGTCGCCTGAGTTGCACAGGAGATTCTTGGAAGCCCTTCAACAGCTCGGCGGTTCACATGGTATGAAGCTGAATCAGATCTTGACTTTCTATGATTATAATTATTTCCTTATTTTTTTAAAAAAAAGATGGGACTGGATTGGCGTCTGATTAATGTTGTAATTGATTGGATTGCGCAGTTGCTACACCGAAACAAATCAAGGAATTGATGAGGGTCGATGGGCTAACAAATGATGAAATTAAAAGTCATTTACAGGTTCGTGACCGTACCTTTGATGATATCTCCCATGCTTGTCGTTCAATGATCAAGATGTTGATTTGGCACAGGAAAATTTGTGCAGTTTTCCATGGATAAGATTCTTTTTGATTTGGTGCGTTTTCACTGGGGTCCCACATGGCTCTCATGGATGCATATGATCATTTTGAATGCATCACAGTATCATCTTAAGTCATCTTGTGAAGATATTGAATAATTAATGATATGATTAGATCTTTAACTTCAGAAAATATAAAGAACCAACATAACATTAAGAACATAAAGCTTAAACATGACATTCTATTTGACACCATAAAAATTCAATTACATTTTTTGCATTAAAATCAAAGCATCCATGGTGCAAACACAGTGCCATGATTTGGAGAGTACAGACTTTCATTGGTCGAAAAGACTAGTTGATTTAATAAGGGGAACAGTAAGAATTCTAATGAAGCGCTAACATTTGACAATATCATCACACAACACACTGATTCTTTTCTTACTCGTGTAGAAATTTCGCCTGCATACGAGAAGACAAAACCTCTCAATTCGCAACAACAGCATTAACAATAACGCACAATCACCTCAATTTGTTGTTGTGGGAGGAATGTGGGCGCCACCGGAGTGTGCTGCTGCAGTGGCTACAACCACCACGTCCGGGGAGGCAACCGGTGTCGCCACCCCTAAAGGAATCTACGCCCCGGTGGCTACATTGCCATTCCCCCCACCCTTCCAAGATGCATCAGCATCCCTTAAACAAAGACAAGAGAAGGAGCCATCACACTCCAATGACAGAGGCCGCCGTGGTGAAGGCGGCTTTCAGTCATATTCCCCGGCCTCCTCCTCCTCCATGCAACCACCACCGTCTCGCCGGCTTTCCGATTTTAGTTTCCCCGGCCTGAAACTTTGTTGAATACTCACCAAGGCTTCTTTTGAGCGCAGTTATATAAGAAAATGGAATCCATTTTATACCCTTTTGGTTAGTTTTCTTTTCTGTTATTATACATACCTCATTAGTATTTTGGATCTTACATAGATTGGATGCACGCACTTGACAGTGAGAGCTACAGCTTCTTCTCATATGAAGCGTTTGCCTACACTAAAAGAAATCATTGTTGTTCTTTTAATAAACTAGAATTATTTTATAAATTCAAAAAAAGTTTTGAATTAATCTTTAGATTTTTGGATGAGTGAATCAAAATATGATTTGTTTCGAACTCTCGTAATTTAATTTTATGTATGCATGTACGAACGTGTGTGTCTGTGTGTCTGTGTGTGTTCTTCTCAATACGCAACTTGATAACAATGTTTATTTTTGAGCCCTCTTTTGTTATTTACGATCGATTAATTACAATTATTGTTTTTATTTATTTTGTTAATTTTGATGTATGATCACAACTAATTTTACCATACTACTACTAGATAATAAACTTTAATTGATATGCAAAATACTCGTAAAAATTATTTGCTTCCTCCCTTTTCAAATGCTTTGAATCCAAAGTTTACGAGATTTAAAAGCCAATAAATTTGACAAATCCCTCCCATTTTCTTCACGATTGATGCACAGAAAATTACTTGGATAATCTGCATGACTGATTGTCAAGGTCTTTTTCATCACTTGAAAAGTCTCGAAATCATTGCACAATTACTGAGTATTACCGGGATTCTTTAATCTTAACAATACATAATTAATTTATACTAGTAAAATTTCCACACTCTACTATTATATTTTAATAAAAAATAAATTATTTAAATATTAAAAAGTATAAAGAATATTTAAAGTAATAAAAAATTGCACAAGCATTTATAAATTATAAAATTATTGCATTTTAATTAATAAAAATAAGATTTTTTAAATATTTTAAATAAAAAAATAAAGAAACATCAAAAGGATTTGAAAAAAAAATTTGAGATAATGTACAAATAAAATAAGCAGTTAGAAGAATAAAATATATTTAAAAAATTAAAATAAATTGTGTAATTTTAAATTGTGCAAAAATAATTATTAATTGGAAAGGGAAAATTGAGAATGATGCAAAGAATACAATAAATAAAAAAAATTTAGAGAAAACATAAATGTAAATTGTAAGTGTTAGATGAGAAGAAAAGAAAATAAAAGAAAGAATCAAAGAACTTGACATAAAGGTAACGGTGGAAATTCACTTTGTACAACTACAAATCCTTTTTGACATAATAGTATAGTATAAATAATAATATAGAATTAGTTAATTTGCACACTCAATGCCCCAATTATAATAATTTGAACATATTTACACATACATAAATGTATAAATTTTCCCAAAAAATTAGGTAGTGACTTTTGTTAGTTTAATAATGATATTTTGATAAATGAGCATTAATATGGACATGATAAACAAAAATGTGTTTTAGTTTTAAAAAAAAAAGTCATTTATTCCTTTAACATTTATCCAATTCATATATAATATGATAATAAGGACAACAACAAGATTACATTATGTGTCAGCTAAAGTTTGAAGTCTAGGGGATAAGAGTACAGATATAGATATGTATATAATATTAATAAGCATCGATGGCATTGGTCGAGTGCATTCTTTGTTTCTTGATACCATCGTCCAGCTAAGGGGAGGGGAGAAAGATATCCTGACCCCGGCAAGAATCTTGCCTTCTCTATGTCTCTGTGCTATCATTTAATTGATCATTAATTTAATAATGATAATAATTCAAAGATGGTATTGGATGCTTTTGTGAGCCACTACCCTATTCATTTTGGATAACCTAAACACAAAAAATTAATTAATGTAATGATTATTGCCGTTGTTGTTGATAATTAAATTACAATATGTTTTATTTTATCTTTTAACATGATCCGTCCCTTTGAGAAATTAAGGGTTAGCAATTCCGGCTAAAACAAGGCATAAATTTTATTTTACATTTGACTTTGAAACACTAAAATTGATGAATAAGAGAATTAAAGTATTTTGGTGTGTACATACAAGTTGTTTGCATGTTGAAGTTTGTTTCGCCTCCATTTTAAATAAATGGACATTGTTTTTAGCTTATTCCAATCAATTCAAGGATTTCTAAATCAGATTGACACCCATAAGATAGGTTGCACGTCATGTAAATTAATTTGAGCAAGTGGACAATCCACGAGGACTATTATCATATTTTAGTCATAATTGAACCTAAATTAAACCGAATGTGGACATCCTGACCTCATGATTAAGTGGTCTGGGGTGCAAAATGTGGCCCTCGGAGTGCAAGTTAGGTCGATGACTCTTGGAAGTTATTTGAAGTATAATTTAGTTTCAAAAATAGTTTTAAAAAAGACCCATTGGGGTATATAAAATTTTGGATCTTCAATGTTTCTCATTAAAATTATTTCCGTTATTATATTCATTTTTCAATCTTATAGTTTTTAGCATTTCAGTTTAGCTACATTTTGTTCCTTTTTAGACCAAAACAATACTAAAAATGCGTCATGTGGGGATCATGCGGCATGCTTCTAAGGGACTAAAATGATAATTTTATAAAGTTTCAGGGACTAAAATGAGACATCAAATTTTGAATTGACACGTGACATGATCTCATATGAACTCTTTTCGATGGCGTCTTTAGGTTGAAAGTTCATTAAAGATGGTTGTTTGGCAATATTGAATAAAATTAAATTAAAATTTTGACCAAATATTTGGTTCGTCAAGTTTGTGTGACGAATTTTGAATTTAAATTTTCGATTTGCTTCAATAATTTATTAAAATTTTCAATATATTTAACTTGATATTTTGATAAATCGGTTTTAAAAAAATAAAAACTACAAAATTTGCATTCAAAACTCCAAATTTTTTTTGTTCAAACAATTTGGAAATGAAACATTCTTATTTCAATACTTCATTTATTCAGTTTAATTTCTTTGAACATTAAAATGATTCAGTTGTCGTGAAATATTTTTATTTAATAGATATATGAAATGACATAAAAATTTGAAAAAAATAAATGGAAGACTAAAATTTTTAAAAAATAATCATGAAAGGAATAAACATCAAAATATAAATTTCAATATCCAATTAATTTTTTATGTCAGAGTAAAAAAAAAATGATACCAACTGAATGCTAAATTTTTAATGTAATAAAATATTAAAAATCAAGAGAAACATCAAAATTAAAAAAAAAAAAAAAAAAACTTTATAACGAATATTGAGTTGAAATTTTGATCAATACATTGAATTTTCAGTTTTAAGACAAATTTATCAAATCACACACCACTCCCCCGTTTAATAATGCTTATCTTTCCATGCCAAACATTCAGCGTATAAAAAGGATCTGTGTTCTGTTAACCACCTCGAATTATTTTTTTTAATATCCATTATGGGCGGCTCCATTATTAAATTTGCTCCAGAATGTTACAAAAAAATAATTAGCTTAACATAGATGTATCAGCACAATCCCAACGAATATTCTCACACGATGAGTCAAGGGGTTCGATCTTTCAATTTGATATGTATTCTTTGGTTTGACCTTGTGGCCCATTCGATCCATCAATTAATTTTTTTATTTCGTGGAAGACAACATGTAATAAGTGCACGTCCTGTTGCTTGCAATAGGATAATTAGTAAAGTATTTGTCTGCTCTTTGACAAATTTCACGGATATTCCAAAGATATTCATAATTCAGTCATACATTAACATTAGGTATGATGTATACTAAAATCAAATTCTTATTGGGGAAGTGTTGGTCAGTGAACGAAGCTAAAAATTTTAATTAATTAGGTTGAATCAATCATGTCGCACTTCTTGCAGACAGAAAATATTCAAAAAAAAAAAAAAAAAAACTTTGATGCCAAGCATATCCATAGCGGGGGACTGATACTGTACACCTTTCTTGTTTTTAATATTATTTCAATTCGCGATTTTGTACGTGTCTATTGGCAATAATATCAAGTCACATTTAAGAACATATCATATTTAAGTCAATGCCTCAACAGCTTTAGACCAACTATTTATTTGCATTCATTTCTTTTAGTCGATAATAAGAATGTTATACCTATTTGAATTTAACTCAATTCAATTTTTTAGAAGTCAAACTCAAACTCAAATTCAAAATTGAGTCTCGTATAGAGATTGAAGTAAAAAAATATTTTCAAAATGCAAATCAATAAGATGCAAAAATATTTTTAAATTTAATCAAGCTCTAGTTGAGTTGACAAAAATAAAATGGCCGGATGGGAAATGGGCTGTGGAAAATAGGACTTGGGTTTTTTTTAATTCATGGCTTGCCTATGAAATATTGGATAGAATGGCATCTACAAGCCATGCTTACTCTTGGGCTTAGAAAGGGCTTTCTCTTGCCATAAATCGACAGACTCAGTCTGAAGTATGCTCATGTGCCAAAAGGCTTCGATGTAAAATTCTTGCATTCTTTTCCATGTTGTGACTTGCAACACATCGGTTTTTTGGCTAAAGGGCTGCCACTACTGCTACTTTCTTAAGCCTTCCAATCAGTAGCAGCTTAAAAGTTTTCAAACAAAAGCCAGATAAGTGATAACCACAAGAACAAGAAGAATCAACACACTAAAAGTGATTTAAGTTGTGATGGAGCCAGAGTAAAAGATATGAGGGATTATTTTATATGATTTACACAAACAAGGGCATCTGCCAAACAAACCATGCTGATACTAGAGGGATTACATTTGCAGCTACAGCAAGAATCCGTCCAAGTGTTCGGCTAACATGTATTCTATAAGATATTTTTAAAATTTATAAGTTTATATATTTTATTTTAAAAATAAGTTAATAAAGTATTGAATATGTTATTACGTTATAAAATTTTGTTAGAATTTATAATTATAGTTAATAATATTTTTTGTGTAATAATTATAAAGATAAATTAAATATCATTAATATAATATAATTAATAATATTTATGTCATTTTTAATACATATGACAAGGTTAAATTATAAAATATTTGAAAATAAATTTAAAAAATTAATTTATTTTTAAAAAGTTCATAAATTTTAAATATCTTATATTAAAAACTTGTAAGTTTTCAAATTATTTTTATAAAATATTTTGAATAACTTATAAACACATCCACGTACCATGTAGGTTATAACCCTTTTTAATCTCTTTAACTCGCAGATTATACATTTGATAATTAATAATAATAATAATAAATTCCAATACTAACTCTAGCCACATATCTCATCATATTCCTTGTCAACGATTTAAGATTTCATATCACAAAGTAACGAGACTTTCACAGTTAAATGTGCGAGGAAGTACAAAATTCAAAACTAAGTTAGTAACGATGCTCATATTTACATGATTTGTTTGACTAGTCACCAATGATAACGAGCACCAACTTCCTTGCAACGACGATGAGGATAAAGGCTATGTTCGGAGGAGTGTTTTATTGGATATAATATTTGATAAAAATTATGTTTAGATGAATAACATATTTAGAATTAGTATTTTTAATGAAATAAAATATAATTTGTTTAAATATATTTATTGAATATATAATAATAATTAAATGATGTGATAATTTATAAAGATAATATTATATTTTATAGTATAAATAATAATAACTATGAACATAAATATGATATATGTAAGTAAATGAATATGTATAATAATTAAAAATAATTAATTATTTCTATATATATACATATAAGAGAAATTTTAAATTTAAATAATATATTTAATAATATAAAATTTAAAATGATATTTTACATTAGAAACTTGGTTCCAAACATAACCACAGAGATGCTTCACTTCTACGCACGGCAGATCAAATCTAAAGTTCATAACATTGCAAAAGAAATAAAAGTAGCCATCTCGGGAAAATAACAAATAATTTCTAAGTCCTATCTCTTTACCCTCGTGCGGACCCCACGTCCCTCCCCTACGACCAATAATTAGCCCACAAGTCACTACACAACACCGCTTCACAATCGCTGCTCTGAAGCCGTTCTATCTCTACTCGTTATTAAAATCCCAAGAAGCAGCTCTTGAACGTATATTTATAAAATCATTATTTTGATAATTGTGATCTAGTTAGGACTAATAAATTGACTGGACTCATTCATCACCCTACACTAGTCCTTGCTTTTTTGGCCGAACTCATGCAGATGAAGTGAATCCGTTGGCAAATCTAAGCTTTAAAGTATTCAAACAACGTTGAAATGCGAACGAACCTCATCCTATCTCCTTCAAAGCTTCACCATGCATTGTCTCCGCCCGACAACAAGCCCTGTGTGGCTGTCTTTATCACTGACTATTTAATCGCCCACATTTCCCGTCTTGACTTCACCTTCTCTTTCACTCACTCTGCGATGGCGAAAATGGGACTTGTTTATCTTGCATTTTTCTCCATTTTTGCTTCCTCGGTGCTCTCGAGAACACTTCCGCTGATCTCGAAGACGACTGTTCTTGATGTTTCCTCCACTCTCTCAAAAACCCAAGATTTGTTCTCACTGAATCCGCAGAACGCACTACCCTCAAAGCACCAAGTACACCACCGACACCCCAGAGTGTCTCCCAGTTTCGCGCTCAGTTTCCAGCTGCATCCTCGCTTGTCCGTCCGTCGAGCTTCGGAGAAAGACTACAAAGCGCTCACGTTGGCTCGACTCGCTCGTGACTCTGCCCGAGTCAAAGCCATTCAGACTCGGCTAGATCTGGTGAGTTTAGGCATAAAGAAAGCAGATCTGACGCCTTTGGAATCCGAACTGGAGCAAGAGAAGTTTGAGGGTCCTGTGATTTCCGGCACCAGTCAAGGCAGCGGCGAGTACTTCTGTCGAATCGGAATCGGTAACCCGCCGACTCAAGCTTACATGGTGCTCGACACCGGTAGTGATGTCAACTGGGTGCAATGCGCACCCTGCGCGGATTGTTACCAGCAAGCAGACCCTATTTTCAACCCGAGTTTATCTTCTTCCTTCACTGCCCTGACTTGCGGAACTAAGCAATGCAAGTCGCTCGACGTGTCCGAATGCCGCAACAACAAGTGCCTATACGAAGTTGCCTACGGCGACGGTTCCTACACCGTCGGGGATTTTGCAACGGAGACCATTACTTTTGGCGATTCAGCTGCGGTTCACAACGTAGCCATCGGCTGCGGGCATAACAACGAAGGATTGTTCGTTGCAGCCGCCGGCTTAATGGGCTTAGGCGGCGGCGATTTATCCTTTCCCTCTCAAATTAACGCCTCCTCATTTTCTTACTGCCTCGTGGACCGCGACAGCGACTCGACCTCGACTTTGGAGTTCAACTCGGTTCCGCCGCCTGAAGCCGTGAATGCTCCGGTACTCCGTAGCTCGAAGCTAGACACATATCGTTATGTGGATTTAACCGGAATCAGCGTCGCGGGAGAGCTGCTGCCCATTCCGCCGTCGACTTTCCAGCTAAACGAGGGCGGCAACGGCGGAGTGATAGTGGATTCGGGGACGGCGGTTACGCGGCTGCCGACGGAGGCGTACAGTTCAATGCGCGACGCATTCAGGAAGGGGATGAGGGACTTGCGGGTAACTGACGGCGTTGCGCTGTTCGACACGTGTTACGATTTGAGCTCGATGAAGAGTGTGGAGGTGCCGACGGTGTCGTTTCACTTCTCCAACGGGAAAGAGCTGGGTTTACCGGCTAAGAATTACGTGATACCGGTTGATTCGTCGGGGACCTTCTGCTTTGCCTTCGCGCCGACGTCGTCTTCGCCGGGGATAATTGGAAACGTTCAGCAGCAGGGGACACGTGTCAGTTTCGACCTTGGGAATTCTCTGATAGGGTTCTCGCCCAATAAATGCTGAAATTAGATTTTCGGTCCTCCATAATGGGGGGATGAACTGTTTTTACGTATCTATCTTTTATTTTCTTTCTATCTGTTTGTTTTGTTTATGCAGTGAGCTACTTTTGTGAGAATGCGCGTGAAAGTGGACCCGACCCTAATAATTGTAAGCCCACGGGTTGGGCCCACATATTAGGTTGTGTAATCATGGCCGTTCAGTAGTCCTTCTTGTAAAGCAGTAAAATTAGCTGCACGTTGCCACATTTGCGTGGGTATTAATGGGCAGTTGGGAGATGGATTACAGCCAGCGGCTTTTAATTGTGTCGTGGTTTGGCGCTAAATTCCAAAAGTAGCCCTCGGGCTACGATTCAGTACGTTGCTCTTTGGGCCTGTCTAAGCGATCCAGGATATCAGCCGTCAGCCCAAGCTCTGTTGTGTCCGACTCCTATGACTGCTCAGTTGCTGGCCTATTTATTGGACACCCTCTTGAATTGGGCGTATAACCAGAATCTGAGGTGTTATGGTTTTGATAAATTAATTGAATCGAACTAAAACTAATATTTCGGTATGAAAATTTTTAAAATTTGAATTTTCAATTTGATATAAATATTTAAGTTTTGGTATACATTGAATACCGAATTTTCTTTTTATTTTTAATAATTATCATATTTTTATTTATTTTTAAAAATTTCTTTATCTGTGATTTAATAATTAATATTCTAATTTTTTATATTTAATTTTTAAAAAATTATTCTATTTCCTTGTAATTTTCAAACAAAAGATATTTTATTATAATAGATATATTTTTAATTAGAAAAATCTAAATTAAATAATAAAATATTAAAAGAAAAATGCTTAATATTTGTTTATAAGCAATATAATTAAAAATTTATAATTTTTAATATAAAATTATTTATTTTAAAAATTAAAATTTGGTGTACTAATAATGGTGGCTCGACATCCACGTTGAGGGCAATGATCTTGGCAAGCGGCCATGTTTAATTGTCCCCAACCACACCTCTAGCCCTAACATCACATGAAAATGAAGGATCTCTACCTCACAAATTTGTTTGCATTGTTAAGTGCTCCTAGTTTTCTGATTCCATGCAGTGTTTCCCTCTGTAATTGGTGGGATTTTCAGGAAAAGTCATGTGTTGTCAGGTTACCGAGGCATCGATTTGTGGAGAGATTGGAGAAACTGAAGAATAAACCAACTCATGAGATAGCAAAATTTGGTACGAAGATCGCGCGCCTGGACTTCGCTGGTTATCCGAGAATAACACTAAATAGTTATTTGAGTCTAGCAATTATTATGTGGCACCCACATTGCTGCCAAAAATGCATTCACACCATAAAGGTTACAATAATTAAATATACATATATATATATATATATATATATTTAAATATTGTTGTATCTTTATTATGTATATGTATGTATGCATGTATGCATGCATTTACTGATATTCAAAATTTAATTATTATTTTTATTTAAAACCAAATAATTACCTATATATACACATATTTACGTGTATAAATCCTAATAATAGTTACTCATACGCGTTGGCGTATCATTCGATCATCATAAAATTTCATATATTTAAACACACAAAATCAAGCATATAGTTTGTTGTTTTTACTCCATTTTTCGAAAAGTTTTTAATCGTAAAATAAAATCTAAATGAAGTGTATGTTTTTTGTACAAAAAAAAATATAGATACATACATACATGCATGCATACATGTATATATATATATATATATATATATCGCGAAACAGCCTCTTAGTGGAGAAGGGTGAACAACTTCTACTAAAGTTGGCACCAGGTCGAATTGACAGGTTAACAGATCATATTGATATACAAGTATTACTCGCAAACCACTAACTTGAACTTGACTCACAAATTTCACAAGCCACTCGAACTTAATTAGCCAATCTATAACAAAACACACACATATATATAGAGATCAAAATAAAGTTAAAAATAGATTTTTACAAACTGCAATTTTTCTTGTGTTTTTTGATATTGTTATTTTAAAAAATAATTCTAAATACACTCAAAATTTGAAAATTTCTAATTTCTTATCATTTTAAATTTTATTGGATTAAATTTATGTAATAATACAAATAAAAAAAGAAAGAAAGAAGAAGGAAAATAAAAAAGACAACCCAAACAAAGGCATTGAACTTGTTTGGTGAGGGGATCAAGTGTGGATGGTGCTTTGACTTCTGAAATCAAAATAAAAATTTGAGTTTGAAAATGTAAATATAAAGTTTAGTTTAACATAACATTTAAGTTTGAATTTTTACATATTTACTATTTTAACAATTAACTTTATTTAATTAACTTCTATTTATACATTTAATAATTCAAGAAGATTACAAAATAGAAAATAATTAATAAAAATATTTATTAAATTATTTTAAATATATAAATGGGTTTGCAAATCAACCCATTGGGTAACTTAAAATTGACTCATTTTTTATTTCGGGTTCACATTTAGCCAATTTTGACCTTCAACCACTTGCAAATGTTTAACCTAAACGAATTAATTTTGTATTAGGTTTAGATCGTATTTTCGAATTATGTCATAAATTGTCACCCTTATCCTCTGCAACCTAACAACAATGTTTTGAGGCTTTAATTGGATCAGTTTGTTCGACTAGAAATTGGCCAATTTTTCAATTTGGGTATACCATAAAATTGGAGCATGAAATGACCTAATATAAGTTCGTCATGACTCAATTAAGAACTGAATTTTTGTACATTTATTGAAAAAAAAAAAAAGAAAATTTTACATTCCTTAAAAAATAAATAAATAAAATGTTCTTGAGGTTTTCTTATGATTCTGACATTTCATCTTTTAAATAATTTATTAGTATATATGATTTTCATTACCTATTTGTTTAATTATTTTTTATCTATATATTATTCTAATTGAGTTTTAAAAAAATTAAATATAGCATCTTGAAATTAAAAGTTTTTATATTAATTGCGTTGTTTTTAATTTTACAAAACTAATTTTTTGATAAATTTATTTTGCTTTGAATTTATTTTAGTTTCTTTTGTGCTTTTGTAAAAATATTTTTACTCTTATTGAATTATTAAATTTTCATTATTGCATTTGACATATAAATAAATAAACTTGAATTTATTTTGTAAATTTGATTCAATATTATTATACGCGTGTGTATAATTTTATATATAATTTAAAATAACTAATTTTTTAAAACAGATCGAACCAATTATTCAATTAATTCTCTGATTCAATGACCAGTTTGACTTTAAAAACATTGTCTAACATTGCAATTTATAATTTATTTGACAATTTTGATCTACCATAATATTAAACCCGACATTAAAACTATAAGTGATCGCTTGCTTGATTCGTCTCTTTTAATCACTTTATCCACCCAACTAATTCAGTGTCTATATCTTATGAGTGGCACACTTTAAAAATAGAGAGTTTCCAATAGCAGTATACAATATTATTCACGTAAAAATCATTAAGACATGAGAAATGATGGGTTTATTTGGCCATAAAACTCATTCAAACAATAAATTGGAATTTCCTCGGCTTGAACCTTACAATGACTGCAACTTTGGACTTGTTCTTGCTTTTATACTCCCGATTTGGATTTATTTGTGTTATGTTTGACTCTTTATTTTTACAACCTATTCCATCAAAACACACACTTTGAAAAATGAATAACCACCAAAATATCCGCTGTTATTCATACATGGCCCTATATGAAACTTTTTCTTGAGCACCATACCACAATTATTAAAAAATATTACGGATTGGAAAAAAAAAAAAAAAAAAAGGATTTTACACATTTTTTTTGGAAAAAAAAAACTATAAAAAGTTTAAACGTACATAGCCTTTTTTATTTGACTTGACGTGGAATTGGGGCTTCAAGTGTGGGAGCACCACGGTAAACGTTTTGACTGACACTTATTTAAATATAAAGACGAGGTAACGTGCAATGCACGTAAATCCGGACCCATATGGACCGAGACTTTTATGACGACACTAATGTTTGATGGCAGCAGGAGATATGGCATTGCATCGACAAAAATCGCAAAATTATCCACAAAATCCATTAATTTATTTTTACCCAAAACAGCATATAATACATATGTATATTTGAGATTAGATGTATATGTCAAGAAAGACCATTCAATCCCTTCGGCAAGCATGCTGGTCATCAAAACCCAACAAGCATCTATGTTTGGACGCAAACGTGCATCAATCAAAATCAATTTTCAATTATACTACACATTAAAATAATACTTTTTTAACTCTTTTTTCTCGTATTTTTATACTGTTGTATTCCTGTCTTACATAATATTATAATAACTAATCATCATTTTTTTAACTTTATAATCTCATCTAATACGTGTCGCGTAATAAAAGACCCGTGCGTTTAAATTTACATCAGTGCAGGATATGTTAAACTCCATTTTCTCTCCATTTAATAAACACAAAAATACATTTAGTGGGTAAGATTCTTTCTTGATCGTCAATGGGCATGCAAATCCATGCAAATAGCTAATCACGTGTTTCTTTTGGCACGTGTATGTGTCTTATTTTACCATTTACCCTTTGTTCATTTGAATGTTTAATTACACAACAAAATTGTACCATGTCATGGCACTCATAACAAGAACCTACGTCATGGCTATAATCGGGAGAGGGTTTTCTTGGGATAAAATTTGATGGAATTGTCTTAAAATAACTAACATGCTTAATTATAAAATTTTGATTTAAATGAAAATTTTAATTTATTTAAAAAATAAGAATAATAATTAAATGATGTAATGATATATAAAGATAATAAGTTGTTTTAGATATAAATATGTGCGGGTGTGCATGTATGTTTGTATATAGGTATAAATTTTCAATTTAAGTTTAGATTAAAATTATTGATATAAACAACTTCAAATGGTGAAACACAATCACCGTGTTCGGACAATGTGGAAACACCAAATCACACGATGGATTACTTAGTTGGGGAGCTGCACTCTAGTTCAAAGCTCACTCACATGATTATTCACATACCAAGACAGTAAAGAAGAGTAAAGCAAGCAATGTGTCAACGCGATTTAGTGTCTATACATCCACGTCACAAGCCTTGTCCGGGCAAGAAATAATCTACTAAAATAAACGAGTTTTAAAACAAAAAACTGTCTCAAACCTTACTTGGGCAAGTCGGAACCCTACAATAGGAATTCCAAACTAGCCAGTCGGCATTCTACAACAAGCTTTCTTATTTGAACTCTTCACACAAAAACATATGTAATGTTTGGAAGAGAGGTTTCGGGGAGAGATGATACTTAGTGAGAGTTCTATTAGAAGGAGTATTATGTCTACAAGATTTTGATATTTTGAAAAAATTAATTTATTTAAATATATATATATATATATAATATAATAATAATTAGGTGATACGATAGTATATAAGAATAATGATTAATTTTTAAAATATAAATATATATATATATATAATTATGAGTGTATGTATGTATAAATATAATAGTTGATTTGATTATAAATAGATGTAATAATTAAAGAATAATTAATTAGTTATATATATATATAAAGAAAAATTAAATTTAAATTTTTAATAAGATTTTGTTAAATTTTATGTTTGAAAATGTGAAGTTAGATAAAATGTTGGAATTGAAGAATGGGTTCCAAACATAGCCACGAGATAATACCATTAGAGAAACGTACTCACTAAATTCTTGTCCAAGATACTTCATAATAGAATCAGGCAATTTTGCGCTCTTTTTATTCTATCCTTCCAATGCTCTAATAGATACTCAGTTTGAGCTTCCTTTTTTTGTTTGTTATTTTCAAGGTTTTTCGCAAGAATTCTCTCGATTGGGAGAGTAAGGAAACAATCTGTTCATACAATGATACATAGGCTATGTTTGCTTTCAAATTATAAACTCCAAAAACACACATGAATTATGATATTTTTTAAAATTTTATTTTTCTCTTGTTTTTATATAATTTTTGAAATAAAAATATTTAAAAATATATATTAAAATTTAAAAATAAACAAAGTAATAATAACTTTAAACTCCTACACAAGTATGACGAAAGGCCATCTTGTAAACTTTTTAAAATATCTTATAAGATATTTAAAATTTTATAAATTTATTAAAAATGTTTGATAACTTTTTAGTGAAAGTGTTTATAAATTTTTGAAATAAGATATTTATAATTTATAAACTCTTTAAAAAGAAATTAAATTGTTTTAATTTATTTTTTAATATTTCATAAGTTGCTTTTTTATATATATTAAAAATATTATAAATATCTTAAACTACATTATATTAATAATATTTAATTTATTATTATTATTATTATTATTATATTAAAAAAATCTGATAAGATATATTTATTCAAATATTTTATTAATTTATTTGAAAATAAAATATATAAATTTTAAAATTTTTTTATAATTTTATAAATTATTTAAAATAAGTCAAACCACACCCTTCTAAGTACGAGACACACAAGCAGCGGCACACTGCAAGATTAATAATAATTTTGTTAAAAAAAGTGCTGGACGGCTTGACGTGACTTGGGAGATTGAAAGTTCGGGAAATATAGCACATATGTTTTGTTAATAAATCCGCAGTTAAGGGCACTGTGAAAACCTTTGGAAGTAAAAAACAAAACAAAAAGGAAAAAGGTTTCTGCTGCTCCCATGGCCTGAACAAGCGCGAGATTTGGGGGCGCGGCCCTATGAGAAGCCGGGGAGGTGGCGGTGGGTGGAAGTAGGGCCCCTGCAATTGATCTCTGGGGTGCAGACAGATGACGGAGGGACCGACTGCTGCAGCTGCTATGGTCTTCTGCCCGCTTCCATGCAAAAACAACCTGCCGTGCAATTAATTTCCATTCAATTTTTTCTCCTAACAAAAGTCATTATTATTACTACTTTGAACTGCTTTTTTAAATGCCATCCTATCTCATCCCATCTCATCACCTCACCATCCCATCACGCCTTTTATGCCTCCAATTAACTGACATTTTATGTGTATAATTAAATTGATACAATATAAAAATACAAATAATTATTTAAATTATTTTATTCATATTATAAATTAATTTATTTAAATATTTATTTATTCAGATTAAAAATTTTAAAAATTGTAATAATGATAATAAAAAAAAGACAATCTCATTATTATTAAATACAATAAAGATATTTTATAAGCTTATTTAGTGTAACTATATTAATACTAAAATCGTAATAGTTTTGGTTTGTATAATATATCTGTATTATATTATTAAATATTTGATCTTATTTTGATGTATAATATAAAATGATTCATTCACTCTTATTTTAGTTTCACAATTTAAGATTGTATATTTATCCTTATTATAAGTTCTTTTTTTTTTTTAATCATTTATATCTCCATTGTCTTTTAGTTTGCTTTTATTTATGTTTCTTTTTAAATTTCTTAATTTTACTTTTATTTTCTTATTTTAACTATTTTCTATATTTTAAATTCCAAACAATATTATTTAAAATACTGTAAATTCATAATTTATAAGTTATTTTACACATATATAGAGTGTAACAATTTTACAAGTGTAATATAAATTAAGTTGAAGTAGGATATGTATAAATATATATATAAATTAGGACATATATATATATATATATTTGTTTAGTGGAACAAAAGTAGTTTTAAACTTTAATAATATAGTATAAAAAAACTTGATAATAGAGTATAAATATATAGATTTTTGGTAAATATAGAATAGATATATGCACACTTCTATTATCAATTATTAAGCCATTGTTTTATTGTAATATACTGTTCCATAGCTTTCTTTCTCGTCGTTATTGCTATTGTTGTCAACATACCAAGGCGATTTTGAGTTGGTTAAAATGGGTAATGCTGAGTTATGAATAAAAATAAGTGGATAATGATCGGAAATAACGTTTGTTTATGGTGCATGTGCATAATTAAGGTATTCTTGAACGTTGGACGTAAATAATATATTTGACTGTCAGCCACGTGAGACACACCGAGGCTATGTTTGGGCGAGGGGTTTTAGTTACAAATGATATTTGTGGGATTTATGTTATGACGGGTAGGATGTTTGATTATAAAATTATGAAAGAATGAAAATATTAATTTATTTAAATATATGAATAAAATTTATAAAAATAATTGAGTAATGTGATAGTTTGTAGAGATAATAATTATTTTTCAAAATGTAAATAAATATGAATATGAATATATATATATATATATAAGTAAAATTTAAATAAAAATTTTTGTAATTAACACGTTTGTAACCGTGAAATTTAATATCGTTTGTGGGAATTGACAGTCAGGTTCCAAGCATAGCCCGAGTATTTTATATAATTAATACATCGAGCACGTGTAAATAATATTTATCATTATTTTATTACATAATAAAACGAGTAATTATTATTTAAAAATATGTAATCATGTAAAATATTTGCAGTGCTCAATTTCACAACACGTGTTTTTACTACCCAAAGCATAACGCAAGTGGTCATTGTTAAGGCTTCGTTTGTTTTGCCGTACGTATTTTTAAGTATTTTTATTTTAAAAATTATATAAAAAATAAAATTAAAAAAAATTAATAATTAAGTATGTATTTTTAAAAAATAAAAAATTACAAAACAAACAAAGCCTAAATAATTTGACAAGAGTTAATTACCTGTTACGTCTCAAAAACACTCAATGCAAATGTATATATGCCAAGCACAACATCTTCTAGACCTCCTCTAGATGGTTTTGTTTGTGAATATTTATAATTTTGTAAAAGTTAAAAATCCTTTTTAAATCTTTGTGTTACCTTCTTTGTTAAAATGTTGACAGATAGCTAAAAAAAAAAATGTAATAATATTCCCAAATGGCTAAAAAAATAATAAGTTGAAAAAAAGGTTGCAATTGGATGGAATACCGATCTCTAAAAAATGATCTGGTGAGGATTGGAAAAAATGAATTTTGAGAGTAAGTAATAAATAATGATGTGTTGATGGATGAAGTTTACGCGAAAAATGTTACAGAGAGTAACAATAAGTGTTTGAGCAAAAGATTGATGTATTTATTTAAATGATGTGATTGCTCAAGTGATGTGGTGTTGAAGAAAATAAAATATTATTATTTAGTGTATAATAATGTTAATGTAATTGTGATTAATATTGAATATTTTCGATGATATTGTTATTATTATTATTGATATTTTTCAATAATAATGCTGGGCTGACAAAGGAAATAGACACGGGCAACGATTCAGGGGCATTACAGCCATGGAGCAACAACAAAACCACGGAAATTCTCCTGAAAAGTGGGTCGCGGCCCCTGTTTTAGAGAAAACAGGAACAGATTAATTGCTGTTTATCTAGGTATCCATCCAAACGCGGCCTAAGTGTTTACTAGTAACGAACTGCGATTTAACCTTCTCTCTCTCTGTTGTGTGTGTGGGGGGGGGGGGGGGGGGGGGGGGGGTGGATTTTGTCCTATGGCAAATCTTGATTTTAATTAGTTTTGTTTTTAAATATAAAAAATACATAAAATAAAATAAGAATTATAAACACTTAAAAACACAATAAACGAAAAGAATTTTTTGGGGTTGTACATAAAAAAAGAAATTAGTTTTAGTTAATATTTTTGTTGTTGTACATAAGAAATAAACTTAAAATTATATGAAAAATTAAATAAAATAAATATCCCATAATGTAAAAAGAAGTAATTTTAAATAATTTTTTTATGTAAAATTACTGATAGCATTAAACGAATGCAGGGAATTAAATTATTTAACATCAATTTTTTTGTTAATGTGGTTAAAAATTTAAACATGTTTAAATTCAATTATTCTAAATATTGTTACTATTTTTATATTTTATTTTAGTTCTAATCATTTGTAGTGTTTATTTTATTTAGTTTTTATTTAATTTTTTGTGTGATGTATTTTGATATTTAAAAACAAAAAATAATTAATTAGAAAATCACGGTAAATTTTTTTTGATTTTTAAATATGTGTTTTTAAATAGTTTTTTTAAAATTATGTAAAAAAATTTTAACAATAAATTTTAAAATATAATAATTAAAAATAACGCAAACAAAAATTGCTTAGGATTTAGCCATCTGTACTAAGTTAAACATGGCAGAAAGCCACGGGAGGCGTCAGGATCCCAGTGAGGAAGGCGTCAGAACGCAATAATGAAAAGGATGGTGCGTTGCCAAATGTTTTTAATGAACAAAAGAAATCAATCCCACTTTGATACGCTATCTTCTGTTGAAAAAGATTCAAAAGATACAAACGGGATTTTCCCCCTCAGCAATTTTCTCGTTTTTGGGGCTGTCATTTCTGCTTGTCACTCTCACTCTTCTGGCTCTTCCTTCTTGTTTGCTAGCATTCTGGAACTAGTACTTAAAAGGGAGATTCACGGCACCCCGTGAGGTGTATAGAGTTGAAATGCATAGCTTCAAAGCAGCTGTACCACAGCCTATTACCCTCACCAACTCTGATGTGTATTGCCCCTCCCAGTCGCCATTATACCTCAGGTGTTCTTTGCTTGTTTATGTTTGTTTTACAATGTATATGTTGCATGTTTTCTTTTATGCAGCTCATCCCGTTTTTATATGTTCTTTGTTGCATGCGTCGTTCCGTGTAATTCTTATCCAGGTCTAACTGCAGAGGTGAAGAAGGTGGTAGAAATGGGCCACGCTTTGGGGATCATGGGGAGCTTGAGCAGTCAGCCGGACATGGATTTCATCATGATGATACTGTGACTTTAAGCAGAGGTAAGTTTTTCATCTATTTCTAATTAAGTTTTGCACCATACGTCTCTCTCTGTTTGGTTTGGAATAACTTGTAACCAGTATAATGCATTTTAAAAATTCATTGTAGGCTCAATATACAATGACATGAAGGCAAGCAATGTTTCTGTTGTGTCTAGTAACTTGCAGTTTGGTGGACTCAACAATGTAAGTTTTTTCCACGCCTTTATCTTCATAATAATTGAAATATACGCTTATACACGCACATATTTGACTTCCTCTTCATTGTGTTCCAACAGAGTTTGGGTTCAGCTGAGATGATTTCATCAGGAACAGGAGTGGACTCAGGGCACTTCATGTTGCAGAAGGGAACGCCGGTGGGGGTAGGAATAGGCGGTGGGGCCTTGGGGAACGGCCACTTTGAGAACTGGGGTGATTCAGGTGTGGTGGCAGATCACAGCAGCCAACACACTGAAACTTCCACGGATACTGACGAAAAAAACCAGGTCTGCCTTCATTTTTTCCGACCACTTGTTTTCTAATGTTACCAAGCTGTGGGAAATTTGAGTCTTTGTTTACAATTGTCCATGTTTCCTTCATTTTTGAGTTAGTGTGAATTAATATGGTACGTCAGTGGCTAAGATGCCCATCCCGCCTTAAAGTATCTGGATATGGTAATAATGGAGTTCATCTCTGCTGTAGTAAGCAATCAGCCTGCAGAGGCTTGAAACAGCATAGATCTGTTGGTCCTTCACGTTTCTACACCTTCTGTTTCAATATGTCTTTGCTTTCTATGGTATTGCTCGGTGTAATCAACGATTATACTTGAAACAGGTGTTTGGTTTGCTCTTGTAGTGGAAACTGTGGTGGTGAACTTGCTTACGTAGCCTTAAAAATTAACGTATTCACAGAATTAACTTTTGCCAGGGCACAGTTTGGAAGCGCAGGAGAGATTACTCCCTATTACTGCTTTCATTGTGTTAAGTTTAAACTGTCCAGGCTTTCAATTGGTGAGTTGACATGGTTTTGGTTTCAAAATTTTAGTACGCTGGAGTTCATAATGAGAGATTGATAGCTGTGGATTCGATGGACCAATCCAAGGGGAAAAACGGAGACCAGAAGGTGGTCTCTTTAAAACAGTTTTGACTCCTTTCTTTTGTGTTTAACCAAGTAGTTGGAAGTGATTCTATTTCCATTGTCTCAGGCACTTCGTAGGCTAGCTCAAAATCGCGAAGCCGCAAGGAAAAGCCGTATGAGAAAAAAGGTAATTGTAGTCTCAGTGAAAATGGTAACATGATGTGTAGGAACGAGTAGAATGGATTTTCATTTTAATGGGAGACCAATAATGAGTTGTATTCTGATTCATTTGATGATTTACATGAACTTCACTAATTGTGACAACCAGAGTTTGAAGGTCTAATCTAGTTTGCAACTCCATAGTTCCCTGTCCTGTTGTATCTGTTCTTTGGACATCTTAATATCCAGACAATTTTTCATTTTTGTTCACAATGACTATTGTATGAAATATACGTTGTCAAAAAGTTGAGAACAGAAATTTGGTATAGCTTTACCCATTAATCTGTGTTTTTCTTTCCTCTTTGACAATTGCAAAAAAATTTAACTGAAGGAATCTGTTTGTAATGATATGGTTTTGCTGTTTTTATAACAAACTAACTGAACCTACCAGACGAATCAAATTAATATAAGCTCAAGACTTATGACCTTGGGAACCCTTAAGATTTTGTAGACTGATAGCTTCGGTTTTCGCATTGAACTTGAGGGGAAATTTGTTTGGGCCACTTCTGCTTTCTTTCTTTGCGATGACAATTCAAGAATTGGGATGCGGACCATGCTTGAATGATAAATTGTGTTATGGTGTTGGATAGGCATATGTTCAACAACTTGAGAGCAGTAGGCTAAGGCTCACACAATTAGAGCAGGAGTTGAAAAGAGCACGACAACAGGTTCATTCTTTTAGCTATGTACATATAATCTTGTTCAGTAATTTATTTCTAATTTATTTCCGCTTTCATTTCTTGACATTAGGAGTTGATACCTTTTAATGTTTGTAGTGGCAGATCAAATATATAACAATGTTTTCTTGGGGACATATCCATCAGTAATTATTGGTTCTTCAATTGTAACTTACACCATCCTCTCTTGATCTTAAATTGACCCAAGTTTGACATAGGAAGTTACTTTCCACAAAAATGCAGGGCATCTTTGCCAGATCTGGATTTTCAGCAGATCACTCTTTGGGTGGAAATGGTGAGTGAAGTTACCTTACTACAATTAGAGAGCCATTTATCAGTAAATTCATAAAGCAGTTTTAAAGGATTGCTGGCGGAAGGCCCTCATTTTTCCTTACAGTGGATGGCCAGCACCAGCTGGATGTCGCATCCAAGCATTTTTATATTTGTCTTATTTTTGGTTTAGAAGTTCTGAAAAGTTAATTTTGCGATGTTTGATCAAGGAGTATTTTGCATGTTTATCTTTCTTATATCAAAGAATTTTATAGTTCAGTCTTGAGGCAGGAACCCAGGCCCTGAAATTGATATTAAATTGTTGGGATGACTTGTGCAGAGATTAAATAATAAACATGTAAAACCTTGTTTCTGATTAATCAACTTCTGTCAAAAATGTGTATAGGAGCTCTGGCATTTGACCTAGAATACGCGCGATGGCTTGAAGAGCATAAGAGACTGACGAATGATCTGAGATCAGCTGTGAATTCTCATGTGAGTGATAGTGAACTGAGGCTTCTCGTGGATGGGTTGATGTCTCATTACGATGAAATTTTCCGGCTTAAGTGCATCGGTGCAAAGTCGGATGTGTTCCACATCCTATCTGGCATGTGGAAAACTCCTGCTGAAAGGTGTTTCATGTGGTTGGGAGGATTTCGGTGCTCTGAGGTTCTAAAGGTCATTCCACATTCTTATGTTCATCGTGTTTGTATATCGAGTTCAGGAGTCTTGTTTGGTTCTAATGCAACTCCATTGGGGATCATTTCAGATACTTGGAAACCAAATCGAACCTTTAACCGAACAGCAGTTGATGGGCATTTGCAACCTACAGCAATCCTCCCAACAGGCTGAGGATGCCTTGTCCCAGGGGATGGAAGCTTTGCAACAATCACTCGTCGATTCGCTCTCCTCCAATTCTCTCGTGCCACACATCTCTGGCAATGTAGCGGACTACATGGGACAGATGGCGATTGCGATGAGCAAGCTCGCAACACTAGAGAATTTTGTTCATCAGGTATGACCAACAATATTTCAGCAGCCAGCTGTTGTGTAAATGCAACGTGGAATGTGGTATTATGCGGTTTCCAGTTTATCAAAGTTAATATACCCGAGCGTCTAATCTTGACAGGCCGACCTTCTGAGACAGCAGACATTACAACAACTGCAACGAATCTTGACCACCCGCCAAGCCGCTCGTGCACTTCTTGCCATAAGCGACTACAATTCAAGGCTCCGTGCCCTGAGTTCTTTGTGGCTGGCGCGCCCGAAGGAATGATCTCATCTTTGTCGTCTCGCTTCAGATGCCAAGATCTAAACCTTGAATGTTCCTTTGACAATGTTGTTGATTGCCATTAACTTATGTAGAGTAGTCTCTTAGTAGGACTAATGCACTGTAGCTAAGTGAACCTCTGCCTGCGTCTGTGAGGGGCTGCTGTTTTGCGCTGGAAAATGCAATTCATGCTCTCCACCCTATAATTGTCTTAGTATGTTGATTCAGGTGTGTATATTTCGTCTCTCATGTGCGTTTCTTGGCAATGGGGTGGGGCCCCCGCCAGTGTTTCCTGCGGAGGGTGGGGCGGCGATTGCATTTCTGGCCTGTTTCCCGTTCTCCGCCATTGTTCAGGGTTGACTGCGTTGCATTTGAAAAAATGTTTAATTTTATTAGAAAAATTAATTTTTTTGAAAAAGCTTGATTTTAGATGTTTATGTTATTATCAAAATTAAATGATGCTGATTAATTTTACAATAAAGATAGTGAATGGGAGAAGTGGGTCTCATAATTGATATTAAAAAATATTAAAATAGAGGAAAATAATTTTTTTATATTATAATGATTTGAAAAATAGTTTAAGTTAAGAAAAATTTAAAATAGACTATATATAATATAATATATAAAATTAATTGATAAATGTTATTCATAATTAAATATTAATTTGCAATCTATTTTTATTAATAAATTTCAAATAGCTTGGAAAAACATGCATCGAATTAAAGCAACGAGTTCGGTCCAGTGATGCACCTCTCGTCTTCCTCCCTCGGGGACCGCTTCCAGCAACTTTTTGGTGTGGGGAGATTTGCTTCCTCTCTCTCTCTCTCTCTCTCTCTCTCTCTCTCTCTGTGCTCTCCTGTGTTTAGGAGAAGGGTGGTTTTAGATATTTGTTAATTCAATCTTTAATTCCATCCCATCCCATTGATCAGATCTTAAAATTCTTTTGACCAGCTAATTAATAAATTTTATATTTTTTATATATGTAAAGTTATTAATAAATTATAAAATTATTGTATTTTAAATATTAAAAATAATATCATTTAAAATTAGAAGTATAATAGTAAAACAAATATTAAAAGAGTTTGTAAAAAAGGAAATTCGAGATAAAATACAAATAAAAATAAATTAGAAAAGAAGGAAAATCAAAATATTAACAAATAAACGAATTAAAATTAAAATAATTATACAAATTTATATTGTACAATTTGTTTTTTCAAAAATATAAGTATAAATAAAATATATATAAATATTTACTTAATTAAAGTCGGATTGGAGCAAAAGATAGAATTTGGAAGGCTCTCACATTCCATCCCTCGCCCTATTTAAAGTGGGAGGAAAAAAATTTCTCCCACTTCCGCAGCCGCCCTACCCCTACCCGCCCCGTTGCTATCCTTAATTGGCAAAGATTGGATTAATAAAGTATTGACATAATTATAGATTATAAGGCTATGATTGTTTTTCTAATTATAGTGGAGAAGGAAATTTTGGGTAATTTGACTTAGATAAAAGTTATATTTAGTTTGTAAGATCGGGTGAAAAAATTATATATATATATATATATATATTTAATATGTAATAACGATTGAAGGATGTAATAGTACATAAGACTATAAGATAAAAGAAGTGAATAGAAATATTATAAAAATAGATGTTGATTTAACTGTGAATATATATAATAATTGAAAAATTATTATTTAGTTAAGGGGAAAAATTTTTAAATTTGAACAAAATTTATATAATAAAATGTTCGAAAATTTTAAGTGACAGATGGATAACGACGAAATGAGAAACAAACATAACCTATGCACCTCAACGAATATCTGGAAGGGAAGTGAGATTAATATTACGATGAAAAATACATGAATAAAATAATCGAGAAGGAAGGGAAGAAGCAGTTGTCTGATCGTCAACTGACGCCATCCCACGCACCGTTTCCCTTTCAAAACACAAAAAATGACTAAATTCCCTCCATTTCGAATCATAACGACCTTTTACGGTTTACACAATTCAATTCCATGTCTAAGATGAATCCGTCAGCCCCACCGGAGCCGCCACCATCCACCGCGACCAAGTCCTTACCGCCGGCAGCCTGGAAGTTGGGCCCTCGTGCCCCGGTCGCGTGGTCAACTGGGCTGTGTGACTGTTGCGACGATCCTAGCATCTGTACGGCCTCCACCATCTCCACACACGACTCCCACTTGGGCATCCTATCTTATCAATTCTTGTCGTTTACTTCCTTAACTAACCACCGCCGTCGCGCGGGGCTGCAGGTTGCTTAACATGTTGGTGCCCATGCATAACGTTTGGTCGGATCGCAGAAATTGTCGACAGAGGATCGACGTGTAAGCCACACCAGACAACATAAAACTAATTAATCCTCCCACCATTCGCACGCTCACACAGTTGTGTTGTCAATTAATGTGCTCTCAGCCTGTGGAGTGAGCGGAGCGCTGTACTCGATGATACTCTGCGTGAGTGGCTGCTCCTGCCTCTACTCGTGCTTCTACCGTTCCAAGTTGAGGGGACAGTATTTTCTGGAGGAAAGGCCATGCACGGACTGCTGCGTCCACTGTTGTTGCGAGGCTTGTGCATTGTGCCAGGAGTACAGAGAGCTCCAAAACCAGGGGATTGATTTATCTATAGGTACATTTATATTATAACATTTTATATATGTTCTTCTATTCAAATGCTCAAAATGCAATTCTTGGGGTCGAAAATTTCTAAGTCATCGATGCAATTTTTAGATTACATAGAACCTATACTGCATAGAAAGCATGAAGGTAGAGTAACGATTTTGATCTTCTTAGTACAGATATTAAAATCTCCTCATGTTGTCCTAAATTTTGTACTTTTTTGCCCAAATTTTTGTTTATTATAAATCAACCCTTTATATATATATATATTTTCCTTTTTAAATTTTTTTTATTTATTTATCTTCTATTTTTTAATTTATTTTTCTCTTAAATATTTCATATAATTTTACATTACGCATGGGTTACATATTCAATATCAATTTTTCTCAAATTCTAGCAAATACTTTATCAAACAATATAACTGAGTTGTTTTAGATCTCTTGGTCATAATTTTTTGTTTTTTATAGATCAAACATATAACTATGCATATCCTAATCCATTTTATTTTATAAAGAAGAAAAGATCTTGAATTGGAAAAATGAATGTACATAGGATGGCATGGGAATTTTGAGAGGCAGAATGGAAAGGCAACAATGGCTCCATCAATTCAAGAAGGCATGAAGCGCTAGAGAAGCAGGCAATCCACCATGTGCAATATGCTTGTTTATAATGCAGTATTTGTTTTCAGTTTTTTTTTTTTGAAATAGTCGTATGTATGTATCTTGAATCTTCTATTTTGACAATTCACGTATGTACAAGTTAAATGAGATATTTTATCATCCAAATATTTGAATTAACCTATTGATTAGAATCAATCGACACGATATGTGTGTCATATGTTGTATAAACGAGAAATGGTTGCATCTTTTCTGCTTTAGTTCGCTTTGCATATTTTCTGCTTTTTTTTTCTTAAGGAAGAATATCAGGAACTTTTGGGCTTTATTTGATTCATGCCCAAGTGGACAGATCGGATCTTCACTCCAATTTTTGGAATATATGCATATCACCAGAAATTGAAATTCAAAATTCTAATCAATTTTTAAATTGTAAAGATTGAATTCTAAAAGCCCACAATTTTAATATGTTCTTGAGAGTTTTGAGCGTGCCCACTTAGATTAAAAAATATTGATTATATTTATTTAGTGTTAGATGATCATATAAGTAGTGACCTTGATTATTAATTTTTTAAAAGAAATTCAAATATAGAAAATTTATGTACGGACTTTGTCTTTTATATTGTTGATAGTTGATAGCATCCCTTTTACATTGGATAACACATCAGCTTCGGTCGAGGTCCAGATTCTGTCTGCTTATGTATTTGCTAGTTTAGCTACTTCTTTCAAGGTCCTTGAATTTTCTCCCATCTGCATTCGGGACAACTTTTTATCTACATTTTAAACATGTCAATATATTTGGGCGTTAATCCAGCATGCAAATTGAATTCATTGGGTATAGTAAATCAATAGGTATCACTAATAAATACATAAAGTATTTCCGTAACATGCAAATCAATGGGTTGACCAAAAATATTCTGGAAAATGGAATATCCATATTGTTAGGACAGCTGGTTGGAAAGATTCCGGCTTTTCAGAATCTCAATGGGGCTGGTGGGGATCACCTCACATGCATTTCCACTGCCTCATCAGAATCTTTTTATCTTCCCTTTGGAAACCATTATTGCCCAAAACTCAACCCAAGAATGAAGAAAGTTGCCCATTCGCATGTACTTGGAAGCTTTAATTTATTCTCCGTAACTTCAAAGGTCGAGTCCACAAAAGTTGTTATAGTGGATCATGAAAAATCTAGAGCACCAATTTCCAGTATAGAGGGAGGCGTTGACTCAAATTTGTTTGTGGCAGAAGATGATGTTGTGCGGGGCACAACCTCAAGTTATGCTGTCTGGCTTTTGACTTTAAGGTGCATCACTTGTGTTTAAGACTCTGGCCACACTGCCTTTTCTCACAATAATTGAAGTTGTCATCCCACATCTAGCCCTTCTCTTGTTTTTCCCAACAGTATTGTGGATGCGTTTGCTTTTGATTATTTTTTTGACTTAGATGCATGAAGTTGAATTATTAATCTAAACTTTCATGAAATTTGATGATTGCACGACCATATATAACCCCACTTCTTGTGCCCACCATTTGTAATTCTTTGTGTTTGTCTGCCTTTTGTTTACGTTGTATTTTTAATCCTTTGATTTTTAATGGTCAGAAAAGGTTCTGTTTGTTTTCGTTTTTGGCGTGTTTTTTTTTTATGTATTTTTTTTCAAAAATTGTACAACAGTAAAAAAGAAAAAAAATTTAAAAATATAATAATTATAATATATGTTTGTACAACAGTAAAGAGAAAATTTTAAAAATATTACAATTATAACGTGTGTTTAGGTGCCAAAAACGAAAACAGATGTAGTTAGAGTTTTCTTGACTACGTAAGACTACAAGAAAAGACAAACATGCCTTCATTTAACCTCATGGCACTTGTCATGATTATGATTTTGATACAAGATAATGCGTAATTGATTATCTTTTAAAATCATTGTGTCTTAAAATTAAGTACTCAATTCATTTACCACGAATGCATGATCTTCCGATCCTACAGACAGTGAGCTATGACAGAATATGTAATTATAGTAATGTGTTTTGAAACAAACTGTTCAAATATTTGAATCACATAGAAGAACAAGAGAAACGCACCTTTATGTTTCTACAGTAACCCAACATACTTTATTAAATCCAAGTCAACTCCATTGGATAACACATGGCAGTTTGCAAGAAGCGTCAACTGCTCCGATAAAGGAGATGAAGAAATTAGTCAATTCTTGAAATTGATCTCCCACCTCCAATAATAATATATATTTTATGACACTTCTCCAATATAAATAGTATCCTAATGGAGACCGCCATTTTGCAGCCAGAAACAATCTCAAGTTTGCAAGCGCTGCTTGCTCATTTCCCATTCCCGTTCTCATCTCTGCGAGGTATCAGAATATTAATGGCTGCCATGACGCTAGATCCAAGCCTAATTAACCTTAAAACCAGCACCCAAGATCCCCAGCATGGCGTCATAGTTGAGGAGATTGAAGGCCTTATTAGGGTTTACCAAGACGGGCACGTGGAACGGCCTGAGATCGTACCATGCGTCGCGTGCTGGTTGGCTCCGGAGCTTGGGGTAACGTGCCGAGACATGATCATTGACAAGCAAACCCATGTCTGGGCACGTATATACGTCCCAAACGCCCCCCACGGAAAGCTCCCTTTGCTAGTGTACTTCCATGGCGGTGGATTTTGTGTCGGTTCCGCTTCTTGGAGCTGCTACCACGAATTCTTGGCAAAACTGGCCTCAAAATCCAACTGCCCCGTCGTGTCTGTGAACTACAGGTTGGCCCCGGAAAACCCTCTTCCGGCGGCCTACGACGACGGCGTCAGGGCCCTGGTTTGGCTAAGGCAGCAAGAGTTTCTCGGAAACCATTCAGGCATTTATCTAATCGGCGACAGCGCCGGTGCCAACATAGCCTTCAATGTGGCCTTTGCCATAAGACCAAGCAGGCCACTGGACGTCAAGGGGTTGATACTAATACAACCATTTTTTGGAGGGGAAGCGAGGACTCATTCGGAGAAGTACGCGGCGCAGCCGCCATCCTCCGCCCTGACACTAGCGGCCTCCGAAGCGTACTGGCGGCTGTCTTTGCCCGCCGGGGCTAACCGCGACCACCCGTGGTGTAACCCGGTGGCCGCAAAAGTGGAGGAGCTCAAGCATTTGCGGGTCATGGTATGCATCTCGGAGATGGACGTGTTGAAAGACAGGAACTTGGAGTTGTGCGGTGGTTTGGCCAAGGCCGGTGTGAGGGTTGAGCAAGTGGTTCATAAAGGCGTTGGGCATGCGTTTCAGATTCTTAACAAGTCTCCTCTCTCACAGACTCGTACGCACGAATTGATTTGTCATATTGGCAATTTCATATGTTGATAAACGTAGAGGGAACATCAGGCTTTGTTTATGTTGGTGTCCGTCTACGCATATGTATGATCAAGAAAATGGGGGTCGTAAACGGTAATTGGGAAAATAGCGGTAAATCTTTCATTATTGTTGTATGCTTGCCCGCTTAACTTATGATGGCCCTAATGTCGCCACAATTGAGATGTTGAATTTTAGACGTTTGATAAACAGTCTAAGATAATTCTTAGATGAATAAGAAGTCGCATATTGTAGTATGATTTTGGCGATGTAAATTAGCGTTTTTCACAGCAGTATGACTATCATGGTCATGTAATATAATCAGTAATCACTAGCTGAAAACATCGGTACGAGCAGAGGACTCGACAGAAGCAAGTAAAAGGGGACAATAAAATGAAAATACAAATAACAGTGAGAAAGGTGACATTCGTAGGTGTCCATACAAATCAGCAACTCAAAAATAGACAGTAGAAACCGCGGCTACGGTACTTAAACGGCGTGAACTTTTCTAGCTCGACATCATGACGTTATCAATCGACTGAAGTGCTTGGCTGGCGAAAAAACGGACATCTACATCGGGGTCCTCAGAGAGCTCTACCAAACAGGGCCTAATGGTCTTCTCCACCACCTGCAGAGCAAGTTTTCAGACAGCTAGACACAGAACATGTAACGAGTAGAAATATAATAAGTATGTAGCTTCATGTCCTGTAGAATCATGTACATGCAAAAGATGGGGCTAAAGGATAAGTTTCTCACAGATTGATCAACAATGTGGGCCATGGACTGCAACACTTTAGCCACATTAAATTTGATGTTGGGCACCCTGCAAAAAAATGTACTTCGGCTCGGTAATTGTAAAAACTTTTGAGAGTTTACCTATAGCCCACGGATGAACACTACCTGTCCTTTGATGCAGTAACAATCACTGGCAACAATTTAGAACATGTTATCTCGGAACCCATGACAGGAGCAAGCAATGAAATTGCTTGAAGAACGGTCATCCGATACAAGTAATGCGGATTGTTTATCATATCCAGAACCTGTAAGGGAAATGCCGCAAGGTTTAAACGTTCTAGCATGTTAAAGAAAATCCACAAATAGTCAACTTCAACCCTAAAATATGAATTGAAAAATCTAAGCTTGACGAAGAGCGTGACAAGGAGTATTTTCCAATGGTCACCACAAACCTGAGGAACTATATGCTGCATTGCCCATTCTGGACCGAATTCCTCTGCCAGACGCTTTAAATTATTAGCTGCAGCATCCCGAATGGAGTACACCTGCAAAGAAAATCCCACAGGTCATATGCAATTGGTTTCTATTTCAATTTCCAACCCCGACCACCACGAGACCCCACCACCCAGCAGTTATCAGCAGATAACAATGGGATATAACAAGAAAATATCTTCATCTAAAACAAACCTTCAATGGTAACCGTGTGAGATCAATTGGTAGATCGTAGTGGAACAGGTTTTTCTTCAATGTTCCACAGTAAGACATTAGGTTAAATCTTAAGATTTCAAACTGAGGTTTGGCAGTTACATTTTCCCTTTTTTTTTGTAAATCCAACTCACACACCCAATGGAGCAATGGGGTTTTGCAGTTACATTTACCACTGAATTGCAGCAAAAACAAGAAAAGGGAACAGCACATGGTAAGATGACTCATACTCTTAAAAACGAATCTGCCAGAGAAACACCAACCTTGTCCAGCAGCCACTGCATGCAAAGGGCACCCAGCTTATCATCAAAAAAGCCAACACCCAACTGACTAGCCAATAAAGGTATATATTCTATGATGGCAAGCCGAACCCTCCAATGCCTGTCCTCTGCAAGCTCGACAATAGCAGGTAACAGAGATTGAGAGAGTAGATCGATTCCAATAACCTGCATCAGCAGAGAATTGTGGCAAAATAAGTGGCAGCTAAACAAATTGATAATGCTTTGCACAGTAACTGCTCGACAGAACAGGTGAATGAGACTTTCACAGACCTGATTGACTTGATCTAACTTGCTAATAATATTGAGACGAACATCAGGAAATTCATCTTTCAATAGGGAGAGGAATATGGGAAGAAGCTGTTCAATTGTAGCATCCTGCATCAAATAGAAAATCCAATGTTCAAACTTGGGTGAGATCATGTTCAAAAAGTAAATTTACTTCCATCACTTATTATCTAAGAGATTCAGTAAGAACAAAGTCAAAAGCATCCATAGTTGATAAGGAATCACAGATCAACTGAACTGGTCTACCACACAAGTAAATGGCTGTTGCGCGTTTGATAAATGAGAGGTCACTATACCACATATCTATTCAGATAACTTACATCATGGTTTCTGTTTAATTAGCTAACGGTTAAAGGAATGACACATCTAACACCATTGATTGTCATTTTCCATAGGAATCCCACAGAGACCAAATAAAAATTTGGGATCCTATCTATACAATGCCAAACCACCGCCTCACCCAGTGCCAGTTCAGCATGTGCTTAAAAATGGGTGACCGACTGTAATCTTAGGGAAACCAAATGATCTATATGAGAATACAAGATAAGCAGTACTCTCAAGGTTCAACTATGCAAAAAGATAAATGAGATCCACAAACCATTAGAAGGGAATATAAAATGGGGAAACATAATAGTCATTAGCTACCTAGATAAAATCCTCTACAACTGTAAACAGTGGAAGTTCAAGCGGAAGACTATAAGCACATTCACAATAACAAGCAAACCACTTTACAAACCAACATCTGTAGGGATTCGCCAAGAGCAGTCCAAAGTAGATGGCAAGAGAATACTAAATTGTTAGAACATATATTGCACTAATAGGTACTTCTAGCCCAGATATGATCATATATAACTGCAACCAATGGAAATTCAAGTGGAAGACTATAAGAACATTCACAATGACATGAAAACCACTTTCCAAACTAGATTAGGACACAATATCTGTAGTGATTCACAAAGAGCGGCCCAAAGTGAAATGAATAATTGTTAGATGTAAATAGCACTAGTAGGTGCTTGTACTACACAAGATAAATCATGCTTCTAGCAGCATGAATATACAAACAAGCCCAATGTATGAAGTTGAGCGCAAGCAAGGAGAATGTAGTATCTCCCTGCATGTGCCTACACGTCAATATTATTAACATTAATATATGTTTAATTTAAGTGCAACAATATTACAATAAACCAAGGCACAACAAACATTTCACATCCAATAAGTACATCCATGAATCAAAATGTTACATCAATGAAGTACTTCTCTCAACTTATATTCCCAAAATTTTGTTTACCTTTCCCAGAACAGGAGCCATTCCCATAATGACGGATGCCAAAGCAGACCTTACATGCTGTGAAGAATCAGATGACAATTCCTGCGAGAAAGCACCTCGCCATATGAGAGACACAGGAAAGAATAAGAGCATAAAGAATTCAGGTCAATTTTGCACCAAGAGTACCTTTACACAGGGAAGAATATGCTGAATAGCAAGTTCTGGATTAAGAATTCGACAAAATTTTGTAACTTTTCCAGCAGCAGCAATTCGCACTTCTGCTTCATTATCTCGAAGTAGGCGTACATAAGCAGGAACCAAATCCGTCCTTAAAAAATATAATCACAAGAAGTGGTGTATTTCATTATGAAAAGAAATAATCAAAAAACCTAATCATCAATCTAGACCATTAAATTTTAATTATTGTCATAAGGAACATATCAAAACCAACAAGTAGGAAGGACAGATCCTCCCAAGAAAGTAGCCATCCTAAATCTAGATTTTGTATGGCAACTAAAAGTATAATTGCTTTCACAATTAAAAGATCAAAATCTACTGCTAGGAAGATAGATCCTCACACAAAAGTAGTATGTTCTAAAAGCTGATGATGCATGATTGATGGTAACATATCTTAGATGTTGCACGTGTTTAGAATCATGATGAAAATGCCCACAGCCATAAAGATTTTTTGTTCTTCAGAGCTTCAGGTACAACATGCAACAAGGAAATAACAACTGCACTCATGGTGCATTGACAATACAAGCATTAAAAATATTGAACTGCCTTGCTTCATAAACACATGATAAAAGATATCAGGTTGTTCATTTGTAAGGTTATCCAGATAACAGAAGTATAGCACACAAAATTGAACTCCAAGCAAGCACAAGCACGAAAAAATATTAACAGTTCAACTTCATCCTACTGCCAACAAAGCCCTATGTGATGTTTTCCATGTTCATTAGTCTAAGGAGTATCATATCTACATACCAAGTTGATGCCTCTCCTTCCAAGGACTACCAACACAGAGAAGTATAGAACATTAGAGTATTTATTAACAGTTTAGTCATATATACTTAAAAAAATTTGATATCACCCAAAGTTTATATACCTAGGTGACATAACAACAAATAAGATACCATAGCATAGATATTTAGAGGCAGGAATGAATACCGAGTAGGTTCAGGCCCCACAGCCTCACAAAGCTCATACAACTGATTGGCGACCATGTAGCGAACACGCCAAGACTTATCCTGATGCATGCAGTAAGAAAGTCTTAAAAAGAAAAGGATTTACTAAAGATATAAACTAGAAAAGAAGTGGCAAAATCCACTTGCATAGAAGAAACAACCATTTTCAGTTTGAGACTTACTTTCATACATGAATATAGCTAACCTTTCATGCTCAAAAATAAAAATGATGATGCTATTAACTCATTACCAAAAGAAATCAACTATAAAGAAATAATACTAGACGCATCCACAATTACTTATCCATAAAAATAACAAGCAAAAACTCCAAAACAGTTATGACAGATCAGAAGAAAATAGCTGGCATGATGCAGTAGCAAGTTGAACAATCACAAATATTAAATAGTATAAACAATGTAGCTTGGCATGCACCTGAGCAAAGTTGATAATCACTGGGAGAATATGGGCGACACAATCCTGAGGCTCCAACAACTTGCCAAGAGCAGCACAGCCCTCAACGGCTAGTAGACGAACAGAATCTTGTTCTGAAAAGCCAACATTTAGAAGTTAATTTTACAGATTACCTGAGTCATGTCAACTACTAATGGTATTTAGAAGCATTATTAACCAATGGAAAAACTCAAAATTCGTATACCATCCTGTGTAAGATCCTCAAACATAGACATGATGTCAGTTTTGAGATGAGCAGCTTCCACAGTGGCAGCAAATTTACCCAAATTTGTTGCAGCAGCCCTTCTCACCATAGGCATATCATCTTGACACAACTGGCTATATACTGACCTCAATTCTGTCTTTAACATATCTGGGGCACTTGAATAAGCAATATGAAATAGTCCACAAGCCGAGACACGAGCTGTAAACCACTCACCAGCTGCTAGCCTCTGTAATTTAAAATTGAATCAAGTGAAATCAAAATCAACAAAGAAATAATTACAAACAACAATTGTGGCACAGATTGTGGTATCGTAAGAGTGATTATGCGCACAATTAATGAAGAAAGAAAGCAATTTGAACATCACAAGCTAAAAGCAAACACTAATAAATATATTAACAAGAGAAAACAAATACCAAAAGCCCTCTAAATGAAATATAAGCAGTGTTTGTTTGAGATGATACCCCTCATTGATGATACCATTTTAGTGATTCCACCTCTAGTACTTACAGGATAAATATAAACAAATTGCCTCAAGAAGGGGATTACAGAGAAGCTGAAAAATGGCATCCACCATCTATATATGCAGCAGCAGAATCTAGAAATTGCAACTAAGCATCAGCAATATTCTACTTGTACCTAATGAAGACAATATTACCCAAAATAGCACCTAAGATGACAAAAGAAACGGCAAGTAGCTCTCTCAGATCTCAACTGCTAAAAGGATTCGCAAAAAAATATTCATAAGACAAGATTCCAAAAGCCTCTACACGGCTTCCATTCTGTTTAGTATTTGCTAAATATTCTCTGGAGATCAACAATTATTTTTGAGGAATTCCATTCCTTATGGCTGAAATACAAATTCAAAAAATTTTTGTGATGCCTAACCAGTGAAAACCATGGGGAAAAAACAGGGCAGCACACAACCTTTGAAGGCCAAGAGCTTGCTGCACATATACAGTGGTTCTGGCTCAACATCTAACAAAGATCACATTTTTCTCACCTGCTGGCAAGCATAATAAATGATGAAGGAAAAGCAAGTTATATCTCACCTTCACAAGAGGAATAAACCAGTCAACCAGGTCAGTTTCCCTCATCTGTGATCCAATTCTGCACAATGACTCCACAGATTTTTCCCTCACGCAGGTCTCCTCCACAGTACAAAGTGTTTCCAAAGGAGGGAGCAATACATGAGCATGCTCCACCCCTCCAACATATGGAATAAAGACGCCCAATTCTTCTGCCATAGCAAGCAGCACCTCATCGTCATCGTCATTGTTCTCACTCAAAAATGGAATCAACTCCTTTCGAGTCCTCTCCTCCCCAAGTGCACGCGCAATGGTGGACAGTTTGCGTATAGAGTTCAACCGTAGTTGAATGTCATCATTCTTTAACTCATCTATCAGTACTGCTATCGGATAGAGTGGTTCATCCACCATTGACATTGTGTCAGAAAACTAACACTTTGATAAGCTACAAACTTCATCAAAACGTTTAAAAATAAAATAAAATCAGTATATCGGAATTAGAAGGGTAAAGGCATCACAATAATGTTACACAAGGGTAAATCAAGAAAATAGAACTTTGATTTCTGAACCAAAAGAAGAAAAGATTTAAATCTTACTTAAATAGAAAGGTATTCTGTTATCTAACCAAATATAGAAGTTATGTGTTCCCAAGAAAAAATCTTTTCTTTTTGGTAGGTAAAGGAAAATATAATAATTGAAAGAAAGGGTACTGGTACATTTTGAGCCTTTATTCAGCACCTCATCATTAACAAATGAGCAGGAAGAGACCTAATAGGGATTGGACTTGATCATATAAATGAGGCAGCCAATTTTGTGAAGTTATGGGATTTCTAGATAAAACTATACAATTTACCTCAAAAGAATTAATAAAATAAAGATCCACAATTTTATTTCTAGTCTTAAATTACCAAGAGATGAGGCATATATTAGTCTAGAACTTAAACAAGATATTCCACAATCAACGAGAACAAAACCAACATATTTTAGAATAAACTGAAATTCAGGTCACTAAAACGAAAGAACTGTTCCAATCTTCTTAAAAGAGAACTTGGGAATGCCAAATTATAATTCTAGTTCAGAAATTGGGAAACGGGGTAAACCAATTATTCTGAGCAAATTTCAGCATGACCAGCCGACAATATATTTCCTCAATTTCTTAGGATAAGATAAAGGAACAACAAATCAAAATCAAGTGGGAACGATCCAAGATCTGGCAACAGGAAAGAATCTAAATCACCAAAAGATATAAAAGAAACAGCGAACGGATTCAGTCTGATTAGAAGCACAAGATTTAGTGTCCATAATAACAGAGAGAGAGGGAATAGAGTTACCGAAGGCAATGAGTTCAGCGGACTTCCCTCGGATTCGAAATGCTTCGCCAGAGAGAGAGAGAGAGGGGGTTTTCTGATGAATTTCTGGACCAGTGATTTTCATGTAAATGTCGCTGTGCCTTTAAACGCGACTTCGGGAACTATCGTAAAGAAATCGGCAACAATTAAAGAAATGGTCCATAAATCTATCAAAAAAGAAGCTATGGCCATGTTTGTTTCTATATTTCGAATTTCACACAACGCATTAAAACTTTACATTATTAAATATATAATTCAATAATATTTTTATCTAAATTTAAGTTCAAATTTTAATTTTACCTCTTTTGTATATATAATTAACTAATTATTACTCAATAATTACACTTATTTACAATTAAATCAATACCCATAAATATACATACATACACTCACATTTATATATATTTACATCCTAAAAATCAATTATTATTTTTATATTCTATCACATCATTTAATTATTATTATATATTTTACATATATATTTAAATAAATCAAAATTTTTAAATATTAAAATCTTATATCTAAATATACTACTCATTCTCACACAACTTCTACTAAACTTCATTTCCCACCAAAACCCCACTTCCAAACATAATCTATATGTTCATTATTTTATCTCAAGATAGCAAAACCAAAAAATGTTCTTATGTTTAAATTTAACAAGTTTATGAGTATCTTCTTTTCAACGCAATTCTAAGAGTTAATAAAATGGCAACGACGCCTCAAAAAAACATTTAACAACTAACGTGAAGTACTTCCCTAAATTCACATATATTGAATATGTTTGATGTTGACAGAAAGATTGTAACGCAAAATGGATATCAGAGAGCTCTTTAACTCCAATCTCCAGCACCAGACGATAACACAAGACATTCATTAAATTCTTTTAGCAACTTTCAGTATGTTGATGCAATTGCATAACTGAAGCATGCTAATCATGCAACGGCTGTCAAGCCCTCTCTAATTCATGACACAACAAAAGGATCGATCCATCTATTACAGATTGAATCCTTTGATGAGTGTTGCCCCTGCAGAAGCAAAAAGTACTACGGATTATGAGTTTGTTGCAAGGATAGCATGGCTCTAAATTCTCATGTCCATACTGAATTCAGACATCCCAAATAGAAAACAGAAAGACCTCTGGATGAGGCTTTTCCAAGAATAAGAACAATGATTCCAGGGTCAACGCAGAGCCTATCTTGATGGCACATATGGGCTTTTTTCGGGGGGTTTTGCATCCCATCTCCAATGCCTTCTTGGAAAAATTGCAAGAATGGTTCAAAAACTGCATGAGTTCATTGTTAATCAATTTACTACAAATTTAAGAACTCGTTTTACCATCTTTCCCTACCATGCTACCAAACGAAAGCAATCTTTCACTAGCCATCTTCGGCCACAACCTTCTTTTCTGATATTCTTTCCAAGTTTTGCTTCATATCCAAGAAAAACACAGAGCCAGGCTGAAAGCAAAGGATATGTTTTCTTTGACAGAATATAGCAAAAGCCAATGCATGTTGATTGACACTGCCATGCACCTGACTCTTTCAAATGCACGATATCGAAGAAAAGAACTTCTATTTTCTCCGAACTCAGCTATATTATCAGTGAACTCGTGTAGTCAACAACATTTAGCTATGTTAACCAAGTTACATGAGCCAGATGCTACATCTGTTAGGTTTGAAACAAAATTGTAGATATTATTCAACCAAAGAAACAAAGCATAATTGATTTTACATTGAAAATTTGAAAGCATAGTAACTGCTGCTAGTTCACTTATCAGTTTGCTATGTGATCAACTTGATGTCGATCTCCTTCCCCGTTGTCTTGTCAAAATATATCACCCAATTTCTTTACCGTGATGCTGCCTGAATCAAAAAATTAACTGAACGTAATGATTGATAACTCCTTATATAGCAATTAATTACCTCAATTTTCAACTCATTATGGAAGACAAATTTATTCCCAATATAGTTTTCCTCATGCAGAATAATAACTGGTAGTCATTTTGACGGTCATCGCTATGTTCTGTAACATTCATTTAGCATACTGTTTAAACATTTTTTCTTTTGTACAATTTCATACTTCACAGACACCACTATTTACAGTACTACTAGCAGAATTCTTTAGACTGTTACTTATAGAGATGGATGCAGCTCACCAGCCTAGCCCCTAATCTCACATTCTACATTCCAGCTATTTGGTTAGCCACTAGTGAGCAATTCTTTAAACTCTTCACTTAACTCATCAAAGGCATCAACAAGATTCTGAAGCCTCGCGACAAATTCAAACAGAAGGGAAGCAAATGTCGCCGGAGACAAAGAGCTTGCGCTTTCATATGTTTTGATCTCATCCTCTTTGACTAAGGATTCCCCTTCAAGTGAAAAAGACGATGGCCACAGTATCTGCTTCCTCAAAGTAGGATTTGATAGTTCATTAACTGGAACATTTGATGTAAGCATTGGTCAAGCACTGTTTCACTAAGTGACCGGAAGCCCAAATGCAGTTCTGGTCTTTCATTTTCACTGTGAAGGTTGTCAGGATCTGATGACTCCTGAGGGTGCTTGCCGATTTCCCAACTCTCTGATCTAACCAGAAGATATGACCTTTTGTCTATTTTCTTCTGCACCTGTTCAGCTGCCTCACGCACGTCTTTAAGTACTTTGTCTGTGTTTAACTTTTCCATAGCCTCAATCTTGCTCCCCAACCGATGCAGAACTTTTGCACCCTCTCCACCAACTCTGGAGTTCACTGAAGAAAACCTGTCAGTTCTCTTGTGGTGCCTGCAGTTTCAGATTCAAGACACGAACCATGTCATGCTTAGAGATGGGTAGTTTTGGAAAACGAGTGCAAGAAAATCAAGAGGAGCAGCAAAACATGGTATTGCTAATAAGAACAAAAATGTAAGTACATCAGAAAGCATGGATGATGAAACTTCCAAGGCCATTGATTCACCGGAATTTCTGAGAGGAGGGAACCGTGAAGCGCCATGACCATGAAGGCACAGTACGTTAGTGCACCACTTACTTTCACATAGTTCCTCCAAGGATAATTCAACATCTTGTAATGGCCATGAGACAGCTCTCAGATGGCGAATCCTAACTGTACATTCAGTTGGCAGTTACATCTAATTAGGAGCTTTGTGCTTTTGGCTGTGAGTTTCTTATTTATCAATCAAAAGTGAGCTAGCAAAGAGGCATACCAGTGTATTTTCTCTGCTTGTGGATCTACAACAGATCTGTAGCCACTATAGAGGGGATCATCCGAGGGTTGGAAAGTTTGGATCTGTGAGGGGATCCTCTCAGACTCCACACACTGCAAATAGCCCTTAACACTACCTATAGATCACAAAATGATATTCCTTTAAACAACTAAGGTGAACAGAAAACGAACAAGGAGAAAAAGGGGTGAAAGAATTCGGCATATTCAACCTTCAAAAGAAGTTGCTAGGTCCATGAAATTCTTCACCACCAACCGGTGCAAATCCTCACCAGCCCAAGTAGGGTAAATGCATATGTTTATGAGGAAACAGACACCGGCCCCCAATGCAATAAGCATTAATCGTGTCAAGACCGCCTCCATGTAGTCCCCGGCCTTGTTTCCAGCCATCATCAGGATGCAATATGTCAGCACAAAAACACGGTATCCATATTCATATGGTGCCATGGTTGGATAGAGTTTGAAATATGAAGCAACTGCAGCTGCAGATAAAGGGGGGAATGAATCACTCCAGTAGGGCCTGAAAATAGGTTCATGCATAACCTGTTAATCTAGACTCAGAAGTTTGGCAACAGACACAAACCTATGAGGAAAATGCATGTGACAATTATCACTTCTTCCCATTTCCCACCCAACGTGGCCAATTCTCCAAAGCCAAGAGCAAGTACTCCAGCGCAAAATGTCCCAAGACCACGGTTGAATCCCTTTATAAACGTTGCTATAAAAACCACCATGCATACGGAAAGAAACCAAATAATAACAACATTAGCTGCATTGTATATGCCAAAAAAAACCTAATTATAACACTTGAAGAAAAGCCTCAAGAAGCAAGAATCCATGGTAAGAACAAGACAGTATCTTATTATACCTATACTAAATTCAAACGTGACAATGACTCTGAGAATTGCCCATATCCAATACTGAGAAACATCAAAAGAAGGCCCTTTCCAGAAAATAAGAAATGACACAACGGACAATGCCAACCCCATCTTGACGGCGTGCAAGATCTTCCGGGGATGGCCCATGTCCAATGCTTTCCTGGAAAAATCCTTAAGATCGTTCCAAGAACGCCTGAAAGCATCACATGTAATTCTCAAACGCATGCATCTGCTCTTCTCTTCATATTGGCTCTCCAAGCTTCTAAACTGCAGCAGTCTTTCTCTGTTCTTCCCTGCAAAACTGTTACATGACTTACTGATCATTTTCTTTTCTTTCTTATCTGCTTACACTTCTTTCAGTGCAACTGAATTCTGAATTGGCCGAGGATGTTGTGCTGGTGATAAGAATGCTGTCATGCACTGTCCATTTCAGTTTCTAATGATTGATAACAAACACATGTATCTCTAATCCCAAATGGATGGCCGGAAGCATCGAACCTCAGTTGAAGCAACAAACATAAGAGAGCCACTCTTCATCTTCTAGGTCTCCACACGTGGAGATTAGGAATCTGAGATTGTGATGTGAACCTGACAAAAAATTCGAATAATATCAGTACCAAAAAAAATGTTACTGTTACAGTTGTGTTGTATAATTCATTTTCATCCTAGTGTTATTATTAATATTATTTTTTCCATTTTATATGAATAATCATGGACCTTTTGTTTTTGTTAGCCATATGTAGAAACACCGTTCCCTTACTGAGCGCGAAGCATTGGAATTTGATGGGCTAATTCTCAAATCCATTGGTCTTAAATGTTATGGGCTTCGTATATTATTTACGATAATACAGCCTAAACTTACCCTGAAACCAAAGTTTGGATCGAGCCCAATTTCAATTTTGCCATTTGAAGGACTCCTGGGCCGGTGCACGGCCTGTTCTTAGATTTATCAGAACCTTATCCATGGCCGACGCATAAATCTAGGAACACTGTCTCGCTCTTTCTCGCATTTTGGGAGTGTGGCTGTGGGTGAAGAGCAGAAGATGTTATCCATGTCGATTCAACCAAGCATAAAGGGCACTTCGACGGGCAGCCCTCCCTTTGTTTTCAAGAATCTATCCTCCGTTCACGTCAAACCCTCATTCTCTGTGCAGCCAAGAGCTTCCTCCTCTTTGCTGAAAATTAAACCCATCAAAAGAATTCGAAGGTTGCCTCGTGCAGCAGAATTAGCTCCAGCAGAAGAAGCGCCTGCTGAGATTTCTCCCTCTGAACTTGCTCGAGAACCGCAGGTTCGATCTCTGTGCTCAAGAAATTTTCCCTTATTTTCAATTAGCAATTTCTATTTTTCATCCCTCATTCTGAGATTATTTATGCATCTTGCATGAAATATGCTAATGACTCTGCGTTCCCGTGCCTTCATATCCATTGTACGCTCCCGTGCTTTTATTCAAATTGTCGATCATTTTAATGTTCTTTTTAATACTTTACTCATCCATTGTGCAAATTTGAAAATGCTTGTTCTATTGTGTGTAAATTTTTTCCCTTTTCAGATTTTATTTCATTTTTTGTTTCAAGTAACTTTATAAGCAAGTGGTACTTGAAGTAAAATTGAGCCACAAAATATGCTTTAACTACTGAATCAATTGAAACGATAGATCCAATTTGATTCTTGTCTCCTTGATTGCTGATGTAATGAAAAATAATGGAATGATAAATGGTTAAATTGAGTGCAATGTTGTAAAAGGAAGGAATTCATTTGCTACAAATATGGAAAATCTTAGGCCTTAGCAAAGTTGAGCATTCTATACAGGGATTGTAAATCATATGGACTGGATTGCATATTCAGTTTATATAATTTCAACAAGACATGTTATCTGAACAAGTTTTGTATTGGATTTCTACATTGTAAAAATTTTAGTAATTTAATTTAAGAAAATTATTTTCCATGTAAAAACAATTATCCACGCGTATGCACTCTATTTATAGTTGATAGTCAAATATTAAATGTGTACTTAAATTATCCAGAAGGTAAGAGTAGAGGTGAAACCAGTGGAAAAGCCAAGGCTAGTGTTGAAGTTCATATGGATGGAGAAGAACATTGGTCTTGCCCTGGATCAGATCATACCAGGCCATGGCACTGTGCCTTTGAGTGCTTACTTCTTTTGGCCAAGGAAAGATGCATGGGAAGAGCTCAAAGCCACTCTAGAGAGCAAGCCCTGGATATCCCAGAAGAAGATGATTATACTTCTTAACCAGGCAACTGATATTATCAATCTCTGGCAACAGAGTGGTGGTAATTTGTCGTAAATGCCATTCTTGGATGCTCACTTGTGACAATTTTTCCGTCTATGTTGTAAAATTTTGTGTTTTCAGTTTTGATGATTTGAACTTTGTTATATACCTTCTACCTTCTAGACTGAAAGCTGTTTTAATCATTGCACGCTGGTACGAGGAATTTGAAAGGAAAAGATGTCTCATGAGATCTTGTAAGAAATTGGGATGCTAAAAGCACAATTTTGAAAATTTCAATCTCATGGAAGCATTCGTTCCTGAAATAAATGATTCAAGGCTATACAAGAACTTGGCAGATCTGTTGGAAGTGTGGCGAATCCAACTACAAACTCTGATTGAACTTTATTAGGTCAGAGGAGAAACCCAATCAAATTGGTAGTATCACCCATGAACAACGTATGTTGGACCTGGAGCGGAGCTTAACGAAAGAACCGTTTACGGGTCTGTACGTAAATATGTATATAAGTGGGTTTGACACCATATATTAACTCAAAACTTTAAGGTTGTGAGTTATGGGTTAAGTATCCAACAATATGAGTTTTTTCCACTTGCTCCCCCTCAATCAGAAACTTCTCGAGTATCTTACGGTCTTACTAAGTTGCTCATCAATGCCCATCAATTCCGTGGGCCTTCCTTCCATGGGTATGGGCTTCCCATGAGATCTCCGAGCATATTTGCATGCCTATCACTTCCGTGAGCCTTCAATAGGATATAAACCTCCCATGCGATTACCAAAAACCATCTTCGTACTCATCCCAAAGCTAAACTAGCAGCTCTAATAACACTTGTTGGAAGTGTGACGAGTCCAACTACAAACTCTGATTGAATTTTATTGGATTAGAGGAAAAGTCCAATCAAATTAAGAGTATTACTCATGAACAACGTATGTTGGGCTTGGAGCGAAGTCCAATAAAATCGAGGAGAACCGTTCACGAGCACGTGAATACGTATATAAGTATATAAATAAATTTGACACTATATATTAACTCAAAATCTTAAGGTTGTGAGTTATGAATCAAGTATCAACTTTATATACAAGTCACTTTTCTCTTTTTCTATCAACGTATCAACGTGAATGTCACTTTTTCTAACTCATATTTATTTTACAGCAAGATCAAATGCATCATTTTCTGACAAGGGAAGGAGATAATCAGAATTATATTAGTCATGTTACATAACATTATATTATGCATAAAAGCACACCGTGCAGACTTTTTTAAGTAATATATACAACTGGCTATGTTTCCTTGTCAACATCTAAAAAATGACAGTAGGCAATTTGACCGACTATTGGGACAAATCTAAGAAAACTAACTATTGCGACTTTATCTTTTTGTATGTTTTCCAGGTTGTCTCCCACCAACCACGGCTGGAAAATTGTGTAAAGGCAGATATCCCCAATGAAGGCATAAGCAAGCCTTTCAGTACCTACATAACTTTTGAAGAACTCCCATCTTTCTGACAAATCACCAAAATTACCATCTCCGCGTCCGTAGAGGGCCCACAATATCGATATCAAACAAGTAAGACCGCAAATCAGTCCAACAATGGGCGCGTTCTTTGTCATAAATGAGCCAAGTAGAGAGGTCCTTCTTGGAGAGGGTTCCCCATCAGCCTCGTTCAGACGTATAGCCAAGTAAGGAATTAAGATTGCTGTAGAGAACAGGAGTTGTAAGAAGAATCATTACCAAGTCACCAGTCACGAGTGGTGCAAAGCTCGCTAGGAGAAGAGCGTGTGAATGCAGAAGTATCTAAGCAATGCTAACATAAAATCAGCTGAGTAACAACACGTGCTATCTATGGGAGAAGAGAAAATCACGAGGACTGCACATTGTACAGTGCGCTATTTCCAAATAAATGTCGAAACTGCTGCATTATTGGTGTAGCAATAGCAATAAGACTCTGACTAACAACTTCCCACGCCATTCACAACAAAAACTATACAAATCTAAAATATTTTGCAATGTAGCTTCATTTCTCCTCTAAAGGCTCAAGAATTGGATTAATAGCAATTTTAATTCTTGTAGAATTAGAGATATATTTTTAAAAAAAACACCACACCACAATGACAGCCTCGTAATCCAACCAATGCACATTGTTGTTATGAGACTGCCCATTCAAACTTCTAACATCAGAATAAAGCTACATTTGTGAATGTGAAGAGTACAGCCCAAGAAAAATTATTAATTCAGAAGCATACTGTTTGTGAGGAGCGTTTGAAGGCCCCATAAAACATCAAGAGATCCTTTGTATCCCGCTCTCCTTTTATCCGTGTAGAGCAAAGGAGCGAACATGAATGTCCACCCAATTACCAAGTTAAACAACCCTTCACACATCTGAGTGAATAGAAGATAGAGATATCCAGAATCAGTTAAAATCACGACCAGGTTGTGGAATTTAGATCCTGGATTGTTAACTATAACAGTAACACTTACAGGATGGAGCACTGGTGCCTCCATTAAATGAATACCAACTACTCTGCCAAAGTTCAATTGTGCAAGCGATCAAGATACTTATGAAAAACGATTTTTGAGGAAAATACAGGGAATTCAGCTAAAAAAAGACTATCTGCTACAATTATCACTACCTACGATTAAAAAGTGAATTCATCTGAAGTCAATGAACAACGATGGTGGCTTTAACACAAGGATAAGTTTTTTGGAGTCCTGCATGTATGGATCATAAACAACCATAACAAAGGAAACATCGCCAACAGTTCCCCCTATAATCAAAGTGAGCCAGAAACAACTAAAAGATGACCACTCAATATGATTTTCTTCCAAATTAACTGAAGTTGCTTGTATCAGAAGTCGTTGACTTTGCTTGAGGTTTGCAATCTGTTTGTTCACGAGTTCGAGTTCTATTCCTTCTCTTATCTAAAATGTTACTAGAAATACATGAAAATTGCAACCTGCAGAAGCAACGGCGAAAGGATTTTATAATGCAGCCGAAAAGTAATATTACCAGAGTTTAAGAAAGGCAGGATGAAGAAGAAATTGAGAGAGAGGCCTATCAGAGAGTTGATTGTTTCAGAACTGATGGCCCAGACTGGATCCCCCTGCATGACGTATAATTTGTAATTTAACAAGAAAATCCACTTTTTCTATTCGAGGGGGCATGATGTTACATATGTGCGTGTGTGTGTGTGTGTGTGTGTGTGTGAAGAGCGCCAACTGCAGTCAAACGCTTCCCTTCCATTCATTTAGCAGATAAATCACACATTGTTTTACAAATACTCAACAAATATAAACCCAGTAAAACTACTAAAAATAATAACTATAACATACTTACAGGAGCATAGGGAAGTAAGAAGAGCCAAATGATGTAAACACCCTCTGCAATCCACAGAACGGCTCGAAGTAATTTCCTTACATTATTATCCAACTCCGACACTGAGCCTCCGCCGCCACTTGTGGCGGCAACTGTAATAGAAATAAATTTCCCACGAGCGCTCAATCTCCCCGTACTGGTAGCAGAAACAGACGCACAAAATCGTTTCTTCTGGATATTGGCGTTATAAGCGACACCGTTTGATCTTCCTTCGTGAGGCAAAACACAAGTTCTGGAATTGAATGTTTTCAATGGTTTGATTGAAGCGACACTAACTGCTGGGGAAAACATGGAGAAGCATGATGGTGCTGCAGAGGACTGCATCTTCGGAATCATGCTCCGCCGGTGGCGGCGGCTATTGTAATAGCAATATATTTCCAATTGTGAATTTTCGTGTCGAGGGGCTAAGTAGCGCGGTGCGGGGAGCATGGTCGGATCAAGACTGACCGCGTGTCATGCTCGCATTCGTTGTAATTTAAAGCACTCTTGTTCGAGTGGAAAGCAGCAAGCCACGTGCGACGAAGTTGTTTCAGGCTCTAGTCGCTGACGGTAACCGCACTTAAAAAGGTATTTTAAAAATCTATTAAATACTTAGAAGTAATTCCATTGTTGGCAATGATAGTATAAAAATGTGATGATTCAATTAAATATTAATAATATTTTAAGATTAGTCAAAATGTTAGTTTATTGCCATTATCTGATTAAAAAGGTCATATGCTGGATAATAATCAATTATTGCCAAAAAAGTAATAATAATTTATTTTTCAAATTTCAAAAAACTAATTAAAGAGCTTACTCCCATCCATGTCATCCAATCGGACCAATCCTCCTCCTTAATTAGCCCAAAAAAAAAGAAATAAAAATACAAATCATTCACAAAGCCTTGGCCTCCACGGGACTTTTTTTGTTCCCCACAGAATTTTGTCAGTAAGCTTTAGTTATATTCATTTTACATATTAAAGTTTTAAAAATTATTTTAAATAATAAATAAATCCTAAAATAATTTAATAATATATTCACAAAATTGAATTGTTAAATAAAACTATCGTTATTTTTCTAAAATACCCTCAAATTTTTTTAAAAATTATATATCTTTTACTTGTTACTTATATCTTTTCACAAATCAATATAATAATATCTCCAACATAATTGCATTTTATATTTATTAAACCAAACTAAATTCTTATAAATTATATTTATTTTATTTACACTTATAAATATCATATTAATCATTATCATATTAAAAAACAAAAACATATTTTAAATAAAATATCAAATAAGTCAACCAAATAAAATTATTTTATCATATCTAGTGAGATAGGTTATTTATTCAAAATTTTGATCATTTAATATCAAATCTATATTTTACCATATACCTTACTCCTCTAAGTAAACTTATGATTAGTATGAATAAATTAATTAACCAAGATCAATCACCATAAGACCTTTCTCACTTTACTTGATGGGATTAAAACTTTTGAATGATAAAATAGTCTCCAAAAAAATTAAATATTATGTTCACTAATATAAATTAAAACATGAGATAATTTAATAATATGTTCACTAAATTGCATTGATTAGTAAGACCATTCTTATTTTTTCAAAATACTCTTGCTTCAATTTTTTTTTTTAAAGATAAAACTATATAATTTTATTTATTACTCACATCCCTTTACACATGAATATCATAACATCTACTATATAATTTTATTTGATCTTCATTAAACAAAATTAAATTATTGTAAATTATAGCTAATTCTTTTTACACTTATTAATTAATATAAAAAATTATGATTAATTTAAATGTTATAAAAAAATGTTAGTGATAATCATAGTAAGGAGTGAACTAAGATGTGAGATTGAGAAGTAAGATGTATTTGATGAAGATACTAAATATAATTTAATTAACAAGTGAAGAGCAAAAATATCTTTTAAATAAAATATAAAATGAACTCATTAATTGAACTATTTTATTACACCTAATAAATTAGATAATTTTATCTAAAATTTAAAAAAATAAAACTAGATCCATATTTTATTATAGACCTTTATCATTATAAATGAATATTGGATTAATCTTGATAAAATAAGTTATCAAACCTAATCCCACCAAATCCGACAAGCGAACAAGCCCAGTACGTACAAATTTTGCATAGCAATGAATTCAAAGAAACTCAGTGCTTCCCCACTATACCAAATCAGTCTCTAGTCAATTCGAAATTTCAGCTTCAAACACAGGTGACGATGTAGGTTTCGGACCACCTCACAACAAAAATCCATCAACAACTTGAAATTAATGAAGTTCAACCAAAAATATAATATTAAATATTATGCTGAACACTGGCGCACTTCTGTTACCATTTCGATACAACACGTTAGTCTCAAAATGCAGCAAAACAAAGCTATGATCATACTTGTTGAATTTACACAGCTGCAGATCACAACCTAGAAATCATACAAGTTTAACAAGAAATAAATTCATACGAGAAAATCGTGTGAGAAGGCATGTTCTTCCGACAAGTTGTAAAATGGAACTTCATTCTCATTACAAGCCCTTTGCATCTAATCTCTTGACCAATAAAATGAAGCAATCGCGAAGTATGCATAACCGGGCGTAATCCTCCACTTCTAAACCATTTGAACCCTCAGCACAAAATGGGACGGGATGTTGAATTAAAAGATTTAACTCTGTTCAGGTGGCACGTGCCAAATTCAATTCCGGCAACCAGGCTTCTGATTTTTATGATAACCTCTAGCGTATACAAGCAAATTTCGAAAAACATTTGAACTAGTAGCACCTACCTTGTCGTCGTGGCTCGACAAAGGTACAGATCTCACTCAAAATCACAAAATTCACAATACAGTAGAGGAAATCATACCCAGCTATGGAAATTAGGAGAAATACGTAAACTGCTCATAAGCACAGAGATAAATTGACAAATGATGGGTCAAGACAAACATAAACACATGACGTTCTCTCAAATTCTCTTACTTCATTATGATATGATCTGTCGGAAAATTCTAGTGCAACTTAATAGATGATTCCGGAACACTCAAAATAACACAGAAAAAAAAAGCAGGATAAGGAAAAGTGGAAAAGATGCAAGCATGAAGAGTTGGTAAATCACAAACTTGTCATTCGTTCAGACAATCTCCATGACAATCTTCATATGGAAGAACGTTAATTTGAGGAAGCTGGGGAAGACTTCAACTGACCCCATATTAAAAAATTTATAAATCCATGATGATGCCAAATAGTTCAAATTTAAGCACTTGAAATTGAAATCTGTGGTAATAACAAACTTAATCGATTTGTTGTTATGGATTGTTAAACCACCCGTTTCCTAAAAGCATAACTGGATAACAAAGTAATATGCAATATAGTGCAGACATGAAATAACTAAGTAGATAGCCAAGACATCAAAGTTATAGACAAATGCTAAGTGCCATTTCCGGACGCATTCTTTCTTTAGATGACTTGTACACTGTATCAATTTATTCATTAAAATAAGAGGCTTTTTTACATCCTACCATAATTGCATTCTCAGAGATTACACACCTAAACAACCCACAAATCTCCCCCAACACTTCTTTATTTCCTGAACAAGCTTTTTGCCTTACAAACTAAGGCTATGTTTGTTTACATTTTTTACCCCACAAAATACACTTTAATCATTACATTTTTTAAATTTATCTCTCACTCTCTTACTTTTATTGGAAAAAACAACTAAAACACACATATAAAAAACAAAAACAAACAAAGCCTAAATGTTTGCTTTCAGATCCAAAATGCAGAACACTCAGCCCTCGAGTTGCAATCTGTGGATTAAAAATAATGCAACTATAAAACTAAAGAAAGCTCTCCCAGTGCTACACTTTGAAAAATGATTACAATCTTCATGTATTCTCAACATCATCATTACATAATGATTACTTGCAAATCTAGCCGATTTTTAGTTAGAAAGCCTAATGCCTGAAGCTATTGTCTCAATAAGAAGTTTGACAAAAATTGCTAGTATTCTGACTTTCACAAAATGTAAAAGAAACCGAGAACTGCATGAGGTAGTGATGTTAGCAACAACAATACCATCCACAAGTAAAAACTAAGGTGTAGATCATGTGCAAGGCAGATCTACAATTCCAACAAAATGCGAAGTTCCTTTCAAAAAACTATAGAAAATGAACGAATACGTAGAAAACAAAGGCATCTTAGTATCATCAATTCAGCTTATCAGCTAATATATCCATCATAGGACAATTAGCAAAACTAGGGCTTACTTGCCAAATTTGTAGGATTGAGAACACCCAACACTACAAACACAAAAATGTAGGTCATTACTAAGTGGCAATATCATTCAACAAGTGAACTACTATTGCGATTAGCAATAAAGGAAATCAGTTAAGCCACTTACAGATATATTTTCAAACTTCCAAACAGTATCAGAACATCTCCAGGACATAAATCCTCCAGAACTACCAAGGATCAGACACATAGGAACTTTATGATAAATAGTTCTTAAGTACTAAAATAGAAGCAACAAATCAAGCACAATATCCCCAGAAAAAGGTATAAATGTGTTACCTAATAACTGTAGGCAAACAAGGAATGCATTAGATGAATATTGAATTTCAAAGGATAAAAGATTTGTTGTAAACAATATGCCATAGGGGTTTAACGCATAGCGGAGATAAGCAAGGAGAATTAAGCCGGTCATACAAACCAGCAAAAGAAGTATGAAACAACAAACACTAAATCCTCTAAAAGAAGACTACCACAATCAAAATCATGGAAAATGATTCCAGAGAACATACAAATAATTGATATTCAAATTCTTGCTGGTTCTCAAAAGTTCCACATGTAAAAACCTAAGAAACAAACCAAGGTACCTTCTCCAGAGTGCCTTTAATCATCTAAACCACTGAATGGTTTCCCCATGGCACAGGTAGAATTCCTGAATGGAAGTTTGGATTAGACTCACCAGAACCCAAATTTACAGAAAAATGAAGAAAATAAACAAAGAAAAAAGCTAGTAGAATAATTAGCAAGAATTGCCAAAATTAGAATGGAAATATCTGCTGTTTAGACAGACCACCTGGCATGAAAATTAGACAATGGTGGGCCATGTAATGATAAATCTACACCAACTTCTGGAACAAATAACAAAAAGGATAGTCATAATGGCATTACCAAAGACATACGTATCCACATATGTAAATTCATGACGGTATGGATTTCACGATATTCCTACCGAGAAAACTGTTGGCATCAGGTTCAGAAGGAAAAAGGAAATAAGAATAACAAAAAGCAATGAGATCATTTTAAAGCTTTTTGAATTGTTCCCATTAAGAATTATTAGTACACATAAAAGTAAAAGGGAAACACGCCTTCAATGAGTCTCTGACGCAATTAGGAATACAGCAGAAGAATAAAAATTAGATTGAACCCAAATTGGATTCCAAGAACGTAAACTGGATATCAAAGTGCCCAACCCGACGTATTGAAACTAAAATTGAACCTAAAAATTGATAAACAGCATGATTGGACGGCCACAATTGATACGCCGAAATCAATTGATATGTCACGATTCACATAAAGATCACGCCTATTGAATCGATTTGAGTATTCTCAAATCCAGAGAAAATGAAATAGTTTCATAACTCTTAATTCAAATATATCAAAGATCTCTCTTTCAACTGAATAAAAATACTATTTATACTAAATCCTATTAAACCATAACCTAAAAAGCTCATATGGTCCAAATTATTAATAAAGCCTATTAACAAATAAACATAAAACTAATAAATGTCAAAATAAAATTCGACGGATCCCTGGATCGCGTCAGTCTCTTACAATAGAAACAGAAAACAATCCATGGAAAGAAACTCCCCATTAATTGCCTCCCTCAAGATCATCTCTGAGATCTCCAAACCTGCCCATCACTGTCTCCTGAATCTTGCTCCGAAACAGAGAAGACAAAGGCATAAATGCCCAATCAATAGATAATTCAGTATTGAAGCGACAGCAAAATGATTAAGTATCTAATGTAACAGCATTTCTGCAGTCAGAGAATCAGCATTGTGGTTCACTTGCCCATGATGAAAGGATGGCTCAAGGCCTGTGATACATTCAACCTCTTCTCTGGATCCAAGACAAAAATTTTTTCCATAAGATCTTTAAAATTAGCCACCATTTTTAGATCCTCACCAGGAGATGTAGAAATTAAGGTGCCAAAATCTTTTGGCTTGATATTTACAATCAGTTTCCTTATTGCCTGCAACAACAGAGTAAAAACCCAACAAAAATGTTAAATTCATGGCTTCCAAAATGAAACTGGAGTTTCAACTCTTTGCAGAACAAGAAAGCAGTGCATCGGTTGCATACTGACCTTCTTTGAGACAGGGTCCTCCTCTGCTGCAAGAAAGTTTAAATCCTGATCGAAGTGCTTATCTGCAAATGCTCCCTGTAATAAAGTAGCAAGTAAATCATGACCAGAAAATACCCATTCAGAAATATAAACAGGATAAGTCTCAAGGAAAATAAAATTGTCCAAACAAGTTGATTACACTCGATTCCCACCTTCCGGAGCATCTTTTTGGGGAAAGGACCTTTCAGTTCCATGTGAAGACGAAGCATGTCATTATTGGTAGCACCAGGAAAGAGAACCTTCCCAGTGTAAAGCTCAAACAAGCAGCACCCAACAGACCAAATATCCATGGGATGGTCATACGGAAGGCCAAGAACTACAGATGGAGAAATAAACCAATTAGCCATAATGAGAAAAACTTAAACTAATAGGATAGAAATTAGGAAAGGAAGCAACGATGGCATGCAAAAACTGAAATACTAACTGATCTCTGGAGCACGATAAAAACGGCTCACAAGATAAGGGGTTATTTCATTTTTACCAGCGAACATGGCATTACCAAAGTCACAAAGCTTCAATACATTTTTGGCTTCATTCACCTAAGGGGAATGATGCACAATAATGAGATAAAAAATTAAAAATATATGGAGAGCTGACGGTTATGAGAAAAAAAAAATCAAAGTGACATCAACAGCATACCAGCATGTTATCTGGCTTGATATCACAATGAAGAACACCACAGTTTTTAAGATGTTTCAACGCTATGAAGAGCTGCTTAGCATATGTCCTCACAGCAGTTAGCTTCAGACCAATATTACGACCAAATTTCTTTAGTACTTCTCGTAAATTCATATGAAGAGATTCAAAAACTAAACAAAGATGATTTCGATACTTGAAGATAGAAAGAAAACAAACACAGTGGCACTTGTTCTCAGGATCCGCTCCGTCCAACTTCTTCAATATGACCAGTTCTTCCATACCTGCCCTGTACCTACATGGAAGAAAAATGAAAAATAATGAACTAGGTACTGAAGGAGTTAAAGTGAACACAATTTAACATCCAATTATAAAAAGAAAAAAGAAAAAAAGAGAAGGAATAAAACAGGTAACCAAAAAGCACTCACATTGTTTCATTATTACGTATTATTTTAATTGCCACTTCTTCAGGGTCACCAGGTTTAGCCTTGAGATCCTTTGCGCGAACAACAGTAGAAAACACTCCTTTTCCATGGGCAGCAATTATTTCATACCGATTATCAAGTGTTTCTCCAAAACGGTATCCTGGTAGCAATATCAAAAAGGATTATTACCAAAAACAAGTATTTTGGGAGACACAAGGACAGACTATCTTCCATGAATTGATAAAATTTTGGATAAAGAAAATGGAGATGTAGACTTCCATCAAAAGTTTAATTTCAACAAGTCTATAAAAATCAGCTCTTACCCGATAAATAAGCCAAGAGCTCTATAAAGATGTGTTGCAAAATTAATGATCAAGAAAAATACATTAACAGGCATGGCCATACATATGCAAGGTTCTCAGGGAGTACAAGGAAATGATGAACCTCGTCCAGTTCAAAAGAAGCTACAAAAACCCAAGACTAAGAGCTGGGCTCAACATACAAACCGAAGTAGTGACTATCGTTTATGCACATACCATAGTAACCTTCTGCATCATCCCAATTGTCATGAAGCCCACTCTTTTCAACAGCAACACCATCGCCTCTACCCTGTTGAAGAATTTCATCCACAAGAAAAGATTTAATAATAAGAATAGTGCAACAGCAGCGATTACATCATACAACCACATGGGATTAAAATAATGGTTTTGAATAAGCTTTCATCTACCAGTTGGGTCATGCTGTCTAGAAAAACAACAGTATATTTTGCACAATAGAACAAGAATACTTTCTACTTGTTTGACATGGATACAGGGAAAAGACGTCTGTGCAAAAAGAAAACAGAGAACAAAATGTCAACAAATTATAGAAAGGGAAGATATAACAGCCAATAGAGCTCAACAAAGAAACAGGACAGGGCAAACTAAAGTGGATTATGATGCATTAAACAATTCATTTGACTCTGAAAGGAACTATGAGGCTATACAATAACATAAAATTGTGAGACTAACCGATTTACGAACTCCAGCAGACGAGTCTCCAAATATATCATCACAAAATATATCGGGTCTCTCACTCTGCATGGTTTAACTAAAGAATTCATCATAATCCTCAAAGCATGTAAGAATACAAAATAACAAGGAAACCTACTAAATGACAAATTTAGCATAGCAGGACAAGAGAGAGCCCATACAGAACTATATCTTATCCAAAATGTATTAGGAAGTGAAATTTATGATTGTTGAGTGAAACTAAAATGCTTTAAATAACTGAATTACCTTAGGTATATCCTCTCCAAGTCCACCAGTTCCACAGGACATTTGGAAAGAAGAATTACCATTTTGCAGAGGCGATTTCTCTCCAGAAAAGGATGACTCAGGAACATAAAAATCTGCGCCTTTAAACAGATTGTCAGGTTTTTCTTGCATAACTTCAGCATATGCCGCTTGTGCAAAAGATTCGCCATCTTGATCCTTAACTGGCTCATAAGAAGCAAGAATTAGCCAATCATAACATCAATGGTAGACAAGAACAAGAAGAATGCTTTCAAACATATGTCTAAGAAGTTTTAAAGAGTATGCATCATCATAAAATGCCAGTCTCGCCGTCAGAAAAGATCAAGAGGTAAGAATTCAAGGTCAACATGTAAAGATAAGGAAACAATCAAGACAAATAAGAATAGAAACCCCAGCACAGAAATTCACATTCAATAGATAAAATACAGATGATTTTACAGAATGCAAAATGACAAAATCCGTACAGAAGGATCAAATCATTATGAAAGAACGATAACTTTTCAGATATCGCATGTGTGCAAAATAATGAACAAATGCCATTTGGGGATGAGCTCAACCAAGTCCTACTGCTTACAAACCACCCAAATGGCCCAAACTTCAAAACTACAACTTCTCGACAGAGAGTACAAAAGGAATGAATGTATAACCACATCACCAAGAATAAATGTATAACAAAATATTACCCATATCTTGCGAGGGTGTTTCATTTTGCTGTTTATTTTTGTACTTCTCAAGAATAGCTTGCCTGCGCCTCCTGCTTTCCTCTTTCATTTTCTCAAGATCATTTTCTTCCTGTTCTTCCAGTTGCATTGCAATCTTTTCTTGATAATCCTCTTGTCTGTCATCGTCTCTGAGACACCCAAAACATAAAAAATACTATAAAAGACAAGAGGAAAGAGAGGGTGAGGGGTGGAGGGAAGAATCTTCAAGCTCAATTAATTTGCTTAACAAGTAATACCTTTCAAGATTATCTTCACCCTGCTCCTCTTGCTTATCTTTAGAAGTCAGATTTTCTAAGTCACTTCCCCTTAGTCTCTCTTTACAACAATCTCCAGAATGCCTTGTACGCCAGGAATCATTGATCCTATCTCTGTAACTATCCTTGTCCTTATCATTTTGCTGGCACCTTCTTAACTGATCCCTTTCACTATATATATCCTCGTCTCTGCTTCTAGCCCTTCTGCCATCTCTCACCCCTTCTCTACCTCTGTCCCTATCCTTGTTACTCTGCTCCCTTACCCAATACTTCTCTAGGTCCCTTTCTCTCCCTCTCCCCCTCTCTCTTTCCCTTTGTCTATCCCATTCCCAATCTCTATCCTTCTCCCATTCCTTGTCCCTGTGTCTGGCCCTGTCCTTCGGCATCTCCTGCTCCCTCTCTTCACCATCCCTATCTCGAAGTCTGTTTCTTCCCCTCTCCCTTCCCATCTCCTCCTCTCTTTCTTTCACTCTAGTTCTGTCCCCATCCCTACTGCCCTCCCTATATAAATTACTGTAACGCCTTTCTCTTCTATCCATATATCTGCTAGAACTATGCTTCCTTTCTTTCTCAATCACATCATCTTTGCTGCTTTCTCGGTAACTTTTGGAGCGTGCTTTCACCCTTCCATTGTCAGACTCACTTTGGTGTTTTCCAACTACATAACAGTGATCCTCCACAGAAGCCTCTCGCATAATGCTTTGGGACCGAGACCTTCTTCTAGACCATTCAGGTGGCTTTGACAAATTACTATGAGAACTCTCGTTCAGATATTTATCATAAAAGTGTGAGGCTGATACAGCTCTGGACCTTCTCTCAGAATATGAAGATTTCCTCAGACTTCTTTGCTCAACTCCACCAACGAATTCACTTGTCCTCTTAATATCTCCATAGAGAAGTCCATTGTCAACTTTGTCCGATTCCCATGGGTGATTCCCATTTTCAAGACCTTGAGAATTAGATAACAACTCTTCATCCACCTCACCACTCTGTTTACCATCCGTGGTGTCCTTTCTCAATTTTCTAAATTGTTTATCAACTCTTTCCAGACCCTCTTCCTTAACTCCCTGTAAAGAAAACAAAGAGAAATACATTACTCAATGAATCAACGCCATCCTTAAAACTAATAATGCGTGCAAAAGGACTTTTAGACATATAAACAAGTCTTACAATCAATTGAAAGCCATAGTTTTAGTCTCCCGGAAAGTGAGAACACCAAGGTGTACTTTTCCTGGCAACATAATGTAACCATGGAGTACAAAGCAACCCACTAATGACACGTGTCGCAGAGCAAGAATTGTTGCAAGAAAGCTCTCATCGTTTTGTTATGCATACAAAATCTCGTCCGAAACTAATTCCAACTGCCATCCAAGAAGGTCACAGAACTCCGTGATATTGTGATTGATTTCTGAAAATCTCAATGGCTTTCAAAGTATGGAGAAAGATTAAAAGAACTTTTACCAGCATCTAATGAGAATATTTGTGTGCATTATCCCGGTTCAGTGGTAAAAAGATGTACAGTTTTCACAAAATAAGGGCGCAGAGACACATGCATGACGAAAATGAAACTTGATGTAAAACAAGAGCTACAAAAATACGAACACACCATGTCAAAGTGACCGTTTCTGTTCGTCACAATTTCCCCAGACTCCACATCCGAATGCAAATTCTTCCTAGAAATGTCGGAATCATGATTAACAAAATCAATCAAGCCATCATCCTCCACGATCTCTCCTTCCTCCATTTCATAGTCCACCCGCGCGAACCCCGACGCACCAGACACCAAAGCTTCCTCCGGATAAATACCATCCCCATTCCCCTTATTTTCTAAATTCCTTTCTTCAACCTCAACTTCATCAGCCTTTTCACCTTCAAAATCTAGAGTAGATATCGCAGTTTTTTCTTCTTTATCTTTACTGCTCCGATGACGGCGGCGGTGATGATTTCGGTTCTGGTGATGGTGGTGACCGTGTTTGCGGCGTTTCAGACGCTCCTCCGCATATTCCATCGATGATGAGCGATCACGCTTGCGACGCGTGGGTTCACCGGATTCACTAGCGTTTGGCTGTCACTAGGTAAAAGATTGAAATCTGATAGCAAAAATCAACAAAATCAATGTTCAGATTAGGGTTAGTGATCGGGGAAACGGAATTCTGTTGCCGCAGAATCACGCGTGATTGGTTGATTGCCAGGAAAGATATTTCTTACGTTGCCCATATTTTGTATAATATCAATTCTCCCCTTTTCTTAAGGAAATATACCAGAATGACCCCCTACGTTCTGTCTCTAAAATTTCCATCTCTTTCATTGGAAAACTAATTTATAAGCATTTATTCCCGTTATTAGTCCTTCCTGTACGTTGCATACCATAATTATTTATTTCTTGTACTTTGCTATTGCTTAAAAATTTTTGGGAATATGAACATAAGCAGGGACACAGAAAAAAGAACTACAAATGTGCTTCGCTGTCAACTGATCTATTTAACAGTCATATGCCATGTTCTTGAAAATGAGTTTGCGAGCATCAATTGTCTTCACCAAGACGAGCTCTCATGTGCTACAAGTGACTCAAGAACTGTGTGAAAAGCTAGACTGGTTGTGCTAAGACATGCGGCACTTATCCTGCTTCCGCATGTCCATTTGCATGGCTGAGCTCTTCAATATCCAGAATCTCCACTCTACGCCTCATCTTTTTCCTTATCTTTATCGCTACATCGGCAGGAATGAATCTTCCGCAGACGATCACCCTGTTCTGCTGCTTGTCTATCAAGTGCGTCTCTATTTCTTCAACCAAGAAACAGGAAATGTAGAGAAATTCTCACGCATAAATCGTTAGACAGCTTTGTACTTATTGGTTCGTTGGAATAGGCTTACCCTTCATCCTGAGGAGGATTCTTCTCATTTTTCTGCAGCAAGCGTTGCAATCAAGATTGATCCTCATCTCCATGCAACGGAGCTGTTCTTCACAGCAACATGAAACAAAAATTCGGGTTAATTAGAATATAGTGTCTTTCTTCCGACAGCAACGCGATATGGTTAGGTAATCCTTGCCTGTCCAGACATGGAACTTTGATGGGATCCCAGATTTACGGCTGGTTAATTGTTCCCACGAAAAATTGTTGTAGAGAAGAGGGGGAAATGAACAGCCTGTCCTTTTGCGTTGGGGGATCATAGTTCTTGAGATGGTAGGCATATTTATGGAAAGTTCTGTCTTTTGACAAGGAATCTAATTCTATGAGAAGCCTTAACAGGATTCTTGATTTAGTCATCTTCCCCAACTTTTCCTTGCCTTGTAAACAACATGAAACTATTGTATTGTCCACAAAGGAAGCATAATCCTTTTTCTTGTCCACAGTGGGGAACTGCAAACCTCTTTCTCCATTAGCCTTAAAGTTGGGTTTTCTGTTTAACAAGATGGTGTCTTTCCAAACCTAAACACGTCTTTTGGGAAGTCAACTGTTGAAGAGGCAAAACATCAATAAATCCAAAAGTGTTCTGTCACCGAGATACATATGCATCCTGTCTGTGATCAACTTTGTCCCAATTACTATGGAAAACGCATTCAAATTGTTATTTACAACTGTAAATAATAAGAGCCCTGTAATTTGGCATCTACAAGCACATTTCAGTTAATGAAGCAGTGCTGTTCCAGCCTCTGTGTGTGTCTTTCAGTTAGAAGCAGTTGGAGTGCAGGAAGAGCGAAGGAGGCGCCGCAGCAGGGAAATCTTGCTCCATGAACTCCGGTGTCTGGGCAGTTTGTCAGCATTTGGATATGTACAAGTCAGGGTCACTTTCTTCTCCAGCACACTTATCACCACCGATTCTGTCTCTCCTACAACTCATGACAAAACATTGGCAACGCTTTGGCCGCATAATTATCGCGAGCTCAGAGCAAAGGTTTAACTCTTCACAAAAAGTGACTCTGAATCTGAACTCTAATAAATTTTCTATAATAAGAAGTGGGAAATTGCAAGCCTATTATATGGCCTTGTAAATGACGACAAAATTATAATAAATGTTACTATCTTAAAATTTAATAATTTTTTCAAATTTTTCATTATAAAATTCTGACATTTGTTACTATGTTAAGCCCTCGATATAAACGTACTAAGTGTATATTCCAACAGATTCTATTATATTTCTCAACGAAGAATTTTTGAAGTCATTAAACTCAAAAAACTATGCAGACACAATTTCTTGCCCAAACTAAATATGAGATGGCATTTATAATTTTTTTAAAAATATTTTGCAATAAAACAATTTTTTAATTATTACATTTTTAAATTTTATCTCTCTTATTTTCAAATATATTTTCAGAAAAAAACACACCAAACAACATCTACCAAAAACTAAAACAAACATTTCTCCCTTATCTCGTCCAATCATTTCTTAACATGCAGTGTCTAGTTAAGTTTATAAGTTCATTTTATAGATATTTGCGAGTTTATAAATTCTGTAAAAGTATTTAGTAAAATTTGTAATGAAATAGGTTATAAACTCACAAGATAAGATTTTTGAAATTTATAAATTCTTTAAAAATAAATTGTCTTTTCACAATTTTTTTTTTAAATATCTTATAAACTACTTCATTATATATATCAAAAATCATATAAATATCTTCGATTACATTGTGTTAGTAATATTGAATTTATTTTTATCATTATTACATAAAAAAATTATAAATAACTATAATTATAAACTTAATAAAATTTTATAAATTACTTCATTCAATCACTTTATGAACTTATTGTAAAAATAAAATGGATAAATCTACGAACTAAAAAAATATCTTATGAGCTACCCTATCTTACGAATTGTTTAAAATATGCTTACCCGAGCACCCTCTATGCCACACTTCTAAGGTACTTAAAAAATTTTGCACAAAATCCACTCTCAACCAAAAACTTTTAGCCCCGAAAGGGAGAGGGACAGAAATCCTAGGTGGGAATCCAACAACCATGGCTGAAAACAAGATGGCCAAGAAAGAACACGGAGGCCCCGGACCACCACCACCTACACCACTGGAGAAACCCACTGCTGCAATGAAATGAGTGGACGAGTCTTACCATTCAATTTGGTCATCATCTCGGCCACCCTTCTATGGCACCTTGAACACCGAAAATCGGCTGAAAACACCACTTCCTGCACCTACTTTCCATCACAGAAGCCAAAACATTAAAAAAAAAGGCACGGCAAACATGGGCTTATGCTCAGACAAGCTAATCTATATATTATATTTGCAAGAAATGGTAAGAAAATAACCCACAGAAGGTACAGCTAATGATTCCACGGCGGCTAAGGTGGTTTGAGGCTGTCCGCCTTCGCCTTTAGGCCCGGTTGTCGAGAGCTCGTCCTTCTTCCATCTCACCATGGGCATGCTTCAGGCCTGTGACTCGGGTGTGAGTATTTGAGCCGCAGTTCGAATTAAAAGGAAGATTAAGAATAAAGCCAAGGCCAAAAGCTGATTATCATGTTGTGAGAAGTGATCGAAGACTTTTGCTATGAAAAGGATATTTGCCTACACTTAACACGATGATTGGATACGACTATGCCATCTTTTCCAAAATGGGGGGAGTTTTATATAATACGTTGTGTGGAAAATGGGTGCTTAAGTTCACCACGGGAGCCCCCACAGTGCCTTGAACTTTCTTCAGATATAATTATTGCCTTAGGTTGCTTTAAAGAAACTCTAAATTACCGCACTGATCAGCTGCAATAAGCCAATCGGATCAAATTGAGATTAGGTAATGATGGGTTAGATTACGATTGCTTTCGTTTGGCTGATGACATAATGTCCTGTTTAGCTTATTCTATTGTCTGTCTTCCGGATGCTTAGAGCCACAGTTCGAACAAATTCATGTGTCTTTCTCGAGCCCAGAATACCAATCGCCACCGCACTCTTGGAACAGCAAAATTACACTCCGGCCACTATGCCAGCAACATATGGAAGTTCACCAGAAATGGGAAATAGAACAGCAATGACGTCCTATTGTAAACACAGCAACAGTTGTATTTGATAAATAAATATGTAGTCTATTTCCAGAAGAAATCAAGAGGCATGGGAAATAGAACAGCAATGATGTCCAATTGTAAACACAGCAAGAGTTGTATTTGATAAATAAATATGTAGACTATTTCCAGAAGAAATCAAGAGGCATCCAACTGAAGAAATCACCCTAAGGTTATCCTGCCATAACAAAACTGCTGCCTGCTGTTTGGGGGCAATATGCCACAGGCCACCAGTCATCTATTTTATACAGAAGGGACAAACTGGCGGCGCACCTCACTTCTTGATTACCCAGCTTCCCACACAAGCAACGAAATCTAATCTAAAGCCTACTAACAAATCAACCTAGAGAGGAAAGATGTACAAATGTATTGGCCTAAAGAGAGACAGGAAAAGGTGTCAGAGGAGATTCCCAAACATCACATAGACATAACCAAGTTTGTCAAAGGAGACCGAACCGATGAACTGAAGTGAGAATCGCTGGCATATTTGCAGTTGTCTGGGTCAAGCCTCAAGGATGAGTTGACAACGAATTTCTCAAAGGCTTGCAATCCTGTCTCAATACTACTTTTATCAGTGCCAAAATGCCCCTTGTGAACAGGGCTGCGGCCTCCTCTTCTTTTCCCCGATGATTTCCATCGCAACTGAGCAAGCAAACGATCTTTTGAGAGATCTCTGACAACTTCAGAGTCATTTGGCATCTTCTCATCAGTGACTGTTAGCAAGCCACCAATCTTAATCACCTTTTGAAGTAAAGCATCATTATGAATGGGGGCAGCAGGATTTCGGTTGTCCAATGGGGCACCTTCTTGGTCAATATCAGAGATTTTCTTCACACGAGAAAATGTTGAGACAAGGTCTGGCCTTTCCTTGATATTGTGCCAGTCGCCGTCAAGCCACTCTTTCGAATGCCTCAAATCACAGGGATTGAAAATGAGCTCTATCTTTTCCCCTGAAAATAGTTAATAAAAATATCTTTGAAGAACAGCAGGGGAGGAGGGAGGGGGGGCGAGAAGCAGCAAATATATTTTGACACGTCAAAAATTAAACTTTGAAGTCGGCCAAAGACTAACACACACCTGGGAAGTAAACATGTAGTCTGTCTTCAGATTCTTTCTTCACAACAATTCCTTCCCACCATCCATCTTGCCACCAAGCATCAACAATGCTGCCAACTTTTACCACACCATAAATTCTGCTTTTGTCAGACAAGAGAGTGGGTCTAACAATGGTCCTTCCAGAGAGCCGGATTCCCAATGCATCAGATGCAGCCATACGAGATGCCAAAATCCACTCCTGTGGAGTGAAGCAACAAATATGAACATTAGAGATACATGAACAAGAAAACCAAACACCTTCACTAGAGAAGGAAAAAAAAAACATCATACTCACCTCCAGGTTTTTTGAGTCATCAACCGCATCCTTCACATCGTCATAACGTACTTTCAGCTTATCTTTGTGCTTCTTAATGATCAATGCCCTGAACCAGCAACCCCTGATGCCACTGTCTTGAGACAGCACCTCAATATGGGAGCCAATGGTTAAATATTGTGGAGATTTTAGTGGCGTGACGTTGTCTTGTCTAGACAAGGATTCATGGCAGCCACCTTCTTTCCCACTGCCCATTTTCACACCTTTAGAGTCAAGAGAACTGCCACAGCAAACTTGTAAATTATTATCAGTAGTCGCTCCTTTTTCAGGTGAGCTTATGTATAAATCACACTCTTTAGACCATCGAATTCTCTTTTTGGGTCTAACTTCAACAGCTTCGCCAAGAGATCCTTTAGACCTCAAATCATCTTCAGACAGTTTAAGTAACACAAATTTATTCCTCAATATTTCCTGTTTCCAATAACCTTTAACGCGAGTTATATCAAATGGTTTGACTTCATCATTGTCACACTGTCTACAGCACACAAAAGGCGTCAACCCCATTCGTGTTGCTTCATTGAGGAATTTCTCATAGTGCTCTGGACTGAGGACAGTTGCCAGTCCATCTATGCATTCAATACTGAGATCTTGAAGACAAAGAGAAGAGAAAATCTCTCTGTCATTATAATTATGAGGCAAAATAAAACCAACCTCATCAATTTTGTGAAACCATCGTACCACAACCATCTTGTTGCCTCTGGTGTCTTCATACATATCATCTAAGTAAGCAATAAGCCGTTTGCCTTCTTCTGCCAGTATATACACAAAGTCTTGGCACTGCAAGTAGAATAGGGAAAAAATCACATGAGCACCTGATCAGCAAAAAGAAATGCAGGAATGAAAGCATTCCCAGCCAAATCATAATGACAAAAAAGGCAAAAAGGAACAATTCAGAGAATTGTGGGAGAATACTTACAGATATTACAGCACCGTTGCGACAAAATGATTGATAGTGCGTCCGTCTTTTACGACATATCCATGATGAACCCAACCACAAGAATTCATTCCTATATTCTCTCATATTTTGCATCTGTACATCCTATGAAGAATTCAGTAAGACAAGATAATCAAACATGTCAGTTCAAAATTTTTGAGGATTGAAGATTTAGGCAAGAAGAATAAAGGGAACCCCACGCCATCAACTAACCTTAACAACACCAGCACCTACTTTACTCTCCATCCCATCTCCAAACCGCCCAAGAGAACCATTAGGTCTCTCACCTGAAACGAAAATCACAAAAATATGAGCCCCATCCACACTAGCACAGACTATCAAAGCTTCAGTAAAATAATCAACAGAATCACTGACATGTAAGATGAGCAAAATCTTTGAAACACCATGTGGAGGAGGTAAAAAGTGACGAAATGTTATAAAAAGCTCATACAGTTATTCCTCATTAAAGCTTACAAACTACGTTCGGCACTACACGACAAGGAAAATAGCAATTGAAAAGGCAAAAACAGACCAAACAATTTGGCCCCAAGAGATTATTTTAGATGTTAACCTAGTGTGGTAACGGGAATTCCGAGGCTCCCAACCAGCTCTTAGAAATTGACTTAATATTCCTGCAGCCCAGATAATTGTCAGTCTTGTAAAACCATAGCACCACATCCATTGAGATGATCAAACTCGTGATTTAAAGAAAAGCAAATACAATTCCGGAAAGTCAGAATGAAGTATAGCTAAAAAAGAGATCAAAATTTTTTATTTTATTTTATTTTATTGGCTTGCAGAAGCAAAAAATCTGTCTCCACCAGGAAACAGAAATCAAGAACCACAGGAAAGGTTACCGGGAGCAAGACGCCCTAATAACAGCAAAATGAACCGTGAAAAATTGCTAGGGATACAATTCAGACAACGGATAACTCAGATCCACATGAACCCGGAGTCTGTTGCATAATAATCACTAAAGGAAGTGTAGAATAACCATCTCCGAAGCCATTATTCCATATATTAGACCAGAATCACTGCGAATTGCACTACTATAAAATTAACCCCATGAAAAATAGAAATGAAAATGAGAAAACGTCGTTCGCTCAAAAGAAATCACTTTAACCGGAAAATAAAAAACATGAATCTCTCAGATGTAGATAAGACCAACCAACTCCCAGAGAAAAACGAAATTTCAAATTTTTGGATCCTTGAAATTCCTCGAACAACATTCACTTTTTGTCTGCTCGCAGATCCAATTAAAGCCAATTAAATCCCATGACATTCCGACGCACACGGGGGAAAAAATGAAAAAATACTGAAAACTTGGCCGGATGAAAGATTAAATTGTTATACAAAGGTTCAATTTTTCAATTGTCACATAAACGAAACTGCGAAAGCGCAGATCTAAGTCGCACAACCAATAAACCCACAACAATTAATTTGGTAACAAAGGCCAAAAACTTCGAGAGATAAAATATAACCCTCAAAAAAAAAAAGGAAGAGAAGGCAAAAGCAAAGGATCCGAAAATATCAAAAATTCCCACTTAAAATACAAAAAGAACCACTCCTTCAAATTCACGTATATATAAATTAATAAAATGATTAAAAACGGAATTGACATGCACCTGAAAGAATTGATTTAAACCAATCGATGACCTCTCTTCTAGACCTCAGCTTCAACCTAGAAGACCGGTTGAAATTTGAGTGCAAGAATTTGTTGTCTTTAATCGCGTATCGATAGGACATATGCCTTGCGCTCTTCTCCTTCCCCACCACGACCAGATCTCTGCCTCCGTCACTGCGCTGGAGGTAATAGTGAACCTCCCGCCGCCCCTTCTCGCTAGACACGACCACCTCTTCCCAGCCGACATACCACGCCCTCGGATCATTCTCCATCGCTCCCATTAATTAATTAACACAAGAGGATTAAACAACAACACAGACGACTAGAAGGAGAGGGAGGATTCAGGAATATGCAGGCAGAGGCGTTTTCCTTCCGTTGCTCATTTAGATGTTTTTTAGACAACGAAATTCTCAATTGAAGAGCAGTATTTATAGTCGGTGGCCTGGGTTTCGAGATTTGAATGGACGGTCACGATTGAGTTTGAACACGGCGATGCTAAGGAGGAAGGTCGCACGAAGTTGCGAACGTTTGCCGGAAGGTCCCTGTAGTTGTGTTAATTTGTTGATGTGGCCCTGCATTTCGCACAATTAGGTTTGTGGGTCAATGGAAGAAATATTATTAAGAAAATGCTTGTCTTTGTATGGAATAATAAATGAGAGGATTAATATTATTATTGGATGAAATAGTTTAAAAGATAAATTGAAAATAAAAGGGAGTGCATATTTAGGGTGGAGAAAGAAAGAAGAATAAGTGTCAAAAAGAAAAAATATATATATGAAATCTTTCAATGCCGATGAAAATAAAGAAATAACAAAGATTTTGTTGGAAATTAAATTTATTTTTATTATAAAATTTTAATGTTATGAATTTTTTTTATTTGAATGAATTTATTTAGTTATATTTATAATAATACATATAATTATTAGATATAGCTGATGTGAGTGTATGTGTGTATTTAGCTATGCAAATTTTATTGTTAATAAATATAATAATTAAATATTTGAATATTTGTAGACATCTAAAATATAGTATAAATTAAGCTGAAATTTAAATGCAAGATTTAATTTAAATATATGTTTGAATTGAGAAAATTTGGAAGGGATAAAAATCTTTCCTTATTTATTTAAGAGCAGTAGAGGGGCAACCATATCTGCTGACAGATAAGAAATTTGTCCTAGACAACTATATCCAATTTATTTATCTTACTTGTTAATGTTCACGGTTTTTCATTTTTTTTTTTTTTTTTTTTTTTTTTTTTTTTGGTGAAGCGTGCATGACTGCATCAAATTTTCAATCAATAATAATGTTACAGACAAATAGCTCGTAAAATTATTATTAATGACCAACTATAACCATTATAGACATCAGTAAAATTTTATTTAATATTTTTATTTTTATTGTTTACTTGTTATTAAGTTTTATTAATAATTTATATTATATGGACTTATTAAATTAAAATTTGATAAGATTTAATATAAATAATATTTTTAATCATTTGAAAAAAGAGATATTTGATATTTTTAAATTTAAGAGTTATGAAATTACTTAACTTTATCTGAATAAGAGAATATTTAAATCAATTCAATATGAGTGATCTTTTTGTGAGTCGTAACGTATCAATCAATTTCAACGTATCGATTGTGGTTATCCTTTCACACCAATTATCTAATTTTAAGTTTAATTTTAGTTTTAATATATTGGATCGAGCACTTTGATGTATAGTTCTCGTTTTTTAAATTCAATTTGAATTCAAATTAATTTTTATTCTTTCGCTACCCCCTTTGATCACGTCAGATGGTACTAGAACCATGAAAGGAGATAGTTATAGAGTCAAATACTCACTAATAACGCCTCGTAGATAGCTTATTTGTTCTTTAAGGAGGTGGTTCGTCTACATAATGTGCTTAAAACTATAGTGTCTGATCATAATATTAAATTTTTAAGTTACATTTAAAAAATGCTATGAACTAAATTGAGAACTGAACTACTTTTTTTTACAATATGTCATTATCAAACTAATGGGCAAATTAAAATTGTTAACAGAACACTTACTATATTATTACGTGCTGTTATTAAAAAAAATATTAAGAGTTGGGAAGAAAGTTTGCTATATGTAGAATTTGCTTATAATCGAACTGTTCATTCTACTACAAAACATGTCTCCATTTGAAATTGTATATGATTTTAATCCACGAACACCATTAAAATTGTTGCCATTGCCTAGCAATGAACTTTTGAGTTTAGAGGGCAAGAAATGAGCTCAGTATGTGAAGCAGATGCATAAGCACGTCAAGTAAAACATCGAAAAAAAAAAAAACCAACGATACCCGCAGCAAGCAAACAAAGGAAGAAAGAATGTAGTGTTTAAACCTAACGTAATAAAACAGTCACAATTGATATGCTGAGATTGATTGACATGCCACGACCAACTCAGGAATCACTCATATCGAATCAATTTAAATATTTTCATCTCCAGAGAAAATTGAGTGATTTTATAATTCTCAAATTTAAAATATCTAGATCTCCCGTTTTGACTGAACAAAAATACCATTTATACTAAATTTTAATAAACTCTAACTTAAAAAGCTCATATGGCCCAAATTATTAATAAAATCCAATAACAAATAAAAAATAAAAACAATAACGTGAAATGAATTTCATTGGATCTTTGGATTGATAACCACCTTCATATACACGTGTTTGACTCTAGAGCCTTGGAAGAGAGGGATTGTAACGCATAAAGAGAGTTCTGTAAATTGGTGTTTGATTCTAGAGGACACAAACTCGAATTAAGAACAATTCGCCCTCAAGAAGAGAGTTATAACGCGATCCAAAAATTCATCAAATTTCATTCAGCATTATTGTTTTTATTTTGTATTTGTTGTTGGGTTTTATTAATAATTTGAGTTAGATGAATTTTTCAAGTTTGGGTCTGATAGGATTTAGTATAATAATATTTTTGGTCAGCTAAAGAGGGAAGTATTTGGTATTTTGAAATTTAAGAATTATGAAATTATTCAACTTTATCTTAAAATGAAAATATTCAAGTCGATTTAAAATAGGTGATCTTTACGTGAGTGATGACATATCAATCGATTTCGGCGTATTAACTGTGGCCGTCCTCTCACATTGATTATCTAATTTTAGGTTTAATTTTAATTTTCATATATTGAGTTTGGCACTTTGATACACGATTCACGTTCTTAGAATTTAATTTAGATTCAAATTAATTTTTATTCTTTTACTACCCCTCTGATCACGTCAAAGTAGATAAAACACCGATAGATATGACAAACTCAAGACTTCAATTACTCAAAATTTAAATTTTGCCACTTAAATGTTACTTGATCGTTTTGAGGTAGAACAGTCCTTAAAATAATGTTTGTTTTAGAGCATAGCTTTGTTGTTTTTTTATGTTTGGTTTTATATTTTTATGATGATTATTTTTTTTACAATGAAATGATTTTTGACGTGGATGTTTAGTTAATTAGTGAGAACGCATTGTATTATTAATATGAAATCAATATCTTACTCAATTTAATCTCTATTTCTCTCTTCAATGGATTCCACTTAACTGAATTTTTTGATTTTTTATCATGGTTCGGTGAAATCTTATTACAATCGTATCCATTTAGTTGAACTCGGGTCACTCGATCACGTATTCAAATAAACGATATCAATTAAAAATACTGCAATGATTAATAATTAAAATATGTTTTTTTAGTACATTAAAAATTATATCTGAATTAAATATTTTAATTTGAAATGATGTTTGACCCATGTATTTTTTAAGTATTCTAAACGAGCTACCAGTGATCATCCCGACACAAAATCGCTTTCTGTAAGCTTAAGAGTAGCTCCCAAGTACAGGCTTGGCAACTTTCCCACAAAATATTGTAATGCTTTGTTAGATGAATAATTAAATCAAAAGTGATATTAGTTATTTCAGAATTATATTCTCACTCAATTTATTAAGTTCACATATCTCCACGATGTGTGTGTGTGTGTGTTTTTTTTTTTTTTTTGCGCACTCATTACCACCCTAATTTTTTCCCCTAGTGTAAAGTTTGCCAGTCAAATGCAACATGCTTAGTCGCACAAACAATGTTTAACCAGTGTTATTATTTTTAGCAAACACGGCGATATAAATCCACGCAAAAAGACAGCAAGTGATCACTCAATGTTAGAAATTAAAGTGGAACCACCAAGAGCACTAATGCCATGTTTGGGACTGATTATTTTATGTAGGCCATTCAGACATTTTCTTTCAATGATTAAAGTTATTGATATGTTAAAAATCTGGTACAAAATTACGAAATTGCATGATAATTATTCATGCTCCTGAGTTGTGATAAAATAATCAATGTGTTAGAATATCTTTGTATAGTATTTAAAAAACTATTTTTATCTTATATTGATAATGAAATATTTGTCTACTAAGGCTATAATAAAAAAATAAAAATTATCACCTAAAAGGGTTATGTTTACAAAAACATAATTGTATAATATTAATTAATTTATACAAATTTTTCATCCTTCAAAATAAGTATAAGGACTACAATCCAATCTAACAAAGTAAACATCTCCTAAGGCTATGTTTGGAAGATGGATTTTGTTGGGAGTGATATTTAACGAGAATTATGTTTAAATGAGTAGTATATTTAGGTGTAAAATTTTGATACTTTTAAATTGCAACTTTTTTAAACACATATATCAAAACATATATAAAAAAAATATTGTAATGATTTAATAGTGTAATAATATGTATAAGTAGTTGTTAATTTTTACAGTATAAACATATATAAATATGAGCACATGTGTTGTTATATATGTATAAATATTAATTTGACTGTAAATACTTATAATGATAGAATAAAAGTTAGTCAGTACATATGCACGAAAATAAAATTGAATTTAGACGAGCGCTTTGTAAATAACATGTTTTATGGTATGAAATTTGGCGAGCTTACAAAAGATTAAAAATAGAGAAACAAGTCATGGCCTGAGAAGGAATAAAAGTGAGCACAATTGAAGAAAAGGAAAAGCCAGAAGCAGGCCATGTGTGAGGTGACCAGACAAAGTAAACAAATTATATATGGGAAGTTGCTGATATAACTGCAAAAGGCTGCATTTTTTGAGTTATTGGGGAAAGAAGAGGGCCACATCACAAGCCTCCCGTGCTGGCTGTCGGTCGAGTGTTAGACTGTTTGTTGCCTAAAGCTACTACTACATTAAATACGTACATGCATGTATGCTGTAATAACCACACTGATGACTAATGCCCTCGTGCTGGGGTGGTTGTTGGATGATGAGAGCAGATCTTCTAGATGTAACATCGGGTTGATAAAGAAAAGGATAAAAGGTTTACGAAAAATGGGTGGATGATAAATAAATGGATTCATGAATTGTTTGTGCAAAATTATTCCAAACTGATTGCAAGTTTTCCCCCTTTTTTTTTTTTTGCTATTATTAAATTGAAAGATGAGTATTAAAAAAAAGGAAATCTCGTTGGAGAAACTTGCAATCGTATGGTTATTGTAAGAATCCGAGTGCCCCTTTTCGCAAATTGTTTGCTACTGTTGTCATGGGTGTTAATCCAAAAAATATATAAAAGTATTTCTATATTAAAAAGACTAAAATACCCCAATTTTATTTATTTTTTGCTTTTTCTATTCTCTTCTCCACATTTTCTTTTTCTATCTTCATTTTTATGTTATTCCTTATTATTTTTTTCTTTAAGCTGCATTATTCTAGTTTTATGTGAATTTTATCGCACTTGACAATTTCCATAATTTATTGTTATTATATTTTTATCAAGATTTTATGTGTGTCCCTAGTAGATTCTATATTATATTTTATGTGCACATGTTTTGAGTGTGCTGAATGCTACGGTGTTTTAAAAATCAATTTGAATTGGGCGATTGAACTAATTGAGTTTCCGATCACTAAAAATTAAAAAAAGATTCGGATGGTATCTAGTAATTAAAATTACAAAATTGAACAACATCAAATAAAATATACAGTTGAACTGCTAAATTAAATAAATCAATCACGATTTATGAAAATCAAATTGTCTAAATTGATAAATAAATAAACTTTTAAATCTTAAATTTCTTCTTCTTAATTCAAATTATGTTTCATTTATTTTAATTTATTTTCAATTTCTTCTCCTCCATAAAGAATATTTTATAAATCAAATTAATTGTCTTTTAAAATATCCAATAATGTTTTACTTAGATGTATATTGAATGTATTACTTAGATATGTATTGAATATGTGGGACCTTAATATTAGAAATATTTTTTTTATATCTTTACATATTATTTATTGAATTAATATTTATTATTTTTATTTGTGTTTACTTATTGTTTATTGAATTAACATTATTCATAATTTTATGTATTTTTAGTATATTAATTAATATTTACAATACAAATATTACATCATTTGTTTGACTACGCTTCAACCATCAGTTGAACTAATAATCTATAAATTGATAAATTTTTTGATTTGATGACCAATCTAATTTTAAAAAAATTGGTTGAGTAGCTGGCAAAAAGGAAGTCTGAGTATGTATACTTAGCTTCTTGCATTTTCACTTTAGAGCATTAAACATTGCATTTGTGGTTAAAACAAAATCACTTATGTTATGGTTTTTAAAATTTTTGATGTAGGTTTTCTGTGTGTATTTTTTTTAATCAAAAATTGTGTAAAAATAATAAAGAATTAGAAATAAAATTTAAAAATATAATGATTATGTCGTGTATTTTTTAGTGAAATTATTGAAAACAAAAAAGTGGAATGTATTGGCCATGTGCTTTCAAGTTGGTAAAAGGGAGTGGGAGAACAAGAGCAATGCGATTAATTATTGATTTATTTAGTTCTTCACAAATATATACAATTAATTAAATAATTGTTACTTTATTATGCTTTTACGAATGTGTAAGAAAAAAAGGCTTGTTAAAATAATTTGTGTAGAGTTCTAGAAAAAAAATTAAAATTTGACAGGCTAGCTCTTACAATTTAGTTATTACATAAAAGAAAATTGATTATTTTAAAGATTATAACACATGCCATATTGTAAATTATTATGGCTATGTTCGTTTTTATTTTGTAAACTATTCATCACAACTTATAAATATTACAAACTAAATATTTTACCATATAAATTTTATTCAAATTCAAATTAAAATTTTATTTTTATCATCTTTTATAATTAATTAACAATTTTTTAATTATTATACATATTTATAATCAAATCAAAATCTATTTATATAATTTTTTTATTTACATTCATTTTTATTTTATAAATTTATATACTATGAAGTACATTCAATTATTATTATTATATTTTAAATATATATAAAAATAATTTTTTTAAATATTCAAATCTTACAAGTTAACCATAATTTTCGTACATCGTTCAGATCACCCAAGATCCGTATTGTACTTTGAATTTAATATTACTGCAGTACCAGAGACTAACATATGTCATATCCTTCTTATTTTATATTTCTCTCTCATTCACTGTTTTTTTTTTTTTTCTATTTTCTATTTATTCTCAACATCTTTATATTATTTTCAAATTTTTTACTATTTTTTAACTCATATATTTGTACTTTTGATTTTTATGTATTTTCTTACAATTGTATTTTAAAATCTTCTGCTATTTTAATTTATTTTTGCATTTTCTGTATCTTCCAATTTTCTTTCCATTTTTATGTTTTTAAATTTTTATTTTAATATTTTTGTTTCCGTATTTTTTATTTATTCCTTTATATTCTCTTCAATTTTTTCTATTTTCATCAGCTCATCTTAATCATGTGTGTATGCATATTTGATTTATTTTTTTATTTTATTCATTTTTATTTGATTTATTTTTTTATTTTATTCATTTTTAAATGTGTTTTGATTGTAATTTAAAAAATAACGAAAAAAAATTGAACAAGTGAAGAAAAATGCACGAACATAAATCAAAAAATAAAAAGAAAACAGAAAATATAGGAAGAGAGAGGGAAAAAATAAATAAATGTAAAAATAAAAATTAAATAAAAGCACAGAAAATAAAACAATAATTTGAAGTAGTGAAGAAAAACATGCAGAAATAAAAAAAACTGATAACAAGATGAAAATGAAAAAAAATTAAATAAGAGTAGAAAAAAGAAAAAATATTAAAATAATTGAAAAATGACGTGTTGTCCTTTAGTTTGTAGTAACATTGCTCTTGAGTATAAAATTTACGAAGCTTTAATTTAAAAACAAACAATTCTCAAAATTGACATTGAGTGCATAATCTTGTGCTTATGCTCCAACTAATCTATCACAAAATTTGAAATTTGAAGCGGCAGCAACAACTGCATGCGTTGATTTTAGGACCATTGTGGAAGTCCCGAAAAATTATTGCACCACACAATAATTGTAGGGGTTCAGAAAACGAATATTTACGAACGGGGCCTCGAATCTGCCGCCGGATTGGGCCAAAGTAATAAATAACCACAATAATAAATACAAATAAAAGGCCAAATAGCTGGCGTAAGCGGAAAGCGACGGCTCCAAATGACAGCTCAGCCGGGCCCCACAAATTTCGCCAAGGCGGGAACGCTTTCAAACCTTTCCGTCTTCCTTTTCGGCGTCCTTGCCCGAATGTTCACCGGCTGCCCCCGGTGGATTAACCGGCTTTTCCGGTTAACTCACGAACTGGCCATGGCCGTCCGTCAAAGTTAATCAGTGCCGACTCGATTTAATTTATTAAACTCTGCACGTGACAGAGGGTGGGCCCGTCCTATATGTAATAATGGTTTTAAAATTTGAATTTATTGTAATGACGTTAGACAGTCAAAATTAGATTCTTCTTTTTGAGTCGTTGAAATAAAATAAACGGCATTTTTGTTTGTCAGGAGCATTAAATGCAGTTTCTATTGAAGATAAGGCAATGTTTGCTTTTGATTTTTTTTTAAAAATATTTTGAAGCGTGTTTTTTTTAAAAAAAAAATTATGTAAAAGTAAAAAAATAGAAAAAAAAATACATTTTAAAAATTTAATAATTTTAGTGTGTAATTTTATGTGTGTAAAATGAAAACAAATATTGCTTAAAAGTTTGGAATTAGTGGGCCAATGGAAATTCAATAATTTCTTTTTTTGATTTAAAATTAATTATTTCTTGTGTGGAACATGAAGTTGAGTTTGAACTCTGTTGACCACTTTTGGAGAGGGCACGAAAATTTCTCATAACTTCAATTTTATAAGTAAAATAAATCAATCCAGGTTTTAAGCTCGACTCCACAATTAGGTGAAATGACCTAATCTGGGTAAAATGGGAAAATTAGAGTTCAATAAGGCCCAGCCCACATATGAGTCTCTTTAGTTCATAAGAGAAATGATTTTATTACTCATAATTTAAAGTTTGATTACTCTTGTTTAGTCAGTCAATTCATGAAATGACAAATTTATTTTAATTGAGCAAAAGTTCTATATGCTTGAATTCGACTAGAGAAGCCATTGAATTGCACAAGCTCGAATTGAACAATTGGCTAAATTGTTCAAATGCTCGAGTCAAATAGGCTGACCAACACCAGTTCAATCTACTTCTAATTGTAGAGGTATGGATGGGTAAGCATGGCCACAATTTCGAAATCAGTAATTTCGATTTTAGAACTCTCGATTTCAATTCAAAAAAAATTGAAGAATCAAAATCAGACTTTAAATAGCAGTTATGGTTTTGATCCTATAACCAACGGTTTCGATTTTTAACATTCGAGTTTTATACAATTATATTTTCTTGTTTGTTTTGATATAAAAATAATATGATAAAATATTTTATATTTTTAACAAGCATATAGTGTAAAAAACATGAACAAAAATTATGTTTTAATTTTATTATTATTCTATGAAGTAAAAAATAAATGGTACAAATTTTATAAAATATATTATATTGTTAATTAACAAGCATTTTGAGTAAAAAGAAATACATAACATCATTTAACTACAGAATATTGATATAAATTAACACATGATATTATATATATATATATATATATATCGCAGTTCTAGAATCACCATCAAACCAACAATTCTAGTTCTAATTTCATTTTTTGAGAATCGGAATTGAAACTGTTATGAATGGTTCTTACACAGTTTTAGTTCTTCTGGTTCTGGACTTAAAATGATTCAATTTGGTCCAGTTTCCAATTTCAAACAGAATAATCATGCCTAGACACAGGTAGTAAAATATACTAATAATAGTTGTTAAGGAATTATATGTGATGCTAACCTAAAATTTCAATTAAAGACATGTTTTAGTTATTTTGGAGCTTTATCAAGTTTGAATCTTGGTGAGTTACTCGAACTCCAGCGGATAAGTTTGTATTTCTTTCTTCGCCACTTTCTCCCTTGCAGTATCAATACTTTCAAAAATATTAATTAATAAAGTAAATAATTTTTTTAATCTCTGTTATTTTGCAACATCTTTAAATTTTTCTACTAATTTTCGTCTTATCATAACTTACATCAGAAAAATTCCCTTTTAGCTCAACAATAAACCCAACTAAAAAATGCTCCCAACACAATAGATGTTGCAGCAAACATAGACACGTCTCCATACAAATAATAAGTATGATCGAGAGGAGTGCGGGCCATGTTGAACAGACGTGGCTTGTACAAGTTGCCTGTGGACATTACTTGACTCCCAATGCTTGCTTGGATAGACTTTAGACCAGGACAAGAAAGGAACAGTAAAATAAAAATGGTTGGTGGGGATAACAGCAAGCGCAGCCATGTGCGACTGGTCCGAAATCATCATTTGGTCTAGTATTGTATTGTGTTCTTCTTCATCCACGTTCATTAATTTAAAATATATAATTATATAAAAAAATAAAAACATTTAATCAATAAATTAGGCCACCTAGAATTTTATATGTGTGTCCCTGTGTACACGTATAATGCCTACTGGACTTTAGGGTTTGGGCCTCCAAACTTTTTTCTGGCCTCAAAGTGGGCCTTTCTCGTGGCATGTTAGTTGAATTAAGATCTCTATAATTCCGTCAAGTAAGATTTCTTCCGGATATTTAGACTTATCATTTAATTTATCATTAGTAATTAAAGACACACTCAATGTGTATGCTTAATTGTACAAATGAATTAATAATACTATATAAATATAAATTTTATATTATTTATAAAATAAGAGGAAAACTTCAAAAAAAAAGGAAAAAGAAAAGAGAGATTGATAAAATAGATTAAGTTTGAGAGAAGAGATGTGAAGATACAATAATTAAAATTGAAGGAAGAGAGTGGAGTAGATGTAAATCAAGCGAAAGAAAGAATAAATAAATAAATAAATAAGAGAGCATTATCTTAATTTAATATTATGTAACCCAAAAAAAAACCTATAAACGAGCAACTAAATAAATCTCCCAGAAGCAAAAATTTTAATTTTTTAAGAGGAAACAATAAGGCTCAGATATTCATACGCCAATTTTTTTAAATACATTTATTACCTATAATCTACAGTACAAGCCTATAAAATAATAAATTTACAGAAGAAATATCCAAAAAATATATTTTTACAACAATTTACTAATCAAATACTAAGTAAGTGCATACATTGCGTTCATAATAATACACGGTAAGCCTTGTTCTTCTTTTCTTCTTTTCTCCATTTTTTTGTATTTTTCTAACATAAAATCATCAAAATTTCTAAAAAGAACTAAACCCAAATAAATAACATTACAAACAAGCTAATAACTAAAATCCACCACCCAGCAGTGAGAATGGATACGGTGGCAGAGGGCCAGCATTCTCCCCAGCCACCACCCCTTCCAAACACTCAGTGCCAACTCCACCGCCGCTATTATAGCCATTTGCTGGCGGCACAACCGCTGCAAAACCTCCACCTCCGCTGGAGTGACTAAGAATTGCTGAACCGGAAAGAGAGGCACAGTTGTGATATCGTTCTGGCCTGATCAAAGGCAAAGACATGCCTGCACTCTGCATAGGACTAAACCTCTGAGGGGTTGACGAAGATTGGCAATGAGTATCAACATCAAAGTTTCCACTGGGGGACGAAATTGGCGTTGTAGCGTTGCATTCTTGATCCTCTTCACTCCTGACGGACGACCTTGGCACAGCCATTCCAGAGGAAGAGCTTGATGAAGAAGGAGATATCCTGATCTTTCTTCTCTTGTCACTGTCATCAGATGTTAGCCTGTCCGTCTTCTCTTTCTCGAGCATCATCCGGGCCAAGATATGGGGGTCTTGGACAACCTTGTACAAGAAAGACATCATCTCTTGTGGCCTCCTCTCTGTGGCCTCTAGCCTTCGGTTCACGTTCTCCAGCTCCTGTTCTAGACCCAACTGTTCTTGCTTTAGTTTCGCAATCTCCATTATCAGCTCCTCTTCTTTGACGTCTTCGTGGTTTCCAAGTGAAGTGAGGGTTCCACCAGCGTTCTTCCTCCTCACAATTCTGTTCAGAAGTTGCGTTTGCCCGCGTAGAAACCATTCATTTGCGAATTCCCACCTGTCTGGATCAACCTTTTTAAAGCCCTGATGCATTCATTCATCGTGATAAAGTGAGGAAGCAATCTTATGTCTTGATTGCTGGATACGTAAGAAAGTAGCATTTTAGATATTAATTCAAGCTACTGGAGATTACTTTGAACAGGACATAATTAAGATTTGGTTAGACAGGATTCAGGATTCAGCTGAAATGAAATAATCTCACGGCACTATGAGAGATATACTGCCATAATTAAGGATTCAGACACAAGCTTGATTTGTTTGCAGCCCCCCTGATTAGATATATCTCATTGAAAAGGAAAATATTAAAGCAACAATTAATTTATATTAAAAAGTGGACATCCTTCGCATGAAGGGTATTGTTGACTTGAGTTAGAATGGCAAATCGAGCTTCACAACTACCCTACTGGACTTAATGTCTTGAGTTTGGACTCAAGCTAGAACTTCAAAAGTTTTTGGAGTCCATTGGCACCTGATTCATGTCAACTTTTATCCTGACAGGCAGCAAACTTAGGTTTTCTTTCCAAGTATCAAACCATTTTTTATCATAAATTGGAAGAATGCTCAACAGGAACAGAGTTTTGAGCACAAGAAGATGAAGTTTCAGCCATTCGCTTCCTTGATTTGAGTAAAAACACAACTTTTCATCTGTCAAAACTTCAGAGTTAGTAACAAAAACAACAATGATTAATATAGGAACAGGATATGCTCAGTTGATGGGTCAGCTGGCCCCTCCCACCACAACAAGAAGAAAACTCAAATCCAGTAATTGGAGAAAATATATGGGCAGAGGGGAGCATATATATGCCTAATCTTGTGGTCTAAAGTTAGTTAATACAGGAAAACAGAAATAGAAAATGTTTTATCCTTTTATTTTCCCCACCTACTTAGCACTTGAATTCCATAAATTTCCCAATTCCCCAGGATAAAAGCTCAAAGCCCAGGTTAAGCTAAAGTTATAAATACATAGAAGTGAAGAACAATTCCCAAAACCTTCACCTTAGATTATCATCCCAACAAAATCACCTTTTCGTGAAGCGAACAATTACCAATCTAGGACTGTAGGAAAAGCATTTAGTATCAATAACAATATCTCTAGGGATTAAAAATCTAGCCATAAATCCTCTCCTCATGCTAAAGTTCCACCAAAATCACATCAATTACGCAAGAATTAAACTCAAAAACTAACAGTCACTAGCTAGCCATCAAATAACTCACATAAGTATTGAGCTGACGCACGAAGCTGGAGAAGTTACTATGCTTGAAATAAACCGGCAAAATCCTTCGCGAGAAGTCCAACGGCTCCAAAACAATAAAACTATTGTTAGCCCTCCCCCAAGCGATCAGCCCATTCGTGGTCGGGTCACTCACCATTTGATAGGTTTTCATAACAAACGGGGCTATTATGCTATTGCCACCATTACTGCCCTCCATTCCATGCATCATAAATGCTTGCATCCCTCAATTCTTCAAACGGGTAATATTTGGTTTCAAAGAAATACACCGAAAAGCCAAAACTTTCCAATTAATTAGCTATGAAAACACAAGAAAAATAGTTCTGCAGTCAACGTTCAAGTGTGCCGCTGAGAGGGCAGCATTTATAAATAATACTAGGTGAGAAAAGGATTGGGCTTAGTGGGAAGGGGGTGAGGGGGTCATTCACTGTGGAGGATGCGGTAACGTGGAGCCTGCGGAGATGGGGTTTGATATTTCTTGGGGCTCATTCGATTGGTGGCCCTCTGTTGCGACTTTTGAGTATTTGCCTTTTGCTTTTTATCTTGGATTGGAAGGAATAGATGTTTCGTCGGAGGTTTGAGTTTAATTAAAAAATGGGAGATGAAGAAGGTGATGATGTTCGACTCTTGTGAGTCATTCGATTGTTTATTGAGGTGTTCCCAAGTTGGAAAGTGTCACGTGTCAAGTGTTGGAGGGAAGATGTCGACATGGGTAAGGTGGACCTACGGCTAAGCGAATCGTTCTCGGGCCTCAGAAATTCCTTTGCACCTTTGGTCCCTTTTTCTTGTTTTATTTCATTTTGGTGCTTCCTTACATGCAGTGGCTGGAGTCCATTTAATCTCAATAATTATTTGAATTCAATTAATTTAATTTTGTAAAGATTGAATTCAAGTTCAACTTGAGCTAATTAATGAGGTTGAGTTTAGAAAAAAATTTCAAAGCTCGAATTTTGGCTAAATATAGAACAAAAAATGTTTTAAAATCTAACTGAAACAATTTATAACATCACGTAAGAATGTGTGAATCCAATATTTGAGGTGAAAACACTTGTGATTGAATGAAAATTTTCAACACCTACATACCCATCAAAATTTATACTTGCAAAATGTTTTACTCCATAATATAATTCTTTGTTATTCTCTTTTCTTTTAATTTTATATAAATTTTAAGTTTTCGTATCAATTTTTTTTCCTAATATAATTTGCATTTAAAACAAAGTTTGATTAAAAAACTATATCGAAACAAATATGGAAAAAGGAATTTGCATCCCACAGACATAGCTTCAATTTAAAGATGTTAAGTTTGTTGAAAGGGTTTCTTGTTTATGTATATATAAAACATGATGAGGCCTAAATTGAAATTTCGTTAATGTTTGAGTGGAGGACATGCAATTGGCCATTATTATTGGGCTAGTGACCCAATCAATAAAATAGTTTTCCTTTGTGGACCAAATAAATAAAATAATTCTATTTTGACGACTTCTTGGATGATGGACCATCATCCAATGAAGGCTTTCACATGAACTGGATTTTCTCGCTTACTAGATGGACCATGTTTAGAAAATAACAAGTTGAGGGCGGAGCCAAGTGTCAAGCGTCAATTGGTCAATGGTTAGTACAAAGGTAGCAATAATTGATGATAAAGGTCATGTTACACAAACAACCACGCCTCAATTTAAAACTGCATTTGGTCTAGAACTTTGTGCACTTGGCACACTAAATTACACTTGGCAAGGGTGGCAACTCTCTATTGGTGACACCTGTAAAACTCAACTGGGACGAGCAAAAAAAGAATTGCATTTTTGTCAGCGGAGGTTGGAGTATAGGGAACATTATTAATTCAGATCCAGATGTGAGATTGTCACCTTGCTAGATTGCTCAATCATGCAATAATTTGAGAAGCATCGCATTATTGGTGGATTCTGTGATGGCTAGTCTTGAGTATGCAAACATCTTCTGTTGATTCCCGTTTTTTCGTATGTGTGATCGGAACTAATGTTTTTAAGACCGTGAATTGATAACTAATTGAGTTATTAGGTTATTAGTTTTACCATTTCAATCATTTTTTTAAAATTATTTTAAATTATATATACTACAATAAAAAGTAAATTTGATTTTTAAATTTTTTATTAATAAAAAACACAAAGATTTTTATCTAAATTTGGCCGATTCTTAACCAGTTTCGATTCAATTGTTTTATGTAATCAGGTTAGTCCAACTTGAAATTTAAAAACCTTGGTCACAAAGGGATTTTTTTGATTTCATGGTGAAGTCATGCTTAGATGATAAGATCAGTACTTGAAACTATAGCATCTCAAATTCGCAATCAAATTATATCACAAGTATTGTAATGTCGACTAAATAGAAAAATCATATATATATATATATATATGTTTCGCATAAATTTTATATATATGTTTTTGATTTACCAAAAATAACTACTATACGTGTATGCGTGGATTAATACAATTTTTTTATATATAAAAAGTATATAAGTTTTATTTATGTATATCTATTAAGTATATATATTCCAATTAAATATATGAATAAATTATCCGCGCATAAAAGATTTAAGTACATTCATATAGTTGTAGTGTGGGTATATGTTCATAGAATGGCTGTAAAAGTAAAATTATAAGTATTTACATTATTTATTTATACTATATAAGTGAATAGTAAAATTTTAAATTTAATTTAATTGTGTGCATAACTAATCAAATAAAAGGATGTACAAAAGCATAGTTATCCATTTGGCGATTCATTTTAGTCTATGTTTGGATGAAAATTTACATTCACCAAAATTTATCATTTCAAACATACTATTCAATAAAATAATTTTTTATGTCTATTCTTCCTCTTACTTTAAAACTGTTTTCAAATTTCGTGCCAAATTTCATACTCGTACAATTTTGAATTCTCTCTTAAAAAAATGATATGATTGATCATATTTATATTAGTAAAAAGACTAAGCGCACAAAAACAACTTAAAAATCTAATAACATAGCAAATACAAGCATACCTATGTTTTGATTGACAATTCACTTTTGAATATATATAATTATAACCTTGTTGAGAGAGAGAGAGAGAGAGAGAGAGAGAGTTTACAAAATAATTTATGAAATTGTATCATATACATTCGATTAATTATAAATATTCTTTTACACTGACATTTAAAATCCAAAAACAACTTGGATTGTTCATTTTCAAGATTTTGCTAGGATTTAACCAACAGCCCCTTTTCACATCGTGAGAAGTAATCATCGGCAACGAATCTTGACACCTAGCTGGCATCATTTCAATCAACTTAAAGTTGAACATGTCTACACATTACGTCATTAAAACAATAATTTATGCCTTGCTGTTTTAATAACATTTAGAAACTTACCAGTAGCAAGAATTCAGTTCTCACTATTGAAAATAGAAATATAACCATAGTAATAATTTTTCTTTGCAACTACGTGATTGTTATGAAGTTTGATATTTTTAAACACATAGAGGTGTATGTTCTTTGATGGTTAAGGAAGAAAGGCTGACTTGTGAAGAGCCCATCAGGAAACAAAAAGGCAATAGTGCAGTAAGGCGGTGAGTGGAAGCAAACATGAAACAAACCACTTGTTGGATTGTGGATTAAATGATTGTGGCATGGCAATTGGCAAACAATTAGTGACAGGTGATGAATGAATCAATTTCACCAATTCCCACCACTTCATCTCACAATGAGTGGTCAGATATTGTGCGTCTTGAGGTGTCCAATGCCCTTTGCACGTATGCCAATTTGGTCATACCTTGTGGTGCCCTCCAAATTCCTTTTTTGGGGTTTTTAACAGTTAAGTGATATGGACAATGACATTTCCACATCACCATATAAATAACGTGGAGAAATATCACTAACCTAGCCAGACATTGCAAAACATTTTTCTGAGAGGGAGCTCCATATTTTCACCTCAATTCCGGCCCAAAAAAGGCTCATCAAAGCCCCCTCGTTATAACCAATGACCTCAGCCCAATTATCTCTGGGCTTAATGGGCTGTCAACAGTCCAAAGACGGAGAGCCCACCCATGCGTTGCGCGTAACAAAACTGCGAAACAACCATACGGCGAACGCAATACGGACAAAAAAACATACGTATAATAAAATTCCGGACATATTTAATTTGGCTTTCGCCGCGTAGACCTCCAGAGATGGCCCAACGAACTCTCCCAACATCGGAGTGGTCAGGAACGCACGCACAGTAGCAGGCGGACTGCCCGAAGCTAGTCTCACCGGTACTCCCTCGTCTTCTCCGCCCTTCATCTCCTTTTATATACTGCTCGAGCTCCTTCCTTTCCTCACAATTACCGCCATGGCTTCCATCTCCTTCTCCTCCTCTGTCTCTTCCTCCGCTCAATTCGTCCGCCGCCCTTCGTCGTTTTTTCTCAAACCGTGCTCCGTCTCTCGCATGCCGCTCGTTCGCGCAAAGATCCGCGAGATCTTTATGCCCGCCCTCAGCTCTACGATGACTGAGGGGAAGATCGTCAGCTGGGTTAAATCTGAAGGAGACGCCCTCTCGAAGGGCGAATCGGTTGTTGTTGTTGAATCTGATAAAGCCGATATGGACGTCGAGACATTCTACGACGGAATATTAGCCTCCATTGTTGTGAAAGAGGGCCAAACGGCTCCAGTTGGGGCGCCGATTGGGATTCTAGCCGAGACCGAGGACGAAATTGCGGAAGCTAAGGCTAAAGCCGCTGCGCAGTCCTCGTCAGCACCCTCGGCGCCTAATGTCGAAGAACCTGCTCCTGTTGCTGCGAAAGCTGAAGCTCCGGCTCCTGCGGTTTCTGCTGCTCCGTCGACTACGGGGAAGGTGGTGGCGACGCCGCATGCGAAGAAATTGGCGAAGCAGCATAAGGTGGATATCAATAAATTGGTCGCGACGGGGCCATTTGGCAGGATAACGCCCGAGGATGTGGAGAAGGCGGCTGGAATTACGCCTGCCCCCAAGGCAAGTGTAGTGGTGCCTGCAGCGCCAGCTAATGCTGCTTCAACGCCTGCAGCATCTCCGCCAAAGGCCGCAGCAAGTTTTCCTGAGATTCCAGGGTCAAGCGTGGTGCCTTTTACTACAATGCAGGCTGCGGTATCGAAGAACATGGTGGAGAGTCTCACCGTGCCAACTTTCAGAGTTGGTTACCCAATCGCCACAGATGCGCTTGATGCTCTGTACGAGAAGGTACATGTGCCTCACACTAAGTCTGGTTGTTTGACAATATTGAATAAATCAATGAAGAAGTCATTTTCTCGTTAGGGTTCGAATGTGCCAATTTTACTTGCGAAACGTTACAGAAATTGATGGGATAAATGCAAAGGACAGAGTTATCAGTTGAACTTTGTGTAATAGGATTTATTAATTATGATAGGTGAAGCCAAAGGGTGTTACCATGACTGCACTGTTAGCAAAAGCTGCGGCAGTGGCATTGGTTCAGCATCCAGTGGTGAATGCTACGTGTAAAGATGGGAAAAGTTTTACATACAATAGCAGTATAAACATTGCTGTGGCTGTGGCAATTAATGGTGGATTGATCACGCCTGTTCTTCAAGATGCTGATAAGGTACAATATACGAATTAAATACGTTAGTTCTTTGTGCAGTTGTTTGAATTTAGCTTACTAACTATTGAAGGTTCCGATGATCTGGATTTCTTTGCTCTTGTTATAGTTGGACCTCTATCTGTTGTCTCAAAAATGGAAGGAGCTAGTTGAGAAGGCTCGGGCCAAGCAACTACAGCCTCAGGACTATAATTCAGGTGCTCGTACATTAGGAGTTATGTTGATTTTCAAGAATGCATGTAATGCAATATTTTGAGATTTGTCATTGTATGACAACTGATAAATATGGTTTTTTGACTTGTAGGGACTTTCACATTATCTAATTTAGGCATGTTTGGAGTGGATAGATTTGATGCTATTCTTCCTCCTGGACAGGTCAGGATTATCCAGATTTAACTTTACAGTCGTGGCTAAGTATTGATTTACCACGAACTAATTTACCACTGCTTAAATAATTTGTATAATGATCAGGGAGCTATTATGGCTGTGGGAGCATCAAAGCCTACCGTTGTAGCTGATAAAGACGGATTCTTCAGTGTCAAAAACAAAATGCTGGTGAGTTCTTCCATTTAATATGGTATAAAAAATATACTGTTGTGCTAGATAGCATATCTAGAGCTTTATATCACTAACTGGGATTGCGTTGCTTGCTATAATGTTTATGGTGTGATCTGTTGCTTTCCTTTGAGGTATTATGTTCAAATTATCATTATTCTTAGTTTTTTGTTCATATTTGGACCATTTGATGCTCGAATACTCTTGCATTCTTCCATGTGCTGTTCATAAGCAACATATGAAGTTTTCACAATATTGACCCTTTCAAAAAAAAATACTGTAGCTTTCAATGGTAGTCTCCCGTCGCAGCCGCAATTTTAACTGGAGCAGTTTTTGTTCACTCTCTGAATGAAAATTAATTGTGCTTTGGCTCAAATTGAACTGCTTTCACCAACTGATTAGATTAAGTGCATCTGGCAATCCGCTGAGTTCATTAGTGCTTACAGCAATAGTTCTTCTATTGAAATTTTGGGGCCGTAAGATAAAGAGTTAGCATACTTCGAGCCAGGAACAGAGTTTCAGCTGGAAATGCAAAGAGTTTTAGTTTATACTTGTCCTGTCTTCTGCTAATGGCAGAGAATGTGAGGGTTGATAGATATGACATTTTTGAGCACTTCAGGGACGGACAAAAAAGAAGCTCCTAGCATCTACTAAAGTATAGACTATGTTATGGCTCAGACTCAATTCCCTGCTTTGCTGACCATATTATAAATGTCACAGAGAACAATATTTTGTTGAAAGAGAGAGCTAAATGATTTGTGAAAATATTTTTCAGGTGAACGTTACAGCGGATCACCGAATCATCTATGGGGCTGACTTGGCCGCATTCCTTCTAACCTTCTCAAAGATCATTGAGAACCCAAAAAGCTTGACGATGTAGATGAAGATTGTGGTTGGTGAGAGGTGTCAAAAGGCATAACACTGAACAGAACGCGGCAAATTAACGCCCGGACTTGTATTTGATTCTTTCCCTTTCCTTCAGCGATCATACAATTGAAAATTGCCAAATTTTGAAGCAAAAGCATTTAGAACCTGTCAAAATGCCCAGATGCGCCCTTTAAAAGTCCGTTTGGAGGACAGCGATTCAGATTATTATTATGATTATTTTTTCAATTTCAGCGTTAGGGGTTGAAAATATTACCCCGAGTAATGAAACACCGTGTTTATGCCATTTGGAAAGAGCAATCGCCCATTTCAGGAAAGTCCATTATAATGTGGATTGGGCCAACAGAGATATCTTTACAATCCATATCTACAGAAGTGGACATCTTTTTGGTGTTTTCATGACTCTGAATTGTTCCCCACGGTATATATTCAACAAAAAGCCCTTTTTATGTTTTGTTTGGGTTAGAAATCACGTCTACGGCACAATGCAAATGTGATAAAGTCGGACTTGTTTAAACATATCAAATCATACACGTATACATAATTATGATTGGTGCTTACTGATACCAAAACTACTTCATGATTATTTCATGAGTATTGGAACGGTCGGTGTTTGATGTATGAGCTACGTAGTGCTTTAGATTAGGCAGGGACAGAGATGAGATATGCCTTCGACAAATACGTAACTCTACGCTCCATTTTTTCATTTGGGAGACCTAACAAAGACAGTAGGGTGAGGAGTTTTTACTGGGGCACTGACAATAATTGATCCATGTGCTCATGGAAATCACATACCCATTAACGGCATCTTCTTGCCAATAAATCGAAATTGTTGACCACCCATGATTTTGTTTCCTTTACTTGTAAGGGTCTCTTTGGAGAAAATACATAGAGGAAGAAGAGATTAGCTTTATGTTTAAAAATGATAAAAGCCTCACATCATCTCTACTATTTGGAATTTTTAAATTTATTTTTGTGTCACATCTAATTAGAAGAGACACAGTTTGTTGTTACCGTCACATTTTATCTACCTGGGTGGGCAAAAATTTATTAGTGGGCCAGCATTTATTAACACAAGTTAATGTCCCATTCCTCATCATTAGTGGCCATCATTTATTTACAAAAGAACCGACATCGTGAATAACTCGACTATGCTTCTTCTGCCCCAGAAAGATTAATAGTCATAATTTTTAAATAGATAGACACAAAAATGGCAAGTTAAGGCATGATAGTTAATTACATTTCAGAGCGTCATGTCCTCTTCAGCTCGCAAACATCGTTTAAAATCCTGTAAATAGGGCTAAAATGACGTTCACAACATGCACCCAGCGAGGTGGTCAAGAAATACAAGAAAAATAAGAAGGCCATATTGTTGAAAGAGACAAGCAAAGGCCCTGAAACGAGACAAAATAAATCCACCTCAAATTCTATCATCACTCTTCGAATTCGTGCATATGATCTAACAGATAGTTGGCCGCCAGCTCCTCATTCTTGTTGCAGGCAAAGAACACCTGCAACACTAGTGCTCGATCAAATCCCATGGCTTCCAGCTGGACAAAATGTCAAAGAAAGTACCGTGTTAGTAAGTAACCAGTTCATTCTTCATTTCGGCATAAAAATAGCATTACTCGGCAATAACCAAGGAAAAAGTTGCAATAAAAATTCTGCGCAGCAAGGTAACTAAGCACTTCTCCAGCTGGAATACTCAAAGGCCTAACTCCTCTCGGTCACTTGAACAAGTTATTGGATTAACATATGAGCTCAATACTTTCTTTTCATGAATTTGTTTCCTAATATTCAGTTACCCAATTACAGGGGACACTAAAAGCAGTTAAGAAGCTTCTCAGGAAAAGAAAAATGTAATGAAGTCAAATGCCTTCTCAATAATGAAATCATTATAAAATTTGCACTCAAAAGGCTACAAACGTGTGATGAATTTCCTATTTCAGAGTAAAGTTGAAGTGAAACATTTACCCTTTCTATTGCCTCACGCTCCTCAGGTGTAACAGTTACTGCCGGAGGAAGTGCTCCTGCAAGCTGCCCCGGAGTGTTACTGGGACCACATCAACAAACAAAACCACACCAAAGTTACACCCACAATATCACAGAATCATGTTCTTAGCAAAATGCAAGGTTTATGGTACCCTTCTCCGCCTTCAGTAGGCTCATTGATGAGGCGAAGAAAATCAGCTTGATGCTCTTGAATCAGCCTCACCAATTGAGGATTTTGCCTTCCAAGCTCCTGAAGCAGGGGCTGCCACAACATGGACAAATATCATTCAGTCCTCAGAACATTATTCAAAAAGAGGATAAGCACTGGTGATTGAGTTACACAAGACCTGCAAAATCTGGGGGTTGGCCTGCACCATTGCTCTTAAAGCTTGGAACTGAAGCAAATAATTGACAAACAAAATCTTTTCACAACTCCCAAACAAATGAAGGAAAACCCATCTCTTCATATGGCTTTTTATGATTCTCAAATTACCTGTGGAGTGTTGCGTAAAAACTCTAGGGTGTTTGCACCACCAGCACTTGAGCCCATGCTTGGAAGACCCTGTTAAAAGAGAAACATGGCCTCATAATAACTCAGCAAGAAGTGGAAATAATTAAAAAATATTACACCAAGAACCTGTGGAAAAAGATCTAGTGGATTTGCATTTGGCCCAGTTGACGGAGCAGGTGCTGGTTGAGCTGCTTGCTGAGGCTGAGCAGGCGCAGCCTGCTCACCAGGTACACTTGCAGGTGCAGGAGGATTTTCCGCTGACTGTGGGATCCCCTGGAACATGTTAACAGACTAAGGGACAAAGATGCTGATATATACAATAGAATCAATAACAATTTTTGCAGGGAAAATATAAAATAAAATAACATCATATAATAAAAAATCCAGATTAGATACTATAAGTCTCTATTAACTTATTAATCACAAAAATTAAGACAAATGAAGGTCACTTCTACACAGAATAAACAGAAAAACATATATGCATCTGAGAACCTTCTCCATGGTTACAAGAAAAACTATCCTACCAAGCAATGAAAACCTTAATGAGGATAGAGACATCCCCGCAGCAAAACAGAGCATAGGCCAGATTAATTATTATGGACTATGAAAAAGTGAATGATAGAACTGTGTGCTTATATAGATACTCCCCATCATGAAACAGGAAGAATAAGCTGGAATTAGAAGGCAGATAATTGTTGCTAGAACATGTCCCTCATGAAAGCAAAAAGAATAGATAATATACTGAATGTAATTTCTAATGAGTTTGAAAATGAATAAGTTGTTCATTCCAAAGCATAATGTGCAACTAAAATCACTTGGCAGAGTAACCTATTCCAATACCAGAAGAGTTTATAAAATAGTGATAAAGCCAAATGCAACCACACTCACATAGGCACGTATTTCTACAGAGAGATTTTTTATTTTGCAGGAGTAAGGTTCAAGGTAACAGCAAAAACTCAATTTCAACAAAGGAATGTATACAGAAATAGAAATTTGATGGGCCTACTGAATATAAATATTCAACTGCTCTCTCTGGGTTGTTGTAAGCAGCACGAAGGGCTCGAACAACCGCATCCCGGTCCCAAGTCCCGCCACCCATATCAAGAATCTGCTGGATTGCTCCCTCAAGGTTGTTACCAGCAACTAGATTAGATGCCGCTTGACCATAAACATCAGACCTGCTCTCAAAAAGAAAAATCAAGGCCCCCAAAAGATAAAATTAGAGAGAGATAATCAAGGCGCCCAAAAGACAAAATTAGAGAGAGATTTTTATTCACATCAAACCACATAATCCTGACACTTACAAAGCATTGGCAGGTGGAACAGGAGTTGAAGCAGGGACAGAGGCCGGGGCAGGGGCAGGGGCAGGGGCTGGGGCCGGGGCTGGGACTGGGGCAGGCCTGTGTAGTAGAAGAATTCATGCAGTTAACAGATTGGAAAATAAAATTCTTCTCTCTTGCAAGCATAAGAGAAGGAAGGGGGGAGGATGGAAGAAGAAAGGGGAGATTTGTCAAAGTTCCAAGTATCAAAAGAGTAGAAAGTCAAAACTCACGCTGCAGCTGGAGGTTGAGGGATCGTAGCTACTGGAATCGAAGTAGGTGGAGGGCTACTTGCCTGCGGTGCCTTTAAGGCATAAAATAATTTAGACATATCAAAAATCATAAGTTTCCTCATAACAACCACAAATTAACAATTTCATCTTCAATTGTCAAAGGCCATAATCAATCAGAAGACACATTTCCCAAGTTGATCAAAACCCCTCCTGAGCAACCGTACAGCACAAGAATCTGAGCAATTTGGGCAGAAAAATTCTTTTCTCAAAAGTCTCAAGGGTGATAGTTGGAAATTTTGAAAGGCATCTACTTCAAATGACAAATACTGGCAGTGATCCATACTAACTCTGACGGATAAGTAAATAATCAGATGCCTGCTAAATTCCAAAGACATTGGCAGAACAAAAATCACAACAATGTTCCTAACTCTGAGGCTGCCTAAATAACTAAAATGATTGTGTGATTCTTCCTCTCCTGTCGCATTTTTTCCAGAAAGATTACAATCCATAATCACAAAACTGGAGAAGATTTAGTATTCCACAGCACCAGCAAGGAGATATATATAGATACACACACACATACATATGCATGTTAAGCGCTACCATTGTTACTGTGTAGAACTAAACTATCTATTCACTTTTCACATCATCTTAAGATTCAAACAGTGAAAGGCCTAGTACTGAGCCTCAGCAAAAGTATTGAAGACATCATATTATATTTACCTAAACAAATGAAAAGGTAAGACAGAATAAATAAATGTTTGCTTGTTAACAGAAAAGCAAACAAATTTAGTTTGCTGTACCTTCAGAGTAGGAGCACCTGATGCTGTTGAGCCTTCACTTGATGTGCCCTTATTCTACAACATTATATGTTATAACTCTATAAATACACATGAAGTGCAGGGCACATGACATCATGTCAAATGAGCATACAAAGCATAATATAAATGTTTATAAATAACAGAAGACAATCCAAATCACAATTTCTTAATTAAGAAACAAAATACTCAACTGTGAACAATAAAATAGGCACCAAATATTGGAAAAAGGCGAGAGTACTTTGACAAAATGGTATGAACATACAAATATTTCTTCAAATCGGACAAGTATTTGGCTATTCATGTGAAAAATACTGGCTGAAGTTTAGAGCAATTACTGTCTCCAAGCACATTCTACAATCTTTAAGAAGATACAGAGCTAAATTCAACAAAATATTTATTAGAGCAATGTGCATTCAAGTATTCGTAACTGAATCATAGATCTGATTTTAATTTATATCTGGTACTAGTAATTACAATGCCATAATTGTATTAGTGATGCAAATTATCTTCCAAAATAAGCAAGTTGAATGTATGTCAAAATGCATTGAGCAAGCTTATATAAGTTATTGCCGATTAGCTCTATATATATATATATATATATATTCTCTCACAATCGAATGAGCAAATTTATGGTCAATGCATCCCTAGAAAACTTTGGCAGCATTAATATTGGTCATAAAATTGCAAATTTTATTGTTTTCTCTGCAGAAAAGATAAATGTAAGAGTACACTAAGCACCATTCTACAAAGAAAGTTGACTGGCATGCATCCAGCTGAGCATCATTATCATGGACCCTAAAAGATGCATCTTTATTGCTAATTATTGTACACCATTATAAATAGGTTAAGTGACTATTTGCCTTAGTAATTATTTCTTGTATACAGACATTTGCACAGGCTTATGAAGGTGCTGGTATTTCTACAAGATAACAAACCCAGAGCCAGAGATCTGAGCATCCATTGACATGTTGTACCATCAACTGTCAAATGATAGATTCCTGGTTCTTAAAATCATTTGAGACATTCCTTGTCAGAAAAAGGTTTTTAGAGGGTGTGGGTCCATTCGCTTCACTCAAAAGAGTAATACACAACTTTAATGAATGAGTCCAGCTTCTTAACATATATAAAAATACCAGTGCATCTATGCACACATAAATTATTGTATAAATTAATATATAGCTGGCATAATGAATACAAGTACTTTCAAAAGCATAACAGCATGGATTCTCAAAAGAAGTAACTCGGTTCCAATCATGACTGCAAGCCACGGATAAATGGCAGATAAACAAAGCATACTTAAGGAAAAATAGCCGAGTTGAAAAAGCTCAATCTCTGAGAGCATATATGGACTATTACTCCTCAAATTCTAGTTATTAGCAACAGATGAAACTTCACCTTTTTCAGCATAACGACAACGAAACTACTGTCAGCAACTTTATTTTCTTCCAATGTTGTGTCATCTGTAAGAACTTTACCCTGATGGATAAGCATCTGCAGTGTTGCAGGATAAGTATCAGCTCCCTGAGTAGTCTCTATGGTTTTCTTCACATCAGCAACCTAGAGAATATAACTGATGAGCGAAGTTGGCCATAATCATCTGAAAATAATAGAGGAACAAAATAGGTATACTAAGAGATCTAATACACGCACAGAGTAGCCAATGTGGGAAGCATATCACCACATACATGGCTTATTTGGAAGTATGCTCCATATAGAACACATATTCAATAGTTAGCACATCTAGAATAGTTCAGAACTTCTGTGCAGTGATACTTGAACTGGATTGACAAATTATCAAAAAGGTCCTCCAGATTTATTGGTTAAGTTAAACTAATTACTTAATTTTCTTTCGGGCCTTTTATCAATTATCACCCACCATCCAAGAATGCTGGCTATTAATTGAGAAATCACCATTAGCTAACAGCATAATAGACTAGGTTATTGATTCGGGGAATGAAGTTAGCAACCAGCAACCGAGCAAAGCTAATGAAGAAACAAACTCGCATGAACAATCAAATGCAACAATCACGGAATTTCAGCTTTATATTTACACAACCTATGCATCAGAATAGGAAATATCACCATTGGTAAATTTGAGCATCAAATTTTATTACATAATTTAAGAATCACAAGGAAAGATGGTAAAAACGAATCCTGGCCCTTACACCAGATAAATTTATAAAGAAATAAAATTGAGAAATTCATCAAAACACCAAATTCCAAAGAAGATAAAACAACTCCTTATCTCATAGTTGTACAATCTAATCCAACATAGGAAGGTAGCTGCCAATTAAATAAACTAATTCGAAAGTTTCCCCAAGAAATAGAATAAATGGATAAAAATTAACACATAAACCAATACCCACAATTCACAAACATAATTCAACAAGTCCAGCTGCAGATCAAACTACCAAATCACCCTACTAAAATCCAACAAGAAAAAATTGGAATTCCAGGAAACCCCATAAGAAGTCAACAAGAAAATTAAATAAAAAAAATCACAGTCGAAATAACACATTTACACCAACCTCAAGAACGAGCAACAAACGAGAAAAAAGAAAGCTAACCGTGTCTTCGGGTTTCACTTCGACTTCGAAGTGGGTGCCCTTCAGAGTCTTCACGAAAATCTTCATTGATATTCAGTTTTATTGTCTCGCGGGATGATTTCAGGGACTGCTGCAAAACTGAATCGATGAGAGATAAGTATACAGTAGGGTTTAGAAACCCGACGGAGCGAGTAAAGAATTATTTTTCCCTTTTTAAAATGAAAATTGCGATGGATTTTTGTTGCTCTCTTTATAAGAGCTTTCCTATAATGCCATTATCTATACTGGGTCTCGAACACTCTTCTGCAGCCGTGAGCCGAACGGATGAGCAATTCAGCGGTTCGATTGGTGCGTGTCAAGCACGATAGGTACAAGTGCGCATGTGTTGATGTGGAGAAAAAGTTTGCTAGATTTTTTGCCCCCGATTCCGACAGCGATTATGGGCTTATTATTTTGGGCTTTAATCGAAGTGGTACCTTTTGGGTCGCTCTCCAATTGTTGAAATGGGTCTTCAACTTTCTTGAAAACATGAAAATGAAGCCCAGTGTTCATTGGACAACGCTTCTTATGTCCTGGGCTTTCGCGTCAAACGACAATGTAACGGATTTAAGTCATTCATTTCCACAGACATCTTTTGTTCTCAAATAAACGAGGCTGAATCTCAGCACGGAGATTATAGTAAGCGAGTATATTTATATATAGATATTAATATATACATAAGTTTGATGGAATATAAATTTAATAATTTTTAAATATTAGTTTTATATATACAAGATAACTGATATAAATTTAAAATTACAAAAAGGTTAAGTTTGATTTAAATAGATTTTGATAAGATGAAACAAATATTACCAATATCATTTTATCTTATTTTTCAATATGTTTTGTTTTATTTGTTCTGTGGGATTTGGTGCGGCCGAGTGTTACGTTAGCTCTGAGAAACTATGATCTATCATTGGGGGAGGAGTTTTGTTAAAGGAGTTGTCAAAGGAGATGTTTGCTTGTGTGAGTTGAGGTAGAATAGATAATATAATTTATTTGAATATATATAATATATAAAAATAATTGAATGATATAATTATATATATATAATAATTAGTTTATAAATATATATAAATATGAATGTATATATATAGATATTGATTTAAATTAGTATAATAATTTTAAAGAAAAGATTAATTAATTAAACATATAAAAATAGAAAATTTGTAATTTGTTGAGTAGTGTATTTAGCTAAGATAAAATTTAAATTATACTGAGAGGGTGAAAGTTGAATTCCAAACATAGCCCGTGAATAACGTTAAGCAGCGAGCTAGCAATTAATACTTTATATATTTCCATAAAAATGGTCCATAGACATAATTTATTAAATTCGAATTCAATGTGCATAAACACACAATGGCTATGTTGTATGTTGTTTGTCTGTTTTAAAATTTTTATGTGTATTTTTATTTTATTATTATATAAAAATTAAAAAAATATAATATAATAATTAAATATGAATTTTTAATAATTAAAATTAACAGAGGTCCATAAGAATTGGGCTCCGCATGAATTAAAACGTCATATAAGATGATAATCCTTGATTTATTTGTTCTCAAAATTCCATGACACCACATAAGATGATGATCCGTCATTTTCTCGTTGGACAGTTATGTTATATCAGCAATACATCATATTCATCACACCCATATTTTTGCTTCTAGCCAAATTTCCTGCTTTGTTGTGCAGTTAGCTATGTTTTTCAAAGGTAATATATACTTAAACATTATAAACTGAAGTAATAATATTTATAATATTCATTGGCTAACCCTAACAATACGTCATCAAACCATTAGGTGACCGGTGGAAACAAAAATGTCCACACTACCGAGCCGGCAGCGTTTCGGGTCGACATCAAAGGTCCGACCCGACACCCAAGTCCGAACAGTCAAACAATCCGTCAAGCGCCACGTATTCGCAGATATAGGTATCCGTTTCCCCGAACCCGAATCCGAACGAATCGTAACACGGATTCTCCCAGAACCCGGACCCGAAATCCGACGAGTCCGTCTCGACACTGACCAACTCAGTCCTCGACTCATTGTTCACCCCATCTGGAGACGCCGAAGGTGGAGGAATCCCAAGCTCGTCGTCGGAAGCCTCCAACAGGTACCCCAGATCCGGCCGAGGCTCGACCGTATCTGACGCCGGGCCAACCCCCCCCACCTCGTCCCCTTCGCCGGCAGCGGAGGTCAAGGCAGTTATCTCCACCTCAAAGCTCTTCATGAACGAGTCCAGATCCTGGCTCCAGGTGCAGACCTCAGATTCGTCATCCAATGCGAGAAGATTCTCCTTCAGCCTCTTGACCTCCGGCGAGTCGTTATCTAACTCAGCCTCCTCCGCTTCTTCTCGAACTCTTTTCTTCTCCATAATCACACTTCCCACACCACACAGGTACTAGGACGACTAGGTAATTTATTACAGTGAATTAATTCGTAGAGAGAAGAAATTAGAAGATTCTGCGATGATGGAGAAACAACTCACCAAGGCGGGGTGGAATTTATAGCGAGAATGATAAAGAGAAACGAGAGACACCGATGGTGACCTGGGAATACTTGAGGGCCACATCACGGGCGCCTCGTCAAAGTTAAAACTTTGCGTTTGTTGGAGGGGTCTCCTCATCTCGTCTGGTCTCCGGGTCACCGCGCGTGTTTGGTCAGGAATTTAGAATTGCGCGATTAACTGGATTTAAATTCGGGTTTGGCGCCCGGTCAGTAAGGTGGGGACCACCATTGTTGTTGTCAACCACGCTTCATCGCCTTCGTCTGTGTTTAGTCGTTTCGGGTAGAGCTATGCACACAGTTCGATATACCAATGTAATCGTGTTAAAATCAAAATTTTAATATGTATTAAATAATTATTTTTTAAAAATTCGATTTTTATTCAATATCAATATTTAAATTTGATATATTATACCGGTATCGATTTTTTTATTTTTATTTTTGATATATTTTTTACTTTAAAGTCACTATATTTTTAAAAATTATTAGTCATAAATAGTGAATTAATGATAAATAATTTAATTTATAATTTTTTAAAATTTTTTTTACTAAAATTTAATTTACCAAAAATCTTATTGAAACTAGAAAAGAAAATCGACATCGGATTCGATTCGAATATCATACGTGCCTACCAAAATTTCAATTGCTTCGATTTTACCGATTTAACCGTCCTAATTTCGGGATAATCCTTTCCGGATTTTATGCCGTAGGCTTCCTCTTATGGTAAATAAATTTTAAAAAAATAAATTCATTTTCTGTCCTGAGCAGCAATGTTTGTTTTTATTTTTTATATTTTAAAAACACATATTATAACTATAATATTTTTAAAAATTATTTTTTATTTTATTTTTATATAATTTTAAAAATATATATATATATATATATTTAAAAACACGCGCTTGAAAAACAAATATAACATCGCCTTGTAAGATCTGCCATGGGAGCAACGATATCAAATGTCAGAAGCTGGACAGTCTTTGTACTGCACCGGGTAGATTGTTTGGCTCACCTGGGTTGAAAAATTAAAATTTGGGAGCTTGAGATTCAGGCAAAACTCAAATTATTAATTTTATGACCTAAAAATATTTAATTTGTTAGAAAGTGGCATGAAAAATATGCTTCATATCAATTTACAACTAATTTTCACCCACTAAAATTTACACTTTCAGACGTAATATCTAATAAATTAACTCTTTTTAATTGTATGTTTGTATTATTTTTACATTATTTATAAATTTTTATATCAATTTTTCTCACCACCACAATTACAGTCAAACGAATACGTGGCTAATGACAAAGCTAACATGTAGACTGAATTTTGTTGTCGCTCTGCGTCGCTCTTTTTTCTCACATCCCTAAAGTGCGATATAGGGGCAATATTTAAATTGTATGAGGTTATAATTGAATAATTTTGTATATCGACTCCAATGATCAATAAATAGGAAGAAGATTGACCGCAGCAACACTAATGATAAGTAAATTAAAAAAACAAATCGCCACTCACTTTCAGAGACGTAAATAAAAATTTTCTGAACCTCGTGAAATTCTTAACTTCGTTAATTTTCTTTTATTATTTGTGTGCTGATTCCTCAACAAATAAATACCTAAGCGACTTACCGCCGCAGTACAGTCGGATACATCCCCCGCAGCAATTGCAAATTTAATTACCACCAGCGACAAGACCTCGGGTGGCGTTCGGGGGCCGCAACTCCATAAAATTCGAGTCTATAATATTTAACTAAATGTAAAATACAAAAAATTAAAAAATATTCTTATTTCTTATTATTTATGAAGGAAAAAAGTAAAAAATATTGTGCATGCATATACTTTATGTATGTAAAATACTTATTATTATGTGTAATATATTAGTCAATTAGTATTATAAAATATTAGTACATATAATACTATATAACATATTATATATATATAGTTTTTATTTTATTTAAATTTTTATATATATTAATATTTACTTTTTATATTTTTTACAGTTAAAATTTTATTTTTTAAGAATTAGAATCGAAACTGTTACTTACGGTTCATAGGCAACTTTGGTGGGGTTCCACGGTTTCTTTTCTGGTTCCGCTATGGTCCGGTCAGTCTAGTTCTTAGTTTTAATTGAAATCATAGCCACCTCTAAATAGTTTATAGGAAATAATTATGTTTTAAGATAAAAAAAAAATTAGTGTATATGTGTAATATTTATATGTATTATTTTAATTATAAATAAATATAATAATAATAAATAAAAAAATATTATTAAATAATATGTTTAGTAACATGAAATTTAAAATGATATTTAGAGTTGGAACGCGGGTTCCAAACATAGCCAATACAAGTTAGGTTATTAATCCAAACATAGCCAATGCCAGTTAGGTTATTAATTATATCGACCCGTATACCCATTCTAACAATAATTCTTGCAAGGGTCGTACTTGGGCAATTTAGCAGCCTTGCTCCCACAGTGTACACGAGTATGTGCCCCGCTCAGTTGCCCAGCTCCGTATTTGTACGTGAGTACGTTAGTGGTGTTAAGTCAAATTATGTGATTTGAACTTAATTAAGTTCAAAATTATTTTTTAATTTAATTAATTTCAAGCTTGAACTATAATATTTTTTTTTAAACTCAATCTCATAATTTATACAAACTCGAAGTTGACGTCAAATTTTATAAAATTAATGTGAAATTCGAGTAGATCAGCTCAACTCATTAATATCCAGAGTATACCCGTGAGCTGCCCAAGCCTCTTCCTTCTAGCAACACGTCCAATATTAAATAGTGTGATAGAAAACGAATTTATAAGTTATTAATATACATATATACGAGTATGAATAAAAAAATTATAAAAAATTTGAATTGATTTAAATATGAATAGATATAGTAATAATAATTAAAAAATTATTAATTAATTATAACGAATAATAAGGAGAAAATTTAAATTTAATTTTATATAGAATTTATAAAGTAAAATGCTTCATTTATAAAACTTCTTAGCGTGGATGTAACATGGCCTAAGAATCTAAACTGATCTAGAGCAAACCCAAAGCCTAGTTAGCAATAAGGGATTACAATTGGTCAACTTATTAGATCGTGAAAGACAAAGCGTAGCCTGCCACTTTTAATTAATTAATATTTTCAAGATACACAAAGTACAATTCTTGAAGCTATCTACTCGAAAGGCCTTTTGCTCAACTGCCCTTTGGCCCGCCGGCCAAACAGTAGGAGAGAAAGGGTTTACTAACCCAACCCTCGGTGGTGATTGATTTAGAACTTGTTGGGTAGGAAGTAGGTATAATAAAGCAAGATGGCAATGACGATTAGACGCAATCACTTAGGCTATGTTTGGGAGAGGGGTTTTAATTGAAAATGACGTATACAAAGAGTTGTGTTTCAAAGAGTAATATGTTTAATTATAAAATTTTGATGGGATGAAATATTAATTTATTAAAATATATAAATAAAATATGTATGAATAATTGAATGATATAATAATATATAAAAATAACAATTAGTATATAGAGTATAAATAAATATAAATATATATATATGATGTTCATAGATTTTTATTTGATTGTAAATATATGTAATAATTAAAGTATAATTAGTTAGTTATAGAGATAAGAGTAAATTTTAAATTTGAATTTTAATAATGATTTTAGTGAGTAATATATTTAAAAGTGTGAATTTTAATAATGTATGTGGAGATTGAAAGTTAAGTTCCCCTTAGAGAATATGCACGGCAACGTCACATGTTTGTATCCTAATTAGCAGAGAAAATTTTGGATGATTTTAATGGGTATAAATATCATAAAATTTACATGAGTAATAAAATTATATATACATTTAATATATAATAATAATTGAGTGACTTAACAGTATATAAATTTATAAAATAATAAAAATTATATAAGTATAAAAATATATATTAATTTGATTATAATTAATTATAATGGTTAATAAGTGTAAGTATAAAAATTATAAAAATATGTATTAATTTGATTATAACTAGTTACAATGGTTAATAAATATTAGTTAGTTATAAATGATGAGAATAAAATTAAATTAAATTTTAACAAAATTTATATAATTAAATATTTAATTTGTAAAATTTTTAAACTGTTATATATAGTAAATGGCAAACAAACATGGCTAATAAATTATTAAACAAAAAATAAAAAAGTGACGACCAAATAATAAAAATGAATGACCGTCACGCGGCCAGGGCCAAGGATAGGTGTGGGTGCGTGCGGCATCGGGGGGTTGAGAATAGAAATACGACCGTTGAGCAATAATAAATAATGCCCGGAAAAGCGGTACAGTCGCGGATGAGCATCAATGTAAGTGTAGTACAGTTATGGTGGGTGAGTAGAGTACACCTAGAGTTGTGCTTCCCACGTGGCTCTTCCTTCCAATAATTGTAATAGTTGGACAGCGCCGGGAGCATTGCTCCCGCCACGTAATGATAGTGGACCCGCCAGCAGCAGAGTCCAAACCATGCTTTTTTTTAGAGGGCATAACTCCCGGACTATCCAATTCCGATGTACCACCCCTTGTGAGATCCACTGTATCGATGAATTTCGTTGGTTATGTTTTGAAAAGAGATTTTTGTTATATTAGATATTTGACGTGAGTTACGTGAGATAAATAATATATTTAAGAAAATTATTTATAAATATGAGTGTATGTATATTTGTGTGTAATTATTAATTTGATTATAAAAATATGTAATGATTAAAATTTAAATATTTATACACACATAAGACAAGAAAAGTATGAATTTAAAATTCAATAAAATATTTTAATTTTTGTATGTCTTCTTATCAAAACTTTGATGGTTTCAAAACCAACCGTCATAATAGGCTTGCAAACCCAGCTTATAATTTTGAAGTGAACTCGTTTTTCTATAGTTCAATTTTTAAATTTTAAGTAATTATTGATTAAATTTCGATAAAATTTTATTATAATTATTTTAAAAAAGGATCACTGCCACGGCCAACCCTATGTCGTCCCACGAGTAGAAAAATTCCAGTCGGCCAAACCACGTCACATGCTGACTTTAGTTAGATAGTTAATTACAACCACAACCCGAGTCGTCAATTCGACTGCCTTTTCTTGTTAGACCATGTCAGTAATTAATTATCTTCCAATACGATTCCTTATTTTGTGAAATGTCAACTGTGTTTGTTTTGCTTCGTTACATTTTTATCTATCTCACACATTTTTATCGTTATATATTTTTAAATTTTATCTCTTTTTATTATTATTTTTACATAATTTTTAAATAAAATTAATTTAAAAATACACACCTGAAAACTAAAATAAGCATAACCATCACTTCTGAAACTGAACGTTGGGAGGGACAACAATAAAATTATGACCACCAAAGACTTTAATGTTAACTTCACTGAAATTTTGCATAATTAAAGTCGGCATTGAAGAATCAACCACTACAAGACAATGAATTAGGAAATGGGTTCCAATTTTTATTAGATTAAACAATGATGAGTTAATTGGGCTCTAGTCTCCCATGAACGACATTACACTTGTTTTTGTTTTCTATGGTTAGGCTGACTACTAAACTTTTTATTGGATTTCTGTTGAATGATCAATGGACATCTTGGAAAATTTTTTAGTTGTTTGTCGGGGTTTTGTACTAAAGGCTAATAGAATAATTACATGAACTAATAAAACCTTTACATTCTGCACGCCATTTTTATAAAAACTATATAATTTCATTAATTATAATAAATTATAAAATTATTTATATAAGTGTATAAATATAATATAAGATGCATGGACTAAATATTATTACAATTTATGAGGAATCGAGTTGGAATAAGAAATGGGCTACAGGTCAGAAGGATAATTGAAAAGTAGAAAGTGTTAGAGAAGTAGTTATAAGTAGAAACTATTTTCGAAATCTAATTAAAACACCAATTACTCCCTAGGAAATGATATTTTGTATGAATTATTTTGAGATGAGTAATATATTTTAATATAAGATTATAATTATATAAAAGTAAATAAATGATTTGATAATATATAGAGATAATGATTAATTTTAAAAATATAAATATAAACAGTGAGTGTGTGTATAGATGTAAGTATTGATTTAATTATAAGTAAGTATAATGATTAAAAAATAATTATATAATTAATACAAAAAAATCTAAATTTGAATTTAAATAAAAATCTTATAAAAATTTTAATTGTGAAAAATTCAATAGAATGTTAGAATGTTAAAACGTGTGAAACAAACAGGGCGGCGGAGCGTGGTGTGCTTTTGGGCAGGACCGTGGTTTGTTTTGTCATGGGCTCCACTTAAAACCCCTCTTCCCATGTTTCACGTAACTTTTAAAATTTTTATTAAATATATTATTCAATAAATTTTTTATTTAAATTTAAATTTAAAAAATTTAATATATATATATATTTATTTATTTTTAATCATTATATATATTTATAATTAAATCAATATTAATATATATACACATATATTCACGTGCTAAGATTGGTCTTTAGTAAGTCGTTGAAGATCTTAAGGACGTTCGTGTCTAAAAAAAGGTACAACTTGGCTTGTATCTCCTTCAAGATTGGTCTCTTTGTCTTCTATGGGGTAGTTTCTTTCTTTTCAGCAGGCATTTTCTTCGTCGATGGTTTGACAAGCTTCGCCTTAACTGTCATTAACTCCTTGGCTAGTGCTTTGGTGGCAAGTTTACTGGAGAAGGGCTTCTCCTTGGACTTCTAGGAGTCGTGTATGGGTGGACTGTAAACTCAACTGGCTGTCATGCTAAACTTTATATCGTGAGCATGAGTGGCCAATTCTTCGAAGGTCTTTGGTTGAATCCCTTACAGGATATCTTTCAACCCCAATGCATCTCTTGAATACACATTTCGATGCCTGAAGCCGCTGAAAGTCTGCCATTGCAGTTCAGGCTCTTATTCCTCCAGCGATTAACGTATTCGATGACAGGCTCATTCTTCCACTAACAAGTATTAGTGAATTTGATCATACTAACTGTTTACTTGGTGCTGTATAAACAGTTGAGGAATTCTTGCTTTAACTGTTCCCAACTGTCAACGGACCTCAGCTCCAAGTTAGTGTGCCAGTCAAAGGTATTTTCTCTTAGGGACCGAATAAATTGCTTGACAAAGAGGTCATCGTAAGTTCCAGCATCATTGCAAGTCTCGATAAAATAGGCAATATGCTGCTTTGGATTTCCCATTCATCAAATTGTTGGAACTTAGAGGGTTGATAATCTATTAGCATCTTTACGCTATCAATCTGAGCCTTGTAAGCCTTTGCATAAGTCAAGAACGATTTGGTTGTCCTTTCAAATCTGCTTTTGATGGCCCCCTCGATGAAATATTTGAATTGAGCGAGAGGAATGAAATCATCTGCAAAGAGTTGGAGCTCCTCAATAGCAGGCCTTTCCCCTTGGTCTAGCTGCTGCTTCTGGATGTCTCGGCCTCATCATAGACTTCTTTAGGCTTCTCTTCCATACAACTAGCTTTAACTGGCTTTGCCTTTTCTATCAACTTAGAAATCTTAGAATCCTGTTTCTATACATGCTTGGCATGACCCTCAATCGCCCTAGTTAATGTAGCAATTGAATCCTTCAGACTCAAGGCACCTATCATTATTGCTAGAGCGGTGTTGGAGCCGAGTGAGGCAACTAGGTAAGGGCTAGAGGAGAATGAACCATTCTTGTTATCATTGTTCCCTTGGCCTAGATAGTATGATTCATCAGCAGTCTCGAAAATGGCAACCGACTCAGAGTAAGTGAACTGTCTTACTGGGCCTCTTGTAACAACGCCTCTTTTAAGAGTAGTTGTTGAGGCATTTAAGGTGTCAGCTTTAAATGACTTTGCTTTTTCTCTAGCCATTTGAGATTCTTGAATTTTCTTTACATTAAGAGGAGAGATGAGAGGTAGAGACGTCCCACTAGGTGTGCCAGAAGCAGTTGGACAAAATTCTTACAATTGAATTTCTATTAACAAGAAATTTGTACAAATCGATTACAATTTTAATCGAATGAAATTTTATGGGTCCTATCTACTAACTTGGTCCTCTGATCTTTCTTCCAACTTGTATGATTTGACTGCTGATTGAAGAATCTGGATAGAATTCGAGGAACTTTTAAGCTTTGATCCTCCTTAATATTGATTGGGGCCCTCTGTAACGTTAATCTACTGGTTTAGCACACTAGATGTGAATCAAACGTCATAATTCGATGGGTTTCTGTAAAGAACACTTCGAATATTGAAAGAACGACTTTTAGCTTAGGGGGAGAGTTCGTTGAGCTCTTTGGATCGCCTGTTGCTTGATGCAGCTTCCATTCTTCTTCTTCATCTTCTTGATGTTCTTTGCTTGGTGTCTTCATCTTTTGTTGATCCCTTTTTTTTTTTATTTGTGAATGCCACCCCTATTTATTGGAATGGAGAAAGCTCTGCTGGCATGTATACTTAACGACGTGGCATCAATTGATTGGTTAGAAATATTTGATTTGACATTAATTTCTTTAATTAGATAATTAAGAATTAATTGACGAATCAACAATATTTTACTTCTAAATTTATAGAACTTGACATGTAACATTATCTGATTAACTGTCTTAACACTGGTCAATATTTGATTGGATGGAACCATTTGTAATAAAAGTATTAATTTGTTTATTATAAATTTTGTTTATTTTATCCCTTAAAATATGAATAATTGATTATTAGTGTTTTATTATAATAAAATAAAACATAGTGATATTTAATTGGTCAAATATTTTAATTGCGCACGCGTTCACTCCGCGCCCCACGAAAAGAATTCTTGTTTTTTAGTCAAAAGTTGCAGCTTCCGATTCATCGTGTTTATAGATGATCGATGAATACTGATATATTCGTGGACCAATTTCCACCGCAATACCTTGTTAACAGTCGAATCAAGCTGATCTTGTAAGCATTGCCTTTGATTATATGTCTATTCATGTTCTAGGGGACCCTACAATGAAAATTCTTTACTGTATATTTTCCTTTAAAAGATAAAATAAGAAAATACTTTTAGAGGTGATGAATAGTTTATGTTTAAGTGTGATTGAATAAATTTTGTAAGAAGAACATAATGATAATGTTTTTAGTACTGATGTAATGTGGTGTTTGAATAAATTAGTAGTAGTGAATATACGCATGATTTAATGAGTGGGCGATAACTTTTAGTAAGATTTTTTTTATAAAAAATCAATGCAGGCGCATAGAACTTAGGAGAGAGAAAATCATAAGCCATTATTTTCTTTGAAGAAATTTCCTCAAATAGGATATTTTGTTGCAATAGAAATGAGCGATACCCCCATCTTTGCATACAGTGTGTCATCCAACTCCAACTGCATGAAAACAGACACAAATAATAAAGGGATTAGAATATATTTAGCACTTGTTAACTTTCAAAGATTAAATTTAATAAATTAATTTATTAAAATTAATCAAATATTTACTTTAAGCAAAGAAAGTTAATGATAAAATATGGCTCAGTATTAATTTAACAAAATGATAGATATACATAGCCCAACTCAAATCATGTTGACCTGTTTGATATATTTATAATTAAATTATTTTATATTTTATTTTGTGGTATTGAACATAATATTAAATTATCTTATAATTAATTAATTCTTAGAAATAATACTTAATACCTCAATTTTATCGAAAAGTTAAAGAGCCCCAGGAAAGTTCAAGAATCTTTCCCGGAATATGAGACCAGTTAATGCCGACCGCTCGTGTAGTTTTCACTTTTCTGACGTTTAATTTATGATTAAGGTTATTAAAAAATAAACAGGTTTTGGGCACTAATTCAATGTCGATAAAATATTAAATTGAGTTGTACATTAAAAATTGATGATTAAAAGCAATTGTTTGTTTCTATATTTCTGGTTTTAAACCAATATTTTCCGTGACCCACCTCCCTCTTTTTTTTTTTCCCACTCATTATATGTCGCTCTACTATAATTTTACTAATTTGGCTCGAAAGGAATGATATTCGATAGGTATTAATTTATAAAATTGAGTGACAAAAGGTCACAATTGAGTAACATCTTCTTAGGTTTTATATATTAATAATGAGATTGATTAAAGAAATGACTTGATCTCATTTTTAAGTGCTTGTTAAGTGATTTTTTCTACCTTAACTGTGATTGTCGGGACAGGTATAAGAGTTGTTGGCGATGTACATTCCATGTGACTTGAAATCAATGTTTGCGGCAATTTTAATTTTAAAACCCTTTTTGGCATAATCGAATCAAACCATTCAGACACGGAAAGTAAGATATATGGTGACGTGATCAACGATCGCGTCGGATAGGGCGGTGTAACCGGACCCGAATCCGATAACCCCAGGGACGCGAACCGGGCGAAGAACGCCGACCCAACGTGGTAGGATTGGATTGAACCCGATAAGAACGGCCACAATCAGCACACCGATTGCTGATTGATACGTTACGAATCACTCGAACCAATTCGGAATGACTCGATTTGGGATAGAAACTCACGAGAAATTGAAAGAATCAATTTCAGGGAATTGAAAGGAAACCGGAATTAATTGAAAACACTCTGAGTATTGTCTTTTTCCTCAATTGAATAACAAACTACTATTTATACTAAAACTATCAAACTTTAATCTAAAAAGCCCACACGGCCCAATTATTAATTAAGTCCATTAATTAATAAAATTAAAAATAATAAATATTAAAATGAAATTCGACGGATCCTTGGGATCGCGTCATACCCCTCCTCTTGAAGGCGAATTGTCCTCAATTCGAATCTGTGTCCTCTTGGATCAAACACGAATTTCTGGAAGTTCTTTAACTCTTCATCACCTCGCTGAAACTTCAATTTTATCTTCTTATGAGTCCAGCATAGGAATATCGGCAACAAACTACATAAAAGAATATGAAAGGGCACTGACGACTTATTCGGATATGCATGTGTACTCTCTGCAGATAAAACTATATTCAACTCTTGTACAGTACAATTTGGTACTGGATCTGCTAGATAGTAGAATGGATCAATGTACACGTGGCTCTGTAGAAGTTTAATCTCCCAATCCTTGGTTTGTTCTTCATGCTTGTGGATGTCTTCAACTTCCACTTTAATTTCTATGGCTTCTTCTATCTCAGCTTTATCCCTTTCAATTTCTACTGATTCCGTTACTTCTTTCCGCTCACCTTTCTCCTCAATTTCCAAATGTGTATTATCACTACCATTATCTTCATGTTGTACTTCATCCAATGGCATCTTCTCTGCAATCTTCACTTGAGTCAAAGATGGCATCTCGACGGGTGAGCCTTTCTTCTCTCCAAAAACTTTGCTAATGCCGATATGGGTATCAACTTCCTCGTTTTGACATTCACTCATGCTATGCCCACGCTGAAAGCAATTAAGACACACCCGAATTTGACTTCCAATATGAGAATCTGATACCTTGGATGGCTTGTTGTACTCGTCCGTATTCGATCCGTAACCTCTGATATTACAATGCCATGATGATGTATATTTATTTCTTGTCTCCTCGTAGCCTCGTCGATCTTGTTTTACTGGCCTGACATGATGCCCATGTTCGTCCCTAACCTGGGCTCGGCTTGGCACGGGACTGCCTCTGTGTCCAGTCGGTCTGGACAGTAAACTGTCTCTTTCTAGGGTTGCAGCTTGGGACGCTTCTACGCGCCCTAACCGATCTTGCACATCTGTCATCCTGTCCTGCATACCCTTCATGCTTCTGGTGAGCTTCCTCAATTCATCAGAGAGAGATTTGAATAGGAACTTAGTCTCGTAAGGGCCATTACCTTGGTCTGAATATTGACTGGCCATTCAACGTGATTAAAGTTGAAATGCGGGCCTAACACATCCCTAAAATAAATAAATAGATAAATAAATAAACTCCTCTCCCTTTTTTTTTGCTCCTTTTTTTTGCCTCTTCTCTTTTTTTTTTTTTTAAATCAGCAACCAAACAGGTCCTTAAGCACAAATAAAATTTCGCAACCAAACAGGCCCTTAGAAAAAGCAGAAATAAAAATTTTACAGCCAAACAGGCCCTTAGTGTGAGACGAAAAACTGTAACCAAACACGGCCTTACCACGTCAGCGGATGGTCTAGCCCGGCAGCAGCTTCTGGTCCAGCCCAATTCCTTCGGCCCAATGATTTTTTTTTTTCTCAAGCCTGGCCCAGTTTCAATTCGGCCCAGATCCTACTTCCAGCCCACTTGGTACTCGGCCCAACTCTTATCTTGGCCCAACTGAATTATTATTTTTTTTTGGCCCAATCAACTCCGGCCCAACAATTTTTTTTATATTTCTCCGGCCCAACAATTTTTTTTGGCCCAAATAATCTTCGGCCCAACAAAATAAATTTTTTTTTTTTACGAAATCTGGCGGCGGCGGTGGTGGTGGAGAAAAACCCTGATTTCTCCGGCGATTGGTCGCGGAATTGGCCGGCGTCGGTTCTCTTTTTTTTTTTTTTTTTTCTTTCGTTCAGGAAGCGCGCGGCTCGCGGCGGTTCTGCCGTCGATTCGCGCCTCCTCCGGCTGCGATTCGGCGCGGAGGACGGTGGGCTTCGGCGGCGGTGATGCTAGGGTCGTTTGCGGCGAAGAATCGGTTGAAACGGCGGCTGATTCGGCTGCAATTCTTCGTTGCGGCGCGGCGGCGGCGACGCGGATCCCCCCCTTTTTTTTTTTTTTATTTTCTTCCTGCGGCGGCAGCGGCCGGATCGGTTGCTGCCGTGAATCGGTCGAACGGGGGTCGATTTTGCGGCGGCAACGGCGGTGGCGCGGCGGCGGCGAATTTCCCTTTTTTTTATTTATTTTTCTTTTTTTTTTGATAATCCGGATCGTGTATCGAATTAGAATTCGACACAAGATGGCTCTGATACCAAATTGACGTGATCAACGATCGCGTCGGATAGAACGGTGTAACCGGACCCGAATCCGATAACCCCAGGGACGCGAACCGGGCGAAGAACGCCGACCCAACGTGGTAGGATTGGATTGAACCCGATAAGAACGGCCACAATCAGCACACCGATTGCTGATTGATACGTTACGAATCACTCGAACCAATTCGGAATGACTCGATTTGGGATAGAAACTCACGAGAAATTGAAAGAATCAATTTCAGGGAATTGAAAGGAAACCGGAATTAATTGAAAACACTCTGAGTATTGTCTTTTTCCTCAATTGAATAACAAACTACTATTTATACTAAAACTATCAAACTTTAATCTAAAAAGCCCACACGGCCCAATTATTAATTAAGTCCATTAATTAATAAAATTAAAAATAATAAATATTAAAATGAAATTCGACGGATCTTTGGGATCGCGTCATATGGCGTCACCCCAATTAATTAAAAAATTATGATTTGGAGTGAAGAATTTAAAGAAGTGGATTGTAATAAATTCATGCTATATTATTATAAAGCATTATAAATTAACAAAAGTTCATTTTACGCTATATTTTTAGTAATTTTAATAGATTGTAATTTTTTAAAATTTTATAATCATTTAAAATCTATTATTTCAAATCTTTTTTTTGAAATCCAAACGCGGCTTGAGATAATTGGTAAATGCCTCAACGAATAAAAAAGAATATAGCATGCATGCTTCGCAACGCGTGAGGTATTAAGTATGCTTCATTGTGCGAGAAATTGAATGACTTATGATTAATATAAAACTAGGTTGAATTTCGGAACATTAATTATAGTATGTTCGTTTCGTTGTTGAAGTAATTTTTGAGTCTGAATTTGGATTTGATTTAATATGTTAATTAAACTAAATCGTTTTCGGATAAATTTAATATCGTTATATTTAATATATTATTCATGGATCTCACCGTTTAATTATATCTCTTAAATTTAATATTAATATATAATAATTGAACCTTTTTTACGGAATTTTTTGTCACAAAATAATGCATTTTTAAAAATCAAGGATAATGAACGAAAGATAGGCGAAGTCACAGATATGATGGGTGTAGGTGGACGATTCGTAGACCCACGGTCCCTTTCGATTGGTAGACCACTACATTAAAGTCGTGGTTCAAAAAGTGCGCTTCTATGCATCCAGATTCCAGAAGGGAAGGTAAGAACTTGACAGGATCGGATATGAGAAAACTCGTGGGAAAGGAAATAATAATAATAATAATAATAATAAAACACACCGGCACCGACACACACACACACACACACACAAGAGAAGGGACAAAATGAGAGGTTGGAACTTCCATGAAAATGTGTGACACAAAAGATTAAGGGACAAAAATGAGAGGTTGGAACTTCCATGAAAATGTGTGACACAAAAGTAAAGGGACAAAAATGAGAGGTTGGAACTTCCCATGAAAACGTGTCAACTAAGGAAATTTCCTCCTACGTTACTTTGGGGTTTTCTTCGTGAAGTAGGTTTTGTCTGGGTAAAGAACTCCGCCACATTGGACTGTGATGTTGAGGTGCCCTGTTGCTTATTTTTATTAGAATGAAATGGCTTGGAAAAAAAATGAGAAAGTTAATGAATTCTCATCTTTTCATTTCCTTTAATGAACAAGTGATGAAATTTTTATTATCAAGGCAAATCGGATGGAATAAAATTTGGGTCATCAGAATTGCTGAAGTCAATAGACATGGCACTCATAGCATGTTCCGAGACAAACACTTGTGTTTCTGAACATTGAGTTTGTAAATTTGAGTGAGACTTAATATTTGAGGGGAGATAGCAAAAAGGATATATGAGATTAGACGAGTGTTTTTTTAATCCTTTATTGCCCCACAACAGTCGTATTTTTGTAGGAAAGTAACAAGGTGTTGTTTGATGTGAGGTTGAAATGTGTGTTTGTAAAAATTATGATAGTAGGATAAAATATAATTAATGCGTTAAAGAAATTATTAGTGTTTTATTTAATGATATTAAGTGCAAACATTGACAAAGGATAAGGTAGGAAAAATATAGTTGATTGTGGAGATGTAGTATGAAAAATATTAGACGGTTTGAAAACAATTTAAGAAAAAATTTCATTAAATGCTGCAAATGGACTAGAATTTTCAAAGAGCACAATGCCAAACACACTTGGTATGAGGATGACTATATGTCCTTTTTTTTTAATATTTTTGTCCCATTTTTTTCTCTCCTTTGCTCCATATTTCTACCCATACATGGTAGACATTTTTATATAATTGACACCTGGCATAAAATAATACACGTAATAATTATATGTTAATAATAAGATAATAAAGTATAGAGGCTCTTCTACAGGAGAACAATGGAATATGATTATACCACGTAGTCTGTTATTCGCCTAATTGCTGAAATTTAATTGTATCAAATTTAAGGTACAAATTCATTAATGATAGAGTTGAATTCAACGTCTTGAAGACAGTTCGATTTTTATTTTTATTTTTTTGAAAAGAAGTTTAATTGGGGTCAACAGCGAACAGGGCATGGTCTTACTATACAGTATTAGGGCCTTAAATGGATTGACACGTGGAGAAAAGAAATTGTGGCCCAGATATTTCCAGACTACCCCCCCAGGTCGGAAGCAGGAGACAAAGGAAATGGAGAAATGAAACATTAAAAAAATTTAAATATTAAAATAAGAATAATTGTGAAATAAAAATTTATGCTATAGTAAATATAGATAAATAAAAGAAAAGCGAAACAAAAAGAGGGAGAATAAAAGGTGAAAAATAAATTGTGCAAACAAGAATACTTATTAATTTAATAATATAGTGTATGCATATAAATTAAAATTTTCTAGTATTGTTATCTTTTAACAAATTCATTTTGGTTATCCTGTCTCTTCGTTCATCTGTTCGTTTTTAACAAGAACTGCAGCGTAATGAAGTTATAATTTTCAAACTTTTACACTGTTTTTGGGAGCGGAGTCCACGTTGAATGTGACATTGGTGAGAGTTGTGTTGAAATAAAAATTACTTACAAGATTTTGATGCAATGAAAATTTAATATATTTCAATCCATAATAAAATATATAATAATAATTGAATAATATTGTAGGACATGAATCTTGTAATTGAATTTTCATTAATAAGAAATTTATACAAATCAATTACAATTTGAATTAAATAAAATTTTATGAATTCTATTCTCTAATTTGATTTTCTGATTCTTCCTTCAAGAATATCTGTTTGAAATGTTTTAGGGAAAAACTTGTACTTGATTTTTCTTAAAAGTTGTTTGGGTTCCAATTAACGTTAATCATCAGATTTAGCACTTTAATTTTGAATCAAACGTTAGATTTTAAAAAACGTTTTGGATTTGGGGGATTAACTCCTTCAATTTGGCGAAAAGCTTTTGAAATTTAGTGAGGAACTTTTGAAATTTGACTAAGAACTTGTAAAATTTGGTAAAGAACGGTTTGCATGTTCTTGAGAATTTCAGAGAATTTGAGGGGAACTTAAGTCTTCAATTGCTTCTTTTCCTTCTTGTGTTCTTTTGCTAATGTTGTATTCTCTGGTTACTTGTTATGTTTTCTTTGATTATTGTGTTGTTGTCCTTCATGTTTTGTAAAGGCCACCCTATTTATAAGGATAGAAAAGGCTGTTTGATCATGTGGCACTACCTGATTTATCGAGAATATTTGATTTGGTATTAATTACTTTAATTTGATGATCACAAATTAATTACTGAATCAACAATATTACCTTCCCAAACTTACAAGACTTGACACGAGGCATAATATGAGTAGCCCGTCTTAACACTTATCGCGATTTAAGTAGACGGCGGAATTTATAATAAAAACATTAATTTATTTATTATCTAATTTTGAGAATTATATTTATTTTAATTCTTAAATATAAATAATTAATTATTAACATTTTACCACAATAAAGTGCCACGTGACAATATTTGATTGAGCAATAATTTTTATAGTATTAATAAATTAAAATAGGAGTATATGTGTAATATATAGAAATAGAAATTTGACTATAAATAAATTTAATAATTGAAGAACAATGGATTAGTTAATTATAAGTAAAAGAAATAAAATTCAAATGTCAGTTTGATTAAAAATTTTCTTGAATACTATGTTATTTATTAATGTAAAGTATGATATAATGGATGAGAATTAAAAGATAGTTACCATGCATAGCCTTCGATTACGTTTGGAATTAACTTTCAATTATAAAATAATATCTCAAATTTCTCATTAACAAATATATAATTCAACAATATTTTTATTTAAATTTAAATTTAAATTTTTTTCTAATATATATAACTAAATAATTATTTTTCAATCATTATATTTATTCATAATTAAATCAATACACACAGATATATATATCAAATATATATTTATATTTATTTTTATTTGTACTTTATAATATAATTATTATTTATATAAATTATCATATTATTTAATTATTATTATTATATATTTAATATATATATATATATATTCTAATAAATTATACTACTTATATCATTAAAGTATTTTTTTTAATATGCTTATTTCAACTCTACTGTTATTAAACAGTATTTCAAACAAAAACCGCTGTCCCGAACATAGCTTAGTTCACAACGAAACTAAACTTCCAAAACAAACGAACGAACAAAGAAGGAGGAAAGGGGGAGGAAAGACCTCCCATTCTCCCTCATCAAGGGATCACATCATCTTCCCATATTTTTTGCTATCGTTTCGAACATTCTCTCATTATTTCCTTACAGACTTGGTTCAAATCTATCAGTGACTTTGCTAAAAGCCCTATCCTGAAACTCAAAACCCACGAACTCAAACAGGATCCGGAACCTCAGGATCCGGGTCGGAGTTAAGATCCAAACCCCCATTTCGACTTCCCTCATCTCCAGCGAAATCTTGGCGCTCAAATGACGGGTTCCAGGGGGGCCTCGCCGCCAGCTCGCCGTTGCGTCTCTGGAAGTACCTGACGGCCACCTGAATTCTCTTCAGTATAGCGAAGAATTCATCCACCTCTTCATCCCCCGGTGGGGCCGTCGCCACTTCCACCCTCTTCGCACCTTCTTCCCACGTTTTGCCCTTCTCCACGTTGTCTCCTCCGTCTTCTTCACGTTTTCTCTTCTTCGCCTCCATCTGAGGAACACAGAAGAACTAAATGGAGCAATCGGCGGGGCTGTACGCAGAGAGAATGATTTGGGGTGCGGTTCGCCGAAGGTTGTGAAGAAACTTGTATATATAGACACACACACACACACACAACGGGGCTGGTGGTTGACAACTTGACGTCAGCGGGAGAATGACGTGGCGGAATGATGCAATACTGGTGATGTCTGGTGGGTAATAGAAAAAAATATCTGTCGTTTGGTTGGTTGAAATTGACCGGCAACGGAACCACTCTAGGGGCAATCGTCACAGTTTGCATTCTCGCTTTGTTTTGGTGGACTCCTCAATGGTCGTCTGTGAGCCAATACTTAATTGGGGTGTTGGTGTGATTGTTTTCAAATTTATAATTATTCACCACCACTTTTAAATATTATAAATAATATATATTTTATTTAAATTTAAATTTAAATTTTTTTATTCTCTTACATTTTATAACCAATTAATAAATTTTTAATCATTACATTTATTCATAATTAATTTCTCACCTGATATTCAAAATTTGACAATTTCTTTATTATACATGATATGCGTATATTATATTCGAAGATGCTTATAACACTCTAAGTATCCCTATTTTTTCATATTCACGAGGTTCGTCGAGACTTCTTCATAAAAGAAATCTCTGTCAAATCTCAAGTGATCTGCTCAATCACAAAACATGATGCGCAGAATCCAGTCAATTAAATATGAAAGGTTCCAATTCACTGACAGTAAAATACGATAAACAATGTTTAGTTCAGGGCTAGCTTTTAGCCCATTACCGCACTGACACCAACTAATTAATTAGAGGAGGAAATTTTATTGTGGACTTGTTCCATGTCGATGTTACGAAATTATTAAATAAAAAAACGAAATCTGAACTGAGGAGTAGCCGCGGTGAAAATTTCTTCCGCCTGGTTTGAAAGCAGGAAATTTGATATAAAAATTTAAGCACAGTGTAAAATACATCATTAGTCATAAATTACTATTATCATCCATCCTATTGTTAGATTAATAGTCTTAAAAAGATATAACTGGTATATAATGGAATAAGATAAAAACGAAATGAATTTAGAATTGAAATTAATATAGGAATAAAATAAATATTGTATAAATTCTACTATAAGTTGTATATTAGGAATGAGAAGGAACATGATTGTTATTCAAAATTTCAATCGTATAAATGCCAAATAGAAATGAATATGTAAATGCTATAAACTTCTTTATAATAACAAAATTATTTTTTAATAATAATTTTTATATAATCTTGTATTAAAAATTTTAATCGATATTTGTATTTTTCAAAAAATATAAAATCTACAAATTGAAAAAGACTTCTACACACACAAAAAAAAAAAATTTATTTATTTATCAATTCAAAGTATCTTCATTTTATTTTCTCAAAGTACAGAGTTTCAATATTTTACAAAGAAGCCCATATAAATAGTAAATAAAAATAAAAAAAAATCATGTCATTTAAAAAGATCTGTAAATGACACTACAACTGCATAAATGCGTGCTTCATTAGATATATATTATTTTACATTACTTATAAATTAAAAATGTAGAAAAAAATTATAGGGAAAACTAAAATAAATTAAAATTGAAGGAGGATATTCCAAAATTATAATAAATTAAAATTTAAAGACATTCAATGTCTATGCATATAAATAAAATAATAATAATATTTTTTAGGTATAAATTTTATATCATTTATATTTTTCATAAGACAATAAAAAAGAAAAAAATTGAGAAATATAAAATATAGAATAAATATAAATTTAGAGAGGTAAACGAAATAAATAAAAATTATGAGAGTATAGTGAAAAAATATATAAATAATTAATGATATTTTAGCAATTATGTATTGTGTAGGCATAATATATTAAAAGAGGATAATTTTGTCAAATAAAAGTACAATTTTTTACAAATAGATTAATAATATATAAACATGCTGAAAGTGAATGGTTATTCTTATATTATTAGTAATCAATCGTTATTTTTATTTTTAACTCATTCTCAAATACTAACCATGTCCTAATAGGTTTGTCATCAAGGGTCAGAACGGAGGGATGCCGGGATAGGCCATAGTTTGTGTTGATGTCATTACACAACACTATGAATGAAAATTTGCATCCAAACATAGCCTTCGTGTTTGGTCGAGGATACTGGAGCAATGCAATTGAATTGTACAGTATCAGAACTATATCGTTCAACCCATCTGGGAATTTCCAACGTCATCATGCTGACGTCGCCAAAATACTTATCTTTTGAAGGGTTTCACGCACGTAGATTTAGGTCTTATTTGTTTTTAAATTTTAATGTATAGTTTTAAATATTTTTATTTTAAAAATAATGTAAAATTAAGAAAAAAAAAGATATAAAATTTAACAAATATAATAATTAAACGTCTATTTTTTAAATTCATAATTTTAAGAACGAACGTAGCGATTATCTACAACCAATAAAGTCGTCGACCCCTTTTCTATTTCCTGTGGCAGGCGAAAGTAGTTGTGTGGAGTTGTTGAATTTGTCGTCAGCTTGATGGATTCTAGCAACGCGGAACTTTTTGCCGGCCGAATTACAGGCGGAAACAAACAGCCGCCCGAAGAACTTATGGGGAATAACGCGCGTAAGCGAATGACAAAATAAAAGAAATTCACGTTTTTGTAGTTTACCTGCAAAGCCGAGTTAGGTATTGATTTGTGTATTTTTATTGGGGGCCTTCTTGTCTGTTAGGATAGAGTTTCATTGGAGGAGACGATACGATGTCGTAAGAGGCCGGTGAGAGGGAGCCATGCATGGAATGAAAGGTTGGGCGCAAAATCACAACTGGATTGGGATTCATGCTGGCCCTTAATTGGAAGCCCAAATCTATTTAAGAGGGGCAGGGCCAGAGTCAGATGAGTTCCATGGTTCAGACGTGCACCTAATTGTCAAAGTCCAATCTTAAGGATGCGTTAGCTCACGGGCTGATCTTGGAGGAAAGGAATTTAAAAGTATGGCCTAACTCCACAAATATTTGTCAATAATTTGAAACTGATGCGGTAGTGGTATTCAGAATGTGCCGCGGGCTGACAAGTCAAGTTAAAACACAGTATTCCGTAAAAACTGTCAACCCTAACCTAAATCGTGTTTATTTTCTACCGATAATTAATTTTTTTTATTCCAACTCAACTCTCTATTTTCGGAGATCAACAAAATTGATTCACCAACCCTTGTGGAACGAGGGAAGATGTGTGTGTGTGTGTGGAGAGAGAGCACGCATGTTTGCTAGGTAGTATCTATAGCGATGTTTGGTTAGTGAGTTGAACAATGATGATAAAGTTACGATTAGACACCATCGAAAAGTAGAGGTGAGTGACCACAGAAGAGGCGAGAGGCGAGGGATCACATGAATATACAAAAGACTAAATCATAGATTCATAATTAAGGCACATGACCCTACCATTGTTGATGATGCAAGGCAGCTGTGTAAAGGTAGAAGTTTGTCAATGTTGAGAGTGTGATGTAGGGATGGTGTGTGCAGTGTTGGCAAGTGGACCCGATTTGCATCCATGAAAGTTTAACTTAAATTTGTCAATTCTGTGTTATATTCTTATTTTCTTTTTGACTATCACCCCCAAATTGTGGGCTGTAGCAGAGGGGGTGGAGGTCTCTGTCATTGATAAATGAGCAACTAGCAGAGAAAACGTGTGATCAAAGATGAAGGTCGTCTCTAGTGCTTTGCCATGGATGTAGACTGGCAACACCCATGAATGGATTTCAAGCATTTGAAAATTTGTTTAGTTGTGGGAGTTGTGATATTAATTAATTGATATATTCAATCTTACTTTTGACCAATCAGAAGTGGGGTTGGTGAGCTAACCACAACAAAACTTTTAAAGAAGGCGTGTGTGACATTGTAATTCTGCAGATCTGATTTATGACTATGCGCTACGTGGCCATGTTTGGATGCCCAATAAAAGGATGTCGTGGGTTCAAAGTGAGGGAGTCCAAATGTTGGCCCACCCCGCTGGCATCGTAGGGTTTGAAAGCTTATAGTCTTTGGCAGACTGACAAAAATGAGCCCAAGCTATGGGCCGCAATCGGTCCATTTCACCTTCCGTTTTATCTTGCAGGGCACCACGTGGCGTAATATCCAATCATGTGTGACCTACGAGAGAAGAACTGTTCACATATGAGTGTAGGAGAATCCTCCACATAATCAAAATGTTTGGTGGGCTCAACAAATGTCTTGGTACCCAACATATATGCGTTTGGGCCTGAAGATCAAACTACGGTTTCCAACATGGCCCTTGTGATGATAATCCTGTAATTGTTTATTGTATTATATAATCTATACTATCTATACTGTATTAACATTATAACTTTATAATACTGCTTTATTTGTAAATTTATATCCTTATCTTTAATTTAAATGATTAAAGATATTCAAATATAATTACTAAAATGTATATCTATAGTTATAGTATTATGAGAAATTATACTCACCCTCAGCTGCACATTGTCAATTCAGACAACTATTTTCAATTAGACTTTTCTGCTTCTCTCTCTCTAATTATTTTATTTGAATTTTCCTCTTAAATTTTCTCTCTTCAAGTTCTTTTTATCTTTCTTTATTTTCTAGCTTATATATGTATTTTTTTAATAATTTAAGTCTATATTTATACACTATTATTATGGAAGTAAAGTTTTTTATTGCAAATTGTCAAATTACAAAACTAACTTTATTTTTTTTTTATTTTTCTATTCTTTTAGTTTTCTCTTTTCTTTTAGCTCATTACCTTTTTTTTAAAAATTTCCATTTTTCTCTTCTTTTAATAAGTTTTTGTCTTTATTTTTATTTTAAATACTATTTATACTTCAAATTTTAATATTTTTATTTTTAAAAAAACTAGAATTTATAAATAAATTGTACATCTATGCGTGCCATTTTTACTAGTATTATATTAATGATTTGGCACATTAGTAATATCAGGGATGCCCACATAAATTTAAGTTGCACAAGCAAAACAAATTTCTTGGCTTATCTAAGTCACTGCTAAACTTTCTACACGATTTACCCTCTATGTAAATAAAAAAAATTCAGGTAAATAAATTTAAGGAAAATTTTGAGTGGTTCGTACGGAAATAATCTCAATTTGAACATGTAATTATCCTTTTCATCTATCTCAAATTCACAGGAAATGAGCATGAAAGAGAAAAAAAAAAAATCAAATTATTCAGACTGATTCTGCATGTCTTCAATATCATCTTTAAAATATCATTAAATAAAAACAAACAAATCCACTCTAAAATAATTTTAAATACTCCTATCTTTTTCTTATACATACACAAATATATATATATATATATAGATATAGTTATATATATATATAATATTCAAAATTTAACCATGACTCTTTTCAAAATCAAATAATTAGCTAATGCATTCACATAAGTTGCATTTATATTTTATCAATCATTACATGAATCTTATATATATATCTGTGTGGGTCTATAAAAACTCAAAAAACGATATGTTTTCATAATTCTAATAAATTTTATTCAATTATTAAAATCTGTACCATATATTAAGCCTAAGACCCCTATAGTAACTGTCATTTGGCTTTTAAAGTAAAAAAAAAATTAAAATACCCCTTAGTTATTTAATTATTAAAGTTTTTACGTTTTCATTCGTTTTTATATTTGTTTTTTTCTTAATTTCACTTAAAGATTGTTAATTGCATTTCATCTTATTTAGCTTTCTCTTTGAACTTCTTTTTCTTTTTCTCTCATTCTGTTTAAATGCCTAATGCATTTTAATTTTCTTAATATTTTATATTTATTTTATCTAAAATGAGTATTTTTTTTATCAGATGATAAATTATACAATAAAATAAGCATACAATTTAATTTTAGATGTTTTTATAACACAAAACACTTTTATATTTGCATACGATGAATCTATTTTAAATTTATATATAATCGCTAAAGTTAAAAAAACACAAACACACCTCATAAAGTCATCTTTTCCAGTATCTTACAATATGTCATTTTTTCTTAAATACCCAAAAATAGTAAAATCAAAACAAAAATAACCTAAACCCAATCTAGATTTGATCCAAGTCACGTCCCGGGAGAAGCTTTGGTTATGTTCGTTTTTGTGTTCAAGTATGTATTTTAAAAAAAAATGTAAAAAATTAAACAAATAGAAATAAAAGTATTTTGAAAGAGGAAAAATGAAAACAAACATAGCCTTACACCATTGTTGAAGTGGATTCACTCATCTAAAAATTCCAAAAGGCCGTGATTCAGTGTCTAGCCATCACTTATGACTTAACCTCATCATTCTGTCTGTTTATCTGCGCCTTTCTTTCACATACCAGTACTTTTAACAAAGTTATTCACCTTATTTAAATTCTTTTTTGATTTGATTCTTGGGTATCCTATGCTTCCACTAATATTACCACCAGCCATTTTGGTCAGCCATTTAATGATCGGAGAAAAATACATACGTTAAAATAAATTTTTTTGGTTTGCATGTCGGGAAATTACTCAACTATCCATATTTTTTATTTTTTGTTTTAACTTGTCATTTTTATTTGTATTTTCTCTCAATATTTATATTTTTAAATTTTTAAAATTTAGATTCCTTTTTATTTTTATAATTCTATTTTAAATATTTAAAATATAATGATTTTGTAATTTAGAAATACATTTGTACAAATAAAGTATGTGACTTTTATTAGTGTGTATTGATTCTTCAATAGGATTCGAATCCATTGCCTCAAAACTATAAAACTTCATCGCTCATTAGAAGTTCTAATTAAGACAGTAACTACAGACGACTTATACTTCAGGCAATTTTTCCATTACTTAGGGGTGTCTAATTAAATTTATTTTGAATGGCTTATAATATAAGATAATGTAACTTATAAAATGTTTTAAAATTCATAAAGCCTTACATTTTATTTTTTAAATAAATTTATAAAGTGTTTGAATAAAACATCTTATAGGATTTTGTTGAAATTTATAATTATAATTAATTATAAATTTTTTTGTATAATAATGATAAAAATAAATTAAATATTATTAATATAATATATTTATTTTATTTTTAATATATAACTTATAAAATATTTAAAATAAGTTTTAAAAAAATTATTTTTAAAAATATTATCAAATATTAATTTATAAACTCTTTAACATTTTAAAAAGTATTTTAAAGGGTTTGGCTTACCTAAACACCCTCTTGAAAAAAAATTTAAGTGTAGTTTAAATTCACGCGACAAGATTACTGCGTGACTGTATTCTGTTTTTTCCCCTCTAAAGAAGGTAATTCCTAGTAAAATGGGGAAACAACGAAAGCTTTGCCAACGATAATCCATAGTCTTAGTTGCCAATTTGATTTTTCCCTGACCAAATCATAGATTGGGCACGAAAAAATAATTAGGGTTTGGGGCTTGGCATCCGACGGTGTAATTTCTATTGTTTGTTTCCTTTTTGTGAATTATCAATTATCAATTAGAAAATTTATAAATCAAGCATCTTATTGTATAAATTTTATTTAAATTTAAATTCAAAATTTCGAATCTTTTATTTTTTATAATTAATTAATAATTTTTCAATTATTATACCTGTACAGAATTAAATTAATACGAATCATTAAATTTTTCTATTCATACTCATTTTTTATTACTTTATAAATTTATATATTATCGCACCAGTAAATAATTATTACATATTAAATATATATAAAAATAATTTTTTTTCATCAAAATTTTATAAATCAAATATAATTTTTATTCTCACTAAAATAACCCAAATTGTCCCCCATCTTAATTAGGAAACAACATAACCATTGTAATTGATAAAATAATTAGCCAAAATTAAGGGGGCAATTATAGGAAAAGTGTACGGGGGCTTAAAATGACCAACAGATTGCAAGCCGAGTTATTAGCAACGACTAGCAAGCTGAAAAAGGCGTAACGGACGGATCTAAAAACCCGGATCCGATCTCTTGCCCCGAAACAGAAGCCCAAGAATCGAACTAAAGACGCAGTTTTTGACGTCGTACAAGTCGGAAGTCCTTCAAAAGTCGCACTCCCTCAGTCTTGTTGCCCATGAAGTCGCATTTTTGAGAAGGGACAAAGGATGGATGGGTGTGTTAGGTTGAGAGGGAGTAAAAAAATTAAAAAAAGTAGTGGGAAAGAGAGGAAAATATTATGATATTCGATATTGGAAATTTGGATTGCGACAAAGCCCCTTGCCAAGGATTATAATTGAATTGCATTTTATTCAAGATTTTAAAGTTATTTATTTTCCATACATGAGTAAACCGTACGTGGGAAATGTAAACGACGCAATTTAGAGATCTATTAAATTTTATTTAATATTTATTATTTTTATTTTTATTTATTGTTAGATTTTATTAACAATTTAGATTATATGGATTTTTTAAAATAGAGTATGATGAAATTTTGTATAAATAATTGTTTTATTCAATAAAAAAATAGATTTGAGAGTTATGAAATCATTTCTTTTTCTCTGGAAATGAAAGTAATCAAATTGATTCAATATAATTGATTCTTGTGTTAGTCGTACCGTATTAATTAATATCGGTGTATCGATTGTGACTACTCTATCATATCAATTATCCTTTCATCAATTTCAATTTTGATTTCAATACATTAAATTTGATTAATTTTTTTTCTTCTGTATCCTCCCTCTCAATACATCAGGTGATATTAAAGTTAACTATATTGAATTCTAATTCATTACTCAATCTAAATTGAAAAAATAAAAAAAAAAAAGTAGGGGAAAAAAAAAACAAGAAGAAAAAGTAGATGCAGATAGCTGCCACCTTCAGGCGAAATTCACTGCCGCCGATCAAGCCGTTATCACTGTGGCTAGGCCATGCTGGGCTAAGATGGTGTTGGGCAGTTTGTAAATTTAGGCTAGAATTAAAGAACAATAAAAAAAATTCCGTTGAGCCATATTGTGCTACTAAGTTAGGCCAGATTTTTAATATCTTGGTTGCTAGCCTTATTATTTGTTGGACTAGATAAGGCTTTGTTTGGGATGTTAAGTTTTTTGTCTTGTCAAGGCTCTACGTGGTTACTCTAATTCTAACAACAATAGAAAAAAATTGGCAAAAAGTTTTGAAAAGAAAATAGGGAGCTGGAAAAATGTGATAAAAAAATTAGGGAAATATCTATTTATATTTATTTTTTTAGGATGTCAATTGATCATGCATATTATAAAAATTAATGTTTAATGAAATCTAAAATATATTAAAAGTTGTATATAAAATATATAATTGTCTGAACAAGATAGAGTCCCAAATTATAACTACAGACAATTGTACCTTGAAACGAAGGAGACGATAAATATGTGTATATTTTCTTCAAGACATTTCTATGGCAAAGATTATGTATCGAATGAGATTAAGTATGACGAACATCTAAAGTATTAGATTCTTATATTTAAAGTTAATCTTAATTGTATTTTAATTACTTTTAATGAGAATATAATATGAGTGAATGTTGAAACGAGTAAATTGATTCTTATATTAGTATTGACAAAATTATGGAAGATAAGAAAAGTTTACAAATAGAATGTCATATCTAACTAAAAAGGAAGTCAATAAATAATATACTATTTGAGTAGATACAACATTAAAGTAACAACAGCTCCAACACTCGTTTGGAGACCGAGAAAAAGAAAATTGAACAAAAAAAAATAAAAGAAATTGAAGTTTGAGTTGATGATGAGCACAAAAATGTACAACGAGTGAACGAATAAGAAGTTGAGTTTCTAAAGAATTATGAATATGTTAACTCATTTAACTATTCAATGCCAACTTTGTTTATTTGCTATTTCGAGGGCTTGGAGTTTTTGCCAACTAAGAAGATTTTCACATGTACATATATACAAGTTTTTGGAAAATGTACTTAATATTTTATATAGATTATTGTTGACGTGTTATTGTTGGTCTTATGTCATTGCTTAAATATTTTATATGCACGTAATTGATTCTAAAACATTGGAAGAGAACAATTGTGTAGTATCAAGAAGATTATGTAGATTGGTTTTTTTATTTAGGAGGATAAAAGTTTGAATTAAGGATAATTCACTCTCAATAAGAGTGGTATGACACGATCTAAAGGTTCGTCAAATTTTATTTAATATTTAATATTTGTTATTTTTATTTATATTTATTATTATACTTTATTAATAATTTGGATTATATGAGCTTTTTAAGTTAAAGTTTGATAAGAGTCAGTATAAAAAGTTATTTTATTTAATTAGAAAAAATAGATTTTTGATATTTGAGAGTTATAAAATTATTCCACTTTCTCTAGAACTGAGAGTATTTAATAGGATTTAATAGGAGTCATTCTTGTATAAGTTATGACGTATCAATAAATCTTAGCATGGTTATTATTTATTGGAATTCAAAATTGAGTTTGATTAATTTTTTTTAAATTGTCTCCCTTTAATCACGTCAGTAAAGGCTATGTTTGTTTCCTATTTTTTATTGTTTATCATCATTTAAAAATATTAAAAAATTAAAATTTTTATAATATAAATTTTATTTATATTAAAATTTAAAATTTTTTTCTTTTACTTTTGATAATCAACTAATGATTTTCAGGTATAATTTACGATCAAATTAACATTTCATTTATTTTTATAATTTTTTTATTCACATTTATATATTTTAATATTTTATATATTTATATATAATTATATTATTTAATAATTATTATATATTAAATAATAATTTAAAAATTTTCTTTTTTTTATAATTTAATATTAAACATAATTTTTATTGTAACCCATACTTTCATCTCTTGTTTAGAAACAAACATAGCCAGAATAAATTATTGATTAGAAGAATAGTGGTAGAAGTATAATTTAGTATATGACCAGGGTTGTGTGGGACACGTGGCGCGGCGAGCTGAGAAGATTTAGCGCGAAAAGGGGAGCATGTGGGGCCACTGGTGGCGGCTTTGGCGGGAAAACGAAGCAACCCGGCGCGGGCCGCACGCCCCTTGCGTGCTCCACTTGTGCTCTCTCTCTCCACATAATGTAACCGCCACTGCGGGTCAGCATGCATGCCCCATACAAGTGCATCTCTCGCATGCATACATGATGAGCTTGCTGCTTTATATCATGTCATGATTTGCGAGATGGATGCATGCACACTTTACCACCTAAAAATATCAGATAAATCGCAAGTTACTCCTTTTTAAATTATTTACTGTTAACATTTACTTCCAGATTTAACGGCCAACGGAAAGGCGGGAGCCTCCGCTGACGTTACTCAGTAGGGTGCTATTAAAGTAAGTGATAAATTTACTGTTTTACCCTAGCATCGGTGAGTTGATATTGAAATCCCAAAATTGCCCTGAAAGAGTTGGCATGCCTCCGTCCTCTTGTCGAGGGCGTAAAAAGCAGCGCACTTGTGAGCGTGTAAATTAATTTATAATTTATAAAAGTTTTATATTTTAATTATAAAAATATTTAAAGTGAAAAATTAAAGAGAGAATTGAAAAAAAATAAATTAATAAATTAAAAAAATGATAAAAAATTAAAAATAAAAATAATTATAATCGTGCAATTTTGTAATGAACAACATTTAGACTTGAGGTATAAAAACTTTAAATTAGGATGAAAGATGAAGAAAATGAAAATAGATGAATTTTAAGAGAAAAATAAATAACAATAATAAATTAAAAGAAAAATAAAATAATTAAAGTCGTACAATTTTATAATATGCAATTTAAAAGTTTGACTGTTGATAAATAATATAAAAAAATAGTAATGATGTATTAATAGTTGTATAAGAATAATGGTACAAACTTATACAGGCAATATTATAAATTTATAATATAAAATCAAATTAGACTAAAATTCTTAATAACTAGTAATTGTGTAAATTGACTACGTATAAGCAAAAATCAAAACAAACATAGCCAAAGGGATAGAAAAATGTAAAGAATTTTAAATAAAAGTAATTGCATAATTTGACTTTGTGTAATTAAAATTTTTTATTAACTTAATAAATATAGTATAGAAATAATATGAAATGTCTGAGTTATTTATACCATATAAAACATGGAAAGGATAGATGGTAATTGTATTTATTTTGAAAGTTAATTTATTAAAATATCATTTTCCTTTTTTTCAAATTTTAATACTTTCGTCTTTTGATTTTCTTTAATTATTTTGCTATCTCCTCATTTTATAAAAATTATCTAATATAATTTTTAGTTTTGATAAAATATTTTTAATTGTTAAAAAATAAAAATTAATAGATTTATGTTTCCTTATTGTAATTTTAATTTTAATAATTCATTTGATTGTTAATGTTTTTAAAATATAATTGATTTAACTTGTTATCATTAATAAAAAAATTATATACACATGTAGAGTAAATAATTTTCACTAAATAATAAATAATAATAGAAGATGAACACGTAATGTATTTCGATATATTTTTACAATAAAAATAGAATTTTCTTTCTAATAAAAATATTGTATTTTTAATTAAGATGCACATGCCACGAGTGTGCAATTGTGGCTAGTTATAAATTATGTAAATTTGCTTATTATTAAAAAAATATAAAAAATATAAAACAAGGGTGGAAGAACAACTAAATATTGAAGTCGTTTGGGTTTGCACAGTAGAAAAAGAGAAGGTAAGAAAGCTTCGTTGAATAATTGCACTTTTAAATTTTCGTTTATGTCTTTTCTATTTTTTTCACATTTAACAAACCAAAAAAAAAAAACTTAAAAACACAAACAGGGTCACGTGGAATTGTTTGAGAGGTAAGACGTTGGACGCAGACAGGGTCACGTGGCGTGTGGATGGCCGCTCAGGTTTTTGTGCAGTTTATTATTGTGTTGCCAAAGATCCGCCGTGTAATCGACCCGTGCTTCAGTTTTTAACTGCTACAAATTCCACACGGCGTCGTCTTATTGTTTGGCGTGGCTTTAAACTTTAAATAAATGAGCCAAAAGGAACATCGAATCCTCTATTTATTTATTTAAAGCTTTGAGGTTAGGTAAATTATTATTTTAAAAATGTTTTTTTCTTTCCTATTGTTGCCTAATTATTTATAATCTAGATACTTCTTTTATATTCATACAACCAATCCATACACCTTTTTTAAAAATTTGAACTCAGCTAGATATAAGGGTACACTTGATTGCATTTTTCTTTAAAATTAGCAACAGTGGGACATTTTATTCGTATGCAAATTAATTATGAATTATATAATTATTATATTATAAAAAATTATTAGAACAAAAATATAAAGAATGTTTAAAATAAAAAAGAAAGATAAATATAATTTAAAAATAAAAATAAGAAAAAGCAAATAAAATAACAAGTTAAAAGTAATGAGAACAAAATAAAAGGGAATACAAATAAAAATTACTATTAATGACAATTGTGTGATTTTGTAATGTGAAATTAGTAAGCCATTACTTTCATAATAATATAATATTAATATATATAAAAAGTATAAATGATATTTAAAATTTAAAAAAAGAATGTTGAAAAGAACTTGAAAAAGAGATAAATTTTGAGTTAAAAGAACAAGTAAAAACAATAAATTAAAAGAGAAGAGACAAGGACTAAAAACTAAAAAATATCAATTAAGGAGAATTATATAATTTTATGATATACAACAAAAATGTTTTAATTTGATAGTAGCATAAGTATAGATATATAATTTATAAAAAAAAGAAATGATATATGTGTAATTTTATTTCAATGTATTTGATTTTTATAGTTAAAAATATAATAATTAGGATATATTTGATTTGCCATGATTATACATTCAAAAAATACACGTTAAAATTTAAAAACAAAGAAAATCAAAAGGCCACCATATCTATACTCAAATGAATAAGGTACAAAAGAAAACGGACATAAGTGCAAAATAAAGAAAGGCATCTGCAGCATAATCTTCCATCCATATATTTGAATATTAAAGAAGAAGGAATGAATACAAATGATAGTGACTTGATTCTCAAGTTCCACAGTGGCATAAATGTAAATTCACACCAACCAAAGTTTCAAACTTAGCTGTAATGTATCGCCAGAAGTCAGAAAGCCTACGTTGCTAAGCGCTGCAAACACCAACGCCACGCGACCGACACGCGACATGACTTTAATCTCCTCGAAGCCCTCAATTTTCACGGGACAGTGATGCTCACGCGCAATAAATGAACGTGCGATATATTAAAGATCTATTACCAGCCATGATGTGGCATGATATGCATGAGAGAAATGGTCATGCTCCACAGATGGATGTCGCCGGCTCTTCAGGCATTAACCAGCCCTCCTCAAATACATATACACCAAATCTCTACAGATACGGTATTTCTACAGTCCCTTGAAGCCCCTTTTGACCGCATAGGAAAAAGCGAACGCAGGAAACCCCCATTCGCAATAGGAGGCCAAAAGCCGCATCCAGAGACAGAGTGAGTGAGAGAGGGAACCCAGGGGGCGATAAAAGTCTCAGGGAGGGAAAAACAATAAATAAAACAAAGCAGGTAGGCAACCGTATAGCCATCCATACGTATGTATGTACTAATTTTTTATTCGGTTTTGTTTTTTTTTTTTCGAATTCCGATGCATCGCGTGATGTTTCAAAATTTCTTCCCTTGAGATCTGCCTTTTGATGATGATGGTGGTGGTGTAGTGAAATAAAAGAAAGGATTTATTTAAGGAAAAAACAATTTTTGAGAGTTTTCTTTTTGCACTATATTTACACACAAGTACCTTTGTCACTAGAGTTAATTTGCTGTGTAGTTTGGCCTATAGCAGGAGAGGTTAAATCGACTTTTGTCCGTCGAGAGTCCATTGTCCCGTGGGCCTGATCTTTGTCATCTTGCATGTATACTGGGAAGAAATCACAACCATTGATTCCTAATCCCTTTTCTATCCAATTCAGAGGGTTATATTTTTGGCTTCTTTTGGTTGATATATTGACAAACGCTGGGGCCTTTTCGCTCAAAAATAAGCGAATCTGATCCGAGTTGTGTTCTAATTTGTTGGGTGCTCTTATCTTAAGCTTCTGAGAAGAAGAAGAGGGGGCCTTCTGAGATAAGGGTTTTGGAGCAAGAGATTTTATGTCGGCAAGTTCTGATTTGGCTGCTGTGTTTGGGGCTCCGTCGTCATCGAAGCTCTGTTTGCCATCGGTTTCTTCGTTACTTGCTCGTTGCATGCGAAAATCCCTCTGCTGTGCGGTCCAGCAGAGTACCCTCTCTTTCTTCCCAACCGTTTCGATGCGTTTGAGGCCCAGAAGGTAAAAAAAAATGAAAATCTTCCTTAAACCCTTATGGGTTTAATGCCATTATTTTTTTTCAACGACTTGTGATTTTTGTGCGTTTCTTCTATTGTAATGATTGATTTCATGTGTGGATTCGGGTCTTTATGGGCCGATCTGTAGGTTTTTGTCTCAATTCATTGTTTTATTTGTATCTTGCAGGACTTGTTCTGGAGTCGTTTGTTTTGGGGGCTATCACATAAATCGGTTAATTAATCTGTTCTTGTTCCTGAGAGGTCCTCTCACTCAACAACTCCTTGGTTAAAAGTCCTTTCCATCTTCATTTATACTAGTTTCTATTGCCTCTGCTGTTTATTTGATTTTCGTTACTTAGGGGGTAAAATTTCGTGGGTATTCTTCTTGAGGGGTTTTGGGGGTGGTTTGAACTGAGAAAAATCATGCCACAGCCTCGAAAGCCAGTTTCTTTGAACAAAGAAGGCAGAAAGCCAAGAATTAAGCCTGAAGTCACTAGACCAATGAGGAAAGTCCGGGTTATTTATAATGACCCGGACGCTACGGACTCATCTGATGATGAGTTTGTACGCGAAAAGAAGCCCAAGCGTGTCGTTCGCGAAGTTTGTTTCCCAATCGGGAACGCATCAAAGGCTCCTGAGTCGGAGAGTTCAGTTCAGGATAGTACCAATGGGGAGAAAAGTGCCAAGAAGAAAAGGGTGTTCACCTCGGTTGAAAGCAAGCCAAATCCTGTTACGGGGAAGTATAGAGGCGTTCGCCAGCGCAAATGGGGCAAATGGGCTGCTGAAATACGCGATCCTATTCAGCATAAGAGGGTCTGGTTAGGTACTTACAATACTGCTGAGGAGGCATCGAGAGCTTATGAATCGAAACGGCTCGAATTCGAGGCGTTGGCTAATAATAGCGCCGAGGCTTCGTCTGAGAAGAGTTCGAACAACGAAAATGGTGCAGCTGTTTGCTCTGTTGAGGTTTCTAAACGTGTTGGGAATCCGAAGCAGCAAAGTGATGCTGCTGCTTGTGTATCGGAGAATTCTATTGCAAGTGTTGTGTCGCGTGGTTCCCGTACGTCTCCATCATCAGTGCTTGACTTGGATTCATCAACTTCGGCTGTTAATGAGAAGAAGTGTGCTGATGAGAAGCCTAGTGATGCATTTGTGGAGGGTAATGTTGTTGAGGAGAAAATGGCTGATTCGGGACTAATGTATGATGATCTGACGGTTCTGGCACAAATTGGGGAAGAGTTGGACTTAGACGTGGATCTTAATTCCCTTAAGCTGGGTGATGATTTTTCCCCTTTGCTGGATGACTTTGTTAATGTTCTTGAGGATCTTCCTATATGTGGGTTTGATGACGGAGATCTGCCTGGTGTGTTGCCGGATTTCAATTTTGATTTCGACATGGAGGCTTGGAAGGAGGCTTTGGCTTGGATGGATGATGCGCCGGCGATGATGGAAGGAGCCCAACCTCTGAGGAATGGAGCATCCCTCAATGTAGCATGCCCATAAGTTTTTGCAGCTAGTAGGATTATCAGTTTTAATATTTATTATTTGAGTTATTTGAAGAGTGTTGTCAAGAACTGGACAATCCAGTTCCGAGATGTTAAAGAGTTTTGAGTGTCATTTTGGTAGGAGTTTTGAGTGTTGCTCTTTGTAAGACAGAGAGCTTGAGTCGTCCTTTGGGTTTTCTTGTGCTGTTAGAGCCGTCCAAAGGGCTTCAAGCTTAATGGTCTAGCTGTTGCAGTCTATTTAGTAATTTGTTTAATCCCGTTGGTCTCTTCTCTTTTGATTTAAATACGAGATGTTTCAATTAACCTATTTATTATCATTTTTTTATTATTGTCTTTTGTCATCTCTAATCAGTGGAAAAAACATTATATTATTATTTAAGTCGTCATTTTCCACGCGTTCAATTCTATTGCCCTGGAAGACCAACTTGTGATTTTCCGTGCAGCATTGTTGGGATTGAAGGTTGCATATTCCTAATGGTATTATTCCATGACTTGTCCCCCATCTGCCTTGTTTGTCCCATCGCTCTCATGTTCTGCTACTGTGTGTATTTCCATTGTACTATTTGGGGCTGCTATTGGTGCAGGCCTACTGACTTCCACTCATATGTAAATGAGAAAATCAGAAAGATGTATTTGAGGGACAGTTATGTTCTAGATTTTGCTTGTGATGACTGATACGAGGTTTCCCAATTTTATCTCTTCTTTGTGTTAGTACTGTTTGGTTGTCTGGCAAAGGCTAATTCTGAATGTGTGTGTCATTGTTATTGATAGGGAGGCCACTTTTTTCAGTGTCTGCTTTGCTAAGCAAAGGATATGTATTCTGTAGAGTGAGACCTTGCAAGAGATGCAATCCTGGTAATTCATGCTAGCTGTGGCACCCGTGACGTGATTTGGGTGGTCGGTTTGAATTTGTGGCGCTCATTAATGTGTTTATGAGATGTTGGCTATGGGGAACAAATCTAGTACTTTGCCCCTCTTTTTAAGTCTGAATGGCGAATGAAAATCCAAAAAATTGTCAAAATTATCACTGGGTTACAGTTGACTATGAATCTTGGATGCACATGGAAGTGTTCTGGAGAAAATTGGTTTCTAGAAAAAGAGAGAAGAAAATTGAAACACGGCAGTGGTGGACTTTGTCACCAACCACCCACTTATTCTGTAATGGGTCACTAGCCATTAATTTTTTATTACCATAACGCTTATTGCGTTTCATTTGGTTGCTGATAATTCTAGAAGCATGCTGCATGACAATAGTGTTTGATATTTTGGGACACAGCCACACGCACAGTCTACAATTTTTTAAATCAAATTTGTAATAGCAACTATGGGACACACTGCGATTTCTAAGGCGTATTAACAACTTTAGAAAAATTTCGGCATGGAAAGTCCTTCTCATATTTACCCTTGCTGAACTTAAATGTTTTGTGATGCTTCGTAAGATTTACTTGGATTTCCAGACTTTTTATTCTAGTTTTATAGCAAAAAAGGGGAGAAAAAGACAGAAGAAGAGGAGGCTTTTCTCTAATTGATTTTAGAAGAAAATCCCACTTTCTTCCATTTTCCAATTTTGTTTCAGTAATTTTAGTGTCTATATCAAAATATGACAAGCACGAAATATTCACGAGTGTATGGGAAGAGTGTGAGGATAAGAACATTACTTGAGAAACACAGCACGTGATACAGCTGCGCTGCTGCATAATGCCACTGAGTTGCGAGAACGGTACGATTATTGCTGTGTTGACAAACCACTGAGTCACAGTTGTCAAATGTGATGAACTCTGGACACTTTTGTCATTTCACCTTACATTTTATACGACGTCTGGGCCTCACATATATCTATTTTATATTCCAAATGAAACTTCATCATACGTGTAAAATAATTATTGCTTGGTGTGCAAGATGTTAATGTAGTCATTTACCTGTTCTTCTGATTTAACTTCTCAAACTCGGAGGCTATGTTTGTTTTCAAATATTATTGTATATTTTTATATTTAAAATTATATAAAAATAAGGAAGGGAGATAAAATTTTAAAAGTTTAATTATTAAATTTATGTTTTTGAGATTTAAAATTTGAAAATAAACATTCTAAAACAAGGATGTTAAAAGAGTTAAGTTTGAGCAATAATTTCAAATCAATAATTATTTGAATTTTACTCATACCAATTTTGTAAAAATCAAATTCAATCTAGGGCTTGAATTAACAATGAGATCAAGGTTAAAAATTTGTTAAAGTTTAAATTTGAGTTCAATTAGACTCAAAGAAATTTTTAAACCTAATCGACTAGTTTGATTTATTATGAAAAGGGCTACGTTAGGTTTTGTTTTTTTGGTATTTTTTTGTAAGTGTTTTTTTTTTTTTGTTAAAATAGATTAAATTTAGAAATGTTATGAGTGAAGTGTACTTATTATTTTGATAAAATTGAAATCAAACACAACCAGGTCTCTTATTCAATTCCGCGATCTTAGGCTGACTTTTGCCTGATTGGCTTAAACATCATTGTCGTCTGTCAGCTTTGGACTCTTTGCCCTTTCCTGTCTCCACAAAGCAGAAGAATCGTCTCTTTTTTATTTTGTTTTGTTTTATTTTTTCAGAATTTGTTGTTGACCAACCCCATAAAATAAAATTTTTGTAGGCCCACTTTGGAAATGTTTCCTTGGATGCTATTTTTGAGGAATCTGTCTCGGGAATAATGGCATTGGGCTACATGCATGATTCTTGGGCTCCAATTGTACGAAAAGTGATATTGTTTATTGCAAGTTGTCTGCTGAAGTTACACAGGAAAATACTTAAGAAATGATTCTGGGTTCTTGAATTAATTGTTAACACAAACAATTGGCCTATTCATTATAATAAACCCACATACGGGCGTGACTTCTGTGGGTATCTAGTTCTATCGTTACCTAAGCCCTATTTCTGTTGCATGGGCAGATGGATGCAAAAAGCCCATATATATGTGGTGGTGCACGCCTTCATGTGTACAATCTACATATAAAATTTCGAATATAATTTTTTATGTGCATATATAAATATATATGTTTATCGTATAAATATTTGGTAATTATTATTGGGAGTATAGTAATTGGTATATAGTGTTATTAAAATGGTATTTTAAGAAATAAATATAATGAGCAAAATCAATTATTTTATGGGATTCTTACATGATAAATGAAACATACATATGCTTATTTCTGTTTGTTTTGGATCATTGGCCCAGACAACTAAACTAATACAATTTGTTTCCCTAAATCCCAGCTGATGATCTGCATCAATTCAGCAATATTTTCAGATAAAAAGACGAAAAAGAAAAAGAAAAGAAGAAACATTTCATCCCTCCAAAATCACACTTCAAAATTCCGACAAATTAAATGCAGTTAGTCCTTAGCACACAGTAATGTATACTGTGTTCTTATCTACCAAAGCCTTTTCCGTGAATTGTTGGACAGACGAATTTGTCTTCACTTCCTTCACTGTAATATAAATTGCTTGGTTCGCGTTTTTTTAATTTTATTTTTATGGTGAATCCTTTAAAATACACAACTTTTGAACATATATTACTTTAATAAATATATTTTCTCTCATATATGTGTCTATATATATATATATATAATACTTTAAAATTAAATCATTTTATTTATACAAAATCAAATCATAACCAACATATATACACTGCACTCACATCTATAAATATATATCTTAAAAGCTTATTTTTGCATTTATCTATTTTGTATTGAATATATTAATTGAATAATGAGTTTTTTTCTCTATCATTTTATGTTGAATCTATACACACTTTTAATTTATTTATATTTGATATTTGTATATAATTGTTATCAAGTCAACTCAATAATTTAGAAACCTATAATGGTTTGTTGGTTTTTTTCTTTTATCGTATTATGAAATTCACTATAAAAAGTTTCTTTTTTAGTTAGTATTTTGCAAAGAAATCAAAATTTGTCACATGATTCATGTTAATATAATAAATATGTCGTTCATTGAAATTCTTTTACATATGCTAATATGGCAAATGCTTTGTGTTTACTGATAAAATTAATTAGAATACTTTATTTTTTTATTAATGTTTATAGAAGTAAATATAATTAAATTTTTATTTTTTAAAATATAATTATTAAAATATAATCAATTTTTTTCTTTCCTCCATAAGGGCACCTGCAGGGTACTGGGGCTGAGGACTGGGTGAGGTGAGGGTGGGGCAAGATCCCCTCCCCATTGCCATCTCTAGTTTAACTAAAAGTGACCAATAACGAAAACTTTATCTTACTTGACACCCCACCTTTTCTTTCTAATAGTTTGTTATCTTTGAACCTTTACTGGATACTTTGATATATAATTTTTCCGTATATACAAATATGTAAATTAAAATCTCACTATTGTTGTCAGCGTTCATGTGAACTTTTGACAAAAAAAACTAAATCACAATCAATAGAAATTATGTCTTACCTCAAAACTCGACTTTTTCTTTTTTTAATTAATAGTTTGTTATCTTTTAAATTTTATTAGATACTTTAATTTGTCTATATATGGATATATAATATTTGCACATACGTATAAGATTAAAATATTTTAATCCCTTTTCACTTAATCAGTTTTTCACTTTAGATCATTTTCCACATTGGTATTGTAATTACTTGAAGAAGCAAAGAGCAGAATTCTTGGAATTACTTTCCAAAGATTCTTTTTTCAATTCTAGGGTCAGATGAGTCGCCTGGTTACCTCAACATGTTTTCATCACAATATATATAGCCCGCCCTTGTTTGTAATAACATATGAAACCAAAAAATGGAAGAGGCCATGCCCAAGACCAAAGTGTTTAGAATCTCATACTAAAAATTGTTTAGAAATTGCTATTTAACGAAGAAGTTTCACTACCAAGGTACCCACTGACTCATCCTCTGACGAACAATTCGATACATCCCAGAAAAGACCGAAGAAGAAAACCCTCGAAATTGCTATTCAAGTTCATCCTGGCGAGACAACGAAGCCTGCTTCTGTTTCCAAGCATTCTCGGGAAATGAGGAAATCTCAATGCCTGACCACTGCAGAAAAGAATTTAATTGGGGTGCGGAAGAGAAAGTCGGGGAGATTCGCTTCTGAAATCAGGGATCCTTTCAAGGAGAAACGTCTTTGGCTGGGCACTTTCAACACACCTGAGGAGGCTTCCGAGGGCTATCTTTGCGAGAAGTGTGAAATTGGGCAAAAGGGATTTGAAAGGGTCTTTTCTGGAAATTCATCCGAGAAAGACTACTCTCCATCTTTGGATTTTGAAAATGAATAAGCCCGAATTTGTTCAGCCAAGCAGGCCTCACCAATGCTGCTGTGGAACGGAAACCTCTTGGTGAAACCATGGCTTCAGGAAATCAAAAGCCAAATTCGGGCTCATGAACGATGTGCAAGTCATTGACAACAATGATTTGTTATTGGGTGACGAATTTAGGTCTTAATTGAATTGACAAGTGTTGGACAGCAGATTGTGTACTTAATCCACTTGCTTTAATTTGATTTAATCAAGGGGATGTATGTGTTGTGTTTTTGTAATATCCCAAAATTTTTGGGCAATAATAATAGTAATAAGAATATTATTAGCAAAATTTTTTGAATAATTTAATTATCTAATCGTCTCTTTATTTAATAATTTTCGTGTAAAATAATGGTGGTGATGATAGTTGAGTATGAGAAGAGATATACATGCATTTGTGTTAGCCAAATCTTCCCAAATTTTGTAGATAAATAAGAGGATATCTTGCATATCTATAGAATGCATAAATAAGAAAAATTAGGAGCCGGATAGGGCAGGAAAACAATTTGGGTTATTCCAAACCAAAAATAAAAAAGTCTAATATATCTCAAACACTAAATTTTCTTAGTATAAATAGGGCAATAGGGTGGGGGAAGTAAAATCATCCCACCTAAAGTATTCATCCGTGTGTCTAGAGAGAGAAGAGAGAAGAATATTTTCAGCGAAACTTGAGGTAAACTCCTCGTTTAAATCCTGTAGTTCTCAACTTCTTGTACATGCATTTAGGAAATTGATTTTCAGACGTTATAGGCACGTGATATATGAAATTTTATAGGCTACATGTAGTTTGGATTGATAAAATAGTAAAGAAATTATGCTAGTAGAATTTATACGTAGTAATTTGACAAAAGACGAGTTATAGGTAAGACAAATTAATTTTTGTGATTTATTTCAAAATTCTTAGAAATTTTAAAGTTAGAATTCATAAAAATGACTTCCATGTACTTGAAGAGAATATGTGAATATAGGTTAAGATGATGAAAATTACATAGAATATAAAAAACGAGTCAAACATGCCTGATACACAGGAAGGCACACAGTCTGCACTTGACGAGCGATTGACGTGTGTTGTAAGGGAGCTGACGTGTAGGAAGGCACACCATGCACACTTGACTGGCAATCGGCGTTGACGTGCGGGCAGGCACATAGTGTGCAACCGACAGGTGACCGGTGTGCGTTACATGCTCATGGTGCACACCCAGTGGGCGCCCAGTTACAGCGCTTGCTTTGCACTCGCAACATAGATGTCTGCAATTGCGAAGGCAAACCACAGCCACGACCAAAAGGTAGTGTAACAGATGTCATAGCCGTGATGGCCTCTTTTGCGATCACAACTCTACTGCTTGTAGCCACGAGGCCTAGGCACAAAGTGATCCAAAATGCGTTGTTGTTCGTTTTGCAAATGCCGATTCTATTTTTTCTGGTCGCAAGCCATGTTTGGGTGAGTGTAGAACCTTAAAACGATTGAAATATTATTTTTATATTGTTAATGCCTAATCATATCAATTTCAAGGTTAAAACATGCATAAACATGTGATTCAGAACTTGAAAAGATATAAGGGATATAAACTAGTGGACCTTGGATAGAAAAACTATTTTAACAGTAACTTGAGATCTAAGAAGACAATAATATAAGTCACCTAAGTTTCATTTGAGAGTACCTAAGAATAAGATTTCCATATGAATTGGAAGTTGAACACCAACCTTTTTGATTGAATAGGAAATTAAGAATTGATAACTGATGAGCTTAGTGAATAGCAAGATTAATATCAAGTAAATAGATTTACCTTCTAGCTTTTAACTACTCTATGACAAAATGATTTTTCTGTAAGAATAAATTTTCTGTTTTAAACGGGTTTACTTGCAATCTTTTACAATTGTCTTTGAAAAATATTTTACTCCAAATTTTTATAAGTATTTTCGAAACTGTTTTATGGTACAACTGAATTTTTACTATATGTCTAAAATTATTTCGAATATTATCTCTGTTTTTATGAAATTATGATTTTGACATGTGAACTTCTACAAGACTGAAATATTTTATTTTTTTGAAAAACTTGGATATGAGTTATTGTAAACCGAATTGTTTGAAACTAGTTATTATGGAAACATGATATATGTGATAAATGATGAATTATGCCACTCATAATGGTAACCGATGATAATGTAAGAACGAGTTTTTATCCTATCAATTGAGTAATAGATTGAAACTTATTTACTCAGGATACAAGTATTGGAACCAGTAACCGAAAAAATTAATATGTAATTCTACCAATGAAGAGAATAGATTAGAATATTGCTTAATTGGAGTTGAAGCTGCCGCTCACGGTGAGTGTAACTAATAATTTATGTAATCATCTTTAAATAAAAGTGTAGATCAAGGCTCTAATCAATAGCAATAGTACAAGAAGTTCAAAACCCATGAGTTGGCTACGGAATACATGAAATTGTGATCTACTGAGTACTTGAAAAACATGATACTTATTCTGCTAAAATTAGGGCTGCGTTTGGCAGCTCTGTTTAAGGTTCAAGCCCAACGGCTTTTATGTTTGGCACCATGATGTGGGGCCACAACTCTAAGTTATTTGAACAAATATTATGGTTGTTTGGAAGACAACTCTCAAACTCTGGTGCTTGCGTTTGACAACACGGAGCCGTTTACTGTTTGTCTTGAGATGTGGGAAGAAATGACTTCTGCAAGCTTTAATAACTGTGTTTAAGACTGGAACATAGACTCACTCACAAAGTTAGTAGACGCACACGTGGCAAATACCGGTGTGATGTTAAAATTAGGTTGGGTTGACTACAACCCAACCCCTATTGGGCAAGTGCACGCCTCAATTTCCAAAAATCTAGCAGCCTCATCACTTTCAGACTTTTAGATGTTAGGCTCCTCTGAATATTTGGACCAAGTGGGCCATTCTCACTTGTATGCTAAGATTGGAGTTCCAAACATAGCCGAAATGAGATTTTGTGCCTTGATAGTTGACCTTTGTTTTGGTCTTACTTTCGACAATTTTTTCAGCATTGTCCAAATATTAATTTTGTTTACATAATGAGGAACTTTGGTCTAAATTGTCCAATTTCATATTTTTATGTGCAAACTGTTTGAGTACCTATCATTAGAAATCAAACACAAAGTGTCTGAGCTTTAAAAATATTAACATTTGAGGAACGATCGACTAACATTGGCACTTACAATTTGATTCCTAAGATGGAAATTCAAAGCTTAAGAAGAAATATTAAAAGCATGAGACAGATTTATATTTTTCATAAAAATGTTTAAAAACAATCAATTTGGATGATAAGAAAGAACTCATCTGAATGCAAGCATTGTTGGCGCGAAATTTTATCAAAATTGTTCAAGTGGAATTTTTCCTATTAATAATGTTGCACTATTGGAAATTAGGACATGTTCACTAAATTATTGTTCTCAATAAGATTGCCAAATCTATTCATCTGTCATCAGTAATTGTCAACCTTAACGATCAAACTGGATATCCGGTTTGCATCATCATTAAATGAGAATGAGAATTGGAGTGTTACATCTAGGGTTAGAGAGGAAAGAAGACGATGTAGTGAAATTCATAAACATGATTCTTTCTTTCAATTGTTTCCAGTGCTGCACTGGCAATTTTTTCGTAGTAGCTTGTCATGTATGTTTACATGAATGACTAATTAATATTGATAACAGATAATAAGTTACAATTTGAATATATATATATATATATATATATTTATATTAAGTACATATAGAACGAAGCTACTTAATATTTTTAAGTAACTAGGCAGCATGAGTTATTTTAAACCAAAATTGTTTCTCACATGAATGCCAATTAACATTTTATTAAAAGTCGAACGAAGTTTTAGATGGGGGAATTCTTATTCTTTAATTTGAATTTGAATTTTGAGAAGTTGTTTGAGAAATCCAAAACCCTCAATTTAATTAATGCAAATAGCTGCTTGAATGTTGGTAGCTCAAATGCTGAGTATATGAGTGTAGGAATATAACTTCACAAATGCTAATTTTTTTCCTTTGAGAAAATAAATGCTTTTTTACCATTCTGTGGCAAATTTCGTATTACCTCAACCGGATGAGGTGAAGAGTGATGGGATGACTTAGTCCCACAATTTGATTCTCTTGATAATGGTGCCTTTAAAAAAAAATTAAAAATCAAAGTCACTGGCCTTTTCTCAATCCCGTTTTTATTCCTTAAATGAAACAACACTTTTGCATGTAATTTCTCCAATCTAATTTCCAATTCATTTAATTAACGGATGCAAATATCATGGAATATCTCCCAGTCGCGCATGACAATTACACAATATTGAGAAAAACATTTGAACTCCGTTAGAGCATTTATTTCATCTAGGCTTATTTCTGTTGAACTAACAGGTAAATCTCGATGAAACCTGGAATTAATAAAACAAGATCACAAATCTATTTTACAACATTTTGCGTCAATTTTCAAGGAAGCCCTTTTCTTGGAAATTTGTAATGCAGTCATCAAACGTTTGGTCCAATGACTTAAGGAGGTAGCCCCAACTTAATGATCTTGCTGCTGTCCTTGCTATTTGGATTGTCATCTCCTTTCCTACTGCTACACCTGCAAACAATGATCCAAAAAAACCTTCAGAAGAATCCCAATTTGCTAGCCTGAAACCTGGTTTCTATCATATCTCAGTGCTAACTGCAAATTTAGGCTCACTTTTTCTCATAAGGATATGATGGATATTTTGCCCTTCACATTTTAATGATCTCTGACCAGTGTGCCACCGAGCTTGAACAGATAAGTCTACCCGAGGCCTTGCTTTCTTCCATTGCCAAAATATGTGCATTCACAACATCATCTATATGCACGAAACCCACTGTCGTGTTCGGGTATTCTCCTGTTAGACCTAAGCACAGAGACATCAATGAATCACTTTCCTCAATATCTGTTTCTTCTGATAATCTCACCACAATCTAACCTTTAACAACGGCCAATATCTACAGCAGTGAGCTAGGAGGTTGCGGTGCAAGTAGAGGACCGACAACGAACGAGCGGTTCACCACCACTAGATCCGTCCCACTTTGCTTGGCTAATTTCCAGGCCTCTTGTTTTGCTCTGGTTTTTGCATAAGCATACCACAGCTGCAGAAAACACACTCATCAAAGTTTCATCAAACTCGGAAGTATCAACACATTCAGTACATATTATCTTATTGTAATGTTATGTCATAATTGATTTATTTATGACTCAGGACATGTGAATAAACACACACACACACACACACACGCACACAGAGGCAGATTGTATCATAAATTAAAATAAGAGTGAGATTAGTTGCAGCTCAAATGCATTTTTCCTTTTTTTTTTCTCACGCTAAATTGTTCAGTACTCCATTCTTAAACTCTCATTGTAATTAAATTCACGTGATAACTATCAGCTCTAACAAAAAAATAGATAGAATGAAGTTACATTGTAATGTTTACAGTATTCTGGATCACTCCAATGGGATTCATTGAGAGGGGAAACTTGTCCAGCATCATGTCTGTATCTAATTGAAGAACAAGAGGTCAACACAACCCTTTTCACTGTGCTTGCTTTCTTGCAGGACTTCACCAGATTTAAGGTTCCATTTATGCTTGGATCAATCAAACTCTCCTGCAGTATCCCCAGCCGTATAATTAAATGAAAGACCTGTGTATAGTTGAGGAAATTACTAAAAGTTCCAACATATTTTTAGCCCTCCCCAAGACTGTTGCTATCCGATTTACTACTTGCCTTGACATTATCATCATAAGCCACGAGCACCGGAGATGCTGTGTGGAATACCCCATCCACTCCCTCCACCGCCCTGTCGAAACTTCCTTCCTCCTGCAGATCAGCTCGCATGATCCTGAGCCATTCCTTGGCTCCATTTAGCTCCCAGAGATAGCCCACCTTTTCTACATTTTCTGATATGTGCAAGACAAAAATAAACCATGTTAATCAATTTCCAAGAGTAAGGTAAGTTCAGGAGACTATGCACCTGGATTCCGCACTGTAGTCCTCACTACACGACCCTTTTCCACCGGCGACTTGCTCAGATCAGCAGCAACGAATCCAGTGTCTCCTGTTACACAGTACTCCGGCATCCTCCCTTCACTCTATTCCTCTATGTTTAATTTATTTTCTTGCCAGGTCAAACTGCTACTGAAAATTTATGGTGCTTTTTGCTGTTTACTGTGAATCAATGTATCTGGAATCACATAGATAGTAGACTTTTCTGATCCGTGAAAAAGCTTGTGAGTAGTGGCAAGTTTGGTATGAGTTTGGTCATGTCACACTAGGCAAAGCTATAGCGGTTGGGGACAAGTTACGAGGCCCACAGTGACAGATTGATTCATCAATCAACCCTAGCGAACAGCCCAATAATGAATGCTTTAGCTCTCTCCAACCGAACTTATCTTGCTCAGGTATTTATTAATGAACACGCACATGCACACGCACACGCACACGCACACGCACACACACACACACACACACATGTATGTATGCTTCTCGTAGTGTGATTTCAGTGTAGTTTGATGTGATGCCACAAAATCAAATTGCCTGGCAAATAAATGAAATGAAGACTATTTGAGTTCGACGCGAAAAAATTACTGGGCAGGTATTCCGTTCGGTTTTATTAAAGTAAAACGTGTTAGGTTATCGCTGTATTGTCCAATTTCTTGGTTGAAAAATAAATAGGTACGGTGAATGTAAATGAAATGGAAATGATATTAATTATTACCTATATTAAGAGGATCTTTATCTAAATTTATTTCATTTATGTTACAAACTCACCTTTTTAAAGAACTTTTCTTAGAGCTTAATTTAATCATACTGTGATGAACTTATTTAGTGATTAAACAAAACAAAAATATAGCAGTGGAGTTTATAAAGTGTTGGCAACAACAGTTCTTATATCACACTTTGCAATTCTTCATTACTTTTTTTATTCACTCACACACGCCATCACGCATTGTAACATTAAGGAGCTCTGTTAAGATATTAAAATATATTATTGGATTATTTTTTCATAAAGTAGCAGCATATAAACCTAACATATTTTGAATTTAAAGCTCACTCCATAGAATATTTGCAGAGACCCCCTCAAAACAATGTGATAAGATGGCTTATCAGGTCCAGCACCCAATCTCTTAATTAATTATTTCAGCAGACATCATCTGCGAGACATTTTTCATACTGACCTAACATTTAGTACTTCAGCTTATAACTTTAGGTTTATGTTCAGAAGGCATCCTTCATTTTTAATGCGACTCGGAACCAATTTGTTAAGCGAAATAAAACTTGATTAGACAATGTACAACTATCTGTTTGCTGTGTTCTTGAAAAGTAGAGATTGCTTCATAAATAAACACAATTTAAAGTTCAAATTCAGCTCCACGTGATGTAATTATAAATCAGTGCACTGATGAAAGACTTCAACAGTGATATGTTTTTATTTAGATTAATAAAGTTTCTGATTACACGGTTGGGTTACTGAGCAAGTATTATGTTTCTGATGATTTCAACTCACTTGATTGATATTAAAGTTTCCGATCAAATATTAATATTTATCAACCTCTCCGATTACTTTACGTTTAAATTAGCACGAAGACAATAATCAAAAGGAATTATTTCATTTCCTTCTGATGAATAAGACATGGTTGTATGTTAATACTAGTCGAGAAAAGCAAGCTACCCGGACGCATTAATGAGCTACAATTGGCTAACCCGTCGACGTATATATTAATGCCATCAGCTGTAGGGTTAGGGAATGACACGTTGTCCAACTGGTTTAATGGCAATTAATTTAGCACGTAATGCAGCCGTATAATTCTTCTCAATTTTCATAACAAATCTTTTATCCTTCATAAAATGAAATCTATCGTCTGTGCAGTTGTCACGTGATTAAAAAAAACAAAATAATACAGGCATCAACTTGTCAAACTTGCCCCATTCAACAATTTATCAACAGTTATTCTCATTCAATTCAGCTTCCTGGTGCGAAGGGATGAGATGTAGGTTTTTTCCATGGTTTCAGACAATTCAACGTCACAGAGAAATGATCGAGCAGAAACACTGTCAAGCTAAACTGACGACAAAAAGAGAAAAATCAATGTAGCCAGCCGAAACATTAATTGTGGGATCAAAGACGAAGGCTAAGTACATCAATCCCATACCACAAGCTTAATTACTTTCCGTACGGAGAGCAATTTTTATTTAATTTCCATACTAAAGCAGAATACTCCCTAAACCTTGACCACTTCGGGGATGCGAACTGGATACTTGTCGATGCAATCGGCCCACGGCCCCTCCACCGGCTTCTTGATCGTCCGATTACACTTCCAGACAGCGCTGTTACACTTAAATCCACTCCCGAATGCTATCTGCCACACCCTGTCACCTTTCTTCATTCTCCCCTTTGACTCGATGTAGCTCAGCTCGTACCACAGAGAAGAAGAGGAAGTGTTCCCGAACCTGTGCAGCGTCATCCTCGACGCTTCCACTTGCTCCTCCGTCAGGCGGAGGCTCTTCTGCAGCTCGTCGATCACCGCCCGACCTCCGGCGTGGATGCAGAAGTGCTCGAACGCCAGCTTGAAGTCCGGAATGTAGGGTTTCCACTTGGAGTTGAGGATCTTTCTTCCGATGAGGGAAATGGCGAAGAGAAGTTGCTCGGACGTCGGGAGAACCAGAGGGCCGACGGTGGTTATGTTAGACTTTAACGCCTCTCCGGCTATGGACATCAGATCAATATTTAGTTTTATCCCCACGTGTCCTTCGGAATCTTCTTCTTGTGTTATGCATTGGAATGATTTATCGTCGGCTCCTCTGTGGGTTCTCACCACGTGAGCCAGTCGATACTTTGCGCGGTGGCGATCCGCCCGCCGATTGGACAAGAGGATGGCAGCGCCGCCCATTCTGAAGAGGCAGTTGGGCAGGAGCATGGCCCTTTCTTTCCCCAAATAGCTGTTAGGGGTGAGAATCTCGGTGCTTATGACGACGGCGTTTGAGTTGGGGTAGTGCTGGAGAAGGTCTTTGGCTAAGGCAACGGATATCAAACCCGCACTGCAGCCCATCCCCGACAGGTTAAAGCTCTTTATGTTGCTCCTCATGCTGTACTTGTTAATGACCATGGCCGTCAGAGATGGAGTCGGAGAGAAAAGGCTGCAGTTCAGAATCAGTATATCCACGTGTTTCGGCTTGATCCCCGTCTTCTGGAAGAGGGAATCCATGCAAGAGAAGATGACGAGCTCAGCCTCTTCTCTGGCAAGCGCCATGTTGGGCGTCGGCGGGAGGTAATGTATGGCGGAAGGCAAGCACGTTTCTTCTCCCAGCCCGGATCGCTCCAGGATTTTCATCTGGAAGCGCACGCTTTTAGGCTCAGTGGACAAGACCAAATTCGTGTGCTCCATGAAACCTGCGAACGAGACACGGCAGCGGCACGGAGGCTTGAACAAAGCGTAGTCGACTAGGTACACTGTCCGGTGCCTGGACATGATGAAAGGGGTGAATGAACCGACGACGAGGAACAAGGAACATATGATATGCACCGAACCGAACCGCATGGAATTCCAGAGGTGAGAGATTTCTCCAGGGCCCGTCCGGAGGGCCTGGATTGTGAGAGCGACCCCGACGGGCGCCAGCAAGAAGACGACGAAATGGTTAACAAGATACTGGCAAACTACTTTGACATACTTGAGCTTGCCTGCACGGAAGGAGTCTGGAATCGAGGGAGCCATGATCGATGGTGGGTTGGCGCTTTTGCAAAAGAATTGGAGAGATTTAAAGGAGGAGAATAAAGATGACAGATTGGTGGCAGACGAGATGAGTAATGAGGATTGCACCAAGATTGTAGCTGTAGATATAAGCATCAGGTAGCTCCTAATTAGCCGTACATGCTCAAATAAGCCCAGCAACAAGACGGTTTAGGACAGCCTTGACATCTGTGTGGCTTGGATTATTATTTTTACAGTATTAAATCAAGGCAGTTGGAGGACCATGCATTGATCTTTTGCCACCACGTAGTACCGTTTCTCAATATTTATGACTCCAGCAGAAAGTGTGCTAAGAGTTGCAGTACCTTGCAAATGAAAGGCGACATTTCATCCTCTTACAGTAGTACTGTAGCTACTTTCAACCATTAAATAGTCTTCTGTTTCTTTCCTTTTTTTTTTTTTATAAAAAAAACAGAGCAAAATAAAATAAATAATATCTGAAATTTTAAAATATTTTCCTACCTTCTATGTTTGGAACCCAACTCTCCACTCCCACGTGTCTTATTAAATATCAAACTATCGAATATCGAACTTGACAAAATTTTTATTAAAAATTCTATTGAAAATTAATCTTTATTACGTATAAAATTAATTAATTATTATACTTATTTATAATTAAATTAATTTATATGTATCACACATATATTCATATTTATAATTATTTATATCTAAGAATTAATTATTATTTTAATATATTATCACTTTATCTAATTATTTTTATATATTTTATTCATATATTTAAATAAATCAAAATTTTCATTTCATCAAAATTTTACAAATAAATATATTATAACAACACTACTTTCACCAAACATCATTGTTAACAAAAACCCCTCTTCCAATCATCTTATAAATCTAATGGTTATGTTTGGTTCCTTATTTTAAAATGTTCACCCTCACTCTTAATTTTATATACTAAACATTTTATTTTATAAATTTTATTCAAATTCAAAATTTTCTTTCTTATCTTTTATAATTAAATAATAATTTCTCAATCGTTTATCTATTTATAATTAAATCTATACTTATCACTATAATTTTTTCTACAAACGATCTATATATTTATATTCAAACTTATATACATTCATATTATTCAATCAACATTACATATTATATATATATAATTTAATTTTTTTTATTTTTTACAATTCAATATTAAATATAATTTTTCTACTCAAATCCTCAAAATCTTTGTACGCACAACCAATTAGAAAGGCAACTATCAGTCGTTTAAATAATGCAAATCCGAATGGAATAATAATTATGTCAACAACTATACAAATCGTGTGGAGAGATTATAAATTGAAATAAAGAAAAAGTAGTCATAAGTTTGTACGACAACCTTTGACTAAAAGCCTGTGAGTTATTGAGACTAATTTGTTGTCAGAGATGAAGCGGGCACCACTGGAGCTCCCTGGTTGAGTATGTTTAACACGATTTTTGGCCTTTAACTGCCCTCGAAGTAGTGTCATTTATATGGAGGAAGTCCGTACCCACTGCAAATGGCTGAAAAGATTTAATTTATCAATGCTAGTCAACTATTCACTTTAATGCTTATTCATTTATAAGGATTAAATTTGATAAATTAATTTATTAAAATTAATTAAATATTTATTTTAAGTGATTAAAGGCTATGATACAGTATTAGTTCGATATTTGTTTGGTAAAATATTGAATAAAATAGTCTAACTTAACAAGTACGAAAAAAAAAATTAAATATGTTGGTTCATTTGATATACTCATAATTAAATTATTCTATAATTTAATACATATGAATGATCATTAACATTAAATTATTTTATAATTAATTTATCCTTTCAATGTCTTAATCCTATCAATTAAGACGAAAGAGTCCTTAGTTTATTTTTTCTTCAAGCCATTACCAGTTTATTTTTTCTTCAAGCCATTACCATGTAATGAAAATGATATTTAGTAATTAAGGCTATGTTTGTTTTGATTCATATTTAAAAAATGTATATACTTTAATTATTATAATTTTTTAAAATTTATCTTTTTTTCTTTTTTATGTTTATATAATTTTTTTTAAAAAATACACACTTAAAAACCTAAACAACATATCCTTAGTTTCTTTTACATATAGAAAGATGGAGACTGTAACTTGTAATTATTTTAACGTAAATCATGCAGCACATCACTATTTCCAAATTAATTTATCATGAAAGAAATAGTTTCGCTGAACTGAGTATGAGTTGTTGGTAATTATAATGAGATTTATATTGTATCAAACTGATGCCACTAGAAATTAATGTTCTCAAATCACTAAGTAACAGCATCAATTAAGATGGGCAACGGTAGCATTCACACATGGGTTTGTGACGGGATCCAAGGATCCGTCGAATTTTGTTTTAGTATTTATTAATTTTAATTTTATTGATTAATGAGCTTAATTAATAAATTGGGCCATATGGATTTTTTAGGTTAGAGTCTGATAGTTTTAATATAAATAGTAGTTTGTTATTCAGTTGAGGACATACAATAATACAGAGTGTTTTCAATTAATTCAGGTTTCCTTTCAATTCCCTGAAATTGATCCTTTCAATTTCTCGTGAGTTTCTATCCCAAATCGAGTCATTCCGAATTGGTTCGAGTGATTCGTAACGTATCAATCAGCAATCGATGTGCTGATTGTGGCCGTTCTTATCGGGTTCAATCCAATCATACTACGTTGGGTCGGCGTTCTTCGCCCGGTTCGCGTCTTGGAGTTATCAGATTCGGGTCCGGTTACACCGTTCTATCTGACGCGATCGTTGATCACGTCAGTTTGTCAGAAGCTGGTCATGTGACACTGCATTTGATCTAAATACATAAAATAATTATTATAAATATCATAATTTTAATATTTAATTAAATTTTCATTTCGTTAGAAGTGTTGCAATGCGCCATCTGGATATGAGCATGAGTAATGCGTGATGCCCGTGCAGCATAAAAAACAATAAAATTAAAAGGACAAAATAAACACGAAAACATAAATAGGAAAAGGAAAAAGACATTCGTTAGATGACACGTGTTGTTCCCTGGTCGCGGGGGAGTAGTGCTCGCACGACCAGGAACAATTAAACCTAATGCCTGCGCAGTGTACGGCCATAGCGTGTGGGGCTCACCTATATGCCTGGTGTGGGCCCCATGTTTGGGCACAGTACAGAAGTCTTGTCCATGTGAGCATTCATTTTTGTTGCAAAATATTCTCCGTGTTCTTGACATTTTATTTCCCTTTTTTCTACCACATTTTTCCTTTCAAAAAGACAAAATATTTTATAAATTAAAGAGCGACGTTGATTAGTGACAGCTTTTTACCATTATTTTTATTGGAAATGAATATTTTTAAAAAATAGTTTAAGAATAAAATACCTTTTTGACTAACAGAAAAAAGTATTTTTGGATCATTTATGGAATTAATATATATATTTTTTTGTTTAGGTTTCTCTTGCAAAAAGGGTGTTTGAGAAAAATATAATTTTTTGTTTTCAATTGAAAATTTTTTAATTAATGAGTGATATGAGATTAAAATTTTTAATGATTTAAAGATAAAATATATATATTTTTAATTGATATAATAATTTAAAGGCATAGTAATTAAAATGTACGCTATGGATAGTAACAATTAGAAATTTTTTTAGGTTCAACTCAACAAAAAAAAAAAAAAAATGAAAGAGAGAGAAAAAAAACTAACAAATGATATGAGACACGCGTCACTCCTAACAAATGCGAGAGTAGTGGCAATAAACCAATTTTAGCAGGAACCAATTATGTAGCTATAATCTCACCTGGAAATTCATGATTAATGTGCCATGGTTTTTCTAAAGTAAAATGCGCAGTCATGGTCTTTCTTCATGCATTTTCTTAAGTTATTGGAAGTAAATGTAAAAACTCCATTTTGTGGTTTCTGTGAGACTAAATATTGCGTTTAAATATTCAAAAGCTATTTAATATGTTTGGTTGGAGGTTTTGAAGGGGTGAAAATGATGGGGTTTTTGTTAAGCTGTGTGAAAATTATATTCAGTTTTAAAATTTTGATAGGATAATAATTTTTATTTGTTTAAACAATAATAATTGAATTATACGAGTATTTATAAAATAACAATTAGTTTGATTATGAGCACGAGTAGGTGTAAATTATAATGATTGAATTTTTAATATATGTGCATATATAAATATGCTGTAAAATAATTTAAATTTGAAATTTAACAAATTTAAATAAAAAAAATTGATTAGATGAAAATTGAGAAATAATATTATCATTATTATTTATTTCATCAAATCCCTTTTCCAAATATTGTGGAAATCATATATATTATGGACCATGTAAATAGCTTAAAATATCGTTGGAATATTATATTGTTTATTGTAATGTTATCCGGTTGTCCTAAAAATTATCGGTAGATTGACCCAATGGTCTTTGCTACCCAGTTTCAGAGTAAGCAGACGAAGCCAGGTTTGGAGCTGACTCGAATTCTTCAAGCTTAAAAATTTCGTATCTCAAATTTATAAAACTTAAAATAAAAAAAAATGGAATAGATTTGTATCGCATCGGGGAAAAAAAAAAGATATGTGAGTCGCATATAAATAGAAGTATAATCCATCACCCACATTTTTTAAATTTTAAGTTAATGTATAGTGTTAAACTTAATTATATGTATGTTCAGACAATTTTTTTCGATTTCGTTCAATTTCACTCTAAGTTCAACAAGTATTAATTATCGATGAGGTCACCGATTTAGATGAGCTGGACATTTAGTTCAATAAAATCTAATAAGAGTTTGTAATTGTATTTACTTTCAATCCCAATATACAATTTAGTAATTTAAAAATATGGTTTAAGTTTGAGTTTGATTAAATTAAAAAATATCTTCAAGTGTAATTGACATTATCCTACTTCTTTGAGTATCCTACTTCTATCCAAAGTAAAGTCATTTATTTTTTATTTATTTTTCTTTCTCCTGTTTAAATGTCTACATGTAACTATAGAAGACATAACCCATCGATCAATGCTATAGTTTTTGATTTCGTGTAATGTTAAGTTACTTGAGAACTCTCTTGTGCAAACATAGTCATCTTTAATATTTGAAGTTTGTTGTGCAGTCAAGTCAAATTCAAATTATGAACGAGAACGACTCATAAGATTAAATAATAGTCATTTGAAAATTCATGCTTCGTTGAAATTGTAAGAAAGGGTGGAGAACTTGGCGTAAGAAAGTAAATTTTTTTTTTGCCAATTAGATGCCGCCACATAGTATTTTATTGTATTAAATATCAATTAAAAAGAAAATTTTATTATTTATATTTTAAGAATTAAATTAAATGTAATTCTTAAAATTAAATAATAAATAAGTTGATATTTCACTACAAATATGACAGTCCAATTAAATTGTGTCAAGTCAATATTGGCTAATCAAATCACAGTACGCATCAAATTCTAAAACTTGAAAGAAGAATATTGCTGATTCAACACTTAAAATATAATCCTTCAATTAAAAAAAATGATATCAATTAAATATCCTTAACAAACCAGGTATTGTTACATCATCATGTATTTATAGCAGCAACACCTTCTCTATCCTTATAAATAGAGGTGGCTTATACACCACAAATGACATGAAAATATACATCAAGTAAGAAGTAGTCTTAGAAGAAGTTCAAACTCTCTTACCACAAGTTTAAAGTCGTTCTTGTAACATTCAAGATATTCTTTACGGAGGTTTACCAAATTGTAACATTTGATCCACAGTTAATGTGTTAAACTAGTGAATTAACGTTGTTTGAAATTCCAACTAATATCAAAGAAAATCAAAGTTCAAAAACCCCTTCAATTCCAATCACGTTCCTCAAATAATATTCAAGACGTTTTTGTAACATTCAAAGCGTTTTTCTACGAGTTCATTAAATTTTAACATTTTATCTAGAGTTGTGGTATCAAATTAAAAAATTAATGTTTTTTGAAGGCCCAGTGAATTTCAAAGAAGATCAAATTCACACACGCTTCAATGAATTGTAAGAATATTCAAGTTTTTCAAGTTGAAAAGTGAATTAGAGAATATAACTTATAGAAATTCATTTGATTTAAATTGTAATTGCACTTGTATAAATTTCTTATTAATAGAAATTTAATTGTAAGATTTTTGTTTACTAGTTTCTGCATGTCTAGGGAGACCTTTCTACCCTTATCTCTTTTTTTTGTCAAGACCAAAGAAATTTCAAATGATTGGAAGAAAAACTAAGTCATCCAAACCTTTTGCTTCCAATGCCTTGGGGGTTGCTCCTAAAAGAGGCTTTATCACAAGGGATTTGGCCAGACAATTGACTTACTCTGAGCTAACCTCCATCCTCGAAGTTGTTAACAACTTGCTCTACATTGGCCAAGAAAGGGAAGATAACAAAAATGGTTCCATACCCTCTAGGTCTCGTTTAGTCACATTGCTTAGTGCTAACACTGCTTCTATTATGATGATTGACGCTTCAAGTTTAAAGGATCAAATTGCAGCTCTGACCAGTCATTAAGGCTTTTGCAAACTTGTATAAGAACAAGATTCTCGCATCTTTAAGTTAATTGAAAAGGTGGACAATGCCGAAGTTAGCCGAATGGAAAAAAAGTCTCATGAAGGCCATAATCAAGGTAAGAGACTAACAAGGTAGCAATTGGACAAAGGCAAGAAGTTTGCTGTGGAGGATCTTCAAGTCTTTGTTAGTAGTTTTATACCCCTTGATTGACTTAAAGGTTTTCATTGAGGGCAATTTAAGAGTAAGATTGAAGGGACCATCAAATCGTTCTTCACTTATGCTAAGCCTTATACAGTAAAGATTGATAACCTAAAGATGTTAGTTAGTTATCAGCCTCCTAGGTTCCAACAATTCGACGGGATGGAAAACCTAAAGCAGCACATTACCTATTTCATTAAAATTTGCAATGATGCTGAAGCCTACGGTGACCTTCTTATTAAATAGTGGATTCGATCACCAAAAGGAAATGCTTTTAATTAGTATATTGACCTAAAACCCGGGTCCATCGATAGTTGGGACCAATTGTAACAAGAATTCCTTAACCATTTTTATAGCATTAGACGACTAGTTAGTATGATTGAACTCACAAAAACTCGTTAATGGAAGGATGAGCTAGCCATCAAATACATCAATCGTTGGATAAACAAAAGTTTAAGTTGCAGGAATGGATTAATTGAGGTTTCTGGTATTGAAATGTGCAATCAAGGGATGCACTGGAGGTTGAAATATATCTTGCAAGGAATCTAATCTAGAACTTTTGAAGAATTAGCCACTTGTACCCACGATATTAAGTTGAGTGTGGCGGCTAGTAGAGCCTATAGTCTGCTAGTGCAAGACTTCCAAAAGTCTAAAGATAAGCAAAAATAGGTCAAGCCCCCCCACCCACCGATAGGCCTGCCACTAAAACCCTAAGCCAGAAGTTCATGGTAATCAAGGCATTGGTAATAAAGGTGAAGCCTATCAAACTACCCACAAATGGAAGCCCGGTTGAAAGGAAAGAGACTCCTCCATTAAAGCCAAAAAGACCGACCCTAAAAGAGATTCATGCTAAAACATGCCCATTCCTTGATTCTGATGTCTTAGGCATATTTGATAGCCTACTTAAGGCAAGCCTTATCGAGTTACCCAAGATAAAGCTTACCATAGAGGTCGGGATGGTCAACGACCCTAAATACTATAAATATCATCGCCTAGTCTGGAATCCGATCCACGATTACTTCGTATTCAAAGATAAGGTTATGGAGCTAATCCAATAGGGTAAAATTGCATTAGAGTATGATTGAGCAAATAACAATTCTATCATCCTCAATGATCAAGCTAAGGGGGGTAGTCAACCAAAAGGTTCTCCCCTTGAACTTGGCAACTTCCAAAGAAATGTCACACTCTTGTTGAGGATTGTCTTACTAAAATCACTTTCACTGATGAAGACCTGATGTTGGGTTCCCAACTATACAACAAGCCTTTAGTTGTCTCCGACTACATTCATGAGTAAAGAATCAATCGAATATTGATTGATTGGTGTTTTGCAGTAAACATCTTACCCTTCCGAACTATTAGAAAACTTTCAAATAGTCAATTAATGATTCAAAAATTTAATCAAGAGGTTAAAGAACCTTAGGCACCATGAGAATAAAGCTTGTGACAAATGATATAGAATCATAAGCTTTGTTTCATGTGATAGATGCCTGCACATCTTATAGTAAACTCTTAGGCCGCCTATGACTCCATGAAAATGGTATGGTCCTCTTTACTTAACATTAGTGCTTTAAATACACTCAAAATACACACAGTGAAAAGAGTGCTTGATGATGGTAAGCCCTTCACCAAAGCTGAGCCACATTTTACAAATACTAAATACTATTTGAATAGAGTTGGCACCACAAAAGAGGCCCATCCAAGAATGAAAATAAAGATGGTGGAGCACCAAGATATTGATGATAGCTTAAGTGACCCATTTTCCTCCAAATATGGCCCGATAAAGGAACCTATGGAGAATTGTGCCTTGAACAGTTAGATCCTCCCTCTTACTCAATTAAATCAGAGGAGTTCACCCTCTCAATTGCCAGAGGATGCCAAGGGGTAGCTTGCTAAAGTGCAAGAGTTGAGAATATCTAAATATTTTGGTCCTAAGGCATATAAGCTTCTTAAGAAGACGGAATACAATCCATTGGAGTAATCACCATTAGGAAAGTTGCCTCAGCAATCCGTGAGCAAAAACTTGCAAGCTAGTCTTGGATATATAGAGCAAGGTCCATTTTATATCACAGTTGATAAGATAAAAACAGATCACATCACTGAAAACAGTTACTCTTCGACAAATTAAAAGAAGTCAGGATGAGTGTCTGTCTTTGATAAGCTTAGCTCAGCGACCAACTAGAGGCATGGTCTGAGTCAAAAAAGAGCTCTCAAAACAATAAGTCCCAAACAAAAGCCAGAAGCTTCGAAGTCAAATTACATCAAGAATGAAACAACATTTGAAGTGTTCTTCAATGAATTCATTAAATCTTAACATTCTATTTGGAATCGTGATACCAAACCAAAAAATTAACATTTTTCAAAGGTTCAGTGAACTTTAAAAAAGATTAAATTTACAAATGATTTAACGAATTGCAAAAATACTTAAGTCTTTTAAGTTGAAAGGAGAATCAAATGATCAAGTTAAAAAATAGAACCCATAAAAATTTATTTAATTTAAATTATAATTGAACTTATATAAAATTTTTATTAATAAAAATTTAATTGTAAATTTTTTGTCTGGACTTAGATGATACGAAGCTTTGTTTAATTTCGATGGCCTTTCTAACCCTGGCATTGATCTTTCAAAATCAAGTATCTCAACAAACTCTAAGTAGAAAGCAATGTAAAATTAACTCAAGATAAATTACATCTTTTACATATGTATGTGTGTGTATATATGCAAATATATTATAATATCTTTTGACATATTTTTCAAAATACTATTTTAACTGAGAAATAGTCATTAGTCAAGTATTTCAACAAACTCACAGCTGAAACAATATAAAATTAACTAAAGATAAACGGATCTTCAATTACACCTTTATATATGTGTGTGTGTACTATTTAAAATATATTTTAATATCTATATTTTAAAATATTATCTTTCATAAATTTAATTATAACTACTTTCCTATGTTCTCGAATGGAAAATTTTTAAAAAATAAAGTAATTATTGATAAAGGCATACCATCTTCTTCGTTAAAAAATTATACTATATTGTAATTATTTTTGATTATTCAATAAACTTTCTAAACATGTTTTTTTTTTTTTTAATAAATTCACTTGTAACCAATTCCTCTTATTCTCCAACGTAAAAAGTAAAATAAAATAGAGTGTTTTTTAGTGAAAATATAACTATATCACTGATAACATAAAAAATATATTATATCAAATAACTTATATATAAAATGTTTTTTTTATTGTTCATGCAACAAATATGACAGATCTCGTAAGTGTGCACTGTATGTTTCATCTTAAAATTTTAAGCATAAAATGATTTATTATTATTGCCGTGCATTGTCAACTCTTTAATTAAAAACCACTTCTATTAATTAATGTCAAATTGTTATTTTCTGTGTTCAAATTAAATTACTCTTGAGGACAATAAGTCTTCTTTGCCTTGCCCAAAAATTTCTTCAATGGGACCAAAATGACCAAACTTGCGTTTACCGTTTTGTTCCACGTCCGAAAAATTCAATATAATGTTTATTACCTACTTTTTTTGTACAAACCTACCCACAATTAGTAGTTGGTTTCTACCATTTGTATTCGACAAGCAAATTTGAAGAAACCAAACTCATTAAGCCCACTTTTGCAGAAATTAGGAATATTTAATATATCTCATTTTAGTGCCCTTTTGTATGATCAGTAGCGCGCGAAAGTGACTCTATATAGTAATATGCCATCTTTTATTCATTACTATAATCACTTAAAAACAAAATGGGAAATATTTTTGCCATAAATTATTTGGCTATATGACAATAGGGATGGAGTCTAAATGTGCTTTCACAACCATTGCTTCATAATGTGACGTATGTAAATTGAAATGGCTCATTCCCAAAACTTTTGTATTGAGGTTATTAATGTAAAAACATAGGGGCACTTGCGCTTCCTTGAAGGCAATTGGAAAATAAATAGATAAATACATAAATAAAAATTCTCAACCGCAAGGATCAGACCAGTACGTTTAGACGCATTTTTAAGGCATCAATACACATTTAATTGTAAGTTAATAGAACTGGGCCACCTACATGTACATGTAGGGGTGGGTGGGGGTTGTTATGTATGTCATTCAACTTTAGAAGGGAATTAAAGGAGGACCACAGTTTGAGGTCTAACCAAGATTGAAGGTAGATTTTAAGCAAAGAAAAGCCATATCCTATTTGTTAGTTGTACAATTTGCAGTCCTTCGGAATAGTTGGTAAATCAATCTCCCTATGTGAAAAACACAATAAATAAATAAATAAATAAAAGTTAATTAACAATAAATAATTAAATTATTATTAATTACTAAACAAATAAAAGAGTAGGTGAGACTGGAAATTGGAGGAGACGTTGAACCAAGCCCAAAAATCAGTCCAAGTGGAGGACATGCCAGAACCTCAAGGCACGAATCCGTCCGCGTTCAGTATTCCTACACGCCACCGCCCCCGCGAACCCAATCTGCTCTGTAATAATATTCTTTACTAAGAGATTCACGCGTTCGACGAATGCCATAATATTCTTCCCCAACCTCAAAGGCAGCCTTCTCCCAGAGTTTTCCCTTTTCTTCTAGTTTTGCAGTAATTCCCCAGAGAGAGATGGGGAGAGAGGACGGAAACGCGAAAGGAAACGCGTTGGAGGATCTGATAAAGAAGGCCGGTGGTTGCGCCGTCGTGGACGGTGGTTTCGCCACCCAGTTAGAGAGTTACGGAGCCTCCATTAACGACCCTCTCTGGAGCGCCCTTTGCCTCATCAAAGACCCTGACCTAATCAAGCGAGTACGGTTTTTCTACGTACATCTCCTCCGAAATCGTTGTTTTGCGCATCATTGATTTACTTTAAACGGTTTTTTTAACCGTCTCAGTGATTGCAGGTACATTTGGATTATCTTGAAGCGGGTGCAGATATAATAGTCACTTCGTCTTATCAGGTCAGTTTCGACTTTCTGAGAGATGAACGTGAATGTAGTCTGTCTTGGTTTATCCAAAAATGAATCCACGAGGAAGAAATGACTTTGAATAGCGTTTGAATGACCAGGCGACTCTACCAGGATTCCAATCCAGGGGATTGTCCATGAAAGAAGCAGAATCACTCCTCGAAAGAAGTGTCAAAATCGCCGTTGAAGCCCGTGACAAGTTTTGGGCCTCAGCAAAGCGGAAATTAGGACATAATTACAACAGGGCTCTCGTCGCAGCCTCCATTGGCAGCTATGGCGCATACCTTGCCGATGGTTCGGAGTACAGGTCGGTCAAATTTTGATAATCTATTCGTTAAAACAAAAATTAAAGTAAACACTAATTCTTGCCTGCCTTTTATATTTTCAGCGGGGATTACGGAACCAACGTAACCCTGGAGAAATTAAAGGATTTCCATCGGCCCAGGCTGCAAGTTCTGGGGCAGTCGGGCCCTGATTTGCTTGCCTTTGAGACCATTCCCAACAAACTGGAGGCACAGGTTTTGCCTGCGAGAACCAGGATATATAAATTTGGCATACCTCTCTTCAGTCTTAACAGTACGCTAATATTTACATGATTTCCAGGCATGTGTAGAGCTGCTCGACGAAGAAAACGTGGATATTCCGTCCTGGATTTGTTTCAGCTCCGTTGATGGTGAGAACGCCCCGTCAGGGGAAAGCTTCGGGGAATGCCTCGATGTAATCAACACAAGCAGCAGAGTCAGCGCCGTTGGAATAAACTGTGCACCGCCTCACTTTGTCCTAAGACTCATCCAGAGATTCAAAGAGGTAACAAACCTTTATAAGATGTTTCTGAAAATTCTCTTAATTTTCTCAGACCTGAAACATATAGCAAAAATGCATCTGCAGTCCACTGGTAAGGCAATTGTCGTGTACCCCAACAGCGGCGAGATATGGGATGGCATTGCTAAGAGGTGGCTGGTAAGCCATGTTTTTCTAACTGAAACCATGTGTCACGGCTTTCCAAAAAGATTCTCGTCTTAAACTGTTGCTTGCGTTTTCGCGGACAGGCCTCGAAGTGTTTTGACGACGAGAAGTTTGAGGTATTCGCGGCCAGATGGCGGGACGCGGGAGCCGAAATCATCGGTGGCTGCTGCCGCACCACGCCTTCTACGATTCGGGCAATTTCTCGAGTTTTGAAGGGAGACAACTTAGTTTTACGGGATTAGGCTGCTTCGTTGACGTAGTTGCATTTAAATTGTTTATTGATCAAATTATTCATAAAATTTAGTTCTTAATCTGTCGTGTCCAAAAGTTTTGGCGTTTATTGATCAAATTATTCATATATTTTGTCCATGATGTCTTCTCACGAGAGGGGGGAGGAGACGTTGCGAGGGCACGCTTAGCAAAAACAGAGCATCCTTTGGTAAAAGAGACAGAATTTGCAAAGTTTTGGCGGAATCTGGACTGTGGGATTGAAACGAATGGATGGATTTATAAAATATTTTTAAAGTTTAAGAATTCTTAAATTTTATTTTAAAAATAACTTAATATAGTATTTGATAAGATTATTTTAAAAGATTTTGTTAAAATTTATAATTATAATTAATTATATTTTTAGTAAAATAATGATAAAATTAAATTATATATTATTAATATAATATAATTAAAGTTATTTGTGTTATTTTTAATATATATATATATATGTATGTATGTATGGAATGAAGTAATTTAAAATAAATTTAAAATATTTTATTTTTAAAGAGTTTATAAATTTACGCTTTGCCACGATGTCAATGGATTGTTGTACTTTTGTCTAAAATTTATTTTTGGTGAGTGACAGGGCTTTCACTGGCTTGTAACATATTCATATTGGGTCTAAATTCTTAAATGGGCCTTCGATGTATTGTGTATTTGCGCAATGAAATGAAGTCCACAGCCCAATTACTTTCACCATAAAGGCTTAGTAGGACGACACACAGTCCATGAAAATTGGTGTTTTTCCTCTTCTATTGTATGGAATTTACACTAAATGGGATTGCTTTCATGTCAAAGCCAACAAAGAAAATGGTTCTGCTTATATATATAGATATTTAATGTTTATATATCATGTCAAAAGACAATCGACATTTCAACTGACCCTATGTTTGGATTCAAACAATCTTTCATTTTCCTCCCATTACAAATTGTATTTCCAAACACAATTTTTAACTAGTAAAAAATGCACACTCAATATATGTACAAATTCATTTGTAAATTATAAAATCATTGAATTTTCAATCATAAAAATAAATTATTTAAATTAAAATACAAAATATTTAGAATAATAAAATAAAGAATAACAAAAGAATTTTTAAAAAAAGTTATATAATTAATAAGTTAAAAGAAAAGAGAAAAAGAAAATAGAGGAAGAACAAATACAAAATAAAAAATAAAAATAAAAATAATTATATAATTCGACATTGTACAATCAAAAATTTTTATTAACTTAATAATAAAGACAGTGTTTTCAGACCCAACTGGTTTAATTGTAAACTGGCCCAAAGCCCAGTTCAAGCAAGGACAAGAACCGGTTGCTAGTTGATATCGATTGTTAAATATATTCTAACTAATTAAAAAAGATTTGACTTTTCATATTCCCATCATATAATAAATGTGTTCATTGTGGAGATCATTTAAAAAATAAATGCATTCTTATTGAGCTCCACAATAATTAAATATCAAGGAATTTGTTGACTTTGAAATATAAATTCATTTATATGAGTATTAATTGCGCATAACGATACATAAATTATTTTTTAAAACTTGGGTTCGAATGGTTGATTTTAATTGTATAAATACATTTACATGACTATTCCATATGTTATATTAAAAACAACGTGTGTGTGCATGTGCAAACACGCGCATATGTTTATCCATTTATTTATTTATATATATACTGAATTAATCAATTTTTTTAAATTAGTTGAATCAATGATCAAGTAAATTAGTAAATGATTCAGTTCCGATCACCGTATTAAAAACATTGAGTAAAGGGGTGAAAATGACAAAAAATAAAAAAATGAAAATAAGGGTAATTGTGTAATGTAATATTGTGCAACTAAAAATTCTTATTAAATTAATAATATATTATGGATAAAATAATAAAATAACTTTTTTACTCTTTTTTTAATACACTATTTTTATGTTTTTAATGACCCAAATTAATAGGAAAGCTGAATATTTAATTTGACACAAAGATTTGCCTCGTAAATTTAGTTATTAAGCAATTCCATTTAAGTACTGGAATATAGACCCAAATGGTGTACATGTACAATACTACCAAACGTGTAGCCCTATATATATTTGTGTGTGTGTGTATATATATTGTTGGTTCCTTTTACAATTAATGCTGAAAGTTATATTGGAACAAGAGTTATCACAAATTCACGCACACAGTAAAAATCTAAAGAGACATCAAGAATTTGTTTATATAGTTTGAGATTAACACTCTTACGTACGCGGGTCATGCCTATAGATTTCTATTAACAAATGATCTAATAAATATTAAGAAAACTAGTACTAATTAGTACAAAAATGTTTACCTAACTCAAATTTACCGAGACCGAATCGGACCAAAAATTCGAGATACCAAAATTTCAATATATTAAATCGGTTTGGTGGTCAAATCACCAAAATTTCACAAAAAAATTTAAAAAGAAAAAATCTCTTCTACTAGCCAAAATTTGTAGAAGAAGTGAAGAGTGAGTAAGACCATGTTTGGTTTTCTTGGAAAGCCTAAAAACATTTTTTAATTTGACAAATAGCATGCATTAGTATACAACTATTAATATAAAAGATATAAAAATATATATATTAAAAAAATTAGGTATTTAGTTTGATTTGATATATCAAACTTGTATATCGAAATCGAACCGAATATCAAATTTTTTTATTTGGTATGGTTTGATCGATAAACCGAATTTTGCACACCCCTACTCAAATTTCTTTAGGAATCTACTTGTTGTCATGTTTATATCTTAACTTCCCTACACAGTAAATTTCCTTGTCCCTACTTTGTCAAAATTATCTCTTAGCCTCAACTACTTTCACTAATTAATTAGTCTATGTCCCAAGGAGTGTTTCTTTATTTGATCACTTTGGTAGTTTTGTGGACAAATGCAAACTTTAGCAATTAAGGTGTATTTAGTCTCTCAATGTGATGCTATTATTTTCCTTGATTGGCCGTCTAAAGGCATCTATCCTCTTAGCCTTGAAAATGAAAATGGCAAGAACCTCCTTTAAAATCTAATTGAATATTTTCAAGACACCCGAATATGTAGTTTTCTATATTAGAACATCTATGTAGTATATTTGAGATTCTGTCACTTCCTTGATTCACAACATAACATCAACTTAATTGAAAAAATCTGAAAATCATTTGAAAATCCTTTCTAAAATGGTCTGATTGGATTGAATATAAGTAAATTAAAATATGATCAATTGAAAAATCTTCCATATCTTTATGGATAAGTTAAATCAACAACATCTAATTCAACTAATTATAATCTTATTAAATCAATACCAAACAATTAAGTCAATAGCATATTAACATGATTTGGGAAAGAAAATTTTTTACAAATTTTGTATAACATCTCTAGCAGGTTTTGTAGATCTTATTACAAAATTTATTATGACATGTTACCAAAATTTCAAAAATTTTAGAGGAAGTCGATTTGCCACGTCAACATCATATTGAACTTCATGTCAGGAACAATGACAACATTTTAATCTACGCACATGTGACCCTATCGCATATATGTATGTATGTATATATGTGTCCTTATCAATTCAATGGGTATAACAATAGCAAGTTCATCCCATACGCCGTTTGGCCTTAGCCCCTTCATTACGAGAAATAGTGTCCAAACGAACAACTCACCGTCTTGTCCGTGACTCTAAATCCGCAATGACTTTCAGCCTAACACCCTATTGACAAGATTTTTCAATTTGTTTATTTATTTATTTTTATAATTTTTGACAAAATGATAGGATTGAAAATGGACAAAGCATCCACATCATCTTTATCCACTTACGATTTGAAAATATAGATTGAATTTAATATCAATGAATTTGAATTGAGTTTTCACAAATGAGTTAAAATTGAACTACACCTAATAATTTCAAAAATTAAACAGATTGGATTTAATGATTTGTGTGACATACTCACCTTTTCACTTAAAGTGAAAATCTTTAATTTATAATCTAACTTATTTGACATCTCTAGATTATAATCTTTATCGTGACTCGAAAATGTATATAAATTTAATATAAAATTAATAAATTTGAATCGAATTTTCATGTGTTTAGATTAAAACCGGGCTAGACTATTGACACAAAAATTTGTGAATATTGACTACTTGATTAAAGCATGCATGAGGCAAGCGTGATTCAACGCGACCCACTAAACCCTGTCGAGACCTAATTGCTACCCTAGCCTATCCCGCAGTGTTATCAATTCTCCACCGAACCACCGCTAGAAAATTTTTGGTTTGCACCGTATGCATTCAGCGCGCGTGTGTATGTATAAATACGTGTAACGAGTAATCTATAATATTATCTTAATAAGAATTTTTCGTTATGTAGTGTAAATTATATTATTATTCTCATTTTAAATTTTTTTATTTCTTATATTATTTTATTTCTTTTTTTTTTTTAACTTATCATTTAAATTTATATTTACCCTCAAATTTTCTCTCTTTCCAATTTTTTTTATCTTTCTTTCTTTTTTCTATTGTAAATATTTTTTCATACTTTTAATTTTTAAATGATTTTATTTATATTTTTAAAATACATTAATTTGATAATTTATAAATAAATCTACAAATACAGTGTAAATTTTACTGGTGATTCGTTAATTTATATTTACTTCTTAATCATTCAGACACGCCCCCGTGTATTTGTGTGTGTGTGTGTGTGTATTTCGTCTCGTTGTAGTCCTTACAACTGAGCGTGTTTTTCACTCAAGAAATGGGCACTTGGGTTTAAACAAAAGTGGACCATGCATGCAGGGAGAAAGTGCTTTGGGTAAGCATAGCCAGAATATGCTGCATTGGACGGACATGGCATTGACAGATCTATGGACCTCCACAGCATTTTTATTTCTATATTTCCATGTAAAAGAAATGAAAGAACGGTAAGATTTAAATTAGTTCAATTGTCCTGCTAGCAAGAAAATATCTAGCTACCTTCGAATACAGATATTTTTGTTTGTTCCATGCTCGCAGAACACTGCACTGTGGCATTGAACTCCTGTTGTTGGTTGGTAATTTAGATGGATTTCATACCTATCAAAATTTATAGAATCAAATACATCATTTAAAAAAAATTGTTTAAATTCAAATTTAAATTATTATATTTATTAACAATGAAGCTAATGCAGATATACATACACATGCACAAATTCACAACTATATGTATATTTACATTCTACAGCGTTCTTATTTCTACTTAGATATAAATTTTCAAATTTTCATTCATCTAAATTTTATAACCAAATATAATTTTGATTTTAAACAAAATCTCCATAATTTTCATCCCTCAACAAAATTTGATGCTAGGGTTTCACATTGTTTTTAATCTCCAACTAGCTTGTTGCAATTCTATACGTGGTGGCCGAATAGCCATTTCCAAGTTTCAATTTTTCTTTCTTTCATCAGAGCATTTCATCAATCAAAGCACTTCAAAATTTTCTAAATTACCCATCGCATTGCTTTCAGAAATTATATTACTCATCAGTGCTACTTTCTTTCCACTGCGACTATTCCTTTCTGGGAGAATAGGACTGGGATGAGGGGACCAAAATCCAGGGCCTTCAGCTTCAAACAGGAGCTATCAAAAATGACAATCCCTCCAACAGAGGTCTCCGTCAGATTTCTAAAGCCAGAAATTGACACAATCAGAGAGAGAGAGTATGTAAGATTGGATCAATGGCTAATTCTCATCCCCGAGGAAAATCCCACTTTCAGGCATCCGGCCAATCAGCAGCAGGAGATTAGGATAATGTCTCTGTCCTAGCCAATCACAGAAGAGATAAGGCCCCCTTGTGGGTCCCAAAAGTGCACGCACACAATCCCCCCCCCCCCCCCCCCCCCTTTTCCTGTGTAAAGGAGAGCCAAAAAGTGTATGTTGTGGGTTATTCTCCAATCCCTACCGGAAATAATTGCACTGACTTTTGAAATCTATACATGAACAGGAAAGCCAGCGAAGGCTTTTCTTTCCTTTTGGTGTTTCAACCTTTACTTATTTTGATTTGATTGCTTTTACCATTCTTCAATTTCCTCCGTCACCAGACACGACAGAAACAGATTCTCACAAGTAACAGAACTCCATGGTTTCCTCTGACAGAAAAAAAGAGGCTAACGCCGTCGGAGGAAAATCAACAAGAGCTTGCGATGGCTGTGGAAGAAGAAGGGCTCGATGGTATTGCGCCGCCGATGACGCGTTCCTGTGCCAATCTTGCGATTCGTCCGTTCACTCGGCAAACCCTCTGGCTCGAAGGCACGAGAGGGTTCGCCTGAGAATGGTGTCAGTCAGGTCCTCTGACGATGAAACCGGACCGGGAACTCAGACATCCGTGCCCATGTGGCATCAGGGTTTCATCAGGAAACCTCGAACGCCGAGGCGGAAGAAGCGGGCCGAGATCAGTAACCCCCTCCGCCTGGTGCCGGAGATTTGCAGCGAAGAGCATTCCCATGAGGAAAACGAAGACCAGCTTCTCTATCGGGTCCCGATATTCGATCCCTTGGTTGCAGAATTACGCACTTCTACGAATTCGAACGAGTCTGTCAGGAATAATATTAAGAATGCCAACGAAACTGCACTGGCGGGTTTAAGGCACGAAACCAAGCCTGTGCCGAACGATTTAGGGCAAGAAATGAATCACTTCCAAGGGCTTCTTCCTTCTGAAATGGATCTTGCCGAATTTGCGGCCGATGTCCAGAGCCTGTTGGGGAAAGGGCTGGAAGATGAGTCCTTTGACATTGAAGGACTGGGACTCTTGGATTGTGGTGAAATGCAAAAGGTAAAAGTTGAAGATGAGGAGATTGATGAAGTCGCAAACCGTGGAGTGGGTCAGGAATTTATTGATGTGGGAAGAGAGACTTTTGATCTGAATTTCGGTTGTGATTCTCCAGTTACAGGTGAAGAAGAGGATCACAAAGCAGAAATTCTGAAGCCGAATTTCACGAACGATTCTGGAAATCCCAAGGAAGTGCCTGACTCCAAGAGAAAGGGGATTTTCCTGAAGCTTGACTACAAAGGCGTCCTGTCCGCTTGGGACGGCCAAAAGTCTCCATGGACGACCGGAGAGAGGCCCGATTTAAATTCCGGCGGATGCTGGCCAGATTGCACGGTATATGTGTAATTTCTTATCATAATAATTTTTACATGAATTGTCGTCTTCCCTTAAGCGTCTTCACATGCGAATTTAAGTATTCAACCTTGGTACAAATTAATCTTATAATGACCATTACGCAGGACGCCATGTGTGGAACAATGCATGCATATAGAGAGACGGGAGTGACGAGCGGACATGCGGCGGCAAAAACGGCGGACGGAGGGCGAGAAGCGAGGGTGTCGAGGTACAGGGAGAAGCGGAGGACGAGATTGTTTTCCAAGAAAATAAGGTACGAGGTTAGGAAATTGAATGCTGAGAAGAGGCCCCGGATGAAAGGGAGGTTCGTCAAGAGAGCAAATCTCGGGGCACCAGCTGCTCCCTTCACAATTGCCCAATAAATAGCAATGTTAACTGTCAACTGCCAGCCAGCCTTAACTACTTCGGTCTACTGGCTTACATATGCAGATTGTGTTTGTATAAAAGCAATAAACATATTTTCATTGTTAAACGAGACATTGAGCAACAGCGATCAAAGCAAACATTTTGCCAGATGGATGTCGCGAGAAAGGATTCTTCAATTAAATGTGTTGATTTGATACCAAACTTCCAATATTTCTATAACCTTTAAATACACTTAAAAAAAACCAGGGACTTGTAGAATCTAATTTCTAAATGTTGATCAAGTACATGTAGGTGGGGAAAACTTGAAAACCCAGGGTGGGTTGTTGCCATCAGTGTGGTTGGCACTGTGTGAATATGGGTGGTACGATCTGACCTACTTAACCCTACATCTTCGACCTCTTTTACGTACAAGGCCGAGTGTTTGAGTTTTGAGAACCTTATCCAGCCCAAATTTGAGGCCCAACCGTGTGCCAAAATAATGCTAAAGCTCAATCGTGGGCTGGTGTGTGGAGCCCGTAACAGGTCTCATTTCTGCTGTAAACCAAGTTGTTAACAACTCGCCGAGTTGTTGATCCATCCATTCAATTCATTGTACGATATCTAAAAATACGCCATGCTAAACATGTTCTCTCGCTTTTCCATTGAGGAAAAAAAAAAAAAAAAAGAATACGCTTTCAGTTGACAAATTTGAACTAGGACACTACTGATTTCTTACTTCGAATTCATAAAGGGTTCTTACAAGAATCGAATTTCAAATTGTGTTTTTTCTAATGACCTAAGAAAACACAAATTGAGACAGAATCAATCAGTAGAACAACTAAGGTTGGGAGTCAGGACTTCTATATTTATTTTAGCAGAAATTAAAATTGATTCAAGATGTTTCATATCCACCACACACACACACACACACACACACAATCCGTACATCAAAAGATTTGGACCATGGATAAAATTTGTCAAAATGCTTCTTAGCGATTTTTTGGTAGATGCAGGTAGGTTGGTAGTTGTTAAAACCATGCCATAAATTTTATTATTTAATTTTGACGTTATGAAGGAATGGCTTGTTATAAATTGGGATTTGACTTTCGAAACTTGGGATATAAAATAGTCGACCCGTTAAACCAAGTATATTGTTTCCATAAAAATGTACTTTAGATGACCTTTGTTCAATATACAAGAACATTTTGCATATTTTTAAAATATTTCAAATATTATTATTCATTCATTTTTCACCTTTCCTAAACCGACCTTAGACACCACCAGTAAATATATTATCCATCTGTTTTATCTTCACCCTGTGATCCAATCCATACCCGTCGTAATCCATTGTGGTGAATCTCCTGAATTATTTTTATTCTTTCGTGTTTAATTGCATAATTTGTTGTCCCTTGCTAAAATTAATCTGAAGATGTAATGTATTTTAAATTTCTGAATCACTGTCAGTGAAATACCTCGGGACAGTGTTGAGGAGTCGCGGACAGGGAAATAGGAACAAATATTTAGAGATTTACAAAAATATATGTGGCAAACTGCTCAAGCATCGTTTGTTGTCCTCTTTGTGGAACTAATAGTTTATTGTTGAGCACATATTAGAATCTTGATTCCATCGTTAAATAAATGATACCATATTTCGTCATCCATGCAGTCATCAATCGATTTTTATAATCATGGAGATTATAAGATTCTTGCTTAATTTTTATTTAATTTCTTGCTGACAGCAATATATCCAATAATCAACCCTTTATGCGGCTAAACCACTCCGTTCAGCTTTCTATTAAAAAATAAAAATTAAAAAAATACCCGAACTGCTAGGCACTGGCTGACCTTTGGCAATCAATAAGTTGCTGAAAACTTTAGGATTCCATTTGTTAATCTGTTAATATAGTCTAAAATATAATTCCGATAATTAAATACATATATCAGGCCACTGTCCACTATAGTCGTGTAGCCTGGAAACAATGTACCTGGATTTTTTAATTGCATGTTTGGAAGATACTTTTCTTACACAAGTAAGAGTCTTAATAATTACTTGCCCACTATTTTTTATGTAATGACATTTATGTATCAAATCCCTTAAAATATAATATATTTTTGGCCATTGTCTACACACAATAATTCCGGTTAGGGCATTCATTCCTGTTGTCTTAATACGTACAAAAATAAAACCGTGGATGGAATCAATCAAAACTTGTACTATAACTTCTTCCGGCTACAAAAGATACCTGTCACAAGTGGGATAATTAGTAGTTATTTATTGTAATGTGATTGGGAAGAATAATTTCATTTTGGCCCGATTTAGATACAGGATACATAATTCATTTTTGTACTGCGCATTCGAAGCTGGGGAATGAAAATATATAAATAGTCGATGAACACGTAGATGTTAATTAAAAAAATTAGACAACTTAGAACTGAATTACATGTAGGATCGCAATGCGCATGTATGTGCATCTTTCTTGACCTGGAATATTCCCAAATGTTCATCAGTGATTGGACGGTTGTGATTGCAACATCCATTATCTAAATTTAGCCCTTTGAAGAATTAAAAAGGTAACCCTAGATTCAAAGAATATTCATTTACACATAAAGGGCCATCTTAGCTTCATTATTGTTTGCCTCGTCTGATTGATTTGGATGTAAAGATTAAGAAAGTCATAACAAAGTAATTGTGCTGACTAACTAGCTTATTCATTACTTCGGCGAGTGAAAGGGAATTTTTGTTTTTTAATAATTTCGAGAGTAACCCTTCGCGGCAACTAGACAACGTTTTCCAAGCATCATTCGAAAAGCCACGAGGAATCTCGATTCGACCATCACCACCCTTGGGTGCAAACTAGCGATAGGACATGATTAGTGATTTCATCATTATGAGCTTAAATATAATTAATTAGCATCTGATTATTATTAGATCATGTTCATTTTCCATGACAAGTTATATAAATGTCTTTTAGGATTATTTTGAGATTATAATTTTAGTTATTTTATCATGTGTTTATCATATATGACACGCTTTTATCCATTAAAGTGAATATGTAATCAAGATTGATAAAATAATTTATTCAACTTAATCATATAAAGTGAGCGTGACGCGATCCCAGGACCCGACGAAATTTATTTTTAGTATTTAGTAATTTTAGTTTTATTAATTAATGGATTTTATTAATAAATTGGACCATATGAGCTTTTAGGTTAGAGTCTGATAGCATTTAGTATAAATAGCAGTTTATTATTCAGTTGAAACAGATCAATATAAAAACAAAGAGTTTTTTAATTAATTCAAATTTCTTCTCAATTCCCTGAAATTGAGTTTTTTAATTTCTCATGAATTTCTTTTCCAAATTGAGTCATTCCTGATTGGTTCGTGTGTTTCGTAACGTATCAATCAGCAATCGGTGTGCTGATTGTGGTCGTTCTATCGGATTCAATCAAATCCTACCACGTTGGGTGTTTTTCGTTCGGTTCGCGTCCCTGAGATTTTTGGATTCGGGTTCGATTACACCGCTATTTTCTGACGCGATCTTTGATCACGTCAGTTTGGTATCAGAGCGAGCTTGTGTCAAATTCTAATTCGATACACGATTTGAGTTTCAAAAAAAAATCAAAAAAAAGAATCAAACAAAAAAAAAAATATGCCGCGCCGCTGCCACTTGCAATCGCAAATCTGCTACCGTTTCAGTCGATTTCCACTCGAAAATCTCACCAACAACACCGCCGCCGCGAGCCCATTCCATCCCACCGTGAATCATCTGCCTAATTTCGCCTCCCATCGCCGCCGTTGAGGACTGCCCAGGGCTTGCCGACTCTTGGGCAGTCGACGCCAGCCATTTCCACTGACAAACGCTGGCAAAATCAACGTTTTTCGTCACTGCCGCCCGCACAAAAAAAAAAAAAGGAAGTAACAAAAAAAAGGAGAGGAATTTATTTATTTATCTGTTTATTTATTTTGGGGTTGTGTTAGACCCGCATTTCAACTTCAGTCACGTTGAATGGCCAATCAATATTTAGGCCAGCGTAATGGCCCTAACGAGACTAAGTTCTTATTCGAATCCCTATCTGGTGAATTGAGGAATCTCACCAGAATCGTGGAAGGTATGCAGGATAGGATGACAGATATACAAGACCGGTTAAGGCGTGTAGAAACGTCCCAAGCTGCGACCTTGGGAAAAGACAGTTCACTGTCCAAGCCACCTGGACACAGAGACAGTTTTGTGCCAGGCTTAGCTCGGGTTAGGGACGGACATGGGCATCATGTCAGGCCAGTGAGGTAAGATCGACGAGACTACGAGGAGACAAGAAATAAATATACACCGTTAATGCATTATAATATCAGAAATTATGGAATGAGTGTGGATGAGTATGACGAGACATCCAAGGTATCGGGTTCTCATATTGAAAGTCAAATTTGTGTGTGTCTTAATTGCTTTCAGCATAGGCATAGTATGAGTGAATGTTGAAACGAGGAAGTTGATACTCATATTGGGATTAGTAAAGTTATAGGAGAGAAGAAAGTCCTATTCATAGATATGCCATCTTTGACTAAAGTGAGGATTGCAGAGAAAATGCCACCGGAGGAATTACAACATGAAGATAATGGCAGTGATAGCGCACATCTGAAAATTGAGAAGAAAAATGAATGGAAAGAAGTAACAAAATCTGTAGAAATTGAAAGGGATAGAGTTGAGATGGAAGAAGCCATAGAAATTAAAGTGAAAGTTGAGGACAGCCACAAGAATGAAGAACAAGTAAAGGATTGGGAGATTAGACTTATATAGAGCCACGTGTACATTGATCCATTTGACCATCTAGCAGATGCCTTGTCCAATTGCACTACACCAAAGTTGAAGATATTTTTATCTGCAGAGGCTACATATGCATATCCGAACAAGTAATCAGTGTTTTTTCTTCTCTTATATGGTTTGTTGTTGATATTTCTGTGTTGGGTTCATGGAAAGATGAAGCTGAAGTTTCAGCAAGACGACGAGGAGTTAATAAACTGCCAGAAATTCGTGTTTGACCTAGAAGCACATAAATTCGAATTGAGGATAATTCACCTTTAAGAGGAGGGGTATGACGCGATCTCAGGACCCGACGAAATTTGTTTTTAGTATTTAGCAGCATCTACTATGTCTATAAATATATGTGCGCTTTTTAATTAGTAATTAATAAGTGAATATATTATAAGTTTCTAGGTTGCCTCAAGTTTTAGAAGTACATAATTACCATTCTTTACTATTTTTCTATAAATAAATTTATTATTCTCTTGATTATAGTGGAAAATTGAGCAGCGAGTTCACCCATATTTTCCTATTGCTCAAATTTAGAAGGTGGCATGATCAATCAATGAATAATTACGCCTTCAAAAAGGTAGATTAGCTATGACTCAGGGCTGTGGTGAACAGTCAAGTGCAAGAGAAGGGCAAGTAAATCAAAATTATCTTGTCATACATATGTTGTGTCCAGTGGACTTGATTTCCAACTAATAAACTCAAGAAGACCTATCACAAAAGGTTTGCAATCTGTGTGCATAATTGTCCGGAAATTAGAAACACTAAGTTAATTAAATTGTTATTCGTAAAAATATGTGGCGAACGGCTCAAGCAAATTCAAGTATCAATAGTTTAATCTCTCTGTCTTCCTCTTTATACTAAAACTAATGTGCGAAGGGTCCACATGTATGGAGCTACATGACAATTTTTTAGTGTATTGGTGATTTCTTGTTCATTCAATTTTTTCCAATCAGCGTTGATTTCATCATTATTATTGAATGATGGCATAGATCACTTTCTAGTGCAAAAATCGTCATCCCTTTGGTCATCAATCTAATTTTTAAACGGAGGAAAATTTAGAGGAGTTCTCGTAATCAGTGTCGTTAGAATTTTTTTATGTCCTAAACTTGTCAAGTTGTGAAAGGAGTTGGGAAAATTTGCAGACAATAATTGTGGCCACAATGGCATTTGAATCCTAATCAAATGTCAGTAGGATTATACTAAGTTAAATTCCCCTGTCAGGGTGGAGTGATTGGTTGGGTGCTCGATGAGCAAACGTTGCTTATATATGAATATTAATTAAATCTGTTATTTTTTAGCACAATAATGGAATGTCAACTGGAATACAGTTTACTCGGTAATCATGATTAGTGGTAATGATGATCCCTTTACAACTTAATCTTTTTGGTAGATTAGTATTTTGAAGCGAACCTGTACCATGCAGAAAAAGTGGTTGCGTTTTATGTATCCATGCTCTTCTATAAAACGTTGGACCCTTAAAATTGAGATTTCATTGGTAAAAAGTGAATTTCTTAAAGTAGCCTTATATTTATGTTCTAAATTAATCTTTCAAAGGTTAAATCATTAAGAGTAATTATCTGCCTTTCCTTATCTAAAAATACGTTTTCCAACTCTATCCCTATCTCAAAACTACCGATAACCCCATACCATTTAATTTTCCTGCATTTCTTAATTTCTCTTTCTTCTGCAAATAATTTCGTCTTTATGCTCAATTAAAAAGTCCAGCCAAACCTTAAGTGATTAAATTTTCATTGTTAAGATTACCTGATATACGTTCTCAAATTTTATGTTTTTCAATATATGTTCTCAAATCAATTATATGCAAAAAATTTCTTGTGCACATTCAATGGTTAAGATATATATGTTCTCAAATTTTTTTTTGGACATGGTGAGTGTGCCTCTACAACTAGTTTACTTAATTTTTACACCCCTTTTGGGTAAAGAAAATGCTGAAAAAAATTTAGTTATCTAGAAAATATTTGACAAGCTGTGAGAATTGAATGGAACGAGCAATTTCTTTAACTAACTTTAATATAGCTAAAATTGCTTTCGAATTCCCTTCTAGTTCGTGAGGTCTACTCTATTGATAATTTAATTAATTAATTAATAATGATAAAGAAGCAGCTCACGGTTGACTTTCTGTTATTGAACAGGAATTTCTTCAAGAACTGATCGTTAAGGAATTCAAAACAATTTTTATTAATTTTTGATATTGTTTAGGAAGTCAAACTTGTTGCATAATTTAAAATTAGCATATATACGTATAAATGGATTCGATCAATTTTGAAAAATGTGAAACAAATTATATCTTTATATCACACAAACACACACATCTACGTACAACTTTCCTCAAAATTACAGCAGGATTTGTTTAAATAATACACTTAAAAGTTAACAGTTAAACTCAAATTTACTTACACAAACAAAATCGAATAAAAATTAATTTGCGATTCATTTCCTGTAGAGATTAATGTTTTGATCCCCTTTAGCAATTGAATATCGTACGTCACTAATTTGCTCACCTAATTTCATACTATCGGCCAAGGTAGACAAAAAATCTAGTCTCAACTCGAAAAATTATTTTTTAATTCCATACAATGTTTGACTTCAGAAGAGTGGCCGCAGAAATCTTATCAATTTGCCCAACGGACGTAGCAAAACCGCCTAGTGGATTTTGACACGTACATGTATCTTCCCCTTCTCTTCTTATGACTTTTACAAAATGAAAAAAAAATCTAATATTCTAATTTGATTAAAATTGGTCGAAATTTAACTTCAATTCATTTGAGGTTATGCTGTATGAGTATGATTACCATTTTAGAAGCTAATACCCCATTTTATTGTCTGACTTAACCCCCATTTTGACTTAATTGAGAGCTAGCATTAATGGCACGCTCATTGTGTGCCTATTAATCATCTTAATTAGAAATATGATATTTTATCACAAATAAAATTCTACTTTGATTGTATAAATATATTGAAATTATCACATATACATTTTCTTTTATTATTTATTATTTAGTAAAAATTATTTATTCTATACATGTACATAATTTTATATTTAATGACAAAAGTTAAATTAATCACATTTTTAAATATTAGTAATCAAAATTAATTATTAAAATTAAAATCATGGTAATAAGACTAAAATCTATTAAAATTTAAAAAAATAGAAATAAAGATAAGTTATCAAAAAAAATTATATTAGATATTTTTTTTATAATATGAGAAAGAGAAAAAAGTTGAGGAGATAACAAAATAATAAGTAAAAAATGAAATAAGAAAATATGAAAAATTGAAAGCAAAATAAATTTTAAAAATGAACATTTTTTGAATTAACTTTAGGGTAAAAGTGGTTATTTTCCTAAAATTTGGGGAATCTAACCAATGTCTGCATGAACGGCAGCTGTCTAAAACAAACTGGAAACCTTATTGCATACGTCACTTTTTTCCTACCCAACATGCAGAAACTTTTTTGTATCCATCTCAGACATGAAAGATTTAACGTCATCAAAAAATTGCATTAATTATCTTTTATTTTACTTCCAATTAAAATCTATATTTTTAAATACAGATTACCAAACCAAACAATTATTTTTAATTTATATCTATTATTTAGTATTACACTACTTTTAAATTCTATTACAGTATTTTAAAATTTTTTGTGCTGCTTTTCTTCTAACCATTATTTGCATCCATAGAAATCCCGATTTGTTCAGGGTGGAAGGAAAGAGAGACAACCACAGCTTTGGTAAAAGAATGGATAAAAAAGTAATTTTCAACATATATGATATTATATGATTAAGGCCAGATCCATGGAAATTTGAGTTAATTGTTACTGATTTTGTGGATTAGGTTTCTTTCAATAAAGCAAAAGGAACAAGTTGCCGACTGGCTTATACAACATATCACCAACTACTCTAAAAATATATTTTATGTTTATGTATAGATTTTTGGAGTAGATAACTTGACAAAAAAATAAAAATAGTAAAAAAATAGAAAAAAGATCCAGATAAAGTATATTATTTAATGCTAAATACATGTAGAAAAATTAATTTTGGAGCGTGAAATTTTGCAATAGACAGCTTCTCACTAACTAATTAAATATACACAAAAGGCCAGACCTAGAGACCATCTCATATTGCAGAAATAAAAATAGAAAATCAAAATTGAAAACTGCTCAGACTGCAATTACCGAAATATTGTCTATGCTCTAAGTTCTGCAGAATTTAAAAAAAAAAAGGGGGAAAAACCTAATTAAAGATTTGTAGATCACTCCCGTCAGCACAAAACTGTGATTACTGCATTTTCAGGTTTCGCTGTCAGAAATATCTATCACTGTAGGACGCACCGTATTCAGGCCCAAGGTCAAATCCAGGCCTATCGCTCCCGGCTGACGGTTCGCTCCGACTCCACAAACCGGCTGCTCGTCCCGGTTCAACAAAGCCGGTTCCACCGTTTCAACCGAGAAGGAGTCGTGGCTGGGAGCCCTCTTCATCTGTTCCTCGCCGAAATTCTTGTAATCTTCGCCGCAGTTCCACCCCGTAATCGTAAACTTCGTCTCTGAATGATCACTCATTAACTCGGACACCATGGAGTTGACTTGGCTCTTGTTGCCGTGCGTGGCGGAGCGCTTGAAGCCGTTCCGGGACCTGATGTGGTGGAGGGAGGACGCGGGGGAGTCCTTGGAGAGGTGGCGAATGTCGCAGCGCCCAAAAGGCGTGACGGGGCACTGTCCCTGAGCCGCCGTGGCGGAATCGGCTGGCATCATGAGCGGAGCCCCTTGCAGCACGGCGTCCACCGCGGCCTGGCAGCGCGACCAATTCCCCGAAGACATCAGCCCGACGGACCCGTACACGGGGTTGACGATCCTTCCACAGGCTTCGTAGAGCAACGACCTAAAAACTTCTGTTCAATAAATCGACAGACATCACCATCAGTAATTTACTCGAGATTCACACGTGCATGTCAATTTTACCGGACAAGAAAAACTTCGACACAAAGACGGAGGCACACATACCAGGTTGGAGATGCGAGGGGGCGGCATTGATGAGGTTGATGAGTCCAGCTCGGCCGTAGAATTTGGCCAGGAAGAGGGTGGCGTTGGCCTGGGCTTCAGGGGAATTTATCCACCGAAGGCAAGGCCTGAGGGTGCAGTCTTCCGTGCAGCCTTTGCGGAGGACTCTGCAACCGTTGCAGCTCATTCTCATCACACTTATCTAAAGACAGATAATAAAGATGGAGGGAGAGAGAGAGAGAGAGAGAGAGCGGGGAATAGAGAAAGTAAATGAGATAAGGGATGCGGAAGAGGGGAACGGAAGGGTATTTATTTGCAAGGAGAGGGAAGGCACACAGTGAAATTAGAGGTGATGTCATGTGGGGGCGACCCAGCAAAGCGGTTTCTGTGTATTTCTGCAAAACCCAAGTTGCTGCGTCATTATTGCAAAAAAATTGCTGTTGATGTGCTTTGTGTGTAGGGTGGGGGCTTTGGCATATCTGCTTCTCTATGGCTCCCAGCTCCACATGTCCCATAAATTTTCTGTACTCACCACATTTTTATTCTTTTAAATAAGAATGAATGCCTTTTTCTTATTTTAAATATTGTGTTCGTTAAATTAATTTTCTTGGCACTTATATACGCTGGATTAATCATGCAAATCCTTCACCACTCTGTTTTGTGCTTGCCTCAGCAGTCCATCATTGTCATTTGGACAGGTGTTGGAATTAAACCAATGGTTGTTTAAATGTTGAAATTAAATTTTCACCAAGAGTTCATCAAATTAAGATCTGTAGTGGAATTTCTTTGGTTTTCGAACTAGTCTTGTTCATTTTGAATAATTGGATTGAATAAATTATTTTATCAAATTTAATCATATATTTTTTATAATGAATAAAGATCGTTGATTAATGTCAAAATTGATATAAAATAATTAGAGTGAAGGATAATTCAAATGTGATTAAGTAATCATGTAAAATAATTCCAATTTACTTTAACCCCATCATGTAAAATCAACATTTTCTAATTGGGTTAATTAATTTGGTCTTAATTCCAGTTCAGGCCTAAAAGGACCTCAGGTGGTTTATTTTTGTCTATGAGAGTATGGTTGCCTTTTGTTAATTTATGATAAATAACAGCTTTTGATTTTATATACACATATTTTATAAGTAAGATTTTGAGTTTTTTTTTCCATCCAATCATTGTCTCCGTACCAAATCCATAATTTCTAAGACTATTTTTATTTTTATTTTTCACCCTAAAAACTCACACATTTTAATTATTATATTTTTTAAATTTTATTTATTTATAAATTTTATTTTTACATTTTTTTTAAAAACAACATTCGAAAACACATACCAAAAAATAGCTCTTAAAATTATTGGCTCTTATCAACTTCTAACCCAAACGCACACACCTTTCACGGGGACAATGAAGTAAAGGAGTATAAATTAATTCCCGAATCTAGAAAATACACAACAAAAAGGTGAAACGTTAAGAGAGGAGCGACACAAATCATGCAACAGATTTATTATACATTCCAAGTCCAAAACGCCAGGCACGTGAATCAGGGTCGCAATCCCCGTGAGGAAACGCCACATCACTGCCACCTGGCTTCCCGGTTTCCGGGAATCTTTCCCCCTATGGTATCTACTTTTAATTTCCCACTCTTCTCCCTGCAATCCAGATAAACAGGAAAAGCTGGTTCGAGGGTTTTTTCTTTCCTGTTTTTGCATGGCACTGTGGGCGCCCTTCGGTTTGGGACCCCGGTTTTTACCGCCCAACTGTTCCCGAGAATCTCCATGTTCTTGTTCTTTATTCACATTACTGGTAATAATTATATTCATGAGGCAATAAATAATAGAGAAAACAATATTCAGTGATGATTTCATCTGTAATTTAGTATTGATTTTTGCATGTTGAAGAGCAAGTGTGCTGAATACATTGCATTCAGTCTGGGATCGCTGTTGTTGGAAAATAGGCACACACTGTGGCATGGGAGTTTGCTCAAGTATTCAATTCAATTCAAAATTCTCTAGTTTTTGACCAGAACTAGGAGGGGCGAGTTGATTAGGAATGATATGGCTATGTTTGCTTTCATTTTAAACATTATTTATCTTCACTTAAAACATCTTACTATAAAAATTTTGTTCAATTCAAATTCTTGTTTGCTCATCTCTTATAACTAACTAATAATTTTTCAATTATTATATCTATTCACAATTAAATCAACATATTTTCTTATAATTTTTCTACTTATATTTATTTTTTTACTGCCTTATAATATATATATTATCACATCATTCAATCATTACTACATATTAAATATATAAAAAATAATTTTTCTGCTTATTCAAATCTTACAAACTAAATATAATTTTTATCTCTAATCAAAGTACACAAAATTTTCTCCCCAGTCCTAATTTGGAAACAAACATAGCCTACACTTTCTTGCCTAGATTAAATGGTCATGGATACACCGATGTGAGATGTTTTTCTGCCTGTAGACATTTACAAGAATTCTGTTTACATTCCATTTATTTTGTTTATCTATTTAACACGTGTGTTGTGGCTCTGATGGAACGCTACAACGCTTAGGGCACGTACATTTTAACTCAAAACAAAATATTATTTTTTTTTCACACACGAAAATTCTCTCTTGATTATGTGTTAAAATATATTACATTTGTATCTTTTAGTTTATTTTGTCATTTAGCAAAAAAATATTTATTTTATGTTTGTACATAGTGACGTGATTAGAGGGACAATGAAAGAATGAAAATTAATTGAAGTCAAATTGAATTCCAAGAACGTGAATCGTGCATCAAAATACTTAACCTAATATAATGAAACTAAAATAAACCCAAACTTGGATAATTGACGTGATAGAGCGACCACAATTATACGTCAAGATCGATTGATACGTTATGGCTCACACAAGGATTATCCCTATTAAATTGATTTGCATGCTCTCAAATCTAAAGAAAGTTGAGTAATCTCATTACTCTCAAATTCAATATCAAAGATCTCTCTGTCGTTTTAACTGAATAAAATACTATTTATACTAAACTTTATTAAACCCTAATCTAACAAGCTCATATAGCTTAAATTATCAATAAAGTCTAATAATAAGTAAAAATAAAAATAACAATGCAAAATGAAATTCGACAAATCCCTGAATTGCATCATACGCCTCTTTTTGAGAGCGAATTGTTTTCAATTCGAACTTGTGTCACCTTGAATCAAACATGAATTTTAAAAGCTTTTTAGCTCTTCATCATCTTACTTAAAGTTCAGCTTCATCTTTCTATAAGTCCAACACAAAAATATTATTAGGGAAACCATATAAAGAAAATGAAAAAATACCAAAGACTTATTCAAATATGCATATGTAGTCTCTGTAGATAAAAAAATCTCCAACTCCTGTATAACACAAATAGGTGAATAAGTTTCCAAATAGCCAAACGGATCAACATATACATGATTTTGTAGGAGCTCAATTTCTCATTCTTTTACTTGTTTTTCGTTTTTGTACTTGCCATCAACCTCCACTCCATTTTTTAAGAATTCTCCCTTCTTAACTTTATCCTCTTTAATTCTTACTGCAGCTTCTGTTATTTTTTATTGTTTATTTTTCCCCTCCTTAATTTCCAAATGCATACTAATTCACTTCAATTAAAGATAACATCTTTACTGGTGGACTTTTCGTATCTCCCATAACTTTGCTAATATCAATATGGGCACTAACTTTCTCGTTTTGATATTCACTCACATTATGTTTACACTGAAAGCAATTAAAATATAATCAAGATTGACTTTCAATATAAGAATCCAATACCTTGGATGTCTCATCGTATTTATTCTCATTCAATCCATAATCCGTATCATAATAGTGCTTTGAAGATGTATGTTTATTTCTCGTTCTCTCGTGTCCCAAGGCATGATTGCCCCTAACAAGACAATTCTGCATTTTATCAACAACTTTGGATAACTTCTAGATTTCGTCTAACGTTAGCTTCTTATAATATACGTGATCAATCGACATCCTAGCCCAGAAAGGATGAAAACTTTGATTCAATTGAACCTTCAGTCCAAATAAATGGCCTGTACCAGCCTAATTCAATTTTTTTTTTTTTATTAGCCTAACTAGGAAGACCCCAATTGGGCAAGCCCCAAATGAATTTGCAGTCCAACAAGCTTTGGCCCAAATGCGACTGACAAATTTTATTTTATTTTTAGACGAACTCATTAGAGTTTTCTACAGGTGGTAGTGGGGGTAGGAATTTTTAAGCATGACAGTTGGGGGGGTTGCACAACTTCAGGCGGGTGGTGTGGGGTGAATTTATGGTCGATCGACGAACTAGTGCGACTATGATAGGTGGCCTTTAGTCAGATTTTCCCCCAAAATTCCACTGTTCTTGGCTTGAGTTGACGATTGCGCTATGGCGGTGGGGGATAGCGGCTTCATTCTCGACGGAACTAACCCAGAACGATGCTGAATGACAGTAGATTCATTCAACTAGACAGCGGTGCCAGCGGCAGTCCAGGCTTGCCAACGTCGTTTTTTTTTTCTTTCTTTTTTTTTCAAATTCTGCTTTTTTATTTTAATTTTTCCTCAATTCGGATCGAATATCAAATTAGAATTTGATACAATTAGCTCTGATACTAACTGACGTGATCAAAGGGGGTAGCGGAAGAATGAAAATTAATTGAACTTGACGTGATCAGAATCACAACGGAAGCAACAAGATAGCAAACGATGTAATCGAACTTGAATCTGATAATCCCAAAGATACAAACCGAGCGATGAACACTGACCTAGCGTGATAGAATTGGATAGAACTCAATGTAGACGGCCACAATCAACATATTGAATACTAATTGATATGTTACAAATCACACAGACCACTTCGAAATGAATCGATTTGGGGATTGGAATCCGCGAGAAATTGAATACATAATTTCAAGGAATTTGGAAAGAAATCTGAATTGATTAAAACTCTCTATTTGTTTTCAACTGAATAACTACTATTTATACTAACTACTATCAGATTTTAACCTAAAAAGCCCATGTGGCCCAACTTATTAATAAAGCCCATTAATTGTTAAAAATAAAAATAATAAATGTTAAAATAAAATTCAACAGATCCTTAGATTGCGTCAGATCCCAAATTGAATTCAAAAAACGTGAATCGTGCATCAAAATGCCAAACCCAACGTAATGAAAACAAAATCAACCCAAAGTTGGATAATCGGCATGATAGGATGATCACAATTGATAAGCCGAGATTTATTGATACGTCACGACTCAAACAAAGATCACTCCTGTTTCATCGATTTGAATATTCTCAAATCCAAAGAAATTGAATAATTTTATAACTCTCAAATTTAATATCAAAGATCTCTCTATCATTTAAATTGAAAAAAATATTATTTATTTTAAATTCTATTAGACTCTAATATAACCAGTCCATATGACCCATATTATTAATAAACCTCAATAATAAATAAAAATAAAAATAACAATGCTAAATGAAATTCAATGGATCTATGGATCACGTCACAAAGTTTTTGATAACGATAATAAAATATATATTATTTATTTTTAAAAAATTAATAATAAAAGTAAATTATAGCAATTAAAATTATGATAATAAATCTATTGTAATTTTAATAATAAAAAATAAGTTATCAAAAAAAACTTTGTTAAACAATTTGAATAAAATGAAAGACAGACAAATAAAAAAATAATAATTAAAAATACAAATAAAACTAAACACATATAAAAGAAGAAATTAAATAAAGATAAAAAAAGAAAGGAAATCATTTTAATAAATTACATTTGAGAATCAAAAGCAGTTGCCATCTACTTCTCACCCTTTCCGCCCATTGATACAGGTGTATAGACATAGATAAAAGAGTGTCCACTTGCTCTTTGGGCTAGGCCACAGAATAGAGTTTCTCTCCATTCGTACCTAATTTATATAATCTCTCGAATCTTTCAGATTTTGGTCCCATTAACTTTTGGACAGAGCCCATGACCATAACAGCACTAGTCCAGTTACAAATTTGTGCATTAGACCCATTATAGATGAACCCAAAAGCTGATTTTATGTTTGTCAAGTTTCTCTTTAAAGATAAAATTTGGACACAGGCTATGTTTGGAGCCCATTTTCAACGACAAGTCCAAGGTTTAGGGTGTGTGTATGCGTGTGTGAGCCACAAAAAATGGGAAAAGTACATACAGCACTTGGACTCATGTAATTTGGTGAAACTGAAAATAATTAAAAATGACAATAGAGTGTACGGAGGTGGGTGAAAACCAGCGGCAATGAGTTCAGCAGGTTGGGGGGATCTGCAGGGAAAGGGGAGGGGGGGAGAAGTCAAATTTGATTCCATTCCAAAACACTGCCAAAGAAAGGCATCCCAGGACACTAAATAAACTTCCTCAGCCTTTTCAACTCACATCCGCCGCACAGTGCGTCGCTCTTTCTGATCTCCAACCCCGTCTCTGTCATCCTCTTCTTTCTTCCCCACGCAGCTCTCTTTTCCTTTCTCTTTTAGGGTTTCAAATGCCTACTGTTTCTACATACATACATACATATATTTGTAGATATAGCAAAAAATATAGATTGCTCGATTCCATATAGTTTATGTGATATATAATTTTTTTATCTGTCAGTGATTTTACTAGTCTGCTTGATCAACTAAATTGGCTTTTTAAAATACCATTAGTTACTTTTATTTATATTCACACTTTTTATTAAATTATTTTTCCAATAAAGCTAAGAAATTATTAATGAATTCTTAACGAATTGTTGAGTGTAAGTTTTAAAATATTTGTATTTGTTATATTTTTTTGTCATTATTAGTTGAAGTAGTTATTTTCACAGCTTCCGTGATTCTGAGGATGACAAAATAAATTTTTTTACTATTTAGTACATCATTTTAAACATTTTTTGAAGCAGCAAAACGTCAAGCTAATATATATGTATGTATGTATGTATTTGATTTTCAATGAAATTAACAAAAAAATATGAAGCAATATAATTATAAAGGTTATGTTTGTTTCCTAATTAGGATGTGAAGGTAAACTTGCGGAAATGAAAATTATATTTAATTTATAAAATTAAAATGGGTAAAAAAATTACTTTTATATGTATTTAACATTTATAATGATTGAATAATACGATAATATATAAATTTATAAATAAAAATAAATAAATGTGATAAGAAAATTTTAAAAATAGATATTAAGTTTAATTGTTAATAGATATAATATTTAAAAATTATTAATTTGTTATAAAATAAGAGAGAGAGAATTTTGAATTTAAATTTATAAAAAAAATTGTATGTTAATATATTTAATTTATAAAATTTTTAAATGGTCATAAATTATTTTTAAAAGGAAAACAAACACAGCGAAAATATTTGTTAATTCATCTAGAAATATATGGAATATAGTTTAGGGGTTAATATTACGTAAACTATGGTTTAGAGGGAAAACTATATTTTATCCTATATTATATATTGAATTTCTATGCTATAATATATATATATATATATATATATTAAAGGTGTCATGTCATATACTTAAACAGAGAGTTTTGGAGCTTGTCATAATGTCAATGTCCACGTAAGCCTATGGGCTAGAGATATCATTCAGACTGTTTTAGAAATGAATGAATAAATAATGAATAAATGAAATGCAACGTGGACTTCCTTGTCCCCCGTCTCCCTGGACGCCCTAATTGTTTGTGTGAGTTTGCGTGCATAGGTAGACAACAATAAAAAATCAAAAAAATATGGACTACCCCGTGGGCCCAGCAAGTTTACTCGAATGCCCAAATTGCCCTTGATATAATCCTGTTGCTTGTTTTCATGCACAGTCAATGTCTCTCTCAGTCATTTACTATTTTTCTTTCACGCATTGAGGAATGAGGACGAGTCGTTCACTGCAGGAGACCTATTATTTTCTGCATAGCCCAGCTGAAACTCTTGTGTGAAATTGCCACGTCTTATCATATCGACGAATGATCAGTCAGCTCACCCTGGCAGTACTTCAATATCATCATCTCCAAACTAATTAAATCAATAACAGACATGTCTATGCATTTAATGTGGAGGAAATGGAGGATTGTTGTGGGGTTTTGTGGGGAAAAATTAATTAACCAGCATATTGTAGTAAATGTCACGAAAGTGAAAAAGGAACTTACAAAGTGGACAGTGGTTTTAAATCTCGCTGTCTCCATGAAACGTGTAAATACAAAGAAATGGAGATGCAATTACAATTGGGACGAATTTTCATACTTCCCCGGAACACTCTTAGAAGGCTTTTGGACTCTTTTAGAACTCTCTCTCTCCCTCTCAATTCTTCACCATATTTTTAATTTCTAACTCCACTAGACAAATGCACCACCACTTGTATTATTATTTCAGTAAATTTTTTTGATTATATGAAGTAAATTTTATTAGTTTATATTAATTTTCTGTAGTAGTTAATAATTGAGACTGAAAATGTGAGATTGTTTATATCAATCTCTACCAACCTTCTCACCAACTTAATGAATTTATACATGTTTGTTAACCAAATCATTTCACTTCAAGGGCACAGGCTGCTAATAGGCTTTCATGTGAACTTGAATTTATTCGAATTAGTTGCAACAATATTCTTCAAATCATCTGCAGTCCAACAATTTTAAACGCAATATTTCAACTGCAGCCCTCAAATTACTATTAATCTCGTGATAAACACAAAAAGTTGAGGAGTTGGAACCTGCAGCTTCTAATTGGCTTTCTCTTCCAACAAATGTGGAAGTTAATTAATTATTTCCATTTCAGGATCTAATTAAGAAATAACATATAGAGGACCAAATTGATTAAATCGCGCAATACGGCAGAACTCATTACAGTATATTCATATCTTTGATAAATCAATACTTAAGTGGATTGATGAATTTGGCCATTTCCTCATGTTTTTTGGCAATCACTTAGCCAAATTGAACCACGATTTTTGAATCATAATGCTAATATGTTGCATACTGTACCCCAATTATTGCCCCGTCAGTTTGTTCCGCTTCTCCCTAACAATCTTAATGACAATACTAAAACTTCAAATAAATCAACTTAAGGCTTATGTGCCGATTATTGTGTGTCATCACTTGATATCATTGTTGCATTTCCCCGCCCGCAGTTGTTGTCATGGATTATTATTCCAATTCCCCTCCGTTTCCAATGAATGGTCACTGTCTTCTCTCGAAATCATGCACACATCATTGTCTTCTTTTTTTCTTTAGATCTTTTTCATTCAAATTTGAACAAGTCAATGCAGACATTTCAAGAGCCAGTCACTCTGGAGTCTGCCCTAACTAGTTTCTTTCCCCGGCAGCAGTCAAAAAACTGTGGATTCGGCCTTAGGATAACTAAATGACAAGTGCACAGAATCTTACTTTCCCATAGTGGAAAAAATGAGAGGTAACTTTACAACGTTACCAAAAGTGAAAATTTTGCCTTTTTAAAATTTGATGTATTCTTAAATTTTTTTATTATTAAAATAAGAAAAAATAAAATAAAATTTAAAAAATATAATAATTGAGTTTGTATTTTGTTGGGGGAAATTTGCAAAAACAAACATTGCATTTGCTCATGTGCAAATATTATTTTTTCCCGACAATCCGTGAGATTTGCAATCTTCCATGAGTGATGAAACCCAGAAAAATATTTGCCCTAACGATGAAAAAGAATTGACCTTTGCACCACAATGCATCGAAATCCACATTCAATTCGTCTTCTTCTTTTCCATGTGCTACATTATTAATTAATGGGATCTGAAATCTGAGTACATCACAGGAATGTGAAAAAGATGGGAAAATGTTGACCAGGCTGAATTAAAACGATACTTGTTATTGACTGCTAATTGAGGAGAATGTTGAAATTCAGGAACTGGGGTTTTATTTACTCATAAGATGGTTCCATTTCTTGATCCCTGGACCAGAATGGAGACTTTGGAAGGACCAAAATACCCACGGTTTACCCCTTGGACACATAGCTATTAGCTGGATTATAACATAACATAGTACTACGACAATAAATACGAGAAAAAACGTGGGTATTTTGGACAACGGAAAAAAAACAAAAAAACAATACATGGCATTACACGAAGAAACTAGATTAACAGATGATTAACACACGCCACTAATTGTGGAGAGGATCTGGGCAGCTGGGTATTCTCCTCTTGAAATCATGAATTGCGTCGTCTGTGGTGCTGTTGAGATCGGCGAGTCTGCTCTTGAAATACTCTCTGAATATTTCCGTTTGGCTCTTGCCTGGACGAGCAGCTTCCATCGGCGGCGGCTTCCCTTCTTCCTCCGCTGCCAGTGAACGTTGCGACAATATTCTGATTGCTGCAGCCCTGCTTGGGATAGAAATCACCCACAGGGAGATGATCAGAAGCACCGCCAGAGAAGATGAGTGGATCGATGGTACTCTTCTCGCGCCAGAAAACGACATCGCCGCCGGTAAACCCACATACAGGGTTTTCAGAGAATCTAGACTAGGTTGCCTCTCTCTTATGCGTAGTTATGCTTTCCGATCATATATATACTTTGCGCTTTTGAGTTCGAAATCTTCCCCACGGGAACACAAATGTTCGCTCTGTCTGTCACACGTACGCAGAGGGAGAGAGAGAGAGAGAGATGGCACTCACTCGAGCTCAAGTATTCGAGTGCGATGAACTGACGTTTTCGCGTCTTTGAATAGACAGGGAACGGGTTGTGGGGTGCGGTAAGGTGGGTGCATGCAGCAGAGGGACCCCTTGATGGGAATAGATATCAAAACTTACAGAAGCTGTGCTTGTCGTTGGAAATGGGGAATTGGAGATTGGTGACTGACGGGATGGAGGACTTTAAGGGCTATCATATGTCTATGATTATATAAACGAATTAATAATGTATTAAAATTAAATTTTATAATATTCCTGAAAATAAGGTACAAAGAAAAAAATTTAAAAAACAGATAGAATGAATAAATTAAATTTTAGAGATTAGACTGATAAAAAAATATATAGTAAGTTAAAGTTAAAAGGAAGAGAATTAAAAAAATGAAAATTGAGGAAAAGAAATAAAGAAGAAATTTGTCAAGAAGTAAGGGCATAAAAGTAATATACGCTTATATATATATATATATATATATTATTTTTTAATGGGTAGAAAAATTTTGTGTATGTTGTGTGCATTTCCTTGTCAAATAATAATCTATATTGTATTATTATTTTAATAAAAAAATTTAATTGTACATAGTAATTTACACAATTACCTTCATGTTACATACTTTTATTTTTTTTTTCATTCTTATTTTCATACAATTTATAATTTATATTTGCATGTTCTTTCAAACTTTATCAATTTTTATTTTAAATATTTTGTATAATATAAACTTATATAATTTTTTATTTTAGTGTTCATTTTTTCTTTTTTCTTTTAACTTTTTTATTAATGTAGTCTTTAAAATTTTCTATTTTTTGTTTTAAAGTCTCTTGATATTTCTTTATTTATTATTTTAAATATTTTAATATTAAATAATTTTATTTTTATTAATTAAAATATTATAATTTATAAATAAATTCATATATACATATGGTGTGCAAGCTTTACTAATATTAATTATTGTAGCAACAAGGAGGGCGGAACCTAGCTTATGTTTGTTTTCAAATTTTAGTATATATTTTTAAATATTTTATTTCAAAAATTATATAAAAATAAATAAATAAATAAATAAAATTTAAAAAATATAATAATTAAGTTTATATTTTTGAATCGCAAAGTTTGAAATATAAACATACAATCAGGGTTTCACTAGATTTTCTGTAACGATTTCTCCCCCTATTATTAGGTGGACAGAGTCAATAACTATATAATAATTTCCCGAAAAAATGAGTTCGAATTATTACAAGCAAAGGCCGTCGCCCGTCGGTGCTCTTACAGGTTATAACATCTACATGTTACATGCCATTATAACACCAATTGTTTAATTACGGTTACTCTAGTGATTATCGAAAAATAATTCAATCAGGACCCTTTTTGGCTTTCGTGCACAGGTTCTATGCAAATGTCATACAATTTTGTTTTGCTTAATTATTACACTGGTTTGCTCTAACACTCGTTCCAATTATGGTCATACAAACATTGGATTGGGCAAGTCTTTAGACATATATTGTGATTAAGTTAATTTTCTTATAATTTACTAATTCGGTCAATTAAGGACTAATTTTGGTTTTTCAAATCAAGATTTGCAAAAAACATGAGAGGTGGTGGATGCAGACCGGGAATCTCGCTAAGGTGTTAGGAAAGAAATAACTTGTTTAACATCTACGTATGATAAATAAAATTTTGTACTTACTTAAGCGTGTACGAAATTTATATCTTGATATTTTTTTTCGAGAATTGTACCAACTTGTTTTGCAAATCTGATGCTTCAATAGTGAAACTTGTGACCAGCTTTGAAATACCAATCGTCTCTGGTTTTAATCTTGTTTAATATCAAACCATAGATAAATATAGGCGGCAAGCTTTTATATGTTGGTGTTCTATAAATAGTGAGAGATGCATATGAATTAGCTTTAGAATCGATCCTCAAAAGTTCACGAGAGGTTGAATATTTTATTTTATTTTTACAAATTATATGAGAAGCCGAGGGACTGCCAGATGTTACAGACATGATCATTAATTACAAAATTTATTACGACCGTGATGCTACTGGGAAAATTTAATGTCATGACGAACAATAATGATAATGTTTCTCCGAAATACTCATGGCGCCGAAACACGGGTGGTTGGATATTTATTATTTTTTACCATGCATTCAAACAATGTAGCTACCCATAAAAATAGGGAGAAAAACAATATTCATCACTTTCAAGACAGCAATTACATCCCCACTCCATAACTTCTCCTGAGAGTAGAACAGCTGGTACATTCATCCAAATTTTCTTGATAAACGAAAATATTTCTATTTTTAAAAAAAAAGGGGAAATGCACGACTTGAATAATCATGATTTGGATGTTCAAATTCACGTGGGTAGTAAAAAAATCAATTTTCTCCGTCAAGAGTTTGAAATATCAACTGCAATGGTGGGGGCCTGAGATTTTGTTCCCAGAAGGGCTTCAACTTTCTTGTTTATTTATTTAGTAAAGAAAGGGTCTTTTCTGTTCTGTACCTGAAAAAGTTTTGAAGAAAAACGAAAGAAAGAAAGAAAGGGTTCGTATTTTCTGCCTCAGCTTTGAAAGGAAGAGACTTGTCAGATCTTACTGGACAGTGGACACATTAGATAAAGCAGTGAGTCCTTTCAAGTTTGTGCCTTGGATTTGTTCCTCTCTTGGTGCCTTTCACAGTTGCTTTTGCCATTTTCTTACAGCACATTAAACCCCAAGAATCTCTTTTGCCAAGTCTATTTTACACTTGCTTTTGGCCACATTCCCTCTTTCGCCATCTTCTTCCTGCCCTCTTCCAATCCTCACCCAACCTATCTCCATCGTAAATTTATGACTCCGCAACAAACTATTTGATTTGGTGAAGAGACAGTTCTGCTCCATAATTTTCTGAACTCAGAATCCCTCTTGGACAAAACATATGCAGAAATAGGGTAGGAAAAGGAAAATTTGAGTATACACGAGAAAAATCAGTTCCGAAGGACTACTGTGTCCTTTGCTTTAATCAAAGTGTAGTTAGTGTTTCTGGCGTTAAAACTAACTACTAATTAAATTTGTTGAGCTTTAACAAGAATGCCATCGGCACAACACCTTCAACAAGAATCATTCATAGGCCTTGCTCGCTAGCTCTGATTGTATCTGCTAGAGCGAAATATCATTTATAGGCAACACCTTTGACAAAATTATCCACAAGCCTTAAGGGCAAGGCCCCATGGGCAATATTTAACCGGCAGATGAGAGAGTATATTTGTGCATCTAACATTGTATTTCTAGCAAAGCTTTAAGAAAATACATATATCATATAGGTCACTCTCACTTACATAAAGCTCGTTCTTCCTACCTTCTTTCAACATGGGCATTTTGAATTAGCATGATGTGATGCAGAGTTTCATAGACCACAAGGAAATGCAATATGAGCTGTGTAGGCCACAGCGCTTAGCTGTTTCAACCGTGACAGGAAAAAGATTGTGGCTCTGGTACAGATTACATAACGTGAGAAACTTGGCTGAGTTAATTCTCATAACATATATTTAAAGCATCCTTATCAAGGACAAAGACATCTTATATCATATTCCAAATGAAGTTAGCCCTACACTTCATATAACCACGATGGTAATTGCAAACAAGCATTTTGAATCACCTGTAGCAATATATTGAACAGGCTCGGGACTTGATCCGACTCTTGCTGCAACACATTGATAAGCCGACTAAATACTGTTTTAAGATCATTACATTTCATCACCAGATACAGCGTGCCTAGATAACTATGGCACAGAACGGGATTAAACCAAGCCAGGTGGAAAATTTCACTTATCTCACAGGCTGGTTGCCAATATCTACACGCGCCCTGTTTTGCCAACTGTTGAACTAGCGGGACTGGTTTTCTGAGCTGCCTGAGGGGTAGCTTTGGTGAAGTGCATGTAGTAGTACACGTTGAGGATCATCGTGGCGACCACAAAGACTGTTCCAGCTAGAGTTCGGCGGCAACCAAAGAACAGAATGCAGCTAGATAGGGTGCATGTGAGTAGATAAGTATACCTTTAAGGTCATGAATCCTGCAGAAAGATCGACCTGCACAGAAGACAACACATTTTTGACGCGATCCCAAGGATCCGTCGAATTTCATTTTAATATTTATTAATTTTAGTTTTATTAGTTAATGGGCTTAATTAATAAATTGGGCCGTGTGGGCTTTTTAGATTAAAGTCTGATAGTTTTAATATAAATAGTAGTTTGTTATTCAATTGAGGATAGACAATACTCAGAGTGTTTTCAATTAATTCCGGTTTCCTTTCAATTCCCTGAAATTGATTCTTTCAATTTCTCGTGAGTTTCTATCCCAAATCGAGTCATTCCGAATTGGTTCGAGTGATTCGTAACGTATCAATCAGCAATCGGTGTGCTGATTGTGGCCGTTCTTATCGGGTTCAATCCAATCCTACCACGTTGGGTCGGCGTTCTTCGCCCGGTTCGCGTCCCTGGGGTTATCGGATTCGGGTCCGGTTACACCGCCCTATCCGACGCGATCGTTGATCACGTCAATTTGGTATCAGAGCCATCTTGTGTCGAATTCTAATTCGATACACGATCCAGAGTATTAAAAAAAAATAAAAAAAAAAAAGAGGAAAGTCACCGTAGCCACCGCTGAAAAAAAAAAAATCAAAAGAAAAGGGGAAAAAGTCGCCGCCGCGCCGCTGCCGCCGCGAATCTGCCGCCGCTCAACATATTCACGGCGGCAATCAACCGCCGCCGCAGGCGCCACCGAAGAAATTAAAAAAAAAAAACAAAGAATCTGCGCCGCCGCTGCCGCCGCCGCACCAACCGCAACACAACCGATTCTGCCGCCGTCTCGAACGATTCACGGCCGACATCGGTCCTAAAATCACCGCCGCCGCAAGCCACCCCTCCCTAGGCCGAATCGCCGCCGGAAGAGGCGTTATATCGCCGCCGCGACGCCGCGAAAACCGCTCGGGTTTTCCGCCGCCAGCTGGCGATTCCGCCCGACACTGCTGCCTGACGCCGCCGCTGGAGCCGCCCAGGCCTTGCCGACGATTGGGCCGCTCGAAATCGGCCGTAGCCGCGAGAAACGCCGGCGAAAAGTTTTCACCAGCCGCGTCGCCGCCGCCGCCCGCGAGCGAAGAAGAAAGGAAAAAAAAAAAAAATTGGATCGGGCTGGGAATTGACTGAGCCGGCATAAGTATTGGGCCCAAGTCCGTTTGGGCCAGGAAAGAAAATTTTTTGTAACTGGGCCAAAAAAAAAAAAAGAAAAAAAGAATTCTGTTGAGAAAAGGCAAGAGTTGGGCCGAGGACCTATTTGGGCCGGAGGAAGTTGGGCCAGAATTGTATTGGGCAAAGTACCAGATTGGGCCAAGAAGAGATTGGGCTGAACCAGAAGCTGCTACTGGGCTGGACCGTTCGCTGACGTGGCCCGCATTTCAACTTTAATCACGTTGGATGGCCAGTCAATATTCAGACCAAGGCTGACAGATGTGCAAGACCGATTAGGGCACGTAGAAGCGTCCCAAGCTGCAACCCTAGAAAGAGATAGTTTACTGTCCAGACCGACTGGACGCAGAGGCAGTCCCGTGCCAGGCCGAGCTCAGGTTAGGGACGGACATGGGCATCATGTCAGGCCAGTAAGACAAGATCGACGAGGCTACGAAGAGACAAGAAATAAATATACACTATCCAGACATTATAATGTCAGAGATTATGGATCGAATGTGGATGAGTACAACAAGCCATCCAAGGTATCAGATTCTCATATTGGAAGTCAAACTCGGGTGTGTTTTAATTGCTTTCAGCGTGGGCATAGCATGAGTGAATGTCGAAACGAAGAAGTTGATACCCATATCGGCATTAGCAAAGTTTTGGTAGAGAAGAAAGGCCCATCCATTGAGACGCCATCTTTGACTCAAGTAAAGATTGCAAAGAAGATGCCATCGGATGAAGTACAATATGAAGATAATGGCAGTGATAACACACATCTGGAAATTGAGGAGAAAGGTGTACGGAAAGAAGTAACGGAATCAGTAGAAATTGAAAGGGATAAAGCTGAGATAGAAGAAGCCATAGAAATTAAAGTGGAAGTTGAGGACAACCACAAGCATGAAGAACGAGCCAAGGATTGGGAGATTAAACTTCTACAGAGCCACGTGTACATTGATCCATTCTACTATCTAGCAGATCCAGTACCAAATTGTACTGTACAAGAGTTGGAGATAGTTTTATCTGCAGATAGTACACATGCATATCCGAATAAGTCGTCAGTGCCCTTTCATAGTCCTTTATGTAGTTTGTTGCCGATATTCCTATGCTGGGCTCATAAGGAGATAAAGTTGAAGTTTCAGCGAGGTGATGAAGAGTTAAAGAACTTCCAGAAATTCGTGTTTGATCCAGGAGGACACAGATTCGAATTGAGGACAATTCGCCTTCAAGAGGAGGGGTATGACGCGATCCCAAGGATCCGTCGAATTTCATTTTAATATTTATTAATTTTAGTTTTATTAGTTAATGGGCTTAATTAATAAATTGGGCCGTGTGGGCTTTTTAGATTAAAGTCTGATAGTTTTAATATAAATAGTAGTTTGTTATTCAATTGAGGATAGACAATACTCAGAGTGTTTTCAATTAATTCCGGTTTCCTTTCAATTCCCTGAAATTGATTCTTTCAATTTCTCGTGAGTTTCTATCCCAAATCGAGTCATTCCGAATTGGTTCGAGTGATTCGTAACGTATCAATCAGCAATCGGTGTGCTGATTGTGGCCGTTCTTATCGGGTTCAATCCAATCCTACCACGTTGGGTCGGCGTTCTTCGCCCGGTTCGCGTCCCTGGGGTTATCGGATTCGAGTCCGGTTACACCGCCCTGTCCGACGCGATCGTTGATCACGTCAATTTTCAATAAGTTACCTCTACACCGATAGCCAAGCAGTGACAATAATAAAAAATATTAAGCCTTATAATGCACAGATCAACTGTTGTACCTCATACATGGTCTAATAAGCTGAACGTATAACACAAGGTAATTTCATGTCATATGTACTATAAATATTCAAGTAAGTGAACCACAAAAATATGTAGGTTTCATTCTAGAAACTCGACAGCATGAATCTTCTAACAGCATCAAGAAATCTAGCACACAACTTATTCCCATCAAAAGTTCTAATTGAAATGTATCAATATATTAAACTGTAAAATTTCAGTTACAACAAATTGAACAAATTGTCCACATTATAGTTTGTAATAGGAAGGCTCATGAACTAACAAGCACAATAGACCATATATAATGTCCACGATATTATACTGCTTAACATTCCATGGGGACCCTCAACCAAAGCAAAATACACATTTTTGGAAATGGGATTGTACACCGAAGTTTTAGGATGAATTGGTTAGACATGCTTAGTTGCATTAGTTCTTAGTTTGATCACCAACTTACAAACGTCCATTTTATTGGTTTTGAAACTCGTAGCAGATTTTCTGGCGGGAAGAAACAGAAAATTTATATTGAAGATCTCGGTACAGAACTCATAATGTTTATAATCATTTTATGCAGAAGAAATCTGAAGTACATTGATGCCATCCAATAATGGAGGTAATTGTCGGACATGTACTTTATAATTGAGAAATTATTAGTTTATGTTAAAATATTGGAATAATTATGCCTTCGGTGAAGAGACCGACAATAATTACGTGGTTTGACTATTTCGACCTATGAACAAAAGACCAAAAGACACAACCTATATTACTTTCTTGATCAGTGAGAGTTACAGTCATATAATGGAAAGAAAACAATATAATAATATTATACTAAATATTCCTAATCTCAAATATTTGATATAATATCACCTAATCAAATCTATTATTAACTTGTATGATTTTCTTCCCATCGGTTTGATATCGTTTCCGTCCAGAAAACAGACATAAGAGACCTACCTCATTACTATAAGCAACTGTTATCAATCTTCAAAAAATTCAGCACTATAAGAGTCAAGTATAATCAGCTCCCATCCTCTTTACAACACTCCATCTAAAGGTGGCGTCTCAGACAGCTTAACGTAACAGTATATCTCAATCACCCCACGGTTAATCAATAGATATTATAAGCTGCAACTGAAATGTTCAATTAAAAAGAACTGCAATTATGTGTAACAAGAATCAAGTGTACGAAATTGATCAACAATGCATATTAGACAAGAAGTTGACCGCTGCAACAAGCCCAAAAATAATCTAAAATAAACCACAAACGTTTCCAGAACAAGAAAGCTTTCCTCTAATCTTACTAATAGAACATCAGATCTAGCTAGTCCTAATGAATTCAAACAGGCACCAGAAAAATTACAAATTTCAAGCAGCTTTGTTAAAACCGGCCCGGCTCGGCCGGTCGACCGGGTGAGCCGAGCTTGGTTTTTTTGTTAAATTCTGTTTTCTTGTTTTTTGGGTTTTCTGTTTTTGTTTTTTTGGAGAAACAGAAGAAAAAAGAGAGAGAGAAAGAGGAGGACGAAGAAGAAGAAATGAAGAGAAAAAGGAAAGGAAAGAGAAAAAGGAAGGGAATGGAAAAAAAAAAGAAAAAGATGAGAGATAAAAATCAAAAATGAATAATTAGATTAAAATATAAAAAATAAATAAATAAAAATTAAAATGTATAAAAAAAAAAACAGTATACTATAATAATGGTTGAAATAAATATTTATTATTTTTTATTCTTGTATATAATTATATACTTAATTCATACATAATAAATAACTTATTCATTAACAACTAATAAATTAATTATTATATATTTAATTTGTTTAATTTTTAAAATTAATTAATTAAATATATATTTTTTACTTAAATAATAATTATATATTGATTAATATATAAATTAATTATGTAATTTTAAAATATTGTTAACATATTTTTAAATTTTTTATATTAAAATAATATATATATGTGCGTGTATAAATATATATAATAAATAATAATAATTGACTGATTTCGGTCAAATTAATGAATCTACCGGAGCACAGTATAGAAAACCCACTTGCCACTAAGATAATTACTCGTATTATTCGGTAAGGAAAAGCTAAAATTAGAGACAATCTCAAAAATAAACAAATTCTCGTAAACAGAATCAGCCAAGAAACGGTGATCTGCATGACCCAGTTCGATTCTCAAAAGCAGTACATGCATTCACTTGAGCATGTAACAAAAAGAGTGAAAAGAAAGTACACTGCTACGGCGTCGTTCAGCAGCAATTGCAAACCCAAACGCAGTCAAGCTCAAGACTACGACAAGAAGACGAACAAGCGTCGACCCTGTTTCTGCTTCAAATTTATTATGTTTTATGATTGTTCAAATGGAGGGCAGAGCGATTAAAGGGCTTTTGCTATTTAACTTTGCTGTAAGGACGCAGTTCGAAAAGACGAGATTATCTGAGTAAAGTTGAGGTGGTGAACAACGGGAATCTCAAGCGGAACCGTCACAAGACGAGTGCATTAATTACACGCGATGGTCCGAGAAATGTAAAATGGAGTCGGGCTCTTGTCGGTGAATCTCTGACTTGTGTCGTGGCCCATTCAATAGTCCATGAACAGAAGTCATTTACCAAATGGGCCGGAATGAAAACCCAACTTGGCCCCTTTTAACCCTAAGCCCAAACAAGCGTGGAAATGGATGATACTTGACAATTGGCCCTACTGCAGTTCAAGGACCAATGGCCACGACTGCACTCTTCTACTATGCAATCATTCCCAGCGAAATACTGCCTGTGATCTTCCCAGTGTGTGGACTCACTGACAAAGCATACTAGACGCGGTTGTAGAAAATGGCTGTCGGATTCTTGGACGTCTTGAAAGGGGAAGGCTTACGCCTTACTGTTCTGGGGAAATATTATTTGGGGAAGGCTCACTCACATGGTGATTAGCAAATCAAGTTTTTGGTGTCCTCAGGCTGCAATCAAAGGGCTATTAGAATCAAATATTAGAGGTGTTGTAGAAGCTACAGTCGGTATGACATTTACAAAAGCAATATTGGTCTGGATGGCGTGCGGACGTGACCGTAAGTGTGCTAAGGGTTTTTGAATTTGAGGCTTGACATGCAAGGAAATAAGATTAAATCACTTTTAATTCACAAACAAACGCAAACAAGTATATTGAAGAAATAAGCACGAATCCACGCGTGAATATGGAGCAAATTCTCACAAACTCGTGTAAAAAAATGAATAATAATAATAGACATGCTTAAATCGAATTCTAAATACTCTTAACAACATGATTAGTGTAAACGAATGGAACGAAATGAGAATAAAATGAAATAATATATTTATATGCATAGTAAAAACTTGACAAACATTTTTTATTGATATCTATCTTGTTCAATGAAAAATAAATATTTATGTAGTTTTTATTGTTAACTTTATATTGATATTCATTATCTGAAAAATAAATATATAATTGAGATAATTTTATTAACTACTTGTACAAGCAATATACAAAACATTTATGATATAAAATATATATCGGTTATATTATATTTATTTAATAAGTATATCAATATACAAAATATTTGAAAATATTCACATTATTGTTTAAAATTAATTTAATACTTTTATACAATATACTATATTATATTAAATCATATATTGTTGTTTAGGGGTGTCTGTGTACATGCACGGGTGCATATTTATGAATAAATATTTTTTATATTTAGTATATATTTTAGTTATATTACAAATAAAAATAAGATAATATATATTGGTAATGCATGCATCTATATTTAATTTTTTGTATTCAAAGTTTCAAATATGATATTTACAAATTTTAATGTGTTTAATAATATATAATATCTATTGATATATATATCTTGTAAATTTAAAAATGGATAAATTTATTGTAACAATGTAAAAGGTAATTCATTCCTCATAGGTCGAAAATGAGCAAATCCATGAGGGTTGGGTGGAATGTGCATTCCTTATTATTGGAAATAATGATCCCTCAGAGAATGGGGATTTCTTAAACTTGGTTATAACAATCATAGCGACAGTAATGAGTATGGAAATGATTGTTCCATTTCACCTAATCCTTGCATATCAATCATACCGTAAGAGTTCTAACTAGTAAACAATTAAACTCTCGATCAAAATCCATCTAAACTCCTTAAATATTGCATAAAACAAGTCTGAAAATGTAGTAGATATCAATCATAATGAATTTATGTGGTGTAATCATCATAAACTGGGAGTTATAGACCAATTTGGCCTCTACCGCTGTGTTAACATCAATTGCCGAATGTGTGCGATCAATCTCAAAGCACAAGTGATCTCGCAATTTTTGTGCAAGAAATGTCGAGTCTGTGGTAGACAAAGGCCCACTAATTGAATGATCTTTTCTTCTCAATAAATTTCAAAAGAAAAATAACTGAATATATATTGAAACCAGGAAGGCAGGGCTACAACTACATTAATGTCCCTTTTCACTTTTAACAGTCCCCGTTTTCATTCCCAACTTATTGAACCAGGAAAGTAGGAAGGGATCGACATTCATGCACGTACAGTGGAACACATCAGTTTCATTCCCAACTTATTGAACCGGGAAAGTAGGAAGGGATCGACATTCATGCATGTACAGTAGAACACATCATGTTTATAAAACTGTTCGATTATTATATTTTACTAAAATTTAAAAATAAATTACAATTCTTAGGCCAATCGCAAACACCAAAGTGCGAAGTGGAATTGGCTCCAGTTAAGCTCACTTGACTTCTGAGGAATTCTCTTGCCATTTCACCTCCCAGTCTACAAGTGTTTGATCAAATCGCACTGGACCAATCAATAAAAATAAAATTTGATTTATTCGTGATTTATGGAAAAATAAAAACTAAAGTCCAGCAGGCACTGCCTGGTTTTTGTGATTTCACTTCCCTAATGAGGATCAATACCATGGATTTAAGAATATAATTGCCTAATTCGCTGTCCGAACAGGTATCTGTCTACAGAATGACTCGGTTCAAATTAATTCATGTCACAATTGTCATATATTATTAGATTATCAAACGAGGACTAAATGGCTTCGCGTGGGAAACAAGCTAAGGCATCAATCGTCAGCGCCCATTGATCTCATCATAACAAATCGTGAGAGCAAAAGCCAGCGCTAAAAGAAGAAAATTTTGACGTCATATAAATGTGTTGTTTAGAAATAACATACGAACAAAAGCTGAAGTCAAAGTTCATTGCAATATTTATCATTTACAAGATGAAGTTGACCACAACAGATGATCACTCAATACCAATGATATGTTCACAAGAAATTTCAATGTTTCATTTTCTTTACAGATTCTTCTCCTCATAGAACCGCCTGACGAAATCCCAAAACTGACTTCCCAAGATGGACACAGCAAATTTTACTTACTGGAAGCTCCCCTCCTCTCATCCCTTACTTACAAAATTACTCAGAGGGGTTGCTTTCAAGACCTCACTAAATTATTCTCGGTCAATAACTTCAAACTCAATACTTATATACTACTGCAGATGCACTCCCTTAATTTAATTACAGACACTTGAAACACCATATATACACATTAGACAAAATGATCAATGATCCACCTATTAATTACTTAGCTCGCTTGATCAAAATGATGTTGAATGTTGCTCCTCTTCTCTTTGCTAGAACAGAAGTGAATTGATGATGACTCGTTTAGATCTACGTATATGTACTCTTAAGCCAGGGCAGGGATGCTGCAGTTCCGCCTGTCCCTGTCGAGGCAGTCAAAACCCTCGATCCTCACGGCCGGATTGTTGCCAAAATTTGCCCGAACACAACCACCACCCTTGCGGGTGGAGGATGGAGAACCTGCCGGCCCAGATGGGATCGGGATTGCCCGTGGTGAAACTGGGGTGACTTTCTCATCCCCAAAGCGTTCGTCTTGAATTAGCGGGTTAGATACTCTCCTCGGTGGCGACCCAGAAAAAAATGGGGGCGACGCAGCTGCCTGTGAGGCTGATTGATCAGCATTGCTACCACCCTGTGGATACAAAACCGAAACTCTCATCAGATCTGACGAGTCGTAGGAATCGATATGCTGAATAATGTCGTGCGTTTATTGCACAGGTCAACAGACCGCAACCTGAATAAACATAACCAGATCTAGCAGAAACAGAAGTACTTTGTGTATAAAGGTTAAAAGTAAGTTCTTGTTAAGCCCACGAGGAAGTGTGATGCGTTTAGTGCACAAGAATTGTAGTTTTAAACAACTTAACATCAGATATTTTTCATGTGTTAGCGTTTTCTAACAAACAACGTCCACATAAACATGCAATAGTACTGAAACCAACACAGGTAAGTCATGCACAGTGAATGGTCCATCTGATCCGCATATCCCAAAATCAAGCACATCTAGAATTAAAAGATAAGGACAACAAAAGAAAGAATGAAAACAAGCCTTTGCAAGGATTATGTCCAGTAGTTCATTTCCAGCTTTCGCATCAATATCCTCCTGCTGATGGCTGTAAAAATGGGGAGAAAATATCAGAAAATTCCGAACCTATAAAAATTTATAATGTGGAAATTATCACAAGAGATGCAGGGGTAACCAAATATACCTCATATGCCATCTCCAGGGTCTCGCAAAGCCGTGGATTGGGTGGATCCGCCGTGGCTTCGGGCAAACCACCGTCTCTTTCTTCTCCAGAGATCCGCCAGCGGCGCTGGCCCAAATCTCTTCACAGGCAGCGAACCCGCCTTGCTGAATCGCGCAGTGATTCATCGCTATCTCTCACAGATCTTGGAATATATAAAAATTAACTGCTATTTTCCGCAAAGGTAAATCTTGTTCAGAAGAAGTCACTTCCGCAAAGCAAAAAATATAAAAATAGGCAGATTTATGAACAACAGGGATGATTCAGCCGAAATCAAGAATACTACAAATCATACTGTATCTTTACTTTTGGTTTTAAGCTAGGATCTGGTCAACGAGACAAAAGATACGAAGAGCCGGCTGATTATTTTGACTGGTTCTTACAAACAAAATAGCGAACAGTTAAAGGGCGATCTGGGATTTTTAATTATCCGAAGAGAAAGCCAGGCAGATCTGTCGGAAAAATCGAAAGTTTTGTTTTTGACAATCCAGAATCATTCCATATGCGCCTAAAGTATAGCAGATCAGACAAAATCTCTCTACCATACGATTCAGTATGCAGCGTAGGCGATTTTTTTTTAAATTACAGAAAAAATATCATTTTCCTTCGGAAAAAAGAAGAAAACGTTTGGAATTTCTCTCAGAGATGCAGATCTACGCAGAACTTTCGAAAATACTGCAAAAACCACACTCTTTCAACAGATCTAAAGAAAAAAATAGATATACATATATAGAATCATAGAACGTCGCTCACAAACTCAAGAAAACCAAAGATTTGAACTTCTTTTCACATTAAAGGCCCCTTCCATTTTTTCCAACAAAAATTTTCAGACTAATCCCAGCACAGTGACATGAACTAAAAGAAAAATCACATCTGTGGCCATCCGAAGCCTTCACAATAACTACAGACCAGCCCACAAACTTCCAACTACAGCACGGCGAGAAGAAAGCCCAACACAGAGCAGCAGAGAAGGAGGTAAAAGAAAAAAAGGTAAGATCTTTACCTGAAAGGGCTGTACAAAATTGTAAGGCGTCCTCCAATGGGAGGATTTCCTCCAAGAAATATTAAAAAAAAAATTAAAAGGGAGAAACTACAAAGAAAGAAGCAAAGAAGAAAGATAAAAAGAGAAGATAGTAAGAATAGCCGCAGAGGAAACGGTCGGTCTCGGACAAGTAGAGAACAGAAGGTTAGAATGGCCAGGCTCCATAGAATTTATACACGAGTGCCGATTAAAGATGAGATAGAAATACCAACAATAATTAAATATATATGCATTAAAAAAACAAAAAACAAAAAGAACCAAAATTAATTACGGTGGATTTAATACTTGTGCGTGGGAGACAACTACTGACTGTCATAAGGCTGCCAAGAAATAAAGAACGAAAGAAATTGGGACACACTTCATGGCTATTTAATAAAAAAAAAAAAACCACTTACTGGCTCTGTGAAAGAAAAAAAAAACCACTTCATGGCTATGTTTGTTTCGAAATTAGGGTCGGAAAGAAAATTTCATAGATTTGAACGGTAATAAAAGTTATATTTGGTTTCGTAAAATCTACGTAATTAAAAAATATTATTTTATATATATTTAATATATAATAATAATTAAATTATGTGTTAGTATATAAGTTTGTAAGATAATAAAAATAAACGTGAGTAATAAAATTATAGGAATAAGTATTGATTCGATTATATATAAATATAATAATTAAAAAATAATTAATTAATTATAAAAATTAAAAATTAAAAAATTTAAATTTAAATAAAATCTATAAAATTAAATGTTTGAGCTGTAAAATTTTTAAATAAGTATAAATTGTGTAATTTGGATCTAAACATACTTTATAATTGTTGTGTCGTGTAATTCAACAGTATATACATAAAAAGTTGGGTTATGACAAAAAAGTATTGATAATTAATAATATAATATAAAAGTAGATCTTGAGTCACTGTCTTGAATTTTTTTTCCTTTTTAAATAATAGGCAAGTGGCTTAAAACGTGGAGGATTGAATAGGATGCTGAAACCTAAATTTGGGACCAATTAATAGACTTCTCTTGATGTTAGCTTGTAATGAAAAAGTATTTCTATAATCTAGAGAAGGTTTGAAAAGGTAACGTGATGTTTTTTTGAATTTTTAGGACATTGAGGAGTATTTTACATATACGGTATATTTATCTTTTTGCAATCTATTTTAAGTTTTGGACAAGTTTTACATCACACTTATTTTCTTTCAATTTTGAATGAATTTAAAAGAATTTATGGCATTTAAAATAAAGGAAAAACAATCTTGTATTTAACAGTTTGTTGCCAATTTGAGCTATGTTTGTTTTTGGTTTTTTCAGATGTGGTTTTTAGGTAAAGTGAAAAAGAATTAATGAAAAACGGGGCGTTGATTTGTAGGCCCTACCACCTTTCCTTTGGTTTGAACTTTGACAGATTCCTCAGTTTGAAAACTTTTTAGTCAAATTCTCTACAAAAAGAAATATTAAAAGATTGAAAAGAAAATAAATTTTCCTCTATTTTAATCTCTCATTTTTATTCAATTTCATTTTATATAAAGAAATATATGATCGTTTTAGATTTTAATTTGATAGTTATGTTTCATAACTAAATACAGGTTCTCAGAAAAAGAAAAATATAAGACCAAATAAGATCTTACAATATTGAAGATATGAAAAGTCATGCGTGAAAAACATACATGGAGTAATAGAAAGGAATACTTCTATTGTTTTAAATGAATTGTTTTTATAAAGGACACCTTTTAAAATTATGATTTTTTTAACTATTATAGTAATTTTATTTTTTGAATGATTTTGAAATGGGAGTTAGTTTCCTATGGCATTATTTCTAACTACAGAGTAGTCTGTATTTTTATAAATTAAATTTGCGTAATTATTTTTCATTAAATCAATTCTTTTGTCATTTGAAATTAAGATACGCGTTTTTGTATAAATCAGATAGATGAACGTTTTAAATCTGGTCCTAAATTTTTAATGATTTATTCAAAAATAATAGGTAAACTGTAATAAAAGAAAATGAAAAGATATAAATGCAGATAAAGGTAGTAATTTAAAATTTTTTGAACGAAAAGATGTGAATCATTTATTGAATGCTATTAAATAATTTTATTAAGTTTTACATTTATGAAATAGGTTTTAATAAATATTATAGTTATTATTAAATAATTTAATTTTTAGAATATTATATGTAAAAGCATAAAAGTATATATAAGTTATATATTATCGCATGAAACTGAAGATGTGTGTGTGTGTGTGTGTGTGTGTGTGTGTGTGTGTGTTAGGGTAATGTTCAATTTAATAGATAAGATGAAGGCCCAAAATGAATTTTTTTGCTTAACGTCAAGCACATAAAATAACAAAAATAAAAGATAATTAATTTTGTTCATTAAATATGATTAAATAATAATTCAAAATAATTTTAACAGACTTTAATCCCATCATTAAAAATAAACATTCCCACGTGATTTTATTAACTTTAATTGTGTTATGCCAAACTTTCAATTAATTAAGAGTTTTCATCCTTAAATGCTTTATTCACTTAAAGTGATTGAATTTTATTAATTAATTTGTCTATGTCAATCAATCGCTCGCTTAAAGGGATAAAAACCAATGATAAAATATAAATCTAATAATAAAATATCAAAATTCTAGATTAATAATTCAGTCTACTAGGTATAATAAAACAATCCTAATCAGTCAGCCCGTTTGATATATTATTTTGAAAGACATTTTTGTCACTTAAAATAATTATCACTAATATTTTTTTATGACAATAAGCGTGAAAGAATAAATACAATCGACAACAATTTAGTTCTGTTGAATAACTATCAAATGAAATCATGAATAGATATCATGACACTGATTTATGACGAAGTACAAGTAATAAATAAAAAACATACTATTATTTAAAAAAAATGAAGTAAATATATTTAAGGAAAATAAAAATGGCCACGTTAAATAATGTAACTTAGTTAACACATTATTAAATTATCCTATAGTTATGTATCATTTAAAATAATTTTTAAAACCTTAATCTTATCAATTGAATATGTCCAAGAGTGAAAACAATATTAATTTATATATAATTATCGATTTACTCTAATCCTTTAAAGTAAAATGTCTTAGGAACATATATTTTTAATATCTTATTTTATGTATAATATTACTATAATTTAAATTAAGCATGTGCAATTTTTTACTTGTAACTATGCATCTATATACATGCACGCACATACGCACGTGCACACGCACACACACGCGTTTATACTCAAACTTCAAGTAACATAAAATAATTTATATGGTAAAAATTAAAGTATTTAATTCAATTTTAGTAGCAATCTAATTAATATTATTAAACATTACATAAATTGATATTCTTAACAAATAGTTAATGTAACACAATAAACATTGACATTTTGTAAAAATAATTAGTATAATTAAATCAATATATGCATTTACTTTTCCATGTATTGAATATCAATATAAAGTTAAAAATATCTATACATTGCATATGGTAATACAAGAGAATTCAATTTCATTGCATGAATACTAAACTACACGTAAAATTTTATATATTGTCTTTTCATTTATCTCTCAATTTTAATTTAATATTTATTTCTTTTTTTATATCATGAATTTATGAATGACATAAAATTTTATTTTAAAATATTTTTTATTTTTATGTACATGCATTGTGGAGTGTCTTTTAGTTATAGTTTATTCTGTTTTAATTTTTTAAATTCCTTTTTTTTTTATCTCACTTTATTCATTACTAGCAAAATCACAAGGTTCATGATTATTTTGGGCTTATTTATTATAAAATGAATCGGCAATATTTTTCATTATTTACGTTATGGTTGACTTTGTTGATGTTGGTCGAATGTATAACACTTTGTTTCCTCTTTGCAAGTTTAGGATATAGCATTTATAGCTAATCCTACTCAATTACTAAGTGTTAATGTCTACATACCATAAACATACCATTGTTAAAATAAGAGCAAATGGTTACCCTTGAATTGACTAATTTTGACACATTACCTCGTGTAAAGATATTATACGTACTTTGCCTCTTAAATTTAATATAATTGGAGCACTTTACCTCCTAAATAAATTTATAAATAAAATTTACAATAAAAACCTACCACATAATCAATTTCTTAAATCTTTTAGTACATTCTCATAATTTTTAAGTTTTCATATTAAAAATTTGAAATTTTCATCATTTTATTTATATTTATATTTACTAAATTAATTTTTTATGCGCTACACAATATTATTTAACACTAAAATATAATATTAGTTTACATTTGTAATAGATGATAGTGCTACAAAAATATTATGAAAAGTTTTACTTCATATTTAAGTGAAATTAAGGAAAAAATTGAAAACTTATATAAAATGAAATTATTGTTAAAATGTAGGTTAAATTAGAGAATGAAGTGGTCCGATAATATAAATTTGGTAAAGATCTATTTATTTGTGAAAACATTTGTTTAGTTATATATTACACTATTTAAAATTTTAGATATCAACTTTATAATTGCATAAAATTTGCATTTTTGTATGCATCATACACAATCCCTTTTTTTATTTTTCACACTAAAATATGATATTTACAACAAAAATACGTTGATATATTACATATTTACAATTGATAATAACAAAAAAATTAATTTTATGGTTTTTGTAATGAAAAATTAAGAAAAGAAGAAAACGGCAAAATATTAGTTTCTAGTAAAATTTTAATCTGAAAATGTGGTTAGAGGCAATGCGCCGGGACTAACACAAATTTAGAAGATAAAGTTCTATTATATTGTATCATTTTTAGAGGGTAATGCTAAAACCATTCAATTCCACAAAGCGACATTTACCTTTGAAATAATTTTTTTTTCTCTCTTTTGCTAAAGTTATTATTAAAATTTTGCACACGTTTCCATCTCCAATATAATTTACATTAGAACATATTAAAAAACATTTGGACAACATGGTAGTTGTATCCCATGTAAGTAGGTATGTTAATAAATTAAATTATTTAGGTATGTTAATAAATTAAATTATTTGAATCGAGGTTAATTAAGTTCAAAATTTTTTTATACTTTATGAACTCCAACTTAAAGTTCAAAAATTTCATTGAGCTAGATCTCCCCTCGATTCAAATTTGTGTTTGAATTTGACTTTTATAAAATTAAATTAAGTTGAAATCAAGTATTTATTAAACTTAAATTGTTGATAAACTTGACTTATTGACATTCAAGGGAGGGGACAAGAAGCTAGGCATGCATTCAAGTATGTTATTTTTATTAGCACAACTCAATGTTCTATTATATATTTCAGTATATTTTTACAATTATGTTGCATCTATTGAGCTCGCTAACTTCATAGATTTCAAAAGCATTTATAATGAACAACAAAATCTATCAATTATAGATGAGTATAAGTTTATGTTAATATACATGACTGTGATCCTAAGACAATTATAGGCAAGTATGGCCATGATTTCATTTAGAATTGAGAATTGAATTGAATCAAATTGTGCTAGAACTATAACCAAAATTGGGATAGAAACTATAGAATTAGACCTATGCAAAATAGTTTTGGTTCTGATTTTAAAAAAATTGAAATTAGATTTGGAACCGCAACTATATATATATATATATATGATATAATGTATTAATTTATATTAATATTAATTAGTTAAATGAAAACATTATGTATATTTTTATCTACTCAAAATATTTGTTAATTGACGATGTAATGTATTATATAAAACTTGTATAACTCATTCTTTGTTTCATAGAACAAAAAAACCTAAATAGAAGTTTTAAATATTTTGTTGCTTTACTTTTATATTAAAATTTATGAGAACAAATAGTTAAATATAATTGCATAACATCAGCATTGCATCCAGAATTGGAACTATTGAAAAGCTAGGACCATAACTAGAATCACTGATTCCAAAATCAGAACTAGAACTGCTGTTCAAATTTTTGGTTTTGGTTCTTTATTTTTTGGAACCAGAACCAACAGTTATAGTTCGAATTGCAAGAAACAATAATTATCTAATTATTTAGTAAAACATTTAATTTCGCTTATCTAGATTAAGATGAATATGTATTATATGCAGTTAATCTCATATTACAATCTTCCCATGCTTAATAATGAGGCTTTCACAATTCATATCAAGATCAATTTTTTTTTTTTAAGAAATAAATAAAATTAACGCAAATTTTTTTTTACATTAATACATGATGATGTGTGTGATGAGTGGAAACCAAGTCAAAATCAATAAACCTTGATGGCTCTGTGTAAAATTGCACAATTTATGGCATTTCTCCTGGAGAGTTTTTTTGCGACTTTTGCAATAAAAACAAATTAAATGGGACCCACGGAACCCTTTCGTCAAAGCGCTTGTTAGTGATTTCACACATCACACGATGTTATAGTTAAACTATATTAGGTGTTTAAAATTGAAGCGAATATTACAATTTTATTATTTAATTAATTTTTATTTTTTAAATATAAAATTGTGATATTTGTCATAATTTTAAATAATGGTGTATTTTCACCGGACATAGTATTTATAAAATCTACATTTTCATTAAAGATTGTCATTTATGTACTTGTTGTCTATTTTAATTTTAATCTCTATATCAACTCTTGTTTTCCTACGGTAACAAATAAAAATGATTTAAGCTATCTTCCGGAAAGGCACTCACAAAAATTAATAAATTACTTTCTTGAATTGATAAGCTTAGAATATGTTGAGTCGTATAAATCTTTCACCCACAATCGTTGTGCTCTTGTTCTGAAACACAATGAGCACTTAATTTTTCGGCCTTTGCCCCATCATAATGCTGAAACTAATCTAATATATATAGAGATAATGGATACGACTTAATGGATTTTATTAAACTGCCTTTCACATAGACATTTATTGGGCAATATTCCTACATTTTTAATGTGGGCATGTCTTTGGAGAAGGGGACAAGATCATGTTAATTATATATATTCTATTGGGGGTGGATCATCTACCATGTCTGGACACAATTACTTAATTTCAATACATAAAAAATACTTGCATACGTACGAGATACGTACATTTATCCTTCTACGACCCTTTAATTTAATTCATTTAGTAATCAATCAATTGACCATAGTTTGAAAAGATGAAAAATCAATTAAGCTGTGGACTTTAGCTGGAGCGCACATTGCTGGAGAAGTCAGTGAAACATTTTTCACTCCCACTGCAAAATTAATTTCTTTACACGTTAATTTGTGGAATATGCCCAAGATGTCAATGGCATTCATGCAAGGTACACATGTTTTAGTATGAGGCTTCGAATTTATCAAGCTAATAATAATGCTTTACAATTATACACTCTTAAAAATACACTCAATTATTATTCTTTTTTTTTTTATCTCTTTTTCTTTGCAAAAATATTTAAAAATACATACCCAAATTTAAAAACAAATACGAAAATCCAACGACAATTAACTGTCGTTAGAAAATGAAAAAGAAAAAGGTTAAAAAGAACATGGGATTCTTTTGCATCAACCCTTTTATCCAAGATTCTTACTGGGGCATATTAAAAATGAACAATTCGTGTCCAATATCAAGTCACTTTCAGTTGGGGTGTGGCTGTCATTCTTTAAATGGGATCAGAAAGTGAGCAAACAAACAAGTCACAAAACTTGATGCCCATTTGACATCTCCTACCTTTGGTTCGCTTCTTCAACAAAGCGAGTAAATTTGCACGCGCTGCGACCTAAAATGGCGGCCACAGCCGGTGAGAAAGCAACAGCCCAGTCGGAGTGTTTGTGATCAAAATTCAACTACGTGTGTGGTAGATAATACCAGCTTTTACTCAACGCTAATCAAACGCCTAACACAGTTCACTTGCACTTTGCCCAGAGGACTAAAATTCATGCTTAGGACTGTTACTCAATTGACAAGTTCCAATATTTCAATACCTACCTTTGGACTACTTCCAGATTGAATAGTTCAAGAACATTATTCCATTCAATTGACTAAAAAGGAGCTACTGAAAAACATAAACGACAACAACAATAATAATCGGATGGAACGGGAAGCGACACAATAGTGGTAATATATTCACTCTCTTACATTAGTGATGACATCAGATTATGCGTGGCTACAAAATTGAGGGTCAAGTGGAAGGGGAATCAGCAGACTCAGATGAAGCTCTTTTCTTGGCGAAGTATTCTTCTGCACGGGCGATATTCTTGGCCACGGATGGCTTCACCCACTTCTTGCGCCCTGGAAGAAAGGTTAAAGAACAACCAGCAGCCTCAAGCTTCTCTTTTGCTGATGCTGAGTAAGCACGGGCCTTGAAGTTGAGCTTTACGCTCAATTCTCCATCCCCTAAGATCTGGAAGAAGATCAAACAGGCAAGTTATTGCAAAATTTGAGAATGTTAACGTGAAATCAAACCCTGTAAGCAAATAGCTACAAGTCAGGTATCTTTTTGGTACATAACAAATAAAAGAAAGACATTGCGGGGCCATTTCAGGTAGGTAGCATATTGCGTTGACAAAAAACACAGTTCAAATGGCACAGATTTGAAGCTTTCAAGTTAGCATAGTAGTTGCAGAAGTAATGAATTTGGGTTGAAATTATTAATCCTGTTCAGCTCAACCAAGCATCTTCATTTTTGTGAGATAGTCTAATGTTTCCTCAACTATTTCCTCAACGTGAAGTGAAAGGGAAAAAAATGATGATAATATTTCGTTATATTAAGTATAATTTTATAATACTAGGTACACTGAAGAAGTAGGATGCCTAATAGTGGCAATATGACATAACATATGCATGCATACATGCATGGTTAACTAACTCATTGACCATGATAAGGCAATTTATTGAGTGCAGACATTTCAAACATTTTAGCATCTGATTGCTACCTTTAGAGGAAGTCTCCTATCCCTTCCAGATGGTTTGATCAGACCTTTCTTCTTCAAGGCCTCCATTGAGACCTCTTCTCCCTCTTCAAACCCTGCATCTACGATATCTTTCAAGTTCACGGGTACATACTTTGGCAATCCAGCGTGCATGCCTTGATTCAAAGAGTTCAGAAACAATAACACATTACCAAGAGTATAAGTACCCTTACCTAAATAAAGAGTATAACAGAAACATACGGTATTCTGATATTTATTTAGGGGACATGTAAGGAAAAATTTGACATTAAAGGTCTAGAAAGGTACAATATGTCAGTATAACTCTTGTGGGCAAAATCAGTAAAGCTTTAAACAAAATACAGCAGAACTTTTGAACCTATTTAACACAGTGACAATTAGACACGCCAAACAAGGTTAAGTGTAAAGAAAGCCAAAATTGCAGGATAAAACATAGAGAAATACACGTGATAAAATGAAATCAAGCAATTCCACTTTTCACAAAAAACTAAAACTACAAGAATATACATCCATTTACTTTTGAGAAATGTGAAGGGACCAAAATAATTAACTTTGGCATCTGTTTGATGACGGCTAGAAAAGCCAAAGCACTTAATTATCTCAGGGAATAGAAAAAGTTAAATAATCGATGGTATCCATAATATAAAGCCTGTGGCCATTTTACACAAAATAACTAAATCTTCATACCCGTTTAGTGACATTTATAGAATGCCAGTATTTAAACATCAGAATGACTTAGGAAATTTATTCAACACTTTGTCCATCAGATAACTTCAACATCACTACTATAAGATGAAACAAAAAACTCAGAATCAGCACCCAATTAAGATCCAGCAACACTACAGCTCTATTTCCTGCAAATCTAACACTTATTTGAAGCTTGATGACATAAACATGATCAGATTTAGCCTTAAAAGAGAAATGTAAGGTATGACTCTACCCTCATTGAAAGACGACATAAGGAACCAGCATCACATTAATTATAAGGTAAAAAACTTTAGAATTCTATTACATCCATCACACAACTCCACAAGTTAAAATTATCTTAGGGTATTAATAGAAACTCGACAATATGTAGTCTTAAACTTCATGTGTGCTTTCTAAGGAATTTTAGTAGATATGTAACATATGCATAGCAGATATACAGGCACAAAATCAAAATCCCTAATCTCGATCTCACGCACAACGAGCAAGATTGCTCAACACATCAGTAACAAGCATTTACAAACAATCAATCCATAAGTGGCAAAGTACTCTTCTGCAGTTCAGGCAATCACCTCAACAAAAACTCAGAATCAGCACCAAATTAAGATCCAGCAACACTACAGATCTATTTCCTGCAAACCTAACACTTATTTGAAGCTTGATTACATAAACATGATCAGACTAAGCCTTAAAAGAGAAATGTAAAGTATGACTCTACCCTCGTTGAAAGATGCCATAAGGAACCAACATCACATTAATTATAAGGTAAAAAACTTCAGAATTCTATTACGTCCATCACACAATTCCACAAGTTAAAACTATCTTAAGGTGTTATTAGAAACTCGACAATATGTAGTCTTAAACTTCTTGTGGTACTTTCTAAGGAATTTTAGTAGGTATGTAACATATGCATAGCAGATATACAGACACAAAATCAATCCCTAATCCCAATCTCACGCACAACGAGCAGGAACACTCAACACATCAGTAGCAAACATTTACAAACAATCAATCCTCAAGTGGCAAAGTACTCTTCTGCAGTTTAGGCAATCTCTTCAACAGTTTTCCAAAACCACCGAAAACGTAAAGAAAACAAATTACTTCACATGAAGAAGCAAATTAAGCAAATGTTACGCTTATCATCCACAATCACCCACCGTAATAAACGTATAAGCAAAAAATTCACATTCTTTAAGACAAAAATTTTACCTCCAGCAATCCCTCTCAACTTGGGAATTCTCCGATACAGCGGCATCTGTCCGCCTTCGAATCCCTTTCTAACGCCGGGACCCGACCTGGACTTCTGACCCCTCATTCCGAAACCACAGCTGCCCCCTTGCCCAGCCGAATGCCCTCTCCCCTTTCTCTTGGCTTTCTTCCGCGACCCAGGTTGCGGGCCCAGGTTGTCGAGGCGAAACCGAACATTTTGACCGCTGAGGGTAGACACTTGAACACCAGAAGCCGCCGAGTTCAGAACTACAAGTGGCTGTCTTTTCTGGTACTTGTGGTGGGAGAGTTTTATTGATGGAATTGTACGGGGGGGTGCCTTCAGAGTTCTTACATTGCCCTGCAATTGAAAAAAATAAACGAGAAATCAAGCGGTTATAGTTGGATTTCTTGGTTTTATCTATGAATTGAAAAGATAAACCTTTGAAGAGCTATAATACTAACTACCGTACCTTGAAATGAGTCGAAGAGTAGTGAAGGAGAGACGTTGTGGATGTGGTGGGGGAGGAGAAGGAGACCAGATAAGAAGCCATGAGAGAACAGACAACGATGAAATTCTGCGCCTTATTTGCTTGCGCTCTGTAAGAGACATGTCGGAGAATCATGGGCTAACTGTTCAGTGAAGTAGCCCAACAAAGTATTAAATGGGCGGGCCAGGCCTCCGAAATTTCAATCTGGGCTTATATTCAAACATGGGCCTTTGATAATATTCACTTAACGTCAACGCTACAAGGCAAGACACGAATAGAAAAGAAATATCAGTCTATTGCTATGTATTAAGGATTTGGGGCAATTTTGGTTGCCAAAAAGTATATTTACATAAATAGCCCCACTCATTTCCTCTTTTCTTTTATTGTAAGAAAAAAAATAAGGATTATTGGAAAATTGATATCACGCAACTTCTTCCCCAATTTTCCCCTGCTTCTTTGTCATACTCTCAACTTCTACTGTTTTGCACCTTCTTCCCAACTTGTCCTCCTCGTTTTTTGTCTTTACTATTTTCTTATCCAGTCTTTTGTAATAAGAAAGATAATGAAGAGTTATATGTTGGGCTTCGTCAGCCCCAACGGATCAACCGGGCAGCAATGATGTTGATCTATATTGATTGCTTTACTGTTGGGGCCGAGATCTATCGTCACAAAAGCAATCATGCTTGCAAAGTCATAGTTAGTAAAATTACAATTTCAACCTCCTTGTCTATCATATGTTACTATTTTATACAAGTTATTGATAATATATTAAATCTAAATAAACTCTCATATTTACTTTTAGTGTGTACCAAAGGTACTGCCAGTAGGACAAAAATGGAGGAGTCTTCATCTACGCTGGCCAAAGAGTTCATGATCACTCATGTTTGTTGCTTAGATTATTTGCTGTATTAAGGTATCGTATATTGGTTTTATATGTGTAGGCATTACAATTAATTCAATCAATATTATGCTGCAACAGTGAATTACAATTTGATTTTAGTCGGATTTTTCTTTTGTTTGCATGTGTGATTTTAAATTGACCCATTTGTGGTTTTGATGAGAAGATCAAGAAGGGCACCTATTTGATCCATCCCCGTTTCTAATTAATTTTCTACTACGGGACATATTGTACTCAGCAATTTTGTTTCAAAGGTTAGTAAGAGTATCATTAAACAAAATGCTTCTTGATGGTACTTTTTATGATGCGTTGCACATTTTTGTGATATTCATATAACCGTATTGTGTCTATATTGTGCTATATGATAATATAAGTTGGTTAAATCAATAGATGATTTTTTAAATTCTTTTCATTTTTCATTTTAGTTTTTTTTTTGCCAAAAGTAAAATCACATAATTTTCTTAATTTTTATTTTTATTTTTATTTCTTTTAACTATTTTATTTGTGTCTTCTCTCAAAATTTCAATTTTTTTCAAATTCTTTTGATATTTATTATTTTATTATTATAAATATTCTTTATAATTTTTAATATTAAATATATCAATTTTATAATTTATAAATAAATCTGCACATGCATAAAGTGTGCAAATTTTATTAGTTGGACATTAAGTCCATGTTTACTTTTAAGGATGGAATTAAAGTCCATATGAGATTATTTTGAAGGATTATTTAATCACGGGATTATTCATCTTCCATTTTAATTATTTTATATTAGATTTGACATTAATTAAGATTTTATATAATTAGATTTGATAAAATAATTTATCTAATTTAATTATTTAAAGTGAACATCGTTTAAATGAGAGATATACAACAAAGATATCTGTAATGGCGAGCCAGGCCTTCAAAATATCAGTCTGGGCCTACATTCAAAATTGGGCCTTTGATAATATTCACAGAAGGTAAACACTACAAGGCAAAACACGAATATAAAAGAAATATCAATTGTACATTAAGTACATGTTCACATTCCGGGATGAAATTAATGCCTATTTAGAATTATTTTAAAGGATTATTCAATCAAATAACCATTGTGATTATTTTGAAGGATTATTTTATTACATTTATAAAATTAATCATCATCTATTTTAATTATTTTATATCTGATTTGACATTAATCAAGGTTTCTTTTCGCAATTACCAATGGTTTGACAACTCCCATTTCCAGCCAAGAGAAGATGGCCCATAGGCACCAAATAACTGGAATTTTCTAGAATACTTTTTCTTGAACATCATTTAAAAAAATTTAGGATTGTGAGGAACTCACCCGAGGGAAAGGGAATGCAACCCTCCCAAGAGTCAATCTACACAGAGTGAATCGGTCCCTAAGGAACCCTTGAAAGGGATATTTCCGATCGAGAAGCAGATCAATCAATCTTTCGTTCCTTCCCTCTTGTGTGTGAGCTTGACCGGTGTACAATTCTGTAAGAAGGGAGTGCCAACCTAGTGGAGCTTCAACCAACCATCACCGTTCCACTTTGGGGCCACTCTAGACCCAATCTAAGTCCCCAAAGACTAAATATTAGTGTTTTTGTAAGGGGATCTAATAGGATAAACATGCTTCTCGCTGGGGAGGTCTTAGATAGAAGATTCATTAAGTAGTAGACCCCTTATTCAAATCCTTCCTTTGGTCGGAATGGCGGGTTGGACAGCAAGGAAAGGTATAGCGACTCTTTCTAGTGGGTTTGGAAGGAAGCAAAATATCCTTCCGTCTATCAGATGGTTAGTGGGCGGGTTCACTAGGAGCTTTGGCAATGACTGTAGGAACTGTGATGTACATGTGACGCGAACAGGATCACGATGAAATAGTAGGATAGTGACGTTGTAATCGAACCAAAATTTGAGAATATCAGGGACGCAAACCAAACGAAGAACGCCAACCCAACGTGGTAGGATTGGATTGAACTTGATGTAAATGACCACAATCAGCACATTGAACACTGATTGATACGTCACGAATTACACGGACTATTTCGAAATGACTCGATTTGAGATTGAAATTCATGAGAAATTGAATAAACAATTCCAGGGAATTTAAAAGGAATTCTGAATTGATTAAAACTCTGTTTGACTCAAATGACAGTGAAAACGAATTTATAAGTGATTCAAAAACCCTAGTCCACCTACAGTTGGGCTTACTTCCCCTATTGAGCTTATTCTGACTGGGCCCAGAATTACAATAATATAAATAGTAAAAATTGAACTAATCATTTTGCTCTTTTTCCTCTGGATCTTCTGCCCAATTCAGAATATTCACCCTGCACTCTTTTTTGGGTTCCTCGAATTTATGTCCACGAGTGACATCCTCTCGAATTTCATGCACTAAGGCATTGATTGCTTTCTTCAATCTTTTTGCCTGTGCTCTAGTTATTGGTTCAATTGGAATTGCCAAGGGGTCCCCTTTATGATGTTGGACGCCCACATCAACATACAGTCATTTCAAGAGAGTGCAACACTTCTTAATTCATTAAGCTTGATAAAATAGTTATCTATACTGTGAACATAGACTAAATGAGATATATTGCATGTAGAATAGATTATATGGGTTTTTGTCAAGGTAGAATTGATGTTATCAAACCAATATATATGAAAATTTGAATGTGACTACGAACATACTTCACAATTTTTGGTGCTCACGAGCTCCGCGAGCAACAAAAAATGATAAAAAAATAGAAGTTTGTTTAACTAGGTTTTTCTTATCAATCTATAATACATATGAAACTAAATCAAATATGTTTACTATGTTCATTTCCAACGGTTTCTGGAAAAAAAATTCATGTTTTTAAATTAGAAAATGATTTTATATTTTACAAGCATAAGCCATCCATTAAAATATCCTCCAGGCGATGAAATTTATTTATATGCACACAAATTAAGAACAAAATTTAATTCAATGGTAATCATTGATTTCTATGGGGCAGATCACTTGAGAAGGTGCAGTGGGATTCTGCAGCACCGAGCAGAATATTTATAAAACCTGATTAAATATGCAGAATAATTAGTGGAGGAATCCAAGACGAGATTTTTCAGTCTTCTTAAAGGAAATATGCGCAGGGATATGGACTCAGGACCACACTTGCTTTTCATCTCATGTGGTCCTAATAAGATCTTGTGACTTGAGTTTGTTAATAAAATCATACGCACATTGTAAAATGATCCTTTAAGGCCCTGATGCTGCGCACCTAAGTGGGTTCCAAAGTGCGTAGCGAAGTGAAAGGAACTGCGCATTATTGAAATTCAGAGAAGGGTTGGTGGGGGATGATGTTGTCCAGTAATAAATTAACAAAGGAAATTGAATATCGAATAGGTTTTCAGTAAAGATGTATACACAACAAACGAGCAAAAATGCATGTATTATGAGTCAAGAATAAGATAATTGAGACTAGGGAATATAACTGAGAAAAAATAAAATGACTGGACCTTTCCAATCCAAAACACAAGACAAAGATTGACTTGAAAGATCCGTTAGATTGGAACAGAGTTGATTAATACTGATATCTCTATATGGGAACGGAAGGATTCATTAGAAATTAGAAAATAGAAATTGAACCATTAGTTCTAATCCATCATTGATGATTAATCAACTGGTGTACTACCTAATTGAAAATTCATTTATGGTGAGAGATCACTCTACCTGCCTACATGCATACATACATATGTGTGTGTGTGTGTGTGTGTGTATATATATATGTATGTATGTATGCATTAATATAAACTTGTATGTATCTTCTAAAAATTATTAATTGCTTAATATAGGAAGTGGCACAAATACAAGCTTTTTTGGATTGCAAGTACTAAATTGATGCAAAGTGCTATAACCCAGGATGGCTTAGGCTCCTCATGCAATTACACATTTGTGTATTGTACTTATTATGTAAGATCTCCATATATGTGGTGCTCTTCTTTACATGAAAACCGATCGCAACAGCTCAGTCATGCGTAAGAGGCAAAGCCTTTGTCTTGGCTGACCTTAAGGTGTATATGTAGTGCCATTGAATGACTAGGGTGCCTTCTCAAACCCTTCTCAAACTAAATGCTTCAATCTATGAATTACAAGTGTGTGTGTGTGTGTGTTTGGCATTGTAGATGCAGGTAAATAGATTTCTAGGGCAATAAACCTAGCTATAGGAAAGCTAAGAACAGAACGCAACGTCCTTCTCACTCTCACCAAAATGACACTACAAAAAGGCCTCTCTCCATCCTCTCCTTTTAAAGTCACGAGACCCTTCTGTCCCTTTGGTATATCCTCTTTCAATTCTGCAGAGAGAGAGAGAGAGATGGGATGGCAGAAGAACTGATAGAGAACTTTCAAGGCTCCTTTCTTCAACATCACTCAACTAGTCTCCACACATTTCAGTCCCAAACTGAAGTGTTATAATTATTTTCCAAGCTTTAGTTCTCTTCCATCTGAGAGATTGATCGATCACTTCAAAACCCTTTTTTTGGTTCCTTTCATCCGTCTTTCTCTATTGGTTCCATGTAAGTAGGCCTCACCCCATAAAATTTAAACTCCCCACACGCCTAGCTGATGATGATGTTCCTTAATTTTCTTTACCTCACTCACAGTTCTTCCCTTTGTTTTGTTTTTTAAATTTAAATCATTCAACAACACACTCCCCCAACTTTTTAACTTTTTCTCTTTTGTTTCTTGTTTTTCAGGAGGCCAGAGGAAAATCCATTAGACCTCAACAACTTACCTGAAGACTATACCACAGATGGCAAACAGGCCTCTGAGGACAGCTCTTCATCCGCTGGTACATCGCTTTGTCTTGAGCGCTGTTCACTGGGTGGTTTTGTTTTCTTCCCATGACCCTCAAATGAATGACAAAAAAAAAAAAAAAAAAAAAAAAAAAGAAATCCTCCTCTCCATATACATGATTATCAAGAAAAAGCATATGATATGCATCTTAATCTCAAAATAAAATTTCCCCTTTTCTCTCAGAACAACGAAATTGTACTCAAATTTGATTCTTGGAAGCTTGCAATTTCTACTGAAGAATATTTTTCACTGAGTATGCAACATTTCATGCTTTTTTTTTTTTTCATTTTTTCCTACTCTGTCATAATTCAACCAGAAATCCCAAATAATTTCCACTTCCTGGCTTTTCTGAAACCTCCTGTTTTCTTCCTTTTTATTATTCGTCGCTTGTGGAGCATGATAACGAAACCCTAGAAAGTAAAATGACAAGACAAGAGGAGAGAAATTGGTTGTGGTGGAATATTCATCGACGACTGGACAGGCGGAGGTTAGGGTTGTGGCTGGCTTAGGTATAAGATTAGTCTCATCAAAGTTGCTTTAATTGGCGCAGTTGCAGGGGGCTACAGGAAAAAGAAAAGCGGCGCCAAGGAGGGAAAAGATGAGCCCGGGAAGGTCTATCAGTGCAGGTTTTGTTCCCTCAAGTTCTGCAAATCTCAAGCCCTTGGGGGACACATGAACCGCCACCGCCAAGGCAAATTCCTGTCTCTCTCTCTCTCTCTCTCTATGTGTATATATATATATTTAATTTTACTGTCATCATACATAAAAAAATAATGAGCCGACTGCATGTTCCTTCTCTTCTCTCCTCCTCAAAATAAAGTTGTAAGGCGTAATATCTCATGAATTTGAGCGAAGTTCGTTACATGTAATGGATGACATTGTTATACTCCGTTTTCCCCTGTTTATATAGTGCATAGTCATATCAATCTTTTTTCCACTATATAAGCGAGAAAAAAAAATAAAAAAAAAACTATTTTGATCTGATATATGTCTCCGTATTCTTCTTAGAGAGGGAGACAGAGACACTGAACAAGGCCCGTCAACTGGTCTTCACTAACGATTTAGTTCCTGGGAGCCACCTGGGTCACGTTTCAGGGTATGAACTCAGCCTCGCATCTTCTCCATTGGACAAAGGATTTTGTTTTGATCAATCTCAAATGACGTGTGTTTAACGTGTCACGAGCAGCGGGCAGCCTATTTCCCACGGAGGTTATCATCAAGCAGGCAACATGCGCGACCCAGCATTGCCCTTCAGATCAATGTACCCCACGAGGTTGTTCACCACTTCTACGCCGCTCATTCCTCAACTTCCTCCTCCTCAACCGCCTCCGCCGCAGCCACAGTCTCAGGCGGCACCGTACATGTACGCTTCTCCGCGTGTACTCTCATTCCCCGCTCAGTATTCGACGCCACCACCGGTGAACGACTATTTCGTGGGGCACGTTCTCTCTAACTCCATCTACGGAACAATCCCGGCTGAAGGAAGTAATTACACCTGCATTGGGGCGCCGGTGGGCCATGGATTAGCAAGCAGCCAGGGTCTGGAAGGAGTCGGCGGTGGCGGTGGCGGTGTGAGAGACGTGCCACTGCACAATCAAGAGGAGGCACTGAACTGGGTCAGGAGGTAGATAGGGACAGCATATGCAAACATTTAGATCTTTAATTGATGATCAATCAGTTTCAAGATGGATTCTATTTATTTGGCTTCTGCTTCCTTGGTTTTTTTTGGTGCCGAGTGAGAGTGCAAGAGTGACACGGCGCTCTCACTGAAAAGACAGAGACATAATTATCGGAACTAACTGACAAATCTGGGATGCAAGAAGTGAAAAAATTTTTGGTTTTATTTCAGATCTGTGAACTGCCAATTTTGAGCTCTCACATTCACATTAGGACTTCCAGCAAGGATTTGTGTAAGGTTAGAGTCTTCGGGTAAAAGTCTTATATTTAGGGGGTGGTTGCTTAATTCTATATTTTTAAGAGTTCATAAGATTATATATTCGATAATATATTTTTTATATTTTTAAGAGTTCATAAGATTATATATTCGATAATATATTTTTTAGAGGGTGATTGCTTAATTCTATTTTTAAAAATTTATAAGATTATATAATCGACAATATATTTTTTGAGCTTATAAATTTACAAATATTATTTTAAAAATGAGTTAAAAAAATGTTTGATAAAATCATCTTATAAAATTTTTATCAAAATGTATAATTATAATTTATTTTAATTTTTTGATGTAATAATAAAAAATAACTTAAATATTATTAATATAATATAATTTAAGAATATTTATATTATTTTTAATATATAAAATAAAGTAATTTATAAGATGTTTGAACAAAAACTATCCCAAAGCTGTTCTAGATTTTGGGACAATTTTAGCATGACTTTATTTGCAACTAATACTAATTCATCTAAAAGTCGCTAACCAAACAAGCCCTAACATTTCTACATTCAAATGAGGTTGAAATTAGGTATTTTTTTCACACTTAAAGTGCGGGGAGGACATTAAGTTCAGGTGAGCTAGTGGATTTATGATACAATGCTATGAATTATATTGATTTTATTTGCATTTTACTAGAGTTATACAATATATATATATATATATATATGTTATTTATGTAGATTTGTACCTTTTTTTTGAGCAATTTTTATTCTTGGGCTGAATGTGAAGGACAGGAAAGATACAACTTGTTAGCAAGAAGTGTAAGTGTTGATTCCCATATACTTGCTTTATAATTTTCAAAAAATAATATTAGTAATTTTCATGTTTTGTGGTATTGTTGGTATATATCTATTGTTTGGAAGTTGGCAATCATGAATTATGCTTGTTATTGAATTGTACACTTATAGTGAGTGGAAAATCTCAACTCAATATGTTGTGTTTGGAGTGAAAATACAATTTTCGGGTGACTTTTGTTTCTAGTTAAGGTATAGGGATATTACGCATCAGATTGAGCTTGTCATGGAACTTAAATCCATTGTTTTTGTTTTTCGGGTAAAATGTTACGCAATATTAGATTATAAATGTCTAACAAAAACTTGTCAGAGCGTGGGGATTCGACATCACAATTTGAAAATTGGGTTAATAATTTTGTTGAATGGGTAGTGCAGTAGCATGAGCATATGGACAGGGTTAAAATTAGATGTCTATGCTCTCGTTGCAAGAATACAAAATTTCTCAAACTTGATGAAGTTAAGATTCACTTATTTAGGAAGGAATTTGTTCAAAATTATTATAATTGGATCAATCACGGCAAGGTTCAATATTGCGATGCAATGCCAAATGTAGAAGCGAGTACCATACGAACCTCCTTGACATCGAAGTACTTTCGAACAATGTAAGAGGTGTTGTAGTGGCCCTTCAAATTTTAGGATGGTTGGATCTTCTTTAGGGGAGGGCAAACAGCAGAGTTATCCTGAGTCGTCAACCACCCAATGTGGTGAGGGTAACACATTCAACACAGAGGATGTGGACGAGGTGGGAAGTAGATTTTTTGATGTACTACGTGCGGCAGACCAACCACTATATAATGGTTGTAAAAATTTCTCACCATTGTCTGCAGTTGCTCGAATGGTGAATATTAAAATGGATCACAACATGTCACAAAGTTGTTATAATAATATTTATAAAATGATTGGTAAGATGCTCTCCAAGTGATCATCGAATGCTTCTTAATTTCTATATTACTAAAAAGTTGATACGAGAGTTAGGTTTTCTAGTTGTGAGAATTGATTGTTGTAAATTTGCCTATATGTTGTACTAAAAAGTGGATGATGAGCTAGGACATTGCAAATTCTTTGAAGAAGTGAGGTGCAAAGTGAGGAGGACACCCTTGTCACATGAGAAGTGCATTCCACACAAGTGTTTGTGCTACTTGCCCTTTATTCCAAGATTATAAAGGTCGTATATGTCGTAGATGACCGTTAAGCATATGACTTGGTATGCTGCTCACAAGACAGATAATGGTTGCATGTATCACGCTGACGCTTGGAAGCACTTTGAAAAGACCCATCTTGATTTCACAACAAATCCTTATAACATATGGTTGGGTTTATGTACTGACAGATTTGCCCCATATGAGTCATATGGGAAGACATATTTGTATGAGCTTATTATTGTGACACTGTATAACCTGCCACCAAGAATGTGAATGAAATATGCATACATGTTTTAACAATGTTGATTCTAGTTTCGTCTAATCCAAAGTGACTTATAGATGTGTATATGTAATCACTTATAAACGAGTAACTACAATAGTGGATGGTGGGTGTAGTCACATACGATACGCACCACATATCTTATTTCAATATGCGGGCTGTTCTCATTTAGACAATTAATAACTTACCTGCTTATTTCATGTTGTTTGGGTAGAGTGCAGCTGGAGTTATGGGATGTCCACTTTGTCTTGATTTGAGTAGAGTTTTCTACCTGTACTATAGTAGGAAGGCTTGTTACTTTGACTGCTATCACCAATTCCTACCACCCAATCATCCATACTAGAGGAATATGAAGCATTTCACGAGAGGCTAAGTTGAGATGCACGTTATACCACAGAGAGAAATGGGTGATCAGATATGGGAGCGTGTTAGGAACCTGCTATGGGTGGTGGATGATTCACACAAGAGAACCTCGAGATTTGACACTAATTACAAGTAGACCAAAAGAAGTATATTTTGGGATTTACCATACTGGCAGACAAACATACTATTGCATAATTTGGATGTTATGCATGTAAAGAAGAATATTTTGATAATATTATTTATATAGTTATGGATGTTAGAGGCAAATCCAAGGATAAACTTAATGTTTAGAAGGACATGAGTATCATATGTGACTGTCCTGAGATTTCAGTTTTAGTGGACAGTGTGGATTCGAAGCTGAAAGTTACATACACCCTTTCTCAAGAATAAAAAAATAAAGTTTTGTCAGTGGTTGAGAAGTATAAAATTTTCAAATGGGTATGTTACTAACATTAGGTGATGTGTCAACATGATAGAGTTGAAATTACACGGCCTTAAGTCTCATGACTATCATGTTTTTATGGATAGGCTGATACATATAGTATTCAAGGATTTGTTACCTGAGTTTGTGTGGAGTGCCTTAGTGGATGTAAGCTTGCTATTTCAATAGCTTTATATGCCAATCCTTTATATTGATGGGTAATGGAAATAGAGGATAAAGTAGCAACGATAAGATGTAATTTGGAAAAGATATATCCTCTATCATTATTTGATTTTATGGGGTACTTGATAGTGCATCTACCACATGAGGTGAGGGTTGGGGACCCAATTCAATATAGATGAATGTATCCCTTTGAGAGGTATATTAATGCTACATTTCATTTGAATGGCACTATTGACGGCTCAATGTCTCGGCTAATTGATATTCGTATAGGTTCCTGTATAGTTTAAAATTTAAGGTGAAGAATAAGGCCCGCATCGAGACATCAATTGTAGAGGTGTATATAATTGAGGAGATAGGCACGTTCGCATCGCACTATTTCCACACAAATTTACCTTCAAGGTGGATGATGTTGTCGAAAAATGACATGGGATTGACTTTAACAAGTAGCCCCCCTCTCTCCATATTTAACCATCTTGGACATGCATCAAGAGGACAAGTTTTAAGATATCTGATTAGAGAATAAAGACATGTTACTATGACTTATATGCTTCAAAATTGTTCGAAGTTGGAGCCACTGTATAAGTAAGATGATTGTAAATATTGTTTATTTTATTGAGATCCCACTTGAGTTGTATTACTTACTGGTACGAGTGGCATCACTAAATTTTGGGACAAGCCATTTCTGCAACACTTCAGAGGTGATCATATTGATGTCAATGCCGTAATTGCAGACATATTTACAAAATAGTTCAAAAATTATGAGTCTTTTTTCATGTCCTTCTTTGTCAGCTTTATTTGCCTTTACACCAATTTAGTTCCTATCCAACAATGGTGAACAGGTTGACAATCCATCCAACAACATATCGGACTCATTGTTACGTAGCTTGGCTTGCGGGCCTTGCAATTGCATTATCACTTACTCAGCCTACTTTGTCAATGGTTTCAAGTTCACAGCGAACGTCATGTACAGGGGAACCAAATGCAAAATAATCAGATTTGTGTCCGTGATATGTGTTATGATAACTTAGAGTATGATTTTTATGAAGTTGTTGAGAATGTAATCTACCTTGATTACATGCTCATTCTCAATATGCATGTGATGTTATTTAAGTGTCAGTGGGTGGATTCCAGTAGAGGGCAGAAGGTGAATCTGAAATATAAGCGAGTGGAGGTGAACCATTCGTGAATTTACAAGAAGAATAAACCATTCATCTTAACCTAAAAATTTGAGCAGGTATATTATACTGATATTCCTAGTGTGAGAAGAGACAGGAGTGATTGGCTGGTAGTATGTAAACGAAAGCTAGATCAACCATTGAAAAGCGATGGGAGGATGTGCCATATCAATCGGATGAGGAGTTACGTTACCCCCACTTAGGCAGTATGTTTGATGTGTCTGGATTACATGATCCTACTAGTGTACAGTTGCACATAGATGTCATTGAAGTGACAGCACATGGCTAGGTCCACTCGCCTAGTGACTGATTGGATCTTTCATCTATTGGGGACGAATCACAGTGGATGACACTAACGATAGGATAGGATAGACTTTGAAGGTGAAGATATGTTTTAAGTATCTTGACATGCTATGCATTATTTTAATATATACTGAGAATAGAAGAACGTGACACTTGATATTTTCATAAATGTTATTAAATACCATTATTCAACATAACGATCATACATCCTTTCCCAAAATACAACATTGAGGTAACACCTCATTGTTAAAAGGTTGATTAGGTACATATACAAGATCAGTTATTCCAATCCATGTTTTACCAGAACCAAAATAAAACATCAGTTGAAAATATGAAGTGTTCATCTTCAATCGTTATGACGGTCTTAAGCCTGCTCATCATCTTGGCAATTGTGCTGCATGGTGTCTCCCTCACTAAACGAGCTTGTATGACCTGGTGGGACATCTTTAGGAAGTGGAGTAGGAGTCTAACTTGATGGATTAGCTCGTGGCCCTCCACAGGTAGATGGTCTGATTGACTATCTTAAGTGTGCAGATATGGATCCCATGAAATTATATAATTGGCCTCTAGCATGCGTCTGCCTATGTTTCATGCAGGCCATCTACATATGTATGTTATGCAACTCAATCATAACATTAGCTTCCAGCTACTGCAAGTGTGCGTGAAATTGGCCTGGGTATGGATGCTCCTCAACTGTAGGGGTTGGGATTTCTGTGTCGTCAATAAGTGATCCTTCAGGTGCAGCTAAATCAACATCCAGAGCGGGGTGCCGAAGAATAAAGTATACGGTAGTTGATGGACCTCGATGCTCCTCAGTAGACGACACTAGCACACCAGTTGCAACACATAGCTCTGTTATAAGATAAAAATGCCATAGAGACTCACATTAGTTTTATGCACACCACAGTGGCCCTTGGTTGATCACCTAGCCAACATTAGAAAAATGTCCTTTCAAAATACAGTATATCAAGGCTGCACGCTCACTTGTGATAGTGCCATGATTGTTGATTGGCCAGATCTTTGTGGCAACGAAGTACCACCATATCTTACACAACTCATCCAACTGACTTATCTTGAGGGAAGTGATGAAACGAGTGATAGAGAAGACACTCTAGTGGCCTTTGTCAGGGCACACCACATCAACTACCTTTTTTAGTGGCCGTCTATGATTGATCAGATCCCTAAATGTGTCACTGTAGGGTTCATCGAGCATGTTTAGATGTGCATTGATTTTACTAGGATTAATATTAATGTACACGGCACATACAAAAATTATTTCTTGTCGATGCACCACCAAGTTGGCATAGAACTCCCTCATTAATAGCATGTTAGCATTGACCTTTAGCTGTTTGGTGAACTGGGTGCATTTTCATCATGCATGGTTTAAAGCTTCTAATGACACACATTTCTAATGTTTGGTAACTTTTTCAGTACGGTTGAAAGCTTCTAATGACACATATTTTTGACAGTCAGAGGATGTGCATGCTCTTTTCATTCTTAGGGCCATTTCACCAAAAGAATCTTACATGCAAATTGCAAGAGTTATGTTAGGATGATCAGCCCAAAATCTAATACAAAATGTTTAAGTAAAGGACCCTCTCCATACTACTATGCAATCATAGAAAAAACTTACAAAACAACTTAATGAAAAGCATCCCAACACATATCAAGATCCATTTCAACTAAAGAACAAGAAACCTAATATTAACGTTCACCATTTGTACCCATAGAACATCACAAAGAACTTAGCAATCAATTACTAAGCATTTGACTTTTGATAACATTCATATGGGTAACACTTTCTTCACATGTTAACTCAAAGTTCGTGAATTTCATAGTATGTGTTTATTTCATCTGTTGGCACGTATATATTTGCATATAAAACAACAGTACACATTACATTTCCTATAGAGGCATTTCATTGAACAATTCATATGCATACATGTTATAGGCTATGGATTTCTAATGCTTTATCATGTTCTTGCCCAAATATAGTAAGTTATGCAATGTACTTCTATATTATAGACATAGTTGCTTCTAATTAGCACAATCCCATCAAGAAACACCCATCTAATTAGACACAATTTCAAGTCATCAGGTCACAATGGATGGGGTGCTAAATTTTAAGTCAAAACATAATGAAAAAACTAACACATTTCAAAATGCTTCACACCAAATGGAAGTACATTGATCACGTGAAAAAATGGCAACAATATACAAAAGGAAATGGTTCAAATTTAAGAACTCTCAATTTATCAAGTGACAATCCATAATCTTGTAAAAACTAATGATTTCTTCACAAATCATATCAAATGTATAAGTTAAATGTGAAGAAATTATGTACAAAGTACTTTATGAAATGATGTGGGAAAACTCTAACAAATTTGTTGGACAAATTGCATTGAGACGTGGGTGAGTGGAAGGGAATGAAATGACTCTGGTGTTGGGTCTATTTCACTGCTCAATGACCGACGTCGTCCTAGTCGTTCTGATGACTAGGATGACACGCCTAGTATTAGGTGCTCGTCAATCTCAATGCCCAATGCAATATGCCTCGTAGTCTGCACGTTGCACCCCTATAATGACCATGAACAGTTGCTCTTGGAGTGGCCAAATAAGGCTCAGCTAATTGTATTATTGCAGAGTCAACTTAAACAAGTATAACTTGACCCAAATTTAGGTGTGGTGCATTTTAAAGTTCAACACAAGTGGGATTTTTTGGGAAATTGGATGCAATGACTAATTCATGATTGGGCCTGTACAACATGAAAATTTCATTCTCAACATGGGTGGTAGGGGCCGGGTTATTGATGTGAGGTGGGTCTAAAAAAGGGGATGTTCCAGTTATAATCTCAAAACGATTTGCGTATATATTTCATAGAAACAAAAAATCAAAGTAGGCAATAAATCACGTACGGTCATTTGTCACATTTGTTAGTATTGCTAATTGTTAGTATAAGCTTATCAGGGTGATCACGAGGCATGGAAAAAGTCACATTTTTTGGGAAATAATTGAAACTTCATTTGTCACATTTATTAGTATTGTTAATTGTGAAATCATATATTAATTAACAATACTTTTATTTAGTTTATGTATTTGAGAATGACTCGGGGAGCATATTCTGAGGGTAGAGCGGGACGTGGCAGTAACACCCCACGTGGAAGGGGAGGCGAGCAGAGCGTGAACACACCACACTTATACTTTTATCACCTTCTCCCCCGATTGACGATAATGAGACCCAAACCTTAAGTGAAATGCAAGGTGATATACCTTCTATATCGACACACGACTCCAATGAACCATTATAGTCATCCAGAACGAGGGAAGGCCCTATTGTACCTGCTATATCTTAAGGTACTGCAATTAGACCATCCTAATCCCAAGTGGGCGGGCTAAAACATGTGACACCACGTCTGTTTTAGTGAGTATAAATTTGATTTGACTTTTATATTATTAATCACGTGCACCCACACACATAAAAAAGAAATTACAATTCAATGCAGCTACATTTTATTACCATTGTAGTGCTTGGAAAAAAGTAAACAGACTTGATTAAGTCTATTGTATTTGGATATTGCAATGGACCGTGGATCTATTACACCGACGTCCTATTAGAGCAAAAACAAGAATAGTTTCAACTTTTTAATATATGAAATCTCCAATTTCAAAGAAGTGATTTGACTTCAATATATAACATCTCCAATTTCGAAGGAGTGATTTGACACTTATTTGAGCTATTTCCATTCTGTAAATTCTAGTTAAAACCATAAATGCTAATTTGGTTTTCTACTATAATTTGAACCCATTCCACACATGTTTGGAGTTTTTGTACTTTTATATCATCATGTTTGTCTATAGAATGAATTTATTTAGGACTCAATAAATAACACGACAATACAACGCATCTTCAAGAAAAAGCTGCTAAGTTTATATGGATACACTTGTATCGAACTAAACATTTGTACCGAACAAGAGTTTCTGAAACAAAAGCTAATTGGATTCTATAGGAGAAGTGGGATGAGATGTTAGGTAAGTGGGCAGAGGATACATATCAATCAATATGCGAAAGGAACTGGGCTTACCGAGTAGTTGACATCGCATCTGTATCCACTATATATTGTGACAGCTTGATTTTAGTGACTACATATAGTGAAAGAATGATAAGCAAGAATGAATATCTATTTGAGTACATGATCTTTTTGTACTATCCTCTATCTTCATTTCATTACCTTGTAATTGTCTTATATAATGTAGGAAGCACAGCTTGGATGGTCACTAACTCCCCTTGAAATTTACTCTAAAGTTTGGAAGAATGCAACTCGCAAATGGGCGGACCCTCGTGTACAGTCTCAAGAGGATAAGTACAATTATTTAAATATATCCATATTGAATACAATGTCATGCAACTGCTACTTGATCTTCTATGTTTATTGGAGATGATGCAAAAAATTACAACATGACTAAAATACCGCCAAAGTCCTAGAGGCATAAGAGTTAGAGGGCGGTGGGACTTCATGTACCTCGACCAATAGCAACATGGTTGTTCTTAATGCATTTGGTGGCTTTGAAAAAGGCCACCCACCAAGGATAGGCTCAAAGTCTCAATCAAGCAGCTATCTTGTTGATTGATTAGCTCCACTACTTCGTCACCGAACCCTAAATTACAAGTAATGTAAGCTATATTGAAACATATTCAGCAACAACGATAGGAGAGAGATACAGAAATAAATGATTATATCACCAGATTGGCCCAAACAGAGGCCATATTAAATTAAATTATGTTACTTGACTTTAAAAAGCTTAGCCTCAACTTCTTCGATGACGATGAAGGTGATAAAGATAATAAGGTTCTTAATAACTAGATATACATGTTGTTTGCCCAACATTTTCCATTTCGTATGTTTTCTTCACTTTAGACAAGATGAAATTGTATAACACTTTTAATTTATTTATTGTGTATAAATAATTTCATTCTTTTAGGCATATTATATTTAAAATTATTACATATTTTTGTATTTATATATTTCTCCCAGAACTTCATGTGTGAAATTTGAAAAATTTATTGCACATGAACATTACGAATTTTAACACAAATTTAATAGAATTTTCTCTCCAAAATAATGAAAAAGTTGTCTTAGATCCATGCCAAATTGTTTGCTAGGAAGTCGTCCCAGACACTTGTCCCAAAGCGATCCCAAAATATTCATCTCCAAGCCGTCCCATGAGCATTAGGAAGGAATGTCGTCCCAAAATCATACCAAAAATACTGTCTTAGTTCCATCCAAAACATGTTGTCCTAAAGTCGTACCAAACGAAGCGATCCCAAAGCCATTCAAAATAAACCCGTCCCAGAGTATTACTAAATAAAGTCATATCAAAAAAGTTGTCCCAAAGCTGTGCTAAATAAAGTTGTTCCAAAGTTGTCCCATATTTTAATGATGGACTAAATAGGGTTATGCTGAATGTCGTTTCAAGTTTAATTTGAAATGCTTTCAGGCACTAAATCTGTTTCAAAAAATTGTCCCAAATATCAGATTTTCTGATAGTAAGAGAATAGAACTACATGTTTTTTTTAATCCAAATTCACAGACTCTAGATCAATTGAGCTATGGATTGATTTTGAAGTATGTATTGGGATCTTTGAATTAGTCAAATTATAAAAAGATGTTGAGAAACCGGGATGTGCATGTTTGAAGATACATTACTTTTTGGAAAAAGAATTAAAAATAACATATTCACACACGCGCGCGGAAAGTGCATATTCAAAGTGACAGGAAATTTTCAAATAAAGCACCATTGTTTCATATATAGATGTAAGTATATATAGATATGTGGGTATTGGTTAGTTAATTTTAATTTACTCGAAGGCTGGGTTAAAATTCTTATCGGTGAGCTAATTAATTAATTTAGGGCCAGAGACAGAAGAAAATTAAACATAGGGTTGAAGACTTGAGAATATCTGCAGATCAGCAAAGCAATTTCGGCCGAAAGCTGCGGATGAATTTGTAGGTAGCTACAAGTGCAAAAAGAGAACGTGAATGGACAAATCTGTGCAGTTGTGCACTCTAATTGGCAGGTCAATTCTCTCTGTGCAGATGGGTGTAGTCTGCAGACGGTGAGGAAGAGAAGTCTAGTTGCCTTACAGACCTCCTCAGACCAGCCCTCACACACACATACACTTGCAGCTATACTCTGAACCCACACATGTCCATTTTCTAGCTAGGTCAAGCTGGATTGTGATTATCCAGGTTCTTGTTTTTTGTCCATATTTCAATGCTCTAATCATAATCATAGCAAGTTGTATCTCTCCAAGACTTCTCAAATTAAAATCAAATAATAAAACTATCAGTTTAATTAATTGTTTGGCACAAGTAATTATGCGCATGGTGAAAAATAGTCTGTTGGTTTTGAGGGGAAAGGACCTATTTTATGCATCAGATTGGCATATACTGTTGTTTCACTTGATAAGTAAATATCAAGGAAAAAATTGAGTATACATTGTTATATATTTTTATGAATTAGGGACACATGATATCTGTAGCTAGAAATAAACCACTATCAATAGAAATCGCCGTAACTAATCAGTTGGTAATAGTATTTGTCCAAATACGTGTGATGCTAAGAAAAGAAACGAATAGAACATCTTAAATTAACATATCCAACAAGATGTGTATCGTCGTTAAAATCCCTAGTTCCTGTTCGCATAATTAATTAACTCCCATGTTATTCTTTACCGTACTGATCAAAACTTAGCCTAATCCATGTCACTTACTGTAAAGACATGCAATTGGAAATAATTTTCACTCTCTCATTTCTAAGGAACCAGACGCTGTCACGCTACGAACCAACCACAGAGCACTACATGTTTGGGCCTCTCTCCCCCTCTGTTTCTCTCTCTCTCTCTCACACACACACACTGTCTAATATCTACTCGTAGGAGTTGAGATGAGCTGAAATCCCGAGACCTTCACTGGTGAAAGCAACAAGACCTATAGTGTAGGTCCAATAGGGTTTTGTTTTGGATCTCTATTTTGCTCAGCCTAGCCACACTTACAAAAGAAAAGGGTGGCATTTTTCCAACTTAACACCTGCATGTCCGTATCTTGAAGTCTAAAAGTGACTGTGAAATACAAACACGGCATGCAGCCGCAGCAAAAGTCGACGACCCTATTTTGTAGAGTCAGCTTAGTCCTGCACATTTTAATCACGATCTTAGAAACGTTTAAAGCTGCTTCTGCTGCTGCCTGCACTTTAATTCTTTAATCCCATTAATCTATCGTTCAACTCAGGACACAAGCCGCTGGATCTCTTCCTTAATTACTACGCCATTACTGTTCATATATAAGTATGTTCTGAATTTCCTTTCGTGCATGCTCATGCGCAGGGCTTTGTGTACCAAACAAGCTGTCCGTACTGCTACATTATCTAGTTTTGGCAGGCTATGGTCGTTCTAATTTCCCGTGAAATTTTATACTACTCTAACCTATATTTTAAGTACATACCACTCTAGATGTTTTTATTCACATGCATAAATTCTGCCGAAGATTGTTAGGCCACGTTTGGGATGCAATTTTGTCTCAATTCCATTTAATCAAAATTTATACTTTCAGATATATTGTCCAATAAAATAATTTTTTATTAATTTACATCTTATTTTTACAATATTTTTAAATCTTCATGTCAATTTTTTTTTCTATCACAATTTGCATCCAAACATAGCAAATTTTCTTTGAAAAGAAAGTTAGTGTGAAAATTTAGAAATAATATTTAAGTAGGAAAAAATAAAAGAATTATTTTAATAAATAATATATTTGAAAGTGAGTATTTTGATGGACGAAAAATCTTACCAAATTTGAATCCAAGCATAGTCTTGGTGAACCCAATTAGTTTTTTAATTATTAAATATGTTATTGATAATCTTGTGAAGGGATTCTTTGCATTTTTCTTTTTTTTTGTAAAAATAGATTTGACTTTCTTTTATTATTTCATATAGATTTTATTTGACATTGGGAAATAGACAAGTGGGGTGGAGGCAGGGCTAGTGAAAAAGTGGGATTGAGGTTCGTAAATGGACAAAGCAAGACTACAAAGGCGGACAAGACGTTTGATTGTCCTCGAATGAACTCTCGTGCTCGTAAACATTACTGATGTGTAGGCCATAAATAATCTATCCCTTCTTGTCCCGCCACACCACATTTTCTTTTAGGTTTTTGAACTACAGTAGCCGCAGCAAAATTATCAGTTTTTGTCGATCATTTGGAGTCCAATCAGCTTTAATGAGCAAAGTACAGCACGCTTTTGTGTTTTTTCATGGCTTGCTCTAAACGAATAAATTTATTTGAATCTGACTAGCCAAGATCAAGCTGATTACGTAGTTATGGTTAAACCCCCTCATGCATTCAAAGATCAGAATGTCAAAGGCTGTGTTTGGGGAAGGAGTTGTGTTGAAAGATGATGTTTGGTACGAGTCTATTTAAAAATAATTTTTTAATTAAATTAATAATGTCAAGAATATCATTGGAATTATTTAGAATTAAATAGAGAATTTGACTGATTAATTTAGTTTACAAATAAATTAAAAGATAGCTTAAAATAAGAATTCATAATCTTTTAAATTATAGCAGTGGCAGGATCATGTCAAAATGAACATTTCTCATACGTTATATATGTACTAGATAATTATCGATGGAAAAATAAAAAAAAGTTAAAGAGTTCTGTTCTATTATCTTATTGTTTTTTGTAGTTTTTTTTTTCTCTTTTCCCCCAGATCGTTTTCCCTAGTTTGGTAGTGTAAATTTTGATTAGTTGCATAAAGATTAAAAATGGTGTTCCTAATAGAGCCATACAAATATATTACTTCTATGATAATGTAAATGAATAATAACTGGCTAATTCTTGAAAATAAGTATGCAAAGGTACTATAAATAATTATGATTAGGTGCTTCTTCAAAATTACCAAAAAAGTAAAGCCCTTTCTTGAAACCTTTAATATGTGGTATTTAATTATACGACAAGCTGATCAAACAGGCTAATCTACGGTAATATTTATGAAGATGATCAGAATCGACATGGACCAACGGAAACGTGGCCGCGTTGGAGAGAAACCCAAGAAGAAAACGACTCTTCAGCATAACTACAAACAGACAGGGAAAAAAACACTTGCATAATTGTGTAAACGCCGACGCGGCCACGCATATACATAAAAATATGAATCCCTCTCATCCATCCCATAAACAGACACGCTGATCATGTTAACACCAAAGCGTCAAACCCTTTGTGTAAGGAGAAAAAATTGAAAAAAAAAACTTTGGAGTTTTTCTGTTCACTTGCACCCTTTAGTGTTCTAATGCTATATCTGAACGTAACGTTACATCTACGTCACACCCTCATATAGAATACACGGGCACACACACACACACACACACAGAGACACAGCCTGCAGATGTAGCTGTGTGCATGCCGCTGTTCACTTGTTGCAGATAGTTTTCATCTACTGGCCCCGTCCTTGAAACACACTCGGGCTTCAATTGCCTCACTTGCTTGACAAGGCGTCCAAGGAGTGTTGAGTTTATATGCATTCGGGTAAGCAAAGTAACCTGTATACTAGTTATTTTATTGTGTAATTTGCGCATCACACAAATAACCCAGAGTAGCACACAGCTATTTGTGAGTCAGTATTTTGGGTAGATGTGGTGGCTGGTGGGCTTAAACATCATGGGACACGTTTGGGTCCTTAAAAGGGTTGGATGCTGCATTGGATTCGTAATGGATTGGAGCCAGTTTGCAAGTGCTGTATGTACAAAAATGCAGTATAAAAATCCCATTACTAAAATAATGCTGCATTGGATTGTTGCAAGTCCTTCTTAAACTGGTGAGACCCACAAACTTTTTGTAAACAAAATTTTTTTTAAAAAAATATGGATGGGCAGTGGAGTGATAATGGCTCCACCACCCTTTAGATAAAGCATTAGGAGGATATGTCAATGGCAGATCACTTAGATGATTTGCAAGGTATTGTGGAGTAGTTGTTAAGGATGGACATAAAATGTGATGATGAAGTGCTTGCCATGTTGGTACTAGCCTCTTTGCTAGAGTTGTGGGCATGGAAATTGTCAAAAGTGGAGCCCTGAACTAAGAAATGAGAAGACAGTCACAAGGTGCTTATTCAACATATCAAGAAGTTCCAGTTACAAATTTCAAGAGGGGCCCTTCGCTAGAGTTGTGGGCATGGAATTTTTCAAAAGTGGAGCCCTAATCTAAGAAACGAGAAGACAGTCACAAAGTGCTTATTCAACATATCAAGAAGTGCCAGTTACAAATTTCAGGAGGGGGAGCAAGTTCAAAGCACCAAATCCAAGGGACAAAAGCAAAGGAAGCTCAAACAAATATTCCAAAGTTGAGTGTCGTTGCTGTAAGAGAAAAGCCATATACAGAGATTTTGTTATAAATTCAAAAATGACCAAAGAAAAGGCAAAGACAAAAAGGAAAATAACAGTGATGATGAACACACAAATGTTGCCAATGAATTTAATCTCGTCTATAATGATAATATTGTCAATATTGCTAAGAGACCAGTTGGGTGATCGACAATGGTGCTACCATTCACGTGACATTTCGAAAGGAGTTTTTCTCATCATTTACACATGGAGATTTTGGTTTAGTGAGAATAGAAAATGAGAATTTTACAAAAGTTGTAGGTCTAAAAGATGTGTGTTTGAAGACAAAGAATGATATGTGGTTTGTTTTTAAGTATGTCAAACATATTCCAAACATGTGCCCAATTTTGATTTTGATAGGCATATTAGATGATGAAAGTTTTTGCAATACCTTCTTTAATGGCCAATGGAAGCTTGCCTAAGGATCAATGGTGGTGGTCAAAGGGAAAAGGTATGTGCGTTGCACTTTATGCAGGTTAAGCTTTCCCAAGATGTAGTAAATGAAGTAAGGAATGACAATGCCATCAACTTGTAGCATAGATGATTAAGCCACATGAGTGAGAAGAGCATGATCAATTTGGTGAGAAGAATATGCTATTGAGACTAAATCAAGTTCATTTAAAAAAATGTAATGATTGTCTGGCGGGAAAGAAACATAGAGTTGCTTTCTAGAGTCCACCCATTTCCAAAATGAAGAATGTGTTGGATCTGATAAACTTAAACCTATGTGGATCAATACCAAAGTCACTTGGTTGTTCTTAGTATTTTGTAACTTTCATTGATGATTATTTTTGAAAGGTGTGGGTTTACCTTCTGAAGTCGAAGGACTAAGTGCTAAAAGCTTTCAAGGAATTCTTAACCTTAATAGAGGGATAGACAAGTAAGAAGATGAAGTGTATTCAAACAAGTGATGGAGGAGAATACATTGGACTTTTCATGCTTATTGTAAGGAGCATGGGATTCAACATTAAACAACACCTCTAAAAACACTATACTTGAATGGATTAGTTGAGAGATGAATAGGACTTTGATGAAGAGAGATATATATCTACTCTCACATACAAAGTTGTCAAAAGCATTTTAGGGTAAGGCAATTATCACGGTTGCTTATGTATTGAACTACTCACCCTTTGTTCCTCTTTAGTATGACACTCCAAAGGGAGTGTGATCAAGAAAGGATGTTTCCTATGAGCATTTACGGGTGTTTGGATGCAAAGATTTTGTACATGTGCCAAAGGACAAGAGGTCAAAACTTGATATTAAAACACGAAAGTGCTGTTTATTGGTTATGGCCAAGATCAGTTTGGCTATAGGTTTTATAATCTAATCTAGAGGAGACTCATTAGGCATCGTGATGCTGTGTTTGTGGAAGATCAAACTATTGAGGATGTCGAAAAACCTCAAGAAAATTCTTTTAAATCTAATAGCAATTTAGTAGGCCTACAATCAATTCTTGCAACAATGGAACAGAAACAAGTTAGAGATAATTAGCTAGAGATGGGTGATCAAGATGCTCCCATATCAAAGAATTCTAATGATGGTGTTCACGACCAAGAGCCACCTCAAGGAGGTTTTCTAGTGATAAGAAGATCTACTAGAGTCTAACAACACTCTACTAGATATCTTGAAAAACAATATGTATTATTAACTGATAGGGGAAAACTAGATAGCTTTGAAGGAGCTATGGATGATGAACATAAGAAAGATGGGACTAAGGCCATGCAAGATGAAATACATGCATTAAAACGATATTTTTGATTTGGTGAAGTTGCCCAAAGGTAGGAAGGCTTTGAAAAATAGATGACTGTTCTGGAAAAAGCAAGATGAACATTGTCCCCAACCACAATTCAAAGCTAGACTAGATGTTAAAGGATTCAACCGAAGGAAAAGGATAGACTTTGACGAGATTTTTTTACCTATTGTAAGGATGATATCCATTCATATAGTGTTGGGGTTAACAGCAAGCCTTGAATTGGAAATCGAGCAGATGGATGTTAAGACTGCCTTTCTTCATAGTGATTTGGAGGAAGAGATATATATGAAGCAATCAGACGGTTTCAAGGAAAAACGAAAAGAGGACTATGTCTATAAGTTGAAGAAATGTTTATATGGCTTGAAATAAGTACCAAGACAGTAGTATAAGAAGTTTGAATATGTGACGGGGAAGTAAAGCTATAAGAAGACTACATCAGACCACTGTGTGTTCATGAAGAAATTCTCTAAAGATGATTTTATTTTTCTTTTGTTCTATGTGGATGATATGTTGATTGTTGGCCACAATATATCCAAGATTAACGACCTAAAAAAACAATTAAGTCTTTTGCCATGAAAGACTTGGGCCAGCAAGACAAATTCTTGGCATGAAGATAGCCAAGGACGAAAGTGTCAAGAAGTTGTGGCTGTCACAAGAGAAGTATATTAAGAGAGTACTTTAGAAGTTTAATATAGACAAGGCCAAAGTGGTTAGTTGTCCTCTTGCTAACCATTTTAAACTAAGCTCCAAAGTCCTTCTACATAAAAAGAGAAGGTAGAGATGGACAAAGTCTTATATGCTTCAGCAGTTGGTAGTTTGATGCATGCCATGGTGTGACACGGCTAAATATTGCTCACTCAATTAGAGTTGTGAGTTGATTCCTTTCAAATCCTGATAAGGATTGGATTGCAGTGAAATGGATTCTTAGGAATCTTCAAGGAACCTCTAAAATGTGCTTAGGTTTTGGAGATCGAAAACCCATGTTGGTTGGTTCAACAGATGCTGTTGCAGTTGGTGATGTTGACTCAAGAAAGTTTACGTTAGGTTACCTGATTTCATTTGTAGGGGGAGTTGTGTCATGATAGTAAAGATTGCAAAAGTGTGTTACGATCTCAACAACAAAATCAGAGTTTGTTGTAGCAACTGAAGCTTGTAAAGAGTTGATATGGATGAAAAAGTTCCTAATTGAACTTGGTTTCCACCAAGAGAAATACGAGTTGTTTTGTGATAGTTAGAGTGCTATTTATCTTAGAAAGAATTCCTCTTTTCACTCTAGGTCAAAGCATATTGATGTGAGATACTATTAGATTAGAGATGTGTTGGAGAAAAAGTTATTACAACTTAAGAAGATTCATACTGAAAAAAATAGATCAGATATAATGACTAAATTCTACAAAAAGAGAAATTTGAATACTGTTGACTTACGCTAGAATTGGTGTATCCCTTAAATTAGTTAAGAGGGCAAGATTTGTAGTAGGTCTCTCCTCAGTTGGAGGGACCCACAAATTTTTGAACCAAAAATTAAAAATATAAAAATATATATGGATGGGCAGTGTGGAGTCATAATGACTTCACTGCCTTTGCTCTTCTATAAATAGAGCAGCTTATCATTTGCTCATTGCACAATGAAGGGCAAAAGGCAAAGTGAGGTCAATTTTGTAACTAATGATAGGATGCTATTTTGTTGAGTTGGGAAATTGTTAGAGCAAGAGAGAAGTAAAAGACAATTGTGGGGATTTTCTTATGAGTGGCAAAGTAATGAGAATTTGTTTGGAGTATTTTTGGAAAATGCTTGAGTATTACTATTTTAGTAGAATAATTTTTGAGCTTTTGTCGTTAAAACATTAAAGGATGAATCACATTAAAATTTTGTGTCATTATTTATTACTTTTTTTATTTATTATTTATTCATTTCTTAATTGACAGTCAGTGGCTCTTTTGCTTGATGCTTTATAGCTAACCTGTTGGATGGACGACTCTTTTGCCCGACAAATTGTAGTTTACCTTTTTCTGATATTTTTACTATGTAATTATTATTGAAAGATATTTCACTTTTGTCGACATGTTTGGTGACAAGACTAAATAATTTATATTTGTTACCCATATTTGTTACCCAACTAAGAGCCCAACATGGGTTTGTATGTTTACCTCCTACAGTACATGCTACAATGTGTGTATCATCCATATGGACAATGCATATAAAATTGGGGTATATGCACAGCAGGTACTTTAAGATCCACTTAGCCGATGAAGATTAAGAAAGAAGTTGCATTTACCCTTCAGACGAGAACAAAGAGCCCCAATCTGTTGGGTTATCAAGAAAGCAACAAAAATGACTTGGTTGTTTCTGATGTTCATCAAATGAAAATCTGACACAGGCAGAAGTCTATTGGGCTCTGCTTGTCCCATCACCAATCATGCAGCAGCTTTTCACATTGCCTTGGATGTCTTTTCAGGAAGATGAGAACACGGCCGACGCATTCACGACTAAGTTTGTCTTGATGTATACTTTTGGAAACCCATTGTACCATCTTAACTCTTCATGCCAGTGCAAGAAAATTACAGATCAGGGCTCTGCTCTTTGTTCATTTAAATGGACTGTGATAGTTCTTCCAAAGAAGTTCACCATTTAGGGTGTTTTCTCAAAGCAATTTTCAAGTGGGCTTCTAGACTTACTAGTCCACTAACTGTAAATTCATACAAGGGAACGTATAACCCTAGTGATAGTATTAATAAATAAACCAAATTTGTCTGAACCACATGTTAACCAGGCACAAACTTATTTGAGCTAATGGAGACCAAGTGGACAGTGTACATTATTTACATATGCCAGCTTGGGAAATTTTTGGTTCAGAACTGCTGCATCAGTTTGATTGTTGAATCAATTTAGATGTTTTTTGAACCCAAAGAGGCACACAATATCATTCCCCCAATGAACATAACATGAAGAAACAAACTCGAAGTGCCTCTGTGCTTATTGCTCCACTTTGAAAGAGGCAGACCTGACATTTACCAGCTCAGTCCCATTCATCAGATGATTGTGGACTTATGTTCTTGAGCTCAGTGATAGTTCCACATTTTGTTCTCTAGTTGGCAATTCATTATCATGGGAGAAACAGAGATGATGCTAAGGGAAGTAGCAGATGTGCAAGTAGTGGTCTCCAGGTCTACCAATTAAAGGAAGCCACTGAATGCTCCATAGTAGCCAAATTCAGGCCTCCGCAAGTCTGTAAGGTTGTACAGCTGCATGTTTTGGTCCAAATATACATGAAATTGCAAATTATGCCAAACAAGTACAGGGCTTGAAAGTGAGATACACAAAAGCCAATAGGGCATTCCCGGTTACAAGTAACAGAAATAAGTTCAATTTTGTTAAAAATAAGTGGTTTGAGCTGTTTGAACAATTGTGATTCTTTTTGAATTGTCTTAATTTTTAAATAAAACTTTAAGCTGTTCTTTGAACAACTGGGTTATTTTTATGATACTTCTCATTAGCATTTGAGCTTCATATGTTATGAATAATATATTCATTTGCATTTAAAATTTGAGATCACAAAATTATGTTTAGCATTAATCATGGCATCTTATTGTACAACTTCAACCATGGTCAATCTTAGAAATGGATTAATACAATTTAGATGGAATACCGAGCCAACCAAAAGGATCTCTCCAACCACAAAGGATTGCAGCCGGCATTGCTATTAGCCACATTCCACTGGCATAACATGAATTAGAAATATATTTTAGGACATTCCAAAATTAAAATGAGAATAGCATGTGAATGAAGCACGTGAATAAACTACTTGAGAGATGTCCTAGAATCAAGCCATGAAATAATATCAGCAAGAACAGTCAAAATTCTGTCATCAGGCTCCCCTTCCAGGATACAATGAAAACCACCTTCATAAAGCTTCAGAGTTTTGTCTTTGCTTGAAGCTTTGTCGTGCAGAAACTGGCTCACATGGGGATCGGTCACCTTATCAGCAGCTCCATGGAGAATGAGCATTGGAGATCCAACCTGCAATGAGCCCACAAATTGTCATTTCCTCCAAGTGGAGAAACACCAACGGTCCTGAATTACAATGTAGGAAAATGACTGTTGCACTGACCTTCTCCACCTGTGATTCAATGTACTTTGTGGCATTTAAGAGTTCCACTGCAGTCCTAAGACGTGTATTGTCCGAGTAACTGATCACATTGTAAGGAGCCTAGAACAAGAAGTTCTTTCAAGATGTGCTACATATGACGATTCTAAATCTATGTATATGTGTGATTGATGTTGCAATGATTCTAAGGAGAGACAGCAGGAAGGGGCAAACCATCTGTTTTTTCTTCAACTCTCTGAAAGCCAGCTCTGCTAAATCCTTCTGAGGGACAAGCTTTGCTTGTGGCATAAGATTGGATAAAATTATAAGGACTTTCTGGAGTGGAACAGGTGGTGTCATTTCCTTAGAAATCTGAATATTAAACTAAAGTCTGTGAGTTCTCTAAAAATTAGACAATTTCTACAGAGTATGCATACAAAATAAATGAAGATATTTTCCCTTTTCTCATTTCAATAGTTTACCCTCCATTACGGAATAAATCTAAGACTTCTACCATGTTTAAAATAAAGCCTCAAGGTATATGTGCAGAACTGACTAGGAATTGGGTTTGTATCTGGTAATTATTTGGATAATACGTTTAGTGTTGGAAAACAAGCATCTTGTAGTAGCTTACTCAAAAGAATATCATGAAATCACTTCAAACTAGTTCTGTTACGTAGCATGTTCAATGGAAACCAAAGAATATTTGATTCTAATCACAGGCCGGACTCAAAAAGTTGACTGATAAAACAAATTCTACCATTATATGCATCAAATATGACAGTTTTGATTGTGTAAAGATGGAATCTTGTAAAGGTGGTTCTTTCTTTTTCTTTCTTCTGCCCCTCTGAATAATAGGAAACTATCAATATCACATGGTTCAATCCCTTGATTTTCTCAGTCTTCAGTGCATGGAAAGGCTATTCTGTCAGTGATCCTTAATGGTTTCAACTATGACAGATGATGACTTATAATATGACTGTATGAGTGGAGAAGATAGTATTACTTTACACATTGGAGCTACAAGCACTATGCCATCCCATTCATTTGGCGCCTTAAGAAGTGCTTTGAGAGCAATTGCTCCGCCCATGGACTGCCCAAATATGAAGCGGGGAAGACCCTGAATCTCGGGCCTACCTGCACATTGCATTACAAAATAGGTATGAGCAGATGTCCAAGACTAGATTAAAGCCATTTGAAAATACAGAAGTATGGTTGCTTCACACAAGGGACTTTGACAGGGCATGATAAAAAAAATTCTTGTTCTCTAGAGGTGTCAAATGATCAATAGAGGCAATGGAGACTTGTGAAACGTTGATCACCTTTAATTATTTTATATTGTTCAATGACATTATCGACTATGCCATCGAAAGAGGGAATATAACCGTGTAATCCTTCTGAGAGACCAAAACCTGGATGGTCAATGGCATATACACCATAACCAGAAGCAGCAATATGCTTGGCAATGCCTGAAACTCAGAATGTTTGAGGCATCAGGTACCAGTCTCATGCTTAAAGTGAGCTGAACAGAATTCACAGATGAGTTAATACAACACGAGGAAATACAAACCTTCAAAGAAAAATGTGCAGGTGTCACCATATCCATGGGAAAAACACAAGGCCCCTTTAATTCGTACACCAGGCTTTGGCAACCAGCTTTTGCAGAAAATTTCTTGTCCATTTGAATTTATTTCATACCACTGCAGAAACAAGTACACATTCAAGCCTCAAATTTTGTACAAATAATTTTCTTTACCAAAGTCTGGTCTGTCTCCTTCTGCAAAATAATTCCCCTTAATCAAGTAAATTTGCTAACTATTACTGAATATAAAGACAAACCGATAGAATCACTCAATTCAAATAAATTGTTCGTAGTCATAAGACCAAAGCATAAAAATAATGGAAGAAGCGTGTAGATTTCAAGTTTAGCATAACTCACCTCCTCTGTTCTGATCCCATCTGGAGCCATCTACCCATCATCAAAGACAAAGTTAAATCATTTAACTTAATATATATATATATATATATATATAGATATATAGATATGTATATGGTCAAAAGAGTCAAGAATCGTCTGATGATCGAAATACTAAGATGACCAGTTGAAGCATCACCTTAAACAATATGTGATCGAGCTGCTGCAGAACACTATAAAAGGCTGATCTCACTCTTCTTCGGGCAGGGGCGTGGTCCAAATTCTGTGAGGCGATAGAGTTCAACTCGTCACTCACCCCTTCTATTTTCGGCCTTTTCTGGGCTGCCGTGATGACTGTTCTCCTCCAAAATGTAAACTTGGGAACGGGTTCTCGACCGAGAATCAAGGGCCTGCAAAGACTCCGGCAATCCTGGAAATACACCGGCGGCCCCGGTGGCCGGAAAGTTGAGGTTAGAGAGAGATCCATTAAGACCCTTGGATGAGAAAGTGGAAGGACAGGTGCTTTCGTTTTCCGAGAGACAATTGCATTTCTAAATGCGGTGTACCGTACACCGCTTGGACTTTTAAAGCCGGGTAGTTGGACGTGTTTCTTATGGTTATGTTTGGAACTTAATTTTCAACCCAAAACATTATCTCAAACTTTACCAAAATTACTATTCAATAATATTTTATCTTAATTTAAATTTAAAATTTTCTACTCTTATACATGTAACAATTAATTATTTTTAAATCATTACACTTATTTACAATAAAGTCAATACTTACATATATATATATATATCACATATATACTTATATTTATTTTTATTATATTATATAAAATAATCATTATTCTTATAAACTATTACATTATCTAATCATTATTATATATTTTATATAGTATTTAAATAAATTATACTATTCATTTTATTAAAACATTAATTCAAAACATACTATTAATCTCGACACAACTTTATCAAATATCATATCAAATAAAAACCCCTCACCCAAACATGTGCATGCGTAGTCTTTTATTTTTGTTCTAACCATATATTAAATTAATCTATCAATATGCTTCACCTGTCATAATCGGGTTTTCTTATTGTTTATATTAAATATTTATTCCATTTTTTAAAATATCCTAATTAAAAAGTTGTTCACAACATTAATTTAATTTCATAATTCGAAATCATGAAAATCTAATTTCCTGATTTAAAATGACGAAATTACAAAAAAAAAACACACAAAGACGCAAAAAGAAATCACGAAAATGTAGAGAGAAAAAACCCAAAATAGTGCTTTCTATGATATTGAGTTTATAGAATCTGACAGCCAACATTACCGCCAATGCTATGTTTGATCGATGCACGTTTTCTTGTGTTTATACGCTGACTCAACCGTCAACGACTCTAACTAACCACTCTCACCACTTCTTTTCCTCGCTTGTTCAGCCTCCTCTTCTTCTTCTTCTTCACTTTATCTATAGCAAAGAATTCTTCTCTTCCTCACCAGTTAGACATTACTATCCTCTTCTAATGGTTGACACTCTATGGTAATTATCTTCTCTTTTAATTTCTATTAAATTAATATTTTATATATACAGATTTGATTCAAAGTTTAATTTTTATAGTTAAGATCTATAATTTTATTTATAGTTTTAGATTGTATATTTGAAGTTGTGTTTGATATGTAGGTTTTTGAACATATTTGATCAATTTTTTTAGACACTATTTTCGTATTAAACATTCGGTTAGCATTTGGTTTCAAACTATGTTTGGTTAGAATAAATTAATGTCTAATTGATTGAATTTCTTATTTAAGATTGTATTTGGTTTGATTTCAATTTAAATTTTCAAATTTATCCAGAGAAAATGTTTGATTTGAAATTAAATTTATATTTTTAGATTTTATTTAAGGCCACATTTGCTAGACACTTTCAAATGTTCAGATTTACGTTTTAAGGTATCCACAAATTTTTTGTTATACAATATAACCTCATATTGTTATATGTTTATAATTTTTAGTATTTGTAGAAATGTTATTATATTTGTACATATTGAATATGTGAATACACTATTTTAGTAAATAAATATGCTTGAATTAATTTAACAAGTTAACAGTTGCACTTTATTAGTTCTTTCTTGTATGTGAATAAATCAAAAATTTATTTTATATTTTACAGTTTGATATGTATGTGTTACAATACTTCACAAAAATTATACATACTTTATAATTTATTTTAACAATTTTAAAATATATTTAATTTAATATATTAAAAATAATTAGAATTTATTTTAAAAATCTATTTACGTATTATATATTATATGTTCGAGTGTAATAAATCTATTTGGTTTGAACATAAATAGGTAGCGCTTGGTTGATTTTGAAATTTAAGGCCATGTTTGGGGCTTAGAGTCAGGTAGCTTTTGGTTGATTTAATTGAAGATAACGTTTAATTTGAAATTTCTAAGGCATATACACAACTTTTATTATATAATATACAGACTATTTATTGATTATGAGTGTATACTTTTTGATATATGGAAAAATATTGTCATATTTATACATGTTAAATATGTGAATATGCTACTTTATCGTAAAAATATATTTGAATTAATTTAATAATTAGTTGGTAGTCGCAATTAATTTTTTTTTTATATTTTTTGTTGTATGATATGTATGTTTGAATTAATTAGAATATTAGTAGGCCGCTTTACTATTTGATATGTATAATGTTTGATATGTTTTAATTAATCAAAAATTTATTTTTTATTTTACTATTTCATATATATGTGTTTGTATTTTTCAAAAAAATTATATATGGCTTGTACTTTATTTTAACAATTTAAAAATATTTCTTAATCTCATATAAAAAAAATTATGTAGAGGTTATTTTAAATATTTATTTATGTGTTATATATTATTTTATAACAATCAAATCATCTTGAAAATCTAATTTACCTTCAGAAAATATTCTTAATAAATTTATTTGAGTAAGCAAAATGCATATAATAAATATATAGAGTTTATTTTAAACATATATATATATATATAAGTTTTATATATTGTTTCATAACAATTAAATTATCCATTGAATAGTTTGAATTAATTAGAAGTATAATTAATAATTTAGTAGGCTACTTTATTCTTTGATATGTATACATCAATTAATCAAAAATTTATTTTTTGTTTACTATTTCATATGTCTCTGTGTGTATTTTTTACAAAAATTATATATGTCTTGTAATTTATTTTAATAATTCAAAAATATTTTTATCTAATATATAAAAAATATGTAGATTTTATTTTAAATATCTATTTACATATTGCATATTATTTTATAACAATCAAATCATCTTGAAAAACTTATTTACTTTCAGAAAATATTATTAATAAATTTATTTGAGTAAATACGATGCGTATAATGAATACATAAAGTTTATTTTAAAGATATATATAAGTTTTATATATCATTTTATAACAAATAAATTATCCATTGAATAGTTTGAGTTAATCAAAAGTATAATTAATTGATTGAGACTTTAATTGCATAATTGGATAATCCATGGAATTAGTAATTTTTTTGACCCATTTTTTATAAAGATATATCGATTGGTAGAGATTATGTGCAAATTGTGCTTTATTGGGGTGTACTATTTTGTGAGATATAAATTTTACTAAATATCACAACGAGCCACGTGCATTAGATATTATCTCCTGCAATACGAACTTAATGTAGCTTTTCGCAAGATTGTACTTATTGAATGGCGTTGATGGTAATATGTTTGAATTGAGAATTTACATGGCATTTGTGCTGAGCCATGAACACAGGCATGATAGAGTCATTATAATTAACCGAAATATCAATGACAACTTACAGTGGTTCCTAAACCTTATTAATTAATTCTATTTATTGGAGTTATATTTGAAATTCAATGAGACCCTATATCCTCCAACAGATCATGATTTCCATTTGTACCCCACAAATGAGCAGTTAAGTGAACTACTTCAAATTACAGAAGGTTTGACACAGATGGAGGTTCACGAAAGTTCAAGAGAACATAATTTTGATGAGGGGGACTTTCACATATGACTCCGCAGTTAGATAATATATTAGATGAGGAGTAGGATTTCAAGATAGAATCACATGATGATGTATTGGGGGCATATAGCGATAGTTTTAGATAAGATAAGAGTACCACAGATGCACTACCAGGTGATGATATAAAAGAGAATGATGACGAGGGACTTGCACATGGGAATACAATGGAGCCGTTACAGGAACGAATTAGCCAAAGGGACGTTGGGACGTTTACTCAACCTTATATGTGGTTAGATTTAGGTTTAGGACAACCTACACACCCATTCACTGAGTTCATGCAAACCATTCCTACTGACTGCAACCAAGAAAATAGTGGAGAACTACTCGTGAGTATGGACATCAATGATAAGAATCATGTAATTTCTATCATTAAAGAATACTCATTTAGTACTGCATAGTGTGAATACAAAGTGGTAAAGAGTACATCAATTCTGTGGAAGGTGAAATGCAAGCAAGATGAAGAAGGCTATAATTGAGGTTTAAGGCCTATTCTGAAGTCGAAGTTGTGTTTCTGAAAAATTACAAATTATGAAAATTCACACACTTGCTTCTCGAATGTGATGTTGATGGACCACAGAAACCTAGATAAAAACACCATAACTCGATTGCTTCTGGACATAGTTCGCCAAAACACATTGTACAAGATCAAATTTGTCAATCAGGCAGTAAAAGGATAAGTATGGGTTTGAAGTTAGCTATGCTAACGTGTCGCATGGAATGGTTTAAGGTGAGCTGTTAAGATGGTGTATGGCACGTGGGAGAGTTTAGTTTAGCATCTACCTGTGTATATGGCCACCCTGTAGAAGTACAACCCTGAAACCATTGTTGAGTGACACCATATTAGAGTGGTGCTTGAAGTCAATACAAATTAGGGTATGTTTTTTGGGCTTTCAAACTGTGTCTGGATAGATATCAACACTATCGCAACATAATTAGTGTGGATGTGACACACCTGTATTCGAAGTACAAGCATAAAATATTAATTGTTGTGGCACTAGATACGAATCACAAAGTATTGTCATTAGCTTTTGCTATTGTGAATAAAGAGAGTACAGAGTGATGGCACTAATTTCTAGAGTTGATCAGTCATTATGTTGTGTATGATAGGGAGTACTCCTGTCTTATTTCTGGTCGTCATATAGGCTTACTCGCAGTTGTGAAAAGGGAACTTACCTTTCAAGAATCATGTGGGGTACATATTTATTGTTTGAGGCATTTTTACTCGAATTTCAGCAAGGCATTTAAGAGTCAAGCTCTAAAAGAATTATGTTGGAAGGTGGGGTCCAAGCACGAGTTACCGAAGTTCAATAAATGCATGAAAGAGATCTACAAAATCAATCATAATGCATAGCATTGGCTGATGGCAATCAACCAGGTGAAATAGATGCCACAACATGATGGAAGATGGTGGAGAGGGATCCCAACAATCAATATTTCAGGGTTTCTTAATGGAGTTTTGAAAGATGCAAGGTGGCTCCCAATAACCTCAATTATTCAGCTTACATTTAATCGTATTGTCGGGTTCTTTTTAGATACACTCATAAAAGCAATAAACATGAAGGTAGAGGGCCATAATTGACCAATGTGGCCTACAAATACCAAGATGCAGAGAGGGAATCTGTTAAACACACATCTCAATCGATTAACAAGCGTGTGCTTTCTGCTGATATATGAATACTTTACCATCATGGAAACCATGAGACTAATTATGTTATTTGTCTTACATGATACAAGTACAGTTGTGGCAAATGGACTTTGAGTGGGATTCCATACTCTCATGTTATCCATGTGTGTTATCGATATTGTGTCAACTCAACTGAGCTTACCAGCGCCCATTACTCAATTAATGTATAGATGGGGACCTACTATGGTGAATTTCAATTAGTGTGATTTGAGAATTATTAGGACCTAACACTATTTTAGTTGGTACACGATGCAAAACGTTAATGAGTTTGACGTAGAGGGTGAGATCAAACAGCTTGCATTACAAATGAGGTGGATCATGCTAGGTAGGCTCTTAGACATATAGAGGTAGAAAGTTTATATAGGAAAGTCTAGATAGTGAATAGCGATGCCTTGTAGTTTAATATGTTTTTCACTAAATTGAAGACATTTAGTTGAAAAAATGTATGGGTGTGTAATTTTGTTCAATAATATAAATGATCAAATACTTGTTTAACTCCTATTTAATACAAATGACTCAATATATCTACATTTTTTCTCTCATGCACTAGCACTAAATTTAATTATTGTTTTACTAATTGGTGAGTGTGATAGAAAATTTTATTAAAATAGTATAGACAATAATTTCTAATATTTTATAGTTTAAGAAACTCAACCTTCAAGGAAATTTTAATTTTCTATTTTTTAATTTTAATTTTAGTAATAAATATATTTGATTGAAATATATTTTTTTGTCATTTTTGTTTTATTTAATTTACTTCAAATATTCAAAAATATAGTTTTAAGCTAGCACTTAGTTTTTACTAAAATTATAGGATGTTAGCAAATACTTCCATTCACCTTGGTCTAATCGACAGCTCAGTGTTACACCTATAGAAGAGTCACTACTCGGAGAACGTTTAGGTTGACGCCCTTGAGAATGTGGACTCCAAAGTATTTCATATCCTTCATCATGTTGGGTTATACGATGTATACAAATGTGATGCATTGTAACTAGATTGCTACCTGATCACAGCATTAGTTGAGAGGTAGTGTCAAGAAACACACACATTTCACTTCATGCCTAAGGATGCTACCGTTAGGTTTGAGGATGTGGCACTGATATAGCATGTATTGGTAGAGCCCGACCCAGTCACTGGCACAAAGTGTTTGTTGTATATAATGTTTAGTTGAATTGGTAGTCATATATTCTTAAGTGGTATACCATATTACTAGTAAGATTTGGACACTATATGTGTACATATTCAGATTCATTTATCCTATATGATATTATAGAGATGCACCAACTGGAGCGAATTCTACGATTGTTCATGATGGTGCAGAGCATTTCACCTACTCTCCAACTCGATGAGGATCGTCTACACACCCTTGACCGTTGTAGAGGGAATTCAATGAGAGATTAAATAATACATCATCAGGCATATATGAATTATTAGCGGAGTATATCAGTGGTTATGTGTAGATAAAGGCACCACAGCCATATGCCCCATGTAGTGAATATGTATATTGATTGGTATTATTGGATCACTCGCCGCATGATTATTCCACCAATCACCTTTGTAAAGTTTGGATTTCAACTCGGAGATAGTACCTGGACTAATTGTGTGGTACGTAATTTTAAATAATATTTATTATCTACCTATGCATATCTGATAATAAAAATTTAGTGTGTACTGAAATACGTATCTATTTTAGGTCTATAAGATGAGGCAAATCTTTATAGACGGTGATATCAATTATTGTGCGTGGGTTTTATCATGCGGTTGTATGAGGTAGTCCAAAAGATTACATACTTATGATAAGGTGAATGTCACTCCTATGACACACAACACATCTGTAGAGGTGCGCTCGTTAATGAGCAAACCTAGCGTAGAGCAACTCAAAAGACATCGCTCTGTATCTTGTAGTGCAGCATCTTCGGACCTTAATAAACCATTCACTGTGGCGTACGGTCCAGTACAGGTCCCTTATACGCCTACTACACCATAGCAACATAACAATACTTACATATCTATTCTACTAGATCTATCCATACAGAATCTATACTCACTGTAGGTGATGCAAGGTCCTTACTATTCAGAAGATATTGTTTGAATGCCTATATAATACTTTAGGACACCGGAAGATTATGAATGTACTTTTCATACATCACTTCTTTCATGGAATCATTACCAGACGCATAAGGAGATGAATGGGACGATATATTGGAACAATCCATTTTATCGTTAAATGATGACACATTATAATATGTAAATGATGATGCTAACTTGAAATCACGTAAAAAACAAAGCGCTCCCAGGTGTGGCATTAAGGGACAAGACATTTGCATAAGATTATGTTGTATTATATATTGACATGTCTCTTAGAAACTATTTGGATAAATATATTTGTTGGAATTATTTTTAAATTATCATGTTTTATTATTCATTACTCTTATATGTTTGTGGGATTTAATATTATTACAATCTATTCAAGTACGATTAATTATAAATCAACAAAGAGATAATTGTAATTAAAAGCTATATTGGTTGCTTAAAAACGGATAATAGTGTTAAACCATAAGTATAATTAATATAAAATTAATTTTCTTAATTTACTTGTCCAACAAAAATTTATTATTAAAATAATACAGTTGTATATTATTTTAGTAAAAATATTTTCTATACAATACAAAATTTTGTTAACAAAATTTCACATTTACAAATTACACATTATGATATTTGCTTTTGAATTACTTAGGTGTATAACTTTTTTACGATCACATGGTGGTTAATTTTATTTTTCTTATTAATTTTAATTTATGAATCAAATATACAAATTAAAAAAGTAAATCACACGATGATTTGATTTTAAAAAGGTCATTTTTGTGATAACATATCACAGAAATTGGCCACCTGGATTCCACCGTTTCCCTCGTCGAAAATGCCTCTTTTTGATCTCGCAATTGGATTTATGTGATTTGGAATTATAGAATTGGGCTAGTTTTATAATCATGTTCAAAATAGGGCCATTTTGAAAAGCAGGAAAAATATTTAGTATAAATAATTAAAAAATCCACCAAGATCTTACTAGGGTCTTGGCAAAAAATAATTTTAAGACAGCCCATTACTTCGTTCCACTATTTCATTGAACTTGACAAAGTCAGTTGGCATGTACAGCTTAAACTCTAATTTAGTTAATAAAATTTTATTCAATGGATAGATTACTCGAATTATTGAGCGTTTGTGGGCTACTTGGCGGGTCATTGCACATTGATCTTATTTTTATCATACCATGCTTATTTTTTTAAAAGCAATGAAAATTGAAAATAGTGTGGCTATGTTTGGGAGGGGGGTTTTGTTAAGAGACGATGTTTGCTGAATTGTATTAAAATAAGTAAGGAGTTCAGAATGAATATTTTGATATAATGAATAATATAATTTATTTGAATTTATATATTTAAATATAATTATTTTTTTAGAGTATAAGTATATATAGATGTGAAAGTAAATATGTATATATCTAAGTAATGATTTAATTATGAAAAGTATAATAATTAAAAAATAATTAATTAGTTATGTATGTAAAAGAAAAAAAAATTTAAATTTGAATTAAAAAAAAATTATCGTGTTCAATGTTTAGTTATAAGTAGTTCACAAGATGAAAAGGTGAAAAGTGGCTAATAAACCTGTGTGAGTGCCAAATAAAATAAAGTTAAACCTTAATAATAAAATCGAGTTTAGCCTTTAACACTGATAAAATTGATTGACTTGGAATTGAATGTGATGTTCACATAAAATAGCCTCTGCAGCCTGTGGCCATAGCCATAGAGAGTTTATAAAATTTCGCACCCGCATTCTCCGAAGCTCGAGCCTCAAGTGGATTGCTTTTCTTGCCAAAATAGCTAAAGTGGGTCTTGACTTGGCCCTAGATTTTCCTCGTGCTCTGGAGCAAAAACTCATATCATTCGTTCAATCATGTAAGACCTCAAAACAACTCAGACAAATCCAATCCCAGATTGTAACCAATGCCGCACATTACCAAAACCACCTCGTAAGCTCCCATTTCCTGTTGAAGTGCTCTGAACTGAAGCTAATAAATTATGCCCGAGAAGTGTTCGATCAATTGCCGGACCGAAGGTATACTTCGCTTTGGAATGTAATGTCAAAGGGGTATCTCCAAAATGACATGTGCAGTGCAGTAATGGTGTTGTTTAGTGATATGATGAGGGATAACGTGAAGCCCAATTGTTACTCTTTACCTGTTGTGTTGAAGTCGTGCTGCAAACTATTGGCTCTGAGAGAAGGCGAGGAAGTGCATTGCCTCGCAGTCAAAAATGGTTTCAAGTCAAATGCTTTTGTTGGTACCAATTTGATTGAGTTGTATTCAGGCGGGGGGCGTGTGGGGTCTGCTTATAGGGTGTTCACTGAGATGGTACTCAGGAATGTGGTTTCTTGGACTGCAATGATAGATGGGTACGTTGCCAACGGTGATTTGGTTTCTGCAAGGAGACTGTTTGATTTGGCTCCAGAGCGAGATGTTGTGCTGTGGAATAGGATGGTTACGGCATATACAGAGTCAGGAGATATGGCGGAGGCTAAGAAGCTTTTTGATGTTATGCCTAACAAAGATTTGATGTCTTGTAATACTTTGTTGAATGGTTACGCGAATAATGGGGATGTGGAGGGCTGTGAGAGATTGTTTGAGGCAATGCAGGAGAGGAATATTTTCTCTTGGAATGGAATTATTGGAGGATATGCTCACAATGGCCGTTTCACTGAAGTCCTTAGCACCTTTAAGAGGATGATGAGAGAGGCCAATGTGCAGCCTAATGATGCAACGCTGGTTAATGTACTAACTGCTTGTGCCAGAGTAGGAGCCCTCGATTTTGGTAAATGGGTGCATATATATGCTAAGAGCAATGGCTACAAAGGGAATGTCTATGTTTGTAATGGTTTAATTGACATGTTTGCAAAGTGTGGGGTGGTAGAACATGCCATTTGTGTGTTCAAGAGCATGAACAAGAAGGATCTGATATCCTGGAATACCATAATCAATGCCTTAGCAGTGCATGGCCATGGAGCTGATGCACTGAGCCTTTTCAATGAGATGATAAGTGTTGGAGAAAAACCAGATGGCATCACCTTCATTGGCATTCTGTGTGCTTGTTCTCACATGGGCTTAGTTAAAGATGGACTGAACCTTTTTCATTCAATGACTCGTGATTATATGATTGTACCCCAAATTGAGCATTATGGCTGTGTGGTTGATCTTCTAGCTCGCAGTGGGCTTCTGGAGCAGGCAGTGGAGTTTATACACAAGATGCCAGTAAGAGCAGATAGCATCATATGGACCGCTTTGCTTGCAGCTTCACGGGTTCACAAGAAGATCAAATTTGCTGAGCTGTCGCTTCAGAAACTCATTGAGCTCGACCCTAAGAACCCTGCAAACTATGTCATGCTATCTAATATATATGGGGAAGCCCGGAAGTGGGAAGACTTGGCGAGACTGAAAGTTGCAATGAGGGACACAGGATCTAAGAAGGTGCCAGGGTGGAGCTCAATAGAGACTGATGGTGGGATTGTGGAATTCTATTCGTTCGACGAGAGGCATTCCAGAACAGATGAGATATATGATGCCCTGAGAGGATTGACAACGTTGTTAAGATTGTCTGCTTGTAATGAAACAGATCTCATGGAGCTTGAGAAAGAAACCTAGACAAGCTCTACACCAAGCAAGAACTTCTTGTTCCTCTAAGCAGCTCAGGCGAAATATATTTGGGACTTGTGCTGTGCACAGCACATCTGGGCCGTAACGTTTTACAACGTACTCAGGGTCGAGCCCATTATAAAACTAACAAGATCATTGTACGTGTTGGATCAAGCCCATAAGAAGAGTCCAACGGCCCATTAAGTGGTCATGCACCTTTAAGTAAAATTTTTCAGATTTCTTTCGATGTCCGTGGCGTCTAAACTCTATTATGCAGTCAATTCTCAAGCTTCGGTTCATAATTGTATTAATTAATCTACATTATGATAATTTAATTCCGTTTATTAATTCATCGATTTGATTTAACTTAATGCCATATAATATAATTATATTGTTACCAATAAGATGGGTAAGTTTCATTGCAATGTGCGGTTGAGCATTAGCCAGGTAGAGTGTAGTGTTATAAACAATTTTCTGGCTTTGTTTTTTTGTTTGAAAGAGACAGAAGAAAGTTTATCCCTCCCCAAAATTAAGTCAACAAAAACAAATTCCCTTTGGCTTAGGCAATCGAGCACATATTTATGTAATATCTTTTTAGTAAGGGACAATTAGTTATAAATATTTTGAAAAATTATGTTTTAATATTCAAGTGCGGAGTTAAGATCGTGTGGGAACTCAGCGATCAGAAATAATTAGCAATTATTCTGTCGACTGCAACTCAAATTTATAAATTATAATGACTTAATTATTGTCAAAACATTATTAAAAAAATAAAATTAACTTGAGAATAAAGGTTTATGAAAAATAAAAAATATAATGATAAAAAATGAATTGAGAGATGTAAAAAATATTAAAGAAAAATATAGAATTATAGAAAAAAAAAAAAGAACTGAGGAATATAAGGTCAGTAAGCCACATGATAATATCATATGATAAACATTGGTTTCTGGTATACCTAAAGCGTGAACTCCCTTACAGATGTGAACTAAACCAAGTGGCATCATCCTTGTCACGTGAAATACAAGTTGAAATATCCTTCTGTTTGACTCCAATTACTGTATTTCCAAAAGTATAGTAGAGGAATAATCTTCGCCTCACTAATTTGACAATATCAATTCATTTTTGCCACATACTCAAAAGAATTAAAGAGGGAAAAAGAACCCACTTAAGTTCAAGTTGCACGACATAGAACTATGGGTAACAAGTGGATCGTGTTGGGTGTCGTCGGGTTGAGTTGAGATATGCATGATCCACACAAATTGTTAATTTGAATTTGATTTGTTTGTTTTTATGGTCAATTTTTGAGCCAATTTTAATCCATAATTTTTATGAGTTGTCTGAACTTAATTTGCCACTTCGTAACATAAAAAAAAAAAAAAACAATTCTATTTTTGCTAAATGAAGCTAAAATAAGTTTTATACTATTGAGTTTAATTCAAACAATTAAATACTCAATCTCATAATCCATATACTAAAATATTTTAAACTAATTAGTTAATAAAAAATATTTATTAAATTATTTTAAATTTATAAATAGATTAATGGGTTGACTAGGGTAACTCAAAATCAATTCATTTTTTTTTTAGATTCATTGAGTTTGATTCAATTTAGATATATCCTTGTAAAAGCATAATTTAAATTTGTTAATTTTATATTAGATTCGAGCCATGTGACTTGACACCCCCACCCCTACGTAAACTCACAATTTAAGAAAAATATAAAAGAAGGAGAATATTTCAAATTAAGCATCTAAAACAAGCCAATTAGCATATCGTTGGACGATTTGATGATTATTATTTTTTAATAATTTTATTTGTCTCTCTTATATTCCATTAGATATGCTCTACGTACAAGTGAACTAATTAATATTAGTTACATAGAAATGAATTCAGCGACGGCAGAATAAAGCACTCGTGGAATAAAGAGCACAGTCGATGTTCTAGATCAGTTATCTTTCACGGCTTTTGCTTAATGAAAATAAGAACATGAAGATTATTCAAGCAATAGATTAATTGAGGAAAAGGGGATGAACTAAATTAAAATCTGATTAAATGGGCCATGTAATTGAAGTAGTATTAAATGATACTCTTTTAAGTGAAGCATGCGTGCACAAAATACCATGCAATAGCATTTACAGAGAAAAAATATTGACTAAGAAATTCCTATATCTCTACATTACGTCACACATAAATCCTATGGGAGCCTACCCTCTTCACTATTTTTCACCAAATTATTAGATTATAATGATGGCAACCAAATAGATAAGCCCGCGTACACCAGAGAAGTCCTAAATTTAGGTTTTCTTTCTATCCTATGAGTTGAAAATGTCGCGTACTATGGTCATGCTTTTCCTTTCTGTTCTTGTTCATCTATCTACCAAGCTTTTAGCACAAGTTACTTATACATATCCCTTAAATTGACTCACAATCCATTTCTTTCCTTGTTGAGCTCATTTTTACTGTTACGGATCAACATTTTATTACAATCATGCTGTTGCTCATAAACTGTGACCAATAGTAGTGAGTTCTATATATGCATGAATGTGGCATTGAATCAATATCTTTGAGATGCTTTGCATCTTTGATTGTTGAAATTGCGTCTTTAATAAGCAGAAAGGAAAATTCTATGATAATGATTAGTTTGATCATACATACAAATGGATGATAGCTTTTCAAGACACTTGTATATTATTGCTAGTGAATTCTCACATTGAATTTTTCCATCTTAAATCAACATGTCAATTCACATGAAGAGATGTGGACATATCACATTCCTTTATTTTTTCTAAGTTATTGACCATAGTGCAACAAGGTTCCAAGCAATTCTCAATCGTTGTCTTTGTTACAATGGAATCATCATCAAGTTTTCCCCCAAAAAATGATCAATTCCATTAGGGTTTCATATGCGTTTCCATTACTCTATTTGCGCGTGGAATGAGATTTAATCTCGTCAAAAATGTTGTAAAATTTTGAGGTGTTATAGAGTTTAATAATATATATAAGTAATTAATTAGTACAAAATTCAAAACAAATTCCATTTTATCGTTAATTGTGTTGAATCTAGTATATCCCATTTGTATAAATTTTATGGATGTTAAGTAAAGTTGAACTAATAAATAGGGGTAGTGATCACTCATTTCATTGATCAATAGGTTAGCTTGAGACATAATTATTACATATGAATTACCAAATCTAATCTAACCAATTTATTTTTATAAGTCAATCCTTTTTTTTTTTAACTAAAACTTAACTTGGAATTTCCATGAGTCAATTAAATCTAACCCACAAACCTGCGACATGAAAAAAAAATAATTTCACCAACCCATGTGCTTTCTCGCATTAGTTATGACGTTTCTATAGCAATGGTTAGCTAACTAAACAATGATGATGAATTTACACTTAGGCATCAGAGAAGAGCAGAGAAGAGCAACAATGAGAGCCATCGTAAAATCGTCCAAACATGGGATGGCTTTTTATGGCCATTTTAAATTTAGGGATGGGTTGTTCAATTCACTGTAGAATGTGACTTTGAACAGCTTTAGAGTGACTTTTTTTTCCATCCCAAATAAATTTAGAGATGGCTTAGTAGTGCCGGTCCCAAGTTGGGATGGCTTTTTTGGTCATCCCAAGCCATCCCAAGTCGTAGGTTTTTAAACAAGGTTGAATGCAACCTTCTTTCATTTAAAACCTTATTTTTTCTCTCTATTGTTGTGAAAATAACATCTAAACTAGTAGAAAACTTCATAGAGTTAGTGGGATTGAAGGTGTTCTTATTATTAAGGTAATATTGTTGTTCTTATTTGTATTATTACGTAACTTTGATTGTTGTTCTGTTGCATAGATATGTATTTATAAAAAGAAATATTTTTGATATGTAATTTACAATTTTGCTTTGTACTCATGAGATTTAAGGGTAATCCATAATTGTTTTGTCTAATTTGATTAATTTCTTGTTTTAAAGACAACCAAAATATGTAATGAAATTTTCCAAGGTTTTTTAGGGCAATGTAATGTAGTTTGTATGTGGAGTTAAATGACATATATTTTGTATATGTTTGAGTTCTCATTTGTCACATGTGTACATAATTAAATTAAATTATGAGGTTTAGTAAGTATGATTGAGTAATGTTGAATACATTGGTTTGTGTATTTGTTGTAGTCAAAGATATTGAGACAAATTAGATCTTGAATATATAATAAAAACCTTTTTGGGTATTGTGGATTGATTGATGAGTTTGAGAATGGAGTTAATGAATTTGTAAAGTGAGCTTGTCAATAGTTTGAGTTCGTGGATGGTCATAAGATTAGGTGTCCCTATTTGCGATGTAAGAACAAAAGGTTTCTACATCCCAACGAGGTAAAAGGTGTATTTATTCAGGAAAAGATTCATCAATAACTATTATAATTAGACTAGTCATGGTGTCACTGAATACTTTGATAGTGTTATAGGAAGCCATAGTGATGACCTGCCTCAAAGGAACACTGTGGATAACGATAATCACCAAGAAATGTCGTGGGACTAACAAATGGTGTATGATGCAATTAGGATGTGCATAGAAACTTTTATGGATGAAGCAAGTCTAAGTAACACAGCATGACTCGATGATGAAGACAATAGCCATCATGGGGGTCAAAGTTATGCTGCAAATTATGAGAAACAATTGTCAAAAAGATTTTTTGAAGTGTTACGTGCAATTGACCAATCTATACATGATGGATGTGTGAATGTTTTCCAATTGACAGCCATTGCATGACTAGTAAGTATAAAAATAAAGCAAAAGTTATCACAAAGTTGCTATAATGCCATCTCGAAGTTAATTTGTGAGGTATTTCCACGTAATTATTGTATACCCGAAAATTATTACAGCATAAAATGGTTGATAAAGGATTTGGATTTGCCTGTTGTGAAGATTGACTGTTGTAGGCTTGGTTACATACTATATTAGAAAAATAATGAAGGACTCAGGAACTACAAATTCTGTGGGCAGCCAAAGTTTAGGCCGCGAACAAGTAGTAATTGTGGTAAGAGAGACGTGTCATATGCGACATTGAGGTACTTGTCGTTAACTCCAAGATTCCAGAAATTATATACTTCAACTAAAACAACTAAACACCCGACTTAGCATGCTAATCACGCCATTGAGTAAAGGTCTATATACTATCCATTTGATGCTAAGGTTTGGAAATATTTTGATATGATACACCCTGAGTTTGTTGCTGAGCCTAGAAATGTGAGACTTAGACTATGTGTTGACAAGGTTACCCTACACGAATCCTATGGAAAAATGTATTCATGTCAATCGGTTGTGGTGACACCAGACAACTTTCCATCTGACATGTGCTTTAAAAATGCATACATGTTTCTATTTCTTGTTATTCTGGGACCTTCTAACCTAAAGAAATTAATTGATGTGTATCTACAGCTGTTAGGAGAAGAGTTAATTATGTTATGGGATGCTGGAGTCATGACAGATAATTTAATCGATCGAAGCTATTTTAATATGATAGTAGCATTGTTGTGGATAATTCATGACTTGCTTGGATACTCAATGATATCAAGGTAGAGTTCAGTAGGTTTGATGAGTTGTCTAGTGTGTATGGATTACAACAAAGCTATATATCTTCAACATGGTAGGAAAGAGAGCTATTTGGATTGTTATTGTCAATTCCTGGTGGTAAACCATGTGTATAGGATAAATCGGAAAAATTTTACCAAAGAACAAATGGAGAACCATCACATGCTTCAGAAGTCAACTAGTGAACAAATATGGAATTACGTTATGAGACTAAATTGAGTTATAGACATTCCACATGGTGTGAAAATGGTTATGATAGTATCCATAAATGGATGAAGTGAAGTATATTTTGGAACTTACTCTATTGGAAGATCAATTTACTCTGTCACAATTTGGATGTCATGCACATTAAAAAAATGTATCCAACAACATTTTTAACATGGTCATAAATATCAAAAAAAAAAAAACAAATGACAACTTAAATGCTTGAAAGGATGTTGGAGTCATATGCAACCATTTTGAGCATGCTGTAGCACTAGATAGGAAAGGACTCAAACTCAAAGCTACTGGTATATTGAATAGGGAGCAGAAAAGGGTGATATATGAGTGGCTCAAACATTTGAGATTCCCATATAGGTATACAGTGAACATTAGGCGGTGTGTGGACATGAATGAGTTAAGACTAAATGATAAGAAGAATTACGATTGTCATGTGTTTATACAAAGGATTCTTCCTATTGTGTGTGGGGAGATATTGTCAGAATTTGTGTGGAATTTATTAATAGAAATTAGTTTGCTATTTCAACACCTTTACATGCCCGTGTTGAATCTTAGTCAAATTCAAAAGTTATAGGAAAATGCAATGTTGCTTTTTTGCAATTTGGAAAAGATATTTCCGCTAGCATTGTTTGACTCAATGGAGCATCTCATTATTCATCTTTTGTATAAGGTAAGGATCGGAGGTTCTCTATAATATAAGTGGATATATCCATTTAAAAGGTCAGTGCTTCATTCAGACATATTGTTTGTTTTATTATGCTTTCTAGTGTGATTAATGTGACTTTGTAAAACAGTATTCTAGGGTTCTTCGCATATTGAAGAAAAATGTTACAAACAGAGTACATTTGAAGGTTTTAATATATGAAACTTATATTGTGAAAGAGATAACTGTGTTTGTCACGTACTGTTTTAAGTTCCACTTCCCTAGCAAGAGAATGAGATCTGTGCACAATGCACTAAGGCTGATAGGTGGACCATGCTATCCTTGTCAATATTTCATTCTCCTAGTAGGGCATCTTGTTGACAGCAGCCTTGCTTTTGCACCACTCTGAAACAACATGCAACACAAACATTTTGTTGAACTATCCTGAAGTCAACTTCTGCACTTGGAGAATTTACTAAGAGAGAATTGAGGAAGGCTGGTAACTAATTTTCTCTAGCATGCAAGTGATGAATAGTGCCTAAGTGAATAATACCTGTGGATGAATAATAGCAGTGGCATTGTTTACAAGAATAATGTATTTCTCTTGGAACCTTGACAAGTGATTTATTCTCAAGATACAATTCTATTTATATTAGGATTTCTAGAGCTTGTGGAATGAGTTCCATGAGCATTCACATAGACCTTAAAATTATCCCACGGCCATCATAATTAAATCCCATTTGAATCATTTTCTTCAATTTAATTAATTACATTAATTAAATCAAAGGCCTATTATACTTCCAATTAATAATCTATATTATTAACTAACATAATAGGTACAAAATAATGCTATTGTGCCTTGTCTCTTTAATTTAATTAATGAGGGCTTATCATTTTTCTAATTAATGACCTTATCATTAACAAGTATAATGAGGAATAAATCATTCTAATTTGGTCTAATCTAATTGCAATCAAATTAAATCAGCCATGAAGCTGGTCAAGTTGCATACACAAGTCTTCTCAAGCCTTGTGATGACCATTTTGCAATTATCTCAAGTCGTCTTCTTGTTCTTATATGCAATTTTCGAAGAATATAAGTAACGCATAACCTATGGCCTATATTATAGCTCATCCAAGGTAAAGTAAATAGATCACAGTTCCCAATCATAAATATCATGCGATATAAATCTTTTGTCTTACTTTGTCCCAAATGAGAAAGTGCCATAAACCTGGTCAAACTCACAAACTCAGTCATATAACGAAATAAAATAACTATGATGCATCCAAGCACATGTATTCTCAGTATCTCATACCAAACAACATGTCACTTAACTGTACAAATACAAGGTATGCAAATTGTATCGACTCTGTAATAACTTTTAAAGTTTCTGTGACTAGCAAACTAGTTTTAGTAATTATGTATTAAAATAGCTTTGTATCTATATTCATAACTTCTTATAAATAAGACATCTTAACATAATCACATGGGCACATATAAAACCTTACACCATTTAAGATTTATATGCTTGAAAGTATAGCCAAAATATTGATAAAATAATCATCAATATTTTATTAAATAATAATAATAACATTTACAATTAGTATCCCTCAATATATTCTTTATTGATAATTTGACATCAGAGGACATATTGTTAACAATCACCTCGACATCCAGTTGTCGAGTGCCCCAGAAACTCTAAGGCAACTGTTGAGGTAATTGTGCTCAGCGGCTAGCTTTAGGTGTAAATTTGGATTGTCGAGCCCATCGTCTAGACAATTGGGCATAATGGCCAATCTACAGATTCCCACATTTTTAATTAGGGATGAATTTTTCATCTCAAACCCATCCCTAAGATCCATATATTCAATAAAATTCCTATTCTCCCTCATTTCTTTCCCAATTAAGTTTTCTTCCAATCTATAAATCCTATCCACTTGATGGCTCATTCATTTCAATAAGATATTTTTTTCAAGAACTTATTCAATGCAATATTTCACAAACGCATTTAACATACTTCTAATTGCCTTATTATTTTTATGTAGTGCTTTAAGTGGGATTTCAAACACCATTAAGTACATAATAACCAATAATTAAAATGGTGCTTGGATACAATATTCTGATGTTCCATTAAAGCAACAAGGATTTTAGTTTAGATGTTTAAAATTATGTATGTAGCTTAAAAACATAGTGTAGAGTTGTGATTTTGTGACTTTATGGCTCTATGATAATTAAAAAGACATAGTGTGTCTACATTGATTCAAAAAAGTTAATTTAAGTATGTTGTCCAAATAGAAATCTCCTACCACTTACATAATAACTATGTTCATGTTGAAAATTGATTTTTAAGAACAATTAACTTAGGATTCGACTAACGTGACCTTCATGGAAAAGAATTTCAAAAAAGCAAGTGAATTGTTGAGTAAAACACTTGCATCGAGCAAGGGTTTCCAATATTAGGGCCAAATGGATCCCCATTGACAAATGGGAGTAGATGCTGGCCCAATGAAGAAAGACCACGTACAAGGCTGTATGTAAGAAGAAAAAAAAAAGGCTAACCACATTGCCAACTCCGCCTCAACTTCAACTATCTATCAAAGAGTATCTATATTGATGTTAGCTCATGGTGATCATTTGGTACCTTGCATCCATGGTACTCATATTTTATTAGTCATGCATTCTATATACATATGTTAACCAAACATGATTTAAAAATACACCAAGAGATGACATTAGACAGATCTCTCACTCACTTATAACTATTCTTCAAGGTTTAAAAAAATGTAGGTAAAGAATGGAACGGTCCACGTGATCAATTACAAGGTATAATAACAATAAATATTATTGTAGGAGACGATAGAAAAAATTCAACACGACATCAATAGTCAACAAGCCTCTAAATCTGGAAGTTCAAGCCAATCTTGTTTTGGCAAGAGCAATCTCATGGTATCAACTATGGGAGGTTTCATGCAACCCAAACTTAATATGCTGTGTGAGAAGCTACATCAAAATCAAATGAAACCACAGGACACGAGATCTGAATTGCAAGACATTAGAGCATACAGAGGTAATATTAAATGAATTTATAATACTCATTAACCTCAAGAGTGGCAAATATGATCAACATAGGTCCAACCAGTATATCACGGCCTATTGAGGATGACAAAGAAGATAATGAGAAGAGGGTAAATGAAGATTATTGATGTATCTTAGCTCTTAATCAAGTGTTTTTGGATTTTGTATTTATGAACAACATGCATGTTTTTTAAACATGCATCTCATTAAATGATATGTTTTGGTTTGTAAATGACATATGTCGATTAAATGCTTGTTTTTAATGTGAGGTTTTTAATTTGTATAGATGTGTATTTTCCATGCCAATATGGAATTGGTATAAATCATGGCAAATATAAATTTAAAAAAAAAACAACAAAATTTTATTGGGAAATCTATCCTAAGGCTGTCCCAAAAAGGTAAAAAATTCGTTCCAAAACTATTTCAAAATTGTGCCAAAAAAGTCGTCCCAAAGTCATTTCAAAATTGTCATCCTAAATAAATCATCCCAAGTAAATCATCTCAAAAAAATTGTCTCAAAGTCATTCTAAATCAGTCGACCCAAGAAAACTGTTCTAAAAAAATGTCATCTTAAAGTCATTTAAAAAAAAATCAACCTAAAAATATAGTTCCAAAACTATTTTAAAAATGTTCTAGAATACTGTCTTACAAAAGTGAAAGTGAAAGGGACAATTTTGTAAGTCATCATAAAACGGTTTCAAATTTTAAGATAACCTTCAAATAACTGGCCCAAAGGATGGCAACAAGCCTTTTTGGGAATTTTGGTTGTAACTTCACCCTATAGCTATGGCTGATGACCAATAGCTCCTACTGAAAGTAGAGGAAAAGATTGTCGATCATAAAGTGTGAAAGAGTAATATGTGTAGTGGTAGTAAATATTAAAAGGTTTTTCATTTCTTTAGGAGTACTTGGAGAAGACTAAAAATTTTGGAAAATAAAATAACAAGTTATTTAAAATAATTTTTATATTTATTAATTTATTTTAAATTTTTAAACGGGTTTGTAAGTCAATCCAGAGGTGACCTAGATTCAAATTTTTATTTTTTGGTTGGCCATCCGCAAAAGTTCAAATTAAATTTAATTTCATGTTAAATTCGGAAATTGCAGTCCGTATTAATAAATTATATAATTCTTGCCTCGAGTTAGTTCCAAACTGGACTTTTGTGAAGTAAATTTAAATTCACTCAACAAAGGCTTACACGTCAAGGCATTCTCTTTTGATCGAGAACACCAGTAAACCTAAGTTTAGTCTTTATCGAAGAATGTTGCAAATTTGACGTTAAAAAGAAGCAGCCAATGTTGTTTGGTTGATCACCAAAAGGATGAAAATTATGGTCAATTTGCACAGTGGACGAAGAAAAAATATTGGAACAAGAAACCATAGGAAATAATTACTTCCATTTATCGTCAATCTTTGATTATTGTAGTATAAGTCCTGTTTAGGATAAAGAAAGAAAGACATTTGAACTGGACTTATTTCTAGCCCTTGCAGTTCTCCTGTTGAACTTTAATTTTTCCTCAAATGTCTAATTCAAGATTTTCTGGTCATGTTGTGAATGATTGTACCTTGAGTAAAAAAAATTTCACGATGGTCAGCATAATTTTTGTTAGTCGTATATTAGTGTACACATTAGGGCAACATCTCCGTGCTTTCTGGGCTCTTAAATTAGTTGGTTTGTAGGATTCTTAGTATTAAGCGTCCAACAAGACTTGGAGAGTTGTCGGAATGCTAATTTGTGGGGAAGTCGGGCACCAAGGAGCCTACAACATAGAAGAGTCCAAGGTTATCTAAACTTCAAAATCCTATCTGTGTTACCAATATTAAGATAACGCTGCAAAGATTTCGAGCTGATTTTTAGAAGTTTTGTTGTAAACTTTTTGGAGTGTTTTTTGCTTCATTTTTGGAGAGCCTTGCGTGAGCTTCGTTGAGTGATGAGTTATCTTTTTTTCTCATAACAAAAATCATCCGTGCCAAGAATTTTTCGGGGTCCTCATCCCTTTTATATTAAAAAAGTGAAACCAAGGTTACATGGAGTTACAATGTGTAGAATTTGAAATCTTAAGTACGGAGTGATGAGTTATCTTGTTATCACTCAATAGTTCATCATTTTTATATTCCAATCTTCTACTGAATAATTCTTTGTGATGGAAGGTTAGGCTTATTGAAGGATGTTAAGTAATACACAAAATAAAAAAATCTTCGATTTGGTGTGCCAACTAGTTTGGAACATTATGATTTGAGGTATTGAATTGATGGTGAGAATTGTTCCTTTTTTTTTTTTTATGATTTGGTGTAATTATGGAAAAGTCTAAAATGGGCAAGACCCTATAAATATAGAAGATCTTGCTCCAAATTGCATTAATATATTGCTGTCTCTCACTATTTACTTTTCTAGTAGAAGTGTATTCTTAATATCGTAATTACATTATTTCATTGCATTGTAAATTACAAAGTCATAAACGTGTTCATAACGATGTGTTCTTGTTTTCAACCTGCAATCCAACATAACTTAAAATATTAAAAAAGAAATTCAATCCTAAATCATGAAACACGATTTTCGAATCCAAGGTTCCACCGTAGAAAGTTGTGGCCAACCTCGTGAAGCATTGGTGCAATTTTCTCATCTAGATTAGTTTAATCAATTAATCAAATCAAACACCACTAATTCATTTTCAACGTATAATTAATAGCATTAAGAAAGGCCAAATCATGTGTAATTGTCACGGGTACCGCCCTTATTCAAAGTTAATTTTCTCTACACCAAGTTAACTTATTTCCCCGCTGAACATCGCAAAAGAAACAAACAATATAATAAGTCAGATATAGGAACGATTAATTGATGACCAGTCGAGGAACTTACTAATGTAAGAGAACACTATCTGTATCTGGCCTCTCGAACACAACTCAAACACCATAAATGAATTGATTTATTACACGTACACGCATGCAGTTAATTGGGGACATATACATGACTGAAGCAGAATCTGTCGCCAGAATTCAACCAGCAAAAGAACATCAACAGACGGGGTTTTAATTTCCCCCATTTCTTCTCCATATAAACGCCTCCAAATATGCCTGATGAAGCTCGTGACTTGATAATAATAGTCAACTTACATGATTTCATCCCAAATTCGTTTCATTGATTTTAATGAACAATTATGTACACATGTAATCACCATATCAGTGGAACATCACAAACTGTTGCACGCGAATCATGATAAATTGAGTAAGTGGTTTCGATCCAACCATTACTCTGCCCGATAAGAGTAGGGTTTAGCCATTTGGACCTAAGGGGTAGAGACTTAAATGGGTTGAGGGTTGGGGGGGTATGTCATAAGCCAATTTTATAAAATTGTACCCAGCGTTTGTAATCCTAACAAGTTACTGATAATATCTCACTGTTGTCGCTCCAAAAAATATAAGGCATCATTGCCAGTCTCGTTAAATTCTTGTCTTCAATTAATCCCACAACACAAACATTCCACAGAACCCCAAAAACTGGAAACACAAGCGTGAATGATGTTTCCCAGGTCCGCGTCCACCACAGTCCCACTGGTAATAAAAATAATTTAATTTCCACATTATGGGTTCTAATTAATTCATTAGGCCATGTGACACATACGAACTTCTCAAACCGGAGAGCCAATAAGGTGCGAGTCAAGGCAAACCTTCACCCCACGCGGTTTATTGCACCACTTTCGGAATTCGAAACGGCCCTAACCCTAATTATGGAGCCACAATTCTCTCATGCATGCCCTCATCATCAAAAATGATAAACTAATAAGAAATCAATTAACAAAATATCAATTTCTACAACATGGACATAAAAATAGTAATAATAATCGGCTGCTAGCCGATTAATAAGAACGTATTCTAAATCGTTTGCCCGTGAATGGTTTTCCCAATTTAGAATAATTATTTCTAGAATATCACATGATCACTCAGCTACGTACAAAGTAAAATTTAATTACTTTTTTTTTTTTTTTTGTCTATACGTAATTTTAATAATTTAGATAATTTAAATAGATGCATTGAAGTTGGACCTGATCTCCTAGCCCAACTCAATAATTTCCTTCTACCTATATTTTCAAAGATGCATAATCAATTCAAGCCTAACCGAAGATAATGACATGCATGCCGAAGCCCGTCCAACGTTATTAGAGATGGAGGCCTAACTATGAACTTCAAGTATTTCTGCTTGTCACGAAATAATTAAGGATGTATATTTTTGGCGAATCCTACAAAAAACCTAACATGCATAGATCAATACTAATTAAGTCCCATTAGTTAAAACGACAAAGCTTTCAATCCATTTACATGACACGTAAATATGCTTGAAATCATACAAATAGATGGATATATGGTGGGATTTTAAGTACGTCATCTCATCTAGATACTGATTTTTATTTTAATACTCTTTATCTTTGAATTTTTAAAATTTTTAAAGTGAAGTAAATTAATAATATATTAAATATTATTTATGTAGTACTATGCTTTAAAAATAAATACTCGTTTGTCATGAGGGGAGACATTAGATATATAAAATATTAAATGACTAGACTTTTAATTAGATATTGTTGAATTAAATTTTAATGGAGGACATAGCACTCTCGTGACTAGAACAGTACTCACACAATAAGTGAAAACTGAAATTTAATTTCCTACCTTGTCCACGTTGACTTCATGTGAAGAATTAAGAATTATCATTTGCAACGTTTCTTCAACCAATTTGGTTAACATTTTAAAAAAAAAAAAAATAGTAGTTGGCAATTATTTGATCTTGTATATGCATATTTGTACTTCTATGATTGGGGCATATTGCCATAAACAGCTCTTACCAATCTACTGAGAGAAATTTAAAAAAAAAAAAAAAAGGGAAAAATGGCATAGCCCTCTGGTAATGTCATAAAAATCAATTGTACATATGAACAGTAATAATGGGAGAATATAGCAATTAGGTAGTTGGGCTATATTAATCTATATAACCACTTACAAATATATGAAAGGCTAGATTATCACTTAAAATTGCATTATTCTAATCACCTAAATATACACTTAATTATAAAAACAAATCAATCAAATTGTACCATGTATATATTATAAAAACAAACAGTGAATTAAAAATCTTATAATTTATCTGCGAATCTGAAGTGGGCAATGGATTATTAATTTCCATCTCATCTTAGTACTTGGGTTTTAGACCTTATAATTAAACAAAGTCCAAATTAAGGGGCAAACAAACCATTTGGCAAAATCAAAAATGCATGTTCTGGTTGATCAAAGGGCCTGCTTGCCAAGTGGTGTAACAATTTAGTAGCCACGTCGTACGGCGTCTGTGGGTCGTTGGATTTTTTCCCGCTGCGGCTTACATGACTTCCCTCTCAACAAGTTTGCGCCGGAGAGGATTGCTGCACCAGGCAAGGCTTTGTTTGGTCCCCCCATAATTGTCATTTCCAGGGTCATAGCCAGTTTCATCTCCCGAAAGAAAATAAATTTGTAAGGTAATTGAATTTATGAACATTAATTAATCTCAATAATACAAACAACACAATAGCCAACTTTTTGAAGTAATATATTCCCTTTCATCTCTCCTTCAAGCATATATGTAAGATGTTGTAATTTTAATATTTAATAATATAACACGGTGACATTTCTACAAAGGGGCCATTTTCAAATATACTCTTCCTCCCTCCCAAGCAAACTAAAAGCGACATTCTGCTACATCCGAATCACTGTTCCGATTAAACTATCCAAAAGACCCGAACGGTGGAGGCATTTACTGATACATACATGTGTGTGTGTGTGTGTGCGCGTTCGCGCCTCTATTAATCATTTCCGAACTGCTCCGGAGTTCAGACGAACCGTTGTATTATGACTCTGCTCGACACAGTCGCACCAACTCTTCGGCCATCCCCCATTTCCCCTTTCCATAAGTCGCCACAAACACTGTACAGTACTCTCATCACACACACACATCTCTCTCTTTTTCTCTCTCTCTCCTCATTGTTTTGTTTTCCTTATGAGAAGATTTCCATCAGCGTTCTTTCGAAAAAGTTATCGCTTTTCTTATAAAAACGATGGCACCTTCCTCTCCCACGCCCTCCCAGAAAAACCCTCCTCCGCGAGGCCAAAATTGTCCGCCCACACCACGACCTCCGCCGTCCGCGGCAGGAAGAAAATCATCGTCATTATGGGCCCCACGGGCTGCGGCAAATCCAAACTGTCCATCGACCTGGCCTCCAGATTCTTCCCTCCATCGGAAATCATTAACTCCGACAAAATCCAAGTCTACCGGGGCCTGGACATCACCACGAACAAAATCCCAGTCCCCGAGCGGAAGAACGTCCGCCACCATCTCCTCGGCGAGTTCCAGTCGTCGGATTCTCACCCCGAGTTCACCCCCTCCGACTTCCGCTTCTCCGCTTCGTCCGTCATTTCTCAGATTCTATCCCGCCGCAGGATACCCTTTATCGTCGGCGGTTCCAACTCGTTCATCTACGCGTTATTGGCGAAGGAATTCAATCCGGAGCTGGATGCGTTCAGAGAGTCAAACTCGGGGGAGGACTCCACCTTCTGCGAGGAGACGCGCTACAGCTGCTGCTTTCTCTGGGTCGACGTCTCTTTACCAGTGCTGAACCAGCATTTAACCAAACGCGTGGACGACATGATGGAGTCGGGAATGTTCGAGGAGCTGGCCGAGTATTTCGAGAATCCCAAATACAACTCAGCCAGCAAATGCGGGTTGAGGAAGGCGATCGGGGTGCCGGAGTTCGAGTCGTATTTCAAGAGGTTCCATAACAACAACAGCGAGGGGAATGAGTGGACGTCCAATAAGGAGGTGGAGGAGGAAAAACGGGTGGCGTACGACGAGGCAGTGAGGGCCATCAAGGACAACACGCTTCTGCTGGCCGAGAGGCAGCTGGGGAAGATCCTGCGGCTGAGGGACGGGGCAGGGTGGGAGCTGAACAGGGTGGACGCCACGGCAACGTTCAGGGCGGGGTTTGAGGGGGAAAGGAGGAGCGTGGCGGCAAATGTTTGGCAAAGGGAGGTGGTCGAACCAAGCATGAAGATTGTGAAGCAGTTCTTGATGGAGTAGGTTTCCAGCTAATTCAGCTCCTATCCTCAACAGTCAACTTTGCCACCACGCCCCCCCCCCCCCCCCCCACCCCGGTCCCCTCTCTCTCTTGTTTGTTGGAGTAATATTTTCCTCTTTTTGGAGGGGAATTAACATTTAACTTTCTGGTTTTCTTGATGTAAAAGTCTTGCATAAATGGCTTTGGGAAAGGGGGGTTGGGGTGGTGGAGGTCGACCAGTTTTGGGGAATTAGGCAGCCATTATTGAGGTTGAATTCTTGGCGTTTGTTCGTGGTGTTTATTTTTGGAGTGAGGGGTTTTACGTACATGCTGCCAACTGGTAAAGACAAGGGACAAGAAACAATTTCCTGTTCTTTTATTTGATTTTCTGTTGAGCTTTACTCTGTAATTTGAAGCACAAAATCCGCAATTTCGGAGGGGAAGAACGTGATCAGTATTGTGTGTTGTTAGGCATGAAAAATGTCTACCCAAAATTTCCCAAAACTGTTCGACTTCCACCACCCCAACCCCCCTTCCCCCATTTATGCACGACTTTTACATCAGGAAAACCAGAAAATTAAATTTTAATGCCCCCAAAAAAAGCGGAAAATATTACTCCAACAAACAAGGGAGAGAGAGAGAGACAGACTGTGTGTGTTGTTTTTTCTTTTCTTTATTGTGGTCTTGGCATGACAACGCACACATACAAATTTTGCCTTTCGATGTTTTGGCATAAAAAAGACCTGCAAAGACAGTAGCGTAATTTACGAACAACCCCACATTACATCTGGAAATCGAGTTGTTCAACTCGATCGACCAACTCGACTCAAACTCTATTTGGTACGGTCGTCAAGTTGAATTCGAATATTTTATAAAAATGTTTAAGTTTAATTTTTTATTTTTAATTTTATTTTTGTCAAACATAATCTAACACTGAGCTCGAGGTCGAACTCGATCTCGACTCAGGCTCAACTCGATAAGCTCGATCTTGAGTCGGACTCGACTCGATAAGCTCGAGCTCGAGCTGTAAAATTTTGCTCGAGCTCGAGTCGAGCTCGTCAAAAATTAATTCGAGTCAAGCTCGAATAAATTACTACTCAAGCTCGACTCGATTCGATTCCACCCCTAATTGCATCCATGTATGTGTTAGGGAACTACAAACTTTGAGAGTGCATTTGGATTGATAGATTTGATTAGATGAATTTCAGTTTTATAATAACAAATTCTCTGCACTTGTTTGGATGATTGTATTTTACAATGGATTTTAGATGTTTAAATTGTCTTTCTAAACTATATTTTAAGTAGTTATGGTAAATTTAAAATCATTTTCATTGGAAGTTATTTGTAATCCTTCCTTTCAAATACTTTCTTCAAATTCAAATTCATTGATTTAAATAGGGCTTAATTGAATTTGTAGGATTTAGTGGCAGAATTTAGCCAAATTGAGAAAATCATTCATAAATTTATGAATGGGCCTACATGATTATGTTTTAATATAAAACTTTGAAATTATCAATAACGAGTCACGCATCTACTTGTATAGAATTTCCACAAGGGAAAAGGTTCTTTTTTCTTACCTCATACTTGTATTCAACATTATGCTATATGAATTAAATTATAACCACATTTTCCAAATCCTGGGTTTCGATGGGAAAAAGGCCAAGAAAAAGGCATAATCATGTTTAAGATTATCCTTCAAGATGTATCTAACATATTCTTGAAAAATTATTAAAATCAAACGTAACATAACATAATTGAGTATATTATTGGGAATCAACTTTCGATCATCGTTATTAGAGGAGGAAGCCATACAATATGACTCTTAGGTCTTTTCACACATTTGAATGCAATGGCCAAATGAGCTACATGCTCGATTTTGGGCAGACATTTTTCATGCCTAATAACACATTCCATTATTAGAATCCTTACACTTAATTAGCTAACTTCCATATTTACTCAACCTCAGACTGTAGCTAACCAAGAATGTTTAAACATGGACGCGGAACAAGAAGAAGCATAATGGTCACTAATATAATCACGCAGTGAGCAGATGATTGTCCTTAATTGCTCACTCACTGCCCCAGTAATGTGAATTCCTTTGGACATTCCGAGCAGGAGGAGTGTGATTTCAATTTGTGACAGCAATGAATTAATTATACTGCAGCAGCAGCTGTGGTCCTCATCCTACAATACTCCTTTCTATGTATCCTCTTCTCTGAAAAACTGCACTTTGGAAGGTTCATTATTTTCATGCTGTAATCAAGCAAAGGGCTGTCTTCTCCTCGTTGTCACAACAAAAAATAACTGCTAGCCGCTGATACAAGATTGACAGAAGGATACATTCATTACATGACAGATTGTTGGAATTCTCGGTTTTAATGTGGATTTTCAATTGAATGAAATATATGAAAAATAGGATGAGAGCGTAAAGTGCTAATAAGAGAAGTTATTCAACTAAAGGTCGATTAAACTTGACAATATTTTGAAATATAATTGAACTTGAAAGGAGAGATGTTTGAACAATTATCAAGCACGAGTTACTACTTGAACTCAACACATTTACACTTTTAGTGCTCGCACATATATAAAATAATTTAGTTAGAGTATTTTTGTATCTTTTCGTATTGAGGAGATGGTCAATGTGCTGGAAATCTTATCGATGATGAAAGGAATATCATTCGTGTATTTAATACTTAGCAAGAGGGGACAATCTTGCATGTACACTTGGATGCACGTCTATAAATATATGTAAGTATGAAGAACCAACACTGTTCACCTTTTTAAAAAAAAAAAAACAGATTAGATTTTCAGAATCCAATGGTAGATAGCAGTGGAAATGCCATTCTACAGACACCAAATCTTTCTAATAGTATTGTAATAGATTATGCACTCACTATAAATTGTTAATGAATATTTGAATAAATATACACTATGTACATAGTAGGGGAGATAGATCTAAGGAGATTGTTATCTTGTCTACCCGTCCGAATCTTAATCCATATTTCTTTTATAAATTACTGAAGAAATTCTTTCATGAAATTGGAGTAATAAAATATGTATCATATTCAATGTATGCATGAATAATGTTTTGAAAGAAGATCACCTTAACTTGTAATTCCCAATAATCTTTGGTTAAAGGTCCAACTCTCGTTATTGTTGATCTGTAAATTATGATACAACATTTTACTGGTACCTTTGAGAAAGGGCCATTTTCATTATATTTGCTCCCATAAGAATAATGTGTAGTTTCACAATTTTCTTGCATTTAATTTTCCTGATGTGACCTGACTCTTTAAGGGACATATAGAGCTTTTATTGCTGTACATCATTGATTCAAAAAATCCAAATTGTTTTCCTTAATTGTTTTGTTAGAATGCCTATATGGGACTACGGATGACTAGTTTTATTGAAAGAGGAAACCTATGAGAGATTGTCAGTTCATGGGAAATGAGAATTTATTGAGTCCCAAATTTAGGGAGTGTTTGTGAAAATTATGCTTTTGCTTCAATCATCATTTGCTGAAAAGGTTCTTCAATGCAAAAATGCCTGTTTGGTTCAGCCATGTGCTTAGCAGAGTCAACAGCTCAAACTAGAACACGTTTCTTTTTTGTTATGAACAATTAAAGGTCTGGTTTTTTGCACCTTGGAGGAAAATTTTGGACTGAAAATAATTAAGATTTCCTGGGGACCGAAAACATTGCTGAGCCAGGGGAAAGGGGACACTGCAGTTTCTTTCTGTAAATCCTCACACTGATCTTTTGTTGGCTTACAAATAAAGGGGTGCCCTTCAACTATCTAATTTCATGAGTGGGCAAGCAGGTCGAATCACAAATTAGAGAGTTGAGTTAAAATACGATTATTTTAGACACATCGTTAATACAAATTCAATTATTTTTTTCAAGTCTATCCTAATTTTGACTTAAATTGATGGAGAGCACTCAACTCAATCTAAATTTAATATTAAATTCAAATTGTATTTTAAGTCATGTTAGAAATCGTAATTTAAGAGTATAAATTAAGTTGGTTCGAAATGAAATATATTATTCTAAATAAGTCATCAGTTCGAGCTTGAACTGTTTATTTATAGTTCCATTAGATCCGACCCAATTGGACTTAACTTCATAAAAAAATTCAACTTAAATTTATTAATTTTGTGTTATGTTTAAATTCAAAATTATAAAAAAGTTGTCACGATTGAATTCCATACAATGAAAGAAGATTACTGAATACATGTACTCATTCTTAATCATGATATTTTGGCATGCAGACCGAGGTTCGGATATCTAAGAACGACAAACAAAAAGGGCACGCCCTAAACACATACTTGGTCTAGTTTGGCTCAATTTGGATCATGCTTGTTTGAGATTAAGTAGTCCAAGGAATGTTTTTAACCATATTTCAAACAGGCACGAACCCATTTGTGTAGTAGTTTTATTAGTATATAAAGAACAGAAGAAATGAGGAGGCACGAATTATGAATCCCTAGAGGTGAAAGACAAAATTTTCGAAAACAGAGCAAATGACTGCCTTGGATGCATTCTGTCGCCAAGTGCGTACAAATCTATATACCAAGATGAAAATATCGATAAATTTAAAATTCATATATTCTTTTTCAAAAAAGGGAAAATATTTTGGGGCAAGGATGCCTAAGGGCTTTCTACAAAATCACAGTTCTTTGCAACTTTTTGATGATTCAGCTTTGTGTGGATCCAAATTATGATGAGAGTGATAAAAACTTAAAAATATTGTAAAATTAAAAAAAAAGGATAAGAAATAAAAAATATTTTTTTTTTGAATAAAATATTTGAAAGCATAGATTTCGATGCAGAAAATGTTTAAGAAAATGAGCAACTGCAAGCATAGCCCAACATTATTGGGCCAATAATTTCTGCCTTCTTCTTTTTTCTTTTTTCTTTTTTCAGCCTTCTCGTTCTATTAAAAAACAAATTCATAATCCAAGTAAAAGTAATTAACAATGAAATATGGAAAATAAAAATAATTGTAGACGAATGAACTAAGAAGAGTGGGTTTGCCGCAACCAACAAGAATGGAAGGCAACACAGCACGCGTGGGGTTGCTTGCGCGCATGATCCTATAAATATATGCCCATGCCAACCTCATACCAATGTGACCGTACCATATAATATTCATGCATAGTGCCCAATTTGTTAGGGCAATTGATCACATTCCTAGTTCCAACAACAAAATTATTGTACCACTGTCTAGCGTTGGTGAGCATTTGCCAAGCACAACGATGGAGGAAAGGACGGGGGTTTTTTTTTTTCTATTGCTCCACATGATTTCCAAGTTGACAGGTCGGTTGGATTATTTCAAACAATGCAATTATTTTAATCAATTTGGTTATGATAAATTGATTAAAACAACATTAGATAGAGGACGAAAGCTTTTAATAAAATATGCTAATCCTAGTCAATCTTACACTATTTTTTCCATTATTGAAACCCTAGATGGCCTATATTTGCCCATTAATTGTAGTGAAAGGAGACAGATGCATTATGGTGGCATTGTGTGCACAACACTCTTGTTTGCCATTCAATCTTCTGCTATGTTTACCTCTCTTAAGCTATGTGTTATAGGCTTTAGACTAAATCACAAGTTGGTTGATGGGAATAATACTTTTTTGGTGTCAAATTTGAATTTCTTTTTGAATTGAATTTCGCTACTCGACTTAAGTTTAAATTTGAACTCAAACTCTAAAGATCTGAGTCAAATTTGAATAGTTACTGAACCTTAGTTACTACTTCAATTCGAGTTAACGCTCGTAAATAACATAAGCACAAATGTAAGTGACAAGCCACCTGGGTCCCAAGTCTCAACCCATATGTTTCTAACATGAGAAAACTTGGACACAAATCAAGAAAGACAACTATATGATCAGTTTGGGCAATGTCAAGTTTAGATGCCAAAATTCCAGGCCCAATCCAATGAATAGATGGCCACCCAAGGTTTTGAGGTGGTCAGAGAACTAACGGGCCAGGAAATGATGAAACAGATGAAAATGTGCCCAAGATTATTGACATGTCAGTCCAATATCCAACAAACTACTTAGCAAAAACAAGTCCACTTGCAATTTTATCGATGATTTTTATACCAAATTCAAAGATAATGTCTTCTGAAAATAAATAAATAAATAAAGAGAGAATTCTAGTGCAACTAGGATTTGTCAATTCGAAACGCAAAGAAATTGCTTAATTACAGCAGTTTTTGGACCGTCTATCAGTAAAAAATTGACATTAATAGCTTTTCTTAGTTAGCAACACCCAATTCATTGATTTGCTTGACTTAACATTTAATATATTTTAGCATATTGTCGACGTTCAAGTTTCCTAACTTCCGACTTTCTGATTTAATAAAAGGAAAATGGTGTCTTGAATTCTTGATGGCAGTTGACCTTTCGTTATCCTTGGTTTTAGTAATCTGTAAGTCAAAAAATTCAGCCCTTGATCAAAAATAGACGTTTTTTTTTTTTCTAATTGTCAAACCACACTTTAATTAACGATTTAGCGTCAATAATCGGAGCCTCGATTATACGTCTCAAAAGCTACTTATTCATGCCCCTTCAATAGGTCTGAAAGATTCATCAGTTACGAATAATTAATGCTCAGGACAACAGCCATTGACTTTTGCAAATAGAATATGAAAATGTCGAATTTTTAGTTTCAAAAAACAACCAATCCACATTCTTCATTAATTTTAAATTGATGCTGTATTATCTTTTAAGTACGTAACATGTGACTCCAGATCACGTCTCTTGCATTATATATCTGCAATAGCTTAAGACATTAAAGAAATGATGAACCAATAATCATCCAAGAATTAGGTAATGATTCCTGTTTATTAATTAGAACAACCAGCAGTAATTATTTATGCAAAGTTTCTTAACCGATTACCAAAGCTTATTGATTTGCATGATCAATTTGTTATGGTCGAGTAATATTAATGACGTGTGAATCAAAGATGAATTATCGAGCATTTGTTAAGAGAAATAAGTGATGAATCCCGGAGAGTTACCACCCTCCGGCAGCTGCGCCGTCGCCAACCACTCTAAAAACGCGGTTGAGCCAACCACGTCGACTCCTTTCCGCTGAACCCTAATCTTCCAACACATTGCACACCTGTTTTTTCAACGGTCAGAAATCGCTGGCCAATCCAAAACAAAGCCCCATTTCATATATATATTTATTTTCCTTCATATATATCTTCTTCTCCACCGCACCTCCGACCTTCCTCTATATATTTTCAAACGTCCTCACTTCCAATCTAGGTTTTACCTTCCTTTAATGACAACCTAAAACAAAGGAAAAAGCAGAACTTCATTCACCACATTTATATTACACGGTCTGCTCCTTCTTTCCGCTCTTATCTGTGCAGACTGATCTGAAGAAGCCATGAGCCCCTCAAAGTTTCTGGACTGTGAGGTGACAAAAGGAGCGATCAACGGCGCGCGTCCTTCGCCACTGAGAGTCACTAAGGAATCTCATCTCATTCACAAGCCATCGCCGTCTTCACACCAAACAGTTGCCGAGAATTCATGTAACGCTCCGGCTAATTCGGCGGCGAAGCACCACAGCCCTTGGGCGAAACGACAACCGGTCATCATATACACGCACTCTCCGAAGGTGATACACGCGCAAGCGCGTGACTTCATGGCGCTGGTGCAGAAGCTCACCGGCCTCTCGCGTTCCGAGGACGAGAAGACGGTGAAGTCGGAGACGGAGTCCCCCAAGGACGAGGGCTCGTTTTCTGAAGAGAAGGATTGCGGCGTTAAGAATGTCGGGTACGAGGAGAACGAACCTTCTTCCGTTCTGACGGACGACAAATTTGCAGGTGAGGTTAAGCAGGCTTCTTCCGCTGTTTCTCCGATGTACAAAGCGTCGAATCCGTACTTGGTTGATGCTCCGCTTTTCACCGCAAATTCTAATGAAGTATTCTGTTCGTCGAGGGCTAATGCTCTGTTTCAGTCCCCGGCCATGGCGAGTCCGATTTCACCTTCGTTCATGGACTTAATGAAGGGATTCCCCGAATATTAGGGTTCATAGCGATCGTGTGTGGATTGGAGGAGATATCGCTCGATCATTTTCTTTTCAACAGGATTCGATTAATTAGATTAATTTTGTGTCGTTTTGATCGTGTTGCTTAGGACGACAGATCGGATAGTGATCGATTAATAATCATTTATGTGAATTGTTAGAAAAATGTTTGATTTATTCTTTGGCTTTCCGATGGAAGCTCGTGGTCCTTCCAGGATTGTGCTGTTAATAATTTTTCTTTCACTTTCTATTTCGAGTGATCTACTCCTGGTTCTTTCAGCCTGCCTTTAATTCGATGCACTTTGCATTATATTTTGGGCAAGATTTTAGTATAATAATCTCGTTCAACAGATCCCACGGGGGAAATAAGAAGAAGAAGAAGACACAGAACGCTTAAGTTCGCCGTTTCGTTTAACTGAATTAAATGCGTGCATGAATATTCACATTAGGGGCACACGTGTGGGCCTATCCCCATATTTAAATTTGCAGATTGAAAAATATGACACCCATGGCGTGTGAAATATTATTACAAATTGAAGATTGGGGAAACTTTTCGAAAGGACAATGTAAATCATTCTTGCATCCTCCCTTGATTTCTGACTGTTCCTTTTAATTAAAGTCATTATGTCAGTACTAAACCTTTGAACAATGGCATTGTTCGGATGCAAATTTGAAAGATAGAAAATTTGCTCCTAAAACTTAAGAAGGATAGAAAAAATAAAATAGAGAGAGAGAAAGATAAAAAAAAATGTTATTTTGATGTATGTGTGATATGTTTGAAATAATTGATTTTGATGGATGCAAATTTGCATCTAAATTCTCAATATTAGAACAACAAAGAAATAAGGTGGGGAATACACGCCTTAAGTTATATGCGTTGAGCGAGTTGATCCTTGATAAAAGAAAATATTGAGCTGATGAACTCCAAGCTTTGGAAAATTGATGCAATCTTCCTTAATATCCAAGTAGTTTTAATATTTCACTTTCAAAGTGAAGACAAAAACTGGCATCCAGCAAATATCCAATTTGCTGTTCAGTTCTACATTACCAACGATTGCACCTACTCTTGAACACAGAATGCGGACAACATGTTTTCTGTTGAGCAATTTGCCTTCTGCATCACTTTTGAGTAACGTGCAAGACTCAGATGAAATTGTCAATTTATTTAATTAAAATGTTAAAAGAGGAGTAAGGTTATAAAAGAAAGGCGAGGGTTGAATTGCGGTAGCCGGTTGCACCTAAAATGCAAATTTATGAAGAAAATGGCTTAGCCCATCTTGGCAAGAATCGTTAATTGTAGTTCGTTTGTGTGCTTAACTAAATTGCTTGTATTTGATCTGCTTATTTAACTTTGATTCGATGAGTGATTAAAAGAGCAAAAAAGATTATCTTATTGAGAAAATGATTATTGGAAAACACTAGATCATAAAATATTATTAATAGGCCATGACATGGCCATCTCTTTCATTACACTTGGTTATCTTTTAATTTAGTTTCATGACGTTTGTTTAATGATTATCTTATTTAATGTGGTCAAGGAATGAAAATGCATTGAGGCGCACAAGCAACTTGATTAGTTCTTTAGCCTTAATTTGGCCTTTTAACGTTATACCTACTGGAATTGAAAAGTTGCAAATTAATTTTCGAGGGTTTTGCTATTTTTGTAGCTAATGCAAAAATTTCCTAACAAACATTGTATCGAGAAAGTATTTGCGTGGCGTGATTGCTTTTAGAAAAGATTTTGTCAAAGATAAGAAGGATAGACCAGAGAGATTAATCTTTTCGTTCGATTTGTGTGATCATAATTATGGTCGGATTTGTATCTCCCTAACTAAAATAATTAATAAATATGGTCGGAGCACAATTAATTAATTAAGTTTTCTATAAGCAAAAGGCAAAATTACTAATAGAGTCAACTATCACGTTTAAAATGCGAATTTCACAAATCTCAAAATAACGCAAGGTAGAGCGCAGTGTATAACTATACGTGTAAGCGCTTATAGTGGAGATTATTTTGAATATTTCTAGTGTTCTCCTTTTTTTAAGATAATCTTTTGATAGTTCACCCTTCTCTCGGTTTTTTAATCCTTTAAATGTAGCTTCTATATCTCCATCTACATCTATCTATACCATATTTTATTAAGTTAATAAAATTTTATGACTTCACAATGTAATTGTAGACAAAATTTCTATATAATAACAAAAAAACGTGTATGAGATAAAATTTTACTAACTTAACCATTAAAAAATATTAATTTAGAGAGTTTAACACTGCACGCGCAAATCAAACACCGAATTGGCGGAGATACACAGATGAACACTTTAAATTTCATCAAGAACATCGTGGATCTTTACAAAATTTGAAATTTGAAGTAACTTTGGTTCAATTTTGCACCATTCCCCTAATTTTCAAGCCGGCCTTTAATTGTGTCCTCCCACTTTGTGTTCAATGTTGTGTTAAATTATGAGAAGATCGCCTCTATTTATAGTGAGGGAAAAGTTTCATATGTCACAATTTGATTGCTTGCAAACATTTGACTTTGGGATGTTTTTCGTTAATTCCTAGATTTCGTTTAATATGGTTTTACTTTTCAAATACAAATATTTGTTTGTCATAATTTGAGAAATTTTGATTTGACAGTCAAATGAGTAAAACTTGACACTTAGCGCAATTAATTTAATTAGCCAAGATTATTGAAATTAACAAATAAATCATTTATGTAGGAATTGTATTTAATCAATTCAATTTATTTAATTGATATTTAAAATAAATAAATTCCACATGTTATGATTTAATTGGGTATAAAATTTAAATGTCTATAATAATATTAAAAAGTTACCCTTAATTTAAATTCTTACGTCTCTTCTATTATTTTCATTTTATCTTTTCTTTTTACTTTCCATTTTAATTTATGTTTTATCCAAAATTTATTCTCTTTTCAAATTCTTTTGATCTTTTTTTTAAAATTTTTTATTGTAAATATTTTATAGTTTAAATATTTAAATATTATTATTTATGCTATTTAAAATATAATAATTTTATAATTTATAAATAAATTTGCTCACACATAGACTATGCAACTTATACTAGCTGCGAATTAAGTAAATAGGAATGTTAGGTTGTGCAAATCATAATTATTTAAATGTCCTTAATTTTTTAAGATATTATCATTTTGCTCAATTCCCTTAATTTTTCTTCAATTTCTAATTTTGAGTATTCTATTTCTTATCATTTTCAATTTTTCTTTTTTAATCTATTGTATATTCTATATACTGCATATTAAAGCAAAATGCATGATTTTGGTTTCACTATAGTAAATTAGAATAGTACCCTTGACTAAATATTTTTTATTTTTTTCTTGTTTAGTTCTCTTTCAATATAATTTTATCTGTTTCCTCTTATATTTTTTATGCCTCTCCATTGACATTTTTTTCGATTTGTGTGTACGTTTAATTATAAATTAATTTAATGTTGTTGTGATTTATTACAATGAATAAAATACTATAATTTATTTACTCGTTTTCAGCTTTGACCACTGGTATATTTCATTACAGTAATTTTTTTGGCTCACGACACAAAATCGGATCTTATAACTACCATAGATTTTGAAATTACTAAAATATAACCCATGTAACCTCAGTTAAATTAAACCCTTTGCCGACCACATCCTACTCTCAATCGCCTACTAGTTTGAATCTTTGTCCAAATGGACATTTTTGACGAAGTGTTTGTCGTATTATAAAAATTAATTGAGTGGCTAGTTTTGACCATAGGCTTGTAACATTAACAGTTTAATAAACTACTTAATTACCATTCTGAAGAATTTACTCAACCAATCCTCCTCCAGATCCGCGCGTTTTCCTTACATTTCAACATAGACGATGTGCTTATGCAAGATACACAAGATTAGGCTAACATATTTTAAAATTGCATAACTAATTTGTGTACTAAGTAGAATTATTATTTGAGTAAAAAATATATAATTAATTATTTAATTTTAAAAGTCAAACAAATTAAATACATAACAATTAATTTATTAGCTTTTAATAGCTTATTCATTATGTATAAATTAAGTGTATAATCAAATACAAAGACAAAAATAATAATCATAAATACTTGTTCAAACAACTATAATGGAATAACATTTTTTTTCTTTTATACACTTCCATTTTTTCTTTATTTGTTTTTTCTTTTTTGGTATATTTCAAATATAGTGATTTATTTTAATTTTTCCTATCGCTCCTCTATCTCCTTCCTTTCCTTTTTTTCCTCCTCTCTTTTTTCTCTTCTTCTTCCTCCTTCTCCTCCATTTTCTTCTTCTTCTTCTAAAAAAACATATTAATAAATAAAAAAACAAACTGGTTACCACTTGGACTGGGTGCTGGAAGGTTTCCGGTAAAACTGATGAAACCAAGCAGGCCACAGTGCCTCATTAAGAAGGGCTATTAATTGTGAGGTTTGGTAAAAACTAGTTTTGAAATTAGAAATTGAAATAATTCTCATATTTATTGTTTGCATTAATACCATTGGGATTAGAATTTGAGAATCAGATCTAAAACTTGGATTTCCTCTATTCTAACTTGAGGATTTTAGACAAAACTCGTGACTTGCTCCAATTCATTCCTCTCAAATCGTGACAAACAGACCCCTCGAGTATGTCTTGTCTCCCCTTTTCTTCCGTCTGTTCTCTACCAATCTATAACATCAACTATTTTCTCCTCTCTCATGGGTTTTTTCCCTCTTTCGTCAGTTTTTGATGATCAGATTTTGGTTTTTAGGTTTATTATGTTTAGTATTTAGAAGATTATAGCGTCCCTCGCTGTATTTTAGTGGTTCTTGTTCTATTTAGAAATAGACCCTTCGCTAGGCTCTCTCTTATGAATGAATATACACAAATTGCCACAAAAAAGAACCACCAATAGTTCTTTTAAATTTCTAAGCTCATTGCAAATTTTGTTTTCTTCAAAATATAGTTTCCTCAAACCTTCCTTCCACACTTCTGTATGCCAATCATTGTTTTATGCCGTGCAAGAAGAAAACGGAGAAGGGATATTATCAATTTTGGCTTTAGCTTCTTTAACAAATTATTTGATTCATATTATTGAAAACATAATTATTTTATAATCCACAAACAAATTTGCATGAACATATGTAACTTTACTTGTTACATATTAACTAAATAAGAATGTTTAGTTGCGCAATGCACAACTACTTAAATGTCTTTAATTTTTAAGATATTATCATTTTGCTCTATTTCCTTAATTTTCTTCACTTTCTGATTTTAACTATTCTATTTTTCTTTTCATTTTTAATCTATTTTGTATTCTATATACTACATATTAAGGCAAAATGCACGATTTTGGTTGTCTCAATATTAAATCAGAATAATATCATTGATTAATTTTTTTTTGTTTGGTACTCTTAATTTTACATTGTTCCTCTTATATTTTTTATGCCTGTCCATTAACACTTTTGTTTGCTTGTGTGTAAGTTTAACTATATATTAATTTAATTTTTAATTACAATGAATAAAATACTATAATTTATTTACTAGTTTTCATTATTCTAATGGCTTTTACCATTGATATATTTCGGTACAGTAATTTTTCTGGCCCACGAAAAAAAATTGGATCTTGTAACTCCCATGGATTTTGAAATGACTAAATATATCTTATGTGACCTCATTTATACCCTCTTTACCGACCACAGCATATTCTAAATCGCCTACTAGTTTGAATCTTAGCCCAAATGGACATCTTTTGACACTGTTTTGTAATATTATGACATATTAATTGACTATCAAGTTTTGCCCATTGCCTTGTAAAATTAAAAGTTTAATAACTCCTTAATCCCCATGCTGAAGAATTACTCAACTAATCCTCCTCGAGATCTGTCTCCTTACATTTCAAGATAAACTATACGCTTAAACAAGATAAACAAGTTTAGGTTAAGTTATTTTAAGATGGAAAATTTAAGTCATTGTAATATAATATTATTTTGAATTTGTGTGCTTATGTCTAGCCCTTTAAATTTTTCTAGACGAGACTTGACCTAATTTTGTTCCCGTTTATCTCATTGCTTAAGAGTGGGCTATGAATCATGAATAATTTCAGATCATTCGTCTGAAACTTGTATGTTGTTAATTCTTGAATTTTGAACTTGTACATTTTTTTCTATATTATTGCTTTAGCTTATGGTATTCTATAAAGTGGAGGCTTGAACATATACATAAATTACGAAATCAAAAAAATAAAATCGCAAAATAGAATTTCACACGCCCTTGAGAATTTCATAATTATCATAAAAATGTTATTGAAATAATAATTATTCACAAAGTATCTTTCCACGGAATTTCGTGATATGCCGTGTTTGGACCACATTTCGCTCTTTCCAGTTTCCAGGTGGATCGCATCAAAGCCTAGCCGCCTTAACTTGGCAGTCAACAAACACGTTTATTTCAAGCAATACGGTAAAACAGAAACCCGCTTTACCTGGATTCATCCACAATAACGGCGTCAGCGTCCCACCAGGTCTCGCCGTCAGACTCTCTAACACTCTCTAACGGCCTCCTGACAGTCCTCACGTCACCGACCGTTACCAGTCCGCTCACGTCATCTCTGACGTAAACCTTGCCAATACCGCCGGTAGAGGCACCGGCCGCTTTCTCCGCCGCCGTCGAGCTCCACTTGGCGTAGAAAGCCGGAACACTGCGTCGCATTCGCGGGTCGTAGCCGCCCAAGATCACGCCTTCTCCGTTCCTATTATCCTCCGCCGTCAAGAATACTGTGGAGGGTGCAATCGGCGCAGCCGCCGTAATACTCCCCATCCCGGCAGAGAAGTTTCTTGTCTTTCGCTCTTGATCGAAATCCCAGGTTGAAACCACGCTTTTCGGATCGTAATTGAACAAATCTTCATCAAAATCTAGACTCAATCCTAAGCCATCCCAAAGCTTGACCACACTTTTACCAGAGAATTCCGACCAAGAGCTGCCGTTGTTCCGCCCCCTTCGCTGCCTCAAATGACCACTTCGCCTCTGGTTCCCGAACGAAAGACGCGAAACCTTCGCGCGAAGGTCTTCATCAACGCGGTGTTGACCTCGGGACGACGTCGTTGGGCTGTTCCCTTCTTCTTCTTCCTGTTCATCATCTGAAGATGTCAACGAGATATCGTCGTCTTCGCTGAACTCAACAATCTCTTCTTTGTGATGTGTCGAAGGATTTAGAGTGCGAAAGTGAACAAAAATGAGCTTGATTCTCTTGATTATGCTGCTGAAAGATGCAAAAATTGCAAAAATCAGGGCACCCCATTTCCAGAAGCTGTAAACTTGGGGAACCTTGTCTATGACAGGAAACGAAAAGAAACGGCAGAGGAATGAGGGGTTCTGCAAGCATTTCACCCCTGCCTCGAAATCGCTTAGCATGTTTATCTCTGTGATCTCCATTTGCAGTAATTCAGGTCTTGCTGAATTTTCTCAGGGTCTCGAATTATACAGCTGGCGACGGATGTAAACCGAGGTTGAGACTTTATCCGCGTCTGTGTGAGAGCAATAATAGAGAGGAGGAGGGGGCGGGGGGGGGGGGGGGGTCTAACGTGTAAGAAATTGGTCTCGGTGAAGGGATGAATTCAGGGACAACTATGATAGAAAGCAGGAAAGAGAGAGGGAGGAGAGCCTTGAGATGGTGCGATGCGGTAGGTATATATAATACATCTGACGGTGGAGTGGGGCAAAAGGGTTGGATAATTAACAACGCTTACGATAATGTGTGTGGTGGATGTGATTTGGATTGGAGAGACGTGGAAAAGACCCATTTCGTCCAATCAATTCATATCAGATGAATCTGCTTTACAGGTCTTACAAAATCTGTTCACTTTTTCTGTCAACATGTAGTGCAAATACAATGATATTTTTTCAAAAAAGGAGGCTATCATTTGGTTTGTTATTGGAGTGGGATAGAAAATTTTAATGATTTAAATAGGAAAAAAATTATGTTTAATTTATAATATTTGAATTGATAAGAAAATTATTTTTATATATATTTAATATATAAAAATATTAATGATATGGCATATAGAATATAATTTTACAAAGTAATAGAAAATGAATATAAACAAAAATCATAAGAATAAGATTTGATTTGATTGTTATAAGTATAAAAATTCAAAAATTATTAGTTTGGTATAAAAAGTAAAATATAAAAAATTTTAAATTTAAATTTAAATAAAATTTATATAATAAAATATTTAATTTGTAAAATTTTAAAACAATAATGAATAGTATCTAAGGACAAACAAAACCAAAGTGATTAGTGTGTGCATATAAACTATAATTGAGTGAACCACATGCATACTAATACTATTAATGATTGAATTTTAAATATATGTAGATGAAATTTAAAATATAATTTATCATGTATACACATGAAATTGTGATTTTATTATACAAATATTTTGAATTATATGTGTGCTTATTTTTATTTTATGATTTATCATTTAATAAAAGGCGTCTATTTCAAGTATAATAAAGTTATACAACTTTATTAATGATAATAATGTATAGATTTTTATGTCTTAAAATGTAAGAAAATTTATTGAAAATTAAATAAAAAAGAAAAGATTGTGAGAGATATTAAAAAAGAATAAATAAAATAAAATGAAATTTAGTTAGAAATGATAAAAAGAGAGTGGTTAAAGAAAATAAATAAATAAAATAAAAGTATTTTAGTCTTTTTATTTTAAATAGCAAAGAGTAGCTTACTTACTAAATATTAAGGATACAGTATTAAATTACTGTAATACCTATATTTTAATATTTATTATTTTTCTTTATTTCTCTGTCATCTTTTAATATGATATTATACTCTTTTTAATATTATATTACATTTTCCACATCTTCTGATTCACTCAATTTATATTTATTTTATTGTTTTCCAAATTTCTCCTTCGCTGTTAATTATAAAATATATTTTACTTTATTATAATTTGTAGCAATAAAGAAAATTTTATTATTTATAAAATATTTAGCACAAGCATTAAACATACCACTATTGTCACTAAATATCATAGATATAAATTTTTGGAAGTAAACATTTTGGAAAATCTATTGAAATGACAAAGGTAGTTACTCTAAAGATTACACACTTTATAATATAGCATAAAGAGTGCAGATGTAAAGAAAACAGAGAAAATTGATTGGAGGATTGTATGTATTAATGTGTGCGTGCTTTTGAAAGTTTAAAAAAATTAAATAAATGGTAAACTATAAAAAGATTTATTCTTACCATTTCAGAGGTAGCATTAATGAATTTTTATAGAATGTTCTAAATGCTATTTTGTTTTAAGTGATATTCTCACTTCATCTAATTGAATGATATGAAATATGAATTATTCTCAACTAAGGTGATGGTGAATTGAGCTACTCAATTTGTATCACTTATTCTCTACATTATATAGTTAATTAACAAACATTTTGAGTAAAAAAATATACATTACATTATTTAACTAGCGTAATATTAATAAAAATTAACATAATTTACTATGTATATTATACTATACATATACTGTATATTTCTTAATTTTTTGCTGTTTTGGAACTGCAACCGAACCGACTATTCTAATTTTAATTCTATTTTTTGAGAATCAAAATTATTATACATGATTTCGCTTCCATAATTTAGGTCTCAGTTTCAATTTTTGATTCCAAGACAATTTGATCTGATACGATTCCTAGTTTCAATTATAACTTTTGCCATGCCTACTGGGCAGCAACAATCAAAATGTCATTGATTATGACCAATTCAACCAGTTAAAATTTGGCGGGTGAAAAATTATTTACGCGCGGTGAACCGACGACGAACATTAATTTGCCCATACAGACAGACAACCAATTAAACATTGCCACATTGAAAAGCTCAGAAAAGGTCTATGTAGGAAGACAAGTGGATTGGGATTTACAACAGCCTCGTCAGGAGATTCCTAACAAAAGGTCTATGGGTCACTCCTGACTCAGCAGCATATCCAGACAATTTCAAACTTGTTGTGGGCTCTGGAAAAAAAAAAAAAAAAAAATGGTCGTGGGCTCTTATCATGGGCAAATTCCGACAATTAAGGTTTCGCCACGTGTGGATCTCTCATTTATTGTGGGAATAATTACTTATTACTTACTATTATTATTATTATTTTGGTATTAGTACCATCTTGACTCGTTCTCACCACTGTTGGCCACCGATGCAAGCCATTATGGCGTCGGGTGAGAAAAATTGGACTTCGTGGGTTAATGATATACCCCGTTTGGTTTACTTATTCCACATTCTTTTAATTTCTCGTTCTCATTTGCGTGGAGTGCATGTCCCTATTTCATTCACATCCATAGGGTAGAAGGAATGTATTATAGACAAATTAATAGTACGAAAATTCAGCCAACTTTGTGGTCGTATACAAATCTTGAATTATCATTTATAATTTTTTGAATTGTTGAATTCCTATTATTTATTGCACTCGAACGTGACGAAGACAAATATGTTAGACAATTTCTTGAATTATTTATTTCATTCACGTCCATAGTGTAAAAGAAATGTTATTACAACCAACTTTGTGGTCTTTTACAAGTCTTGAATTATCATTATATTGATTGAATGGCTAAATTCCTATTATTTATTGCTCTTGAACGTGACAAAGGCAAATATGTAAGACAATTTCTACTTATTTTCTAAAAATTGGGCATAGGGGCGTTCATTCAATGATACCAAATCTCACTTATGTCGAATTTGAATATAGAACACAAATAGAAAATTTCAGGCGGTGCTATAATTTACCAAAATTTTCGTTATTACCAAAACAGAATTTTAGCAAATTGAATTTCATTTTTTAAAAATAAAATATATAACAATTAATATTCATATACAAAATTATAACTTTTTAATGCATAACTTACAAGTAATTATTAAATATTCTTTTCAATTTTAACCTTTTAAACATAATAAGTTATTATTTTGATCAAATATATCTATTAAGTAAATATAAGATAATAGTGTAAAATTTTAAATATTTAAATGTAGGAATTAAATAAATATATCAAAAGTACATTAATTTTACATTAAAATTTAAGGGAAATTACTTATCATTAAAACTAAAAAATTTGTTATTCGACTTAGTTCAGTAGAAAGAACTAAAAAATCAATATCAAATTGAATATCAAAACTTTATAAAAATTTATAGCGAATATTAAATTTTTTATTTCAACACAATTTAATGGATTTATCAAATTGTAAGCATCCTTAAAACAGGGTTATTTTTTGAATCGCGAATGTATTAATTAATGTATTTGACGAGTTCACACGAAACATTAAATGAGAGGTGAGGCTGTGATGGATGTTTTATTAATATAAATAATTGCAGGAGATTACACACAACTTAAAAAGTAGTATTAATTTATTTACTTTCTTAACGGGAGTAATTTTGACAAATAATACAAGAAGCAAAATTTTGTTCTAATAATTGTCATGAAAGAAAAGGCAAAAAATCTAATGAAATATTATTCTTTACCGTTGAAAGTTGAATTTCAAAAATACGACTGGGCCATGAAGTAAATGTCAGAGTCAATGTCATGCTATTATTTCAATTGACGTAACGTTGGTAGTCCATATTGTGATTTTGAAAGGATGTCTACTTTATTAAACTTCATTGTACTTTTCAAAAACCGAGGGTAAGCTCTACTTTAAATTATAAAATTCATCAAAGCTGGCTATGTTTAGTAGTGGGTTTTTGTTAAATGTCGTTGAAGTTAATAAAAATTTTAATGGGTTGAATAATGTAATTTATTTAAATATAAATATATAATATATAATAATGATTATATAATATATAATATGATAATTTACATAAATAATTATTATATTTTATAATATAAATAAAAATAAATTTAAGTATATGTGTAACACACACATATATATATATATAGATTGATTTGATCGTGAATAAATATAATAATTAAAAAATAATTAGTTAATTATATTTATATGAAAAAAAAATTAAATTTAAATTTAAATAATAATATTGTTATGTAGTTTATTTGACATGTAAAGTTTAAAATGATATTTTAAAGTTGCAAGTTAAGTTCCAACGTAACCTATGGGTTTATGATTCATTGTTGTTCCTCAACCCTTGTAATGAAATAAATAAATAAATAAATTATGCTGTTTTTACACAAAAAATTCATTTTTGTTATTATAAAACGCTTTCGGGCCGAAACTGGATGCCAATAAAATATACGGACAAGTTGTTTGAATTGAAAATGTGAAATTAACCATTTCAAATTCAAAATAAACAAATTTGTACTTATTTGAATAATTTTTAGAAGTCAAAAAATTCAAATTTTCATAAACCACATATATTTAGTAAATTTTCTATATCATTATTATAAAATCTGCTTAAAATTTAATTTCAAATCTTTTTTCAAATTCAAATGTTGGGACTAACATATAAATTGGAGTAAATGATAATGTACAATGCGAAAGAAGAAAAAACAAAAAGGTTCCTTGAAGTTCAGTGGACATATAAAGCAATAAATCTTGCGGGGCCCGCGTGGGATTAGTGTCTCAAGAAACTAACTTATTTAATTATTCCATTAAGAATAGTTGGTAGGAGAATTAAATGAAAACATGGCATCCCATAATTGATGCAGAGGTTCCAACTTCCACCACCTTTTTAAAATTTAATACATTTGCAGACAACAAAGACAAAAATGGTCGGAGCAATAATTTCTCTCGATCTGTGTGTAAATATATTGTTAAATAAATACATAAAATATAAATTAATAAACAAGTAAACACTATCGCAAGTTTGTAAGGGGGAAAGTTAGATTTTGGGTATATTATTTCCCCAAGTCCCTGTCTTGGTTGTCATTAGTCTGAACATTTTTTTTTTCTCTCGTCGAATAATTATATGGACGATGATTGTTGTCTAAAATATTCTGTATTATTTTAAAATTTTCCCACAGATCTCCACAATATTAAACCATCCGTTAGTTTCAATTCTCAATCAATTAATCATCCTATTATTGCTATATATATATATATATCTATTCAACAAAGATTTCCATCTTGGAGTCAGATATTAATTTATCTTTATTAAAGCAGGTGGAAAAATTTTACTTGGATTATAACCAGTAGGGATTCATGCTGGGATAATTACTGTGACTTGTAACAGACCCTTTTGCTTTTTTTCTCAATATAATTAAATATTAAATGGACTTGAAGATGGCGACGTTTAAGTCCATTACGATACAAGATGGCAGGCACTTGTTGAATAATTTAATCTATCATTAAAAAAATATATGTAATTAAACTTGATAAAATAATTTATCTAACCAAATTATCTAAAGTTAACATGTTACTGCGCTTGAAAGATAAAGATTCATTTATAACACTTACATTAACATACCCAAGAATCGTTTCAGAACCTTGAATAATTTGTTTGATTTTTACGTAGCCAACCCAACATCTAATTGAACGTAAGAGAAGTCGAATAATTTACTATAATGCTAGGATAATAAAATTATTAAACAAACATTGCAGTTGGGCTTGGTCTCAAAGCAATTATATTCATAAGTCAAATATTATATTTTAACCCAAAGATTTAAATATTAAATTTGTAAGTTATCACCAATTATATATTACACATTATTTCTATTTTTTTTTAATATGAAACAACTCACTTGATATTTTTTTAGCATGTCATATCTTCACTTTACAGAATGTATTAATTTAAGCTTTAGGAACACTGCTTTATAATTCAATATTTGCACTGGACTCAAAGTATTATCAACCTGTTCAAGAAAGAAAGTCGATTATTGAGTATATTGCTTTTCGCAACAAAGGTTGTTAATTAAGTACTGTTTTTTTGCTAATTTAGATTAGTGTTGATACTCTCAAAATCTTACTCAAGGCTCAAAAGAATAGAGACCCAAAGATCGGGCCAATTTTAATGATATAATTATTTTTGGGCCATACGTAGGCCCATTAGGCCCCGACCATTGTAAATGGGCCAGAACTATAAGTGTTCAATTCCCGTGTTGCCCGAGAAGGGTTATAGCCCAAGAGAAAAGTAAGCAGTGCCCCATCTTTCTCCTTAGCAATTTACGTTTATTATGTTGGGTCATATTTAGCCAGACCTCGTGCCGGTTAAATGTTAATCTATGCTATATTGTTAAAGTGTTTGAGTTATGTTTGATTATACAAAATAAAATTATATATTTATTTTTTTTAGTTGCACAACATAATTTACATATTTACCTTTATTTTAAATCCTTTTTGTTCTTATCTATCCTTTTACAACTCTTTTACTTAACGCTATGTTTGATTTTTGGAATTTAGAGAGTAAAAGAAAATAAAATGTTAAGGACAATGTTAGTGGTTATTTGGTTAAGAAGGAAAATTCTATAAAAAAAATTTAGAGAGAAATTGTAGTTTAATAGAGAAAATTTCATTTGCCTCATAAAAAGGTGAGAAAAATGAAAAGAAAAGTATTTTAATTCTTATTTCTCCCCTCGAAAGTTTACCAATTCTATTTTTTTTATTTATTTCATCATTACTTTTTCTCAAATTACAAAAAAATTCATTTTTACTTTTTTGTTGATTTTATTTCCTTTTTAATTTTTTTTTATTAAAATTCTTTCAACCTAACACTATATGGAATTGAAATTTTTCTTTCATTTTCTTTTCCTTTCTCTTATTTTCCTTTCTACTCTAAATATCCTAAAACCAAACATACTCCTAATATATCTTTATCTGTATTTTGTTTTCAAACCTTTCATTCCCAATTTCTTTCCATCTTTCTTTTTTCCTAATTCTAAATATTTTTATATTTTAAACAATAATATTTCTAATATATAAAATACAATTATTGTATAATTTACAAATAAAATTATACAATAATTTTACACACATGCATAGTATGTGTTAATTTTATCAGTAACATAAAATATGAAAGACACAGAAAGTGGCCCCAAGCCCATCTGTAGTGTAAATTAAATCATAGCCATATTTCTTTTTTGAAAAACATTAACAAACAAACTTTTTCAGTTTTGATTTATTTGGTGAGAATTTAAAAATCAGTAATAATTTCTTGTGAAATAAAAGAATGAAACTTCATCTGAAAAAAAAAAAAAAAAACAGCAAGTGATCAAGTTTTCATCGTATATAGAAAAAATTGAATGACAAAGCATTACTTTGGAATCATGTAAATTAGGCATGTTTAACCAACCAATTATTTTTGGCCATTTTTTAGTTGCTTCTATGATACTAACAAACGCAAAAAATTAAATTACCGATTTGTGCATGGACGAAAAGTTAAAAACATATGCATATGAAATTTTGGCCAAAAGGGGAAGCAAATTCAGTCTTTACAGATAAGCATCACACTGCAATATTCATTATTAGAATGAAAAGGAGCCAAGAAAATGAGCTTATCCATAACTCTATCTGCGGGACCTAAACACTGTTCATTATGGCCCTTAATTATTTATTTTCCATGATGCATGTCATTTTCTATGTTGCAGTATTATCACCCCTTAATTATCTATATTCACAGCATATGAAAATGATATTACTAACACTTAAAATGAATGCGACATTGACAAACCCCATTGGTTTTCTGTGTTATAACCATCACAGAATCACTTGGCCCATCTTAGTATTTGGACATTTTGCCAATCATAAAGATTCCCTTGAGTGTAGTAGTTAATGTAACACAATCGTATATTTCCTAGGCCAACTTGTGTGAGAACATGACTAAATTGAGAAGAAACTAAGTAAATGCACCCACTGCAAAGCTGAAACTATGATAGGAGTTGTTCCAATTCATATATATATTGATTCTAAAGCAACATATGTATATATAGCTAGGGACCGAAATTAATTATAAAGTCAAATCAAGTCAAAAATCTACTTCTTTCTGTCCCTTTTTTCTTTTTAAATTCTTGGCATAACAGAGCAAATTTTAAGTGTGTATATAAGCCTATAGATGAGCATCTTGCTAACACAAAAAAGCAGTAATTAAATTGAAGAGATGATCAGAGAGGCCAAGGTGTTTGGAACTGGGAAATTCCTCCATAGCTTTCTCCAACTAGTTTCTCCATCCCTTGTGGAGCTTCATACCCTGTGGTTCCCTGTGGTCAAAGTCAAACCCATATCTCAGTACACAACTGTGGCATTTAATCGAACAAGAGTAGGGAAAGATAACTTGAAATCATTTAATTTATTTGAAATTTATAGGTTTAAATACGTGTGCATGATAACAGAATTAACAAATATGATCAGAACACATCCGAGCATATGTTACACATGCAAGAGAAGAAGCATACATCAGAAAGTGAAAGAAATTAGAAGAACGCCACTGTTTGATTCATCACCTGCATGGTTTCTATGGCCTCTGCCTCTGGTGAGTTGAAATCATAGAATAAACTTGCAGCAGAAAGTTTCATTGAAAGAAACTAAAGACCAGATAAAATTCGGTTAGACAGAATTTTGATTATATATATAGATATAGATATTTAATTAAGCATAAATAGCTTACATCTATCTGGTTTTGCAAAGACCGAACATAGTTAATTATCACATCCAACATTACAGCCATTCCCATTGTCTGCAAATTGAATTTCATTTACATCAAATAATTACATAAATTAGAAAAATAAAACATTAGCATAGTATGTACGAATACATAAAATCACTACCTTATAACATCCAGGAACCAGATCTTGCAGGCACCTCAGCTTTTCATTTATTTTCTCTCTTCTTAGCTATTTTCCCAAAACAAACAACAACTCTTTTACTCCAAAACCATTGTTTATTGAATAATGAATTATGTGATTTAACTGCATGCATGGGTTTTGGTTGTAATAAAATTGCATAAATTAAGAAATTAACCATACCCTTTCAGCCAAACTGTGACTATCAGTGGCTTGTCCTCTCTTTGCTCTCACATGAACAACTTGTCTAGGCTCTTCCATCTTTTCCCTCTCATCAGTTCTCTTCCTCTTCTTCCCACCACCATTCTGTCACAGAATTAGTCCCACAATTACTGTAATTACACCATGATCTTTGTCTAATGATCCCACTAAACTTTTCAAGAAGATATAAAATACCTGCACTTGATTCTTTCTATTAGCCTTGCTTGTTCCGACAAAGCCAGTCCCAGAAACTGAAGGAGATGAATTCACCGGGATTTCGGGCTCCGCCATCACGCTCTTGCTGTTGCATCCATGGCTTGTTGGGAAGAAATGAGCCATGGAAGTATCAAAAACCGGCAAGTTGGGTGGTCCAATTGGCCCTGGAATTTCATCACTGAAAGCCACAGGCAGCTGATGAGTTCGATGATGATCAGGAAAACCCTGATTGGATAAGGCCGTGATCCCATGAACAGTTGGGTTGAAACCCTCCATTGAAGTTATGTCGCTGAATAGTTCCATGTTTGAATTCATTTGTGAGGGAGATGGCTTAGGGTTATGGCAGTGGTGGCCTACACTGAATTCTTCCATGAAAAGAAACAAGTGTTTATGTGATGGGTTTACGTTTAGGTCAATATATAAGTTTTTGAGGCTCATGAAATGTCAAGAGTCAGGTTTGCTAAATTAAGACTCTAGCTTTTGGCCTGTATGAGCATTGGATATGAATGATGTCAAATTTATTTGATTTTTTTGGGTTGACAGAAGGGAAAAGTATTTTTTGTGGATGTGGTTTCTTGGTGAGCCCACCTTAAGGTTCATTAATCTAGTCAGTGGGACCATTAAATGCATCGTTGTTTGATTAAGTATGATTCTCAAAAGGGATGTGAACCGACCATTCTCGATCGTTGTGCAATGGATTTGGGAATGATGGAACTTATTTGTGGGAAATTTTGGTATGTAGAGTTGAATGGCCACACTGAATGTGTTATGGGTTGTGGGATTGGTATTTTAAGGGCCAAGGTTGTGGTTGGTTGATACATGACTTGATAATCATCTGCTATAAAGAATTTTATAAGTTCAAATGCTGTTTGGTGGTGTAATCGATTTAAGTTTGAATAACAATGAGAGTTTAACAATTAGTCGATTTAATTTTATATAGCTTGAACCCAGACTTCAATTTGAATCAAATATCAAAATTTTTCAAAATCCTGGATAAAGTTTGAAAATGTTTTAAAATTTAACTAAATATTAGTTGAGTAATTTGACTTTTTGTAACTTTTTATGGTATGGTGGAGATTCGCCGAGACAAAAGCCCAATTATGCAATTAATGATTGGTGCATCATTGCATATATGAAAATAAAGTGATATTAGATTTGATGCTTTGGTACGAATTCGATTAAAAAGGGATATTTTTATTTATACAACAACAATTTATTAATAACTAATTATTATAAATTATTGATTGATGATTTTGAAATTGTTCTCAATAAATTTCTCTCTCTCTCTCTCTCTCTCTCTGCGTGCGTGCGTGTTTGTCTATTAAGTATTTAATCATGTCAAATGGGGGAAAAAAAAAAGAAAGAAACTTCCACAATTATGCTATCGCAATCTAGTAAAAATGTCAAAATGTAATAAAGACAAAAACACAAAATCAAACGAAAGAGGAAGCATACTTAACTCAACTTTGAAAATATATTTAGAATTCTTCTTCTCTTGATGTGATTAATTTTTTTAAGACAAAAAATAGAAGAAACGGTTCAACTCATAATGAAAGAAGCACAATAAAAAAGAAGAAAAAAAAAACCCGTTTGTGAGACGGTACAAATACTGGTATAAAATTTAGAAAAGCATTGCTAGCATACAAATGGTCGAACACGAATCAGAAGCAGAATCAAACTTGTTCTTTTCATTCTCGAAAAAATCCACCACCCAATTATGATCTTACATCATGGCTAACTCGCACTTTCAGTACCATACTAAGGGGTGTGCCATAATTAGTTCATAACCTATCCACAGCAATCCCGACCTCAAAGCACTCTGGACCACAACTCCACACGGGTCACCCAATTCAAGATATTAGTGAAATTGGATCAAAATCAAGAGGATTTCATTAAAGAAATTAGTATGCTAAATTAATCCGGTTCTTGTTAAGTTGCTTCCACTATCTTTTTCTAATCAACGGTGGTTAAATTATTGCGGAAAAAAAGGTTTCCCCTATTTAGTATTTGCATAAAATATGTACTTAAAACTATAAACAATCATTAATTTTTCAATTAATTACAAGATTTATTCTTGACCATATTTTTCACTAGTGTATTAATAACACCGTGAGTCTTATAGTCGAATCCAAACATGCACGCTACTATCTTATGAAATCTTCTCTCTTTTTCTTAAAACTCCCTTTGTCTCCACTAATACGTAATTGTTACATCTATTATTTTTCACACATAAATAATTTGTCATCCTATATTAGTAAAAACAATTATGGAGGAGATATGATGTCAAAATGGGACAAAAAATTTGATATGACCAACTATACACATATAATCAAATACATAGTAAATCAACATGACTCTCTAATACCAACCAAATTTTCAAACGTTCTGCCAAACTCTAAGCCCCACAAACAATGCGAAAGGATGCAACAAACACTACGAATAACTATCACCACCCTACACATAGATCTCCATGCATTAATGTTCTTTTCTTCTCATTCTATTTATTTGTTTTTTCAATTTCCTCTTGACTCGTCCCTTCATTCATTCCCATGCACTTTACTTTCCCCTTTGATTTAAGCAGCCAAGCATGCAAGAATATTGATCAAAATTTTGATACCTAACGTTTGATGAAATGCATGGGAAGTGTCGCTCAACTTTTTCCATTCACGGGAAAGATTTCTGCGACTGGAAGAATCAAAAGTCGCATTCATAGCCCCAATTATGGACTTGGCCTGGCTGCATGGGCCTCACCTTCCATAAACCTAGGAAAGCATAGAGTGTAAATCTAATCAGTAATATGAGATCTCCAGCAAAGCTCCACAGCCCAATCTTCTTATGCCTTCTTTGCCATCCCATATTGTACTAAACGTTTTTCTTTGTCAGCCTAACACGTCCATAGACTACATTTCTCTCTTTTTTTCTTAGTGGAACCACCCGAGGGATCACTTAGATAGCTGTGCTTCATTGGTTGAGTTACTTGTAAGCTGCTCGCGTACCGTTCGGAAGGATATTGTGGTAGACAGAATGCATGTTCAGTAACCCTCGCTTGGAAGATTTCTTCTTTAGTTAATAGTGTAGGGAGATATAATCATTTTTTTCCCCCAATATGCATTAGATTGCTGTTCTCTCCAAGATTTTTTGTACTAAATTTGTCCACTTGGATCACTTTATATGCTCAACAAATATAGTTGTCGCGTGCATTTACAAGCTTATTGTTGGATCAAGTTTGAAGAAAACCTGTCCTTGGAAAAAAGCGAAAAACAATGAGTTGTTTATAAATCAGAATGACATAACCTATTATTTTAAGGTTTGAGTTTGAGATATCCAGACTTGCAAATTTATATTTTCATACAGACTCATAAATAATCCTCTCTAATTTGATGGGACTCCAGTTTAAACCCCACATGTCGGCCGTAAATAATACTGTAAGCAACACCAACAGGCCTATCTAGCACCATCTAACACCTATATACGCATTGCAAGGACATTGACTATTGGGATGGTACCAATTGTCCATAGTTTAAATAAATAAAAGAATCATAAGAAAAATGGTTGTCATGAACAATAACACACGCATCCTGTAAACAAAATTAATCAAATTGCTATATAGAATGCACATTAAGGGCATTACTTAATTCTCTGATCTCCTTAAGAACTCATCAGAGCCCCATTGGCATCCCATACCTTGGATACCATACCACCACATGCAACTACCATTTCTGTAATATATATTTTATTATTTTCTCCAGAGCATATGGTGAAGAAATGCTTCGCAAAATCAGTCATTTACATTGAATAAAGACTAAGCAACAATAAATGTTTTTCTCTATTGGAGATATAGTTTACCTTCATCAGTTCAGCACACCATCATCATCCTTCACCTCCTGCCAAATTGTTCTTACCATATATAACATGCTTCAAAGCTGACATTAAGATTAGGTATGCATTAAAGAAGAAACTCTCATCATGGACAAACTTATAGTTCGTCTGTACAACAACAATTCGGACAATAGTTCAAGTAAATTAAATCATGGGGTGATGATTTGAACGAGAATGATCCTATTACTAAATTGAGAAGTGAGTTTTAAGCTAATTAAAGTGACGCTCCCATTCAAAATTATCGAAAACACAGATTTATGTTGTGATAGACTTAAATTATGAAATCAGATATTTACGCATTTAAAGTATGTATTAAAAGATAAAATATGAAGTAAAATACTAAGTTAAAATAAAGACAAAATACTTATCAGGTTTGGTTCATACAATATAACAATAGAGAAAGCAAACTAAAATCCATTAAAATAAAACTTAAAATTACTGTAAAATTGCTATTCTTGTGTATATTCAACCACGAAAAATATATATAAACAAATTGTTGTCTTGCCTGTCCCGCTCTGCCTGGACACCCTTACAGCTCTCCACTTCACTTACCACCTTTGCCATAACTATCCCGCAAAGTAACAGTACGATTAAACACAAGCTTTTCAGTCGTTGAATCCTTATCAACCACAAAATAGCCTGAGAACACAGCCAAACAAAATTGAGTCCCAAATAAAGTGATAACTAGAATTTCATTACACAAGGAAAATGCAGGCCGGCCAGCATATTTTCCTTGCAGACAATATAGGGTATGTAATAATCATGTGAACTTTTGAATGCCTAGTCATGAAAAGTTGAAGCGTTAGTGAATTTACCAAGTCTTTCAAACTGAAATCTCTCGCCAACTGCAGCATTTTTCAGTGAAGGCACGGCGTATGCATCTGTCACGACAACTTTAGAGTGTGGATTCAAGTCACCAAGCCAGTCATTAAGCTCAGCGGGATTCTGATTGCAATAAACACCGAACATAATAAGTTTCAAAAATGCATGTTGAAGCAAGTTGCAAGCCTTAGAATGTTGAATTAATAAGTTTACTCAAGAGTTAAGCGGTTCACCTCAGACATGAAGAGCTTATCGAACAATCTGATTTCCACCTTAAGTGGATCGACCCCTGGTGAAGATTCTGCAACCCAATGAAGAACCCCCTGGAGAACAGAAGATTGAAGTAATATGAGAGAGTAATTAAGAAGCTTCAAAGACTAATTCGTGTTTATCACAAAATGGGCTACCTTTGGTTTGGTTTTCTTTGAAGGATCATACTCAGCATGAATCTCGAGAATAGTCTCATTATCATCATCAAATATCACTTCTGTGCACTTAACAGGAAATGCATACCTGTGTCATGGAAGAAGTATATTTCGGCAATAGTGAGAAATTACAAGCAATGCAAGGAGGATTTGAGGTAGCTGAAAATGACAGGCACCTGAGAAGGACAGATTTCCCAGGAGCAAGCCCGTAGTAATCTTTAGAATCTTTCATCCGAAAGTCGGATTGTTCAATATACACAACCTTAGAAAAGGGCACCTGGACAAGAGCATGACAAAACATCAAACAACTACCATCCACAACATCAAATACTTCAACTTGAATAAAATAAAAAGCTGATCATATAACTGCGACACAACACACTAATGATTCATATTTAAAAGACAAAAATTTATCAAGCAGACTGATCTAAAATTAATTATATAATAAGCCAATGAAAGAAGCAAAGTTCACGGTTCAAAATAGCCACCAACACCACCAACACAAGCACACCTTATAAAATGAAGATGCATCTTCTGCAGGAGCATCAGGCCATTTCTTTGCATCAAGGTCCATTACAGGGGCCTCCAAGTTCGTGACCACAACCTGAAATACACAGCAGGCACTCGAAACATCATAACAGGTTTGTATTTGCAGATTTCATAATTATGCATAAGCACAAAAAAGCAACTAGAAACGATATCCTCCCTCAAATACAAATATTATGAAAATACACACCTTCAATGGATTAAGAACAACCATTGTCCTAGGTGCCGTTTTGTTCAATTCTTCCCTTATATGGTACTCTAGGCGCTCTAAATGGATCATACTACAGTCACTGCAGCACAGAATTAATGAAATTATCAGAGAACATAGCGAGCCATAATTGTGAGCTACAATAGCAATGGATAAAATAAAGGACATTTCACCTTCTAGTTATTCCAATTCCTCGAACAAAAGCATTTATGGAAGTCGAAGTGACCCCTCTACGTAGCAATCCAGCTAGTGTCATAAGGCGGGGATCATCCCAACCATCAACCCACTTTTCTGTCACAAGACGATTTAACTGCAATGCCAAGCCAGAAAAATTCAGTTCCAAAAGACAGGAAAGATCATGAAATTGAACACCCAAAGGCGTCCTCCACAAAAATTTTAATGTACCTTACGCTTGGACATCACCGTGTTGGTGACATTCAATCGTGAATATTCCCATACATAAGGTTGGTAAAGGCCCAGCGCATCCAATAACCAGTAGTATGATGCACGTCTTGTCTCAAATTCAAGTGTGCACAGCTGCAGAAAAAAATTGACCCCAAACATTCAAGAAAACATGCACCATAGCCAACAATAAGTACTCATTCCAAGTAAAACATAAAATTAGGTGAAAGGAAAATTTTTCCCCATACATTTAACAGAAAACTTAAGGGGGAGAAAACTAGTATCCTGAATTTTTTTTTTCATTGTTGGTAAATATCAACAAAAGAGATACTTTAAAGAAATTGCACAGGAAGGTCGTTCAAGAAAAGAATTCCATGATCAGACATACCGAATGAGTTATGTTTTCAAGAGAATCAACAATACAGTGGGCATAATCATAACTAGGATAGATGCACCATTTATCTCCTGCGTGTGGATGAGCGGTGAACTGGACAACGAATAGTAAGAGAAGTATATTAGTATCTCTTGACTTCATCCAATGAGATTTTCATATTCAACCGCTTACCTTGACACGGTAAGCAATCAGGTCATACATATTAAAATTATCACTCTTCATGTCCTGCTTCATTCTTAATGTTGCTTTTCCTTCTTCAATCAGTCCATGCTTCATGTCATCAAACAATTTTAGAGATTCTTCAATTGGTCTATCTCTCCAAGGACTGTTCATCTTCTTTTCCCTGTATTCTTTTATCTCATCAGGTGTCTGCATTAAACAAGAAGGATATTCTTCATCACAATTAGATGTCACACATAAGGGAAGAGAAACCAGCATAGCAGCAAATTCAATTCTACACTAGTAAAATTTGCACATTCTATGCTCATGCAAATTATTTATAAATTAAAAAATCATTATATTTTAAATAATAAAAAATATTATTTAAAAGTAAAAGTATAAGTAATATTTGAAATAAGAAATCAAGATGGAAAGAAATTGAAAAGTGAAAAAATTTAAGAGAAAACACAAATACAAAATAAATTAAAAAAAAGAAAGAAATTTAGGTAGAAAAAAACATAATACAAGATAAATTAAAAAAATAGAGAAATAAGGGTATATGTGTGAATTCACATTGTATAACCAAAGTAGGCCCAAACACTTAATAACATGGTATAGATTATCTTACCACATATTGAACTAAAAATTGTTAGCAGAAGGTAGGTAGATTTAGAAAATCAGCCAAAATTCACTAAGCATCACCAAACCAGAGTAAGAAAATGAACGAGTACTTGGCAAGAACCAACCTGGTGATCAACATAAGCATGACCTCGTTGTATCAATTCCACAGCTAGTTCATAGAGCTCTTGAAAATAATCACTAGTATAGGTGATCTGAAAAATTCCTCATGTTATATGCTTTCTGCAAAGTAAATTGTTAACTACTTGGGAAGAAATTGTACCTTGAAGGGTTCCCAGCCCATCCATCTAACAATTTCTTCTATATGGTCAATATATTCCTTTTTTTCAGCTTCTGGGTTTGTATCATCATACCTATACATCAAAACTAATTTTACAATACAACAGAAAGTAAAAGCTTCTAATTCTTGAGCTACATAGGCATTGTTGAAAATTTATCCCAGTAAAAAATATCCAAAACAATGAATTCTACTTGCTTTCCTGTTCATATCCACTACTGAGTTCACTACCACAAGGAAATAATTCTCATTGACTCTGTTTTTCCAATTTCAACACAAGAAACAGCCTTTTATTTTATGTGGCATTGGTCACTGTAAAATTTGAAGCAGATCCGTATTTTCAGTCTTACTTTCACACACTAGTAAAACAAGACTTAATGAATATCAATGGAACCATAGATATTTCTGAAATTTAAAATTGTGTGAAGCATGCAATTCAAGACACTGGTGTTGGCAAGGCCCTTCCAGAGATTAAGGCAAACATAATTACAAAATGGTTATTGTGTTCTAGTTGCATTTTGTATGTCATATCTAAAAATTTCACAGCTAAAATTCAATACCAACTCCCCTGAAGTGAAACTTTTTGAAGTTGCATCACTATGTCAAGACCTATATTTCTACTATGTGTGTAAATTTTTTACAACAAAAAGCTTGGTCATGCTTACTAATAGATTCTCCCCTTCACCACCTTACAGAGCATATCAATTTGCAAAGACAGATCAAAGCCCCAATATCAAATTTATCCTCACCAAAATTTCACCTGTCTACATAAGAAATAAAATCATGCATTCAAAACTAAGCAAGCAGACTTCCATAAACATCTTTCAGATAAAAATAACATCAAGTTGGGTTGACATAGAAGCCATAATGGAGCAAATATGAGTCCTTGCTAGCACATTCAATGTTGTGCATGAATTGCCAATAATGCTTTAAAACTAGGCATTTTTCAAAATGGATCATATAATCCAATTTATGAATTATAAATTGAATTAATCAAAGGTTAAGAAAAGCTTCAGCTATACAAAATTAAGAATATAGAATTCAGATCTCACATGCCAAACACAGTAAATCCAAAAGGGGGAAGGGGGAGATAGTGATAAATATATATATATATAGAGAGAGAGAGAGAGAGAGAACTGAATAGCAAAATAATGAATAATTAAAATAAAAGTTGTTTCACGTATTCCAGTTCAAAACCAGTATAATTAAACACAAGTGAGAAAGGTACTTCAAGGAGGAAAAAAACTCCAAAAACTATACTAGCACAGCAATATTCCATACCTCAGGTAGCAGCATCCACCCCTCTCCTTTGCTAGACCAAAGTCCACAAACATAGCCTGCAAAATTGTTGTAACAGATAAAGAGCAAGATTAAAAAAATCACATGAACATACAACCTCATACATTACCTTAGCATGACCTATATGCAGATAACCATTGGGTTCAGGTGGAAACCGTGTAAAAACTTTTCCTCCAGTGACCTTCAAATGTTTGTCAAGTATTTCCTTTGAATTGCAAGCTCTAAGCACAGGACGATCACTGAAATATATTTCTGTATGCACCTGAAAATCATCAACAATATATGGCAAGTATCCTGGATCAGGAGTTATGATTCAATGCTTTGACAAATATCACAACTCAATGTTAAAACTTGTATTCACATACTCAAAATCCAGATTAAATATGATAAAATATGATTGTAAGCCACTTCATGCTGCCAGATCATCCTAAATGATAAAATCAGGATAAATACATGAACATAAATTATAAGACATCTACCATCTGGCAGCAATTAGTCACTAGAGATGTAACTTGATTAAGGCTGGATCAGAAATAATAAATAAACAAAACAACTTCGGGCATCACCGGAAGGATCGCAACCACATTCATAGGCCGACAATTTTTGTGGATAGGCCGAACTATTGGAAGAAAATGGAAAAGGAATCTTGGGTACAAAAACTGATTGAAATATTATAGCAACTCCTCCAAATATTAACTATCTCAACTGCTCAGAGCAATATCCCAAATTCAAAAGAAAACCTCAAAGCTTAAAAAAGGGGAGTTAATACATTTAGTATTTTGGTTCACTGATCTCTTTATTTCTCTTTGATACCATGTGTAGGAAAGTACAACAGAAATTAATGTGAGATACAAATCCACATCATGGAGGAAATGCCATAGGACTCTAGTGTGATGCAGAATTTCGCTATCTTTATACTTTCTTTCAACCTTAAGAAAATAGTAAACCAAACAAAGTGTCACTTCTTTCACTCTCCAGATCTTTGATCTCTAAACCCCTTCAAACAGTCATAAAATAAATTTTCCATGACTTAGCAAAGTTAATATAACAACAGAAGTAACAATTCAGTTTTTGTTACCTTAAAGTTCTGTTCTGGTGAAGGAAATATTGAAAATGGATTGATCTCTGCTTCAGATGGTTTTGCTTGAGCTTTCTCTTCAACAGTAACTTTATCCTGACATATTGAAACACAAGTAAAAGAAAATAGCTATAGCTTATACACAACAATTTGCAAAAAAACTAAAACATATATATATATAAATGTATGTATACACATATATATAATAAAAACAATTTTAACAAAGGAATTGTAGAACACAAATTGCTGAGCACCATATAGATCTGGTAACAGGAAATCAAACCAGAAAAGGTATACTAACTAATACTGAATAACCCAAGTTCAAGTCCACAGGTTCAACAACACTGAGAAAGACCTCAACTCAGATCAGCTTGGCTCACCTCAACTTTGACAGGCTTTTCTTTTTTCTTTTTCATGGGCTTCTCATTGTCTGCAGATGTTCTTTCACCAAGTAGGGCATATAATTTGGCGTCAATGATTTGCTGTTTCCAGAAGTAGCACGGGTCAGAAAATAAGTAACAAAATAGATGGAGGGATATATTAATGTTATTTTGCTAATTGCAGATCTCTTGAGACAGAGTGGGAGGCAGGACATGAAGCAGGTGTCAGCAATTACCTTGACTATCTTTGGATCAGCCCACGGCTGTTTCTTTCTCACAAAGCCAAAAAGTTCACCAACTGCAACCATCAATGATCAAGGAGACATTTCATCAGCATACTATATAAAGAAAAAAAAAATACATTTTTTGGCATTAGGACTTTGCTAAGATGCCAATGTGCCATACATAATATCCATGTACATTGCAGGATACGAGCACAAAATTGGCTCAAAGCTGATTCCACAAGCAAAAACAATTCTATCTGTGTCCTGTTTAGTAAAACATGTGCTGCCACAAAACTTTATTAATTACTCAATGTGTCAAGTGTCAATGGTTAGCTTAAAGCTGTTTAAAACTATGCATGTTTAAATCATCAATGTACATAAAGCCAAAAGGAACATCAGGCCTCAATGAGATAATCTTTATCAATTGTTGATAATGACATCACAGTTACTTCTAGCTTATACCAGGACAGGCCATTCTCTCTTGTGGTAACAAGCAATATCAGGGAACAACATAAAGTACCCAAGCTATACTCCATAAACACAAAGCCTTGCTCAAGCAACTGAGCTGCACCTCTTTCCCCATTAATAAGTCCCTTTATATAACTAAACCGTCACAAATAACATGATAATGATATTTAATTAAAGCACAGTAAACATAACATAATGGCGATACTCCATGGCAAAAACAACATGCATTAGATACAACAATTAAGATGTATATCCATCATTCAAAACCTCAAGCCTCATGATCTTATCAGAACTACCCTTACCTCAGATTGTCAGCATTGTTCATAATTAACCACAAGCTGTTATGATCATAATATCCCATAGAAAACCTAAAACTTAACCATTTCTTTAACAGAGCACTATAGTATATGAAAACAAGTAAAAGGTTCAGACACCTTCCTTCATATTTTTATTTGTTCTCTAATTCCTGGAATGAGACATCAGACATCCAGACCTAAAGTGCCTCCTTGCAGCAACAGGGACACACAAGCTTACGGTCAGCAACTTAAAATAGATATCAATTCCCACTTCAACCTCAAGAAATATTCATGCAAAACCTTCTAAGGAGTAGGCCAATTACCAACACACATAAAAGATTCCATATGTACCCACAAGTTGCAAACATGAAGGGGGAAAAACTCTAATAAAATTCCCAACAAACCACAAAATGTGGTTTTAATATATATCAATAGTCATAATTCAATTAAAGTTCATCAACTGTGCCCTTTGAAGGTAAAGAGGTAAACCAACCATTTGTTCGGTACCGTTGCCTAACAATAACAGCTTTATTCTCCTCGAATATCTTGTCAACAGCATGTTCAATATCTTCCACAGAGACCTCAACTCCTTGTCAAGACAAAATTCAGTATCTAGGATTAGATATATGAAAACATTTGGTAAAAATAATTTTTATTGAAGGAATAGCCAATTGAAGAGGCTAGAAACAAATCAATCTTGAAGCATTGCTCCTCAGACAGATAAGAAAAAGGTAAATGCAATGCACTTGCTAGGATCAGACCAAGATTATTCAAGAAGTAAATATAGTTTAAAATTCTCATTTAGAAAGGCTGCACAGCCAAAATCTCAGTCCAACTGAGATCTCCAATATTATTATATAACAAGAGCATAAACAGTCGTCTCATACCAACACCACAAGCAGTTTCAAAATCATCGACCTTCAAGCTGTCAGAAGCAGTAGCAGCAAGAAATGAAAAGGCAGCTTCCAGCTGAGCAGGAGTTTTAATCTGTGCCAATAAAAATCTAATTATTCACTGGGAAATAAATGAAAAAATAAATTTTGGCGTACAACTTTGAAAAGAAATGGTCAAGCATTAACATATAGAAAGCACGTTCAAAAAATAAATAAAGGCCACCTTCAATGAAGTAATATATTTGAGCAGTGCCGGTCGATGCACAAGAGCATTTGTGGGGAATTTCGTAGCAACCTGCCAAAGTTTTCCACTTGACATATTCATATCAGAAAAAAAATACAAGTACACATCTATCATAGGACAAAGACAACTTGATGATGCGTTTATATTTTACAAAATAAACAGCCATGCAACATTAACAACTAAAAAAGCTTTATGATGAGTTGTTGGAACTAATTTCAGCATTACAATTAAGTGCAAATGGAGTTAATACTTATATAGCTTTTTCTGTCAATCAGTCTAAGAATGAAACAATAAACAAGATAGAGACTAGTTTGGGGAACTATACACCCAGCTTAAGAATCTGAGGTCAAACATAAAGATGTGTCAAAAGTGCCAACTTACTGTGTAGAGTAGATTTCCAATTGTCCGGTCACAACCATCAGTTACACCTCCCTGGAATACCATGTTCAGGGAATAAAGATAAGTCAAGCTAACTTCTATCAGAAAATAGTATCAAGTTAGCATTTTTCAAATCCAATCAGACAGCATAATTCATATAATTATAAATAATGTAAATTGTAACCCAGACAAATAATCATAAAAAGATTAAAATTAATAAGGTAAAAAAGGAAAGTAATTTTATTTGATTTTCCTTAATTATTTGCATTTTAATGAACATTAAACCTCCCTAGCAATATCACATACAAAATAAATTCATTAATTTAATCACTTCTATAGTTGATCCATTAAAGATTTAGTCTGCATTTTCTTTTATGAGCTCTTCTTTAATAAAATAAATTAAAATTCTGCATCATCTCAATATCCAACAAAATAAGGGTCAAAAAAGGGGTTTCTAAAAGAAGAAAAATTGAAAAATTGCCAGAATGCACTCAAATCAGAGCTTGAACTACCGTTGAAGTTAAAAAAAAGCAACTATTTTGGTATTTATGCAGTTTCTATAAGAAACCACCCTTTCACAATATCAGGTGTTCTCCAAGTAGCATTTCTATCATTTATCTGACCTTACTAGGTAGCCCACTGGAGAATTGTGCAGTTTTATAAACGCCACAATGCATTGTATACACAGAAATGAAATACCTGCATGTCATATTTTCCCCTGAACTTTTTTGACCATATTCAGTGAAACATAACATGATCAGTAAATCAACGAACTAATCCCGTTTAAGCTTAAATTAGGTTCCAATTCACAGTGTTCATTCTCCAAGCATTCTCAGAAACAGAGTGGGGGACAGTTAAACTTCGAGATATGTTAACAAAGCGAAACACAACAAGAAAAGAGGGGCAAAAAACTCACCGATAAAAAAATATACACGCAATCCAAATAATATCCAAGACCAAATAAAATTACCTTCCTTAAGTGACCAATTTACTTTTTGTTCTAATTTTTCTAGAAACCAGTCAGAAAGTCAAAAGATTTATCCACAAAACTCTCATGCACAAGCAATAAATTACATACAAATGCATCATTTAACCAAACTAAATTGCACAAAAACAAACACAAACCTACCTCGTGAATGACGGCGGTGAGATTAGCGGTAACCTTATTATTAGCAACAGTATTTTTCGCCGTCCTTTCATCTAAGCCAATCTTCAGAAACAAATCCAACGGCTTCTCGCCACCACTTCCACTCTCGTCTTTCCCCACCATCTTTTTCCCTTCCTGTAATTGATCTCGTTCTTGTTTCAAACAGCTACAACAGTTCGAACTGGGCTTAGTTGCGTGATCTGACTTAACCCTACTGATGGTGAATTAAGAGATTCTCCGGCCGCAAGATACTACACAGGACAGAGGTTTTTGCGCAGAACAAATAGGGTCAGAATTGGAAAATGGAGAGTTGATTTTGACTTGCAAGATATTTTTAGTTTTGTCAAAAAAAAAATTGGGGCCCAAAGAGTGGAGATATCGTAAGTGTTGGGCTGACATTGACTTTGGGCCTTATTAAACTTACTTCACATATCCATATCAATGATGTTTATACTATATCTATATTTCAATAAAAATTCTTAATTATACAAAATAAACATAAATGTTCTTATAATAAAGAGTTTTCTATCATTTTTTTCTCTTTTATTTCAACTTGTAATTTATATTTATATGTTCTTCCATGTTTTATCATTTTAAAATACTTTTGATATTTCATCATTTTTTATTTTAGATATTTTTGTACAATGTAAAATCACGTAATTTTCTTTTTTAAGTTTTTAATTTTTTTCTTTTAACTTTTTATTTACACTTTCTTTCAAATTTTCTTTTTTTTCCAATTCTTTTGATTTTTTATTTTATTAATTTAGATATTCTTTATATTTTTTAAAATTAAATAATTTTAAAATAAAAATTATTATTTGAAAATAAATCTGCATGTGTGCAAATTTTACTAGTGGTATTATTATCTTAATAAAAATATTTGATTGTATAAAATGATTTGCATAACTATCCTTATTGTATCATTTTATCTCTTTTATTCTTTTCTTTCTCCATTTTTTTTAACTTTTTATTTCTTTTATGTTCTCTCTCAAATTTTCTCTCCTTCTAAAATTTTTTGATCTTTCATCACTTTAGTATCTTAAATATTTTTTACATAATGAAAAATTATATAATTATCCTGACATAAAATATATTCTTCATATCTTTACTTCAAATTTTTTTATTTAAAATAATAATTTATAATTTATTATTAAATTTATATTCTTCATATCTTTACTTCAAATTTTTTTATTTAAAATAAAAAATTTATAATTTATAATTAAATTTGCACTCATACGAGTATACAATTTTCATTAAGTATATAGAGAGAAAAGTTTGTGGTCTAGCAACAAAATAAGCACATAACACATATAGAAGATAAATTGACAATAAATTTAAATCAATAGGCTATCAATTTCTTTTTTAATTTTTTCGGTGCACATATTTCTGCTAAGAGATATATTAAAATTTGTAATTACATCACTTTCTTAATTTTTTTTCCATTTTTAATTACTAAGGACGACTCAAATCAACGTTCTAATACAGTACTTTTGTCCTGTCAAAAATTTTACAATCCTTAATGAAGCTATTAATTAGAAACGTAAATTATACATAAGAATCACGATTAGAACCTACCAAAGAGACATCATTTTCTTTACTATGCAAGTTTTTTTTTTTTATTATTTAAATTTAGATTTTGTGATGTCTTCTACAGTCAGTGTGTTGGAAATGTGATCCACAAATAGTGGTAAAACAGTTTAAGCTGAAAATTTTCAGGGAACTTGAGATCATCGCCAAGGAATTGCTTTTCTTAAAATGAGAGGATGATATCATGACGCGTCACTTCTGTTTTTGCAAAATGTCCTATGTTCCCCTTCATTGTCCGGTTTTGGTGTCAGTTCATGTAATGAATTCTGCAATGAGATGCCAAATATATCTTCCGCGGACAATGTGATTTGAGGGGTCGAGTAACATGGCAATGCCCATGAATAATGAAAATTCCAGCAATGAATGAGATGCAGATGGGGCTGCTTCTTGTGAATTATCTAATCTGGCTCACCACTCCACGTGGGATGCTTTCTTAACATGATTTTGAGAAGGCAAAATTTTCAAGAAAACGAATGATGGATTTACTGTGGGAGTACTGTAACAATTCGAAGAAATTTATTTTCACTAATTCCTGCTTTCTTTTACTTAGACAAGGTAAGATTGGTGCTAATCCTCACCTGTCAGATGCTTGCCCGCCCTCACTGTGTCTTCAAAGTTGTTACATCCACAAATTTGGTTGGAAATGTGAAAAATGACAGCGCGCATAACTCAGGCACCCTTTTTTCTGGTGATGCGATGGAAAGGTTTTTCTACTTGAGCTAAAAGCCTGTGCAAATAATCAACATTATGGTCCTTTATAATTATGGTGTAAATAAAATTACTTTGATTTGAATTTAATTAGATATTAAAATATTTTCAATCTAATCCAACTCGAATTGGTTTTTCAACGCAAATCATTACTTATCTTAATCTAAACTTTAAAAAATTAAGTATGAAATGAGTAGTATTTTTTTAGATTGAATTTTTATTCTAGCTTGGCTTGATCACACCCCTATTTGTAATCCTCATATTTAAATTTTGAGGTATCTTATGTTGCCGTGCCCTGTAGACCGTGGCAAAGCCAAATGGTCAAACCAGACTTCAAGGCCACTGTCGCCATGTTCCATATTATTAGACTTCACTCTCGTTTTTCACTCACAATATGGCCAATTTGAGTTGAAGCTCGAAAGGGTCATTCTAAATTAGATTGGATTCTATGGCCAAAAACAAATTAAACCAGGTGGCCTCAGAAGTTCCGTTTTAAGTTATCCCCACAGCCACCCACAATAAACCTCTCTGGGGTTGCCCAATTCATTAGCCTTTCACTGCACAAATTCAACCACTGCCTTGCTTTCCCTCGTCACTTGACCCAGAATGACAAATGTGCTCCATTCTGAACACTGAAAAACTATGGCCGTTGATGCATGCTCGGAAGATTCAAGCCCCGTGGCAAGTCCAAGACTCTCATTCTCTCATGACCTCACAGATGCTGACATGGAGCCAGCGGAGCCCCGCCATGCTCGGCCAGATGCACTCCTCTTGAACCCCATCGTTGACTTTGACTTCTGCCTCGGCCAAGGCTTCTCCCAGCAGCTCTCTTCGGCCGACGAGATCTTCGCCGACGGCAAAATCCTGCCCGTCCAAATCAAGAAGATCAAACCCCCAAAAGAAGCTGGCCATTCAGAGGCGAGAAAGGCCCCGAAAAACGTCGAAAATGCGACCGACAACACCAAGAAAAAGAGGCTGATCGAGTTCCTGTCCACCAGCTCCGATGCCGACGACGAGGACAAACCATCGCCAAAACCTTTCTGGCAGTTCAGAAGAAGCAGCAGCTTGAACTGCGACCATGGCAGGACTAGCAGACTGCTCCGATCTCTACAGTTTTTAACCCGAAGCAATTCCACAGGATCTGCTCCCAATCAGAAGGCGTCTGCGTTCCCTAAACCTCTGCAGAAACAACACTCATTGAAAGATGCATCAAGTTCGTCTGCTCCGTCGTCTTATGATCAACGCTTCCGTTACGATAATCCATGGAAAAGGTCTACTTCGTTGAGGAAGAGTAACAACAGAAGATTACATGGCAATAATGGAGTTGGGGTCAGCCCAGTTTTGAACATTACTCCTACTTCCATTGCCAAAGGTACTGCAAGTTTGTTTGGTTTTGGTTCATTTCTCTGCAGTAAAAAATCCAAGAAGAAAAAGAAATTTTTTTAAAAAAAACAATTTTTTCATAGCTAATTATGTACTTAGATTACTTTACTTCACTGATTATTACATTATTACCTAATGCAAAGCAAGGCATATGTTGAACAGTATTCCAACAACTCTTCTAAGGAATTTGGTGAGTGATTGGAAAGCTCCTGTTAAAGTAATCACCTTACAAGTTGGCATTTTCTGCTGTGGATGGCATTGGCTTAATTGTTTAATGATCAATGGATTGCACAAAAGGGCCCCTTTTTTTTTTTTGCGTAATAATTACAGTTAGGGTAACTATAAAATTGGAGAGGGCTATCTGTATAATTCTCTGGCCATGGCATCCTATGCATCTGTGACTGAGATCAGAGCATCCTATCATTGATGGTGACTGATGAACGACAGTGATCGACTCTTTTATTTACAAGGTGCACTTTTATTTATTCTTTTACTCTCCATTATATATTTTGGAGAAAAATTTACACCCTCGCCCCTTTGCTTATTTTAATATTTTGTCCTTCAAATTATTGAAAAGATTATTTGCCCTTGTCAAGTAAATTTTGTGAATTATCATTTATGCCCTTCTTTATTTTATTTATTTCATTCTTTTTTTTTTTTTCCCTTTTTCCTTCTTCTAACTAAAGTATATGGTTATTAACATATTTGAATATACCTATTATTTCAATTTTTGATAGATGTTATTAGTATTAGTTTGGATATGCATTTTATTCCTTCCATGTATAAGGAATAAAAAAAGAATACTACTATGTTTAATACCTTTTTTTAATTTTTCAAGTGATAAAATATGAATCTAGACAAAAGAAAAATATAAATATATAACACACATATTTTTCTTGATTTAAAAATGTTCTTGATTTTAGAGAAATATAATAAAGAGTAATTGTAGCGACATAATTATAAAAATATTTATTTGTATATCCATTAAAGATATGAGGGCATATATAACCAGTAGTCAACAAAGAGACTTCCGTGATTGATTGATTTATTTATTACTTTTATGATGTTTAATCATATACATATTTTAAATTTATTATTATTGTTTGCTAAAATTAAATTTGAAAATTTCAGTGGCACTTTACGCTTTTATGGCCAAGGTGATGGTTTGACGAGGTTGGATAGGGATAGGAACAACATAATAAAAGAAAAGAAATTGAAAAAAGGGCAAGAAAGAAAGAAAGATATTAGAAAACGAGAAGGAAATTAATAATAAAAAGGTACAAATAATTATTCACTATTCAATTTGATTAATAAAATGGTAAGTACTACGTTAATGCCTTAGTAGGAAAAAATGCATTTTACCTAATTAAAATTGAAGAGGACTTTTTGACAATATTTAGGTAGTCTAATCACTATTGACATGAGGATATTTTCTTGTATTAAGATCAACTCCAATTCCTTTTTCCATTAATTGTTTTCCTTAATAGTTAATTTTATTCATAAAAACTTGACATGTGAAGCTGATAAATATATTTTAAAATTGGATACAATATCACACGCTCTAAGCACTTGATAATACGTTTTTCTAGGATCTGAAGGCTTCCAAAATTTTTAGACCACAACCTTGTAAATGAAATCATAGTGATAGTAAAATTATGTACGAAAGTGGGAAATGTGTGTTATGAAACTTGTAAGAAAGTTAACAAATGTCTAAAAAGTATATTCTAATTAATATTTTTGAAATTTTATAGTATCCTGAAAGTTTCAATCAATGTTGTCTACGTCAGGAAGCCTCTTTAAAAGAATTGCATGTTTTTTTTCCTTTCTTTTTCTTTTAAACACTACACCTTTTCACACACTATCACTTTTATAAAGAGACTAACATGACTATTCGCTAATATCGCACAATAAATTTATTGGAAATCAATTTGTGACAACAGACTCGTTTTTCTTTTTCTTTTTCCTCGTCGTAGACTTAAATATAATCCACACCATCCCAATTGCAAGAAGAAGTTATCTTCCATGTTATTCTTATTCCAACAGTTACAATTCAATAGTCCATTGAAAGCCCGTCTCCATGGATATGTCTGATTTTAGAGTCATGAGTCAATAAATTGAAAAATCCAGTGTTGATTAAATTAGTCTTAATTAGGAGTGTTAAGCCTAATTGGGTACTAATTGGAACTTGACTCGAATGTCATTTACTTTAATTTTGCAAAACTCAAAATTAAATATAATTTGAGTAACATAATAATATTGAGTTCAAAATATTATTTAAATTTAAGTTTGAATTCAATTAAATTTTAAAATATTATGAGTTTCATTGAACTCGAATCAAGCCCCTTATAGTGATAGATCGGTTTTTGAAATTTAGATATCTTATCCCACAATAAATAATTAAGTAGAACATGTTCTTAGAAAAAAAAAAAATGATCGAAACATCATATGTTTTTCATTTAAGAAGGTTTTTCAGAGTGTAAAATTGAACAGCACCTACAAATTTTTAACGTTAACTAATTATAAAAAGAAATACACATACATACATACCTATAAGTTACAAATGCTATATTACAAGTTTTTAACGTTAACTAACCATAAAAAGAAATATTCATACATACATATGTATAAGTTACAAAGGCTATATTTATTTTGATTTTAAATACGCATTATTAGGTGTGTATTTCTAAAAATTGTGACGCAACAACAAAGAAACGAAAATTTAAACAGTATAATACATGAAGCGTGTATTTTAGTTTGATAAAAATAGAAATAAACATAGTCAAAGTTTCTATAATGGAAATTACTGACCATTGAACTCTGAACCAAAATGTACAAACATGAGGCTGTAGAAAAACATTGGTTCCCAATAACCACAAACAAGTCGATAAAAAAACATAAATGGTGATTTTTTTTATGCCGCCTCATGGAAGTTTGAAAAGGAATGTTTGGATGTAGATTTGTGAACGTGAACCCTTGTCAACATCAATTTTAGGAACAATCTTGCACAACTTTATATGGGCTAACTCTTCATTTGGATATCGGTGTTTAGGAGACGGATCAGACCCTATAACATTTTTGGTATCAAAGCTTACTCAATGCGTTGATATCTAGAGGAGGACCTTTTGCAATCAACTTAGAGTATAGGTCGGGTTCAAGAGTAATTTCATGCGTAGCGATTCGGATAAGGAGGTCAATGCATGGGCTATGCTTGAGAGAGACAAACACCTTGGGGGGATTATTGTGCATGCATGAGATCGTGCGTGAATTTTGAGTGGGAGAGAACGTGAACTTCTGTCAACATTAACCTTAAGGATGGTCTTGCACGACTTTGTACGGACTAACCCCCTTTGGATACCAGAGGACGAATCGAATCCCGTGATATTTTTATAATCAGAATACTTTCTTCCAAATGTACTACCGATCCCCTACTATTATATTATTTTTAAATTTTTACGCTAAATTCTGTGCCAACAAAATTAGCTTACAAGCAAAGTCGAATAATATCTCCAAGAAAAACTGTGGAAACTCCGTAGACCCATGGACCCAATTCCCAATTTGCTTGAAAGTGCAACAAATCAAATCAAGGGATAAAAGAGCACTGAATGCTGCTTCACAAACCGTTCTGCATAACAAAACAAGTTAAAGAATCCGTGGGACAACATAAATGTATTCGAATTACATTTTCTAGCTTGATGCTTGAACTCGTCAAACCAAACTATAAATCGGCATATATAATAAAAACACGTTTCGCCAATACTGCACCAAACCCCAAATGAGCAGAACAAATTGTGGGGTCTAGTCAATGGGAATAATCAACAAAGATGCCGTTGAGAAGTAAACTTGAATATCACAAACCAATGCGTTCAATTGCAAAAAAAGAAAGGACAGAAAGAAAAACCAGCCACCAACTTATACCACAACGTTATCTCCACGAACACAAACAAAGATATGGACAAATCTAACTAAAACTAAACCAGAATAAAGCATTCCCATTTCCCACACTTCTGAATCCCAATTCAAACTGCTGGTTCAGTGAGCAGCTGAATTACTCATTCTTCACCAATGAATCATCTGCTGTAAACAAGAAGTGGCCCTCTTCGAACTCCTGTTGGGCTGCAAAATAAAGTCCACCTTCCCTGTCATGGAGCAACTTCGGAAACTTTATACATGTTAGCTGTGACTTCTGTCAACCAGAGTCCTGGAAATAACGTCTGGCAGAGTAACGCACAAACGGAGAAAGAGTCAATGAAACAGTGATTTAAATTGCACGAATCGAAACGTCCAACCAGGAATTGAATTCGATGGGGACTTGAATTTTTTATTTGCTTACATCCAATTGTCTCTGAACAATCCTTGCTCTCTTTTTCGGTCGGCGCGGCGGCCTGTGACCTACCATCCTCAAGAAATCCTCTTCCATGTCACGTTTCGGAAGCGCCACCGAGAACTTTCGTCGCTCCCTCTTCTCGCCGCTGGCCGCAGCCGCGCTGCCGCCATAGGAAAATCCCGAATTGGGTTTCGCTGTATCCGCCATCAAACCCTTGCTGGCGCAGTCGTTGTAGCCGTTGGCGGCGGAGACGCCACCATTTCCGGAGACGAATCTACTCAACGGAGTCCTACAAGCAGCTCGCCTCGTCCTTAAATTCGACGGCCTGTGTATCTCACCTCCCACGGAGGCCGCCGGGGGAGAACCAGAACCCTCGCCTTCCGCCAGACCCTCCTTGAGAATCGTTTCTTTCATTTTATATGCCGCCGTCTGGAGATCGAACATCACTTTCTCTCTCGTGGCGGCAATTCCATCGTCGTCGTCACTAAACCTCCGGCCACCATCTGACGGCGGAGGCAGAGTGGGCCCCACTTTGCGAGATCCATGCAGAAACTCGGATGCCGGGTCTCTCTCCCTTCCTCTTTCTCTGTCCCTCGCGTTGCGGGGCTGTTGGGTAGAATTGTTGTGGTGGCGTTGATCAGAGGAACAGGAATTATTGGTGGCGAAGCGGCGGAGAGGTGAGATCTGACCGTTGGAGTTGACCTTCATGCAGCGGAGGAACCGCTGATTCCCCCACCGGAGCTCGCCCGGCATCATGAAATTGTGAAGCGCCTTCGATTTCTCCGTCCCCATCGCCATAACCGGGTATCCACAATTCCGGGACACTCACAAAACTGACAACCTTTTTATTGGGATCTCAATGGTCGGAGGAAGAAAGAATCTGTGAAACGGAGAAGCAAGGAGAAGGAAAACGAGAAGGGCTTGTTTCCTCTGTTGTCTGGTTTGGTGTTACTATGGGAAAATCGCCGGGAAGAAGAGCTGCGTGATTTATACATGAAGGTGGAGAAATGATTTGGAGTTGGACCTTCACCCTGGGGGGTCTGTTTCTTGAACGTCTGAGTTCGATCTTGGGCTGGGTTCAGGCTAAGGTGCGCGGGGAAAACTGCAGTGCGCATTTCGCGTGGTTGTCTCGTGTTAGGAAACGCCCGACTTTTATTGAAACTGACCGGGCGATGGCTCTTAAAAGCGTGGTCGAGTTCGAACGATGGCCACTAACTCGCTCTTGATTTTAAGGATTGATAGTTTGGTATTCTTGTCTATTGAGTTGATTAAATGGATTTATCGCGGACCAAAATTTATTTTTAATTATTATAGTAGAAAATCATATGATTATTTCTTTTGGTTTGCAAAGGAGGAGAGTTAAAATATAGTAGCTTGGAGAAGGGCAAAGCAGGGGTTCAAATGAGTTGAGCACGTGGCAATTGGATATTCAAAATTCAATCTTTTTCAATGGGCTGGGCGGATAGATTTGACGTAGAATTTGATTCTGAGATGGAACAATATCAAATTGGATAACTCCATTTGGAAAGGAAAAATATGACCTATCTTAGTGTTTGATATTTCGATTTAACAAGAGAGTCAAACATGGTCGTTTTTGAAAGTTTTGAGACATTAATTTATGTACAGATTACATATAAATGACTATAAGTGCATGAAATCTTTAATTTAAAAAGTCCTCATAATTGTTCAAATAATTTAATTCGCACGTGTTTCCTTCCTCTTGATATATGGGGTTTAGTAAACCCAGCTCTCAAGAGCATGGCTGTGTTGAGACAAATGTCACTTTCTTTTTATTTATTGTCTTTCCATTTTCTTGTAATTTTTTCTTTCTTATTTTCACCTTTTTTTTTTTTTGAGAAAAAACATAACAGAAATGAAAAAAAACTCTAAAAATTAAAAAAAAATCATTTCTTTTTCTTCTGATTTTTCCTTTTTGGTTTAAAATTTTTGTTAGTTAAATTATTTCACATATAAAAAGTTGATTTATAATTCTGTATACACACACATATTCTTATATTCGTCTAAATGAGTGTGACCCTTTTGATTCTATTCATTCTTCTATTATTTCCATTCTTTTCATGGACTTATGTTTGCTAGAATATTTTTGTAATGAGAAACTAATACATAATTGTGTGTGTGTGTGAATATATATTTTTATTTCTGTAATTTTGGATTATGTTTATTTGTTCATAGTTGCTTCAATTTTGAATTTGTCAAAATAATGACTTTGAAATAAAAAACTACAAAATAAATTTTAAAGAAAATAAAGAAAAATGCAGAATTAAAAAGACAGAAATAAAAAGGAAAAATAGAAAGAAAAAGTGAAAATAGGAGATTGAAAATTTTTTTTAAAATGAAGAGATACAGGAATGAAAAAAATTTCCAATCACCTTTTGTAAGAACAGTACTCTCGAGACCAAGATCATTAAACCAAATGGATTATTACATTGTATTTTCAACTCAAATTACACAAATTGTAAAATTAATGAGCGCCTGGAGAAAAACCAAAGGAACAGAATTTTCTCCATCAACATTTGAACTAGTTGAACTGAGATTTGAAATTCATGGAACCACCATGAAATAACGGCCACTTGCAAATCCCCACAAATACTTCCAAATTGCCCACCAATTCTCTGTCTTTTCATAGCCCATCAGCAAAAATTTCTCAAACACAAAGATGATGTTTGGAACTCAACTTTTACTTCCAAAATATCATTTCTATCTTTAGTAAATATACCATTCAATAATATTTTTATCCAATATCAATTTTAAAAATTTCCTCTCACATATATTAACTAACTAATTATTTTTCAATCATTATACATATTCATAATCAAATCAATACATATATATATATATACATACATATCACACATATACTCATATTTATTTTTATTTATATTCTAAAATATAATCATTATCTCAATAAATTATTACATTATTCAATTATTATTGTATACTTTATAATTGTACTATCCATTCTATTAAAACATTCATTCCAAACATATTATTATTACTCATCTCAACACAACCCTGCCAAACATCATGTCCAACAAAACCCCCTACCAAACATAGCCGAAATTTTTTTAGAATCCCGAAATATGGAGGAAAAAGCTAATTGCTGGCGAGAAAATTGCTGATGGAATTATGGGATTATTCATGCAAGGAATATGATTCTGTGGATAACAAAGCCTCAGAGATGTATCAAACGGTTTGTTTGAAGAGATGAGAAGGCAAAGGTTTGAATATTTGCTTTCGGTTTCATTCAATGCTGGCACGATCACACACCAATGAAAAATTTTGTCAATTTTTTGTTTATTCTTTTGTTCTTCTTGTTATGGATAAAAGGTAGATTGAAAATTTTTAGTTGAAATCTTTTACTTTTGGTGAGAAAATGGATAGAATAATAACAGAAAATATCTATTTAAGTGTTAAGGAAAAAATACTAACGCTGGAAAGAATTTAAGGGAAAACGTAATAAATTGAGATTTGAAAATTTTGAATTTAAATTTTGATAAAAATATTATTAAATACTTTATTTAGGAGTGTAAAGTTTGAAAAGATATTTTTAAATTGAAAGTGGACTTCCAAACATAACCTCTAGTTTTGCCCAGGCATGAATTTTTCATGATTGAATAATAATTTATAATAATAGGCAGCAATAAGTGAAATAAATATTTTTTACCAATGTCTCAACTTGCATCTCTCTCTCACGCACGCGCACCCGTACACGCGTGAATGTGCAATGGAGACAAATAAAAGAGCCTCTTCTGTCAATTAGGGTTTTGTATATGAATGTTTGATTGGATTTAAGTTCCTTCGATTCATAATTTTTTTTTTCTCCCCTCAATTCTCGCGTTAATTCGGAAAGAATGGCGAAGAAGACACCGGAATTTCAAGTTTACAACAGTATGACGAAGCAGAAAGAGACTTTCAAACCCTTAGTTGAGGGTAAAGTTCGAATGTATGTTTGCGGCGTCACCTCTTACGACCTCAGCCATATCGGCCACGCCCGTGCTTATGTTTCGTTTGATGTTCTCTACAGGTTTCCATTTCAAGCGTATTTAGCCTGATTTATACGTTTAATTATGTGAAATTAAGCTAAATTGAAGTATTCTTTTTGATATTTCGGGGAATTTGGGCCCTTTCCGGGGCCAATTGGATTAAATTCTTTGAAGGGGTTATGTGTTTATCCCTTATTTGCAGAAACCGTAATTAGAATTAATCATTTATTTTGGAAAATGTATCTATGAAATTGAGTTCTTTTTGCAATAATGGTGATTTTGCAATTCAGGATATTTGGCTACTTTAATGGAATGCCAAACAAAGTAAAAATAACTGAAGAAATGCCTTGAGTTTTTTGAATTGGGTATAAACTATGGATGCATTTTGATTTAGTATGTGATAATGAGTCTACAAATGTCAGCATTCTGCAAGTAATTTGCTTTGAACTGAAAATGGCACCTGCTTGATGCATATCAAGCTTGAAGTTTCCATTTTCCCAGCTTAGCAAGAATGACGCTTTACTTCTTGAGGTTGGGAGTATTCTTGAGTTGAGAAGTATTTTGTGCTGAAATTTTAGTTGTATCTGGACTGGCAAAGATTAAATGACAAGTTTTTTGCGTTTCATAATTATTAATTATATAAGTTATTAGCTTTGCTGTTGTGGGGCATAACCATCTATGTGAAGCAGCAGCTTATTTCTGTAACATGTCTAAAAGAAAATGGATCCTGGAAATTAGATATTTTCCCTTCCCATCTGTATAGAATGGTTCTATCTGTTTTGTTACTTTGTCAAAAGTTGGTGCTTTGTCATAGAATTATCCTAATTCATTTCAATGTTGCTAGTGTTTTTCATCTAAAATTTATTTTCTGAATTTTGATTTTTGCAGATATCTGAAATACTTGGGCTACGAGGTTGTTTATGTGCGCAACTTCACTGATGTTGATGACAAGGTGAGATGTCCCTGGATAATGCATTTACTGGTATATAAAAGGGCTCAGTTTTTCAATAGAACTTGGTCTGGGACAGGATAATAAACTAATTCCAGAATTTATTGTGCCAAAAAATATCTCATTTGTTTAAAATCAGAAATAATAATATACAATGGAGAGGAAACTAGGAATTGATGGAACAGAAGCGAGATATGCTATTGATGCATAAATGAAAACTAAATAAGAGATTCTTTCTTGGAATATGAATGCAGCGAATTGAAGTTGGGCCAGGGATAATGGTTATTTATTACTTAACAATACCAAATACTAGCCAATTACATGTAAAGTGTTTTCTTCATTCCAGTTGTTACTTATTATAATTAATTGGATCTTTGTGTGCATGTTAAATTGAATTAATATGTATATTTGAATTGTTCATATTACATGCTTGATGAATATGGTTTGACTACTTGAACCTTGGCTGCAGAAGGCAGATTAATGTTCTTTAGAATTTTAATGTGTAAGAAAGGGTGAGTGGTTGGTCATGTGTGGAATGAAAAGTTACTTGGCTTAACTTGATGGTTTGGCAGGGCTTGAGACCCAAACTATGGTAGCAATTATAGTAATTTTGGAGTTTGGTTGTTAGCTCTTCTTAGTGTTGGTCAACCCTATGTTTGCAAATAACCAATGGTAGAAAATTTTGATCCACATATGCTGACTCTTTATTATGCTGCTGAATTCGACATTTCGAATGCAGGCTATTGCTAATTTGTACTTGTGTTTTTAGCCTGTTCTTTGTTCATTGTAATCTTGATTATCAGTTGGATAGTTGAGTTATGCTCCCTCCATCCCACAAAGGATGTCTGATTTGATTTTTCACAAGGAAAAAAAAAAGATCGATTTCCTTATGTTCTCTACTAGAATTTCTTTTATTACTATACAGTCATTAGTTTTAGAAATTTGATAAATTCAATTATGCTGGAAGCCTGCCCATAAATAATGCTGTATTATAGTTGTTTCATAATATTACAATGAAAAATAGAATGCATAATTGTAGGAATTAGTTTATGACTTGTTGTATTGAAGTAAAGCTGATCAATTATATTTAACGAGGGGCATGGTTGGCAATTGATTGAATATATGCAGATTAAGAAATATCAGAAGTTGGACCAAAAAGGAAGAAAGTAAGATACCCTTTGCAAGGTGGAGTGGGTATATATTTCCATTCCTTTTTGGATATTTCTAGATTCCTATACAAACATCTATTAAATTTATTTCTTTATCTTTGCATCAAGAAGTTGGTTTTGGGCATACAATATCAATTATCTTTGTTACCCCTGCTGTTTGGCTTAAGCACAGCCCAAATGAGGCGTTTTTGTTTGATTCTGAGTTTTTTTTTTGTTTTTCATGTCCATTCAGATATTATTCTTGTAGTTTGTTGTTGTAGAAATTTATTATCACAGATTTGGAATGCACAATGATTCAAAGCCGTATGGTAGCTACTAGGCGTGTCCAGTCAATGGCAATCCATGCATTGTTGTTAATGGTGTGTGCCATGGTGCCATTCACAAGAAGTGGTGGCTTCATTACAATGCACTGGTGATGCACCATAGTGCATGGTGCTATGGTGTGTGCCTTATTGAAGATAGAATTCCAAAGATTTATTTTTTAATTGTCTCAACGTGTTTTAAAGGAGAAAAACAGCCATATAACATGGCAATTCGTTTAGGTTTTGTTGGGTCTCATTTTCCACTACAAACAAGTCTTAAAACACAATGATTGCTTTCATCGTTTGTGTGATCTCCAACATTTTCGTGTGATCTCCAACATTTTCATATGCTTGTTGGGCTTTCAATATTTGTTTCTAACCATCCTTGAAATGTTTTAGCCTTTCTTCTAACATGTTCCTCTTTTCTATTGACAAATTCTTAATAATTCGGGTATGGTTTTCTTAACTTTTCTCTTCCCTTATTTTTTATTTCTTCTTGTTCTTTCTTTTTCACTTTTTTAATATCTCTTCTATTTTGACCAAATCTTATTCTTTCGTGCCTTTTCTTTTCTACTTCTTTTTTCTTAAATAGCCTAGGCATGAATGAAATTTTAAAATTTTCATTGCCAAAATTCTTAATTATTTAGGTTATGTTTGTTTTGCAATTTTGTACCTTAAAAACACACACTTAATCATTATATTTTTCAAATTTTATCTATCTCTCTTACTTTTACACAATTTTTGAGACACAACACCTAAAAATACATACTAAATTTGAAAACAAACGTAGCCTTACTAACTTAAGAGCTAGATATTGACTAATTCTTGGCCATTTGTTTTATTTTTAAAGATAAATGCTTGAAATTATTATTTTTCATGTATTTTTGTAAAAATTTAATGACAATATAAATATATTTTACATATTATACAACGTTGTGCCACACTTCAATAAGTCGCATGCCGTGCTGTGAACATTGCGCCCTGAGTCTAGGAAGGTTTTGAATTTTCTACAAACAACTATATTGTTGTACTGCATTTTATATTGCTTGAACTGTGGTTTATGATCTAGATTTAATGGTACTTAATTCATGCAATGGTCCCTAAAGGATTGTTATGCTTTCAGATTATTCGTAGAGCGAATGAGGTTGGGGAGGATCCAAAAGAATTAAGTGGGTGGTTTTGCGAGGAGTTCCACAGTGACATGGCTGATCTCCAGTGCCTTCTTCCTACGCACCAGCCACGTGTTACTGATCATATGGAGCAAATCAAAGACATGATAGCTCAGGTTCTCTGCTTTGCTTTGTTTTTCTATCCTTAAATAGGTGTCGTTATCTTTTTGTAGTCCTTAATACAAATATATTTCTCTTGTGGGTGTCCGTATATTTTTGCTCTTTTTAGTAGATCTGATTGTAATAACTGTGATATAAGTTAACAAAGCAATTCTTTATCTATGAGTTTACTTTGATGTACTCACAATCATGCTTTTACTTTCTTGTTGTTGCATGTTTTTCTTCTACATTTCAAGTCTAATATTTGAATTTGAGCTCCAAAAATATATTAAGAAATCTTCAAATCATTATGTTTGATTTAAAATTATGAAAATCGTGGGGATTGTTTTTGTTTCTGCTAACTTGCTTTTCATTATGGTCTTTGTAAACTGTGATAATGATTTTATAACCTTGTTTATAGCCGTGGAAGATAGTAACTTTTTATCTTTGGTGCAGCCTTTTGTCCCATTTCATCATTGGTTATTCTTATGTCATATATGCAGATTATCAGCAACGGTTGTGCTTATGCGGTTGATGGAGATGTTTACTTCTCTGTAGATAATTTCCCAAATTATGGTCTGCTATCAGGAAGGAAGCTAGAGGATAATAGAGCTGGGGAACGAGTTGCTGTTGATGATAGAAAGCGAAATCCTGCTGATTTTGCTCTGTGGAAGGTGAAAATCCTTGTATAATATGGTTTCCCAGTGTAATAATTTGAGCTTATATGGCCCAATAAAATAACTCTTCTTGCAGGCTGCAAAGCCTGGCGAGCCACAATGGGACAGCCCCTGGGGTCCTGGAAGACCTGGATGGCATATAGAGTGCAGTGCTATGAGTGCTCACTACTTGACACATGCATTTGATATTCATGCTGGTGGGATGGATTTGATATTTCCTCATCACGAAAATGAAATTGCTCAGAGTTGTGCTGCTTGCTCAGAGAGTAGAGTTAGTTACTGGATACATAATGGTTTTGTTACAGCAAATGATGAGAAAATGTCTAAATCTCTTGGTAACTTTTTCACCATTCGTGAGGTAATAGATGAAAATCGTATTCTGATATGCTTGAATCCTATGCTTTTGAAGCATGTTCATTGCTATTTTGATAAATTATCCTTTTGCAGGTTACAAAATTATATCATCCACTTGCATTGAGGCATTTCCTGCTGGGAACTCACTACCGTTCTCCTGTCAATTATTCGATATCACAGATAGAAATTGCTTCAGAAGCTGTTTTCTATATATATCAGGTCAAAAACATACCAGCTTTCTTTCATGGAATCATTGTTGGGTGGCGTTTGAATTATTCTTCCCATTTTAGTTTGCACATATTTCAGTGTGTTAGCGTTTCTTTATGGGTCATAATCAATGTTTTTTTGCTTGGCAATTGGTAGAACATGACTCTCTGAGTAAACAGACTCTGCTTCTGAGCAGCTAATTATGATGTCTGTTTCGTTATTATGTCTTAATATGTATTTTAGCCTAATAATTATATTTAAACCTTCTTTGAAGCTCAGTACATTTGTGATGTGAAGGATTGTCCTTCATGCATAATAAATTTGGTGTGGTTCGTATGTGTCTACATGTTTTTAGAAGCCAACAATAACAGATATATTCTGTCACAATCTCTGCAAGGTTGGACTCGGAAGTTGGAACATTGTTGAAGAACAGTCTTATTGGTTGTTTTTGTTATTGGCAGACTTTGCAAGATTGTGAAGATGCTTTTTTGGCATTTAAAGAAGAAAGTGAAACAAATGGTAAAGCAGTCCGTGTCAGCCCTGCTGCCCAAGAATGCATCAGTAAGCTGCAGAATGAGTTCGAGACAAAATTAGCTGATGATTTGCATACACCGTCAATCCTAAATGCTGCTCTTCAAGAAGCTTTGAGATTCATCAACAGTTCCGTAAACTCTCTCAAGGCAGGGATTTGTAATTGATAATTTTTTCCTCCTCCCAATTTTTTATAGATGCCAGCCAATTTATGTGGTGCTGACCTTTTTCTTTTAAAAAAAATTCTTTTGATTACTTTCAGAAGAAACAGCAGAAGCAACAGCAATTGTCCACTGTTAAGTCACTTGTTGGTCTAGAGAAACAAGTCAGAGGAGTCCTGGATGTTCTTGGATTGCTTTCCAGTTCAAGTTACGCTGAGGTACATCTCAAGACTACTTTTTCACATTTGCATCATTGGCACTTTCAATAACTGAGTTGTAATTTGTGTTATGCGGCACTCTGTTGTACAGGTTTTGCAACAACTGAAAGATAAGGCTTTGAAAAGGGCAAGTTTGTCTGAAGACGATGTTTTACGCTCTATTGATGAGAGAATGCTGGCCAGGAAAAACAAAGAATTTTCCAAAAGTGATCAGATCAGGAGTGATCTTGCTGCTAAGGGAATTGCTTTAATGGATATGGGGAAGGAAACTGTTTGGAGGCCTTGTGTGCCCGTGCAACAAGAGCAGCCGGTCGGTGTGCCAGCTCAGCCGGAGAAATCTTGTGGTCCTGGCGAACAAGAAAACCCTCCTCTGCCCACTGAAAAGGGTTCACCAGGCGTACCAGCTGATGGAAAGCAGTAGGGAGTTGGCAGGCACAGTTGTGAACTAGGTGAGTTGTACTTCGGATAACACAAAAGTTTTAACTAACATTTGAGTTGATTTTTACATACTGTGAGATCTTTTGTGTCGGTGGGTCTTTTCAAAATTCTCTCTTGCTCTGCATCTTTGATGGAGGACCAAGAAAACTCATGTATTGTTAAAAGAACGAAGGTCTATCTTTATTATTACAGAGAAATACAGCGCAGCAAAATTGTTGTATGGGCGGACATGTATGGATCAAATCCACAAAGCATTTTTATTAATGGTCTCCTAACAGCAATCATAGGTATTATAATGGCGACGCAGTATTTGAGAATTTATTTATTTGTTGGAGAAGGTTACACCTGACAGGCTTATGCAATATTTTGAGGAGAACCGTAATCTTCGACCAAATAATTTCGGCTATTTTCATTGGGTAGAGCTTGTTCATGGGCCAGTCCACAAAGGGACAAAGTGAAGACAGCTTGTCCAAGGGTCGAAACCAGGAATTCTGAAATTGTTTGTCCGACTTTTGAGGCTTGGTACAGACAATATGAATGCGGTATGATATCGTCCTAAACATGGGGGAGAAAATCACTCCAATCAAATAAATATAAAGATTTTATATGATTTGATTTACTGCCGTCAAATCTGACCCAAAATTTAGAGTTGATTTCAACTTAAAGATTTTGTATAACTAGGAAACCAAAATCAATTCAGTAACTCGGTATACGAATCAGCGGCATCATAAATGCATCTTCGTAGTAGAGGTGGCAATGGGTTGTTGCTGGTTGGCAATTCAAATTGAGATAAGAGTATTATATACAAATCATCAATTTTATTTATTTTTGCGAGTTATCTTTTTGGATTTGAATTCATCCCGCTAATTTTATAGGTTATTCAAATTTAATTTGTTAACTTGTGATTTTAAAAAAAAAAGTTATTTTGATCAAAATAAAGTTAGAAATAAGATTTTACTTATTGTAATTTTTTTGGTTTTAATATTATTGTTTCAAAAAATAATTATTGATACACTCAAAATTTGAAGTTTTTTATTTTCTTATCATTTTAAATTTTACTGGAGTAAGTTTTATCAAAATATATATAATCCATGCAACTAGAAAAAAAGAAAGAACGAAGAAGGAAAATGAATAAGGCAATCCAAACAGAGCCATCAAACTTGTTTTGGGTGAGGGTGTGGATTTCAGACAACGTTCTGAATTTTGATATTCAAAATGAAAAATTGAGTTTGATAATGTAGACATACAGTTTACTTTAAATTTATAAGTAAGTTTGACTTGAAGCTTTACCAAACTTGTTAATTTTGAGTTAGATTTTTTCGTGTTAGAAATTATTGCTCCTATTTATATTTGCTATGATATCTATGAACACGTGTTAAAGGGTGTAAGCCATGAACACGAATTAGAGGACATTTGGCTAAGGTTTTTTTTTTTTTTTTTTGAGGTAATAAGTATACAAGATAATATAGCTTATAAAATAATTTAAAAATAAGCTAATACAATATTTAGATAAAATTAATATGGTTATCCTATTAAATTTTATTGGAATCTATAATTATCAATTATTACAATTTTTTTAGTATAATAATGATAAAAATAAAGTAAGCATAATTAATAAAATATAATTATGAATAGTTAATTTAATTTTTAATATACGAAATGAATTATTTTGTAGGATATTTTAAAATAAATTAAAAAATTAATTTATTTTTAAAGAATTTTTAAACTCTAAAAGTCTTTTATTTTTTTATTTTTTTTGGTTTAAGATCATAAATCAATTTATCAAATACTTTAAATAAATTTTTTAACTCTCAAATATTTTACAATATATTTTGAGACACACTCAAACACCTTGTAGATCATTATTACGATGTTGAGAGAGCTTGTGAATAAATCTAAAAAGTAGGTCCATGGCTAAATTGTGATTCCGGAGATTTAGTATATCTCGAAACATTAAACAATTACATGTATATAAACATGCAATAATACACAAACTACACTGGGGGACCAACTTCGTAGTGGGGCTGCCTATTTATATTCAATTAAGCAAGTGCTAATATAATTGTACTGTCATTATTAGATTAAACAACACGCTGCGGGCAAGACAGACCGGCCCATAAAAGAAGTGTGGAAAAAAGCACGATCATTTATGAATGTTTCTAGTTTGATCGTAGAACCTTAACTTCTACGAATCTGATCGATCCATTATCAGTGCCAAGATTTACTCCCAAAACAAGCCGTGTTTGGTCCGTGACAGTTCGGATCTAACTAAAGCACACATGCAAGTGGCAATGACACGTCATGCATACATATAAATACATGTACAGTGAAACCAAGCATGTGATTGGCTTCCCTTCATTCCTCCTAAGAATCTTGCATATAATTATGAATATCAAGTTGAACATGCTTGTCATGGTCATCAAGCTGGCTTAATTTGTTGTGTTATAATTCCAATCGAGACTAGCATTCCTGTGAATCAAATTGTGAGATTAAGTGTGTACGTGATTGATCCTGAAGAATAATTCAAACCAGCATATATTCGGCAACAATTAACGCTGCTGAATTATGCAACAGCCAGTTAAATTTGTATGCTTTATGCGTGTGGTGTGGGGTTTTATTTATAAATTATAAAGTGATCGTATTTTGATTAATAAATATAGAATTATTTAAATATTAAAAAGTATACAGAATATTTAGGACGATAAAATAAAGAAATATCAAGATAATTTGAAAAAACATCAATGAAAAAGTTAAAAGAAAAAAAATTAAACATTATGAATTAAAATGAGAATATTATGTAATTTTACATTGTGTAAAAATATTTAAAATACAAAATTGATGACAAATCAAAAGAATTTAAAAAAATGATAAAATTTGAGAGAATACATAAATAAAAATTGTAAGTTGGATGAAAAGAAATAAGAAATAATAGAAAGAATAAAAATATTTAACATAAGATTATGTACGTAAATTTACTTTATACAATCAAAAAATTTTATTAAAATAATAATACAGTATTAGTAAAATTGCACACTCTATGTGTCTACAAATATACTTAGTTAAGTTGATGTATTTTAAATAAAAGAAATATCATTTTTAAAATTAAAGGTATAAAAATATATCAAAGAAGAAAATAAAGAATGATAAAAAAAAAAAACGGAAATAAGAGAGAATTAGATAGAGAGTAGATATAAAAATAAGAAGTTTAAAAAATGGAGAAAGAAAATAGTAGAAAAATAAAGAATTTAAAATAAAAATAATTGTATAATTTTATTTTTTTTTAGTTTAATAATAATATAGTGGAGATAAGGTATAAAAAATAATGATATATTAATAATCATATTTGAGTATGTCTTTTACTTTAATTAAGGGTAATTGAGTAATTATTCTAATTAAAGGTAATATTATAAATTTACAATATGGAACCAAATTAATCACAAATTCTTAATAATAATAATAATAATAATAATAATTTTATGTGAGTAGTAGATGCATGAAATTTCATACGCAATTGATCTTTTAGAAATGTATTATTTGATTCCTTGGATTCCTCCCCCAAATTTCAAACATGATGGTAGAGAGAGACAAGGAAAAGCCATGGGAGTAATGAAGAGGGTTGGGGCATTTGACAACATGGGGCATGATGATTGCCTTACTTTGAGGACAGCCTCACCAAGTGTCAGAAACCAGACAAGACTTAACCACCTCAAGAATTTTCATCACCAAGTCCACCACTGTCGGCATGGCTATTGGTCCCTTCTCTCTTAACTTCCGTATTTGCACATAGAAGCTACACTGAATTGTGACTTCCTTCTCCGCCACAGCCCCACCCCACAAACGAAGTCTGGATTTTGATTGATTTACTTCAAGTGGACGCCCAAACATCGGTTCAAATGTACACTGGCACAGTGGCACTGATGAAGTAAAGGAAGAACACAATACTGGGCCCCATATCGAACCAACAACTAGTGCTATATACGCCTTTTTCTTGCAGGCTGAACAGTGGGAAATGTGGGATTGATCTGTTGTTCTTCTCTTGATTTTTTGGCCTTCCCAACAAGTTGATGTATACGTCAAAATAGATATTGGGAAGAAGAGAAAACCTTTTCCTCAACTCCACATGCAAGTTTCCATAAGAATCATGTAGTTGTATATTGTCCTAAAATAAGAAAGGCATCCAGTCCAAGATAATCCTTACTAATTTATTCTCAAGTGTCCCCTGATAATACATTTAGAGGGTGTTTGTCTAAACTTATTTGTAAAAGCATATAAAATCAAGTAACGTATAAGACGTTTTTGTAACTTATAAGTTCTCAATTCTTATTTTTAAAATAAGATAATAAAAAGAACAAGATTGCCTTACAAATTTTTGTTGGAATTTATTATTGTAGATTATTTTTTGGTATAGCATTGAAAAAATAAACTAAATATTATTAACATAAGTAATAATGAATATTTAAATAATTTTTACTATAAAAATAAAATAACTAATAAGATATTTTAAATAAAAACTAATTTATTTTTAAAGAATTTACTATTTACAAATATCTTATTTTTAGAGTTTATAAGTTATTTCATTAAAATTTTTATCAAACACTTTTGAGGAGCTTATAAACTCTTAAACAATTTATAAGATGTTTTGAAATTTATAAGTTCATTCAAACACTCTCAAGATCTCATTAGGTTCTACATATCTAGCCATTACTAGCTTTCAATATCATTATAATTCATGTACACTTATTACTATATATATATATATATATATATTACAACCAAAGTGCTAGAAAACAACAAAGCTAGAATTTTTGTTTTTAAGATTTCCAAGAGGGCAAAAGTTTTGAACTTTATGTACAAGTGGTCAAGGAGGCAATTGTCAAGTCCAACATCCTATTTCTTTATTTTTATGTGTGTGACCGTTAACATGGTTCCAATATGGGGCTTGATGTATGGATGCAATAACTTATTAATGTCCTTTAAGTGAAGTTCAAAGCCAACATAAAGAGGCATCCAAACCCAAACTTTGCACCGAAATGAAAGTGTCATTTTGACCCTTTCTTTCTCAAAATAAATAAATAAACAGAACAAAATTGGGGAGGGTTTATAAGCAGATACCTTTCCAGATGCTTCATTCATGGAATTGCATTGTCTTGTTTTCATGATTACACCTAAGTTTCCCTAAACACACATTTCATTGGCTGGCTCACACCTACACTATACATATAATATAACCAATTAAAAGGGCAACTCCACTTTTACGAGTGATGATAATTCCATTGTTTTTTCCCAACTAATTCTAATCTTTTCTCACCTTTCAAATCCACGTTAAGTGTCCCTTTTACTCTGAATGTTTCCAGTTATTTTAGAACTTGAATTCATTCTTTACTCTTAATTCTCAATTTTCACATGTTCTTTCTTTAATTGACTGACTATGAGAGAATCTATATTAATCATTATATATATATATTCACTAATGTATGTACATCCAAGTCTGGCGAACCAGAAATCAATAATCATCAAAATACTAAAAAAAAAGTAATTTCCATACAAGAAATTTTTTACCTTGAGAAAAAAATAAATAAATAAATATTAAAATTTACAAAATCTGAATTAACGGTCGGCTGATTGTCTGAGCCGAATTTCTGAAAACTTACGGCGCGGCTGGAGCCAAGCTAAGGTGTAGATCCAGCCCAAGTGGATCTTCAAAATTGGGCCCATTGTGATCTCTGGAAAATCTACTCAACGACGGCCCTTCTGGACTCCCCTTATGGGCTTGTCTGGGACCAACACTCGTCAGGCTGGACTCCCCTACGCTGCTGGTACACGACGAGCTTCCTACGCCCCTCCCAGGAAACCCACCTCCATGCGACACGTCGAAGGGCGGCACGGTGCGCGGAATGTACGCCCACGACGGAGGAGCACCTGCAGCAGGGACTGCGACGGAGCCGGCGTGGTTGAGGAGGTGGATCGGCGGGGCGAAGGCGGAGACCATAGGGTTTCGCATGTAGGAAACGGCAGCGTTTCGGGTGGCCTGCATTTGCGCCCGCTTCAGCTGCTGTCTTTCCTTCTTGTGAGCGTTTTGGTGGCCCCCGAGGGCCTGCGAGTTGGCGAACTCACGGCAGCAGTACTGGCACTCGTACTTCCTGCCGTCCGCGGCCGGAAATCCCCCAGGCTCTGGCGACACCGATAACGTCTTGCTGGACTCTACCTCCTCTTGATCCTCAGTCATGTCGAAACCGAAGAGCTTCAACCGCTCATTCCTTGCGCTGTTGTTGCATGGTTTGTTTTCATAGTCCATCCCCGCCATGCTATGCATATACATACAACTTTGCGTTTGTATGTTAGTTTGTGAGACTTTCAGCAAGAGAGAAGCTAAGTTTGGATGTGGAGTTGAGGCATAGACATGAAGCAAATGGAGGGTTTGTGGTTAATGAAGTTGATGCATGTGTAGGGTATTTATACAACTGTAAAAGGGTTTTTCAGAGAGAGGGTCATTCGAAGATGCGCAGGTGATTGAGATTGTGACATTTGTCAAAATCTTATTATTTAGAGCATTTATATCAAGTGCAACATCAACATATGGTTGCGGACAACACCCGATTAAGAGGAAAGATAGTTGAGCGCAAAATTGGGAACACCGCACAAGAAACACTTTGGGGGCCCAGTGGATGGATTGCACTTGTCTTCTGATCATCATCCTCATCCTTATTTTCCAAAGTTTTACTGATTATGTTGACAAGTTACTGGACTGTCCCTGTGTTCGTGTTGCTGCTAAAGGTTTGTTACAATTGTTTAATTAGTTTTATATTAATAATCACAATCCCTGACTAGTTCTATTACACGCCAACAGCTAATAACGCTAAGGCAACTGTCAATCTAGTTAGCTGTCTGGATTTGCAATTCATGTCGGAGTGAGAGAATACGGTGCTAGCTAGTGTGAAAGTTGTATACAAGGTGGTTCAACTAAAAATTGGTTGAGTTTGCCCCTTGTTTTGAGTAAGAAATTAAATTCTTGCAACCTGGTGAGGCTCTTTCAATTTCTTGTTCTTTTCTGGTTAGTGAGTGAAGACGTACATTCACATCATCGCGGATGGGGACACACATCAAATGGTTGCCCACACGATTTCAAAATTAAGCTGTCAATAAACCACTTTGTTGTATATTTCAAAAAATAATACTAATATATATATAAAGAAAATATAACTTATGCGAGAACAATTAAAATATTGATCACATCATCAATCAGTATATAATTTAGAGGTCTAGAAACCCATTTGACGAGTAATACAAAATGTGGGTGCATGCATCTTACACATGAGCCAAACTATGATTAAATTCGCAGGCATTTACCTAACTTTTTGCTGATGCCATCCTCTCCTTGACCCTAATTCAGAAAAAAACCAGATGATGGTGCCATGTGTTATAACCGAATTAATCACAATTTTTTTAAAAAAAGTAGAAAATACACGTGGCATGACTACATGCCTATGATAAATTGGTAAATACAAATGACGAAGAATAGACAAGTTAGGAGAAGAGGATATCCTCTAATGCATGCCCAGACTACAAGTGAATTACAGTTTCAAATTGTCATTAACCCTAGAAATACAAAAATACTATCAAATGTAATCTTTCAATTCATTTAATTTCTCCTTTCTTGCAAAATTTTCCCTTGTGTCCCCCTTCACTCTGGTACTGATAAACCAATTTTAATAACAACAGAACCACAACTGTCCCTGGAACGAAATTCAACAATCTTACCTCTGTACCCTAGAAAAGTAACGTGTTCCCCAGAATGAATTGACTGTCACAATTTTCCACCGAGAAGATAAAAAGTTAGAATACAAACAGACGCGTATATGAGTATGTGTAGGCTGGCAAAGACTCACGAAATAGTAAATGATGGGTTTGACTCCAGTTGTTGATTGCAGAAAAACCCTCTAGTAAGCATTTCCAATAAGAGGGTGACAGCCTTCAAACCCCTCATTTACTATTTCGTGAAGAGGGTGACAGCCTTCAAAACAGCCCAAACCCAATAACGCTTAAAAAAATCAGTTCTTTTAATTTGGGCCCCTTTAATTTATTATATTATATACAAAATTTGAGAATTATGCATAGTAAGACGTGCCTCAATAGTTTTCACCCACAAACTAGCATCATATTTGTTCTGTAAAAATGCACTTAACATTGTGACATTTAATTTCATTATTTAATTAAAATTTTATTTTTTCAATAATACAAGATTGTGAGTGTACATTCACATTCACAAGACGACCGTCTTTTGTGTGTGTGCATACCGTATATACAGAGAGAAAACGGACTGTATCCTACAGTGAACGTATTTAAGATCTGACATTAAGGTCGACCATCCTTCGCATGGTCCACGTGTCAACGTCAAACAACCCTAGCTAGCTAGCTAGCATATATGCGTATATTTTAATTTATCCTACACGTTAAAGTTATACACCTAACAAGGCATGTCATCTTGGTGTTAGTGACAAATTAATTAATTTTAGTGGCGAAATGACCATTTGAAAGTAGCTACAAATTAGGGTGTGTGTGTCACAAAAGGGGGCAGGTTTGCAGCTAGTTACTTATGGCCTGCATATAATATATATGTGCATTGATGGTATCATTATAACCTTTGTTTGCAAGTGTATGGTTAGAACCCATCAATGGTGTATCAAATGCTAACCTTGATTAAAGGAGGGTGAGTCCCACCATAACATTACATGGGGACGATGAATTATTGTTGTTTAGGATGTTTTGCGTGATTGACGTTGAAATCTATCGTTTAAGCTTTGCTTTCAATAGGAAAGATCTCTTCGAATCTTACTCATTACATCATGAGATTGAGAGAGAAATAGGGTCATAATTAAATAAAAGAAGTATGTATAGCACCTATACTATGTATCTACATTATATATTAGGATTCAAGCACAAATTTAATTTATGTAATTATTTTTTATTATATTAGTGTGTGATTTTTTAAATAAATATATTTAAAAGCTCCAAAGTTAACTTCTTGAGTAATTTATATCTTTCTATTATTTTCTTTTTTTATTCCATTTGATCTTTTATTTTCTTAATAATCAATTTCTTTCTCCTTTTACAAAATTTTAATGCATTTTGCAACTCCTAAAGGAATAATTTTTTTTTTCTGACAGAATTTAATATTTTTTAGAATTATGTAGGTGTGTGATTGATCAGTAAGAAATCTTAAAATTTTGTGTTGGTACATTTGTATATATTAACCTATGTCTTCACCACAACTCCAAGCATGACCCATCATGTCTCCACTTTAATTTTGTTCAATTTTGTACTCTTCCGATAACTAGGTCAAAGTTCTTTTTTTTTTTTCTTGTATATGTACCCTATGCATCTTTTAGATTATCTTAGGGACAAAGTTGCTACTCTTTTGGACCATTTGCCACTATCATTATTTTATTAACAGTTGGAATATTTAAATTGTTTATGATTAATCGGGGATAAATGTATTACATCCATAATGGTATTCCATAATCCACAGTCATGTTGGTTATTGTGGAAAAAGTCGAATTGAGCAATCAAATTGGTTTTTAGGTGTTGTACGGATTGTTTGGTAATAGACATGCATTACAATTTCGAATAGTTGGGATGCTCGGATAGAACTTCTTTGAATTAATCCATGTCCCAAATGAATTGGAATTTTGAATCTAACCTTTTCTTCTTCTAAGCTAAATGGCATGACCCTTTAGTTTCACATGTCATTTTAAGTGCACTACGTTCTAGATAATTTCTAGAAGAAATAAGCGTTTTTTTCACCATTCATCTTCTACCATTCAATGATTTTGGACGAATATAAGTAGATCAATGCTTTTCTTTTTAAATTTACTAGAGATCAATCTTTTGTTTTATTTCCCCTAAAAACACACACATTAAATTAAGTTCTCAAAAACACGCAAATATTGGCATTCTTCTTGGCTTGTACCAAACTTGTTCCAATAATTATTAATTAAGTATTGACCTTATCACAATTAGTAGGAAATCTCAACAAGGTGGTTTGACATCATTAGGGTAAATCGCAATATTGATGTAGGTTCTCAATTGAATGATTATGTTTTTAATTAAGTACTTTAATTAATTTGTTTGCACAAAGTTGTTTGGACTTGCAAGAAGTGGCTAAAGCTCAAATAGGCTTACATTCTTCTAAATAAAATAATTCGTGCCAAATATTTTTGTAATCTGTTGGTTCGATTTCCAACATTAATTAGAAAGGTTCTTTTTTTTTTTTAATAATGATCTCTCCCTGTGATCAATTTCTTGTTAAATATAAAAGGATAGTGGCTGAATTAATCTATACTCATACTTTTTCATATTTTATATACTAGCAATAAGTTCTCACCATATGCGTGTGCATGTGATATTTAAAATATAAATTCTCACGATTATATATTAATTATATTTTGTTATATAAATGTTTTGAATTGCATAAACATAGTGTATTTTATAATTTATTATCTAACAAAACTGCATATTTAAATACAATAAAAATACATATAATTTTATTAATGGTGAGAAGATATAAATTTTTATAATTTAGAATGCATTAATAAAAGTTTATACAAAATGAGAGACAAAAAGAAAAGTCTAAGAACAAAATAAAATAAATAAGATTTAATACGTAATAAAAAAATTAAAAAAAAAAAAAAGAGAGGACAAAAGTAAAATAAACAGACAAATAAGAGGTATTTTTAGTCGTTTTATTTTTAAGTACCAAAAAATTAGTTCTTTCAGGAGGATATGTAAGATTTATTCTCAGGGGTATGTTAGGTAATAGCAAATGACCTTAATTTAGAAAGTTTAGGCATAATAATACAGTGCGCGCAATTATTTTTTAATATTTGTTACTAAAAAAACAGGGACAAGAATGTCAGACGAGTTACAAAAATAATTATTCTGGTCAATAGAACAATAGACCATAGACAACAGACAAAAGAGGCAGGCACATGGCAAACTCCACCGTTGTGGGGAAATGCATGTGACTACTCAGACATTTGGAATCACTGTCCAAAGTCCCAACATTGGAAAATAAGAGCCTATTGCACGTTGGCCATCTTGCTAATTAACAAACAAACACATGCCGAGATTTATACAGATCATGAATTTTGAAATTAAACACTGCTACGTTTGTTAGGAAAGGGATTTAGACCAATTTGCTATAATTGAGGTTTCTTTATTTGTTTATTAGTTATTAGTTATTAGTTTTTTTTTTTTTTTTAATGGTTAAGATTGATGCTTAACTATGAAATCCATGCACGAATACTCAAATTAATCACCAGCACATGCATGCATATGGATTGGCGAAAAATATGCACTAATTTCTTTCATTGTGTATTTGTTCATGAAGACTGAGGTTATGTTTGGAATCTAATTTTCAACTCAAAATTTTGATATTATAGTTTATACTACAAAACATATAATTTAACAAAACATCCATCTACGTTCAAATTGAAATTTTTTTCCTCGTATTTATATAACTATTTAATTATTATATCTATTAACGATCAAAACAATACTTATATATCACACATATACTAACATCATTTTTTATTTACACTTTAAATTATAATCATTATTTGTATATACTATGACATCATTCAATCATTATTATATATTTTAAATATATATTTAAATAAATTATATCATTGATAATTGAAAAATTTTTTCACACCGACCATCTCAAATAAAATCAGTGGCAAACATTATCTACCCCACACACGCATGTATTTTAGGAAAAGCTGCTGCACACATAAAATACCATGACGATGGAAGAAGAGTTTGAAAGAAATTCAATGACACAAATAAAAATAAGTTACAATAAAAGAGAAAGACAATATACAAAAAAAATTAAAATAAAACTAAAATAAGGGTATACGCCCAAAGTGAAGCTCTTAACCTCAGTACAGATACATAAATACATACATACATGTAAATATTCAAATACTTGTATGTAGAAACAGATAATTTTGTCTAGTACAATTAACTTTCTAACATGTTCAGCAGATCACTCCTAGCAAGAAAAAATATCTATACTACATTATTAAAATTTTGAGCCAATTTTAGTTGCATCATGTAAATTGATACTATTACCCTCATACTATTACCATGTTATTAAGTGTAAAGGTTTACATTAACTAGCTCTATGTTTTCAATGTTAAATTACCAAATTATATTTATTTTCTTAATGTTTTTGTGTTCTCTTTTTAATTTTATTTTTAACTTATTTTTCTCTTTTCTCTCAAGCAAAAATTCTTCTTTACTCTCATCTTAATTTTTTCTCTTTATTTTTTGTAAAATTTTTTATATATAATTTCAAATTACAAATGATTCTTATTTTTATTATTAGAATTCGTAATACTATAACAATTTTATATTTTATTATAACAACTAAAGTTGATTAATATTTTAATAAATTGCACACAGAGAGTGTGCAGTATTTCTAATAATAATAATGTATTTAACTAATAAATTCCTTGTTAGTGTTGCCACCACAGAATAAAAAATGTCTTTATGGACGTTAATCATGTTTTCTTTAAGTGTTGATTGAAGTGATCGATGTGGATAATTATGGTTTAAGATCGCTAGAATCCAGCCTTGGCCCGCCCAAAAGTGCTCATCAAGGCTATTAACCTAATGAGAGCTTATTAAAGAAATCAACCAATATCAACATAAGATTATTCTATCATAACACAATCCCCCCACTAACTTTTCTTATAACTATCCTTGTTCCCATTTTACAGCCATGGCTTCGGAAGAAGAGAGGATATGTTCAGAACATAATTTAAGTAATTCAAGCTATGTGGGGAGTGACTCAAAATATACCCCTCCAAGTGACCCCCACATAGTTTTAACTATCATATTATTACTATTATTGTTTGTAACACAATAAAGTTGTAGGTGTGGCGGAGCTAGCTTTAAGTCATGTGAAGGGACTCTATACGAATCCCCTCTCTATTAGAAGTATGTAATGAAATACACATGTCAACAATTAAGTACTTGAAATTATCTAATTAATTGCATGAAGCTAGCCTAAGCCTAGCTGGATTGCAGTCTAGAATGTCTATTTTCTATTGTATTGATAGTGAACCCCATTTGGGCTTTTGAAATTAAAAATTGGTCAGTATAAAGTCCCGTGAATTGAGAGATTTTGGAGGGAGACTTGGTCAATCGATAACACAAATTAAATGTGGCTTGGGTTGTCAATCAAGTGGACACTTAGACGACAACATAAACATGTTAATGCGAAGACATTAGTTGGGTAAACATGCTTATGATGACATGGAAATTAATTAAATTAAATGCTCGTTAAACTCAGCTAATTGGGTAGTTCGGGATTTTAAAGTAAGTATTTTCATCAATATATACTTTTTTAAATTTTTGGCCACATGGAAAGTTCATCCTATCCACGAAGACAAAGAGATGTTGATCGGTCGCATTTAAATAGTGATTCAAATTCAATAAGTATTTAAATATGACTCAATTCTATTTTTAAAATTCAAATACAAAATTAGAATTGAGTTAAGAAGTGAATTTGAATTTAACAAAAAATTGAAGTTCAAGTTTCATTAGATTTTGAGCCTAATTAAGTTCAAGATGAAAAGTTAGTTTTACTTGACAGGACAAAATAAGTCCCACCTCATCTGCCACGTGTATATGAATATATTAAGGTACACATCAGCATAATTTTTTCTTCTTCACTTTAATTTCAAGAAATAATTTGCTTGCACTAATACTAATAACACTTATTAAAGGCGTCCAGTACGTGCATTTTCTCTTAATTAAATTATAAGTATATTTTAACAAAAGTTGCATGGATCGAACTAATTGCAAGAGCCAAATCAAAAGATGCAAAAATTGACTAATTAATCAGCTTAAAACAAAAAAAATCTCGACATGCATACGCCTGTGAAGGACGACTAGGTCACTGAGAAATACTTAAAATCTTTTCCCATGTACCTTTCAAGATGATGATGATGATGATGATCAAGTTCTGGAGGCACTCAATGACTTTGGGTCACACAAGACTGCAAGTAGGACAGTTAATATATAAACAAACTACTGAAGATTTAAGTTGGACTAAGGTTAAGACAAATTTTTTGAGGTAAACTATGTCCAGGAACAGATAACCTAAGATGGCGTTTTCTTGTCTAGTTGTACAACCCATGGCTGCATGATGGATTATTGATTGATTCATCAGTAGGTTTCCTGTCAATTATGCAACGATTTTAGGGTCCTTTCATGACTTTGTAAAGGATGGAAAGGACGACATTGACATGAGCCTACCTAAGTGGATTAATGAAAATTGTGGGATGGGCTACACACTAGAAAGTTCAGCATAGGCATCTTAGAACGTAGGATAACCCACAGAATTGTTTTTTTTTTTTCAAATAAATACATATGAATTTTAAAGCATGTGTAAAGTTTACAATTCAGTATCAATATTTAGGAAACATATTTTAAATTAATGCAACCCAGCAAACCACCCGTTATATTTTATTGCAAAATAAAATTGAACTCCAACCAAGTAAATATTTAGGGATAAGAATGACAATCAAGAACAAAATCCCACAAGTGTTTACACACACACACACACACACATAAAATCACCCTGTATTTCACCATTAATCAAAAATATAGTAAAGTGTATGTACTTTTAGTTCATAGAATGAATGACATGATTTTAGTTCTTCCAACTCTTATCTCTTGCGTGGCCAGTCTTCAGCTTTATTTAAAAAAGAGAAAAAAAGGTTGAAGGTCTATAGAAATTTTCGCTTAGGAAAGTTTCATTAAAGCATACAATAATCTTCTGCCCTGGAATACTATTTGACACCGTTGTGCCAATGCAACTGATAAAGCAAAATATGAATTACAAACAAATTAAACAAATACTGTGACAACAAAATCAGAACAAATTCTATTTGATTTCTTCTACCTTCCTACCAATTGTCCCAACTTGGACCTCAGTTATTGAACAGCTACAAAAATAGAGATCTCTAACTACACAAACCTCTACATTTTTCAACATTTTACAGCAATAATACCACAAACCATAAGGAACGGACCTGAAAATTCCCCGTAACATCAATGACATAATAACAGGCATGCTTTGTATAAACAGCAAACCATCATGCAGAAAACCTCGCGTGCAAGAACGGACTACGAACCTCAGAAAGCAAGTATAGTTGAAATGCTATTCACTTTTCAGAATGCAATTATAGTCGAAATGCAATTCATTTTTATCAGATCCTTTTGAGGTTAATGCCAAACCATCTCTTCTTTGAAGATTTATCCTTTGATTCTGAACCACCCTCTTCCCCTGGACTCTCTGATTTATAATCTTCACCAGGAGATTTGCTGCTGCTTCCATTGCTAAAATATCCACTCCCACTTGGAATAGCAAGAGACCTTGCAACTGTAAAAGAAGAATGAATGCTTTCTCGCTGTTTTAGGAGCTCATCAACCTGTTCAAGCACAGAAGCAAATATGCCAAGAATCAAAAGCCACCAAGGTAGGGTCATTCGATATGTCATCCAGCTAATCACAACGCATGGTTCAACAGTTTTTTTTTTTCCCTATGTAAAATTATTATTGCTTTCTATTTATACATAATAATAGGAAAATAGAAACATAAAAGTGATCCAAAGATCCATCCTCAAGATTTTAAAATACAAAGAGGAGGTGTTCCTTTTTTACGCCACTGCTCCTGTAGAGAACTTTCCATTTACATAAATAAACTGTGCCTGGTTTTAGAGGATAAGCCTAGGAGTTGAAAACTTAGCATCACTGCAAGGATAATTGGATGACAAAAACAACAAATCATGAAGGATCTATGTGAAGCAACTTACAGACTGTTTTTCTTGACTATATCTATTGGAGACTTCTTGATATCTTGCCAATGCCTGAAAAAAAGAGGGAGAAAAGGAAGTATACAGTAAGGAATACAGCTGCAATCCTTACTGCAAGACACATAATAACAGGCTCTTTTAGCCAAAAAAAAAAGGCTCAGTAGGAGGATCACCTTCCTGTATTCTGTCTCAAATTGGCGTAGCTCATTTCTCTTCCTCAAAATCTGAGCTTCAATATCCTCGAGCTTATGACTCGTATCCTCATATGTCTTTGCACAAAGAGCCTCAATTGTATACGTAGCAGTTTTGAAGAAGTTATCACCTAAAGAAATCACATCAAACATCAGTCCTCAAGGAATTCGTAGCTGCTTTTATGTGACCATCATCATTCAGATTTAAACGTAATGAAAATGAAAATAATAAATAAGTCATAAGCAATCCCTACCATAAACAGCAAATATGTGAGTGCCAGCTTTTAGTTCTGACACCTCACAAGGTTGAAGACCTTCCAGTCTTTTGAAGAAGGCAGCTTCTGGGTCTTTAGCCATTGCCAACTACACCATAAAACATGCAAATCTATCAACATAATTGTAAAAGCAGTAAGCCTCTCCAGTTAAAAGAAAACGAGAGATTACACACCGCATTTACAGTTGAATCCATTCTGTACACTTGAAAATGCAAGAAGTACATTCCAGCAGATGTAACCTTGCCTGTCTTCTCACTGTCTTCCTATGTATATTTGGCAGTGGTACAGGTTCACAAAATGAGGTATGTTGCCCAATAGAATTTATAATACATTTAACCGATTTCAACCAAGGCAGTTGGGCACATGTGAAAGGTAAAAATAGTCCTTTAAATAATGAAGGGAAGATGCTAAATCACTATAAGTTAATTTAAACATCGTTAGAGGAAAACATTGTACATCTGTAAGTCAACATGTAGACTTCTAAGCTATCTAAATTATCTTCAATTATTGAGTTGTTTAATAAAAGCAAGATTTATCATCTCTACATTAAATAGGTAAAAGAATGCACTTCAAACTGCATAAAGATATAGAAATCATTAGATATTTAACAACCACAGGAAATAAAAATATATATTACCTGCAATGCCAAGCCACATCCCCCATTTGCATCTTGTTCAAAATACAAGAGCTGATATCACATGTATCAGAACCATTAGTATGGAACTAATCCCCCATACGGACATCAAATATGAAAAGCTAAAACACGATTTTCTCTTTTCTTTCTTTCTGTTTTTCATAATTCTTTTGTCTAAATAGAAGTAGTTAACTAAAAGTAGTTTGGAGCCTTCATTAATTTAACTTTGAAATTTGAAATAGCACTTGATGGAAGGGAGATGATTCATGCAGCAAACTCCAGTTAAGTACAAAAGTGAATACAAAGCAAGCAGTATTTTCTCCATCACAGATAGCACGTGGAATTTTATATGAAAGGAAAGAGCTCAACAGCAATAGAGACCTTGAATTTGCTCTGAGCAGCTGATGTAACTCTAACAACAATTCCTGACTGTGCTTGTTCTTCACTGATGGTTACACCAAAGAAGTGAGCACACTGCTTTTCTACCTGTTTTTCGAAATATTAATTAAAGAACTAAAATCAATGTCAACAAAATCAAATGAGAGCACCAAAGTCATTATGCTTTTAATCCTGCTAAAAAGATACATACCTTGCCGCTAACTGACGTTCCCATTGGAAGGGGTCTAACTGTGACGGTTCCATTCAAAGCCTCTTCAAGAACATTAGCAGAAATTGTAGTCTTGATAGGCACACCCAATTTGCTATCCAAGCAAACATGAATAATGAACTTAGCTGTCAGCCACAATATGGGAAAGACGCAATCTTGAAAGAGAATAGAACCTGAACAAAGCTGCAAACATTGTGTTGACAGTTCCAAGATTTGACAAATCAATCTCCATATCCATTCCTTCAGCGTCAAGTGCCTTATTACCATTAATAACAGATGCCAAGACAATTAAATGATACCCTCAAATAGTTTAATGAAGAGAGAACAAAAAATTGAGAATACCAAGTGATGAAATTAAATCCAAAATCAACATAAAATACCTTGCCTCCTATACTACATTACCAATCAACAACATACTTTTTGAATACATTGTTTGTGCCCATATCATAATACTTAACAATTTACAAGTAGACAGAACTTTAGGCACTGTCCTTTTCATCTATAAAAAGAACTGCCGGAACAGACAAGACATGAAGTTACCTCAAATCCTGAACTATCATATTGCCTCCTCTTCTCTGGATCAGATAAAATGCTATATGAATATGCGACCTCCTTGAAAAGCTCAGAGGCTTCAGGATTGTTAGCATTCTTGTCCGGATGGTACCTGTCAATTGATAGTTTTTTCCTCAACCACCCAAGAAAACTTTCCAAACATCAAGTTTTCTGGTGTCAGTGTGCGTGCGTGTGTGTGTTGCAAAGGGCCATTCCTTCAACAAAGACCTAAAGTCATAATGATGTTATTAAAACAGCAAAAGATATTGGTGAAACCACCTCCCCCCACCAAACAAACGTACACACACACACACATAATAGAAAATCTCTTGATTTTTTGCATGGAAAATTATTCCAGCTTTTCTAAAAAAATTGATTTTTTCTTATCAAATTACAAACTGGGTCCGTCGTTAACAAAAGATTTGCCACCAAGACAAAGCTTCATCAAATCCATTTCACTGTTACACAAACCTAAAATTTCAAGGACGGCAACTGAAATGCAAAATATAACAAAGTTCATAAACTTTCAAGGAAAGACAAACGCACTAATTATACGCATAGAGAATAAATACTAGTCGTGTAGAAAATGAGAACTAAATAATAGAATAAATGCGAGAAACCTACTTGAGAGCAAGCTTTCTATAAGCAGTCTTAATTTCTTGATCGGAAGAATCCCTGGACACACAAAGCACCTCATATGGGTCTCTCCGCAATGCTGGCGCTGATGGCCCCTCCATTTTTGAACCCGTCATTATTCCTCTTCAAATTCAGTCGTTTTTAGTTTCTCCTCTCCCAAAATTCACCTATTTTCCCCTTTCTTTTTTCCTCTGCACCCTAAAGAATCAACCCGTCTTTCAGCTATTTGAGTGGCATTCCCCTGAAATTCATATTGACTCTACAATCACCGTACAAATAGTCCCCCTGTCGGCAAATCTGCAAGCAAAACGCAGTAAAACAAACCAATTTCAAGATATTTGCGAGAAACGAGCAAGAATAGATGCGAAATCCAATACGTCGGATCGCTGGAGAGTTATCCTCGGAATTAACGCAAAATCGGCCAAAAATAGCAGTGATTTAACAATAGCTAAAATTATGTGAAAACTCTAACCGGTCTATTCACAAAGTATTCAAATTCCCCGCATATATAATCCCAAATACAGAACACTGCAGGCGTCAAAAAAACTACCGTCAAGCAAAAACGCTAGGGTTTCTGACCAAAAAATTTGCGATTAGCTTTGAATGTGCAAATTTGGGCAGAAAGAGGAGAGACCAACGGGAACGCGCAGTGGCCAATGAAAGGCCTCGAATTTCAATATTTTCGTTCGCTCTTTTAGTCGCCGGCGTCAGGTGCTTTTATCAGTTTTTACGCTGTCTCAGCGTTATTATAAGAGCTCAGAAATAATTAAAGGAAATAATTTTTGTTTAGATGGAAATTATGATAACAAAGGAAATTAGAGAGAAACCATAAATGAAAGAGACTAAAAAAATTATTGTGTTAATTAGTGCATTAGAAAGTCTGGGTTGATTAGTGTCAAACTTGTTTGAATCAGATCGGGTATTAATCGGATTTCTTCCATTTTAAACTCCAGTGATTTGGCTTCTTTTAATTTCAATAATAATAGCTTTTATACACGTGGAATTTCTGGGGAATCAAACTGTAATAAAACTTTCCATGTTGGTCTAAAAAACAATAAAGCAAGCTAATTTTGTGTAACACCGACCTAAGGTATACTGCAGGATGGCTTCCTTAATAACAATACCCAAATGCACTGCTCAAACTGCATTACCTCGTTTTATAAATGGTTCGTTTGGGTTACAATTTTTTGGGCGGACTTTGGTTGTTATAACTACCTATGAAAATATTTTGTCCTTTTTTTTTCTCAATCCCTTTGTCTCCGTCAATATCTAATTGCCTAATGCACTTTAAATGTGATAATTGCGTCAATATATGACCATCATATATTAATAAAAATGGGAATAAAAGCATAACATATTTTTTTACTAAAAATCTTTATAAAGTTAAAACAAAATAAAATATTTAAAATGTATAAATTCCTTAAAAATATCTTCTTTTAAACTATCCCATAAGCATAAAAAATCACATAAACATTTTTCATTACATTATATTAATAATATATATATATATATTTATATTTAATAATTATTATTATTATATAAAAAACTATAATTATCCATGCTTACGAAGTTCAATAAAATTTTATAAAATAATCTCATTATTTTTATCCAAATAATTTTTAACTTTTTTTTATAACAAAATTTATAAAAACATCCGTAAACTATATGATTTTATAAACTCTTAAAAACATCCTCTTAATCTGCTTTTACAGAGTACAAATCCGCTTGACTATATATACGAATACACCGCGTGGCAATTTGACTATGTTTGCATCACATCAAACCGTAGAATGTGCGGTGCTCCAGACCATCAAGCAATCTAGGATGAAATTCAATTTATATCATGTGTAAAAAAGAGACAAAATTTCGTTACACAGGATTCATCGATCCCCCATGGTAACGCGAAATGCATATACACGAAAATATATCGCCGAAAAAAAAATTGAAAATTCCTGCACATGTCAACTACAATGTTAAACAATTATGTTGATCAACCTTGATAACTTTGGTGTTGTAGGAGCCGCAGAAGCTGCATTTGTGATACAGCCAATGAAATGGCGCGGCTCCTTTTCTATCGCAGTCGTTGCACAAGATATCCTGAACGTCAGCACACAGAATAGTCAGTTTTCAAGATGTTTGTGCAACGAGGGAATAGCAGAAAGAAAATATGACCAGAGAGAGATGCTTACTTGACAATGGTCTCTATATTCTTCTGGAAGGACCTCAGAAGCCATTAAAGCATCAAGCATGCCGAAGTAGACCTGGATAGGAAGACAAAGGGCTCATAACGACTCCAGTTTCCTTACTAGAAGAGATGCACCCACCAACAGAATGGAAAAGATTCATGGCAGACCATATCAGCAGTATTTACTCTATACCGAGTCTATATATAATATAAACGCGGAGGAAAAGGGTGAACCGCTTTGTCCGCATTGCTAACGTCGAAGCATGCTAGACAAACAAACATTGGCTTTCCCCAACTCAACCCCACACAAGAAGGGAGCCAAACGGCATGGACAAGAATAGACAAAACAGAATTGGCAAAAAAACAGATAATGTAATGGCACAAGCCTATGTTACTTTACTTTCAATACAGATCGTCTTCCTATGAATTATTTAATATTAGTATATTTGCCTCATACTTCATAAATCTACTGTTTAATTGAAAGAGCTCATCCTCACCGACATGTCTCCCATCGACTTGCTGCAAATAGGGCAGATGTAATGCGTGCAGGCATATGCCTGGTATGAGTGAGAGAAAAATATATGAGAAAAGCGGGGTATGAATGAATAGTTTGCGTAATCCAACATCACAAGGGAGTGTGGGGAAAAAGGCGACGGAACAGACCCGGAAACAAGCAGAATGCATGTAGTGACCACACGGAAGAGCCCTCACAGCTGTACTCGACGTGAACAAAAAGTCACAACATATAGGGCAGTTAGTTTCAAGACTTTTCTCCCAGCACTTGTGCTCCACCAGCTTCATTGCCAAGCAACAATTACAGGTCATGCAGTGGAAGAAATCTATACCGAGTCCTTTTCCAACACGACACAAATTGCAGAAAGGACAATGATAAACTTCCCTGAAATAAAACACAGAAATTTGAAGACAAATAAGATACTAAGCTAAATCACAAGATTCATTGTGTTATCTATATAAGTAACCAAGTCATGAAATTCCTGGAACAGGAAGGATAAGATGTGCAACTAACTCTGGACATAAAATTTTAAATCCAGGCTCACTTAAAAGAAGCAACATGATTCATCAATAATTTCAATTGTAAATGGTAGATTTATAATAAAATTCAAACTTCATAAGTCCACAGCAGCATAACACAATACAAGAAGCAATAGATCTGATACAAGCTTACCGCTCATCATCAAAGAATTTGCAGCTACTGCAATAGTATTTTGCCATTGAAAGTTCACCACACGAAGGGGATGTGCAAACTGGTCCGACTGGCTGAATTTGTAGGCAATTCATACACATCATTTCAGATGTTGCCTTCCTGCAAACATATCAAATTATTTAGGGGGGTGGGGGGGGGGGTTCTAAAAGTAGTAAAAAGGATTTTCAATAATCTTATCAATTCTCAAATAGTCACCTATCCATTGAGTGGTCACTGATTTCATCGTGGCAGAATCTGCATGCAACTAACTTGCCGCAACAAGCAGCACGGAGCTTGCAGTTTCTTTTGTAATGCTCACATCCAAATATTTTTTTCTCAGAATCACGAAATGATGGGGAACGTCCTAGTAAATCTCCATCACCAGCTTCATTTGTTCCTGATTGTGAAATTTTCTGCTGAGAAGCTATCCACTGACTAAGCAACAGTGATAGTGACCAGAGTAAGTTAATGTGCCCAGGTAATAAGAACTAATACGAAAATTATTGTGATGAAAAACAACAGAATAGAAAATAATAAGATTGAGGTACCTGGTCATTAGGTTTTGAATGAGATAGGCTTTTCTTCTTGGATCAAGAGTTATATCACGAGAGACCTCCCTTATCTCTGATTCAAGCTCGTTTTGGTTCATTCGGAATATGTCCTTCCACCCAGGCTTAAAAGTACAGTCTTGTTGGTCCATGGACTCATGAACATCAAATTCTGAAAAAGTCATAAATACCGCTTATCAAGCATCAACATAGAAAATTGAACAATTCTTACTAGAGATAATTAAAACTGCTGACTCGGTGTGAAAAATTGCAAATATGGCTGATTAATGTGTTATGGTACCGTGTGAGATACTATTTTCTGATGCAGATATCTGAGATGATGCTGCTGGTGTCCCTTCCCACCATTCATTAAGCCATTCACTGAACATGGTGTTTTTAGTAGCATGCTTCCATGTGTTCATCATTTTATTTTGCTCTTCCTGATTAAGAGCAGATGTTACCCAAGGTAGCATTGATTGAAGCACCTCTGCTCCTGTTGTTCCAATTATGCGGCCAAGAAGTTTGTCTTGCTCCTCGACAGAAAAATGACTGTCAAACAATGGCCAAAGCTCCACCTCTTCACGCATGACATGATGATCTAAAGTTACTTTAATGGATTTGCACATCCCCTGAATCTTTGTTGCCAGCTCATTATATTTTTTCAAACAATCAATATGACTTAGAGAACCAGAGAGATTTTCACCAAGGTTATCATCCACATTTTTTACATTCAAGTTTTCATGAAGTTGAGAAAGCTCAGCTAGTGCAGATGAGATATCCTCAAAAAGTTCTTCTTCCTGCTTGTGGTCCAAGGTGTAAGAATGGCTTACATTATGAAGAGTTTCCTTTGATTCTAAGGCAGGAAATACAATATCATCCTCTGCATTACTATGAGCTCTGTATAAGCCCGACAAAAGACGAAATCTACCAGTAAATTGTCTGAGGAAGGTTTCATCACAATCACCAAGCTTCCCCGATTCAACATCTAGAAACTCCAAATCTTTGCGGATTGCTTTGTGGAATTTAAAAATGGTATCAATTGGTCGTGTTGTATGGCCACAGATACTGGAGCTATTATCTGTTTCCAAGTTGAAAAGACTGGAATTGAGAGAAGGAGCAGTTGGACCAAAAGATAAAGAGCGCAAAGATTTTGCTATAGTTAGGGAACCCATTCCTAGGCTACCGCTGTTAACTCCTAGGCCAGGAACACAACAAGATTGGTTAGAGAGAGAGACTTTAGGGGATTCTATCCGTGAAGCATTGCAAGCATTACTTTCTACTGCAGAAACTGAGTTTGCCTGCTTGACTGTACTTCCATTAGTAATAGCTGCACAGGCACAATAACGACAAGATCTGCAAATATGCTCTTGTGTTTCTTTAAGCTCCTTTGCTGGATGACAACCAATAGCATGTGGAGAGAAGCAGACCCTTCTAGGACGACCTTTGCATGCCCAGCCAGAGAACAAAGTAACCAAAGCAGTGTCTGATGCTGGAGCTGCAATAATTGATTTGGTTAGAACAGATTAAGAATCAGTCATCAGCACATAGTTCTAAACTAATAATTAGTTCCAAATATTGAGGAAGAGAAAAACTACCTGCCATGTGCATGTTACAAAGAAAGCATCGGGCTTCCTCTTCACTCAGTGATCTGACCAACCATGGTAAAACAGATTCAATTAATCGAAGCGGCATCACACACAAGCTCTGATACAGAAGTTCTCGCTGCCTCTCAGGGCTGAAATGCTTCCTTGCAAGTGGAAGAACCTGCATTGAAACTCAATGAAACATTTTAATAGTTAACATTTGAGTTCATCGAGCCAAACCTTGCTAAAGACCCAAAAATGAATATTGCAGTCTTAGACCTTCCTATTGATGTACCAATATGCATACTTTCATACCATTCCAATGTAAATGACTTTCTTGCTTAGGGTGTTGGCCTTTACCAACAACACAAAACCTTATATCCAGAACTTTCGACAGAAACAATTAAGCATCAAGCCACACACCTGATTTTCCTCATCAAGAAAATGCTTCTTTATTGTCTCCATTATATGATCAGCCTGGGAACATAATTCAGAATAAAATTCAGCAGATGAGTTAGCTCCAGCACTTTCTACACTTTCTATCAAGCATCTGAACTTGTCAAATTCGCTCTCTTCTTCTGCATGCTCCTGGACAAAAGACAGTTCTGTGTCTAGAGCAGGGAATATAACTTTGTCCTCAGCAATGCTGCAGCAAAGTTAAAAAGAACCAAGTCATCCATAAAGAAAGATAAGACGTCCAGGGGAAAAAAAAGTAATTTTTTTAATTAATATCAATAATTTCAGCCCAACATTAGACGCTCTTTCTATTGCTGATGGAGCTAATCAATCAAGTAAAACCTAATTCAAAAATATGAAATGAAATTTGCCATCTTCTAGGCTCTGAAACTACAAGATTTTCACTCTTCCTGAGAACACAGAATATGCATATAAACCAACTGGGGGCATTAAGGCAGCACAAAACCGGGTGTGAACACACGCCAAGCCCAGGTATAAGCTAAACAGTCCAAATTCAGGCAGACAATGATTTGTAAAATTAATATGAATATAAAAAGGCAAGGCTTAAAACATAACAAAATACCTGTGGAAAATACAGACTTCGGCAATAAATTGTAGCCTCCTATTAAAGGAAGCTAGATCAGAGAAATCCTCAGTCAACTTGATACTTCTGGCTGCCTTAGCTATGTCATTCAGTTCCATTTCTATAGCCTTATGCCAATGCAATATGTCATCCACAGGGTGATACGGTGAAGAACTTATGGCATTACAATCAGATACCAGAAGATCTCTTTCAGCAGTCCTGGAAGAATCACAAGAGCAACGCCCATTCTCACGTAGAATAGAGCTTCTAGAAAGTCTAGGATCATCCTCACAATGTTTACGCTTGTTGCTCATCTTTACTCCATCCATCCAGTTGAATATAATCTTCATTAGAACAAAGAAAACAAGTGAAAACCTCAGCCACTGCTTCATATTATAGTTTCAAGTCAAATGTATCTAACCTGTTGAAGCAGCCTTTCATCTGGAATTATTCTGTGCAAGCATTTACGCATATCCTGCCGTTCATCGGCTGAAATAGATGAAGAAAGCCATGGCAGGAATTCTGCCATCATGTTTACAGGAATGCTGCACAAGAATTGCCACACTAATGATGCCTGCTCCTCGAATGAGAACTTTTCATTAAGCAAGGGGAAGACCTGCCAAATGTAAAACAACATACAGTCTTAAATCAGGAAAAAAAAAAAGAGTACCATGAACGGACTATGAAAGGAAGATCAGGCCCACAGTTATGAGACGTTGAAGGAATTGTTCCAAAGTTTTAATGCCTACGCGTGTCCAAAGTATAGGCTGCATACATTTCTTCTTGTAAGACCTTTTGTTGAGAGGATTGTGGACCACTGGAACTTTTATTAATAAATTAAAATGGGATTTGTTTTTATTTGGCATACTTGTACGTGATCATCTGACAATGTTAACAAGATATATCAAAACAAAACCTGCTCCTCTTCCTTGGACATGTGTTGATTGATTGAGGTTTGAAGGGCTCCCGTACAAGAGGCCAACTCCCTCATGTAGCATTCCTCATTTTGCATATCATTTTCTAGCAATGTAAACAACTGATCAAAAAGCACAGTTTCCCCCTCATGCTCAAGCGAATATGTCCGCGCCACATTCTTCACACGGATATCGAGTGCAGGAAATATAACCTGCCATTATCAATATGAAAGACTTTTTAGTCGTTAGCTTTCTCATTCCTCACTATATCATGATGATCTACACAAACAACTTCAATTGAGAAAACACCTCCCCAACATTGCTTTCAAACAGTTGCCGCCCTTCTTGACGTAGGAATTAGAAATCACAAGAAGATGCAGGACTAAGAAAAAAAAATAGTACAGGTTAAGTTGCCTTTTTACATGATGGACCGATTGTAGTACTTATATTAATCCTTATGATTCTTCAAAACTGCGTCTTTCTGAACTTCCAAACATGATTTTATGAATCGGCGCTCATGAGAAAATGCATGAATAAACCAAAATGCGGTCAACATGCACCGGACATTAGACACCAGTCAATTTACAGTACAAAAATCGTAAATTAAGAAGAAATAGCCCACCAAAATAAATTTGCCAAAGCTTCCAAATATTTAATAAGCTCGGCTAAGCTGCATATGATTCTTCCGATTTATCAAAAATAATAGAAACAAAGTGGCCCCTACCTAATACAAGCAATTTCACCCAAAAAGACAAAATAAAAATTCAGCTAGAAATTCCAAGGTTGTAAAATTTGAAATAAAATTCTGAGACTGATCCACATACCACAAGTCCACAGCATGAAATTGGGCGCTAACAGAACTCAGTCAACAATTAGCCATCCAAAACGACAGAGAGCAAAAGGAAATCAAGGAAACACGTGTACGAACCTCATCCTCTGCATTGCTGTGGTGCTTGTAAATCGACCTAATGAAATGGCACTTCTCCGTCAACTGCTTGATGTCGCCGCCGCTTCTATTCGTGGCCAGAGCCAGGGCTGTTCGATGAAGCCCGTCCAGCTCCGCCCTAATCGCCTTATGGAAAAACAAAAAAATCCTAATCGGAGACGAAATCCTCGGAGCCGCAGCCGAGTGCCCGTTCTGATCCACCGGCGCCACAACCAGCGTAGCCGGTATCACCGTAACGCCGCCGCCGTTCTGTATCCCCGGCGTCGCCATCTATTTCATAGACACCAAAAGAGAAATTGAACAAAAGGTTCGGTTTTTTATTTTAACAATCTTCCCCCTTTTCCGGAATTTTCTCTCTCCAGCAATTTATTTATTTATTTTTTTGTTTAATTATGTAAGAAGAAATGGACAAAGTAATTAGCGGCACCGATGGATAAAGGCCAGGCAATTTATAGTTGGACACGTGGAGCGTGAGATTTAAGAGTGCGTGACGTGGCTGAAATGGAACACGTCAGCCATGTGATGGTTGGCTGGTCCAACGTGCAAAGCACATGAGGACAAGCGCAAGTACGTGGGTTGAGCGAGTTGCAAGGCCATACAGGATCGGGAGACTTCACACTACATTTCTCATTAGATTTTCACAAATATAACATCAAACTAGAAAAGGGGTAAAAAGAGAGACATCAAAAGCACAAGGGTCATATGATAAATACTGTGTAATAAAATTATGACAAATATTACAATCTTAATATTTAATTATTTTTTACCTTTTTCAATATAATATTAGGATATTTATCATAATTTTAAGAAAAATACACTAAATGTAATGGACCAAACACAAGCTATATTTGGTCGTATGTTCTGAGAAGAAAGAAAATTATCATTAAAATTTGAAAATAATATAATATACAAGAGAAAAAAGAATAAAAAGTTGTTATTTTAACATACAATATATTTGAAAATGTGTATTTTTATGGACTGAAAATTGTAGCAAACTAATGCCCGAACATAGCCTTACTATTTAAAATTAAACTAGTGAATCCACAAGAAAACTCGTTGTGGAGCAATAATTCCAAGAAATCAGTCAATTAAAAATTTGAAGTTGTAATACTACATAATTGTCATAAACATACAGAAATAATAACTATGCATTAGGGTAGGTAAGAGATAAAAAATGATTTTGAAAGTTTATATGAAATCTGCAAGTCACGTCATCTATTACACTACCCAATTTCGGTCATATTATCATAACATTATGCATTATTTTGAAAAGCAAACATTTTCTTTCCATTTTCAACTCAACACATGTATGAATGTAGTTAAAAAAAAGCCCACTTTGGTCAAATTATTATAACTCAAAAAAAATTACTTCAAAAACTAAGGCCATGTAAATTTTTAACTTTCTCTTATTACTACATAATTTAAAAATATTTTTACCCTTGAAAACATACATTAAAAAAAAAAAAAAAAACAGACATAGTTAAATTTTTTTAATCCATTTTCAACTCTAAGATGGATGTAAATGTACGAGGTACGTAACACACGTAGGACAATGTCCAAGTGGCAAGACAAAAGAGGTGTATGCCAAATGTCAAGGTGGCATGCGAGACATCCGTGCCGTCACATGTCCAGCCACGTTTATGCTTGGGAGGGTTGTACGTTCCCCACTCTCCGTCGAATTAAATTCCGACGTAGCCCCATCCTGTACTCTGATTGGCCAGTTTGGGGACCGTTGGGCGCAAGTCATGGAGGCCGTAAATAGGTAGGTGAAGGCTTGTGATGTTTGACCTTTCAATTTGAAAAAACTTTGTCAAGTCTCTTTGTGCTTCCTTTTTATTATTATTATTCAATTTTATATATTTAGATAATATCTCTGTATTGATTTATTTACGTCCAATGGATATGATCCGAGTGGAATGAGATACACGGCAGCATAGGGGTTGGTTTATTTATCCTAGTTTGGATGTGCGTTGATTAATTACTCGTTAATGGGGTAATTATTTTTTTCAATACATAAAATTGCTTTACACCACTTAATAGTTAAAATACGTACTTTCTGTGAAAAAGTTGGTTACGGGTGGAGGACATTTTGGGCAAATTTCAAATAGGGAAATTCATTATCTAATGTCATTGATTATATTTGTGTGAAAGCACTTTTCACAAGCGTCTAATATTTTTGGTTAATCAATAAAGCCAACAACGATCTAAATTAATTAATGACATAATCTGTTTTAATTAACTATAGTGATGTGTACCCATTTAATTATGAATGATGTGAAAGAAAGCGAGTGGAGTTTATCCAGATGTTGCCCACAGTCCCCCCCCCCCCCCCCCCCCTCTCTCCCTTATAAATTTAGAGGGAAAACGAAAATGGCAGAGGAAAAAAATAAAATTTTTTTAACTCTATACAACATTTGGTTGAAAGAATTTTAATAAAAAAAGAAAAAAATTAAGAAAAAAGAACTTAAATCAAAGAAAAACTTGAAATTGAAATTTTATATAATTTTAAAGAAATAAACAAAAGAAATAGAATTAGTAAAATTTTTGGAGGAAGAATAAGAGTTAAAATAGTTTTCTTTTTATTTTCATTACAAAATGATGAGAAAAATGATTTTTTTTCTTAAACTATAATTTTTCTGTAATTTTCTTTTGTATAGGATTTTTTTTTTCTTAATCAAACGATCAAAATCAGTTTTTTTTAACATTTTTCTTTCTTTTTCTTTCTAAGTTTTATGAACTAAACATAGTAGAAAATGATAGAGAAAGAGAAAAATAAAAGAAATTTAAAAATCAATATCATGTTTGTAGAAAGAATAAGAGTTGAAATAGTTTTTCTTCCATTTTCCTTGCAAATAAAATGAATTTAGTTTCTTTTTCGTCAAATTTTCCTTTTTAATCAAATAACTAATATAATTTTCTTTAACATTTTCTTTTCTTTTCCTCTCTAATTTTCAAGAACCAAACACAGTGTAACAAAAAAAAAATAAAATGGAAACTTATTCTAATTTCTTCCATTAGTTTAACCTCTCATCTTTTACTTACAAATTAGAAGATCACCAAAAAAGTCCATGCACACAAATTTTAATGATCTTTTATTTAGTGGCCACGCATGCATTCCATTGTCCAGTATTATGAAACAGGAGCGTGTGGTGTGCTCATGGTCAGCCCACGACAACTCTCTTGTCACAGTATTTTTTTTTTCTTGTTCCATAATCTTTCTTGTCGTTGCATATCTCAAAATAATTTAGATAAGTTCGACTTCATTCACCAACATGAGTTAGCATATACTTTGGGCACCACATGGCTATTTACAGAAATACTTGCAAGTCGCTTACCAACACTGTCCTCAAACAAACATCAGCTAATGAAATTAAGTGTACAACTTTAAAACAAAAGGTAATATATTCGTGCCAGTTGAACCAACGTGTGTCCTTGACACTTTTTTTGGTACATAGATGGAAGCCTTCTCCCATTTTTAACTTTTCCTTGTCAAATAAGTGAGCCAAGTAATTAAAGATGTTGCTGACATTGTGAGAAGAATAGTTTAAGCTTGAGTGCATAGAACACACCCCACCAAGACAGCAATTTGCAACACTCAAATTATCAATATGGACAGACTTCCTCATGCGTGCCCTTGCCTCAGCATAACCACTTAAAGTTTTGGGTGTGCTTTTTTGGCAGCACTTGGCGTAGGGCTAAGGCCTATATTTGGATAATTCAAAGGCTAGAATTCAAGCCACACAAAAACAAAAGCCTATTTTTAGGCTGTCCCATTTCACCTGGCACAAAAGCAGACTCCATTAGCAAGAGTGGCTTACTTTTGGTGGACCCATGCGTGGATGGAATACCGATTGAAATCCAGGGCGCTAATGCAAATCCAGTCGGAAATCACAGTTGATACAAAGACAAGTGAAATTAGGTACAATGCTGGCCATAAAGGAAGCCTCAGATGGAGCACTTAACGTGACCTGTGATTAAATTCAGACATCTCCACTGACAGGGCAGATGGATTTCCCGTCCTACGTGGACATGACAACAGCTGGTCAAGAAATCTTTTCCGACAAAACAGCCTGGATTAACACTGCACTAAACAATATATTTTTTCGTGCATGTTGTTGGGTTTTTACCTATAGCAAGCCTTGTGAATTTGTTGCACTGGATTATTTTGGGCCGACCTGTCCAAATAAATCAAAGAGCATCAAATACTGGATTTAACATGGCCCAATTACAAAAAGATAAATGGGCCAATGAAATAGGAATAGAAGCCCATAAATTGGACTCCGATCAGCCCAATTCGTCAGAAGGGAAACTCATAAATTCAATTGTTCACATGAAAACTCAACTAGCGTCCCATTATTATGATACATGAGCTAGTTTGTGCTCTTATTAGGAGATCACACTGATCCAGCTGCCCCATGGTTGGCATGGGGATGCCCTTATCGGACATGCATCTTTTCATTGCTCCAACGCATGAGACTGACTGCAAAGACCTTTCATTTCCCACGATTGGTTTCAGCTTGTCAATCACTGTTTTGGCAGCAAGACACCTTCTTAATCAACAAAAATTCTTGTTTAGGTCAATGTTTTCCATGTGGGCTGTTCATGCAAGAAAGACCCTGCATTCTTGTTCATGACTCGAATCCCTTATACAGAAGAAACAAAAAGCAGGCACAAGAGAATACCTTACTTGCAAAGGGACACTCCACATACAAAATATTGGGAGAGAAATCAGATATGGAAAAAACCCAAGTTGCTACAACCATAGCCTTCTGTTTGCCAATTTCATTTCTTGTGCGGGCCTTGGGGAATGATCATCAATGATCATTTCAAAAAGTTCATGATGTATGAAGATCTACACTTCACAACTCTCAGCAATGATCATTTCAAAAAGTTCATGATGTATGAAGATCTACACTTCACAACTCTCAGTGCCTTCCCTCCAATATTCTCCTCCCCTGCATCTCCACATGCAAAAATGCAACACTTCAAACACCACGCACAAATTGGAGGAATCGATTTCTCCTAAGGATCTCTGGCACTCAACGAGTGATCAAGAATTGATGTGGAGGGCCTCAATGGTTCCTCAAATCGTTGGATATCCATTCAATCAAACACCCAAAGTCGCCTTCATGTTCTTAACTAGGGGAAGGCTACTATTGGCACAACTTGGGGAGATGTTCTTTGAAGGACATGAAGGGCCCTTCTCGATCTACCTCCACACCTTACCGGACTTCACCTACAAGCCCCCCAACTCATCGATGTTCCACAAGCATAGAATACCTAGTAAGGAAAACACCAGCACTCGCATGTGCGCACACACAATGCATGCATGCATGGGCGCGGCGCATGCATTGCGTGTTAAGAAATACATTATGCTATATGTTCCAATGCTTGTATGCTTATATGAAGTTTTCCTCCTTATGCAGACTATTCAATGGGAAAGAGCAACCATGATTGATACAAAGGGACGTCTCCTAGCAAATGCACTACTAGACTTCACAAATGACAGATCTGTACTCTTATCAGAAACATGCATCCCTTCGTTCAAGTTCTCCACATTTTACAACTACCTTATGAACTCCAACCAGAGCTATCTTAGCACCTTCAACGACCCTCGGCCGGGGGCAATACAACAGGCGAATGTGGCCCGCAATAACCTTATCCCATTGGCGAAAAGTCTCCCAATGGTTTGAAGCCAACAGGGAACTTGCCTTAGCAGTAGTATCAGATGTCACTTGCTACCCTATATTTAGAAACCATTGCATGCCACCATGTTACATGGATGAACACTACTTGCCAACCCTAGTGACTAAGCTTTGTCCTAATTTGACATCAAGTAGGACAGTTACTTCGACTGACTGGTCCGGAGGTGGCTCGCATCCTACCATGTTCAGGAGGAGTGATGTCACAGAAGGGTTTCTTGAACGGATTAGAAATGGATTCAACTACACCTATAATGATGAGATGAGCTCAATTTGCTTCGATCTTTGCAAGAAAGTTTCTTCCTATTACTTTGCAACCGCTGCTTAGAATTGCCCCAAACTTACTAGGGTTTAATGCTTGAAACTGAGAATGTCAACTGCCCTTATTTTGTTTTAGAAGAAATTAAGAGAGAACACATTGTGTAAGAGGTGCTCGTATCAAAGTGGATTCGAATAGAAGGTACTGGAGAATCATCTGATTATTTGGGTATGCAAAAGCCGGTATGCTTGTCCATAAATGCCGTCAGTCCTTACTAATTAAAATTCATCAAACTCCGTTTCGAGCAAAACACATAGGTTATGTTTGGAATCCAACTTTCAAACTATAAAAGATTTCTAATTTTACACTACCGAACATATTATTTAACAACATTTTCATCAAAATTTAAATTCAAAATTTTTTTCTTATATATATAATTAATTATTTTTTAATCATTATATCTCTCCACAATCAAATCAATACATATATATCATATATATAATCACATTTATTTTTACTTATATCCTATAATATAATTATTATCTTTATAAATTATCACATCATTCAATTATTATTATATATTATATACACGTATTCAAATAAATTATATTATTTATCTCATTAAAATATTATTTCTAAATATATTATTCGAACCAATACAACTCACTCCTAGCATCACATCAAACAAACGTTAAATTTATGCCATGCTTTCAAACATCTCGATAATTGTCACCCTTAGTTTTCAGAAAATTTGGGCCTTCCTGTCGCTTGTAACAGTGTTGCCTCTTCCGTAAATTTGAAATGATATATTTTTCTCTTCTATTCCAATACATTTATTTATATACTTGCATGAAATAGATATAATTTTTGAAATATATAGATAACTTGAAACCAAGGAAAATCTAGTGGCCTGTTTGGTTGCCTCTACTTTCATCCATAACCATAGTGACTCTGTTCAAGTCAATCCTCTGGGGATCCCATCACTGATTTTTCCGAATAAAAACTCACAAAGAATGTTACCATTACATAATTAATGAAAAATGATTACAACGGGTGTGTTTGTTTTCGGAAAAGAGAACCTGAAGGGGGGCGTTTGGCTGCTCGTTGCTTCGGAGACATTTTCGGTTGCAAAAGGAACTGTTCATGAAGAAACGATGCGCTATAGTAGGAAGAAGGGGCGTGTTTGGCTTCCAACGATAAAATCAAGAAGAGGCATGTTTGACTGGGCACCTGTTAGACAAGAAATTAATTTTGGCCTGAAAATAAAATAAATTAACAAGGCCCACAAAATTCATCTACTTATTAGGACCCAAACAAAAGAAGTGCAGTGGCATTTCTAGCATAGCACACAAATATCATCAAGGTTCAAGACCTTTCTCCAGGTTATTACCCAAATGCAACTACCCATCTAAACACTAAAAGAACACTTCATATACAGAACCTGAACAAGTGAAAACAGCCGGCTCATGCAAAGCCAGCCATCGATCATTCACTCGCCCTGAATGTGTCTTCGGAGACAGACGGCGATTCTGAAACTGAATCTTGAGTGTCGTGCGATGGTGACACCTCAACTCCCCGTAGCTCCTCTATCATTTTCACTACATGGCTCATCTTTGGCCTCTGATCAGGTGAAGCCTGCGTACAAGCCATTGCTATCTGAAGCAGCCCCACCAGTTCCTCCTCAATGTCCCTGTACCTCATAAGCTCCAAATCAAACACCTCAGCCGTCCACTCCTCTCTCACAACAGACAGCACCCACCTTGGCAGATCAACAACCCCACTGTACCCCATGCCAGGACCGCTACTGTCGACTATTGAGGGGCATTTTCCGGTCAGCAGCTCCAACAGTAGGACCCCAAAGGAGTACACGTCCGATCTCTGAGTTAGTTTTCTACCATCCAACGCTGCCTCAGGGGCGCAGTAGCCATTGGACTTTGGCATCGAGGAAGGTGATGCGAATCCGGTGAGGCCAAAATCGGATAGTTTGGCATTGCCAGCCTTGTCGATGAGAATGTTCGTGGATTTGATGTTGCCATGCATGAGCCTTATGGATTTCCATGAGTTGTGAATGAAGGCTAACCCTAGAGCCGCCCCAGATGCAATCTTTAATCTAGTGGTCCAGTCTAATGGAGTTCTTCCAGGGCCTCTATTGCCTGCGGAGATACATGGGAAACATTTATCAAAATTGTCCGAAGAACAAAATAGATGTGAAGCCACCACATTGCCAGTAGGTTGCAAAATTTATTGCGGGGGTTGTGGTGTGGCTCAATCCACATAGGTTTGTGGAAAAGTTGGTAACCTACCTTGACTTCCTTGCATAAATGCTTTTTTCTTTTTAATATCCAAATAAAAATTCTATCATCAGTTTCATTAAGCTTGAAAAAGTGATGACAATTATTTATACTCAGTTTCTTAAGCCTAAATTTGAGAAGATTATCGGGATATCGACAAAAGAAACTGAGCTAAAATATTTGCATAACCCGCTTCAAGCAATAAGAACAAAGCATAGCTAGCTAAGAAACAAATGGTCATCGTCAACAAGGCCGACGCTTTTCAGATTGCATGGTTGATTCTTGTATTAACACAATGGTAGCACCAAATCCCACTACTTCAAAACAAATAATGGGTCCTTTGGTTCAACCACTAAATGGCATTTTCTACTACAGTCTACGCATGGCAGCTAAGTCACAAGCACCCAAGATAAAGAAAAAAAACAACAGAAGTGAAATCAGATCAGCCCCATGTGACAACATGACAGTGCTGAACAAAACACCATCCACGACACTATTTTTACATCCCAAATTCTAGTTCTAACAATACCCCACAATCACACTTGATTCAGCTAAAACTCTAAAAGTAAATGTCCATACTTGCAACGGTAAAACAGAGGTGAAAATCACTTACCATGAAGCAGCCAAAACAAGCTGCCATTAGGCATGAAATCATGAACCAACAGCTTCTCATCCCTGGCGAAGTAGTAAGCCTTCAAGCTGTTCAGATTCGGATGTCTGAGCTTCCCCAGCACCTCCATCTGCTGCTCAAACTCCTTCTTCCCACTCACATTCAGATCCTTCAATCTCTTCACCGCCACCACATAGCCATCATCCAAAATGGCCTTGTAAGCCGTCCCAAACCCACCCTTCCCCAACATCTCCGCCGACGCCCTCAGCAAGTCCTCCAGCTCGAACCTCCTCTCCCCCTCGAAAAACACTATCTTGCCCCTTTCGTATCCAGATTGGGCCGGGTTCGGGTACGGGCTCGATGAGTACACTATTTTCTCCGCTTGAGACCCAGCGCTCTTCCCTGACGTTAACTTACGAGAATAGTTCCTCCAGAAATAGCAATACAGAAGTAGAGAAACAAACCCTAAGACCAGAACATCTCCGACAATTATGCCAATAATAGCCACAGAGCTGATCTTGCTCCGGTGAGCATTTCGTGATTTGGCTGCCGGATTCGTCGCGGGCACTGCGGTCGGGGACGACGCAACAGTCGTCCTCGGGCTCAGCGGCGACGCCATTGCCCCACCAGGCTGGGTCGAGTTGCTCGGAGCCACTCTGCACTTCTCCAACGGTGGCCCGCATAAATTGGGGACGTTCAGAAACGACGTCGTCGGGAAACCCGAGAGCGAACCCGGTATCTCACCCGTCAAACCGTTTCCCGACACGTTGAAGTCCTGCAAGTTCGGCCAGTTCAAACCTGCAATGGGGCCGACGAACGAGTTCTCTTCTAGCCTCAACGTCAGCAAATGCGTCAGTCGATTCACGCTCGGCGGGATACTTCCCGAAAAATTATTGTAAGACAGATCGAGGCGGTAGAGTCTCGACAGCGAAGATAACGAGGCCGGAAAGGCGCCGGAGAAGCGGTTGTGGGAGATAAAGAGGAGCTTAAGGTTGGTGAGGTTGGAAAGATCCGGAATTTCCCCGGAGAATCCGTTACGCTTGAGGCTGAGTACCCGCAGTTGGGTTAAGCGAGTGAGGGAGGGGGGAAAAAGGCCTTGAAGGTTTAGGTTTTCGAGGGCCAGACGGGCGACCCGGCTGTGGATGCAGGAGACTCCGAGCCATGAGTTGGCCGTGCATGGGTCGGAGGATTTATTCCAGGAGGTCAGAACGATGCCGTCGGGGTCGGCGGTGGATTTGAAGAGGAGAAGGGGTTGCGCGTCGGGGTGGTCTGATGCAGCCACCCAGTGGGTGAGGATGAGGAGCAGGGCGGCGAGTACGGAGTTTGATTTGAGCTGCGCCGCCGCTGACGCCATTGCTGCTGCGTGCGCTGTGTGTAGGTATGAGTGAGTAGGACACAGCAGAGAGAGAAGAGAGAGACAGATCAGGAGTGTGCCCAAGGGCGAGGGTTAGCAGTCATGAGGAGACAGTAAATAAGCTAGAGGAGAATGCCGCGAGGCGAAGGGTGCAATATGAAGAGATTCTAAAGGCTATGTTCGGGAGAGATTTTTGTTGGATGTAATATTTAACAATAGTTATATTAAAACAAATAATATATTTATAATAAAAATTTTAATAGAATTAACAGTACAATTTATTTGAATATATATATATATATAATATAATAATAATTGAATGATACGATAATTTATAAGAATAATAATTATATTTTAAAATATAAATAAAAATAAATGTTAATATATGTGATATATATATAGATATTGATTTAATTATAAATAAATATAATAATTTAAAAATAATTAATTAATTATATATTTAAAAAAATAAAATTTTAAATTTAAATTTAAATAAAATAATTATTAAATAATATATAGACGGCCTGAAGTTTAAAATAATATCTAAATATTAAATATTGTGGCACAAACATAACAGAAGGAAGTTGGTACTGATGTGTATTTTCCCACCAAAGTCTCGAAGGAGACGGCAATGTGGACTATTAGAATCCATCATTCAAGCTCCATATTTGAATTAGGGGTGTTAGATTAGATAATATTTTAAAGCCTAATTTAACTCGTACTTAAGAGACTTTTGTTGTGGTTGTTTTTTAAATTTATACATGTGGTCTTAAATATTTTTATTTTGAGAATTATTTAATATTAAAAAATAAAATTTAAAAGATATAATAATTAAACACGTATGTATGTGTTTTTGCTGTTCTAACTACAAAACTAACATGTATGTGTTTTTGATGTTCAAACTACAAAACTAACATGGCCTAGATAATATAAAATTTAATGTGAAAATTTAATAATAGTTTAAAAGTATAAAAGAAAAATAAGTAGAGCGTGCTATTTTAATAAATATTACGTCTGAAAAGAATTACTTGAGATGCAAATTTGCATCCAAAAATAGTCAAGCAATTTTTAAAAACTCAATCTAATTAATTAATTCAAACTATAATTTGATTTCAAGTTTTAAAAAATTAATGTGAGTAATACTTAAACAATTGTCAAGTTTTTAATACAAGTCGTTAACACCTCTAATTTGAATGTTGGGAACGGAGTTGGCTAGAATGTGTAAAAATTGTATATAAATAAAAAAAATAAAGAGAAAAAAAAGGGATTTCTTTTGATGGATGATAATTAAAAATTTGTATTTTGCTGAAATGAAAATGTTGCAGAGTTTATATTTTGGACCAATGGAAGAACCCACGAGTCCAATGTAGCATCAATTTTTGAATAAATTGAGTCTATATTGTACGTTGTTTGGTAAGGTGGGCTCTCGTCTGAAAATCTTATTATTCAAATCTTGACAATCTCCTTTGTTTGGATATAATTTTAAAGGCAGAAAAATTTATATAAAAATTTAAAGACAATGTAAAATACGGTGAAAAGAAAAACAAAAGGTATTATTTTGAACAGTTGATTTGGATATTTAAGTATGGGAAGCATTAAGGCTATGTTTGGGAGAAGAGTTTTTGTTGAAGAATATATTTGATAAAAATTATGTTAAAATAATTAATATGTTTAGAAAGAAAGTTTTGATAAAATGAATAATATAATTTATTTGAATTTATATATAAAATATATAATAATAATCAAGTGATGTAATAATACATAAGAATAATAATTAAATTTTAAGATATAAATAAAAATAAATTTGAATATATGTGTGATATATATAGACGTTGATTTGATTATTAATAAAATATAATAATTAAAAAATAATTACTTAATTGTACATAAAAAATGAAAAATTTGAATTTGAATTTTAAAAAAAAAAATTTTTTTAATAATATATTTGGTAATTTAATATTTGAGACGATTTTTGAGAATTGAAAGTTAGCTCCCAAACATAACCTAAATGATTGCGGAGATGGGGCCGCAGACGAGACATTGAAGGACTTGGCACTGAAAAGTTGCTATATGTGCTACTTTCCTTCAGATTCAGGTCTGACGAGGTTATGCTTAAAGTGCTGTCGGAGCATTAATTAGATGAGACAGAAAGAATAAATTATTAAAAAAGTAAATTTTGCAAGCAAGCAGGTGAAATTACGCAATACCCCAATTTTAATATTGATTAACCATTAATGATGTGTAATGCGTAATAAAGTTCATCGATTAGTGAGCAATTCGGGTTATGATGCCTAAAGGCGCACTTGTCTTCTTACCCCGGACTTCCGACGAAAAGCGTCACTTTCACGGCTTTTGGTGCTACTGAGAGAGTAATTAGCAGTCAAACATCATTAATTAATTGCAAATTGTTATTTGTTTATTTATATATTATAATTTTGTTGGGGAGCCCTCAAACACACACACACAAAAAAAAAAAAAAAAAAAGAAAGAAAGTTGATTATTGAAATGTGAGCGGTTACAGCTGGTTTTTGTTATTTTTTACGTAATTAATTTCTTTTATATGGGTATGATCTTCTCGTAGAATATGCCAATAGATAGGAAGACTAAAATATACAAATAATTGATTATAATAATGTTGAACAATATGAAATAAAATGAGTAACCAATATAAATTACGAAAATATAAATCTCTTACTATTTTGTGTAATTTTTCAGATGAGTTGAGTGCATTTAACCAGACACTTATCCCACATCAAATTTAGCACATGACCTTAGTTAAACTTGTCTCTCTATCATGTTGGTTGTAATCTTTGTTAAAATTTATAATAAAAAATAATTTCATGCTTAACAAAATCATATGTTCCTTGACAAAAATAAAATTACCGACCAAACATTACCTATGTTGGTGTTACATTACATTTCCTTTCTATAATATGATTTAGCACGATACTTTATTGAGGATGAGATTACCTTCAGCAGCCAAATGGCTTGAGAAGGTAAACAAGTTAGACGTGGAAGCTAAATAGGTTAGACAGTCTAGCAAGTTTGCAGTGGTAAGAGGATGAAACGGGTAAGTCGGGTTGTCTTCTTGTTCAGGAAGACCATTTTAGCTGACCAAGGGTGATGAGCGACCTGAGGTGATCCTTTTGGACCTGGACGTACGAGAAAGATTAACTATCAACATCCCATAATAAAAAGTGTAGAACCTATTAGTGGCAGTTATGTGATATGATCAACATGCCATGGTGCGTCAAAAGGGAAGTTGAACTATTCTATATCAATAGTATAAAAGGGAAACGATTCTATGTTGGTATGGGCATTGACATTTATACACTCAGCATACAAATTTTCCTATGTGGATGTGGGCCCTTTCTGGCTAAACCACGCAAATCATGTTGTTTTTGTTTACATTCTGTTTGTGTGTGTATCTCAAAATTTAGGAAATTCCAACACCGTTTCATTTGAACTGCATCACTTTGGCATTGTTTATGGAAATTCCACTGCATTGGATATTGAAAAGGCCATGGATATTAGAAAAACTAGGCTGGTTGATGAAGAAGGTGGGGAATTCACATAAACCATCACGAAGGGGATAGAATACTGGCCCACATCCCCATCTTTTAGCCTAAGGAGGGAATAGTTTCAATACATCATGAATAAAATTGCATAAAGTGCTCTAAGGGAACACTTGCTACTAAAGGCCTCGAGGAGATATCAACCTAAAGCTATGCCTCCCGAGGGGCAAAGAAATAGATCCAATGACTTAGAATGTATAGAAAGAAGTTTGAAAAGGAAGGAGTTAGATTGGTGGTCTGAGGAAGCTGGTAAAAATGTAGCTCGATTTATTGAAAGCAGTCTTTTTTCTGAAGAAGTTTTGAATGACTCACTGTCATAAAACCTTTGCAATATATCAATGACAGAATATAATAGGGTGTATGACCTATCAAAGCATTTGGCTAGATTCAGGCACAAAGCTTATCTTCATCAGTACTCAAATTGAGTAAAATGTTGAGTATTCCTTACCTTGAGAGGAACCGCACAATGGTAGGTCGCACACTTGCCAACTATAGTAATTTGGCGTTTCAAGAATTTTTCATGTTTATTCCTGCATCAATTTGCCAACACTAAAATGTATGAGAAGACTCATTTGTCTCTTTTTAGTTTAAAACAGAGTTTAGATGAACCTTTGAGGGAATATGTTACGTGATTTACAAGAGGAGTCTTGAACACACCTGCAACTACTCAAGAAGTATTGGTGAGTACCTTTGTTCAGGGGTTGAAGGATGGAGATTTCTTTCAGTAGTTAGCTAAAAAGCCACCCAAGGACTTTGATGAACTGCTAGCTTGAGCAAGGTAGTATATTAACATGGAAGAAACTAGTAAGGAAATAAGTAAAAAGAGTGTTGAGGTTAATAAAAGAATTAGGTGAAACCAACCATCTACTGAACCCCAACCAATGAACCGTTAAATGAAACATGAGCATGAGCAACCGATTGATACTCCCCTAAAGGTTAGTAGGGAATATATTTTGAATACATGATGGTGCATTGATATTCTTAGGTGGTCTAAATCATTTAGAGAGGCCCTTAAGAATCCATCAAAGGCTGAACTTTACAAATTTCATAAAGAGTTCGTCCACACCATTAAGGCCTATGGCAACTCAAGGAGGCAAGCAAGGGTATTGGCACGAAAAGACAATTAAAGAGTTTGTGCTAGATCAAGATCAGGGGAAGAGACCTACTCGAGAAGTAGAAGGAAATAACCAACCCAAACCCTTGCGTGAGCTAAGAAGGGGATACATAAACGTGATTACGGGAGAAAATGAAGCAATGTCCCTCTTATAAAGAGTGATTGGAGTGTTTGGGCACACGTGGTAGCATTTGAGATTATAAAAAATCAAGAGTAGTGAAAAATACGAAATTTGTAACAACTTAACCTGTGACTCACAAGATCGAGAGAGCATAAGCTTACAAAATTTTGAGGGCTTAGCTCATGATTGGTCGAGTATCTAAAATTGTTGCAAGAAACCACTCGATTAGACACAGGGCCAAGAGAGAGTAAGCTTACAAAATTTTAAGGATTCGGCTTGCGACTAGCTGAGTACCCAAAATTGTTGCAAGAAACTATTCAGTAGGCCACAAGGCTGAGAGAGTGTAAGCTTACAAAATTTAGAGGACTCTGCCCACGATTAGCCAAGTGCTCAAAATTATTGTAAGAAACCACTTAGTCAACTATAAAGTCGATAGTGTGCACACTTACAAAACTGAGAGGACTTGGCTGGAGACTGGCCTAGTATTGAAAATTGTTGCAAAAAATCACTTAATCAACCATAGGGCTGAGAGAGTGTAAGCTAACAATTTTCCCACAATTAGTCAAGTACTTAAAATTATTGTAAGAAACTTGTGTATTTAGTTTAAGACAGACTCGATCCATGACTAACTGAATACACAATATGGTTGTAGAAAATCACCCAGTCAGCCATTAGGTTGAGAGAGGACACAAATTGATAAAATTCAAAGGACTCGACTCATGATTGGCCAAGTGGTCAAAGTTGTTATGGAAAAGCACTCGGTTGACTCCAAGGCAAAAGGGTGAACGTAGTTCAAAGGACTTGATTAATGACTAACTGAATATTCAAAATTTTTCGTAAGGAATCATCTAAATTGAGAAACATCATGAGATGTGAGGGACTTAACTCCCAACCATGTGAATATCCTAGTAATGCGACAAGGTAATATTTCAAGGATGTAAGCTTTCATGATTTGAATAAGCTCACCCCAATTAGCTGAATAGATTTAAGAGGGCGAGGGAAATAATGTGTAGTTGGAAAAAGTACAAGTTTGCAGAATATTAAAGACTTATCTGTTAATTGACCTAATTCTCTAAATACACCTTCAGATTCTAAAATGAAGTGTTTAAAATTTTGTTTAATTTCTTTATTAGTATTTAACCCATACATAAAAAACAGAAAAAAGAAGTTGCCAGAGTAGTGGCAAGGTATTTATATTACTCCAAAATGAGGAAAGTACAGAGTGAGCTAAAAAAAAAAAACTAAAGAAAACATAACAAAACAAGATATGGCAAGGAGTGTCAATAGAGAGCCTCAGTTGTTGTCCTCTTCTCAAGATAGGTCTTTCACCAGCTAACTATCTAGGGCGCACTTGTTCCAGGTAGCCTTCCACGATATCTCTACCAAATAAAGATGCCACATAATAGCATCCTTGGCCAGCACAGCCTTGAGCATTCAGTAAAACCTAAATGGAAGGCAATTTGAGTAGCATCAGCCTGTTTAGCTGAGTGTACCTCAGAGTGGAAATATTCGTGGAGTCATGCTTGGAAGAAGGACTCAAAAGCTTGTCGCCCCCTATTTGTCTCCAACAGTCTTTGAATGGTGGGCTCTTTAGTCTAACGATGTCAACTGTTGACATTACTATACCCTATCAAATGCTTCAATAAAGCTAAGTGCTCTAACTCCAGACAATACTGTTGCTCCTCCATCATAGCTCTTAGTTGACGACATTCATTGACTTGCTTGTAAGCCCTCCGAAGCTCCTTTTCCAACACTTTCCAACGGTTGTTTGAAGCTTCCTCTTTCAATTTGATATTTTCTACTGTTTCCAAGTGTTTGGTGTGATCTATGACAACCTTCAACTATTTGGTATGCCTAACCCATAATTTACTGAGCTTGGAGTAAATGGATCTTGAAGGTGAGCTTCCAAAAGTAGACATTTTACAAAGAAAAGAAGAGGAAAATTAAAATTCATAGCAGTGCACGAGGATGGTAAAAGTGAGAGTATGGAGAATGAGTTTGACTTTTGCTATTTATAAAAAAGAAAAAGGTGTGTAGGGAAAGAACATGCTACAAAAGGAGAAATTGATATTTTTTAGATTTTCTCAACATTAAATTAGCTTTATCCAATAACAAAAGAGCACCCTCAATCTTGTGGGGGGTATAGTATGGCAGCTTACTTGAGATAAGCTTACCTTCAATAGCCAAACAGCCTGGAAAGCTAAATGGGTCAGACAACTCAGAGAGTTTAAGACAGTAAGGAGATGAAACAGGTAAGTCGGATCATCTTCTCGTTTAGGAAGGCCATTGCACAACTACGCATTATCCTTTTAGAGCAGGAGGTTCGAAAAGAAATACCCATCGATAGTCCATCGTGGAAAAAGCTATCGAACGTGTTAGTGACAATTATGCAGTATCATCAACATGTCATTATGCATTGAGAAGAGAGTTGAACAGTTCTGCATTAATAATATAAAAGGGCATCGAGAAGGGAGTTGAACAGTTCTGCATTAATAGTATAAAAGGGAAACAATTCTACATTGGTATGTACGTTAACATTTATAAAATGAGCATACAAATTTTTCTATCGCGTTGGTTCTTTCTGTCTGAACCATGTAAACGTGTTTTTATTTATGTTCAGATCGTGTATCTCAAAACTTAGAAAACTCTAATGTCTGTGCATGGGAGCGGGATCATGATTATTTCCCCAGGTTTTTGCATGGGAATCTGCAAGATTTGAAAAGGACTGAGTAAAGCAAGAAGGAATCATTGAAGTGGGTCAACGTGGAATCTCGACTTTCATTATTAATAATTCCTTGAAATTGTACTTGGGATTAATCATTTCTACAGACAAAAAGAGAGAGTTAAATTAGTTGTTGATTGGTTTTATGGACAAAAGTGAAATTTTTACCCCAAAATTTTTGTCAATAAACAAGTCTAATTGGAGGACAGGACACAAGATTATGCAATCCATGCAGTGCATTTTAATATATAAATATATTGAAATGCATTACGGATATATTTTCTTATATAATTATTATTTAAGAAAAATATTTATTTTACGTTCGTATATAATTTTTTCTCAACAATAATAAGGTATAATATAATTATGTTTTAAATATTTTAATATTAACTAATTATTCGAATGAAAAGTTATGACACTAAAACTTAAATCTAATATATTTTAAAAAATTTTAAGTTATCAAAAATAAAAATTATATTAGATAATTTCTATAAAATGAGGGAGAAAAAAAATGAAGAGATAAAGTAATAAGTAAAAAATAAAAAAGAAAACAGCATAAAAAATTGAAAAGAAAAATAAGTTAAAAAGAGTATTTTAGCAAATTAATTTTTAGGGCTAAGCTGTTACTATCCACCATACATTCTATATAATACAGATAACGTGTATTATAATATTTAAAAATAATTAATTTATACAAGATACATGTTATATTTAATATATATACATTGACTGCACAATTTTGTGAATAAAAGGACAAATTTGTATGCATTTCATGTATGTAGCCTGTTTTAACCTTATAATGCCCACAATACAAATGGCTCTAATAATAATAATAATAAAACAACGCTTTCTATTTGAATGCTTAATTAATTTAATAATAGGACTCAAGTAGGGTTGAAAATATTGTAAATCTAATCCAATTTAAACTCAAATCTTAATAATTTTTTTAAATTCGATCTTACAATTTCATTTAAGTTTTAAATTGATAATGAATTTTACAAAATTGAAACGGATAATAATTGCTTAATGCCTCTACCAGTGGGTAGTAATCTTATTAGCCCAATCTGAACAACAGCCCAGACATAAGCCCACGACCCTCAGTGAGCTTAAAGCCCAAATCCCAGTCCTTTTCCAGCCCTAATTTTTCTCGTCAAGGGTTCTTCTCAAACCTCGCTCGATCTTCTGCGTTCAAATCTCGCTCCCATGATTATGGCGCCGAGATGGAAGGGAAAAGCGGCAGAGGCAAAAGCCCTTTCAGAACCAATGTCCAAACTAGTTTCTCAGCTTCAATCCTCTCTGATCGAGTCCGATATGCAAGGACTGCTTTCAGGGTGTAGCGTGCTGGTTGCGGCAAATCTAGAGCAAACAGAACTCTTTAACAAAGCATGTTTCGGACGTCCGATTATTACCACGGAGAAGGATAAGCAGTGGTTTCAATTAACTCTCGAGGAAGCGCTTTACCTATGCTTTGTGATGAAATGCATCAAGGTTGTTGGTGAAGATAAGTGCGTAAAAAACGACGAGGAGTTGTGGCGTTACGTGACATCGAAGAGAGCCGATTTCCCTATGTCATTCAAAGCTTATTCTCATCTGCGCATGAAGAATTGGGTGGTGAGGGCAGGATCTCAGTACGGTGTCGACTTTGTTGCCTATCGCCATCATCCTGCTCTGGTGCACTCTGAATATGCAGTTCTCGTCTTATCCAATGACGATGAAGATAGAAATGCTCGGTTGATGGTTTGGTCTGATATCCATTGCACGCTTCGACTTTGTGGTAGTGTTGCGAAAACGTTGTTGGTTCTTTATGTTTGCAAAAATGGTAATACTGCGGTTCCCCCTTCAAGTTTGGAGCATTACAGGGTTGAGGAGAGAATCTTCACCAGGTGGAATCCCGAGCAAAGCCGTGAAAATCGAACAACGGCGGAGGAGTTGTGCAAGTCTTGAACTTAATTTTCTACTTTGTGCAGTTGTAAGATTTCCTTGTCATGTAAAGGCATAGATATCATTAGAGAAATGTTCTCTTGAGAAAAAAAAGGCACAAATCGCAGTAAATGCACACTCTTGTGTATAGCGTTAGTAAAATACAGTCCTGTTTTAGGGACATTTGAGTTAATTCTGAAAAAATTTAGTATCCGGGATTCTCTGCACATTTCACCGTCATCAGAACTCTTTCCGAATTCCAATTTCTAAATGTTTTTAGTCTGCTCCTCCCCTTCAGTGTTTATGTGTTTGTTTTCCTTCTAAAGATTCGGTTTTTGTTTATGGAATTTTGATGTTAGAATATGGGCAACATTTTGTGTGATGATACTTGTTTGTCTTTACTCAGTATTTAAGGTCCTGGTAGATGCCAATTTGGCTCTTTTTCTTGTGTGTTTTTGCAGTGCACCTTACAGACATACTTTCTGAATGAGATGTGTATTGGTAGGCGCACGATTGCAATGTAGGCTGTATTTCTAGTATCTGAATGCGCTTTGCTGAGTTACATTCTAGTTATAGTGGAAATATATAATCAACTCGCTTGTTGCTAGAAACCTCCTATATTATCAGAATAACAGTCCCATGTCCATTAACTATAGTAGAGGAATTGCTATTCTATGTCAATGAACTGGATTACTTTGTACATGTATCTTGGATTTTTGTGTACTTTACAATTTCAAATGTTCCATGGAACTGGAGAACGTGAAGTGTCACATATTTTGAATAAGTATGAAGTGGCAACCGAATAATGAAGAACTGAAGAGCCAAGCATTCAGTTTTGTTGTTGATTCAACAAGCATTTGTGGACTCAATTATATAAACTAGTGTGCTTTTGCACCTGTGAACCGAATTTTACGAAGTTGAGAAGCATAAGGACTGTAGCTTGTCATGGGACCCAGTGGCTGGTATTACCTTTTCTTAGTTTCCAGAATGACCACACACCTCCGGTTCAGAGCTCTACATTGCCCCGCATTGCTGTCAAAGCTGGTAGTGTCTCCCTTATGCTGTTTGACAAGTGTTGGCATTAGCAAAATTGAGCTGTAGTTGTTATTTCAGCAAAAAGGCAGGAGGTTTTTTGGAGATCGCCTCAATTGGGATAATAATGCTTGGGTCAATGTTAGAAGAATTTTGCATACAGGGAGACATGATAATTCATTTATTTCTTGAAAGGTTACGATGAGTGCGTGGACCCAACGGTAGGTCTAATGCATTATTTACCTCTTATGTTTGTGATAGTTTTCTTTTCCCTTTTTTCCTCCCTTCTTTTTTGTAATCTCTGTGGTTTTAGATGATTTCATTGTGTTATTGTGTTCCCAAAAATATGGCTATCTAGATTGTTTCATTGGGTGCAATTTTTGCCTGCAGCAATATTATGAAAATAGACCAAGGGCTATTGCAGCTCAGAAGGCAACTGGGAATAATCTGTACTCACAAATTTGAACCTAACCCGTCCATTCTTGAGTATGTGAAGAGATATGAAAGTTTAAATACCTCTTGAAGATGTCAAAGGAAGAATAGCTGGTGCTGGAGATTCTAAATTTGGTTTACTCAATGTGTTAATAAGAAAAATCTTACTTTGGTTTCATAACATGGATGCTTTTTCTGGAAGGTCGACTTGTGAACAAACAATCATCATCATCACAGCTATTCTTTTGTGATTTACATGGTGGTGGTGCAATATTTTATTGTGGCAGTAGGCTTCTCTCTTGAAGTTCCAAGTCTTTTATATCTAGTCAATTAATATCATATCTTTGTAAAATAACTACTATTATTATTCTTGACTTTGCTCGCATAATTTTATGCATACAATAATATGCTGCTACAAAGTCCAAATCTTTCCTTACTGGTATTGCTGCACTTGCTGCTACAAAGTCCGATTCATTGCTTACTGGTGTTGCTGCCTCGTAAGAATCATGTTAAATGTTACTCATTGATGGTTTAATCTAGGCAATTTGTCAACCTATGATCCATTAACGTGTTGTGGTACCCGAATTAGGAACTTAATGCTGATCTTTCGTCACTTAACAATGTTTATTACAATAGTAATTTTAATTTTCTTGGACAATTTTCTGGTTTTGTTGCTCAAATAGAAAAGCAAGCATGCTGAAGGAGAAAGGGAAGGGTCACTAAAGTAAGGTGTGCAGCATTTTGTCCTTTCAGTGAAGTTTATGCTAACTGTGGGGCTTTCACTAGGAATTTTTGCATAAATCTTACAGTTTTGAGAACAATTTTGCAGGAATTAAAAAAATGTTATGTTTATGTTAACTGGGGTACTTTCCACCAGGGAATTTTTTTATTTTAATCCCATAGTTGTAAGAACAGTTTTGAAGGAATTAAACAATTCATATGCTGGTTGACTCTTTATTGTGCTGTGTAATATGTTTTGTGCATGCCATGTTTACTTCTGTCTGTCTCAGTGGAACTTCAATATTTGTGTAGGAAATGGGATTTGACTGAAGAAGAGTTTGGTCGATTTCATTCTTCGGTGAATTGAGGACATATTGTTGGGATAATTGGATTCCCAGGTTTGTCACTTTTTAATTTTTGTGATTTATGGCAGGTCAAGACGCACTCCAAAATTCATAATGCTAATTCATCATGAGTTGCATACTTTTAGGGATCCAACCTTATTCTCTTAGTAATTCAACTCAACGAATGGGGACTCATCTGTCAGTGAAATTTTATAGGAATTATGCAATTAAATTTGGATTTCTGACTTGGCTGTATAGCATAAGCTGCAATGGTGTGTGTATAGCTTTACTTCATAATACAGTTCATATGGTGTCCTGAAAGAACTGACTGCCTAGTAAGCAATAACAAGTTAATCAGTGACCAAATATATGTAAGTTAATTACTGGCTTGAAGCACAATTGTAACAAGAAGGACCACAAAAGTATGTGATAGCTTCAAAAGTCTATTTTCTTCATGCTGGGTATTTTGAAAGGGATAGAATGAAGATCTTGCAAGTCTATTTTCTTCTGCACGTACCGTTCTGAAGTTGATAGCCTATTTGGACTTTCTTTGTTAGGGTAAGGTCTTGGCGCCGGAATCATCGTAGTGACATTGGAATTTGTTTGACGACACTTCAACCATCTGCATGATTTTCTTTTTGGTTTTTAAGGATTCAGAGAATGTTGGAATCTTTTTGTGTTGACAATTTTACTTCTTTCAATCTTGTTCATCAACAAGCATGTAAATACAGATTTTACCACATGGACTTTTTTGAAATCCCAGCAAATTGACCATTTTTATTGAGCGATGTATGCATTTTTTGACGTTGAAATATGTGCTTCGGCCAGAAATTATATGTACATTTTATCTGAGCCATTTAGTGTGTGTATGTATGTCCATTCCACGTATAGGAACTAGAAACGCGGCACAAGTTGATGTATGTTCCCTATTATCTTTTCGTCTGATTCGTCCCACACTCCCCGAGGCATAAAGCCATGAAAACGACGTAATTGTTATTAAATGTGTTTCATGAAATTTAGTAGTTTCCATCCAATGATTGTGAATGCTACCGTTAACAACGTTCCCAGGATCGAAAGTCAATGTGAGTAAACCGCTACTTCCATTAAAGTAACAAAAGTTTAAGAAGCAATTAAACAGAACAAATGTAAGACAAAAACAATTATCATTTTCCAAGCAAGTAGCAGATTGTTGCTATTCGTCTTGATTCATCCTACTAACATGACTCGTTAGTGATCACTTCTGGGCACTTCCAGCAAAGACACGGACTCTCACTACAGTGGGAATCTCCAAAAGAAGAAGCTGTGAATGTCTTCCTCCTTTTTTCCCCACTGCAACTTTGTCATTTTGGACAGTCAAGTAAATTCTTGATGGACTTGCGCATTTAAAATTAGGCTGTTCCAGTGATTAATATCAGCCCATTAAACAGGAAATGGGAAATATATTTCAAACACGCACATTGATACAGGCTATGTTTGTTAGGGTAATTAGGTGAAAATTGTATTGAGATAAATAATATTATTTATTTAAATTTATATCTTAATATATGTATAAATAATAATAATAATTGAATTATATGATAATTCATAAGTAAGTGATTAACTTTTAAAATATAAATAACTGTAAGTTTATGTGTATGTGTGTATGTATATATATATTGATTTTATTGTGAACATGAGTAATATAAAAATAATCAATTAATTATTTGATAAAGGAGAAAATTTGAGTTTGAATTGCATGAAATATAAAAGTGGTTCCAAGCATGGCGGTAGTCTTTTATATTATTATATGAAGACTTCTTGTTTCTTGGAGTATGCAAACCAAGAAAACATTTTTAATCTCTTCTTTTTCTACGTGTGCATTATTTTTAAATGTTCACTTAAATTTCTCTTCTAGCATAATTTACTTCAAAACTTAAAGGCCATATTTGTTTTCAAATTCTAACGTGTACTTTTCAATATTTTTATTTAAAAATTATGTAAAAATAAAAAAAATGAATAATTAAAATTTTAAAATGCAATGATTAAATAAGTATCTTTATTGCCCAAAATTTAAAAACGACACAGCCAAAGAATTCTTCAATTTTAATTTGATTCCTCTGATGTCCACGCATTTATTCTCCACCACCCATTGCTCTAAGAATATACATAAATTCTCTTTTAAAGCAAATGCCAATAAAAAGCTCCAGATATTCATCATCCTTGCACGTGTGCATGCAGCTTTACCTTGGTTTGAGATGATCTTACAAAGGGTTAATATTCTCCATGAGAGAGGACAACGCTACGTTTGGAACTTCTTTTTTTTTACCATTTTTCTCTTTGAAAAAGTCCATGATTCCTAAGTTTGTTTTTAAATTTTAATGTATATTTTTAAATATTTTTACCTTAATAATTATATAAAGATAAAGAAAAAATAGATAAAATTTTAAAATTATAGTAATTGAGTACGTATTTTTAAAAAATAAAATTTGAAAATAAACATAGCAAAACATATTAATCACTACAATAACTATTTTTATCTATCTTTTCTCCTGTTTCTTATATTATTTCTAAATTTTCATGCAAAATTTCGTTCTTTACAAAATCTGCATTCAAACGAAGTTGGAGGCTATATTAGGATGCATATTTTTATATACAGAAAAAATGACATAAAAAATTAAAAATTTAGAAATAGTTTTAAAATGTAAAAGTAAGAGAAGTGTTATTTTGATGAATAATATGTTTAGAAGTGAGTAATTTGATAGGTGAAGACATTTGAAAGATATATGCGTCCAAACACAGCCTAAATGTTTTAAAGATGCCTTGATCCAATGCGTTGCACTGCCTCCATCTTATTATATCATTCAAGCTTTATAATTCAGAAAAAGGACTGATTGTTTTCCCTATGCTGGCATCTTTATCTGTCATGGAGGAATGAGTAATGATTTACCAATAGGGTTTTGGATTTTCTCGGTTTCTGAAAAGAGATTCTCGTTCCAACCAAAATTGGGACTAAGAACGACGTCTCAAGTAGAGTCCAAAGAAGAATAAACGCTGAGACACGGATTTGGGTGCTCCCTTCAAAGACGGTGACCAGTTCGGTCAGAAATTCACAGCCATTCAATTCAACTGCAGCGTTCGCCACGTCCCGAATTCAACCCCTGTCTATGGATGTACACAGCCATGTTTTGGTCATGTATGCATATATATAGGCAGAGCTGGTATCTTGCAAGCTCGTGTTAGGGACCTTTTTGTTTCCGTCTACTTGGGGGATCGGTGGAATTGATTGGTTGAGATGGCTGCTGGCAACGCAGGAGACCGCCGGAACGCGAGAAAAATCGTATGCGACGCTGCCGCCGGTGCAGCTGCGGGTAATTCTGTTATTTAATATTGTACCGATTTGTTGGTTTTGATTTTTACCCTACGATTGGGTTAATTAGTCTGAGTAATTATTTTAAATTTAAATTTCAGGCGCGATAGCAGCGACATTTGTTTGCCCATTGGATGTAGTAAAGACGAGGCTTCAAGTCTATGGCTTGCCTGAAATGCGCCCTTCTGGTGGCAGAGGTGTCTTTGCTGATGGCTCCAAATTCTTCAATTTTTCCCCATGTTGCTCAATTAGACTTAAAGAAATTGATTTTTTATACAAGACGTAGTTGCTTCTTTGGCTGTGTAGTTCTTGTGAGATGCGGTTCTGGATTGAGCAGAGTTCAGAGGCTTGAGTTATGACCTAGGCTTTCAGGGCTGACCGGATGTGTGATTTTATCTGCAATATGCTTAATTTATGTTAGAACTTGTTCACAATCTTTCTAGTGATTTTGGGAATGACAGATATAAAAATGTAAAGTATGCACTAGGTGATTAAAAACCAAAAACTCTGTGGGGGCTGTATTGTTTGCCCTATGAACTTTAGGAAGATGTTTGGTTAAGTTGCATCTATTATTATTATTAGTCTGTCAAGGCTTCATTGGAGTATCTTGTGTTAAACATTTTTTCTTGTGGCAATTAGGCAGTGTTATTCTTGTGAGCCTACAACACATAGTCCGAAATGAAGGTCCAAAGGGGCTTTACCGCGGTCTTACACCAACACTGACCGCATTACTTCCAAATTGGGCAGTAAGTGTTACTTTGATGCACAAGAAACTCTTGTTATTTCCACTCTAGTAATGTTGGTCTGATTACTTTTTGGATTATTTTTTGAATGATTTGTGATGCATTCTTGATAGAATTATTTTATTTTGATGCGTTAGGTTCCATGTGATTCTAAGACCATTTTCAGTTCCTTTAGAATTAAAATTTACCACTTTGTTTTCTTAAACTTCATTTAAATTTTCTTCTTTCATGGGAGTTGCTTTTATTTATGCAAATATTTAGTAGATTTCCTTTATCTACACCCCTTTTAACACAACACAGACAAATAAACAGTTCAATTTAATATATTTTTTATAATTAGTAGAGTTTGATGATGGTTGACTTAATTATGGTACTACTTTTTAGTTCCTCCCTGCCATCCAGTTTTCAGTTTATCACGTATAAGATTCAAGACTACAGTTCAGCGTGCTTGCTTGTCTACCACTACTTTTATAAACAGCTGGCTTACGAAACTGTTTCTCTGCATATTCTTGAAAATATATTTTTCATCCTAAATTGCTTCTTAAGAAAAATAGAGCAGCGCCAACTGTAACATATGGAGTTTCAATATCAGTTCCCCTTTTGCTTTGAAGTTTGATATTTGGTGTTTTCCTGAACTTATAATAACTCCTTTTTTAATTGGCTTATATCTTCATGAAGAATGATGGAATATTCATCCTTTGTAGGTGTACTTCACAGTTTATGGACATCTTAAAGAACTTCTACATTCATATGGTAGGTTTGAGATATCTTGAAAAGTCCTTTATTGAATTGGTCAATTTGTGTAATTTCAGTCCTGGTCCTATTATGAGTTGCATTTGAATTGAAAACACTTTAAATAGATGATATTTGCAAAAACATTTTCTCAGACTTTTCTCAGTTTTACATTTTGCAACGTTGCAGAGGGCAGAAAGGGCCAACTTACAATTACTTCAAACATGATAGCTGCTGCTGGAGCTGGTGCTGCAACAGCGATTGCAACGAACCCATTATGGGTTGTTAAGACACGACTTCAAGTAGGTTGGAATGTTCTTGTAATTTGATGCTTTGTAGCCACCGTGACATATTAAACCCTTAATTGATTGTATCCTTAAATTTGTTTTTTTAAATCCTAGTTCTTAAAATTTGTCATACTTATTGTTTGATATGTCTTGTGATGCATGCATTTCAGTAAAATTTGTGCTACAATAAGAACTTAGACGTGTAAGATTGAGACTTTTGAGTAGGTTTTGCTAAGGATATGGGTTTTGATAATTCATGAATTTAATTCTTCTACAAAACCTTGGTATTGAATTCAGAAACTTACAACCAGTTCATGGTTGTGATATAGTTAACAGTTACATAGCTCATTGGATTGCTTGGCCTCTCGTACATTCTTTTTTGTCCATGCTTTCTTGAAACTAATTCAGAATTCCTCTCTGTGCTTAGACACAAGGAATGAGGCAAGGTGTGGTTCCCTATAAGAACATATTTTCTGCTTTGAGACGAATTGCACGTGAAGAAGGGTTCCGAGGCTGGTACAGGTCAGTCCTTAGTTCAGTGACATAAAACCTTGAAAATTTTCATCAACGACCAGTAAGGTCTGAGCAAATTTGTTCTACGGTGAATATTGTTGTCATTAACATGCCTTGAGATAAAATGGTTAACTTATCCATTTTCTTACTATAGGCAGCATGAAATGCTGGGTTACTGGGCAACTTATTTGTATGTCAACTTATTTGTGTGTCTTTTTATGTTCCATATTTGTACAGTGGCCTTCTACCATCCTTGGCTGGAATTAGTCATGTTGCAATCCAGTTCCCTACATATGAAAGAATAAAATTCTACTTGGCCAAACGTGGTAAGACCGGAAGTCTATATTTTCCTGCTGCAGTTCCTACTATGCTTTTATTTTTAATATTTTCTTTAACATTTTTGTGCTTCTAATTATGGAGGTTCTGTCTTTTATTATTGGGAGGGGTAGGGTTTTTTATATGTATGAATGTATTTTGTTATTCATAGGACTCAAATAGTATTTTCCTTTTCTGTTTACTATTTGGAAGAGAATAAAGGCAGTGATCATCTCCACCCCTGGGAAGTTGCAGCTGCCTCAGCATTTTCAAAAGTAGTTGCCTCTGTCTCGACTTATCCTCACGAGGTACAACTTTCTTTTGCTAATCAACTCCACAGGAAGCATTTAACTTCTTTCTTATAAGATTTGCTACACCCGAAAAAGATTTAACCTTTGGTTGGATTTCTATTTCTGTTTCTTTTCTTTATTTTAGTTTTGTTGTTGGTATGGTGATTTGTCTTGTAATGCTTGTAACTTGCATCAGGTTGTGCGTTCAAGGCTGCAAGAGCAAGGTAACAAGAGGAATTCTGAGATACATTATACAGGCGTTGCCGATTGCATTAATAAAGTGTTCAAAAAGGAAGGCATACCAGGGTTTTATCGTGGCTGTGCCACGAATCTCATGAGAACTACTCCCTCTGCTGTGATAACATTTACCAGTTACGAGATGATACACAGATTTTTGCTTCGTATGTCAGCTCCTGAGAAGCAGCAGTCAGAACCCCACCCTAAACCTGATGGTGGTATCAAATCTGACAACGGGACAAGAAGCCCCGAGGAAGGCAGTACCTTACACCAATCTGTAAACCCATCTAACGATAGAACTCATTTCATTCCTCTGGGTAATGCAGATAAGCTGACTTCTAGGCATTGAGCTGTGCTCACTGAACCAGTTACCACCGGTTGAACACATCTTAGATATTGAAATCAATAAAAAGGCAACTTCGGGAACTCCTTTTGTTGTATGTTCTGGCTAATTCTTCTTATTTTTTAAACTTTCACCATTCTTCATTATATTGGGCAACCCCTGCTGCAGCAGTTTTTATGGTGCAGCAAAAATTTGTTGTGTTTACCCTGGCGACTACAGAATGTTCTTACCTTGAAAAATAGCCTTTGTCGAGTTTGGTCAACTGAAGTGGGTTAGCCTTTGAACAATCTGATGTTAGTTCAGTGTTTTCTTTGATGTAATAGTTTGTGTTTATATTTGATGAGTTTGATAATTCAATGAAATTTGTTTTGCTTCACTCTGATTTTGTCACCCCATTGCAATTGGAATTCTTGTTTTATGTGGCTTCTGATGATAATAAAGTGAAATGCACTTTACCTTATTTAAAAACGACTCATGTAACAAAGAGCTCTCTAAACAATACTACTTGCCTTCTTAAGTATCCTCCATCGCTCCATTAAAACATAGTGAATAATACCCTCAAACCATTACAGAATATTTTCCTCAAAACAGGATCAAAACCAAGGTCACAAAAACAAGAAGCAAGAAAGAAAGAAACCTATTTCTCTGATTACAGAAGCACTGGACTGGAAGGTTCCTGTCCAGAAAACCGGACATGCAAGAAAACACAGAGGAAGATCCAAAAGCCATGTTCCTTTTTCTTTCCTCTACATACTTATTAGTAAATGGTGTTGCATGGCAGAAGAATAGACAAGAAGATGAAGAGAAAGCCACAAAGATTCCCTCCCCTCTTAAACAATGTAAAGGGTGTATGAACATGTTTCTTACCATCATCACCCTTTGGAACTTGTTTATGGTAGAGCTACTGCTAATCCACGCATCAGTCCAAGCATTGGGTGAGGGTTGCAAGTTCTTGTTCTTCAACAATACAGTATCATCTGCTTCATGGGAAGGAGGAATCTTTCCAGGCACAGTCTAATTACCATTAGCCTCTTTTATCTGTTCACATTTTCAATTCTCTCCGGCCTGAATATCCCTCAGAAAAGCCAATACCTGATCCATTGACGGCCTCATATCCTTCTCAAGCTGCAGATACCTAAAAGCTAACTCCGCCACTGAGGTAGTCATCCTTGTAACCTCAGCATCAGACTCATGTCCAAGAGAAGAGTCTATCAGTTCATTAAATCTGCACCCGTGAATCCTGCTCGCTGCCAAGTCAACCAAGTTGATTCATGCCTGTGCCTGCTCGTATCCACTGCAGGCATGGAGGAAATAAGCTCAATGAGGACGACGCCAAAGCTGTACGCATCACTTTTGTCGGTGAGTTGGTAACACTGATGGTACTCAGGGTCAACATATCCAGGAGTCCCTTGAGAGGCAGCGGTGCTGTGATTGACATCATTGGGGAACTGTCTCGAGAGCCCAAAATCAGCAACTTTGACCCAGATATTCTTGACAAGAAGTATGTTGTCCGTCTTCACATCGCGGTGTATTATGCCTGACTGGTGGAGGTAAGCCAGCGCGCTTGCAGTTTCCATGGCAATGTTCATGCGAACAGGCCATGTAAATGCTGCTTCATTGGCTCTCTGACCATGCAGATGATCAGCAACTATGCCATTGGCAATGTACTCAGAACACAAGCAAAAGCTCCTTGTTTGTACTTGATGTGCAGCCATATAAAGACACAAGATTCAGGTGCCTCTAATCGGTAAGGATCTTGATCTCATTTATGAACAGCTCCACCCTTCCGCAGCTGTGCTCATATGTGCTCTTAATCGCAACTTCTCTTTCATGGATTACAACTCCTTCCAACAAAGTGAACATTATCATAGAGTATAAAACAGTGTGTGTGTGTGTGTCTGTGTGTATGGGATAAAAGACTTAATGCCATTGGAATATCTTCGAAGTCACTATGGTTTTATTTCTGTTTTTGCTCTCAGGTAAGATGTTCTCCACCAAATAATAAATAAACAAAACAACACCAGGAGGGGGGAAAAACTTTATTAAAAAATATAAGAATTGTGAATACAACAGCCAAATTTATTTAAAAAACCAGAAAATACTTTCATTTTCAGACATTGTGGTCCCAGAAATAATTTGACTTCCACGTGGTCGACATTTGTTTCTTTAAAACGTTGGAATATCTGCAGCTAAGATTTTCTCATCCCCACGCTAGAAAAATTCTGTCAAATCAAGAAATGAGTTATCTAATTGAGATCAATTTCTAAATACAAATAAAGAAGAAGAAAATACAATAAAAAAACATACATGCTTAAATGAATCGAATAAAATTTCTGTCGCAATAAATTGTTTAACTCCTTTGAAGCATGAACTTTATTTATTAAACAGAAACATATATATTAATGGTCCTAAGACTTGGTACTCTAGTGTGCTTTTGGGAGTACATCTTTGCTCAGAAAGAGCAATTCCCTTGCCTCTTTATATTATTCATATTCTTCCACTATTTAATTTATACACCAATACTGTGAATGTCCACAAAAGTGGCTGAGCAATTTCAATCAAAGTGTCACCCTCATGAACCTCAAAAAAATAAATTGAAAAATGTCACTCTCCAGTCGCTTATTTAATGCTCCCTCGAAATTTTAGAAGAATTATCCTTGTGGATATGCTATTTTGCAATTTTAATTATTTTGTTTGTACTTTGTGGTGTAGCTGTTGCACTTGCGCCCAAACCCTAATTTCAGTATTTTACTATTCTATTATCTTGGGACGTGGTATTAACAGATCGAATTTGAATAATAATTTGTATCCGATTCATTTCAATTTTAGAAAATTCGAATTCAAACTTAAATTTAAGAAAAATGAAAGTTTAAAATCAAGGTCAATCATGTTCGAAAATATTTTTAAAATTAACTAAATTCAAACCAAATAACTTAATTTATTAATAAGATTATCTCGCACACACAAAATATATATTTTCTGGTCAATTATATTCCACAACCCCCACATGCAAGTAATTCAAAACTGTCAATTCCCCAGAGGCATTGGATTTGATTCACGGAATAATTTCCATCTGGAAAAAAAGTCTATTTTTCTGACATAAGACAAAACTCCCATGACTTATTACCATTATTATCATTTTTTTTGGGCACTTAATTTTTTCGCTTAATTCGGTTGTCCCAATCAATAACCAAGAATGAAACTATATAGCTCAAAATGGGAGTCTTTATTTTAGTGGTTTGTGCTCAAAAGGTTAGTGTCCTATGTGATGGCATCAAAGAAATTGTAAATTGGAGATGCCATCACCCAAAAAAGAGTGTAAGAAGCATGGAAAAAAGAAAGAAAAAGAAAAGAGAAGTGTAGCTGAGAACAGTATTCATTAATGCTCCCCTTACCATGATTGGAGGCCGTTTGGCGCAACTTGGTCACATTTCTAGTAATCCATTCCTCACATGGAATCAACCATGACCATATTTTACTCGAAAGCACACATTAGGCAATGTATCACGCTTTAGAAGCAACTTGGCAAGGTGTATTATTGAAAAATGCACATTCATGAATCATGCGGTCGTTTTGTCAATCTTTGGATGCAAATTTCGATGATTCTCTCTCTCTCTCTCTCTCGTATGTTTAGTGTATTTTAAATTTTCATACTAACTTTTCTTTCTTACAAAATTTACATCAAAACAAAGTCTTTTGCACCCCATGTGTCTGTCATTGTTAAATAAAGGAGAAAAGGGATCTTTAATTACAATATGTTACTCTTGGCCTTTTTTCTTTTCTCTTTTTGTATATTTTTTTTTGTTTTTATATATAAGGTTTTAAGAACATCAGACGTCATCCTTTTAAAATATAGCCATGATGTACATGTCACCCTTGATTAATATAATAATTTGTGTAATCTTTTGAAAAAAAAAAAAAAAAAAAAAGCTTTAGTGGTTATCCAGTAATGGTTGCTACTAAATCCAATTAATATTTTGAATTCTGTGGGATGAGTCATGATTACAAAATTTTGAGCAAACCACAGAATCAAGTTCGTCAAATATTTTTGCTATAAAACAATATTTATTGTTGCCTAATAGAAAATCTTAAATAGCTGAACAAAATCAAAGTTTATGTAAGGTAGGTGTCGCCTAACACTTGAACAAATCCACAATTGATATGTAATCAGCTTCATCATTTGTTTATTAATCGTTTTACCATCTATTTTTAATGTCCCAACACTTTACTTATTCCAAAATAAATTCCTTTTTTGTTCCCTCTGTAAATTAGCATCTCTTCTAAATAATTGTGTGTGTGGGGATGTTCCCTTTCGACCAAGTAATTATGCAAAAGTTAGATCAACCAACGAGAGAATTACAGAAATTAAAAATTGAGACATGGGTCACATGATACGTGTAAGCAACAGCCCATGTTCTTAGATTGAATCCTTTGGTTGAACAAATCTGTTACATGTACCTTGTCAAACAATTAAGAGCCTGATTTTGACAAACCCACCCTAAATAACATTAGCACAAGATTGCAGGAAGAGCATTTTTGACCAGACTACGATTTCACATAACACAATGGGAACTTCTTGTTTTGATGAAATCCAGGTGTAGGATAAAGAAGAACATGATGGGGTATTCTATAAGTTAATTAATCAATAATTTGTAGTTATTGCAATAAATAAATCACACTTTGATGAATTCAAATATATAACCTTCAACTTTACAACTTGGACCAGGCTTGATTGCCTCCTTATGGCTCATTTGAGGTAGTCAATATGTTTTTTCTTTTAATCAATATTTCTCAATATATAAACATATTGCATTAAGACTGACCAAAAAAGATATTGTATGTTATCAAGTAGGCTTCACTTTTTTTTTTCACCTCCCATATAAAATGTCATCCTTATCTGAAAAGAGGGTTATTAATTGTGTATTAACTGCAAAATCATTGCTTTCCTTATAGAAATGTGAATAAATTTTGTCTAGTTTATGTGTCAGTATGTCTTGTTATATTTATTTAGTTATTCGTGCCCTTTCGTGCCCTACTCCTCAACCACACCAACAATTTCCTGCTTGCATTTATATTGCAGTTATAATAGCAATAATAAATACTAGTCGAAATCACAATTTAATACATACATACAACTAATAATTAAAATTTAAACTAACCAAGAAAAATGAAAAATGTGACAAAATAAAAGTGCAGAAAATGAAAGAATATATAAACAACGATTTAGAAAAAGAAAGAAATAAAAAATATAATAGTCATTAGTTGTAGTTAATTGTAGTGAGTGGAGTGAATTATTTCCATATTTTTTTTATTTTTTACACTTTTTAAAGTAAAAAATTGTTTTAAATATTTATTTATTTTATCTAGCGATTCATTTTCTTCCATTCCTTCCAACGCCAATCACTCTCTCAGCCAACCTTCATAAGCTCTCTCTCACTCTCTCTCCTTGTCTGCTGAACTTGCCATTAAAGGTTGATACGAGTTGATATTGCTCTTCATTGAATTGGTATTACGATTAGATTTCCATAAATTTCAACATCAACGGCTTCATATATTGATCAACCGTCTGGATAAGTGGACGGGAAGATATTGCATTTGAAAGCTCCTTGATAGAGAGGGTTTTGCGCTTTTTGATATCGGAATTCAGCGGTTATATCGGGGGATTGGGTTTTTTCCCTGAGTGAGTTTTGGTTGATAGTATGTTGGGAAGAGGACTGCAGTTCGGTAGCATTACAAACGGCGACGATCGGTTTTATAGCACCTCGAGGGGTCGCCGAAGCCAAGGTCTTTTACGGAGGGCTCAGAGCGATGTTGCCTCGGGGCAGAAGAGCCGGCGTGAAGAGCCGCCGCGGGAAAAGCCTAAGGCGGCGGCTCTGGCTTCCCCAGCTATTTCGGAACCGCCGCCTTTGTGTAATCTACAGAGATTTTTGGAATCTGTAACGCCTTCCGTGCCAGCACAATATTTATCGAAGGTTTTCTTTCTTCTCTCTCTCTCTCTCTCTCTCTCTCACACACACACACATTCACACACACATATTGATATTTATTTCAGACCATGGATTAGTTTATTAGAATAAGACCTTGTATTGTTGCTTCAAGATTCATGTATTTATTGGCTACGTGATTATGTTAAACAGGATTTTAGGGAGTTACAAATTCGGTTGCGTTTGGGATTGATAGTTAAAAGGTTACACTGGAGCCACTGCCTTTTATGTTTTAACGAGGAGAAAATAAATTTTTTATGTTAGCAAGTCGCATGCTTTTATTGTTTTGGTTGTTCGAAACCCTGGTTCAAGTTGCATTTCTCCCATTAATTATGAAATTTGATGGGAAATTTATTACAAAGAAAATGTTTTCAGGTTTATTACAATGAAATTTGATGCTTGAAAGTTTCAAATTTGTGAGTTTAGAACTTTCCTTATAATAACTTTAATACCCATGGAGCGCCGGGGCATTATACAAGTTCTGAAAGTTTTGGCATCATGATGAGTCTTATGCTTCAATTCATGAATGGTTAGAATACAGTGGTTTCTGTTCCTCGGTGGATCATTACTTGATGACACATGGGTTTTAGACTATATAGTGTTGAATTTGTGGGTGAGAAGAAATTATTAGTGGTTATACAAGTTTCTTTCTTGAAGACCACTAAAGACTTGTTGACATGCTTGTCAGAATGCTTTGCACTGAAGGTTGTGATTGTGATTATCACAGCCGCTGGTGGTCATTTTGTGTTAGATATATAGCTATCAGTTTGTGGAAAATTTTCAAAATGGACTGGTAATATGGACAAATGTATTCATCTTTTTCTTGTCGACATGGATTTTTGATTGCTACTTTAAATGTCACAGATGACAGTGAGGGATTGGAGAACATGCAATGTTGAGTTTCAGCCATTCTTTGTGCTTGGTGATTTGTGGGCGTCATTCAGCGAATGGAGTGCCTATGGTGCAGGGGTGCCTTTGGTATTGAATGAAAGCGACAGTGTGGTTCAGTATTATGTGCCTTATTTGTCAGGCATTCAATTGTATGCTGACCTATCAAAGAGTGCAGCCAAGTTAAGGTATCAACATTCCTGACAAAAGTTGTTTTGTAGTTTCCATGTATTTTTTGAGAAATGGTTATTGAATGTTATTGTCATTTTATTAAGATTTATGGCATTTTTCACTGACTATAGCAATTGGTTATGAGTACTCTAAATATTTTACAATGTTTCTATTAGGATTTGTAGTTATTGTTTATTTGTTGTAGTTAAATTATCTGCTGTAGGAGTCATTGATTATTGTGTATCACATCCGAGTCTAAGTTTTTTGGTCACGTGGTAGGCCATGTGGTGAAGAAAGTGATAATGAGTACTTCAGGGATTCTAGTAGTGAAGGAAGTAGTGACAGTGAACAAGATAGATATGGCTTGAATCATTCCATGGAGCAATTTAACCGTCTTCAAACTAGTGATAGTTCTGTTAGAGCATATCAGTTGTTGACAGAGCAACATAAGGCATTCCAAGAAGGCTTTTCTAGTGATGAAGGTGAATCTGGAAGTTCACAAGGTTGCTTGCTGTTTGAGTATCTTGCACAGGACCAACCATATTGTAGAGAACCTTTGGCAGACAAGGTCACTTTTCTTATTTCATCCTGAATGCTGTGTTCTACTATTGGTTAAATATTATTTGTAGAAGGATAATTGTTAAAGGGTTATTCTCTTGTTCCTTACACTATTATGCTGAAATTTTCACAGATATCCAATCTTGCATGCCACTTCCCAGAATTAAAAACGCTCAGAAGTTGTGATCTAGTTCCATCCAGTTGGATATCTGTGGCCTGGTATCCTATGGATTAAACGCATGTTCATTTTGTTCTTAGTTGCTGGACCTTGTGTATTGCTTACCTAATGTTATATAACTATTCTTTAGGTACCCAATTTACAGGATACCAACAGGACCAACACTAAAAGATTTGGATGCTTGCTTTTTAACCTTTCATTCTCTTCATACTCCCACAACAGGTAGCTACGCTCAATTTAGTATTATTGTCTTGTGATGACATGCGAATTTTGTCTTCACCGTCTCGTAGTATGCACACTTTGTTCTTATTCTTGAAGAAGTTCATCGCATACCATATGTAAATGAACTTGAATAAGTGCCATTCTTATTTTATTTCCCACGTGTGATGTTCTTATATACACTCATGCAGTAAGTGAAGCCATGCATCCTCCAAATATGATTTATCCATCTGAGAGTGATGGCGTTCCACAAATTTCACTTCCAGTCTTTGGCCTCGCTTCCTACAAATATAAAGCATCACTCTGGACTGCAAATGTGGGGCATCAGCACCAATTGGCGAAGTCTCTCTTGCAAGATGCAGATAATTGGCTAAAACTACTTCAGGTCAATCATCCAGATTTCTCATTCTTCTGCCGCAGGTAAATTTTGAGATAGCTTCCCTCCTCTCTTAGCTTCCCCTGCTCCAAGGAGCTGCTGAGCCCACAGCACCAGATGGTTTTGTCTTTTGTCTTATATAACTGTTATGTGAGTTAAAAAGCCGAAAGAAAATTGTAATAATAAATGTGCTGCCAAAAATGCAATGGAGGGGGAATAAGAAAAAATTTCGTTGATTATAGATTAAAGCTGGGTTGAGCTAGAGCGTGCAGTACTTGGTTGAAAACTGTGGTGAGACCATCTTTGCCTCGGTACTCTTCTGTTTTGTCGTTTACTGTTCTATAGAGGGCGAGCCGGTTATTCGGTCCTGACACTGACCACTACGTGTTGTTTTATTTACGAATCAAAAGGGTGTGTGCCATATAGAATTGTATCCTGGTATGTACTTACTATTTGGTCGGCCGATATTAGGTTAGCTGAACTGATGTTTCGAGGCATGTCTGCTGAGAGTTGCTTTGCCTCATCGTATATGTTATGGCATTGTCATTTTCATCGTTTCCCTGTGAATTTCGGCAATTCAGATTGGCTGTTGAAGTTGAACCATTTAGACTTGTGCATTTGGTGAAATCTTAATAGAATTCTGATGCAATACAAGTGTCAATCCTACGTTGCAACGAGGGAGTACCATGGTTGTGCATGTGAAATTGGACTTTTATTATATAAATGTTTTGAGCTATATGTTTGCATATTTTATTTTATAATTTACTATTGTAACAAAAATAGTCTATTTTGATTATAATAAAATTATATAATTATTAAAAATTTACATAAAATAAGAGAAAACCGAAAATATTAAGAGAGAAAAATTAAATCAGAAGTGATAAATTTATTAACATTTGATTGGAAAGGATAAAAATTATATAAAAAGCAATGAAAATTGTAAAAGAAATAAATAGGAGGCTTTATTTGAACGCAAATGTGCAACTTGCAAAATCAATTTTTTCAAGCATATCAGCTATCAATGTCAACATTTTTTAATCTCTCTTTTTTTTTTTTATGTTGTTCTTAAATTTTGTAACCAACTTTATATCTCCAAAAAATATGTACAAACATTGTCTATATTAAGCAGCAAAAAGTAATTAGTCACAATAAATAATATAATTTAGATTTATTGATAAAGTATTTAAAAAAACTATTAAAATAAACAAAATTAATTGTTTTAAGGTCTCACGCGCGACATGGAGTATAAACATAGAAATTTTATGGTAAACTCTTTTTGATTCTTTTACAATGCTCTCCTTGTTCAATCACTTTATTCACCATTCTTGTCCCGAGGCTGAAATCTCAATAATTGTGCAGGACCATGTGTGCCACTGTAAGTTCCCACGCATGGTGTCTTTTACAATGGATTGTGATTTGTGTCAGGGTTGGTTTATTGGACTATAAAATACAATTTCTTCATGTAGATTACACACACACGCACGTATAGCATTGATAATGAATATTTTATAATTATATTGCTAAAAATATTTTTAATTATTTTATTTTGAAATTATTTAGTCATAGATGATGAGTTGTTGAACATTTGACTTTTTCACACTCCGCTTGCAATTCATGAGAAGAATGGAACCTGAGAAACAAAGAGAAAAGGTGTATGAATGAAATTTCACGTAACAAGAAAGAGAAGATAAAGGATCGAATAGAGAAGTTATGTATTGACATCACTATGTTAGTGGGAACTCATTATTTCCATGAATCATTTTTTCAAATAGAAAAGATATCTAAACACAAAATAATTTTTTAATGTATCAAAGAGAGTATATGTTGGATTTTTTTTTTCATGAAACTATATGTTCTATTACTTGTTAAATTTAGAAAAAATATTAAATATTATTATTTCATTATATGTTAAAGAATGAGATGCATCAAATTTAGCGAACCGCTATTAATATTGATTAAAGAAATATTAAAAACAAACTGAAATTTTAGGTACTTTTGAATACGTAAAATTCGGACAGAATAGTTTATTAAAAGTTCACTGAGAATTTCCTAATACTGTTAAAGAAAAAGGATAGATGAAAAAAGAGAGAGAGAAAAGCCCGTCAAAATTTTTTCTCTGTGTTCTAGTTGCATCTGTGTAAGTAGAAATGTCACAATGGCTACTGGTCTCTCAATAATCTGTGAAATGCTGTCAGGATTTATAGAATGAACCTGTAAAGTGCATCAACTATTTGCCATTGATAAGGTAACAGATGTCCTAGATTCAAAAGCCCTGTCTGCATTCTGTTGAAAATGGAACACATTGTTTTGCATGATTATTGGATAGTGGTTGACTTGGAAGCTTTAAGAGATAACATTTATTTGATAGCCACTCTTATTTTCTTTATGCTTCATGCTTATAAAGGTTATGTGTATTGGCAATTAAATGGGGGGAGTCACATTAATCAAATTTTTCTGCCCTTGTTGATCTCTAGAAATTGTATATATATATATATGCTGAAATAAATACTTCAAACTAAGCTAATTATCGGATTATCTGTCGTTCCAATCCAGTTCCAACAATGCATATCTTGGATGGACCAAGTGGAACTACTTGACATTGCATGTTAGAACTCATTAAAGCCCTATTCGCATCATTATCTACGTTAAAATTTTAATTGTCTAAATTCATGGGAGATTTAGTATGGATGATTAATTATTATAAGTGATTCTCTACACATCATAAGATTCTTGTTCTTGAAATACGACAATGAATAATTTTTAGTGAGATTTAATACTGGAAGAAGTGAACTATGATAGCCAGAAGTTTGACAGAAATTTAAACGAAAGTACACTTCTATTACCATGAACAAACCAAACTTTCAAAGCACAAAATAGGACATCACTAGAGAATTTAATCAAGTAGACACAGCACACAACACCAAAGACTATATCACAGTGGCATATATAACTCAACAACTGGGAATTGGAAGCACAACACAACATGTAATAAGGACATATATATTAGGGTTTAGCATCTGGGGTATGGGGTGCGGCAAGAATCCGCAACTTTCTTGGCACCAGGAGACTTGATGAACTTCTGAAGATTGGGGTCCTTCATGTACTGGCAGAGGCAAGGCCTCTGTTGCCTTATCCTGGCGCAGCACAGGGCGGAGGGCTTACCGGAGGACGTGATGGCGGAGGCGCAGGGGCTCAGCTGCAGTGGGTTGCAAGTCACTGCCCTTGCAACCTCAACTTCACCAGCAATCACCATGAGTGCCATGCACATTGCTAGCCATGCTGTTTTGCCGTTCATTTTTCTCTCTTCTTGGGCTTTGTGATTGGGATGTTAGAGATGTGTGGGGAAAATATAGTGGTTTGGATCCCAATTTATAGAGGGAGATGGGGTGATGGCATGATGATGCACACATGAATATTGAATGTAGAACAATGAAGCATTGTGCCTCTCCTTCACATTCCTTCATGGTATAGTTGTAAAGTGGAGTTATGGCTCTATTGATTCACCGAGAGCCACCTTTTTTTTTTGGAATGAAAACGACTAGACCTATTGATTTTTATTTTGTGAAAATCATATGATATATGTCACATAATAAAGCATTCAGTTTAATTACATCCATTGTGATATCTACCAGGCTGAAAGAGGCATAATATGATTAAGAATATTAGAAGTAGCAAATATGGAAGACAAAGTGTTCATTCACAATGTTGTTTTAAGATATCGAGGGTGTTTGGGAGAACTTATAAATTTTTTAAAAGTATTTGATAATATTTTTAGTGAAAGAGCTTATCAACTCTCAAAATAAAGTGTTTGAAGTTTAAAAACTTTTTAAAAATAAGTTGACTTTTCTTGATTTATTTTCCAACATCTTATAAGTTATTTCATTATATATATATATATAAAAAATGTCATAAATATCTTGAATTACATTATATTAATGATATTTAATTTATCTTTATTATTATTATTATATCAAAAAATATATAATTACAAATTTTTATAAAACCTTATAAAATGTCTCTATCCGAACATTCCATTAGCTTATTTTAAAAATAAAATGTATGAACTTTTAAGTTTTAAAAATATCTTATAAACTACATAATCTTGTAAGCTTTTTAAAATAAGTTTAAGCCAAACACCCACTTGGTGTGAAAGAGGCATGGATTTCTATTGGTATTGACGTCATATTTCCTTTCACATGTTGGGTCTTCTTCTTTTGTTCTAGCAACAATTACCAAGTGGTCATAATGTTATCAAAATAAACAATACTGTGAATTTAAGTAACATGCATTAAAATTAACAACACTCACAAAAGAACTCAAAAAAATGAAATAATAATAGGTTGTGATAAACATATTAGGAAAAGCCTAGTGCGTGGTAGCCTATATACATTAATGTAGCTAAACCTTTATACCATCACATAATAATGCGGATTAAAAAGGAATGGTGGGCATAAAATGATAAGGGGAAAGAAGACTTTGTAAGCAATGGGTTTGTCACGCTTACAAATGATGACATGCAGCACATATGAATCATGATATCAATATGTATCCTCCCATCATACCCACGCTAATGCTCCTCTAATCATTCATGGAAACAACGAAGTAAGTGCCTTCTTCCTCATAATACCCATTATCATTTTTTCTTTCAATATATACATCTTTCCAAATAATGCTTGTTTATCTATCTATGAGATAGTGCGTTGGATGTGGATGAATTGAGTGTCTAAAATCATAACATTGTGACATGATTCATAAAGATTATAATTAATTATTTCTAAAAGAATTATGATAAATGTCATGATTTTGGTGCACTCGATATAATAACATGTAAGGTTCCTCTGCAGGATATGGGCACTGCTTGGAAGCATATTTTGTCAATAGGAAGTAATGATCGTAAGCGATCATGTGTGTATGTATGTGTATAATATAAAAAAGTTGCAAATTAAAAAAAAAAAAAAATTCTTTGCTGGCACAATGACAAAAGTCAATGCACCGGTCATCATTTTGGGCGTACAAAGTTGACGGGCGTCTTCTTTTCTACGATTGCTAATGATGACAAACACTCACCGTCAACCCGTTAATTAATAAATAAATAAATTAATTAAATATAGGAAAGGAAATAATTTTCTTTACAAAAGTTATATATTACGCATGCCAGGTAAATAAATTTAGAAAGTTTATAAATCATAACTTAACGCTTTAAAGAAACATGTACAATGAAAAATGGTCTCTGTTTCTCTCTCTCCCTCTCTCGTGCATTTTGGTTTTTCTATTATTGTACTTTGTTGTAATATTTTGTGCTGCATTCACTCTATGTATAGGATGTCTGTGTTGGTGAGTTCAAGTTCATCACAAAAACAAACACCTTGTTGGGCCTTATGACAGGTCCTTAGCCCATTTGTTGTTGAGCTGCATGATTGTTCTGTGTGAACTCAAATTATAATCTAGTCATGCCATTGGGCCACCAAATGGCCCAACATCATGCCTAATATATCTCTACTGCGATGGAGTCGCTTACTACGTTATTTAATCAAAGCTAAATTTATTATTCTGTTTCGTTTCCTTTTATATTTTTATTTTGCTTTTTGAAATTAGATTGAATTTGGAAAATAATCTGTGGCATTACTATATTTTGGCTAAGCATCCAATCAAAGAATAAGTTTATTATGATTCTCTTAATTAATAAGAAAATTTTCAACCCTAAAATTGGGTGCGACCTTGGACAGCTCCCGTTATAATAAGCATTAAGCAACTGCAATTTCATGTAAGTCAAATTTGAATTTTATTTGGTTATTTTAAAGTTTTAAAGCTTCAAACTTTATTCTATTGTTGCACCATATTTACACATCATGCTTGTTTTATTTTTCATTTTTTCTTCTTCTCTCTCTCAATCAAGAGAGGAGCTCTTGCAAGGCTATTCATAAGTCAATTGTTTGACTCAAATTCAATTAATATAACTAATATTTTTGAGCCGAATGCTGTTTAACTCGAGTTTTAGTTTGATTTTCAATTTTACAAAATTAAGGCAAATAAAATTTAAGTAATTGTCGAATTTGAATAGCCACTTGAGCTAACTCATCAACTCCCTAAACCAGAATAATGTATGTTATTTCTAATTGGACATGCATGTATTTACGAGTTTGACGGTAGTTTGAGTAGCCTCTGCATGGCAAGAATCTATTTCCCCAAAAAATCAACTAATAATCTATTTCCAATTTATTTACATACATTTGAAGTTGGGAATTGATATTGGTTTGTATTAATTTTATACTTAATTGAACCTTATCTATAATCTAGATAAGGTGACTTTGCAGCCAGAAAGCCAAATTTATCAAGTTTTTTATCATCAAATATATTATTTAATAATTTTTTTTTTTAAATTCAAATTTAAATTTGTTATCTATTATCTCTATAATTAATCTACTATTTTTTAATTATCATATCAGCTTATTTATGATCAAATCAATGTCCACAAACTTATATTTATATATATTTGTTAGTTGAGGACTAATTATTTAAAAATATAGATATTAAAAACCCCATTCCCAAACATATAAATATATTAAAAAATATAAAGGAGAGCTGCTCATTTCAGAAGAGTTAAGGTTAAGAGTTGGAAGAGTGAGTGTGTGTGGGCTAGTAGTGACTTTTTAAATTTTTAAATACAAGATTAAAAATTTAAATCTTCCACTACACGAATTTGTAATTAAAAAAAAATTAAAGTGTTGGAAGAAGTAATTGCGTTTCTCTACGATAGATGGCAAGGCTGTGGACAAGCGTGGACAGCTCGGATGGCGGCGTGGGTGCCTTTGCTCGGTAACTCATTGCGGCGGTGCAGATTGCGCCGCTGATTGCGGCGCTGAATGTGGTGCGTATAATCATTTCACCATTTTACTTCGTATTTGTAATTTGGGGTTGTAAATTGGACTGGCTAGACTTAGATAAATAAAGTTAGACCAATCTGATGGTGGCCCAATGTTGAAGGGCCGGCCTGGCCAGTAGTCTTATGCAGTAAATTAGGTTTCAATTTTAACACACACATATAAAACAAACGTTGCATACAAGGGAAAAATGAATTTGTCTGTTTGAGGGCAACTTGTCACATTGGGGAGTTGGAAGAATCATTTGGATTTTTCAGATAAAGAAGTGCCTAAAATGGAAATGACGTGGGAATCTGTTCTGACAAACGGCTGTTGTGTAAAGTGGACATTCCAATTTCTTTTTTTTTTTTTTTATTTTATGTGCTGGTGTGGTAAGTTCCTCTTAAACAATTACATTGGGATTTATGGTTTTGGCGAACAATTTATGCATCAATAATTTAGATCTCTCAAGTTATTACAATTATTGTTCAACATTGTCTTTTTCTCCCATTAAAAAAAATGCAAGGAGTGGATATCTGCTATTGCCACCGCAAGTTCCAATGTTTAGAGATTGAATAAAAATACGAGTATTGTAATCTAAATTCTATTTATACTTTACAGGTGTGTGCAAATTTATACATAAGTTATAAACTTATTCTTCTTTTAAACACTAAAAGATATTTAAAATCAAAGCATAAAAATATTTAAAATAAGAAAATGAAAGAAGTTTAAAAGAATTCGAAAAGGGAAAATTTTGAGATAGAATACAAATAAAAATAACTAGTTAACTGAAAAGTGAGGAATGAAGTGATAGAAAAATGAGAAGAATGTTAAAAAGAATATTTGTGCAATTTCACGTTATGCAACAATTTTTTTATATATATAAATTTAATATTATAGTGCAGATAATTGATGCAGATAAAAAAAACATAATTAGTAACTTCAACTGTAAATTTGCTTATTTTTTCATATTCTTCAGATACTAAAAAGGCACGTGGTGTAATCATGGTATTAATATACAGTCTTAATTTAATCTTGACTATAAATCTTTATCTTTAGTAATGGCCTAGCACTTTAAACACAACCTTGGAGCGCCAAAGTGCACTTGCTTCCAATCGTGCATCAAACCTTGTCTCTATTTTAAATTTGTAGTTCTAATTAAAGAAACAAGAGGAGATAAATATAAGTGGTTTAAGAAATAAAATAATTACTTCAACTTTATGAAAGTTGTCATGCTTCAACTTTGGGGTTCCATACTTCCATTTTGCCGTTGCATGAAAAAATGATATGGCTCTCACCCAATAATGACTACAATTTTTTTATTCTGTTAGGTACTTGAATTAAATAAAATGCATTCTATGCATGGATTGAATGTCACACATGTTCAATTAATTTAGTAATACGTCACGATCTACTTAGTATATGTATTTGATAACTTTACAATATATAGTATACCTAATAAAATTATATAACTATGCACGCACATAAAATTATGCATTGTGTTAAAACCTATTAATAAAATATAATGAACAAACCATAAATTTATATTTTTTGGTCGCAATTTTGACAAAATGAATTTCCTAGTTTAATTTTTGTCGCAAATTTATCGTTTGATAAAAAAAAAATGATGAGTTGGGCTGTGGGAGTTGGACTTCAAGTTCAATGTTTTGTGAAATCGACAATCGTTGATTGGAGGATTGTTGAAGCAAGCTTTAGGCAAAAAAGCTTCTGCAGTTAATGTAAATGAATTAAGTAATTTGTCATATGTTTTGTAACTGATGTTATTAATTATTTTAAAAAAATAAATATAGGCTTTATTTGGTTTCTTACTTTCTACTATTCATCCTCACTCAATGATATTAAGAACAAAATTCAAAACTTTTCCTTTTTAACCATTTATAACTAATTAATTATTTTTTAATAATTATACTTGTATACAATCAAATTAAAATATACTCCTATAATTTTTTTATTTATATTTATTTTTTACACTCTATAAACCAATATATTGTTACATTATCTAATCAATATCAAACATTAAATAAATATATATATATATAATTTTGCTATCTATTTAAATTTTAATAATAAATATAAAATTTTCTTCCGTTCAAACCACTAAAATTTTTCTGTTCACTGTCATGAGAAGCCATACATACCCACGAGATATCAGATTAAGCAATCTAGTGACATGGGATCTACTGAGTACCGACAAGCGAACTCCACAATAATGTGTGTGGCGGGAGCATTGCTCCCGTCACGGGCTAAGTTTTGTCCACTGATATCGCTTCAGACTACGCAGTCCAGTTAGATTTCACCACGATAGATGGAAAGTTGTTGCGGTACACAACTTCCCTTTCGTTTTTTCCCCAGTTGTCCTTTTTCTTTTTCCAATAAACTATTCTATTTTCCCAAGGTACCCTTTGCTGGGCTGAAGCCTACTTTTAACTTTTCCCCAGGACGACTTTCTTTCTGCATTTGCTGTTCTCCATACTACCCTCCCCACTGTCAAAGCTTTCACACTCACTCTCTCTATCTCCCTCTGTTTGTGTGACAGCACTATTCCATTTCAAAGCTTTCTTTTTTTCTATCAACTGCACAAGGTAAGCTCCAAAGAGCCCATCCTTTTGTTCTTGTGGGTGGATTTCAAACAGCCATTTTTCTTGATTCAGTCGTTTTCTTGGAGATGTTAGCCTCTTATGCTTTCCTGTTTTCACTCTTGTTTAATTGTAATCTTGTTGTGAGTTCTTTGAATGATGAAGGCCTAGCTCTGTTGTCATTTAAGCAGTCCATTAAAGAAGACCCTGAAGGGTCACTTAGTAATTGGAACAACTCTAGTGAAACCCCTTGTTCATGGAATGGCATTACATGCAAGGAGCAAAGAGTTGTCTCTGTCAGCATCCCCGACGAGAAACTCTCTGGGTTTCTCTCTTCTTCTCTTGGCTCTCTCGCTGAGCTAAGGCATGTAAATTTAACCAATAATAACTTGTTTGGAGGCTTGCCCTCTGATTTATTCAAGGCTCAGGGCCTGCAAAGTTTGGTGCTTTATGGAAATTCCCTTTCTGGGGCTTTGCCATTTGAGGTTGGCAATCTCCAATACCTTCAGATTCTAGATTTGTCCCAGAATTTCTTCAATGGATCCTTACCCGCATCTTTAATTCGGTGCAAAAGGCTGCGGAATCTTGAAGTTAGTCATAATAATTTTAGCGGTTCTCTGCCTGATGGGTTTGGAAAGAACTTAACTTTGTTGGAAAAGCTTGATCTTGCATTCAATGACTTTAGTGGTCCTATTCCTGGGGATTTGGACTCTTTGTTTCATTTGCAAGGAACTGTTGACTTGTCTCATAACATGTTTAATGGCTCAATCCCAGCTAGTCTTGGTAATCTTCCTGAGAAAGTTTATATTGATCTCACTTATAACAAATTAAGTGGTCCTATTCCACAAAATGGTGCTCTGATGAATAGAGGACCGACAGCCTTTATTGGGAACCCCGGCCTTTGCGGACCGCCGCTGAAAAATCTTTGTTCTTCTGATGGTGAGGCAAGTCCTCCTTCCTCATTTCCTTACTTACCGACTACTCACCCGTCCCAAGGTGGAGGAGAGTTTGGTGGTGGGGGGCTGAGTAAAACCACTTTGATTGCCATTATTGTAGGTGATGCAATTGGAATATGTGTTATTGGGTTGCTTTTCTCATATTGTTACTCGAGAATTCGCCATTGGGGCAAGAGGAATAAGGATGAAAATGCTTTTGTTTATAAGAAGGATAGTAAAGGAAGGACGGAATGTTTATGCTTCAGGAAGGATGACTCAGAGGCTTTATCCGAAAATGTAGAACAATCTGATTTGGTGCCTTTGGATACACAAGTGGCTTTTGATCTTGATGAGCTTTTGAAGGCTTCTGCTTTTGTTCTTGGTAAGAGTGGCATCGGAATTGTATACAAAGTCGTGCTCGAGGATGGGCTTACCTTGGCTGTCCGGAGACTAGGCGAAGGAGGTTCACAGAGGTTCAAAGAATTCCAGACTGAAGTGGAAGCTATTGGAAAGCTAAGACACCCGAATATCGTGACGCTCAAAGCTTATTATTGGTCAGTGGATGAGAAGCTGCTAATATATGAATTCATACCAAAGGGGAACCTTGCTACTGCAATCCATGGTGAGTTTTCACGAATCTTGATGTCTTATGGCCATTGCAATCTCTGATTTGTTGTTTACTTGGTGGTAACTTGAATTGTAATGTTCGTGGTATGGTTGTTTTTTCAGGAAAACCTGGGTTGTTAACATTCATGCCTCTTTCATGGCCAATGCGGTTGAAAATAATAAGAGGTGTTGCCAAAGGACTGATTTATCTGCACGAGTATAGTCCTAAAAAATATGTTCATGGAGATCTAAAGCCATCAAACATATTACTTGGGCGCCATATGGAGCCCAAAATATCTGGATTTGGCCTTGGCCGACTGGCTAACATAGCTGGTGGATCCCCAACTCTGCAGTCCAGCCAGATGGTTTCTGAGAAGCCACAGCGAGGGCAGCCGAGCAGTTCAGCTGCAGACATAGCTGCATTTTCCCCAGCTTCTTCTTTTGGCTTGTACTATCAAGCGCCCGAGTCACTGAAAGCAGTTAAACCATCCCAGAAGTGGGATATCTACTCTTATGGAATGATTTTACTGGAGATGATCACTGGAAGAACACCATTAGTTCAAGTTGGTAGCTCAGAAATGGACCTTGTCCAGTGGATGCAGCTATGCATTGACGAGAAGAAGCCTGTTTTTGATGTTTTAGACCCGAACTTGGCTCTGGATCCTGAGAAAGAAGAAGAGATGATCGCTGTTCTAAAGATTGCGATGGCGTGCACACAGAGCAGCCCCGAGAGAAGACCTTCAATGAGGCATGTGTCCGATGCTTTGGAAAGGCTATGAAGATCCATGCAGCTATACCAATTAACTTCCATCGGTCACATTGATGTTCTCGTCTATTGGGATTATAGTGAAATGGCCACATTTTGGGGGGCATAACTTGATTCATCTTTCTTCATGGCCAGTAAGTCTTGTTAAAGGTAGGGCTGCCTTTAGCATACTGTTGTAGGTTGTGACTATTTGTTCATGTGCATTACCTGCTATTTGCTTGTCTTCTACTTGCTCTTGTTGGAGACCTTTTTGTTTGTTTGTTGTTCTGGTGGTTTGTTTGTCCCGTGTGCCTGTTCTTGTTCTTTACTTTTATCACTCTGCAATCCTTTTAACTTTATTCATATGATGCTATATAACAATCATCTTTTGCCAGTGTCGGTGACAGTGAGAAGCTTTGGTGTTATTTTGGGAACATTCCTTAACTAGTTGTTTGCTGTCATCATCTGGATATGGGAATCATCTACAGTTCCAAGGGTCACAGGTTGGGGATTTTTCAAAGAAAATAAATCATTCCCACCAAACTCCCATCATTTCATCTTCTGAACAAATTGTGAAGGTTTTGTTTGGATGCAAATTGAGGTGAATTGGCTTCAAAATTTAGAAACAATGTAAAAAAGTAAATTTTGTAACAATGTAAAAGTAAATTTAGTTAAGTAGTATATTTGTAAGTGTAAATTTTAACGGGAGTTAAATTTTCAAAGCCAGCATCCGAGCATCCATACGTATTCAATTGTACAACTAAAAATTTAAAATAGGTTATGTTTGTTTTCAAATTTTGGTTTGTGAGAAAAAAATATGTAAAAATAAATAATAGAATGTAATGATTGAGTGATTATTTTAAGCCTAAAATTTAAAAACCAATATTGTCATTTGAGGGGTATGTTCTAGTCTGAAAATGCTGAAGATTCTCATGTAGGAGCATGTAATAAATTGTTATTCCAATACCACTCTTCAATCGTACCTACCGTTCTAGATAAAAGTCCATCATTAATTGAATCTTCAGCCAACTTGGCCCACCGCCAGCCTGTATTTAACCCAAGAACTTCACTTAATGGATTAGTTTCCAAGCAAGGAAATTCAAGAGCAGCAAGTACCATTCAGTGGCAGTGTGTTAGAGCGGGTGTGAAGGTAATGGGTGAAGGCCCCAAGCATGGCTTTAATATGGGGATTTTTGGGACACGAATCAATATAAATTGTTGGGACCTACGTTTTGTGACAACCAGTTTGTGGAATCGTTGAGTGGCAATAAACTGGTGTCATGCTTGGCTTTTGGCTTGTTGGAATTAAGCTCAAGCAGCCATATCAGACTGCCTTTTTTCTACAGTCAAATCATGCAACTTGATATTTGCTGGAACGTACTTACTGAATTTTTGGTTGGTGACGAACGTTGAAACCGGGACTTGTACTCTCGCACAATATCTTGAATTCCAGCAATATAACTCAATTTCTAGTTTTTGTGTACAAGTAATAAATAAATATAATTTACATTTTCTCGAAAAATCACATTTTTATTAACAAACTGAATAAATAAAAAAACATTTTTTTTTTGTTTTTCCTGGTGCCAAGGTACTGATTTTATTGAAGATCATGGTTATGCAGTCCTAACATAGGAACTAAAAATCCGGCGAAATTAAAGATCCCATTATAGCAAATGATTTAATGACACGAAATATTTAGCCAATTTGTTGAGAAGATAAATATAAGATGGTTTATTTTGATTTTCATTTATGTTAAGGTACTTAAAATGGAGTCAGAGAAAAATAGGCAGTGCTGATCATAAGTGCCCGTTGGTTATGATTTTCAGTTCATAGGATTTAACAAAGTTTCCATCTATTTTTGTAAGATGAAAACTAATGTACATAAGAATGTCTTTCCAATCAGAATATATCCTCCACATTATTAACAGGACCTTCGTTCTAAGCTGCAAATCTGACACTTATCAGTAGCAGAAAAACAGGCTAATTCATGTTGGTGGTTAAACATTTTACTTACCATCAAACTTGTTGGAATTTGACAAAAAAGCATTGGGCTGTTTTGAACGTTGTACCATGCATCATGTATTATCATACATTGTTAGAATATTTTAATATTGGGTTTCGGTATGACATATATAATCCCCTTTATTAGGCAATATAACACCAAATTTTTGTATATTGGAAGATCAAAATCTTCCATGCAGTGTAAATATGATAATCCTTTTTTTCTAATCCACTTCCATTTGTGTAACTAGCTTCCGTAAAGCCCAACTGCTGTTGCATGACCTGAAGCATGTGTGTTAACGAGAATATAGGGACCTAAGAGTGCATGAAGAGAAAATCGGGTGATCAAATATCAATTAGTAGGAACTCGAGGGATCAAAGGTCATAGATAAAAAGTTAAGGACTGATTTTGTAATTTTAAGAACTTGGGGCTAAAAGGATATTTTACCTAAATGATTTCCGCTAAATGAGAGAATTGGCGCCAAAACGTCATTGTCATCGTATTCGTTTAGAGCTCTCTAGTCTCTTCATTGTTCTCTCTCCCAGACACGGAAATAAATGCTACCACGCAGTGTTGCTGATACAATCTGGTAATTTCTAATTATAAATTGTATTCAAAGTCTGAATTGATATAATCTAGTGACTTCAACATCAAAATGCTCGTGATTTGCTGTGCTGTTCCTTGATCGTAGATTGTATTTTTGTTTCGCTTTATTAACCACAGAAAAGTGAAAATCGAATTTCGGATTTGATTTTGTGGTTTAGCGTCGGTCCAATTGCATCAAACGAAGGTGAATAACTTGAGCTGAAAACATCTCTGTGCTGTTTATGTTTGTTGATGTCAGGACATAATGCCATTCTATTATTTAGTTTTTTCCCATCAAATGACCATTCTGCTTGTAATTGATTTATTGTTTTGTTGGATAATTCTGTGAATCATGTGATTTTAATTGTGTAAGCGTGCATATATATATATATATATATATATAAATAAATAAATATATATAATCTTCCCTTCCAATTTATGTAGTTACGCTCTTCGCTGATTATAATTTTATGAGATTTGATGCTGCAGATAAGTTTACTGTCTTTCAGGAGTTCTGTATTGCATGCTATGCTGGAACACACACACATGCTAACACCAGATAGACACTCAGTAGTTGGCTGATTTTGTATTTTGTAATTGCTTTATGGTGCTTCCGAAGGATAAGATCATTTATACTATTTCCTTCCAGATTCTGCAAGCTCCGTTCAAAATGGAAAATGAAAGTACCAGTGGATTAGCAAAACGCATGAAACCTTCTGTATGTCTTCAGCCTTCCGCTTTCCCCCGCATTAAGATGGCAAAAGTGATCAGAAAGTACAGTTCTGTTATCCTAACAACTAAGCAATTAACAGGTGGAGGATAAGGAGATCTTGGTCGAAGGTGCATCTGCTGTACAGGTTCCAGGGGAAGAGAGTGAGCCAAGAACTTCAAATTCCGAACAAGTGGAGATGGAAATTGCTCACATTCTTGAAAAGATCAATAACTTTACTCAAATGGTAGTCATTCTTGAAAATTTTGTAACTGATCAGGACAGGAAAATTCATGATTTCAAGAAATCGCCTTGTTTCAATATATTCTTTATACATCTTGCATTTTTTCTATACTATTTTGTTGGAATATGCGCCTCTGATTATAATCTCATAAAGAAGGTGTCGGAGCTGCTAGAATCAGGGAAGTCAATGCTGAAGGAACTGAGCAACGACTTTGAAGAACGGTTGATATTGTAAGCAAAAAGAAGTAAATCTAGATTGCAGTTACTGGAAGTGAGAATTTGCCACATGTTCTGACTCCTTTTTGTTGACAGAATACACAAGGAACAGATGGAAAAGTGGCAGGAGGAGATCAAGGATCTTCGCATTCTTGATGCTGCAAATGAAGAAATGGATGCTCTTTTGCACAATGCAAAATACCTACTCCAGAACATTCATGGTGGCTCCTGGAGTAATCAGTAATAAGAGTAAAACACAAGATTGCATTCCAACCATTTCAGTGCTTAGCTTTTGGAATAATCCAAGCAACTGTTGCCTGTGACCTAGATCTTGTATATATGTTCACAGTACGGTATATAGCTTCACGCAACTTGAGTAGTTTGCTGAACAAACAAAAAGGAACCACTAACAGTTGTTGTCAATTGTATATCTGAGATTACACCTCTTTCTTGTCCAAAACACAGGTTATAGCCATGTACCTCCTATAAGGTTTATTGCAATGCAAAACTGTGGTTGCAGGACTTCACAATTCCTAAATCTAGGAGCAATTATATCCTTAACTAAGTTCACTATGTGATTAAAAACTGCAAAGCAAGCTTTATCTAAGAAAATGAATTTCAGAAAGGACATCCGGATATGGAAGCTTAGATTTTTTGATAGTTTTAGTTGCATAGAAAGCTGCATATGGTACAGGATGAGGTATGTTGAATTAATTCCTCTGTCCTTTTGATGTTTATTGCATGAGGATTGGATTCCGAAACTATTGAAACTGTGGATTTGTAGATTTTTACAATGATATTGGATATATTGTAGCCACATTTTGGATTTATACCAGGTGCGGTGTTGTTGCAAGCAGTTGCCATTAATTTTGTTGCACTAATCTTGTTCACAAGCGAATTTCATCTACTCTGGAATTTTATTGATCACCAAGTATTACTTTACTACTATATCATTGTAAGTAGTCTCATTCAAACCATGATGATGTTGCATATGTTTAATATTTTTTTCAGGATACCTATCAAATGTCCAAGCTAACGGAATTTATGCTAGGACAACAGCTTCTACAGCAGGAGATTGGATTATCTGCTCCAAGTGCTCTCCATCTTCCCATATCTCAGGTAAGGCTTCTCTTACGTTGTGTACGTTGTTCAAAGCATGATCTGCACCTGGCACCAAAGTTGATCGTCCCACCTGCATTTTTATGTTTGATAGGTCAAATATGAAGCAAGATTTTCCAAAATGTAGGAAACATGGGTATTATGCTGTGAACTTACGATCACAGTGTGAAGCCCAGCTGCTTTCCCGATGGCAATGTTATGAGCACTGTCATCAAAGAATATCTGAGAAACAAAAAGGGGGAGAAAAAAACTTCCATCAATCACATGCTGTCTATAATCTTGGATGAAATGTGTTAAATAGGTATGGTGTGCTATTAACTGTTTTCTTTGGGTCAACATCTGCAATACGAATGGCAGCTTCCACAGCTTCCAGGGAAGGTTTGCACAGAATTTGGGTCTTAAAGTTTGAGTCTTCTTGCTTGCTTGTCAGAGTAGTATCTTGAGGCTGTTCCTCATTCACCTCATTTATGCATTTGACAGGTTCCAATGGAGGGTTAAGAGTTTCAAAGCATATAATATCTTGAAAACAATCTTCCAACCCCAACCTACTAAGAACTCGAGCTGCATGCGCTTCGTCTGCGTTTGTGAGGATCTGCAGCCAGAAAATAACAGGTAATTCAACATTTTCTTGTCACGTCTGTTTTGACTCATGGTCGTGGATGTTTAAGAACACCTATCCCAACCCCACTCTTCAAAAACATTCAAATGTTAGAACGGCGTACAATTTTCCGTTGGGGCATGGATAGTAGGAGATTGCGTAGCAGTGGATCAGGTTTTAGCAAATCATATGGCAATCTTCCATGAACATAAGCATGAAACTCATCATTATCAAATTCATATCCAAGCGCCTGCAATAATGACAAAGGCATGAATTTTTTTAAGTGAGTGAAGAAATTTGACCCTATCTAGCTGGGATCATCTTGATGTGTTTCTATTACTTTTCTACATACCTTAAGGCCAGCCATCGTTGTTCCATATTCTTTGTACAACTCGAAACACATCCTTGGGACTTCACTTTCTTCAATATTCAAGTGATGCAACATGTACTCTTTAAGATGAATCATGCATCACATAATGAACCATCAACTCATATTCCAACTATAATTACATTATAAGAGCTGAAATAATTGATAGTATACAAGAATTTCACCTTCTATGTTCTTGCGACAGGCCATGTTGATCCCCAAGCTTGAAGGATACAAAGTATCATCCATGTCTAAGAATATATAAAATATGATAATGGAATTATCTTGTAAACAAAATTTTGAATGAAAATATTAACAAAAATACAGGTAGAAAAGGATTTAGTGATGTACCGAAGAGGAGGCTCTCATATTTAGTTCCACTGGACCTTCTCATCGCTTCCATTTTTCAGTAGAACAACCAGTTCCTGAAGATTTTCACTTTTTCTCAAGTATTTCAATACTTCGTTCCATCAATATCTTGTAAGAAACAAAATATCATTGTCACAAAGATTTATTAACACCAATTTCCAAGAAGTTAGGCAGAAGATTAAATAAACATGACGAAGGATCTAGCAAGAGAGAATTAGGGAACAAATGCAAGGAAAGAAAGAGAGAGACCGAAAAACAGGAGTTGATGTATTTATAAGAACAACCGTGACACAAATCAGCATATGCTTTGATGAAATCCATACCTAAACTATAGGAAAAATATAAGTAGAGACTTGGATGGGGAAGAAGAAACAAAATAAATAAATAAATGAGAATGCATGAATTATCATAGGATTGCCTTGAACAAAGCTGGAGATGGGCCGTTTGTTGCACAATAGATTGTGAACCAAGGTGGTGGTGCTTATATTTAGGGAGAAAGAGAACAAGACGATGTTTTGATAATGGAATTCCCACCATCATAAAGCATATTTTAAGGTTACAATTTTGCCATGCAACTGCTGAGGTGTTGGCCATCTTGTCGATGCACTACTTCTCGAGAATATTTCTCATTTATTCGGTACGTGTCCTTTCCTCATCAATTAACTGCACTGTTAAAGGATTTATCAAGTAAATGTATCTTTTAGTTTTCTCCTATCCTAAACACACACACACACACACACACACATATATTCATGATTTTCTCCTGTCCGATTACTTGATATGTTCGTTATTTGCTTGAAAAATTTGATGTTTCATATAATCAGGAAATTTTGATTAGTTCTAATGGACCATTTAAGAATTATTGAAAGAGCCAATCCCATATTACAGTAATTAAATTTTTTATTTGTGATCCATTGTATGTTAGCCACCTTTTTCTCCATATAATTGCACGTTAGAAAGCCGAAGTGGAAAATCAGTATGAAAAAATTATTGACGATGTGAAATGAGTGGGGTTGATTGGAGACTGGTTGCTGTGTGTGTTTCCACTTCTTGAAGTTTGTTCCCTTTTTTCCTTTATTTTTTTCCCAAATTGTTAAAAAAGAAGGAATAGTTTATTTTGGGATAAAGAATATTAGGCAACACTATTGCCGCCAAGCATATATTCCATAAACGCACGAGTAAGGTATTAATAGAGGATAATACTAAGGTAACAAAAAAGCTAGGGTTGATATTAATTCCCATTGTTAGGTTGAGGAGCTTGTGCATGTAAAGTTTATTTATTTTCATCATTTTTTTTATATTTCCAACTGAATTTTAGACTTTATCAATAAAAATTATATAGATTTAAATTTGACAAATACGCTTAACAACACTCACACGAGCTTTTATTGATCAGTTCTAAGTGGGATATAATGATTTTCTTAGCTTTGTTATTGTCATGTTTTATTCTAAATTGTAACTAGTAAACTGTTTGGCAAGCATCTGCATCAATTCTTGTATCTAAGATCTTCTATTGAAAACTAAAACATATCTGGATTTATGTTCATATTTTTCACTCTTGATCTTTTTCTTTATGTGTCCTCGTCCCTTTTTTAGTTCTTAAGTTTTGACTCATCCATATTGGAGATGAGAATTATCTGCTTTTAAAAACAGTGATTAGAACCTGCCCCTTAACATGTGGAACATCAGCATCTTAATCTCTTCACACTGACAAGAATTCACCTTATGAATTAGGTCACCTACCACCAGATAATTGGTTGTTTGGAATTTTGGAGCGTTATCGAATTTAGTAGAGTGAGTAGTTACAAAATATCAAAGAATTGAGTTTAAACTGAAGCTTGATATTTTCGATCCTAATTGAAAACGAATAATTTAAACTCATATGATTGATATAGATATATAAAATTTTATGGAAAACAAAATAAATAATTTGAAGCAAGGTTTAAAATCAAATATGACATGCGAATAAGTTAACTTGTGGCTAAATCGTAAAAAAAAAAAAAAGAAGATTCATATATGTAAATAACTACTTGCATACGCATTTTCTACAATGGAAAGTTTTGATATAATACTCTAAATTTTATTAGTAAATGCGATGGGATAATTTTCAAGTGATATCAGAAATTATTAGATTCAAGATTTAGAAAGTTTCTTGGCATCACGCGTATTTCATATTTATTTGACCTATAATCTATTGATCAAATTAAATCTAATGGAAGCATAAATGGATGGGTCCATTACCAAATTATTTATACTCTTATAATAGAAAATGTAATTTCATGTAGTGCTATTGCTTGAATGACTCTCAAATACGCTGTCCAGTCCAGCTTTAACGTGTCTAATTACTTTAATTTGTGAGACGAAGATGAAAAAGCAAGAGCGTGTGGAGGAAGATGACCCATAACAATCTCAGCCCAATTAAATTAAGTCAAAACTTTGCTTGGAGGAAAGTTTCCTAGGAGAGGGATCAATCGTTGATGGGATTGGCAAGGATTTACTAGTCTAAATCTTAATTTTATTTTTTTAATTGCATATGCTATTATATCATTAGTCTTAATTGTTAAATGATAATCTTGTACAGTGAGATGTCAATCAATCAACTTCTAAAATCAATTGCTGAAACTCCTACCCAACAAGTTTACTTTCAAGCTTTAATCTTACTGCATAGACAAGATCATGTTCATCTATTCGAATTCATGATAAAATATCCTATTTGTTTGGTGCCTTTCGTCCTTCAAATATTCCAGCGCAGGAACAATTGAGACTGGTCTTTTTGCAGGGTTTTGGAATATTTGAATTCTCCTGTTTGGTCTCTTTTGCTGCAAGTTTTGTTGAATGTTGAACTTGGAATCACTAAATTAACTTTATTCCATTTTTTGTTTCTAATATTAAAAGCCTTAAATTATCTATATATTCAAAAGGGAAAATTAAATTTACTTTTCTCCTCTACTATAAATGACTGTTTTCATTTTGATATTGCTACATTTTGTAAAGTATCTAGACAAGATGTGTCGGGACCAAAATGGAGGGCTGGCAACTAAAGACAGAATACATTGTGAACAATAATTCTAATATTGTGTAAATAATATATTTTACAAGATTTCCTTTGGATTCCAACTTTCCTTATTCAAGAATAAATGCTCTTGTTCTTTAGGTCATTTATATTAATACACCCTCTTTTTCCTACGGGGACTAGATTTATCAGTTGATTAATTTTTAATAGCCATTAGCCCAAAACATAACATACGCAGACTAACGTTTAAATTGAAGGGACGAACTTTCTATCTTGAAAATTCAAATTTAATAGGGAAATTATCTGTTTATTACTCATACCTAACATCTAAAATGGACTGCTGTGTATTGTGATAAAGAGGAAAAAAGGAATAAATATAAGATGAAAAATGGTCAACCTAAATAGTAAGGTGACGAAAGTTGCATTGCTGGAGAGGGGGCCTTGGCTCCTACACTCTAACTGCAATATTGTTAGCTCAGCAATTTTCTTTTTCTTTCATTAAAATAACTATACATGTTATAATGAGGCTCTATCTACTAATTATATTTATATTATCTGTGTGCACCCATAAAGTATTATAAATTTATCCTAAGTCTTTTGTTGGTTGGAATTAGGTATAATTAATTTCAATATCATGGATAATATTAATGCTTCTCAGACCATGGAAAGGCTAAAAATAGTGCCGACCATTTTTAAGCAATAATATTTTAAATTAAAACAACATTAAATCATCGCACACAGCTATATGAAATAAACCACATTTTAAATTCAAAACTAACTTCCTATGAAATCAACATGACCAAAACCAGTATTACTGCAACTATAATCACTAAGGCTATGTTAACTAATTTTTAATCCCTCATCGTTTCATTAAACTTTACGTTACCAAATATTTTACAAAACAAAATTTTTATTTAAATTTAAATTTTTTTATCTCTTATATGTATAATTAACTAATTATTTTTTAACGATTATACATATTTACAGTTAAATCAATAACACATGCACTCACATTCACATATATATTTAAATTATAAATTAATTATTATTTGTATTTATTATTACATCATTTAAATATTATTATATATTTTATATACTTGTAAATAATTAAATTTAAAACAAATAATACTATTCATCCTATTAAAATCTTTCTTCTAAATATTCTAGATATTCTATTCATCCTATTAAAATCTTTCTTCTAAATATTCTATTCATCCCAACGCCAACTTCCACCGAATATCATTTATCACCAAAACACTCCTTCCCAACATAACCTAAGCGAATTCCTGCAATTGTAAACACATTCAACGAAGTCGGAGAATATATTAACTAAATACGGAGATGTGCAGATTGCAGTGAGGATCTGGCAATGACGTGCGTGTCCAGTCAGCGCTTCAGTTCAAAGTAGTTTAACTGCTCGCAGCATGGGATCAGATGCTTCACGTTTTCACTGTCAGAATTGCTGTAAGAAATTACATATTCCTCGTACTACCCAAGCCTATTCAATTTTTACTAGAAATCAATTATTTAACACAGAGCACATGACAATGCAGGATCACAGGAAATTCAGTGATCAAATTAATAATAAAGTGAGTTTAGAGAAGGGAGTTTCATGACAAATAATCACGTGGGATTGCAAAATTTTATACAATCAAACAAATCGCCAGGCTTCAGTGGATGAATTTAAAATTCTTTCCCAAACCAAAAATGGCATAAAAATGAGGCACATCTCACTCCTCTCCTGGGCTTTACAAATGACAAAAACCAAGGCGAGGAATTTCGGCAGCTCTGTGCAAGTAGAAGTTAATATATATTTGTTGGGTAATCACGGAGAATAAGGAATTTGCACCAACAAAAGTACATACTTCTAGGAATGAGATTTCACTTCGCATGGGAGAACGCTTATTTGTGCAAATTATACTTCATAGAGAAGTCTTTTATAAACCGATAGACGATTAGAGACGTACTGTACAATAGAGGCAAGCCTGCAAGACTAGGATAAGGAGCAAAGTAGCAAGTGTAAAGTACACAATCACTTTGTTTGCAGCGTGCAAGCACGAAGGAAGAATTTTAATGCTAACCACAAATATTACGGGATGGGAAATGCTCCATACATCATCAAAGATCCAAGTGAAGGAAGCATAATTTGGCACAGGAAAGACCATCCTCCTATGCATTAGAATAAAAAATATATGTACACATATCATAGAGAGCAGGTGTATAAAATCAAATTCCATGCAAACAATCCAGGGAAAAATAGGTAATAGGCTCATATTTGGAGTGAGTAGACACTGTTATACAAGTCCAGAGATGCTTTAGCTAGTAGTAAGTTTGAAAAGCACAGTTAAAATGTGATTATAAGGATTTTTACAGATCACCAAACTGAAGCTTTGCACACCAATTTCATGTGAAATACACCATAAAAGTACTTAAAGCGCCACTGCAATCATTAGGTGCCAGCGGAGAATTCAATACCATTAGAAAGCATGTAACTTGATATTTGTAAATGAGATCAATATGAAAAAAGTATCAAAGATAAAACATGCAGAGGCAAGTGTTAGCCACTCCATCTTCAGAAAAATGCAAAATAGCGATATATGCAAGCGCATCTAGAATCATAAATTCTCAGAATATCCCATAGAATCAAAGAATCACAAGTTCTCAAAATATCCCATCAAATCAAAGAATCGCAAGTTCTCGGAATATCCCATCCCAACTTACTAAAGATCCTATAATGATCAAGAATCATAAGTTCTAATTCTTCAAAGCTGCATCTAGCTAACAGAGAAAATAAACAGGTGCAGTGGCCCAGTTTAGTATAATCTGCTGCAAAACCAAAAGATGCATTCCAAATGGAATCTAATAGAACTAACAACCAAAAATAACTAGGATAAAAACACAAATTTACTCTTTATAACATACATACATACATATATATATATAAATTTTTTTTTACCCATATATAGACCAACCATGTAACTTTCAAAGTATAAATTTTACAGTAAGATATCACACAGCATCCATTTTATTTTCACTTGATGACAGCAATGACATAAACAAGAGAAAGGAGATAAAAAACCAGAGTACAATCTATTAAAATTACAAGCCACAAACCATGAAGAATAATAATAGACGGACACCAACATAAACCCCGAAGATAAATCAAACCCGCTGCTGCAAAATTGTTTATCCACGCCCAACTCACCTGTCATTGCCGTAAGGTCCTCACTTGCTGCTTTAAGTTATCTGTAGGAAGTTGAGCAGAAACATCAGGCGGCGCCACCACCGGGGCTGATGTCAGCGTTTGGTACTGAGCAGCCAACTGAGGTGGCAAGGGCTGAGTAAAATACATTTGAGCATGCGTAGGATCAGCAAATTCATAAGCAGAATTGACAGCTGAAGAGGGAGCCATCGACTGAGATGGATGATGAATTTGTGAGAAACCAGCGTATTGTGCCTGATGCTGGGTGGGGGGAATCTGGACTAATTGTGGATTTGCTGCAACTGCCGTTCCGTACACTCCAGAAGCCATTTCGGGTTTTGAAGAAGGAGCATTATTTGCCTGATTGTAAGCCCCATGAGGGGCTAGTGCAGAGGGGGCAGGCATTTGGGGTCGGCTAGAAGTAGCAGTTGGTGCTACTTCACCGTAACTGGGCACTGGCAAGTTATAAGCTTGGGTCTGTTTGATAGGCACAAGGTAAACAGGGTACTGCTGGTCAAGCACAGGCTGGTGTGGATGGTGTTGCTGCTGAGAAGGATAAACAGGATAATAAGGTGCCACCGCCACAGGCCCCGCACGAATATACTGATTACCAGCATGAACAAACTGTGGTGGATGATGCAATTGAGGATGGCCTTGATTATATTGGCCAGATAATACAAAACCAGGTTCCTGAACTTGCGCCGGCATCTGAACCTTATTGTTATTTTGATCCCCAGCCTTCAGATCAGACTGATTAGCAGCAACCCCAGCATTCCCAGATTGCATTTGCATAATTGATTCTGGATACATAGCCTGTCTTTGTATAGATAATGGATTTTTCACACTCCCTTCACTGTACCAATCAAATCACCAATATCCCAGTTCAGATCATCTTTTCTCAATACATAGAATTGAAATCAGAAGCACATTAAAAGATATAAAAAATAAACACGACAAAAAATAGAGATCATAATTAAAGAAAAAAGATCTTTTTACAAACTCTTTCAAAAGCATACCTCGAAACTGAATCTGGAGAAGGCAAATCAATGGCACCAGCATGTTTCATCTGAAACTGAGGAATCTGCTGGGGCTGCAACTGCACCTGTCCCTGAGTCTGAATTGGTTGTGCCTTCCTGTACCCACCAGGATCTGATCTTTCCTCATCAGAAACAACCCTATGGGCATACTCACCGCCAACCACCACCGGCACGCCGGAAACAACCGTCCCAGCCGCCACAAAACCCCCAACCTCCTCCTGCTTCTGCGGCAGCGCCAAATTAACGTTTCCGGCAACCCCTACACTCATCTGCTGAAACTGATCCTCAATTCCCAATCCTCCGACCTTCGGATTCTCCTCCACCTGGACCTTTATCGGCGGCAAATTTGCCATCGACGGCGAACTGGAAGTAGACCCAAAGGACGACATCGTTTCCTGCATTGGTGAATCGGGGATGGAGTGAACATCGTGATTAATAACAGCGTTTCCGCTTCCGTTTGCATTCCCACTCCCACCGATCTTAGAACCCTCAATTTGGGCCTCGGAATCTTTCCCCGCTGCCGTCGCCTTTCCCACTAAATCATCGTCCAGTCCAAGGAGACAATTCACCGATGAAGATTCCGAAAACCCTGGATCACTAGCGGCCGCGGACAAGGTACTCGCCTTGCCATTGAGCACGTTGATGAACCAGTCCTCGGATTTGTTCGATGCGGTCTCGACGAGAAGCTGTTCGATATTCGACGATGTCTTCGGAAATAAGAAGAGCCTGAGGCGGCCGGGCTTCAATCCCCCAGCGGTACTATTGAGGCGGTCGTATTCTTCCACCATGTTCTCCAGATCTTCGTCCGTGGTTACGGAGATTAAGGAATCCAAGTCCTCGCTGGGGAGTTGGTATTTCAGGGAAAAGGAATGGTTGTGGAGTAGGGTTTTCGAGAGGCGGTCGTGGAGGTCGGAGAGCAAGGTATGTCGGTCGATGACGATGATACGGGTTTCACCGCCGATGTAGCAGAGGGTCTTATCATGGGGGCGGGGGACTATATGCCCTCCGTAGCTGCACATGAGGCGGAGCTTCTGTGGCAGTTGCGGCGGCGGCGGCAGGTCGGCGTCCCAGGAGTCGGTGTGGCGGGAGCGAGGGGAGGAATCGATCGATTCCGGGTACGCCGCGGCGGGAGCGGTGGTAGTCGGTACGGGGGAGGCGGCCGAGAGCGGCGGTGGGGCCTCCATGGAAGGAGAACAGTTGGAAAAGGGAAAGAGAGGGAGCGCGAGATGTCCAGAAGGTGTGCTGTTTGGACTTTCACCTGCTTTTTTATAATTCTTTATTACTCCACCTGTTTTCCAATTTTTTTATTTATTAACAATTGGGTGTTGTTTTATGTCCTTTCTTTATTTCGTAGTAATCATTAAATTAAATTAAAGGCAAGTATTATATTATTTGGTTACGTTTGGTTTTCAAATTATATACTATTCATAATCACTTAAAAATTTCACAAATTAAATATTTTACTTTAAAAATTTTATTTAAATTTAAATTTCTTCATCTTTTATCTTAATAATTAATTAATTATTTTTTAATCAATTATACATGTTCACAATCAAATCAATAAATATTTTTATAATTTTTTTAATCACATTTTTTATTATCTTGTAACTTTATATATTATCAAATTATTAAATTATTATTATATATTAAATACATATAAAATAATTTTCTTATCAATTTAAATTTTACAAACTAAATATAATTTTCATCTCGTCACCTAAAATTTTTTCCCCCACTCTAATTTGAAAACGAACATGCCTTTGTCTTTCCCTTTTGACGGCCATATAATTTCCAATATAAAGGATTTGTTATTAACGTCAATTATGAGGAGGATGGGAATTGAGGATTATGTAAATCTGGTTTTGATCTCAATCTTGATAATAGTTATCCAAAAGGGCAAATTAATAAAGAAACAAAATAAATAGGTATGGGGCTTATATTTGAAGCCCGTAATGATGAGGGAAAACATGACAAAATAGGTGGGGCCGATGTTAAGATGGGGGGGCTGCTGGGGGTATATCGTATGAGGAAGGAAGATATTGGGTTTGAAACCGCGGGCGAAACCGTAATTCCATGTTCTCAGCACACTTGCTTCAATTACTTTTGTTCTGCTAATTGCTTTTCTTGTACTGTAACCCTCATAATTAGCGTTCATTTAAATTTAATTACCTTTTTTATTAATATTTTTTTTCGTGATTTTTCAATCTTACACCATTTCGGACAGTGAAAACAAGACTTTACTCTTTACTTTCCCAATCCAGCAATTGCTATATTTACAAAACATGTATTTTGTAATACAGAAAATTAAGCAAGATTGGTCATTTAACTTACGAATTTACTTGTTTGTTTTTATGATGACACGAAAAAAAAAAAAAAAGCGTTGGCCCCTACAGAATCTATTGAGCAAGATCAGTAGACCTACGAGAGATTATAAGCAAGATTGGTCGTTTAACTTACGTCTTATATTTGTTTTGTTTCTACGATGACACTAAAAAAACCTAATGGCCCCTACAGAATCTGTTGAGCAAGACCAGTAGACCTATGATAAATTATCTAAAGTGGCTAAATCTTCTAGCATCATTTTCTAAATTTATTCCTTGCAAGGATAAGATGGGGAAATGATGTTACCTTTACCGACCCCAAGGCTGTAGTCTCTAATCCTAGTAGTTATGGTGGTGACTTAAAAGCCTGTTAAGCCAGGGCACCGGGCACTTGACACTTGCTTTTTATCCTGGTAGAGGTGAATAAAGAATTAGACGATGAAATATATTAAGCTTAGAGCCCTGTGGAAAAAGCCCTTTTTGGACTTACTATTCTCTGCCAATCAATCCACCCCTTTATGAATTTTGATTTCTTTTGCAAGCTTTGGCGTTGCAAGGATATTTTTATTATAAAACTATGAAGAAAACGTCTATGAATAAAGCCAAATGAATAAGGCTTTCTTTCGTGATGCTTTGCTGGTTGCTTCTTTTCTTTTTTACGCACAGCATTAACACTGTTTGGCTAGATTTTGTGTTATTTATTCTCTGAAGTCCTTCCACTATAGTGGATTGAACAACATTGGTTCTGCAAATGAAAGCAAAGACACCTATGGTCATTACTACTAATACAGTTTCTTCACAGAAAAAAGTGAAACAATCTTCTCTTTAATATGTCTTGTCCAACAAACAAGATCAAAAACCAAACATGCCTCGTGCATTCACTACCAAGGCTCCAACTTAATGCCAAGAAAATCTGTCAATCGGACGGCAAGAACTAAAATGACAGCGTAGGCAAACAAGATAGCTATAGCTGAGGCATGGGATGCAGACAGGGTAATCAACAGACAAGTTCACCAACCTTGAAAGGATGTTCGCCTGCAATCGATGAGATGAATCTCGTCTATTAAGTCTCAGGAGTGAACGAAAACCAAAGGATTATCCCGAGCAAAAGAGAATAAGGGTATTTTATCTAACCAGAAGAAAGAGGATGCCAGTAAAGTTCGATTAAATGCTTCTTCTACAGCCGAGGTTTTACATCCAGACACCAATCGGAGATAATCAGAATGGCTAATACCTGACAGAACAATATAAAGGATGAGGTGGAATATCTTGTATAATAATACAGCATAGAAGAATGCTTTCAAGATTACAAGCAAATAGGCTCTTGAAATTTATATATAGTACACAAAATTTTTGATATAAAGATGTCCACACATTATCTTATATGCCAGAATGGGATTATCTGTAACAGAAAAAATAAGTCAATTCCATAATTTTTCTTGAGAAAAATAAACTTAGGCATGCAAGCCAAATAAAGATCGGTTTCAGAGTTAATTACATCATTGTTTTCATTGTTCTTCTTTCATGATGTATGATAGCATTATTATTTGGGTATCGGTGCATCTAACAGAACATATTTCCAGGTTTCTCATAAAAGCTAATACAGTGTTATTACCTGAAGGGTAACAGCCAAAGAGAGAGAAATATATGCGAAGTTGCACTGCACAGAAGCTTTAGTCATTGATAATCAGAAGGTTTGGAAATGTTGTAAGAGCGGCAATGCGTACTGACCTGTAACAACACGAGAAAATCAAACTGCTTAGCAATTCAACCAGTTTGAATGTATAAAGTATGCTGAACACTAAAACCATTTCTCGTACCAGAAAAAAAGACAAAGCACCCAAACTCTACTCCTTGTCCAATTTTTGGATTTTAGCCTCACATCAGCATTCTCTCCAAAGAAGAGATAGCTTCCTATTCTGACACCAAGAAGATACATAACCCAATAACCTGAAGGCAAGAAAAAACGTACAAAACAATGTAACAACAATCAAACTTAAAATTTTAGGAAAAACAATATAAGGTTTATCGTCACAAATTTATCTCGAGCATGGGTAGTTGAGAACTTTAGTTTAATTAAAATGTTACGGTATGTCGCATCTGAAAGCAGCGTGGAATGCATATATGCCTTTGACTCTAAGACAGACCTTAGTCGTGATTCCAGTATTTCAGTAACAGTGTCCAGTAGGGATCTGAATCTAAGAATGATGGAAGGTTATCAAGGTTATCAAATGGTCAGAGAAACACAGCCATTTTAAAGCAATAAGACATTCCAACTCAAAAAAAACACCATCTTGTTTTAAAATATCAATATTTTAGTCATCAGCTTTTGCCCTGTTTTGTTTGTATGTGTCATTTGAAGGTCAGGCTGCTCTTCACCTTCCCACTTAGAATATGAATGCAGAAAGAAATTTAAAATAGAGGAAACAAAAAGGGTACAGAAAAAAGGGACATCAAAACTATTTTAATTTACTAATAGAGATCCCCATCCTCAGCATATATTCCTTCCTTGTTTTGACCAAAGATGTCCATTCCTCTTTCTTCAGAAAGGATATATTCATTTAACCCACACAACAGCAACGCTGGATACCCTGATATAACACATCGGTCACCCATGTTAAATGGGCAAATCACATAATTAATCCAGTTGTCATAACTCATAAGGAAAATAAGAAAGGAAATTTGTAAAGCATACCTATGAGAATTAAGGAACCTAGAATCTGACAGTAACTAGGATGAACATTAATAATTGATGTGCGGAGAGCCACAGCAGGAAGAGTGAAAAAGAAATTCCCGTGGACTCCATATTCCCCAACATGAACCTGTAGGACGAAAACAGAGGACAACTAAATTGTTGGAAAATATGCAACTAATGTAATAAATTTGAATCTGCAACATGAATGCATTCTATTAAACTCTTGAAGGAACATTCAACAAAAGCAAGCAAAACAGTAGCTGCCAAGCTTTCATCTAGATATGGAAATTCCAACGTTCAACAAATTTCATTAATGAATTAAACAAATTTACTTTCTAACTTCATCAGTAATCAGATTAACCACCTCACATGCAAAAGGCAGCAACTTCAATGTTCTCACTTGTTGCCTCTTCATCTAATAACGAATAAAGAATATTTGGTTTTGAAGATTTCAGACTGGAGAATTTGCTATTGATTGTTGTTATGGTTACAGTTTACAGTACAGGAAAAGAATTTAAAAGGTGTGTAAGCAGTGAATAGCTTGTTCTCTACATGTATCATTACCAATTTATTTACTAATCCAACAAAATCTATTCAGCCTCCCTCTTATTTGATAAAGACAAAAAATGTCATAATAAGTGTATTAGTATTCAATTTGTAAACCTTCTCTTTCACATTAAAAAACTCACTCTTGAATTTTCACTTCATTCAACTGCTTAGTAACATTTATCAGCAACATATATCAGATACTAATTTCAACAAATAAACACACCATAAATCTGCAAAACCAACAATTTCACGCAGGAGGCAGCAGACAATAAATGCAAACCCATATAACAATGAATATAGTAGAAAAGATGAAAAACAGATATCACACTAGATGTGGAAATAAGTTGAGCAATCCCCAAAATAATTAATGGACGATTAGAATGAACAGCGTCTTTTAATGTCCTAGATTCACATGGAAAAAACAAAAATGAAGATGACCTGATTAATCAAAAAGACATCATGAAAAATTAAAACAAACATGTAGCGGACATTGACAGCTGAAAAAATTATCCAGCACTATATTGAATAATATTAAAGAATAAGTAACAAGATACAAAATTGAGCCGTACAGTAAATGGCAAAAGTTAAATATTCAAGATGCCACGCGCCTGTCGTGAAACCAAGGAATTTGCCACTAAAAATGAACCTACACGAAGATCCATCTGGCTTGGGCAAAAACAATAACTGGAGAATCAGAAGCATATCATATCTTTTATATTAAGATTATGATTTATCACCACATAACCTCGTGGCCAGGGACAAAAATTCAGACTACTATTATCTAATAAAAATATTTGATGAATGATAAACTTGGTTTATTAAAGAGAACTCAAGGGAGTAAATAACGATAAAATGATTCCAAAAAATACACCATGTGTCCTAAATTTATAGCTCTTAGTTCTGTTTGGGAAGTCTCATAACAAGACTCCATTTCCTGAACAGAATCCTTTTTCTTTCTTTTTCAATGGACCCTGTCATTAAAATAATGATCTGATACCACTTTCACCCACTATTTTTTATGGGAATATTATAAAAACACACCCAAACTTCAAGACTCTTAACTTTTCCAACTTTATCTATGACTTCATGTCCAAACAAGCAGGAGTCTAACAACCAGTCATAATTCAAAAACACACGAGCTAATCATATAGATTAAGCTACCGCCTATAGTAGTGGAAGATTCTACAATTTTTTCAGGTGGTAATACTCACAGTCATAAATAAAATATAAGGAACAGCGATGAAGAGCAAATCAACAATCAAAGCCACAACATAGACTTTCAAATTCTTGCGTATGCAGCCGCATTATTGTCCTTTTTTGTAGAACCTGACGAAACAACGATATCATTACTATAAGAATCAAAATGAGTCAACAATATAACGGACTTTTTAATATAGTTTACAGCGATGAATTTACCAGAATTGACCCCATTGAATCCGATGCTATGTCTTATGAGAATCAAAATCTGGCAAAAAAAGGAACGAAATGTCACAAAAAAGTAAACAGAAAAAAAAAAAGATATAGCTTAGTACTCACAGAAAAGTTTGTGACGAGAAAGAAATTTGGAGCTTCGATGATCCTGTAAAGTTGCGCACAAATCTGAAAAAAAAAATTAACAAAAATGATTTTTCCCCCATAAATTCACATAAGAGCCCAAATCAAATAAATCGAGTGAAGAGGAATCAATTCGATCAGCATTTTTGTGATTGTGCTTACTGTTCTTTGAGATGTCCGTGGGGAATGAAGGACTCCTCCATGGACGAGCTTAGCTTAGCTCAGAAATGCTGCGCAGAGATTTTGGGGCAGAAAGTTGTGCTAATTGGGTTGGACTGAAAATTGGGCCATCAATATATGGGCTACAATTATGAAAAAAATGGTTCCCTTTGGAAAGGCCCAAAACGATCTGCATTATCTATCCATAATATCTCTATCTACTAGTGAGCAGTCAATACCTGTGCAAAATAAAAATTGAGCATACGCATTTTTATGAATAATTTCCACGGTAAAAGAAAATTTTCACAGCAAAACCAGAGTGGCTAATTTGAGAAAAAAATAAGTGTGATTTAATTCAACTCGCCAGTGAGCCCCCTTCCAAGAATTCATCACTACTTTCACCTACTCTTCATCATTTTCTTCTTTAACAAAAAGTGATGATTTTGACTTGAGTCAGAATCACGATAACCCATTTGCATTCTATCTCTGGAAACAACTTACTTGCAATATTAACAACACTTCTAGGTCTCCTATGAATACATAAATCAAAATTTCCTAAATCTTTTAATATCAATATCCGAAAGCCAATCCTTTAATTTTGCAACAACTATACAAATAGTGTCTTAAGCATATACAAACCTATTCAACGAAAGCAAGCATGCTAAGCAGAAGAAAGCCTAGGAGGAAAGATCACCTAATTGGTTTTCAGTTTCCTGCATTCCCATTTAATTTCAAGAAATCATCTGAAGAAGAAAGTGGGTGGGAACTTCTACCTCGGCCTTAAGTGGTTTTGAGAGCGAAAATATCAAAAATCTTAAGACAATTTTGGGGTGAATTCCCGGCTCCAAATATTGCTCTCTCTACTCTCCAGTGGCTCCCTCTATAATGTGCAATTATGCATTACATAAGTGAGAACTAAAGATGAAACCGTGAGTCTACTTTCTTCCTTGTGCCCATTTAGATCAGAACGGAGGAAAGATGTAAATGAGATAGAGGAACCGTAAACATACTGGCAAGTGGGAGGAGTTTCAGTTACTATGAAAGGAATTTACACAAATATCCTTCACATAACTGGCACATGAGGCATACTTATAAGGATACCAAAGGAATTTCACTTTTTGACAACCGAGCTCGAAGTCTAAGGGGCGAAGTATTTATGATAGGAGTATAGATACTGTATTATTAATTTAATATGAATCTGTGGTCCCATAAATTAAATCTCCACCACTGTCTTTATGCCTAATTCTTTTATTTTCTTTCTCTTTTCATCTAATTTATAATTTATATATATGTGTTTACACTCAATTTTTTATTTTTTTATATTCTTTTAATATTTCTTAATTTTTTTATTTTAATTAATGATTCTTTTCATGTAAAATAACAAAATTTCTTTATTTTAGTTTTTGTATTCTAAATTTTTTAACTTATTTTTTTATTTGTGTTTTATCTCAAAATTTTCCTTTTTCCAAGTCTTTTTGATATTTATTTGTTTTATTATTTAAATTTAGATAATTTTTTTTATAATTTATAAATAAATTTATACACATAACAATTTGTAATTTTAATAATATTTTTAAAACTTTGAATCTATTTTAATTTCACAAAAAAAAATTACATATTTGTTCCTTTTAATTGTACAAAGCTAACTTATGTGCTTACCTATATTTTTAATTCTTTTTTTTTTTTCTATCATTGGTAACTTCCTTTTTTTTTTAAATTATCTTTACTTATACATAGGATGGTAACACGTCAGATTAACGAGTTAATAAGTCGGATCGAAACCTAAGTATTATTTGTGATTCGTTGATCCGAATTTAATTTGATTATTTTTATAGATCAAAAAATTTGACCCAATCTAATCCATCAATTTAACAAGTTATCCAAAAAATTTGACCTAATCTAATCCATCAATTTAACAAGTTATTCAAATTTGACTTGCCAACCTATTAACAAAAATATATATATATTTAATTTAATTAAGTCTTAATATTTTAAATATTTACAATTTTACTATTTTTATTTTATTTAATTAATTTTGTATATTTATAAATATTTATTAAATTATTTAAGATATATTTGTTGGTCCACGAGTCTACAAATTAACTTGGTGGGTTAACTCGAAATTGACCTATATATTTTTTTAGATTTGTGAGTTTGACCCGATTTAAATTGGACTACACGAATATCTAATCCAAAACCCGCTAATTTTGGGTTACGTTCAAATTAGGTTTTGGGGTTGGGTCAGAAATTAACGCCACCCATTTATTCTAAACTTTTCACTTTCAATTTTGTTTTCATATTTCTTTATTTTTTAAAATATTTTAAATTTTTAAACAATAATATTTTTATTATTTAGTATACAATCATTTTATAATTCATAAAAATATTTTATGTGTGTGATAATTTTACTAGTATATATTATTAGTAAAAATTATATATAAATTTATTTATAAATTATAAAATTATTGATTTTAAATGATAAAATATTAATTAAATTAAAAGTATAAATAATATTTAACATATTAAAGTAATAATAAAAGTATAAAAAAGAATTTGAAAAAGAGAACATTTGAGGGAAAAATAAATAAAAATAATAAATCTAGAGAAATGAATAAAAAATAAAATTATGAATAACAATTACAAAGCCTTACTTCCATAATAATCTAGAATGGATATAGTATATAAACTAAGTAATGGAATAGTAATAATTATAATTAAGTATGTTGACCTTTTAATGGTAATTATGTAAAGTTACTAATTACAGATAATATTTTGTAAATTTACGATGTGCAATTAAATTAAGTCAAACTCTTAATAATATGTTTTAGATAATATTAATGACATATTTGAGAGAAACTCAGAGCATCTGTAAAAAAATGGTAAATATAATAATAAAAATAATTATTATATGTAACTAAATTTTAATTAAAGACATCAATAGAATAAGATTTATAAGATTATGACAAGCCATGATTTTTTATCAAATGAAAGTTCACAATTTTAGCTTTGAGATAAATGAAAATTCTAAAGTAAAGAAATTGAGAAAGAAAATGAGGGAGGAAGTAATGAAGAATTTTGCGAGTGTTTAAGGGAAATTAAGTAGCAATTGTAACAAAGGAGAAGTTGATGGAGAAATTGGCGAAAGAATAAACAGAGAGCCTATTCAGTGAATAAATGCTGGAATGTAGTTATTATCATGAAAAATATCAATTTAATCATGTTTTAATGCTTTAGAGTAATTTTGAACTTTTTAATGAATGTATTTTCCAAAATTGCTCATTGTTAATAGCCTTTTAATTATAATAAATTAGCGTGTGCATTTGAACCTTTATATGATGCAATACATTTAATCTTGTTTACCTACACTGACAGACTGGATGTGCACGCTTTAATTGATTAATGACAAGGTCTGTTGCGTAGTTAAGTGTGTATTGCTTGATTTATTCATTTGCCAAATCGACATGATTGGGACCAAAATAAAAATAATTAGTCAAATAAATATGCAGACCAAGCAAGTTCCATCGTGCAATGAAATGAAAATGGACCCCCACAGAGTAAACGTCCACTGGCCCTCGTGAAACCCCCTTATCAAAGGAAAATGACAAAGTGTCGAGTTTGATTAATAATTTAAATTCAATAATTAATCGTTGTAATTCAGTGTTCTAAATATTAATTTAAAATTGAAATAACTAGTGATGAAAAAGCGATTCAAACATTTTTCGAACCTAGCTTAATTTATTATAGGCTATGTTTGTTTACATATTTTCTACTTTAAAAAAACACAATAATCAACACAATTTTTAAAATTTTTATATTTCTTTATATTTACACAATTCTTAATAAAAATACATTCCTAAAAAAAATCGAAACAAAGCAACCTTAATGTCTATACTTTTTTAACTTCGGTCAACGAGGCTCCGTCGAGAAAATGTGTGCTTATGCATTTGTAACAACTTTCATGGGCTATGTTTGGAACTTGACCTTCAATTTCTTCAAATTTTATTAAACTTTATCCTTTTAAACATATAAATTTTCAAAATTTTTATTTAAATTTAAATTTAAATTCATATATTCTGTGTTTTAAGTATATAAATAATTAATTATTATTTAATCATTATATCTTTTAAAAATTAAATTAATACATTTATATATCAAATATATACTCACATTTATATATTTATTTATATATAATCACTATATATTATAATATCACTTAATTATTTTTATATATTTTATTCATGTATTTAAATGAATTAATATTCTCACCCCATCAAAATTTTACAATCAAACATATCCCTAAAACAACTCTCCCAAACATGTCCATTATGTACTAGATGTTTAAATGCAAAAAAATAAAATAAGATCTCGACACTAAAAAATGTATTTGGAATCATTCTGTAGGAAGACTTTTGTATCGAGAAGTAATCTCGCATATAAACAATCATAATCACACAACATAACTTCACCAGCAGAAAATGAAAATAAAAATAAAAAATCGCGACCGAACGCACATCCGAAAGCCGGTCCAAAAGCCGACCACATTTTTTATAAATTTCCAAAAAATAACAAAAAAGAAAAGATACAGACGACATGCAGAGTTTTTCCATATTCCAACTGTAACAGAGGTTGCTCTTAACGCATAACGCCATTATAGGACTGCTTAACCTTCCGCCGACGCGTCCTCTCGCTTCGTTCGAGATTGCCGTTTCCCTCTCTCTCGCTATCTCTCTCATTGTACAGTTACTTTTCGCTCTCAATCGTTGTCTCGAATGGCTTTCATGAATTGAGCGGCAATTAGCTGCCCTTCTGATAATTATATGCGAAGTGGTCTCGATCTCGCTGGGGACGGGTCCCTTTTGCCACTGATATCCAATAGAAGAAAATTATCTACAAGGTATCATTAATTTTTTTACTACTCTCGCATTATTGAATTGTCGCCATTCGGAGAAAAAGTGACCAGTGCTGCCAGTTGGGGCACTGATAAGGATAAAAAGGATCATGTTTTTCTTGACATTTGGGTTCGGAATCTTCACTCCTGTGGTCTTTTTTTATTCACCAATTTTCCTGATTAACTGTAAATGAAGTTTTATCGCTGGCAGTTTTCTTTCTCTGGGCTAATTTTTCTTTTAGATATCTGTGGAACCTCTGCCTGAAGCGAGTGGTTGGATCCTGATTTTATGCAAATGGGCTGGAGGAATATCATATCATTTTGCCCTACTGCGAATTTCCGGTACATGTTTCAGGTTTGTTTCCTTTCCTTTCCTTTCCTTTCCCTTTTTTTTGTGTTTTTTCCCTTCTCTGGTTGTTATTTATTTTAAAGTTTTGGGTATTGCCGTATTAAGAATGCTTCTTTGTGTAGAACTTAATTATCTGGATTATGCTGTGCAGTTTGGACTTGGAGATTTTCAGAAAATTTTGGACTTGTTTATGTTAGTTATAAAGTAGTTGGATTAGTTTGTTGTTATTTGGTTTCTTTGCCCCGTTTGAATGACTATTAAAGTCTAAATGGCCTCTTTTAGACGTCTGCATCTTTATACTAGCAGAGCTCCCGTAAAATCTATGGGGGACGTGGTCGCAGTATGTTATTCGGTGATGCATAAAATCAGGTGGTGTTCGGAAAAGGTGCAACTCCTGCATCATCTGTATGGCTACTGTTTTTATGCTCGGGTAGATTAGTTTAGAAATATAAAGGTTGTGATATCAGGCTTTTGAAAATTTCCTTTCAGTTTGGCCACTGCACTTTGAAAACCATATCATGAGTATGCTTTTACTTATATCAACAGGGGAGACCAAACGAGCTTCAGCTTGAATGCCAACATACCATTAAGTCTCATGGGGGACAACTTGCGAAGAGGCACAAGCATGATTGGCTGATACTGGTACTGCTTGTGGTCATTGAGATCATTCTGAATGTTATTAACCCATTCTATCGATTCGTTGGGCAAGGCATGATGGAAGATCTTAAATATCCAATGAAAGAGAACACAGTGCCCGTTTGGGCTGTTCCTGTGAGTATCTTTCAGTTATTAGAGACATCTTAATCTTTTAAGAGTTACTGTTTCTGACATATTTCAAATGGTATGGCTTTTCTGGTAATTAGCTTTATGCAGTTCTGTTGCCTATTGCAATTTTCAGTCTCTACTATCTCCGAAGGAAGGATGTCTATGACTTGCACAATAGTATACTCGGTAATATCACTTCAACTGTCTCATTCATTCTACTGAATTTTAGTTGCCCACGACCCCTTTCTGGTACCAACGTTGTATAGCAAGGTGCTTACCATTTTTCCTGATCCAAGCTACTGTAGATTTTTGGGTTATAACATGTTAATTCTGAAATGCAGGACTCTTATTTGCTGTGCTGATAACTGCAGTTCTCACGGATGCAATAAAAGATGCAGTTGGCCGACCCCGACCTGACTTTTTCTGGCGTTGCTTTCCTGACGGTCGAGATGTATGTCATGTTATTTTCAAATATCTAGTTATGTTATGAACACTGTTCAAGTGCTTTTTGCCTAGAAAATTTAATGTAATACAATTCTACTTTGCCAGAAAGGGAACGAAAACAACTTTTTGTGGCTTCTGTCTCACCTCATTTTTGTAATTTGCGCAGCATCAATAATTGTTTTTTCCTGCTCCTGGTTATCGTTTAATGTCTGAATCGGTTCAGACGGTAGAATCATATTTGGGAATCATACCGTAGTGATTTAGATTGTACAAAAAGCTTCTTCACTCATATATTATTAACCTACTATTTTTTCATTTTTCCTCTTTATCAGAAGTATGATCGTTGGGGCAATGTCGTGTGTCATGGTAAAGATAGCGACATAAAAGAAGGACATAAGAGTTTTCCAAGTGGTCATACTTCATGTAAGACTTCTTTTTACAGTTTGACTTCTCCACAGGGAAGAAGTATCTGGAAAAACATTTATAGTCATGGCTTTGATACTGCTTTTGAGAATTGTTGTTGCATTTAAAGAGTGATTCTCTTCTGTATGTTTTTCCTAGTCTCCTTACACAATGAACTTTTAAAGATAGATCATCCATAGGCCATGCCTATCTTGCCTTTCTCACTAACATTTTGCAGGCTGATCAATCTCATAGATTTACAATGTTCTGCAGGGTCATTTTCTGGTCTTGGTTTTTTAGCGCTATACTTGTCGGGAAAAATCAAATGCTTTGATCGAAGGGGGCACGTTGCAAAACTTTGCATCATCTTTCTTCCCCTTCTCGCTGCGTGTCTCGTAGGTGTCTCTCGTGTGGATGACTACTGGCACCACTGGCAAGATGTGTTTGCTGGTGGTCTCCTAGGTGCGTTACACTTAGGCAAGAAAGTTAAACGAAGAAGTTTTTGGTTACATGATCACATCTCATTGTTATATGCAACTTATATCGGTATTACCCTTTCAGGTCTTGTAGTGGCTACTTTCTGCTACCTGCAGTTTTTCCCACCTCCATACCAGACAGAAGGTAGAACCTTCATTCATCTGCAACCTGTTATTCTAGTTGCCTTCATTAAGCTGCTTTTCTCTTACATTGTACCGATATTACGCATACATTTCATGCTCACAACTCTTGTTGTTCGTTGATGACAGGATGGGGTCCTTATGCATATTTCCGAGCAGTGGAAGAATCTCGTTTCAGTGCTGCTCCGGGAAACGTGACCAACGTGCAAGGAATCCACCCACAACAACACGGCAACATGGTAGATCACAATCTGGACACAACTTATGATGCCATGGAGACAGCTAGAAGATAGGGCTAAAGATTTACCTACCTTGTGACCCCATAAACCGAATCCTCTGTTAATATCAACTTGTGAAGAGGTATCTGTTTGATGATGGCACCCTGTTTGATAATGTCTATATAAAAATCTTCAATTTGATGTGTTTCATGAAAGTATTGTTGGGCCCTTTTGATGAAATTTTTTATGTCTACGTGATTTAATGCAAAATGTACCATTTAAAAGATCACAACTTGAACTACCATAGGAAGTGGGACCTTTTTCAAGGCTACATGATATGGTGGCATTATTTGTTTTTATACAATATGATTAAATAGGGTGCTTCTAATCTTTTTGCGGCCTCTTGTAATTGCGACTGTATTACAAATTTTGTTTTGCGGGTAAAATTGGGAAGTGGGAATATAAAATGAATTTAGTAAATTTTCACTTTTGGGGTACTTAATGGTGGTGGGATGATTATGGTGACATATGTCTTAAAATTAAGGCTTATTTCTTTTCTTTTTTTTTTTGTTGAAGAGTATTTCATAATTTTTCTTCTTATTTATTTATTTTCACGATGCACTGGAGTTCATGGGGGACCAAGGTCCTTTTTGGCTATGTTTGGTTGCTTATTAATCACTATTTATCCTTCATTAGAAATCTCACAACTCTGATATCTTACTTTGAGAATGATATCCAAAAATTTAGGATTCCACAATCCCTAATAAGTTGGTGGATTTTATACAACACTCCAATTCAATTACTATATAAACAATATTAATCTAAATAAGTGACATATATATACACACATTTAAAAAAATTAATTTTTACTCTCCCTTCTTTAAATATATTTTCTTTTTTTTCTTTTGTTTTTTTATGTGTCCTTCATTTGGCTCTTTTTAAAATAATATTATTTTATTTTTAATTTTTTTTCTTTATCCTCTATCTTATAATACATTTAGTGTATGTTTTATTTTTCTTTTTAGTCCATTTAACTTCTATTTATCACTCTTATTATTTTTTAAAGATTTTCATCTATACTATTTATATTATTGTATTATACATGAAGGTTTCAGAGTAATGAATTTTTTCTTTTTTCTCCTTAATCTATTAATGTATAGCATTTATTATTTCTAATATTTTATTTTTAAATATTTATTAAATATTTTTAATTTCAAATACTAATTTTATTTTGAATATATTTTTCAATATTAAAATTTAACAAGTTAATGGTATGTTATAATTAATATAAATATAGAATTCATAAATAATTTACATATGCGTGGTTTATTTTCAATTATTTATTTTTTGAATTAAATCTTTAAATTTTTTCATATCCCATATCAAAAGAGCTAACCAAATATTAACTATATAAATATTAATTATAGTAATAATACACGTATCAATTATTGAACCAAACAGACATATTGAAATAAAATATTCAATTCTAAACTCTGGAGAAATGATTTCAAATCCGATTTCAATTCCATAATGCAAATCAAACATCATCTAACTAATTATTTTTAATCATTATATATATTCTCAATGAAATTAATATTCATTCCTATAATTTTTAAACTCAATTTTCATAGATATATTAATATCTTATAAACTTATATAATATTACATCATCAAATCATTAATATATATTATTTAAATTCTTATCTATTTTATAATTAAATACCAGACATAATTTTTCTATCCACACAAAAAACCAAAAATTTCCCACCCACCTTAAAGCAAACACACCCTCTCCCTTTTTCTGCCGTGATATGGGCCACCAATGCTTCTTGATTCGCGTCACACAGCTAAAAACATAAAACAGTTAATAAGAATACAAGCATTCACAAAATCAATAATCTTTGGTTTTCCGATCACCCATGTGTAAAGCAATATGTTTTATTCCATAACAAAAATACCAACAAGATTTTGTTTATTTTTTGTCAGTGAAAAAAAATAATATATATATATGTCTCAATTATTATACTTTTAATTTAATCTCCCCAATATTTTTATATAATTCTCTCTGTAAAATCACAAATAAAAAATCAAAATAAACGAAGCCCAAATAAAAAATACAACCTGGCTCGTTATCACTGAGCTTCATTGGGCTCAACGTTTACAAAGTGGCATCAACAAACAACCTTCGCATCAACCTCAACATTAGGAGATAATTAAAAAAATAAAATAAGTACTTGAAGTAGGTTAAAAACCACTTTTCTTCCTATTTCTCGAATCAAGTATCTAACTAAATTACTTCATCTATTGGAAAATTAAGAATCGAATTTGGGTCTAAAAGTAGAGATTTAAATTGAAAAGGTAAAACTATGAATTGTTCTAGTATTACAAATTAAAAAATTAATTGAGTCACTTGATTAGTAGTTTGACTGGTAGAATTGATTTAAACACCAATTATTATAAATTATATAATTTTATATTTTACTATTAAAATAATTTTATAAAATAAATATAATTCAATATAATAATAAACTTAATGATGGGTTTTAAATGAAATATTAAAATTTAAAATTTCAATTAGAATTAAAAATTATTACACAAATTTTAAAAATTTTATGAAATTCAAAATATTTAAAAGTATAAAATTAAAAAAAAAAGTTTTGTAAAATAAAACACTTGATACGAAAAATAAATAGACAAAATTTACTAAAAACAAAAGTTAAAATAAAAAATTATATATTCTAATTAATTGAGGGGTTAATAACTGTAAGAAAATTTGGGAAAAAAACACAGAAATTTTATATTATTTTTTAAAAAAAAATACTAAAATTTGTGTTTTTTCTTTAATTTTTAATTAAAATCGATTTAACTGATTTTTTTAGCTAATTTTTATTGAATTCTCTGTTTTGCTATGTTTAATTAGTTTATTCGAGCTCGGAAATGATGATGCTTTTGCTTTAGCTACGAGGTTTATGCGATGCGAGCTTTTTTGTTCGGACTTCTTCTGTTTGAAAGTTCATTCTGTCTGCCGCGAGTGACAATTTTGAAGATTTTTTTTTTCTTCATTGTATTGATTTTATGTTTGGATAGAGAGAACGGAGTCGATCAATAGATAAAATGCAGGTGTGGAACTAATTCTATTACTGAGCGATGGAAGCTTTACTCTGCAGCATAAAGATCAAAATTTAAAAATTTTCTGGAAAAAAGAAGTTAGCAATCCGAGGACGTTCGTTGGTGTTTAATATGGCAAGGACATGGTTGTGAAGCTTAAAAGTAATTGTCTCAGAGCAGACTATATGCCAACTTTATTCCGGTGTCGCTATTTTGCTTGCATGACTATTCTATTTGTCATTTTGATTGTGTGATAGGTTTACAATTTTTCTCGGGAGCTAAAAGAGCAAATATTTCTTCTATTTTAGCAAATAGGTTTAGTTTTCAATTGATTACCGTTAACAAGTGGTAAGTACTTCAATTTTGTTCTAGGTGGTCGAAATGCCAGAGACAGTTGGGTGCCCACACAATAAGATCTCATGGAGCTCGAATGGCCAGTTTTCGCACGCATGATTGGCTTATTCTTATGCTACTTGTGGTGATAGACTATTCTGAATGTCATAGAACCATTTCACAGGTTTGCTGGCGAAGATGCAATGACCCAACTGAGGTACCCATTGAAGGATAACACTGTCCCCTTTTGGGCTGTTCCGGTACGCGATGCCTCGGATCATCCCTATTGAACCTATCACACATATATATAGTTATAAGTGATGCCTTTATATTCTATTTCTCAAAAAACTGGTAACAGTTGCTTTTTTATTCTCTATGGCCGATAATTGCAATATTATTGCCTTTCCCCGCCATCACGGTCTTTTACTTTATACGAAGAGATTTCTATGATTTACACCAAGCTGCTTTGGGTATGATTCTCTTTTTATTATACTCCACTCTTCTCCTGCATGAACGGTAGCTTGAATTGCAATGGTATTGATTATGTTTATCCATTGTTAGGTCTACTCTTTTCTGTACTTATATTTGGCGTTCTTACCGATGCTATTAAAGATGCTGTTGGTCGACCTCGACCAGACTTCTTTTGGCGTGGCTTTCCTGATGGTAACAGTAGTTCTGTATTTTTGGTGGATAGATATTCCATAATGTGACAGGGAATGCCCAGTGTACTGGATTGAAGAGTGTCATAAAAGAAGGTCTTAAAAATTTTACCAGCGGGCATACTTCATGTGAGTATAGCCTGTGCATATTTCAATTACTTGCCTCATTGCTACAAGCTTTTGTCCTCGATGGTGTTTCTGTGTACTACCCTATGTTGCATATAAAGATTGCATTCTCTCATCCGTGTGTGTGTGTATTAACTAGTGAAATTGAAAATCCCTTTTCTTTAGCACCATTGTATCTGTTAGGTTTGGTCTGATCTTCTGTGCTCCTAATTCCAATTATATTAAAATTATTCATCTGTATTTTATCACAAAAATAAGTGCCCAATGCACGAAAAGTGGGAGAAGATGTTGAATCTAGATTCTAGTGGCCTACCTTACAGTGTACATATGTACCAAGAACAGGGTATTGAGACTAGTTAGATGTATATGTTAGTGTTGCATTTGTCCACTTCACGAGCATACTGTTAATCATCAAGATTTGCATGGATCAACTGAAATATCGTAAATCAACTGATTCTACTTTTGTGCATCAGAATTTGTCCAATTGTTGGATTTGTGTACAACCGTGTTTATGAAATAAATCAGGGATTCTACTCTGCATCATTTTATCGTAGCTGAAGAATAGGTCAAAAATGAACAAACTGTACTTACCAATTCAAATCTGAGCATGGCAAAGTTGGACTGTAGGTGCCGTGAATTTGATATAAATCATGAAGATTTAAGAACTGGTCAATCATTAAAAATTCAATATCTTTGACTTGGGCCTGGTCCTATCTGGTCATTGGAAATTCTATGTCAGACACCCTTCCAACTTGCCATCAGTTGTCTCCTTTCTTTCTTCCTCATACTGCCATAGTATTCATTTGTAGTATGTTCATCATATGAAATTCTAGTTTGTCTCTCCTGACAGAATTGGAAATATCTTGCACATAAAAGAACACTGTAAACTTGCGGAGCTGCAGGTAAGATTAGTAGATAAAAGCTCCTAAAAGCTAGATTCATCTACTACTAAACAGACTAGACAGTTCCACTGTCACACCAAGAAATACCAATAGGTTGGGTAAATACAATTTGGTTGCCAGAAACTCCAAAATTATTGACAATGGGGTTTGAGTTTAAATGTGAAACTGGACTAAGAAGAAGTACCCTCTTGACAATTGAACTCTTTAGACTTTTCTTGATGCTAGATATTCACTGTTAGAAATCTGACTCCCAAGATAATGTTACTTTCCACTTTCAGTTAGCTGATGAACATTGAGCTCCATTTCGCTCCTCCTTTCTTTCATCTGTTCTCACCCTTGCATGAAGTTGCTTTTGGTTCAAGGAATATGGCGATGAAGTCGAAGACAATGGTGTTATATAGCCCAGCTTTTGGTTCACATTAGCCATGTCGGTTGGGACCTTACCTGGAATGGGTGAAAATCCACAGAAGTCTGGGCCCCTTTTGGTATCTGTTTCTTGAATTAACTTCAAAAGAGCTGCAGGAAAGTAAGATGAATTTGTGAATGCTTGAAGTTCATCCTGCTTTGGATTTCTATTTATCGGCTTATGGAAGTCTCCCATCAGTTCTGTAGACCTATGCTGGTTAAGATGCCTTTCTAAGCTACCCGCTCCTGGATGAGGTGAGGGGTTTACAGAAAGAAGCTCCCTCTTGGAGTAAGTGTTAAAAGTTGTTGATTTTTCCGATGCTTCAGATTGATCAGAGGGCAGCAAGGTTTCTCTATTCAGTCTGGTTTTCAGTGATTGAATTCCATATTTCTGGAAGAAATTAAGGGCCATTTCCAGAAAACTATGAGAACTCAAAACAAGTACTATGATAGCTCTAAAATTGGTATAAAGAAAACTTCATACCTGCAGATGGCTGGAAACCTGGTGCTGCATCAAATTAGGGTCCTGCTTCTCAAATTCTCTTTCCATGCATGCTTCTGAGTTCAGTAAACAAGTCAAGGGAGAACATGAAATGAACTTGTAATATGCCTATTGAAAATTATTAGATGCATTAGTTTTGATAATGTAAATCAACAGACTTACCTCTTAAAGTCTCTTTACCTTCATCCTCAGTTCTTTTCTTCTTAAAGTTTCCTTGTCCATCATCATCTTGTGTTGACAGAGACCTTTTGGTGCAAATTTCAGTTGATGTTGCTAAACTGTTTCCAGCTACAGATGCATCAAGTTCGTTCTCAACTTGATTGCTGTCACCAACCTGTTTGCTTTCAGGTACTTGGGATGCACTTTTATGAACTAGTTCAAGGATTCTGCCATGCTTCTCTCCTTGAGACTCAGCTTCTTGATTATCTTGACTCTGATTGTCTGCTGTTCCATGTTTGGTGTTTCCGCATTTACTCTTTCTGTAAACGTGCTGCCACAGGTTCTTGAGATTTTTCAAAGAAATCGGCTTCTTCAGAAAGAAGCACACCCCTTTTGTCATGGCTTCCTCCACCATATCCTTCTTTAATTCGGAGGACATCACTGAATGCAAGTGTTCAATCAGAATCCATGTGCAGTGAGAAAACAAGGTAATAGTTCATCAGACGGTAAAAGTCTTACAAATGACAGGAACATGCTTGATGAGTTGGACATCCTTGATAAACTTGAAGCAGTCCATTCCTGGCATGTTTGTATCAGCCATCACAAGATCAAAATGATCCGCACGGTCTTGGAGAATGGACAGTGCCGCCATCGCTAGTTCAGTGGTGGTTACTGTAAGAATACATATGTTAGCCATCCATTTTATGTTTTTGAGATTTTATGTTGGCATACATATTACTTTTCCCATACTAAATGGCTTATGCTTGTGTAAGATTCTAGCATTTGTGTCATGGAAAATCATGAACATAAGAGGAGTTCTTTCAATCTGGTTCTAGAGACATTTCCTTTAACGACATCAGCATGCCGTCATCCCGAGAGATGGAAGCCTTTCAGACTTGTAATGAAAACTGAAAGAAAGGAAAGCGAAAAAGGGCTGAAAAGTACCTTTATAGGAACAATCTTCCAGCTTTGATGCCATGTTTAACAAGGTTTCTGCATCGTTGTCAACGAGCAGAACCTTAAGGCCACGAAAAGGTGTTGGAACAGCGTTAGTTTTTTCTTGACTCATCTCTGCGTAATCTTTCCAAAACACTCTGAAAGCAAATGAAGAAGCTTAAATCAGAGAGAGCGTGCCCAAAATGAAAGGAAGATTGCTTTGTTATAAAGAGGAAAACAACTTTAATAAGCATCCTGCCAGATGTTCTCAAGTTACCAGCACGCGTTATGAAAGCAAGAAATCTGGTGATTTTTGTGGGGATAAAAGGAAATTTAAATGCGCTTGATTCTTCAAATGCAGCGGAAGTGCAGAAAGTTATTGCTTTAATTAATTGTGTTGAGATTGACACTTTCAGGTGATGTTCAAAATTTTGTTGCTGTGGCCAACCGCGAATTTAAATCATTTCCTCTTTGGGAGATCATTGTTGGACATTTCTTTTGTTGATTCTGGATCCTGGTGGTTGACGAAAATCCACTGCTCGGGATTACATCCCTTAAGTTCCAGCCAACTTATTTCAACCCTTCACACAATTCCCATCAGAAAAGGTACTTTCTCTGAGACTAACTGGTTATAACGAAAGAGACATGTTAAGTGGTTCTTTCATTGTCAGTGAGGTATTAGGCCACTCATCTTTGTCCCCTAACTGCTATTTCACCCTAACAGAAATCTGTTTTTGTTCCCACTTAGACACCTAATATGTGAAATACTGTGTGTTAATTATGCATGCTCCTGAAGAACTAATTGGAAGCCCTAACGTTGGGGAAGATGAAACTTGTATGTGAAGGTCAGTGAGAAGTAACGTGAAGCTGGCTAATAGCTTAACAACCATGACTATTACAACTTGAATTTGTATTGATCAAATTGGATCACATCATGTCCTATTTTTACCAAACTCATCATTGATTTGTAGATATGAGATGCATAAATGTTTGTTGAATGTTGTGTTACAGAAGCAAAGTCCCTCAAAAATGATCAAAGTGCAAACTAGTTTTTTTGTTGGCAAACCAACAGCTTCTTACTGTATAAACTTCCAAAACAAGTAATGAAAAAGGCAATCAAAATGGATCTTTACTAACTACTACCTTGGTGCTAATATGAACACCACCTTATGTTTTGTCAACTAACTGCAATTTTATTTATGGATGAAAAGAATTGTTTGAAAATTCAATTTGATCCTCTAACAAACTGTCACAGAAGGAATAGCCCACTTGATGAGCTGTTGTCATTTTTCATTTTCTTCTATCTTTTCGATTTCTGGGTGACCTTTCTTTTCAAGAAAATTACGCATAATCAATCAATATGATGACTAAGCATATAGAAGTTATGACATTGTTTATAATATCTTGGAACATGACCGCAAAACTTATTGGTTGACTTTGATAATCTCTTTTTTTAATATAAATTCTCAATTTATATAATATTTAATAGTCAATAAATCATACTTCTTTTCTCTTTACTTTAATTCTAACAATATGTAATTGACACATTTATTATTTATTTATACATGATAAACCACATAAATACATAGTCATCATATATTGGTAAAATAATGAACGACACATAAGAATTGATCTATGTTTTAAATTTCATTATAATTGTACACAATAAAATATAAAATTGTAAAGAGAACATAAAATTTTCCTCGCACTCTAAACATAAAATTTTCCTCGCACTCTAAACAAAACATAGCAATTTGCTCGTAATTCAATGAATCATACGTGTTCCGAAATATGATGTTTAGCTAATTTTATTGATTTATAGTCCTACTAATTAAATTATCGATTCAAATATTGAATTCTAAAGAGCGAAGTTTCATAAATGTAAAATTTACTCACAAATATCAATGAATAAATTAAGAAAATATTAAATAATGCATATTTGTTCTTTATTATGTCGGTACAATCATTATTAAAATTTCAAAATTTGATAAAAAGAATAGTTTAAAATTTTTATATCTTTCTCCCACTGAGATTTGTATGGTATCTTCCTTGTTCGTTATTTTCCCGCGCAAATAATATTTAACCGCTCAGTTTAAATGGCGAAATTACCCTCCTGAGCAAAGCAATGGCCGTCACCTCGCAAGGGCACGATAAGTCAATTTCCCATCGCTACGCCCAACCAGTGAGCTGAAGTTTGAATCAATGGTTATGAAATCCACGTTCCCAAGTTGCCCCTGCCTGCTTAGTGGAATCAGCTCACCGCATATATATAATGAAACCTCTTTGCTTCTTCCTCGCTACTTCTCAGTAGTCTGTTTCTCTCTCTCAAAGAATGGAGCTGAAGGCATTTTCGAGATCCGTTTGGAGGTTCCGGACAATTTTTTGTTGTTAATCAGGTGAGTTTACCTAAATCGTCGCTCATTCAATCCGTTCGCGCGATTTCTTTCTCAATTGCACTCTGTTATCATATGCATGATTGATGACGAGCATAGGAGATTTTCCTCCGTTACTTGTTTAATTAATTAAGAATTATGAGGAATTTCAATCCGCATAGGTTTCTTTCTGAGTACTTAATCAATTTGATATTGAATTGAAACTTTTTTCTTAAATAAGGATTTGATTCGAAGTGGAAAAAAATTCTAATTTAGTAATTCTCTTAAATATAATATCTGTGATAGTTGTTGACTTCAGAAACTTGTTTCTAGCCATGTAAGTCTCAATTTCGGGGAAAAAATAGGTGAAAATTTCTTCTTTTTTTAGGTTTTGCAGCTGACATTTGTTGTGAAGAATTTATATGTGCTGAGAAACTAGAGATGCAGAGAGAAATCTCAATCTCTGGCCATGAAAAATCCCCTGTCAATGCATCGTCTTCATGTTTTACAAGCGACTACGATTTTGCCACGTCACTGCACCCCTCAATGCCAAAGCACTCGCCTCTCCACGATTTCTTGAACGATGTCTCCTCAATATCGCCTTCCAGGCAAAGTTGCACTGCGCAGGTGTCGTGCTTTCCCGAAATCCAGCAGCAACAGCAGCTGCTACGGCATCAGGACTTGATGGACCGTCACCAGACCGTACTCTCTCACCTCCGTGACGTCACGGAGCAGGCACAGGCCCTCCGCCAGGAGAATGTCAATCTCAAGATGACCAACTTTGACTTGAACAACCGCTTGAATTTCTTGCTCAATGCGACAGCGTTTCATGGGGTGGATCTTGGTTCGGGTTTGGATTCTGTGACTGATGGAATTCGGAAGATGAGTTTCGGTGCTGAGGAGGCTACGAGTGACAATGAGGCGGTGGTGGCGAAGAGCCCAACTAGTGTGATGGATTCAGGTCTGGGGGACCGAGGAGGAGGGGAGCGGGTCCATCTGCCCAAGAGTATTTCGGTTCGTTCTAGTGGGTATTTGAAGGCAGCTCGGGCTGGTGGGAGCAGCGGAAAAGGAGGAGATTGTATTAAACCACCAAACCAATACAAAATTGACAATCGGACGGTAAATTTGCTTCACGTTAAAGGGTCTTAGCCTTTCATTTGGTCTGCCATTAATAGACATTGGACTACATGTGCTTACTGTTTCATTGGGTAGCTGTTATAAAACAGGTAGTTATATGCAAGTATTTTCATTTTCTCTTAGTGCGTCTAATCACGTGGAGAGCTTTATAATAAGCACATATCATAACATGTTTAGCTTGCCTTTGTGGTGACTACATTTACCAGTCATGCAATCTATAATTGGTGAACGGGTGACGAAAATTTTATGGCGAAGGGATATTCAGATCCTGGTTGTAAACTCTATAAAATTTGGTGATACTATGTTCCTTTAGCTTTGGTTATATGGCGAGTTTGGAAACTTTTTTCCTTATCCTCTAGCTCTTTACTCGTAAGTAATTTATTTCATATATTGGCTTCTTTTTATTGAGAAATTTAACACTGATTACTGACAAGTCGTGTTATTCTCTTTTCCACATGTAGCATATGACTAAAGAAAGCTAGCAGAATTCCTTTCTATATTCTTGTGTGACTAGAGGTCATCTTATGTATCTGTTGTTGCTGTTGTTAATGCAGCAAAGGGTTTATGTTAAAGGAGTGAAGAAGGAGCAACCGCTTGAACTGGAGGTGTACAATCAGGGCATGTTCAAGACTGAGCTTTGCAACAAATGGCAGCAGACGGGCGGTTGCCCCTATGGAGATAACTGCCAGTTTGCTCACGGCATTGAAGAGCTCCGTCCAGTTCTCCGCCACCCTCGTTACAAGACCGAGGTATGCCGCATGGTCCTAAATGGCATTCCCTGCCCTTACGGCCACCGCTGTCACTTCCGACATACACTGACAGGCGAGGAACAGCTCACAAGGGCAGTGAATTCCAAGTCTCTGGAGCCACACAACTATCAGTAATATCTCATCACAGGCAATCTTAAGGGAACTTGAATCGGACGTGTATGAATAGATCCTTATATTACTCAAAGGTAACCAAAACAGAACTTGATTCGGTGAGTAAGTAAGTATAAATATGTGAGTACAGGATAAAGCTGTGTGCATGTGATGGAGACGGCGTCATTGCCTGAACTTGTCAAGTCTTTGGTTGTATAGATAACGCATGCTTTCCATCACTTTTTTACTACTTCCTTTACGTTAAACACGCCATTATACATAATAATAATACATTGCAGTACTGGTAAATTTGCATTGATGGTCTGTGTAGAAAACTCGTTTCTGCACACTGGCTAGCCAACTTCTGATTAGACTGATTGACCATGGTTCGTATTTGTCGCATTTAATTTTCATGCATGGGATGGGAGTGATTTTGTCGAAGGCTTGTAGTGATTGGGCCAAGCTTTTTATCTTCATGGACCCATTTTAAAGCTCTTAGTCGCATTGCAATATAAAAATTTAAACGGACGACCATTGTTCCAGAGAGTAAAGTTTGGCCCAAAGAGAGATTTGGGTTTAGGGTCTAAATACAAGGTTTGGCATACTTACGATCTACTACAACGACAATCACCCGGGAAAAGAAAACTTACACGTTCATCCGCCAGTTCTTTCTGGGCAAGATAACTAATCACTTGAAGTAATCAGTATCATGATCGAATTAATTAAATCCGGACATAATAAACCAACAAGTAGGCATATGCATTCGCGAAATTAGACTCGTGGCTTAGAGTTATATTTGATGATTATGGTGGTATGCGGCCAACCATAGCTTTATGCCAAATTTAAGATTTTCAAATGAACTACTTTGTGACATATTTAACTATTTATTGTCTTGCATGCCAGCAAATTGGCAGCACCAAAAACACACTTTTATTTTTCCATTTCGGATGAAAAATTTTTCTATGATTATAATTGAAGAAAATGGCCCAAAAGCTGAAGGTCCTTGAAATGCACGTCACACAACACACACACACACACACACTGACACATATAAATATCATGTCATTTGGAATGTCAATGAATAGGGTATCCATACCCATAAAACAATGTCCTAATTCAAATTTATACCTAATATAATATATAATACTCAAATCTATACCTATACCCATTGAAATTAGAACTATAGGTATGGGTTTTCCCTTAACCTATTGATACCCATAGATACTTATACTGTATATCTATCCATTGATATTCATGGATATTTTTAATGATTTAATGTTAAAAATTTTTTTAAATTTAATATTTACAAAAATAATCATGAATATTTAGACAAAAGCTGCATGAGTGTTCATGTGCAAACATGCTTAAATATTTTTTGATTTCTTTTTTTTGGTTTCTCATGTGCAATTTACATTTTATTAAAATTGATTATTTTATGTATTTTTAAAAACAATATTTCATTTAATATTTAGTAATGGCATATATAATCCATTAATATTTCATTTAAAAACAATTTTGATTTTTAAGATTAATGGCATATATAATCCATTATATTGAGACAAATTGAAGAAGACAACTGCCCAGGGATAAAACATAAAGAATGATTAGAGCCCAAAAACATTTGATTACCCAAATCATCTTTTCATCCCATATTTGAATTTTTATGCTTTATTATGAGTTTGGTGGAGCATGAAATGATGTCCATATGATTTACCCTGGGTGGGAGGCCACGGGGAATTAAGAACTATTTTCCTCTGTGAGTTTGCATTAGGTACTTGGATGAGATCTCACTTTGATTTGGGCAACTTGATTTCTTTGTTGCGGTTATTAATCGACTGATTCTTTCTTAGAATCAGCTGAAGCTCCAAAAACAAAAACAATTAATATGGGAAGAAGCCGCGGCTTCATACGGCTCAACATGTAGCCGCTTCTAGAAGCCGCCACACTATGAAGCTTTTCTATCTCTCTATTTCTCACCTCCATACATTAATTAGCTCTGATCCTTTTTTTATTTACACAAACCAATGTTCAAAAGAAAATCGTGACAATATTAATATTTTCGTCGCTTTTTTTAATTGGGAAATATATATATATATATATATACACATATATCTATCAAATATTGGAACCCATATAAATAAGATTAATGAATACTTAATTCAATGACATAAATTGTTAATAAATTCATTTTGTTTTTTCCCAACGTTGTAAATCCATTTCAATTAGAGTTACTCGGACATTTAAATGAAATTTGCCGATTAACTGTAGCTTAGAAAATGATATCTAACGTATAGCACACAATTTTCAAATTTCGATTGATTAATAATTAATTAAGGTAGTAATTACGTCTTAAATGGCGTAATGGTGATGTCATACCAGTTTGCCATGAAACAGTTCAGCATACGTACTAAATGTGGAGCCCAGATTAGGAGAGGGGATTAGCAGTGACCATCCTTTAATTTGGTATCACTTAATATTTTGGCGTGTAACATATTAAAGTCTATCTTATATACTATATTATATAGATGACTTAATATTTACTTATATTTTTCGAATTTCTAATTTCTGATATCATGAGTTCTGGGAGACCAATTATTAGTGTAATAAAACATCTATAATAATTTATTAATATGTATGTATATGAGTTGTTAGAGACCTGATTATTCCATCAAATCACATCCATCCAAGCACCTAGGATGCTTTTTACTTGAGGGCCAAGTGATTGAAATAATGCACAACTTTTTGTCGGGCATCATGACTTTCGAGCACTTGCCATGCTAAGTGGAAGACCAAAATACAAATTGAACACAGGAAAAAATTTATTGGACATGAGAATCTAATGGCTGACTTATTGATTGATTTCAGCTTTTGCAATATCTACTTTTGCATTGTGATGGATGGACAAATCCACCATAAAAGTGATTCAACAGCCCATTTTGTGTCTGTCATCAATGTTTTTTTCCTTCTTTTATCCACGTCAAGAGATTTAAGGGCTTTCTTTTTTAATTTTCATTATTCCAAATGGCCTGGCCTGGCTTTTCGTTTCTCGTATCATCATGCATAATTGAAGATAACGTTCATTGACAATAATAAGGCAATAAAACCGAAAAGTTGGTCATGAAGATTTTTTGTCGTGAATTGAGAGCGATGGAGGTAAGAAAGTCGAACGTATATGCACAAAAAAGTGGAGCTAGTGCCCACTTTTCTTCTCGTCTGTGGGAATATCTTATTTAGTGTGAAAACTCCAATGCCCTTGGAATTCGAGCTAGTGGACATTTCTGCATTCCCCACAAAACACGCCCTTAACCCTACTTGGTCTACATTTTCAACTCAACCCCACACCAACTATAGTAGTAATACTAGGAATTTTGTATATGTCTCAAAAGAAAACATACATACAAAAATGTACGTTTGTGTTAAACTCAAGTATGAGTTAAAAAGGTGAAAGTTTGGTTAGAATAAAAACGTGTGAACATTATATAAGACATGTAACTTTAAAGTTTTGAATCAATAATATTGATAATCTATTTATATAGACATATACGTGTGCAATTTGTGAAAATTTACATTGATAGAGGGTTTTCAATCAAAGCTAACAATAACTAATTGTGTTTTTGCTTGTGCGTAATAAATTTTTTGATCTAGTGAGCGACACAAGTGTCATGCTCAACCAAAAAGCTCCCACTCTTGCCTTTATATACATGTCTCGCAATGTTTCCTCCTCTTACACCTATATTCACTTTTCTTTCTTTGCTATAACGTAGCCAAGTTGGATATCTCATATTCTTCCACGCCTTTGCTGAACTACGTTCACCCTAGACTACCCTTTTAGCTAAAGGGCATGACAGTTGCTTCACATGGTGGCCACGGCGGAGCAATTAGACGGCGGCGTCCGCGGCGGAGGAAAAGGGTACAAATGTAAATGTGGAAGCCCAATGAGAACAAAACAGCTTTGCAATTTGGCTCTCCCGAGTTTCTAGCGCAGGGGCAGAATTGGGAGAGCGGTATATTGCATGGCGGGGAATTGAGGGTATCGGTCCGATTTTATGCTTAACTTAGGTCTTGTAATTCCATCTTTAACCTGTTGGTTTTGTATTTTGGACTCTGTTGTTCCTTCTCTTTCTTTATGGTGTGTTCTATATTATATATGATATGAAAACATGGGATGTAAGAGATGCATACAAGGTAGCTTCAATCAATCCTTCTTGGGTTGTAAAGCTTGGTTTGTGTGGTGGATGTTGGTTTAGGGGTAGGGGTGGTTTTTGAAGGTTTTGGGATGTCTTTTGGTCATGCTGCTAGGCATGCATCTCTTACACCTCTTTATGTAATTTGCTCTTAATCAATTAGATATCATACCACGCACTGCATTATAATTGAAGTGTTTCTTGTTTGCCTTTTGGCTTGTTGTTTGGTATCCCTTCTGCTTTAGTTTGCCATTATTTTATTTTATTTTTTATATGACTTCGTTCATTTTGAATGAAAGATGGTAGTAGGATGGGAGTTCTTATATTTACCATTATTTCCTCCTCACTTTCTTTCCCATCTGATCTCCCCCCGAGTTGATTATATAAATGATCTATTTGATTACATCTCCAAATAATACATCCAAGATTTTATTTGAGTAAATGTAATAGCCAAGGGGAAATTTTAAGAGTGAAGACATGGTTTCGAACTTCTCAAGTGGGATATAAACTGATAGTGATGAGTGTTGCAGATGCAACTAGGAATTCTGCATGCACCCACCAATCCATTCAGATTTAAATGCATAAATAAAGTGAGATCAATTAATGATAAGTACACCCGATATTGGGATCCAGCTGAATTGAAAGTGGGCTAAGAATATGTGGAAGGAATGCCCTGCCCAATAAGTTTGTTATCAAAATTTTAAAATAAAAACACATACTTCAATTATTGTATTTTTAAATCTTATTTTTTAAAAAACTTCATAAATTTCAAAACAACATGTATTTGAAAGTGAAAACAAATAGAATCATGAGACATCAATTCTACCCCAGTTAGTATCTGTGGAGTTGGGGTCCATAGTCAAAGGTGGGCTTCAGGTTTTTACAACTCTGGGCTTTAAGATAATTTTATAGTTGGGCCTCATTTTTGTTATTAAGTGACTTGTTTTCTTCCCGAACCTTAAATTTTAAACCATAAATAGACAAAGAGGACAAATAAAAATAGATGTTGACATATTTTTCCATGAGCGAGGACAAATAATCAACTTTTTTTCACAAAGCTCGACCCACTTCAAACATGATGTAACTAATCACAGTGCAATCTACTGCTCTGTCGACCATTGTCTTATTAATGACGTATGATTTTACTAATTAATTCGTTGTAGAAAATAAAAATTATGTTAGTGCCCATTGAAATGCATAGCTAAAGCACAAAAACTTCGGTAACCATCCAGTAGGAGGATCCAAAACAAAGAATAGTTCAAAACCTTAGTCGGCCAACTACTCACTGACCACATGCGATTATATATGTGCGTGGAGTTACCACTGCAAATGCAACGCAGAAGGCTATAAAGCTTTAGAAGGCAACAAACTTGGTGATTATGAAAGATAAAAGATAAAAGCTTATGTGGCAACAATTCATGGGTAGATAGTGGAATACTTAGAACTCCGATTGCTATAAAGCTCCAAAGCATTGTTAGGCAATAGTATAATATTTTTTTTAAGGCTGTGCAATCGTAGACGTATTAATAAGTTAAGTTGTTTAACTCGAATTTGATTAAATTAAATAATATTTTAATCTAATTGATCTCGAATTCAAAACTACAATGTTTAATCTAAACCCAGTATCATTGTTGAATAAAAACACTCTAATTTGACTCTGAATTTTTAAAAATTAAAATGAAGAGATTTGAATGAATGTCAAGTTTGACTCATTAGCATCCTTGAGTACAAGGCAACAATTTAGTAATCATACGCCATATATATATCGTCTTCATTAAAAGTGTAAAAGAGAGACTCAAACGCTTTAGTTAGATACGGTTCAATGATAGTGGATGATCATAAAACATATCTGAATTCTTCCCATTAAAAAAATACCCTAAATCCTAGAGGCTGGGCTTGGATTTCCCAAAAAGTCTTTGTGCTGTGGGCTTTTTAGTGCACAAACTTGGGTTGGATTACCAGGCCCAAAAACAATTAGGCCCATTGCTGCAAAATCCGAAAAGTGGAACATGACTATGAATGGACCCATAATAAAGCAATAATAAACCTATAATAACCACCAGCGCAAGCTTCGTGATGATATTCTTTAGTACTTGTACCTTTGATATTATTCTCAAAAACGTGACATTGTTCCCTTTTTATATTTATTTTATGATGCAAGAGGTCAGAATACAATTATGAAGCAATCATCCACCGGTAGCACCAAGTTTGCAATTTGTCCATATTTTATTTTTAAAACTATGAAAAGATTTAAGCTATGTTGGTTTTCATTTTTTTAATTCAAAAATTATTATACTTTTTTAATTATATTTTTATCAATCTTTTTCTTTTCCACACTTTAAAAAAAAATACCCTCAAACACACGTATTAAAAAATAAAAACAAACATAGCCTTATGAATCTTTAAGGGCATTTCTTCTTCTTCTCGCTTATTCCACCACATGAGACCAATTAGTTCTCATTTCGAGCTTTCTTTTTCTTGCCTTTTGGCTTCTCTCCCCCTTTTTTATTCCCTTTTTCCATTTTATCATTCTTTTTATCGCTTTACCAATCAAAACTTCACATGCCAAAATCGCATTTGTTATTCATCTTAATTAAATCATTACACGTAACAAAACTAAATTTGTCACTACTACTAAGTCACAGTGTCCTTTTAAAAGAGAATCCAAACGACGTAATTTTATGGCTGTTGATTTGAAAAGGAAGATAAAATTTTTTATTACAAAAAGGGTAATCAGACAGCCTCTCATGAAAACATTCTTCAAAATCCAGGAGAAAAAAAGTTAAAAACGCCCAAAACCCTTCCTAAATTAAGGTCAAAGGTCAAAACTGCCACAAAACCTTTGACATAAAGGAAAAGATAAAATAGACAAAAATAATATACATAACTAATGCAGTTGAAAAGGAGACCAGGCGAGGAGATCCCTAGCCACGCGCCTCCGCGTGCAACCCAAGCGCTCGTCGGACACCAGCGGGGCGCGGCAAAGGGGGCAATCGAAGTTGAGGTGGTCGAGCCAACCGTCGAAGCAGTCCTTGTGGAAGACGTGGCCGCACGCTAACTTGCGCACGTGGTCTCCGTCGCCCATCGGGTCCAGACACACCACGCAGTCCGAGCCTGACCCGTCGCCGCCGGACCCGTTTGGGTACGAGCAGGCTCGATTCAGATTCAATTGCTCGCAGAGGAGAACGACGCCGGCCAGACCAGAGGCGACGACGTCGACGTCGACGTCGTACCCGAAGCGGCGACGGTGAAAGCGGGGGCAGAAGAAGGCGATTGCCTGCAGAAGAAGGGAGCGGAGGCCGCGGACGGCCTTCGCAAGCAGCACCACGACGAGGAGGACGGTGGATTCGGAGGAGAGGTCGGAGAGCTGGCTCTGCAATCCCATGGCGGTTTGAGTGGCGGTGCGGTGCGGGCGGACATATATAGCAGGAAATGCTATTATTGGAAGGAAGGAAGGGAAGGGATGGGCATTGAGAAATGGGAGAGTGATGTGATGTTGCTTTAAAGGGCAGGTGGGGCCTACGCGGCGTCTGAGGTGTGGAAGAGGACCCATGTGTGGTGGGGCCCAACTTGCAGGTGCATTTTGGTAATTTTGACTTGTGGAGTAGATTTTGTGGTACCGTCTTATACAAGTCCATTTTGTAGCCGGGTTCAAATTAGAACTTGAGATTGACCAATGCAAAATTGAGTTGAGGCGAATTTTATCACTTGTCAATCTTGAGTTACTGACTGAACTTGATTAATTAACACGTTAATTAAAAGCTTTGAGTATCGTTGTTTTATTTCATTTTTCCAGCTACATATATTCTGATAACTAATTAATTGAATATTTGATTTAAAGTGGTCATTAAATATTGTTTTGAGTTAGTGTTAGTATAATAATAATGATTGAGTCATCTAATTCATCGCAATTTTTTTGAGAAAAAAATAATGAACAAAGCATGAAGATAAGACAATTAATACAAATCAATTCTTCTATCTTTTTTGGTTCTTTTGTCTCTCACGCCTTTATTTTCTTATCGAGATCCAGTGGTGATATTTTTATGTAGTGAAAAAGTGGTAATTATGTAGGGACATGATCAGAGGGTCAACGAAAGCATAAAAATGAAGATAGAATAGGATGTGATTGATAACAATACACTGGAATCTGAAATTTTAAAATTTAGAGATGCAAACTCACACTAATTAACCTTCTTCTATTTTTTTTTATTACAACGACAATTGGCTGCTATTTATGAAAAACCCAAACTCAGTGAACCTAATTACATGTGACCCAATTACAAATTCATGATATAATACCATAAAATAAAAACAAAATTGATTTTCTTTCGAATCACACCATATATTACTAGAAATATGTGGACAAAAACAAAAATAAAGGACTATGAATTTAACGCATCATAAAATATGTAGTTAAACCACTCTGGTCGGCGAAGACATTGGGGTTTCAGACAATGACGCTTCAGACCAACAAGATTTGCAAAGATCTTCAAAACATTATCAAACCACGCAAATAGCTATACCGCGTACAGTATTGGCAACCTAAATCAGAAGACTTTTGGGCTTGCCGGTTAAGATAATAAACATAATCAGAACGCATATATGCTTGAAAATAATTACATTTCCACCGACAACACGGCCTTATGTAGTCCAAAGTCAAATGAAAAACTCATTTAAATGTTTTATACACGTTTAAATCAAAATTTTTATTCTATCAAAATCTCATGTATTACTCAATCCATCACATATCACGAAACATCCTCCTCCAGCAAATCCCCTCTCCACAGCTTAGCCGTAGAATAATACAGTGTGTTTAGGGTAATTGTGAAAGATAGAAACTGTTTGAATTCCACGAGAAAAAAATTACCTTGGTGTTTGTTGAGTAAAACACTCCAACTGCAATCATGTTTACGGTGTTGCCCATCAAAACTGTCTTGTAGGTGTTCACGTCTCCATGAACTCGGGACATAAAGTTTAGGTTCACAGAAAACATGCATAAAAAGTCATTATTTATTTTTATATTAGTTTCCCCAGCTCTTTTTAAAATTTGGATAATGTTTTTATATCATGTTGAATTTTTGTTTATGGTAATTTAGTTTTTTTTTATGTCTTGACATATAAATTCATTTGATTTATAAGAAAGACAACATAGAAAATTATCATCATGTGCGACATAAAAAAGTAATACTACTAATAGTAATAACAACCACTAGAATTCAAGTACATTCACTGCATACTTAAAGAAACCGATGGCAAGTTTGAGGAAAATCAAGGAACATACTTAAAAGCATTGCCCCAAAACAAGAATAAGTAATCAGAAATTCGCAATCCTTCAAAAAGAAACTTCAATTTAGAAAAATAGTCCTGGTGTGCTTTGTTCAGCTATTGAATAAACCTTCGATACTTTCACTACATACTCCAACACATTAAAATATACGGTATTGAAAGTAACTTGCGGTCGGTGGACGCCGACTTTTTTTGAGGGTTTTTGATTGAATGACACCCAGGCGATGGCGGCGGTGGCAGTAGAAGCAAGTCACGGACCCTTAACCCATCATTCAACCAACAGAGAAAGAGAATTTGTAGTCTTAATGAGGAAATCTAATCTATACATTATAGAGTTAGGGCTGAAATTACCTAGGCAAATTGGCGCTAACAAAAGCAAACGGTGATTCCGACAATTCCCGACAATCATCGATGCAAGAAAGAGTGAAAGAAAGCCTTAATCCTTCGGTTATGTGGTGCTCTGGTGCAATGCTTCCTCTATGAATGCACACTGTGAAGAAACTGAGCCGAGAGATGAGGATCGAGAAAAAGAAAGAGTTTGACTCACAGTTGATCGATTATATTAATATAGACTGTCCATTTATATCTGAATCGGACGTATAGCCGGTTCCCAGTTAAACTGATCGAACCGATCGATCCAATTCGAGTCTAAGAACATTGCTTAGGAGATGGGTGCAGACGCATGAGCCGCTGTCATCACATGGGACTAAATGAAAGACAAGATTCATTAAAAGACAAACGTCAGAGTTACGTCCCTCAAGCGTGTCACAGTATTACTTACCAAAAGAATTTTTATTGCATCCCCTCACGCAGATGGAATGGAAAAGAACAGAATGGGATGAAATGAGATAAGGGGACTGACCTGTCACTCACCAGTGTCCTCTCAGTCAATGTTTTTTGAACTGTACTGGTTCAATCCATTTAAACGAAACTCTTATCTGACATCCGGTCTGAATGATGGTTAGAACTAAATGTGATTTAAAATTTAGTTAAGCTGACTGAAATCAGTGAAAATCAGCAGAATCGATCTTGTTTGTGTACAAATACATAGTGATCTTTTAAATACGATTGCATCGTGAATTCATTTTGATTACTCCAAAAAAGTTTTATAATATAATCTTTTTTTTTTAAGGGTTTTAAATGACTAATAACAAGATAAAATTTTTGGAAAGTGAAATTGAATGGTATATTTTAAATGTTAATTGTGTAATTTTTGGTCATGAATGAGAGAACAATTTTATTTTTTCATTGTATTTTCTTATTTTTGTACCTCCATAAAATTCTTGAAAAAAACATTATATTAAAGTACATTACTCGAGATTTTAATAATTGATTACAATTCATATGACAAATAATGTGAGTGAACAACAATTAACTAAAAATATTATTACTATATATGCATAGTAATGGCCCGCATGGGATAAAGCAAGGAATGTGCACCAACGTGCAAATCAAGGCCCACGCAGTCCACATTCTTAGCTCATTTTCATTTCAAGTTTAAAATGAAGTGTAACAAAATATATAGTGATTTGCTTGGTTTATTTTTTCAATGCGAGACTTAGAAGCCTTTTAAAAACAATTTTTAGTAATATCATATTCAATAAACCTCCATCTGGCAAACATAGCCGTAAGAGATAAAGTGAAGACATTAGTCGCTATCATCACATGGGACTGAATGAAAGACAAAATTCATTAAAAGACCTGCAACCGTGTCACACACACTATTACTTACCAAAAGAATATTTGTTCCATTCCCTCAACGAGATGGAAAGGAACTGAAGAAAAATGGGTGAAAAGAGATTAGGGGACAGACCACCTGTGACCCGTCTGCGCGGCGTATACCAAACCCTACACACTGGCATGGACAGGTTAATCGTTCACGACAATAATGTACACTGACAGCATAGATGGGATTTAAATGGGCACATGGGCATCGGGTACTACCCCGAAATTACACTCAATTCTACCCTAAAATTAAGTATGCTGATTTAATTTTTAGCTTTGTGTTTTAGATGTATTTTTTAAATGATGTAAAAATTAGAGGAAGAAAAGAGATAAAATATAATATTTGTTGCAGTCCAAGGGTTGAGACCTTTGCATTCTAGGGGGCACACTCCCTCACATCGTGTGTATGGGTGTGCACTTCAAAGTGCACAAATATTAACCTAATTCAAGTGCGTGCATCATCTCAGTTGCAAGGAAGGCAAATATAGCCAATTTGAGTTTAGTCTTCATTGATTTGGGTCAAAGATGGGTTGAATTCTATTGACAGGCGAAATAAATAATTTTGGTTTGAAATAATGATATATTTCGAATTTTTTTTTTTGTCTTGATTCGTCTCACCAACTTGTGATCTTATATAATTGTTCCTTCCAAACCTTAATTTTCGACAAGACTCGAGCATAACATGACATTGGGTTTTTGTATGTTCAAATCAAAATACAGAGGTCATATTTGTTTCCTAAGATGGAAGGAAAATTTAACTAATTTGATTGAGAATTAAAATTATATTTAATTTGTAAGTTTTTTTGATGAGTAAAAAATAATTTTATATATTCAATATTTAATAATAGTGATAGTATATATGTTTTAAGTAATAAAAAATAAATATGAGTAGAAAAATTATAAAAATAGATGTTAATTTAATTATTAATAAATATAATAATTAAAAAATTATTAATTATAAAAAATAAGAAATTAAAAAATTTTAAATTTAAATTTAAATTTATATTTATATGAATAATAAATATATAAAAATATAAATATACACGTGGTATACGAATATATTAATTTGATTGTAAATAAATACATAAAATTAAAAATAATTAATTAATTAATTTTTTTTTTAAATTAAAATTTTTAAAGTAATAATTTGATAGGATCGATGAGAAGAAAAAAGATAAATTTCAAACATGGTGAAAGAAAGTCATAAATGACCAGCCATGGATAAGCTTTAACACCCCACGTTTCCTCTGCAAACCCCTCAGAAAACAAATGCGGTGAAACTGCTTGGATTTATCCGAAATTTCTCCAAAGTAAGAATCCGAACGACACTGAATTAACAATCCATCCCTGTCCCTTTCAACACGGATTAACCAGATGATATCCGAAATTGGTCCAACACAGGGAAATCAATGAATGATACAGACACTGGGAGAAAGGCAGCACTTCCACTGACCTTGACTGTGAGCGGACGCATTCATTGGGTCACCGTCGTCTTAGCTGCTATGCTTGTTGCGGATAATTCCCGTGTGCCTCACAGAAAGCGAAAGGCACAAACAAGGAATCCGTCATCGGCATCATCAGATCATGTCCGTCCCTGTAATCGCTCGCTGGATCCGTGGAGAAGTCGGGAAATCCTTCTTTATCGGGACGCAGCATCGCCGGATCTGGACACCGCCACATTCTGCAGACTGATCGGCTGTTTCTTCTTCGAGAATCGATATAAACGGTCTTTATGTGTATATATGTATATGTTTCAATCTTTAGTTCATATCCACCAATGGAGAGATAGAAAGAGATGCGGAGAATGCAGCCAAAGAATTAAATTGGGAGATGAATTCAAGTACAAGATAACAGGAAAAAAAGTTTATGTTTGGATGGAAAATTACGTATATTTTTTCTCATTTATACTTTTAAATATATTATTTAACAAAATAATATTTCTAATCGCTCTTTCTCTTACTCTTAAATGATTTTTAAGATTTTGTGTCAATTTTCTCGCCTTCTATAATTTGCATTCAAACAAAACTGTAATAATGTTGGGCTCGAAACATTGTGAAAGGGTAGAGAAAATGTATGCTTTACGTGTGAGTGTGAAATTCGTGGAAAAGAGGGAAGAAAGAAAACAAGTTAGACTATGCTCGATTTCACTTCTCACAGCATGGTTAATTTTTTCTTCTTACGCTGACACAAATTTTAAAAAAATATGTAAAAACACATGTTAAAATTTATAAAAATACAGCGTTGATTTTTTTGAGTAATATATCTAGTATCTCTGCCCATCAAAAAGTTGCCAACCAAACACGGTCTTGGCTAAATCTACCGACAAATATAAAAATCAAAACCCGAAAAACGGAAAGATCACACGCGGTACGACCGTTTAGGGAAGACCCAACCCCGAACTTGAACCCGAACCCGAACCTGTGTTATCCGAGGTCCGAACTCCACAGTGAAATCTTGAAGAGGACGAGCGAACCAGTAACCCGTGTTGGCGCCAATTCGGTAAGGGAAAATTTCATATCGAAATTAAAGATCAAAATTTCCCCCTTTTTGTGGGTTGGCTCAGATTCAACATCTGAAGTATTCTAACACGGTACTCTCGTTCTCTCTCTTATCTCTTACACACTCACACGAACCATCGCAATTTCCATATGTTTATTCTTTTTGTTGTTGTTGTTGTTTACTTATTTATTTGTTGCAAGTCTTTCATCGGATTATATATCGGGGGGTTTTTTCTATTGTCGTCTTAGGGCAATTTTGAGGGGTGTGTGCAATTTCTGTGTGATACTTATAACCTGCAGATTGCAGCTTTTATCTCACTAGCGGAGGAGGATTCGCCTAGCTGTTAGGGCCCCACGATCTTCCCTCAGAATGGCGAAATACTATGACATTGATGATATATTAGCGGAAGAGGAGGTATGCGCTTCAGCATTTGTTATTTGTCTTTGAAATTGGAGAAGTGATGGTACTGATTTGTGTTTTACTTCGCTATCTATTGTTGTTTAGCTCGTTCCGTCGGTGTTTCAACATGCTGCAAATGAGGTTGGGCTTTTTGATTCGAGTGATGATTCGAACAAGGTGTGTTTGCTTCAAATTTGTCAATGATGCTGGTGTAGTGATATATCTTATAGCGGTTTAAGCGGCTAGAAAAGGAAATACCTTCGATTTGTCTTCCATTGGTAATGACTTGTCCCGTTGATTGCAGGTGGAAGCTGGTTCCAGAATAGAACTGCCCTTCTGGCTGGTCCGTGAGTTGTACTTGAGGCAACTTATATCCATAAGGGTTCCTCCATGCTTCGACAGAGAGTAATGTCATTTGAATTTAGTCTCATTTCGTGAGTTGTTGAATAAAGGTCTTCAATAATCCGTATATTTTCTCTGGTTTGCTGGAAAATACTGAGATACTGCTTGTTACGAAGTATTACATTTAATGAAAACTTGCCTTACAGATGCTAGAGTATGGTAGTTCTCTTTTCTGATTGGTTTCATGTGAGTTGCTTGCCAGATCCAAAACGCGGGAAGAAATAGGGGCTGATGCTGCACACGTGGATCTGCGCAGTCGGTGTCTGTATTTCTATGAATTAGGCTGCAAGATTGCACCACTGTGAGCTTCTTCCTGCTTTTGATTGTATCCTGATAGTACTGCTCTTATCTTGTATGCCATGCTAGGTTCAGTCTGTTCCATCATAACAGTTGTCTGCTACTGAAATTTTGTTGCATAAGCATATGCCATTTGCAGAAGCTTGAGCACTGCGCCAGCTATGTGTAAGTTATGAGCAACGACTGAGCTTGGGTTCTGATTATGAACAGCGTTGGTGACAAAACCATAGGGCCATTCCTTCTTGTAGCATTTCGGACCAGATACAAAGAAGTCTTGATTAAGGCGCATACGCTGACACCGGCGGTGGCTCCCAAGTACTTGACGCTTCTAACTAATGAAGAAGCTAAATGTGAGTTTATGGAAATATTATACATAGCAGCAAATTGCAGGCTCTTCTACCTATATGTATTCCATCGCAAAATCTTTAATTCTAACGTTGTCATGTACATGGAAGTGTACGAAGCTGGTCAATCTTCCATTGCGGCGTTTAAGAAATGGCGGATGGGCGGGCCCAGATTCCAGATAGCTCCTGTTCTAGGGAGGAAGAGGAAACCAGCTTAAGTGGCGGTGGTGCATGATGCCATTCAGACATTTATTTGTTCACATAATCGGTGGTGAGGGAAGCGTCAAACAATAATCTTTCTATAGCACCACACTGAAATTAGTGTTAACTTGCTAGTGATGTGTTGTATTATGTGCATGACTTAGTGCGCGGACTTTTAGCATCCATCAATCCATTATTTAGACAAAAGATTATAAGTACTGTAGAGAGAAAGAAGAAGATCAATCAGACAAGTATTCTATCAAGGGCCACTTCGAATCAATAGCTGAGAAACATAGCGAAGCTCGACTTTCTGAAAAAAAAAATTTTTTAAATTTTTCCCTAGAGCACAATCATGTACGCCTCAAAACCAACAAATTAGAGAAACGAAAACACACTCTGAAACCCCAGAAATGAATTCTCTTTCTGAGCTTCTCCCGCCATTGCCAATGAACAGAACTGCCTTTTCTGTAAACTTGGAGACGGCAGATTACCCACATCACGCCCACCAGAGCCTATAGGGACCTGATTATCATTCTTCAATATCGATGTGCTTGGTGAGGGCACCTTCCCCTTCTTATCAGGGGTTCCACAATCCAGGGTGAGTACTGTCGCATCAGCTGTTTTCAGATTGTCTCCCACTTGAAAATTCCTGGGCTTTTTTCTTGTATGTCCGAGAATTGATTCATCAGTTGGTGTTCCCAATTCGTTGTTCTGGTTTCCAGTAGACAACGAACCATCACCCCAAATATCTGCAGCGTGTTTAACACGACTGAGTGAACTGACAGATTGAAATTTCTAACAGACTGGCCAACAAGTACCGTATCGTCAATTGCTTACCTGCGTCGTCGAGATAAGAACTGGTACACCTGTCAGGGGTATCCGTTGAACCATCTTCATGAATTATGTGTCCGTTCTGCTCAGGTTCTCTAAATTCGGGGTATTGTATAACTGGCCTGCTTCTTGGAGTTTTACTGCCCTCTTCTACTTCTAAAATTTCAATGTCATTATCAAGTTCAAGATGCATCTCACGAGTGCGTTTTCTGATGAGCGTGAAGGCCTCTAATGACGGAGAACACGTCTCGTTGGGCATGGACAAGAGGGGTAAATTTTTTGCCTTTCTCTTAATGTGGTCAAATACTGTCCTCTCACTAATGATTTTGCAGTCGTCATCCTCGGTTTCAACAAAAATTTTCTCTTCAACTATTGAAAATAAAACCGAGGTAGTGAGTGGCTGGAGGACAGGCAAATGAAGAACAGAGAAACGGTAGTTATTTACCTTCTTCCAATTCTTCGTCGATGAGTTTGAAGCTGGGCCTGAACACGAAAATACCAGTTAAAACATACGAGAAATCATAATTTTCTCTAAAGCTTATTTCAATAGCAAGCCAGCATCAACTAAAGTGAATTTGCTTGTATAATTAGCTATGCAACAATGCTCAAACTTGAGACATTGCATACATGGGAATCGAGTTCTCTATCAGTTCATTGGAACGTTGAGACTCTTTGGAGGCAGCAAGAGATGTAGAATCATTATTGTCTTTTACGAAGTGAACATCCTTGGTGTTAAAGGAAGAGAGCTCCTTCGGTCTATATTTCTGAATGACATTTAAGTCTATTGGAGGTGTGACGATAACCTTCTGATGGAGATCAATGCCAACTGCAATAACATCAAAACGAACTAAATGCATCCTCAGCCATCACTAAAATATAAAAGATTATATGGGAGTGAATTAAGAAATGAGTTACTGAGTTCTTCAAATATCAGATGTGCCCTAATTGATAGCTTTCCTTGCTGCGGAGTTGAAAATAGCACTGTTGCATGATAAGGGCTGTAAAGAAAGTTCAAAATGCTAAGAAATAGGGATCTTCCAATGCGCAAATACCAGTCATCTATTCCACAAGCAACAGAGCAACAGAAATTTAACAAAAAGCAACTTTGGGTTTTTCAGTAATCGAATATAAACGAGGGTTTGAGATGTGGTTTCCATACCTTGAGAAATCCTCTAATCTGCAACACCAGAAAAAGAAGATTTAGGAAAACGAAGAAGAGGAGAATCTCAACAATCAAAAGCGTGCATTATGCCTATATTAAGCTCCACAATTTACTGTACCTGATTTTTTCATTAAACAGAATGACATTATCTTCTTCTACACCAACAATCTGTAGAAAGGTATCAATTGCATGACTTTATGAAAAGAAAAACCTTGAAAAATCAAAAATCAAAGATAATATTAAGATTGCAAGTTCATTTTAAACAACATCAAAATTAATTGTATTGAAATCAAAGTTTATGTCAAGAAATACTACTGGCATACCATATCAGCATAATGTCTTTTAGTTGGCTGCATTGGCTGCGATAGCCTAGTTAATGTTATCAGTAGCTTGGACTTCCCTATCCTTTGGCCCACAGTTTCCTCAATTACCATCTCAAGTTTGGGGGGTAGCGACAACAATGAATCCTTAATATGGTTACCAAATGGATATTTCCTACCAGTCACCAACTCTATCTTTCTTGGATCAGCTTCAAAGAGGCTATCAAATGATGTTACTCCCATTGAATGCAGTGCCTAATCATAATTTATCAGGTGCACAAAAAGGAAAACCTGAAATCTCCTCATTGATGACACAGTCAGATCTTCAAACAGTAATTGAAGCTCAAGAACCACACCTTTGCAGTCACCATCCCAATGCCAGGTAATTGTTTCAGCAAGTATGGACTATCATCCCATAATCTCTGATGTAAACATTTGGCTAGTACTGTTGAATTCAAAGCTCCTTTGTAGCTCTTCCTGTACATGAAATACTCTTTCATGCACTTTGCGATTCTAGACCCATTTGAGCATATAGAGTTCATGTCCTGTAAAACAATACATGCAGTCAAATTAACAAAATGACTTAAAACTCCTGAAGGACCACAATAACATATGTGCAAAGGAAGCAAAACCTGGCTCATGGATAAGTCACGCACTAAAGGGTCACCAGTTAAGCAGTCATTCACCAGAACAAATATCTTCTCTTCTTGGGTTTGAATGCGTTTTTTTCGCTTGCCTTTATCATCAAAGATGTGAAAGCGAAGCCGGCCATCTTTGTCATTGTTGATGTCATTTAGAAACTTCTTCTCGTTCCGTCTGAGCTGTATCCCTTCATTTGTAGATAAAACAGCGCACATTATTCAAATTTCAGCTTTAAAAAAATCAATAATTAGAATTCATACATGTGATTTCTTCTGCCTGACATATAATATGAAGTGCATCTTCTATGCTGCAGTTTTCAGGTGCCTGTATAATGTGCTTCATTGTGTCAAACTTCAGATAGTACTTCGTCATCAACTTTCCAGGTTCTGAACACAAGTAAAAAAAAATCATAGTCCTGTGTTTTGTTATAATCAGAAAACTGGGACAGCATGTGATGATATACCAAGTGGCTTCAGGAGAAAACCATCTTCATCAGTCCATACCATCTGATATTGTGACAATTCATTAACTTTCTTAACACAAATCTCTGCAGAGTATACAAACATCATGTCAGCGTATGGAAACATTAAAATGAATAAATGTCTTCACCAATCAAATTACCTTGCAAATGTTTCTCTATTTGGTTACCAGCCAGCCCTTTTAAATTTGCATAACTCTCAGGATTCTGATTTTTGCATGAATATTTTCAGAAAAGCAATCTAATGTAGGAAATTCCAAATTGTGTCCTCCCAATTGACTAAAAGAACATGCCTTTTTCATTCTCACGTATAAGTATGAGCATTTCAACCATTCAATTGCCCTCGTTATATCTGAGACAGTTGATTGAACTATCTCTGCAGTCAGATGTTCTGTTAGACAGGGAAGTAATCTGAAAAGAAGCATACCACAAAACAATCAAATCATATGGTAAATGTTGTGCTTCCATTTGTACAAGGTGAAGAAAAATGAGAGACATCAGAAATGAGCATACTGTGATTCCACCATTTCACATCCGTTCAATAAATTCTCGTACAAATGGACCTGAGACATGAATTGCATGGGTTATAAACAAGTAGTATTCCTTATATGCATTTTTATATTGAGGAGTGCATACAGTTCCTTTTCTGGTCATAATTACGACCGTTCCAGTGTCATCAAATGGAGGACGACCTGCTCTTCCACACATCTGCAAAAATTAGAGGTGGCCATCATTTCAATGTTAGAGGCACTCTATTGTCAAAATGGCAACTGCCTAGATGGTCCATGAGCACACAAAAATAGGCAAGCCATTTACTGTGTGTTTATAACCTGAAATTTTCTTTAAGCCTGAAAAACATTAATGCACCTGCAGTATCATGGACCGCTCATATTCCATGTAGATCCCTTTCTTCTTGTTGCTAGCACAAATTTGAAAAAAAAATTAGCACAATGGTTTGTCTAAATTCTTATAATGTTGATCACTTCCAAGGAAACATAATAAGAGGAACTTGGATAAGTAATTTAACTGAGAAAATGGTCAAGAAAAGAACTAATGAGTGCTGCATCAGTGGAAGGTTTTTCTCCAACCATTTTCTCGATACCTTCTAATGATGAGCACAATATAACCACATGCACATGCCATCTTGCTTGTTTGCCCACAGCCTAATGGAAACATGTATTATGACTTACAAATGCATGTGGATATAACTCCGCAAAACTTACAAATATTGTGTTGATTTGATGATAACAGTATGTGCAGGTAGGTTGATTCCATGGGCCAGGGTATTAGTGGTGCACAAAATCTGAAGATCACCATTCAGAAAAAGGCCTTCAATCAGATTGCGATCCTTCATAGAAAGTCCACCATTATGATATCCAACTGCACAAGAAGCAATTAGCAGATGTTAAGTGGACACCTATATCCCAAAAATTCTATCTTTCCACCCTCTTCCATGGATCCCAGGCCCCACATAAAAAGAAACAAGCATCACGTACCACCATAAAGTATGTAAGATTGCATTTGTTTGTCGCCACACAATAATGAAGCTTCCCTCAACCTTTCCTGCTGTTCTCTGCTTTTGATAAAGGGATTTGAATGACCAAAAGTCATTGCTACCTGAGAGAGCCGTTGTGCTGCTTCTTGTGCTCCTTTTCTGGTAGAGCAAAAAACCAATGCAGATTTTCCTCCAGAAAATTGCATGAGAATATCTGCAGATTAGGCTTCAGTTTAATGTATTGATACATCTGCTAATATACAGGTGAGATTTTCAGGCTTACCAAAAATGTAGTTCTGAAGGCGCTGAATAATCAAAAACAAAGATTATCATTACAAAAATTAATTTTGATATCTAATGATCACAAATATACCAAGAAAAGGAAATGCCAACAGTGTCTTTATTGATTCTTAAACATACCTTTTCAAATAAGAAATCATTTTTCGCAGGTGTATACCCTGCAAGGAAGCAGGTTCTGTGCTAATTCTATATTGAGAGGGAATTAATGCTATAAGATTATAACTATAGCTATTCTAGTCTCAATAGTTAAAATATGCTGTTTTTAATCTGGAAACTTGAAATAATCCTCATAAATTTGTGTTTTACTGGGAAAAACAATCACTGGAACTAAGGTGGGAAAAACAACACATACCAAAAACTTTGGTCGTCAACTTTACAGGTCTCATTTCTTCTCCAAACCTGCAAAGAGGATAATCACATAAGAATTCGCAACAATTGGATATGGGATCAATTGACAGACTTGCATTGGATAAATGAAGATACCTTTTAATTCCCTGAGTTGGAGCCATGAGCCACTCCGCTGAAAAAGGGATAGTGTGGCAAATCATCGATCATTATCCCATGTAATGAAATTTCAGAATGTAAAACATTTTTAATCAAACACGTGTTGAAGAGAACCTAGGTCATTGATATTTGGGATTGTAGCAGAAACACCTAGAAAACGAACAAGCGATAAAGTACTTGATTGCATTTCAGGGTTGCGAGCCAGCATTTTCATTCTGCTGACTACTGCTTCTAGTGCTGCTCCTCGAGGGTCATTCAGCAAATGAACTTCATCAATAAGCACAAGTGCTATATCACTGAAAAAGCTCAAACCTCCATCTTTTATGCGATAACGGGTCACAGCATCGAATTTCTGTGGGAAGGGTGGCCAGGTGTGAGCCAGGGTAAGAGCATTCAAAGACAGTAAATAGGTCTCCTTGGTAACTAACCTCAGGGGTAGTAAGAATGATGTCAGCATCCTGTATGTTCTTTATACTATAATACTCATTATCACCTGTCAGCTCAAGGCAATTGACTCCCATTGTTCCAAGCTTCTGAGTCCAATCCCGGAGCTTCTCTTGTACCAAGGCTTTTGATGGTGCTATGTATATCTTCACGACACAATATGTTCACACTGATAAGCAGCTTCAGAAACAAAACATAGAAGGATGCAATTGACTCTATAACATCTGCTCTTTGAGGTATAGAACCAAATTTTTTGCAATAGATAAGAAACAGGATTTGTGTTAAGTGCTTCCACTGAAAAAACAATTTTATAGTGGTTATCCTGTTCGGCTTTATGCCAAAATACCACATTATTGATGCCAACTACTTTTGCAGGGTTTATATTTATTCATTGCCAAAAGAAGAGCAAATACATTTGTTATAAAGATATTGCCAGCACAGTTGAGGCAAATATGATCTCTCCAGATGTAAAAACATGCCAATTGTTAAGTAATATCAGTAGAAACCTACTGTTTTATGGGTCCCCTTAAGAGGGGCGAACTTCCCATCGCTGGTGATGAACTTGGAGAGAAGTCTCATAATGCACAACTCAAAAATTACAGTTTTCCCACTTCCAGTTGGCGCTGAAATGACCATGTTTGCATCGGAAAGGTAGCATGTGGAAAAGCATTCACTCTGCAATGAGTTGAAATACCTGTGTACGATGGAGAAGATATAACATTAATCTTGTCAATAAAAAAGCTACAGTAGCAAAATCACAAACACTTTATATATGTCAATTACCCCTGAAAATGATTGCGAATAGAGGTAACTGAATTTATCTATCTACCATCCACGTGAATTGGAATACTAAAAGAATGAATTAATAGGGATTTACCTGAAACTAAAAGCTGAGCGGAAAGGAACGGGTAAGTCGGTCACTGCCTTCAGTGCATAGGTATCCATATGCGAACTCATGCTTTGATGAAATGACAATGAACAAATTCCCCTGAATGCTCTAAGATGGCATTTACCACAGGGAGGTTATGCTTGTAAGGATGTCGCACAGCAGTAAAGAGTAAATTAGCAGATTAGAGATAAACTCGCTGTATAAAAATTTTAAAAAATTAACACAACTTTATTGCACAGGAATCTATCGCATATTGCCAGGAATTATATCCTTGTGTCATTATTATTTATTTTTTTTTATTTTTTTACTCTGCGCTAAAGCTTGCCACTAGATGTTGAGCAATTCAATTGAAACCTCCGATTCGAGTCCCAAGTCATTAGCTGCAAAATAGCATTTCTTATATTTGATTGAGGTAGATATGGTAAATTACCAATCGTACAAATTCCTAGAAACACACACAGCAGGTATCTAGTGATGAACTCGGTAAATAGCGAGAATATACTCCATATCTAAGCAGGCGATAAATTTTCTTGGCGCTCCACGCAAGAGTAAATATTCGTAATTACAGAAACACGGTCGCAAATTCATTTTAAAAACGAAAAATAATAATAAAATAGAACAAAGAAAAGAAAAAAATTGCATGTTTTTTAAGTGTAAAATTAAATCGATTCAGAGAAAAGTGCTCACCCGTCAGCAAATCTTCCTAAACGCCACCAAAAGAGTAGATTCCTCGAGACTGATTTGGACACAAACACAGTTTCTCATTCATAACATCGGCGACACTCAGATTTAGCTGAGAACGCAAAATTCGCATTGCATTGTCGCATTCGTGTGGCTGTATAAGAGAACCTAGTGGTCGAGGCGCGTGACAGAAATAAAAGTGATGTATTTGAAGACGAAAAATTGGAAGGAAGGTATTTATACCCGTGTCGTTAGCGTGAAGCGGGAAATGAACGGATGGCCCGCGGCGAGCGAAGCGTCTCTCTTTTTCTTTTCGTTTTTTCCTAATGAATGATTCCTCTAATAATTTACTGTCAATTGTAATTTTAATGAGTTGCATCAATTGTTTAGACGATAAATTGGACAATTTTTTCCAACTTGAATAAATTTAATTGTAAACACACAATTTTTGCGTACACTTAAATAATAGTATGTGGAATCCTTTGTATTGAATATAACTTGAATATGTTGGGAATTCAAATAAGTACTATTTCTAAAATAGATAATTGAGATTGTAATATAAATAATTTTAGTCAATTAACTTACACTAAGTGTTAAATCTGTCTTTTTTACAGTCAAATTAAATCCCTTCAAATCATAGAAAATAAATATTAAAATTTGAAAAATCAAACCATAGCAAATTAAATATGGCGATTAAAGTAAATAAATCTCAAGTTAAATATTTTTAACTAAGTAAATTACAACATGTCATTAAACGAATATGATAAAGTGGCATCCTCCACCACTGTAAACAAAGGTGGACACAACCAAAAAACAACAATTTAAATAAAAGCAAGAGGCATTCAAGTGGTGCTTCAAATTTTGGTATTTGACTCAAATTAATGTTTTTTAATTGATAGGAAAGATCAAGTCAACAAAATCTTCTACAAATTGTTTAAGCATTCTCAAAGCTTCAAGGGAGAATCAAACACACATATTATATTTGATTTAATTTATTTTTATCAAATATAATTTTCTTCTACAGGTTGTTAAAGCACCTTCAAATCCTCAATGAAGAATCAAGCACGCATATTGTATTTGATTCAGTTTATTTTTATCTTATATTCCATTTTTTTAGTTGTGGTTTTCATGTCTGATGGCGTTGAAGACTTTAAAATTTTTATGACATTTTCATTCGAGTATATGTAGCTTTTTAATTATTACATACGAACCATTTTCAAACACAATTAGAAATCCGGATTGAAAATTTAGACTACAACTGGATTAACGGTCCATTTCGAAAATATGTTTTTTTCTTAAAAAAATTAGATAATTTTTTTAAATATGAAAATTTGTAAATACTTTTCTACATGTGATTGCTTAGTATTTAGAATACAAAATATATATTGTTATTTTTGAAAAAATGTGCTGACGTGATCAAAGGAGCATTTGTGTCTAAAAATGGATAAATTTTTTTAGACAATCTTTAAGACAAAATTAAAGATGCGTTAGATAGTTGAAGTCACCTCTAAAAATATGAGATAATGAAAAATAGACTCCATCCTATCACACCAAATTAAGCCTATTCTAAAAATATTATCTAAGAATTACATATAAGAGTTGGAAGTTTAAAAAAACAAGAAATTACTAAAAAACGTCCATTCCATGTAAAAAAACACTTTTTTTTAAAAAAAAAAATTTCTCACTCCCTTACCTAAATTTTCTACATTTGCGTCGAAAACAAATAAGCCTTTTTATTATGTATTGCAGCGGCTTGGAATTTTTGGGATCTTCTTTATTGCAGCTGGGCTCTCAATCTTGCTTAACTAAAAGCTGAAAAATCTAAGAATAAAACCTTCATTCGCTGTGGTCATGGCAAGTCTGAAAGTTATCACAACCAATATGGTCTGAAAGATGAAGAGGATCATCTATCAGAAACCGATTCAGCAACCCAAAAGAGAAGATAATATTTTTTGGGATCAGACTAGCACGCTTCCGGGACAGGCCGATCAAAGACACCACAGATTTCTTCATTGTACAATGAAGGTATATGACAAGTCTTTTTGATATTTCCTGAGGAAGTTGATAATTATAATACAAGAATGATTAGGGACCCAAATGTAATCCTGTGATTTAGATGACAATGTAGCATAAGCATTCACCGAGTTTGGAATTCAACGAATGGGCTTGGATTGTTTGGACATAACCCGTCAAAACATCTAGGGAGACATCACCAACTACGCACGCCATAATTTGAGATTTCGCTCCCCGTAACTGCAATAATGCAGCATATTTTGTCTGATATATGATTGGACAACCAAAAATAAAATATAAGTTAACACGGATTATATTAATAGACTATTATAATATAAATAAGAGTAAACCAGGCTAACAACACGCGTTCATGACTGGAAACTCTGCAAACTAAAGATTACATTAACTTTTCATGGAGTTTATTTTTAAAAGTTTATAAGATTACATAACTTATAAAATATTTTCAAAATATATAAATTTATACATTTTATTTTGAAAATAAACTAAAAGTGTTTAGATAAAAATAATAAGACCATCTTATAAGATATTGTTGAAATTTATAATTATAATTAATTTTATTTTATTTTTAGTGTAATAATGATAGAAATAACAAAAATATAATTGATATAATGTAATTGAATATATTTATACTGTTTTTAATATATATAATAAATTAGTTTATAAAATATTTAAATATAAATTAATTTATTTTTAAAGGGCTTGTAATCCAATTATTTTATTAAAAAATTTATATTAAAAGTTCCAACTCGCTCAAACACCCTCTGAAGGAACCGGGCAGTTTTATCAGGTTCATTGTTGTTGACTCGTATATAAATACAATTAGCATTTTCAGTGGAGGAAACTTGGGCCAGGCTCGGGTTTTGCTAGGGAGCGTGTGGGCCTTCAATTCAAAGCCCATATCCACAGGCACAAGTTCAATGGGCCGAATAACAACCAGAAAGCTCGATCTGCTGGGTGATTTTCTTCAGTCTTCGCATCCCTCGCTCTTTCAAGGTTTTAGCGATATCTCCAGCCAGTGACGCTTCTGTTCGATTTCCCGATTGAGAGTCGAAAACTACGGAGAGTGAGAGTGAGGGATAATATATCCACGGCGGCTTAATCTTTCAGCGGGAACTTGAAGGCGTGAGCTCTATCTATTTTTACTGTCTTCTCGTATTTGGTAATGCTTTGTTTGAATTGTTACCGACGCGTTTGTGAAATTTACCGAAACGTACTTATGCTGAGAAAGAAAATAATAGTAATTTTGTAATTAAGTATATAAACATCCCATTATAAATTTTCTAAAAACTGTTCTTCGGGAGGTTTTCCATTCCATGTTGTTTCGTTTATTGAAGAAAATAAAATGTTGTTTCTTCTCTTGTTGTAGAGAGGAATGAGAAACTGTGATTTTTTTGTATTAGGGATAATATGTCCACGGCTGCTCAATCTTTCAGTGGGAACTTGAAGGCGTGAGCTCTATCTATTTTTTCTGTATTTTCGTTTTTGGGAAAAAAAAAAAAAAAAACCAAGAATACAGAAGAACTGAAGCTTGAAGTGAGGTTCAGCAATGGCGATCTCCCTTAGACGGGCCGTAAATTCTTCTAGAAGCCTCTCTAACGCACTTCGAGCGGCCTCTATCCGCTCCCAACAGAACTTCTCCTTCGTAAATTACTCCTATTTTGAAAAGTCCCATGAATCTTCTGTTGTTGATAGCGTTTTGAGTTGTCCAGCAACAATTTGTCACCAATTTGATTCGAGGAGAGGATACGCTAGAGGAAGGAAACAGCATATCAGTACTCTTTCTGCCCCTTTTTCTTGTTTCCTGCTTCATCATTATTATTATCACCATTATGATTATATTTATATTTATATTTATTTTCATTTTTATTTTGGTTTATTTTATTTTGCTTAGCCACTGATTAGTAGTTATATGTTTGGGGGAAGGTGTATTTTTTTTCATGAACTTGAGACCCTTAGTGAATCCATGTACCATGGTTTTAAAGTAATGCTGGCATTTTGATGAAACGAAAATAATCAGTTTCAAACAACTCTTTGCATTTCTTTTAGATTGGTAAAATATGATTTGCTGTTGTTAAGTGATATTTTACCCATTTTAACTGTAAATTGAAAAAATAAAGAATTCAAATTCAAAGCAAAATACTTCAATTCAAACTCAAGCTTAACTGAGTTCGCATGGATATTTGCAAGAGTTCAGTGTAATGATAAATATGGGGTTATGCTGTTTTCCAAGTAGTCTGCATTGTGCTTATTTCCATATAGTAGTATTTATGAGTTTTAGCTTTCCTTTTATCACTCTTATATTCTAGAGAAGGAAGAAGAGGATGAGGCGGAGGAAGAAGAGGAGGATGAGAACGAGGATGAGGAAGGTGGTGACATAGGGGCTAGTGTAAAGGCTGCTGCTGTTTCACATATGGAGGCGGCAGTTGATGCGCTGTCACGTGAATTAGCCAAATTACGTACTGGAAGGGCATCAGCAGGTGCTCAGAAAGAAATTTGTGTATTCATTAAACTTGTTTTGGTAAAGCAACAATTTACATGGTCATTTTTAAAATGCCTTTTTCAGGGATGCTTGACCACATTATGGTTGAACATTATGGTGTTAAGACATCCCTTAACAGGATGGCACTTGTCTCGGTGTTGGACCCCAAAACTCTATCTGTTACTCCCTATGATCCTAATGTGAGTGCTGCTACATTGTTCGGCTCCATTGCCTTTACTTAATTATCCATTTAATCTTTATATGCTAGTGATTGTAAGAGAGCAGAACGTGTGAATATCAATATGATCCTTGTAGCACTTGAAACTGAAAACATATAACAAGTGTTAACATGATTTTGTGTATGTTCTTCTGTGAGTCCCTGTAAGTATAGTGTCACGAGCATTTAATTCACAAATCATGTGCAGTCTAAGAAAGTTATTGACTTTTGCAGGCCCTGAAGGAATTGGAGAAAGCCATAATATCATCTCCACTTGGCTTAAACCCAAAGGCTGACAACCAACGACTGATTGCACCTGTACCTCCGTATGATTTTTTTTTCTAATGTAAATGTACTGTTCGATTTCAGAAGGGCTGTCTAGTTGTTTTGAAATCTACATGAGACAAGCCAGCCTTGGTTCTCTTAGCTAATAGAATGGTTTTCGCTTTCAGCATTACAATTTTAAACTTGTTTCTTTGAATGAAATCATTCTAAATCTTAGTTAATTGGCTGCATGAACGATTGCTCTCTGAAAAGATACTGAAATTTTTACTTGTGAAGTAAACAACTTATGTTGATTTACTGACTGATATGTTTTGGTGCTTGCAATGGCCAGATTGACCAAGGAACACATGCAAGTAAGTCTTATCTTCTCAAGATTCATCTAATTAACATCCTTTTTATCAGAATTAGCAACAGCCTTTTTATGCAAAATGACTTTGACAAGTCTCTGCCAGGCTGTGTGTAAGGTGGTTTCAAAATCATCTGAAGATGTAAAGCAAAGCATAAGAAGATCCCGCCAGAAGGTATTCAGGAACTTATCACATTCGTCTTATAGAAGTTCATTACTTGAAAGGCAAACATAAAAATTTTGTTTGTTTTTGTTAGACTTTATCACTTTGCAAATTGAGCCTTTGCTTAAATTGCGACTTTTTAATTATTTTCTATATTAAATTTGTGGGTACATTTGGAACTTTCTGCATCAAATGGAATATGGTGAAGCATCTGAAATTTTGTGGAAAATATGTTTTGCAAGATAATTTTTTGGGGCATGATTAATCTCAGAAAGGATGGGTTTTGCACTGACAGGCATTGGACAGAATCAAAAAGGCGGCACCCAAAAAGAAGGATAGAGATAAATTAGGTTCAAGTATATCAGAAGATGATGCAAAACGACTGGAGAAAGAAGTAAGTGATGAATGCCCTGTTTTTGCTTCTCCTATTTCTTTCATTCTTTTTTTTTTATTTTTTAATTTTCTGTTGTTTGATTCAGCGTTTAACTTCTTTTTATTTTTATATTTTTTGTCTATATGTGGCAGATTGATGACTTGACTAAAAGGTTCATCAAGACAGCCGAAGATATGTGCAAGGCCAAGGAAAAAGAAATTAAAGGAGGGTGAATGCCGACCTTTGGTTATACCTTATTGCCTGTAGGGAAATTCTTTGTTTTCTGTATTTTGTTTGTTTAGCTTGACCACTTACAGGACTTGGTGGTCTAGATCATAAGAAATTATCGCAAGTATACTGTCATAGTTGGTGAGTGAGAATGCTTGTGATTGGGCCAAGCGCCGAGGAGAGCTCTGGATCCTGTTCCTTCAGCTACTCGAACATTCATTATTCTCGACACATGGTAGTTTCTTGATCTCTGTGTTCTGCTTTTTGGCCTCGGATTTTAAATGCTAAGAGGTGGAATTGAAATAAATTGACATATGGAGTGTTTACACACGATAGTTTCAGTACTTTGAGAGCAAGCACTTAGGCGCGAAAGCTTTACATCTTGGATAAACTCTTGGCCCTTTTTTACCCTTATAAATATAAAATTGTCATATTTGTTACACTCAGGGTATTTTCATTGGATATAACATGTACAAGATTCATAATTACCTTTAATATTCATATTTGTTTGAAGATAGGCTAAGTGAAGGCAGACAACTAGGAAAGCGAGTTAGGCACTTTATTCCAACCAAAGGCCGCTGACGTGGTAGGACTTATGGGGTTGTTTGGAATGTACGGGGGGGGGGGGGGGGGGGGGGGGGGGGGATCGGATATTGATTGGTTGCAGTTGGAAGCATTCATTGATTGCTGTAGTACACAGAACAAAGTCGTGCTTTGTTATCCGCCCTAACTAATTATTTTCGAGAAAATTGCTTTTCAATTCCACCAATCATGGCCCTTTTTTATCAATACCAAATAATTAAAAGATACGACATTGATATGTGGCACATATCTGTCAAACTGATGAGCATGCCCTCCCAAGTCACTGCCAACAGACGTTTGAAGATTTTTGGGCCTCTAATGAGCTAAAGATGGGAACTTCGTGATAATGCCCTTGAGATTGAAACTCATTTTGTTGTTTTGAATATATATAGAAAAGAGGATTATTGATTCACAATTTCTCGTGTTGTAGCTTGGCCTCCTTGTAGAGCTTCACTGCACTAACGAATTGTCCAATCACCAGTCACAAACTCTAGTGATGTTCTTGAAAAACACTTTCTGGAGTCGGTGGCTTGGTATGCTAACGAATGTCATCTTCCCACACGATGATGCTGTGATAGACTGTTGTGTAAATATGAATTCTTACACAAACACCTTTACAAATAAGGGGAAGATTGATATGAGTTACTATAGATCGTATAATTAATGGCTAGCATCTCTTTTCAAATTGATAAATGACAGTCGTGTGGTGGTGGGTTAGTTTTGAATGCGTTAATCACCGTTTACACGGCAAAAAAACAGCATTGGGCAAAGCTGAAGTAAACGAAAAGGCTTGGTGGCCGTCGCCGCGCCCATGTACGCTACCGGAGTATCAAACCCACAAAGGACTTTATCTGAGAATAAATCCATATTTCCACTCACGTCGAGCAGCAATGAGGCCCTAGAGTGAGTGGACATGCAGGATTAGTCGTAGGCAGGGATGGGTTGTGTGGATGGTCGGAATGTTTGGTTGAATTAGTCTCCTTGTGGGCAGGGTTCCAAACGTATGAGCATTTGGCTGATAAGCGATAACAGGCCTCCAAACAAAGCCAAGGTGACTGTCGATTTTTTCTCATCTGTCACAGTTAGTGGGGTTAATAGTAATGCTAAATATAATAACACTACGAAAATGATACAAATTTCAAGTTTATCAATACAAAAAATTAAAAAAATATATGAAAATGTACCAAAAAAATTTATGAAATTGACTATGTGATAGCTTTTTATTATGAATTTTTTTTATAAATTCATTTCGGAGGTAAAGTGCTCTGATTATATTCAATTTATGAGGTAAAATGCATTTAATTTATTTATAGGGAGTAATGTGTCAAAACTAATCAATTTGGGGGGTAGAGTCCCATTCTCTCTCTCTCTAAAATGCATTTTCCCAATTTACTCGGTTTCCAATCCTTTCAATTATATAGTTAGAAGGCTAATTTTGTAATTCTACTCTATGCACGCGGGCACATCAATTCAGTTTTTCCCATGGTCGCAACAATCATAAAAGGAGTATAGATTATATATGATAATTTTAAATGTGAGATCCTAATTTACTTCTACCTCAACTCACTTGTAAGTGGTAACTGAAGGGCATACGATTATCCAAAAATATAGGGTAATTTTGTTTTGGGTCTATCTTAAAAAATACACATACTTCAATTATTATATTTTTAAATTTATATCTCTTTTTTTTATATCTCTTATTTTTATGTAGTTTTTAAGAAAAATACACTTAAAAACTAAAAAAAACCATAACCATAGGCTATGCTTAGGAGATTGATTTTGTGAAGTTTGATTGGGAGTTTTATTGGAGTATTAATATGTTTGATAGTAAAATTTTTCTAATTTTAATATTTTACATTATTTGAATATAAGTATAAATATATAATAATGATTAGATGATACAATTGCATATTGAGATAATTATTAGTTTTTATGATATAAATATATGTGTGTGTAGCAATTTGATTACAAATAAATATAATGATTTAAAAATAATTAATTATTTACGTAGGAACGAGAGAGAGCATTTGAATATTAATTGAAATTAAATTTTTGTCCAATTATATGTTTAGTAGCACAAGCTTGATGGGTTATGTGAATATTGAATGGTAAAAAACAAACATAGGCATAGGCTATGCTTGTTTTAATTTTTAAGCATACGTATCTTTTTGAAATTGTGCAAAAATAAAAGATAAAAATATAAAAGATTTAAAAATATAATGATTGTAATGTACTTTTTGAAAGTAAAAATATAAAGTAAATTTAACATATTCTATGTGTATTGAAAATTATTTGTAGAATATAAAGTTTTTGTATCTTAAAAAATAAAATAATAAGCATTTAAACTAAGATAATAAAAAAATGAAAAGAAATTTTAAAAGAGAAAAAAGTATTGAAAGAAAGTACAAATAAATATAAATAATACATAAAGGATAAAGAATAAAAGAATTCAAAATAAGAATAGATTAATAACTTTGTATTGTGTATTCATAGTGTGTGAATATGTAATTATCTATATATATATATATATATCCATATGAATTATTTCCATATAACAAGAGTTAATGTAATTACAAGTTATATCTATTGTCTTTTTAATATTATAAAAACTTTATTCTATTGTCTTTTTAATATTATAAAAACTTCGCTCCTAAATTATATTTGCGTCATTCTTTTTTTATTAGAGTTTTTGATAGAAATTGATGATATCATAATAAAATTTAAGTAATTTCTTTGTTATGGTAACGAAATTCTAATTTTGGTTAAAAATAAAATAAAAAGTTCAAATACTAATAATTAAAGTAGGTAGGTTTAAAAACTTAATTTATTACAAACAAAAAAATTTAAATTTTGACACATTATTAAGGATATCTCTATTCATTAAAAAGTACGAAATATTTAGAAATGATGGTCAAGTGTAAATTAATAAATTAATTATTTTTTTATAACTTTATTAATTTTCATCTAAAATTCTAATAGAAAAAAAATGTAAACATTCCAAATACAAACAAAATATATTTAAAATCAGCATCTTATTAAAGGTATCATTATACATCAAAAAGTATAGAAAAATCAGAATCGAAGGACCAGTGTAGATTAAAACATTAATTATTTTTTTTTGTATTTCATTAATATTCATTCAAAATTCTAACAAAAAAAAGATGAAAACATATCACACGTAGATAGAGATTGTTGTAATATCACAAAAAAGAAAATGATAGAATTTGCGATTATACTGACCCACGCAGGAAATTGTTGTAATCTTCCATTGTTTAAAACCAAAACAGTTTTAATGATGCTGCACTTGGCGTAATGAGATTATAAAAAATATTATAATTTTAATATTTAATTATTTTTTAAAGTATAATATTTATCACAAACTTAAATGTCAGGGTAAATGCATGAGATTCCTTTCGAATGGATCGAAACGGACATCATTGCTAGGTAGATCCGCACGTGGATCGTCCTTTTCTAATCGTCACAGCTCACCTGCGGACTCACCCCTGTAAATTATGGAGAAGAAAACCACCCATTTCCCGTTGATAAACCCATTGCCATGTTTTACCTCCCAAATCAGTCATTTGCTAGAAAACGCGCTTTTTCTCGTCTTTGATCTCTTTTACACTATACTTAATCATTACTGGTGGATAGGAAGAGAGATGACTTGCTCGAGTTTGGTGAACTTGAACGCAGCCGCCTCGTCGTGGATCGCCGGACAGCAGCCTGTTAATCGGCTTCCAGGATCGGCGGTGCGGTTCCCCACCCGACGCGTATCGCTCATCCGCGCCGGATCTTACACCGATGAGCTCGTCAAAACCGCCGTAAGCGATTTGTTCTTTTATACGTGCTGAGTTTGGATGGATTTTTTTTTGTTTTGTTTTTGCATGTATAGTATGTTTATTTGATTGATTTATATGAATTGCAATTTTTATTCCAATTCGGTATCCGCCGGTAGGACATTTGCTTTTGCATACTGTATCGGTGATCATAGTTTGGAGTTTTGAGAGATTCGTGATTATTAGGTGGCTCAACCTCATGCTTTTTCGATATTTGATTTCATATATTTCCTTTCTCGTTCAATTTCTAGTGTTCTTTGCATATTTATTTTTCATTGCTACATTTTTTTTTTGGTGAGCACACGAACAATCTGCTTTAGTCTACTTTGTATTTTTGTAGTTTTAACATGAAATTTGATCTATTCAACTCTAGAGCTTGGCTATTTAAATTTAGCATGATAAGTACTCATTATCAGAAGTTCTGAAATGCTCTAGGAGAAGTGGAGAGTGCATAGTCAGCCATTGCTGAAATTTGTTCAAATTTTTAAATCCAATTTGTAATATATAAATGGTTACTTTTCCTGTTATGTGTTTGAGAGGCCGTGAATCATGCTGTTGTGCTATGGCAATTGTGAAGTCACGATTCGTGAAGCTGTACTACGGCAATGTATTTTGGTTGATTTAACTAACGTACTCAATATTTTGTTGATTTTTTTCATCACGCCACCTCTCTAATTGATATTATATATTTGAAGGAAGACAGAACGTGTACATGTTTTTTTCTTGCACTGGCAAAGTTTCTGGAGTTAGTTGTGAACTAGATAGTGGAATATTTTGCCTCGTTTCCTTAACAAGTTGGTGACCTTGTTAAGTCGTTTCTGCTTTGTTTTGGTTGGGATTAGAAATCAATTGCATCTCCAAGTTGAGGAATCCTTGCAATCGATGAAGCAAATACGACTTGTGGAAAGTGGTTGGCATGCGTTGGACTTGACAACACAGAAACCAACATACAGGCTTATAGACAACTTCTGCTGACCATCCTGGCCTGGGTGAATATATTTCTGGCGCCATTCCCTTTGAAGAGACACTTTACCAGTCAACCATAGATGGAAAGAAGTTTGTGGACTGTTTGCGCGATGAGAATATTGTACCTGGTATCAAAGTTGATGAGGTGAGCTTAAAATAAAGTTTGGCTTGCTTGAAACATTGCCGGAGTTCGTTAAATTATGCTTGCACAAGATATTCATTGCTTGAGACTTTGGATTTAATGATACCTTGACATCAATCTTCCCCTCTCTTTGGAGAGGGTTTGGTTCCATTATCAGGGTCAAACAACGAATCTTGGTGTCTGGGACTGGATGGATTGGCTTCTAGATCTGCTGAATACTACAAGCAAGGGGCTCGTTTTGCAAAATTGGTTTGCTATCTTTCATTATACCTATACCTATACATACATACATACATATATATATATATTTGTGTTTATCTATCTATTTGTTTATTTATTTTTTGCTACAAAATCCCTTGAGTACTTACTATACATTTGCCTCTGGATATTTTTAGGAGAACCGTTGTAAGCATGCCCTGTGGTCATTCTGCTTTGGCTGTTAAAGAAGCAGCTTGGGGCCTTGCTCGCTATGCTGCAATCTCTGGGGTGCTGTTCTTCACCCATTTTTGCCCTTCCTTTATCGTGCATTATGCTTAAGCTTCAACTTGTTTCTGTGCTCTTTTCTTTGTGTTTCTGTACCAGGACAGTGGTCTCATGCCTATTGTGGAACCTGAGATTCTTCTTGATGGAGACCACTCAATTGAGAGGACACTTGAAGTGGGCGAGAAAGTGTGGGCTGAGGTTTTCTACTATTTGGCTGAGAACGGTGCTACATTTGAAGGGATTCTGCTTAAATCCAGAATGGTAACTCCAGGTGCTGAACACAAAGAGAAGGCTTCTCCCGAAACCATTGACAAATATACTCTAACCATGCTTACAAGGAGAGTGCCTGCTGCAGTTCCAGGAATCATGGTACTTGCACCCCGGCCTGTTATTTATCATAGCACATACTGCTTCATTGCTTTTGGTTTTTATGTGATGGAAATACTAATCCTTTCATCTCACTAGTTCTAAAATAAAATCAATAAATCAAATTCATCGCCCTCGTTACCTTAATCCCCGACTCATTACCTGAATCAGAAATGTACCAACTCCTTGGTAATTAAACCATGGTTATGATGGCCGGGCAATTATTTCGCATCTGTTCTTTTATTGTTGATACCGGGCTGTTTCTTCTTTTTGTGAAATTTGTTCTTAACCTCAACAGCCTGCAATTTGTTATCGTTTCTGGCTTTAGCTCTTGTCAGGAGGACAATCTGAAGTTGAGGCAACATTGAATCTCAATGCGATGAACCAAAGTCCCAACCCATGGCACATCTCCTTATCCTATGCCCCGGCACTGCAGAACACCATCCTCAAGACACGGCAAGGTCGCCCAGACAATGTAGAAGCCGCACAGAAAGCACTGTTCGTGCGGGTAAAGGCAAACTCCTTGGCCCAACTTGTGAAGTACTCAGCTGAGGGTGAGAGTGAGGAGGCTAAGAAGGGAATGTTCGTCAAGGGATATGCATACTAAGTGTGGGAGCAAAGGCTCCATATACTGTTGTGGTGTTCTGTTGTCCACCGCTTGCATTCTTTCTGCTCTTGCTTTGGAGCTTTGGGTGCGTGCAAGAGCCTTTACTTCACTTCTTTCATCCTTTACGTCCTAAATAAATAGTGCCTGAATGGTAACGCTAATAATATGTAACAAGTAAGGTTGAGTTATCTATAAGGGCTTAATATGGTATTTCGGATTGATATGTGAACTGAGAGCACTTTTTGCGTCATTGGTAAGTAGTAACTTTAAATTATATGCAATAAGCCACATTTCGCAGGACATCGGTAAGCTCCATGAGTGGATCCTTATAAATGGCCTCGCGTGGAGCGAGGTTTGTTTCTTGGCTATATACATAGCCCAAGAGTAAATGAGCTATACCAAAAAAACAATTTGGGCCATAACTCATAACAAGTCCATGTCTAGATGGCCCATGATTGATTTCGCTCTCTTGATGGGCTCCTGCCATAAGTGCAACCCCTCCTATGTAGGTAACTTTTGGATTCAAAATTCAAATGATGTGATTTATTCATTCCCTTGTCGCAATCTATTATTAGTTTTTAAAACTTGCAATGGCTAGACTGGAAACGTGTTAATTTATTGTCCTAGTATTTGCTCTGTAGCTGGTCAACTAGACTTGACGGACCACCTTCCATTGTTTATAATTATTGAAAGAAATGCAAAAACTACATTAGAGTAAGTTGTCCAGGAAATGCGACAACGTGTCTGTCGGTATTGTGTTTTCTGAGACTTGAGAGAAATCGAATCTGACTGTACGAGTCAAGAGACAGCTCGAGAGGCTATGCTCCATATCCTCAACTTATATCTATTAAAAAAATAAATTTGTGTATGTATGTATGCATTGTAATAAAACTTGAGTGAGGTCAAATATTTTTGTTGTAACGGGAATACTTTGTTGGGGGTTTAATGGTTTTTCCCTTTTTCTTTTAAAAAAAAATGACGTTTACTTAGGGAAAAGAGATGGTGCATTTCTCTCTTCTTAAAATGCTGTTTTGGATTACGTAATTCTTTTTTCTGAGGATGATTGTCCATGTAGACATACAGACATGCCCTCCATTACCAGCCACGGTGTAACTAGACCATCTGCCACTGGCCTAACCCAACAGTGTGATGACTGACGAACAACACAACACTTTGACATGACACTACGTGTTTGCTGTGATATTGACCGCTGTTAGCGTCTAAATCACAAATTTTAAGTACTTAAAGTTTGTGTCACACTTTCAATTGAAAATGACGCTAAAGTTTTGAGATGCCGTCTTTTCTTGGTTTCCCACGTTTTGGATGCGGACGTCTTTATTTCCTTCAAATTCTATGGTTGGGTTAGTTTTTAAATTATGGATTAAAAAATAGATATATAATTATTATATTTTTTAATTTTATCTTTTTTTTATTATTTTTGTATAATTTTTAAAATAAAAATATCTAAAAATATACACTAAAATTTGAAAACAAATATTCTTAAACATATTATTCAAGAGGATAAAATAAAATTTATCATTTTAAATATAATACTTAATTAAACAACACTTTTTTTTATCTATTTCTTTTTCTCATGTTTACATTATTCTTAACTTTTTGTGATAATTTTCATCTCCACCCTTATTTGTATCCAATAAAAAAATCTTATATGGAGATATGAAATCGTTAGGTGTTTTAGCTTGGGAAGAAGAAGTCCTAGCCTATAATAACGTCTTTGATCCCAAATAAAAGAATTTGCGTCGGCTTCACTATGCAGTGACGTACTCTTTGAATAGGAATCAAAGTATTTTTTGTTATCAAATCAAATCTTTGACAAACCATTATCATTCATTGGGATTTTTTAAATTTAAATATGTTATATTTAAATTTTTATGTGTTTTATATAATTTCATTTTAACTCTTTCAAGATTGAGACATTTTTAATTCAATCTATATGTCAATTTTCCCATGTTTGTTCTATTTGCAAAAATAGGGATAAGATTTTCTCAATTCTAATCGATTGAGCACGCAAAGGTTTACTTGAGTTATACAGAAATTGACCATTGAGTGTGAAGGCAAAATAGATCTTTCATTTAGCAATTGAATCTCCATTGATTGGTCAATTTGTGATATTCCAAATCCTCAATGCTGATAGAGTTTCAATGATCTTTAGAAAAGGATGAATCAGCTCGAAGAGAGGGTTGCGTCTTATTAGCTAATTGATAAGATGATCGCTTACCAAAGTAATTATCAGCAATTGATATGAAGAGATAATTAGTCATTGTAAACAGTGATTTGATTAATGATAAAGTTAGAAAATTCTTCACTTCAACAATAGAAGAAGGCATAATTTTTATATACAAATGCAATATAGGCCTAGGGGTTCTAAAATCATCAACAATTGATGAACTAGCAATTTTATTTTGAGGCTAATCACGATTTGGCAACTTTATGTAAGCCAGTGTTATTTTTTGTTTTTTTTTTCTTTTTTTCTTTTTAAGTTTCATTTAGATTTCGAACAGTGTTCTGAGTTCAAATTACTTGTATTGCTTTCTATAAATTTGGCGTCGACATCTGACTTTTATATTAACTCACGAATTGGAGATCGCGGGTAAAGTTGCAAATATTACAACTTCAATACACTCGTAAATAATTCAATTAACGGGGAGGGGAAGTATTCTTGATCTAAATCTCATAAGAACCACTTGGATTTTGGGGTTTGGTAATATTGTGAGGTGGAAACTATAGATAACACTAAATGGACTTGTTGGTCTTTTCATTCATGCAGCCATCAAATTGAATGATATTGTGTTTGTCAAGGCATTTTGTTAATACTCGATAGTTTAGGATTCCTGAACGCTGCCAATCTCTAGCCAGCCACACCATAATATTTATATAACTGAAATAAGGGAAAAAAAAAAGAAAAAAAAGAAAGTTGAACTTTGGAGTTTGTTCGGATATATATGTTTTGGGTGTGGAAAGTTATGTGAAAATTTATAAATAATATAAAAGTAGAAGAGAGAAAAAAGTAAAAAAAATATATATATTTTAACAATTACCATGTGTGAAGGTATGAATTTCAACATGGTAAAAATATTTCAAAATGATTAGCCAAACACAGCCTTCGTTTTGGATATAATAATGTCCGTACTTTATTGAACGTACGTTTGTTTTCAAGTGCCATAAGAACTGCTAGTGGGTTTTTCATGTCCGTGGTGCAACTCTTTTATTTTGGGATCTATTCATTTAGTTAGGTGTTTTAAAAATCCAAATGAATTGAACGATTGAATTAACCAAATAGTCCATTGGTATAAAATGGTCAAGGTAGTATCTAAAAATCAAAAATACATGCCAAATCAAGTAAACCAGTCATGTTTCATAAATGCCAACCGATTTTGATTGATAAACAAATAAAATTTTAAATCTTAATTTTTTTTCTTCTTAATCCAATTTTCATTTTTTCTATTGTAAACTATCTTTAATTTGTTTTCCTTTATTCAATTAGATAAATTGTTTTACAAAATGTCGTACCTTTTGACTTAGGCATATATGGAATATATAGGACTTCATCAAAATCTTACCATATTTTGATTAAATATTTTTATAAGATATAATTTTGTTTCATATTTTGACATATTTATTTATTTATTGTATAGTGGTTCTTTATTTATTGTTTATTGTCTTTGTTTTTGCAGTATCCTTATTATATTAGTATAATATATTTAACTATCATAGCAATAAAAATGCTTAAAATTTAAATTCAAATATTTTTCTTAATATTTATTATTTTATTTATTTTTTTATCATATTAATTAATATTTAAAATATAAATGTGGCATTATTGATTGGATCGCAATTAAATTACTAATTTTTAAATCGATAAATTTTCTAGTTGGATAACCAACTTGCTTTTAAAACCCTAAAATACGTTGCATTGTAATTATACTTCCATCTTATGCCATTAGCATGACGCTCTTTCACTATTCATTTTGATCAAAACTCTTATTCTCGGTTTTCATAGAACGATAGGTTCCATATCAAATATTGCATTCAAATTTATATATATATATATATATATATGTTATATGTATTTTAAATGCAAACTATTTGATTCATTCAGATGGATAGTTTTGTTTTCAAAATTGTCCACTATCTCAAAATGATTTTGATTTGGTCCACTTTTGAAAGACTTTCTGGACAAATACTTTTAGGTTGGTTTGGCAAGATTAGGTAGATGTTATCATGCATGGTGACCTATATATTTCTCATGTCATTATTCAATTAAGAATCATTTAAAGGCTATTATTTTATTGACTTACGTTTAATCATAACTTTATTTTGCCAACCAATGCCATGCCTCACATCACATGGGGTGTATGTACATTTTTCCAAAGTTGCAATCATGGCGACACTCTTCAATAAAACTGACCGTTAGAATATTTAGGTTATACTTTAAATGCTATCAGAAAATTATGAAAACTGTCTGCATTTTCCATTTTCTTAGTCTGTCTTCGAATTGTTTGCAGGATTTTTATAATCGTGGAAAAGAGTTATTGGCATGATTAGTATGTAATAATAGAGTATGAATGAAATAGCGATCTCACCAGTTTTTTTTATTACTACGATCCGTATGATTAAATTTTGGATAATCATGATTTTATTAATATTCGATATTTTCAAAAATAGAGAATATTTATTACTCTCCACTTTATGGCTTACTCATTTCTATATTATTGGGACTGAATTATATTTTACACTATCAAAATAATTTTATATAATTTTTAGATTTACTAGATTTTTAACAATAAATACTGTGCATTATTAATATATAAATTAAATGTACAAAATGTTATATGTGAAAATATTAATATATATATATATATATATTACACAAGTATACCATAGATTAAATATATAAATATGTATTAATAATAAATATTATCTTATTTTTATTTAAAACATAATTAAGATATATGCTAAATATGTAAAATATTTATTCAGTTCATGCATCCAACAAAATTAATAAATTTCTTTTTGGAAATAATAAAAATATTTTTAAATATAGCATAGGTTGGTATGTTAAATAAATAAACATGATATAATGAAAATATGTGCGTGTGCGTATATATACATCATAAATGTTTAATATATTATTTGTAAAGATAGCTAATATAGTAATATTAATTAAATATTTACTTTTTTATATAATGAATATCTATATAGAATTAAAAATAAAACTATATAAAATATTTATTTTACAATAAACAAATTAAAAATCAATTATACATGTTCATTCAAGCACCTACTATATATATGAATATATAGTTTTTGTATGCTGTATAAATATTGTATAGTCGTATAAATATTAAATATTTATTATATATCTAAATGTATGTAGCCATATAACAAAAAATATAATAATTAATTAAATATTTTCAAATAATGTCCTTTTATTCAAAAATATTTATCTTTAATTTATTATATTTATTTTTAATCATCATTCTTAAATATAAAATAAAAAAAAATTATTCCATTCTTATCTTTAATGTTATTTTTGTGTATACCAAGGATATAGTAAATCATCTCATTCCTTTTCTAATTTCATTCTATTCTTAAATTTATTTTATTCCTCCCATATATATCAATCATGGCCTAAGTACTGTGGGCAATAATCTTTGTGTTAAATTATATACTTAGAAAGATTTAATTAGGGGGGAAAGAGGGTTTCCAAGACGATTTTCTGAATATTTCCAAGATAAGAATAAATTGCTCAAAATTAGAACACACGCACACGTACACATTTTGTGCATATTATAATTTAGTATAGGCAATGTTTGGAAGAGGAGTTTTTTGGGGGAATTATGTTTGGTTAGAATTGTACTAGGATGCCCAGTATACTTGAAAAGAAAACTTTAATGAGATGAATAATATTATTTATTTAAATTCATGAATTTATATAAATATAAAAAATATAATAATAATTAAATAATATAATAATACATAAAAATAATAATTATTTTTTTGATATATATATATATATATATCTATAAATGTTAGTGTGTGTCTGTATATGAATAATAATTTGATTATGAATATGTAAAATAATTAAAGAATGATTAGCTAATTAGTTATATATACAAGAAAGGAAATGAAATGAATTTGAATTTGAATGAATATTTTGTTAAATAATATATTTAATAATGTAAAATTTAATAAATTATGTAAATTTTGGAAAAGGAATTCCAAACATAGCCATATGGTCTTAGTCACAATTATGTGATAACACGTAGGTACGATGACATCTCAAAATTTGTTTTATAGGGCTAGTGTTCGGAGCCACTCTTCACTTTTAACATCTCGTCTAATTTTGCATTCTCAAACATACAACCAAACAAAATTTTATTTCAAATTTAAATTTAAAATTTTCCTCTTTAACATATATAATTAATTAATTATATTCAATAATTATACTTATTTATAATCAAATTGATACTTATATCTATACATGTATACACTCATAATTATATATTTTTATATTCTAAAAATTAAAAATTATTTTTATATATTATCACATCATCAAATCATTATAATATTATATATATAAATATATATGTATTTAAATAAATTAAAATTTTCAATATATAAAAAATTTTATAACCTAACATATTACTTAATTTACACAACTTTAGTCAAATATATTGTAGAACAAAAATCTAGTAATTAAATTTTTATTAACAAGAAATATGTACAAGTGCAATTACAATTTGAATCAAATTGATTGCTCGTGGGTATAATTTCTAATTTAATCTTTAGATTCTTCCTTAAAAAATGTCAGATTTGAAATTTGAACAATCTTCAAGGAAAGGGCTTATGCTTGATCTTCCTTGAGGATTGTTAAGTTCTCAACAACACTAATCTTTGAGCTTAATATCACGATTTTAAATCAAATATTGGATTTAAGGATTTTGACGAAAAATGTATTGAATTTGATGACGAACTCCTTTGAACTTTTTTAAGTTAGTAGTAAGGATTTGAGTTCCTTGAATACTTCTTCACTTAAAGTTTTCTTATTGCTCGTTCAGTTATTGTGTTGTTTTTTCCCGTGATTTGTAGAGGCCGCCTTATTTCTAGGGATGGAGAAGGCTCTACTGCCATATATGCTTGATGACGTGGTATTACCTGATTGGTCAAAAATATTTATTTTGGCATTACTTCCTTTAATTAGATGATTACAAATTAATTACTGAATCAATAATATTCTCTTTCCAAACTTATTGGACTTGACACATGGCATGATATGGCTGGCCCGTCTTGACACTTATCACGATTTAAATTGGCGGCATTATTTATAATAAAAGTGTTAATTTATTTATTATTTAATTTCAAGAATGATATTTTTAATTCCTAAAATATGAATAATTAATTATTAATATTTTATCACAATAAAATGCCACATGGCAACATGTGAATGGGTAAAAATTTTAATTGTTTACAAATGCCCCATCGATACTTGTTTATAGAGAATTTGGTTTTAGTGTAGATGAGTCTCGAAATTCCTATTTATTTATTTATTTATGTATTTCTTCTTCTTCTTCTTTTTTTCTTGGGCTTAAATGGTTGGCCCAATCCTCCCTTTTTTTTTGTTCTTTTACTTTTTGGGCCTGTGTGAGCCGGCCCAATTTTCTCCTCTTTTTTTCTTCTTTAATTATCATTTTACAGAACAGCCTTCTTCATCATCGGATTCATCACCGATTTCTTCCACTGTAATATCCTCGAATGGATGATGCTGAATTTCACGTCGAATTTTCTGCGTCTTTCCTTCCTCGTGGCAAAGCAATGCATTATAAAAGAAGCTTGGTGGCTGGCCAATCATCATCTTCCTCAAGCCTGCAATCCCGGTTGTCGCCCAAAATCCCCAATCAATTTATCGTACAAGTATAGGTGAAAACATTACCAACTTCTTCTATTTTTTCTGGGTGATGGTGCTTTGTGCGGTGCGGTGCTGTGCTGTACCAGGCTGCGCGTGGCGCTACGCTAGCCGTGGCGGTGCTGCTCTGGGAGAGGGGAGCTTTTGTTTTGGGTGAGGAAAATAGACAAGAGGGAGAGAGAGCTGATGAGGATTTAAGGTTGTGTTCGGCATCCCTCCCTCCTTTTGTTTTTTAACCAAGGCCATGTTTGGTTCGGCCTTGGTTAGGCCTTAGTCAGATACGGCTTAGCCACCATTTCTGTTTTTTTTTAAATAAAATATTTGTATGCTCTTCAAACTTAGGCCTCAATATTTGGAAAACTTTGAGTTTAGGTTTTTGAGCTTGTGGTTCTTCATTTGTGGCCTTAGATTTAGACTTATGCATTTTGAACTCATAGACTTAAATTCGGACCCATTGTGATTTGAACTCAAGATTTGAGTTTGGACTCATAAAGATTTGAACTCAAGACTTGGGTTTGAACTGGTGAACTTGGATTTAATCCATAAACTTGGGTTGATCCTTTGAGTTGGACCCTTGGACTTGGTTTAATGGATTTAGGTTAGACCCTTGGATTTAGACTTGGGCTGGACCCTTGGACTTGGACTGGGACTTGGACTTGGTTCCATGGACTTGAGTTGGTCACTTAGATTTGTACTTGGTTCCATAGACTTGGGTTGGTTTCTTGGATTTGGACTTGATCTATAGACTTGGGTTGGACCTTTGGACTTGGACTTGACCCATTGACTTGTGCTGGACCTTGGATTTAGTTTCATGGACTTAGGCTGGTCCCTTAGACTTGGATTTACTTATAGACTTGGGCTGGACTATTGGACTTGAACTTGGTTCATGGACTTAGGCTTGACCTATGAACTGAGACTGATCCCTTGGACTTGGGCTCAACCCATGAATTTGGACTAGATTTTTAGACTTTGGCTCAAGCCCTTTTTAATCACTATGTATGGTTTTAGCCCCGTTTCAACCTAATTGAGTGTAACACTCTCTTCTTTTCTGTATGACAGTTCAAACGATGGCATATTTCAAGAGTCATATTGCATGATTTGGTGGAGAATGTTTGATTGTTCTTGACGATAAGAATTAGCGGGCGGAGCGAGGCACCTATTTGGTTATGCATGCCCCCTGATTGGTCGCTTTGCCGTTTCTTGGTCCAGGTTGACTATTTCTAGGTGTATCGATGAATGGTCCCAGCCTAATTCTCTAGGGCGGTCTGGCAAGGCATGGACCCTGCAGCCCAGCCACCATCAACCCTTTAATGAAGTTGTCTCTTTGCCCGCACTTGATCGTCGTATTGTCAACAGGGAGGCTAAGTGGGTTAGCCAGCTTGACTTGACTGGAAAGTTTCAATACATCCTTAGATATTGAGAGTGGACCGATGATATTCTCAATAGCTGCAAACCTAAGCTGGATGCCGCTAGAATCTTTGACGTGTTGTACACTTCGTTGTTCTCATACAATCGAAGCACGAAGATCATGAAGACATTTCTCAAGGCCTGGTGCCCTCTTACCAATTCTTTGCTAACTTCACTCGGGGAAATATCGATAGCCCTTTACGGCTTATGTTTTATAGTCGGGCTTTTTATTAGGGAGAAACTTTATGACGAGGTCATCCCAAGTGCTAAAGAGCTGGTTGGTATTGATGGAACAGGTGCAAAATTTGTTCCCCGCTTGTGCAAATATTTGTTCTATACTTTTAATAGATTTTGCAGCCGGGTCCCCGCGGCCCAATCTCGGAAAGCGTCGATTGTTGAGTGGGTGAAGTTTTAGTGTAAGAGGGTTACAAGATACTCCGCGCCTCCTGCCCGTAAGGAAGAGAGGATAATATGTTCCCGATCCATGTGCAATTTATTTGGAGATATTGATCGCCATGCACTTTGGTCCACGTTAGAAGAGGCGCTATTCGTGAGTCTTAATATTAGTGGAGGAGCTAGAGAAGAGACGTATGCGGCAGCTCTTTTGTCATGTTGGCTTTACGCCTTCATTTTCCCTAATGAGGATATTGGATTTATACGGCCAGGTACTTTTAAAATGGCTAAGATTATGACTATGGGACAATATGTGAGCTCTGCAGTGTTAGTTTTGACCTCCATTTACAGTGGTTTGAACAAAATTGCCAACCCTTGCTGCCATCCCGCGAACCTGCAGCATTCCCGATGCATTATGTTTACGGGTGGATCTTACATTACTTAAGGACCTACTTTCAGGTCTTCAAGGGTATGCAAGATCCTAAGATAATGGTGTATTTCGGAGAGAAACGCGCCAAGTTTTATGACCAAAGTGAGGCCTGAAAGCAAATCCATAAGGGTGAATAGGCCTGCTAAACTTGGAACTGGTCACCCAAGGCAATGACATCATTTACATAAATAATAACGATGTCGGAGAGCTCGAGTGAGATCATTTTGTGGCAATTCGTTCAAGTTACCTAACCTTGAGGTGAGGTGATCATTTTGATGTAGAACCTTATAGTTTTCATCGATTCAGTCACCAGTTCGGTTATTTTCAAGAGGTATTACTTGTCCATGATGCGAGATAGTGCCTTTTGGATGATAGCCTTCGCTATTGGCGTCTATGCCTTTTGCTTCGATCAATGGCTAAGGCATGTTTCCCTCACAACTCCACTTTTGTGCGGCGAGACTTTTTGGCCGCCTATAAGAAATGGTGGGCCCTTATCCATGGCAATTTTTTGGAGAAACATACTGCTCACTTGGTTGGCCCTTTACACGATGATGCTCCCCTAAGGGATTGCAGTGCTGGTCCATCTGCCGGTAATATCCAAGACACACGTCTTACTCCTACTACCATGGTTGATCTACTAGGCGCATCGAATAGAAAAAAGGCCATGAGATCTTGGAAAATAGCGGTAGCAGCACCGTAGACCACCATTAGAAGAGAATTAAAAGGGATTCAAGCTCTTCAGCTCCAAAAGATGGGGGTTCAGGACACAAGTAATCCGTAGAGGAATATGCTAGAGAGGTATTTTAATGGCTTGCATTTTTCATGCCATAACACTTTTGTTAATACTGATAATTTAATTATTATTTATCATTGTTATTATTTTCAGTTGGTGGAGCACGTATTTGGGAGCGATGCTAGTGAAGGTTCGCAGGAATCGTCTCACAAACGTGATCCACTTCTAACTCTCGTTGGCGCCCCGGGTGGCTCAACTTCGAGGGTAGTTGCTAAGGCTACTCCTTCTACGGGGGTTTCTGTCTTTGAAGCTAACAAATTCTTTCATGATTATAAGAAAGAATATATGGATAAATTGTGGGTTGGCCTTCATGAGCAGATAAAGAAAACCCCAGTCGAGTCAATCTCCTCCCTTAGTGACAACGTTTCATTGGTCATTCAGTCAATGAAAAGTTTAAGGCAATTCGATATTTCTTATTTGGAGGCTTTACTAGGTGCATTGTTTGCTAAGGATACAACTTATGACGATGCGAAGTTTCAGGTATCTGAGAAGCCAACTAAGGAGGCCTTGCCCAATAGCTTAGTGAAGCCCAAAGTCGCTTGCATAAAGCTTAAACTGATGAGAGCAAGGGGTCCAAACAAATTGACTAGACAAAGGTAAAGTTGAAGAATGAAAAAACCCAACTTGCAGCTTTAAAAGAGAAACAGGGGGAGCTTTCCAAGTTTTTTAAGTTGCAACTCGAAACTCATGAAGGTGCTTTGGCCGAAATCAGAGAAATGGAGGAAGAGATCAAGATCATAGCTAAAACTCCTTCATTATATGGCGAGATGGCCAAGGCCTTGAAATCTTTGAGGGCTTTTATTGAGGCTACTAAAATGGAGTTGGATGATTTGAAGCCATTTAACTAGACTTGCTTGCTTTTACCATATGTATTCGAAGTGTTGTAATCATTGACCTATGAATAAAATATTTCTTTTACCCATTGTTAATAGATTGCCTTCCCCTTTATCTAAAATGCGTCTCCCATGTTATGACTAAATTTGAAATTTATGGTTCTTTTTTTTTTCAAGCTGCCTACGTACACTACAAAGAGATTAAGTCATAACGTAGTTCAAACAATTGAAGATGTCAAAAGATTTAACCATTCACAATTTATACTATTGTGAACTAGGAACAACTTACAGTTTAAACTCAATGTCAATGTAGGGTTTATTTAACGATTTTGACAGTTTAAACTCATATCAAGGAGGGTAATGACTTGGAGTTTAATCAGATAGTTTATATTCAAATCAAGGAGGGTTTTTTTCTTCTTTGTTTTTTTGTCAAGAGTAATATTTTTTTCAAAATTTCCCATTGATCGTGCTAACTCTTACACTGTCTTGATCAACGAGTTTATAAGCGTAATTTGTATAAACCTCTCGGACGACATATGGTCTATCCCGCTTAAAGATGAACTTGTTTCCAGTGCGGTGAGTAATGATGATGGGCCTCCACTCAGTAAGCACCAATTCCCCAACTTAAAATGACCGAGCATGCACCTTTTTGTTGAAAACTTTGGATAGGTGGGTTTGATAGCATTAGAGCCTTTGTTACGTGTCGAGCTTATTTTTATCAAGTGCCTCTAAAATTTCAAGATGCAAATGAGCATTATCTTTCTCGGTCAATCCCTTCTGTATGGCAACTTGCAGCGATGGAATTCGCTATTCAAGGGAGACGACAACTTTAACCCTGTACACCAGTGCATAAGGGGTTGCTTGCGTGGGTGTCCTGAATGTGGTTCGGTAGGCTCATAGAGCTTCCCTAATCCTTTTATGTCAGTCCCTTTTTAACTTTGACACTATCTTTCTTAACAGGTTGCACAAAGTTTTGTTGAAAGCTTCTGCGAGACTGTTGGTCGAACATGATACATCGAGGATTTCCTTTACTTGAAGTTGAACTTTTGACATAATTTGTCAATAGTGTTGTTGACGAATGACTTCCCATTATCGATGATGATGTACTTAGGAACTACATATTTGTAAATAACGTTGGCATGGATGAAGTCAACAACATTTTTCTTTTTCACTTCCCTGAAAGGGATTGCCTCTGCCCACTTGGAGAAGTAGTCAGTAGCAGTAAGGATGTAAAGGTAATCAACAGATCACTTCATTATGGGTCCAATGACGTCCAATCCCTAAGTATCGAACGGCCATGAAGCTACTGTTGGGTGTAATGGTTCAGGTGATTGATAAATGAAGTTAGCATAGTACTGACATGCTTGGCATCTTTAGGTGAACTCTATGCAATCTTTCACAATTTTCGAGTAGTAGTATCTCATTTTTTTGATCCGAAAGTGAAATTTTGGTCCAAATTGATGGATACCACAAATCCCAAAGTGTGTTTCCTCTATGTCTTAAATGGTTTCATCATCGCTTAGATAATGTAGGAATACTCCATCAAATAAGCATCTGTACAGGACGCCCTTGAAGTAAATAAAGCGGGCTGGACCATATGTCGCTTTGTACAGGACAACAGATTTTCCTCAATCAATCCCGCTTTGTATAGGACGACATATGGTCCATCTTGCTTATCAGTCTTCTTTTTTGACATTGAGGATTTTTACGGAGTAATTTTCATCTTCTTTGTCCTTAAGTGTTGGTGGCATTATTCATTTCTTGCATATTGGGACATGACATTCAGCATCAGGCAAGGACAAATCAAAGACAAGCTTGACCAATGCATCTGCCTACTTGTTTTCACTTCTCGGTACATACTCGATTATGACACCTTCAAACCATCCCATAAGTGTATTGATGTAGCTATAGTACAGAAGCAATTCAGGCTTCTTGACTTCATACTTTCCTTGCAACTGATTGATCACCAGCTTGAAATCACCATAGACTTTGAGATGGAGTTGTTTGATGTCCACAGTTATTTCGAGTTCGATGATCAGGACTTTGTGCTCAATCACAATGGAGCAATTTTTTGTGAGGGTGAACGAGTGAGGCAAGACTCTGCCTTCATATTCAAACTTATAAGACTTGACACGTGGCATAATATGTTTGGACCGTCTCGACACTTGTTGCGATTTAAGTGAACGACGCCATTTATAATAAAAGTGTTAATTTATTTATTATTTAATTTCAAAAATTATGTTCTTAATTTTTAAAATACGAATAATTAATTATTAATATTTTATCATAATAAAATGACACATGACAATATTTGATTGGACAATAATTTTAATTATTTACATATATCTCCTACCAACACCGCCACCCAAACACGACCTAGACAACTACACACATGCGCGCGCGCGCGTATATATATATATATATATCTGCAGTACACGGTACATGTGAGCCCACAATACAACAGAGACATCGCATCAAGACACGTCAGCCAAGTATGTTTGTGAATTAGAACGAGGGAAGATAATTTGGGGATAAAAGGTTATATTTGGTTTGGAATATTTAGATGAGTTGAAAAATTATTTATATATTTAATATATAATAATAATTAGATAATGTGATAATAAATAAATTTATTAAATAATAAAAATTAAATGTGAATAAAAAAATTTATAAAAATATGTGTTGATTTAACTGTGAATATGTATAATAATTAAAAAATTATTAATTAATAATAAAAAATAAGGGAAAAAAATTTGAATTTAAATATAATTTAAATTATAAAATATTTAATTTATAATATTTTTAAATAGTAATAAACAGTGAAAAGGAAAACAAACGTAGCCGTCACATTTAACAGCCACAAAATTGCAATTATTATTTTTGCTTCCCTAAAGGATCCTATTCTTATTACGACTCCATTTCATATATTTATAAAAGCAGCTTTCGCCATTTCCGTACAAAAAGAACTTTCAGACCATCAATAGCTGATAGTTAGTGTTAAAGCGCGAAAGTGTTATATTAATTAACTAATTAACAAAAAGAACTTTCAGACCATTCACTAATTAACAATTATACTATCCGCCATAAGGTTTGGTTCATTGGCATCTTATTAAGCCACGCATTTGATTATTTTTGAAATACAAAAATGTTATGAAAAAACTAAAGCTCAAGCTGTGTTTGGTTCCTTATTTTCTTCTATTCACTCCTGTTAAAAAATCTTATAAATCAAATCTTTTACTTACAAATTTTATTCAAATTTAAATTTATCCCTTCCTCCTATCTTTTAGAGCTGGTTATTTTTTTTAATTACTATACTTATTCACAATTAAATCAATACATAATTTTATAATTTTTCTATTCATATTCATAGGTATTAATAGTTTATAAATTTATATAATATCACATTATCTAATTATTATCACATATTAAATATATATATTTTTAATTAATTTAATGCTAAACATAATTTTTCTGCATATTCAAATCATTAAAATTTTTATACACATCCTAATTTAACCTTGGTTAAATAAATGATTGGAATGCAAAATATTGCGTGAGAGGTTTTTTATGATTTTGATAGATGTAAAATTGGATCCAAACATAACCCAGACAATTGGGACAGCGAGCAGTGGTCACAGATTGAGAATCTGGGGAATGATGACCTAAACTTGCATGGAACGCAACACACAAAAGCTGTCTTGGCCCCAACATTGCCCAAGAACAAGGAAGAAGACAATATAAGAGGTTGCATTATTGGAGACCTGAAAGTAAACCATCCGAATTAATTCGATTCTACCTGATTTACATCCTATCATCTCAAAACTAATTGAATTTAATTCGATTCGATTTTATAACTCGAACTCAATCTTAGATTTTTTTGTTAAACGGCGGCCGGAATCTCCAACGTAAACCCAAATTCTCTTTTTTTCATATCTTTTGATTTTGACCAGCTTACCGTTCTAAGTTCTTCGCATACGTCACCGCCTCCTCGCCGCCCTGCTGTGCTGCCACTGAAATATAAAGCTCGCCGATCTTCAACCTTTTCCTCGGGTAATACTTGGGCGTGGGAATATTGGGTCTGGGCCCCACGGTGACACACGTGGGAGCATGCTCCCGGACTGCCCAAACTGCCAAAAGTCTCTCCTCTTCCCCTTCTCTGCTACTCTGCAACATTTCGCATTAGTTTATCAAGTGTTTGTGTTCAGTATTCGCGCAAACGCGCAGCGGCTTGTTGATGTTCATCTTGCTGCGGAAGTGCGAGTTACCTTTTTGTAAAGCCACCCCCATTTGTAACTCCTCCTTTTTCTTTTTCTTCTTTTTTTTTTCTCTCAAATTGATAATTGTATCTCTGGGTTCTGATCCAACGGCTGAGATTCTCTCCTCGTCCAATCTCGCCGCCGGGATTCGTTGTCGGCCTTTTTCTACGTGAAAAAGGCGGGAAAAGCGAATAATTTGATACGCTCGCTGACCAAATCATTTTTACATGATTGAATCAATGCCACTACATGCTTGATAATATGCGGCTGTTCACATATATTTACAGTGTCGCCCTGTCTACGTGTAAAAGGATGTGTGTGAAGTTCTTTTCTTTATGTTGATCTTCTTTCGGGTAGTGTGGTTTTTCGTAGGTACTCGACGTGGTTTAGCACACTGGATCAGTGCTTATTTTGAAGAGTTTTTCAATTGAAAGAAGAGTTTCAGTCTGTTGAATCAGTGCTTATTTTGAAGTTCTGGTGGTGGTTTTGTTGCTTTCCTATTTGCATGCAATGAATGGCTCTACCAAACCATTATTTGGAATTGTTTAATTTATGGGTTGACTGTGACATTAATCTTGCCCTTTATTGGTTTTAAACTTGATGGTGAAAAGCTTTGTTTAATTTAAATAGATCGGTACTGTTCTATGAACTCTTTTTTTACACTTCATGCATTACAGAAGGCTAATCAAGGTTGGGAAGGGTAACATTCCGTGCAAAACTAAGAGAAAAAAATTAAGTGCGTGATCGAAACTTATCCTATTTTGGATTTTGAGCGACTGGTTTCATGTCTTAATTACTTTCAATTGGTATCACAAAAATAAAATTGGTTTTCTTCTTTTATAGTTATCTGAGATGCAAATTCGTTTAAGCCTCATATTGGCGGGTTTTACTATTTAAATACTCTGCAAAGCCACAAAATGAGAGGTTTCGAGACCATAAGCATTGCCCTTTGCTGTGTGACCACAGTTTTCTAATAATTGACTATTAGATCGGGCCATTCCTTAAGATTTCTGATTGTGAGGTTTGTTTTTTAATTGGGTTTTGTAAGAGGGAGAAGAGTTTAACACTTGGTTGCTGTTATATCGTAGTTTTTATATTGGAACTTTGATTTTGGACAAGAAGGATTCTAGTGACTTTGAATTGGGCTGATGAAGATTTAAATGGGTGATTTTGATTTTATAAAAAAAAGTTGTTTTTTAAAATGAATCTTCATGTTGGCTGGTTATATGGATAATAGACTTTTTTGCTTCTTGGGTATCTCATTCTGTTGCAAAATTTCATTCCCCAATTCTGCATTCTTCGTACCTCCGTTTCTCTGTTACTGGAAAAATATCTGTAGTGCTTTCAGCTTTGTTTCTATTATTGGTAGCTTAGGAGAACATTATCCATCTCATGAACCATCTTCTTTGACTTGCAGTAAGAGCTCAGAATACTAGATATTCTGGGCTATGGAAGTGAATGGTTATCGGAGAGCTAGGGGGAAGGATCTTGTCTCTTATCAAAATGGTGACATGAACTCATCAAATATCAAAGATGAGCTTGACCCATGGACTGCCTGGGCTTACACACCACGTACCATTACTTTACTACTATTTGGTGCTTGCTTTCTTGTGTAAGTTGTTTTATCTTTATGTTCAGGATTTGCTAAGTTTTTGGACCTCAAAGGGCGACAAAGATTTACTGATTATGGACTTCTATATGTAGATTTTTCTATGTTACTTTTCTTGCTCTGCCTTTCTTGAAATTTATGGTTTGCACGAGCATTTTTTCTGTAAGTACTATGGACAAGAAGAACAATTATCACTGTTGCACAGGATTAGTACTTAAAATTTCCACCATTGGTGCTCTAAATTTTATTCTTTCGGAATTCTTCCTAGATGGGTGAGTGGAGCTCTTGATCCTGAAAGCAGTTCAGGAAGTGATCTTGTTACTTCTGTAAAAAGGTGCCTTCTACAAGCTTTACCTGGTTGCCTTCTCAAACTTCTACTTGTTCTTACTTCTCTCACATTGACTTCTTGAGAACTTTGACAACTGTTGATTACTGCCTTTACAGGGGTGTCTGGGCAATGATTGCAGTTTTTCTTGCTTACAGCTTGTTGCAAGCTCCTCCCACGTAAGTTGTTTACTTGTTATTATTTGTATGAGAAATCCATTTCTTTTTCTTCAAGCTACTAGTTCTTCCCATACATCCTTGACTTTCCTGTCCATTTGTTGCTGTTTTTCTGTCTTGGGCGAAGGAATTGGATGAGGATTGTTTTCATTTGTGTAGTAATATCAGTTCGAATTTTCAACTATGTAAGTTAGCTTTCTGGAAGTTAAAAAGATGGTTCATTAAAATTTGTTAGCCTTCAGTGTAGTAGGGTTTTGTTAATATGACAAGCAGAAAGTAAATTCAAAAAGATGGCATAGATGCTTGAAGGTTGTTTTTAACCTGTTTATGCTTTATTCAATACTCATATTGTCAATTTCTTGAGTCTAATCATGTATCCATCAGCAGAGTACTTAGCAGGCCACATCCCGCAATATGGCGCCTAGTTCATGGAATGGCCGTTATTTACCTCGTTGTGTTAACATTTTTGCTTTTCCAGGTTTGTCTTTTCACGTTTTTGGGCTGGAACTTGTATCTTCTTTTGCCTACTTTAGCTTGAATGTATGCCTTATGTAAGCAGAGAGCTTCCACAATCTACTGATATTTCTCATTTTACAAGGAATGTGCACAGATTACCTGAACATGCATTTACATGAGACGTAATATAATTATGATAAGTTTTCTAGATTTGCAGAATCTCTTGGCTTTGCGAAGCATATTTATGTATGTATATATTTAATTGACAAACACAGAGCGTTATTTGTATCAATACATTATCGTAGCCTGAGTTAAGGTTGCATTCTTCTGTACTAATCTGATCTGACTGCTTTATGCTTGGACATGTGTAAGTTGCTGGCTTACTGTTGCATTCAATAGATTTTGATGCACTCATTTGTTTTTCTCATTTCCAGAAGCGTGATTATGCTCGGCAGCTTTTGAAATTTCTGCATCCTGATCTTGGTGTTGGTAAGATTTGGACCTTCTATTTATTCTTTTTCCTAGTGCAATTTCTGTTTTAGTTGGTGGGAAGCATGCCAGTAATCTTTGTTCTGATAAACTATATTCTTAGCATATTTTTGTGTTATGTCTTACCTCTGTGAAATTTCTCTGATACAGAACTTCCAGAAAGATCCTATGGTGCAGATTGCCAAATTTACATGGCCGAAAATCCAACAAGCAGGTTTAAGAATGTTTACGTATGTTATCTTTTGCTTTTCCCATGCCTTCCAATCTCCTGCTTTTTATTTATCATAAATATACGGACCTTTGGAGCTAGACCAATGTCCTGTATTTTTTATTAGGAGACACTTTTTGATGAGTTTGTTCTGGCTCATATACTTGGATGGTGGGGGAAAGCCATAATGATCCGTAACCAGGCTCTTTTGTGGGTGCTTTCAATTGGGTTCGAGTTAATGGAGGTCAGTTATGATTTGCCAGCTATTATGTTTCTGTTTATTCAAATTGAAGTCTATATATAGATGTCCTTTGTATTCTGAGGTGATTCTATACTGGTGTTTTCAGCTTACCTTTCGCCACATGTTGCCAAATTTCAACGAATGTTGGTGGGACAGCATTATTCTTGATATTTTAATCTGCAATTGGTTTGGTAGGAACTTTGAGCTTCCTTTTTCCCCCCTTCCTGCATAAGATTTGTGGATGTATTCTTTTAATCCTTATTTAATATTTGATTTTTCATTGACATGGATCATCTGTTTTTGACTTTGGTGTCACCAAGGCTGTTACACACTCTTAGGCCAATCGGCTAATGGTCTCAAGTACATTATCCAGGACTGCCATTATATATTGAGGATATATAATTGTTGTCCTGGGTCATCTCAATATTTATGTTTCCCAAATTATTAAAAGCATTAAGCATGAAACAGTGGCGTTTTCTTGCCTGTCTGAAGTTGGATTTTAAATTTGTTCAATGTCTTCATGTCCTCATATGATTATTCCCACATTATATATCTTCTCTTATTGCTAATTAGCCAATAAACTGAGCTTGTTATTGTCGAGTTTCATCAGTCACTGTTAAAAACACAGTTGGTAATGCTGAATGTCATTGAAAACAGTTCTGAGATCTTTTTGAGCATCCTTTTTACACCATGTACATTGCTTCAATCTTCTGTTTAGTTGTTAGTATATGCATCCTGTGGTCCATTTGGCAAAACAGTTGGTGCAACCACCTTCCGCCACTCATCTTTCCAGAGCCTACAAATCCTTATCTTTTGTCTACTGATTGCTCTACAGGTATTTGGGCTGGAATGCGTACTGTTCGGTACTTTGATGGTAAAACTTATGAGTGGGTTGCTATAAGCAGGCAGCCAAATATCATGGGCAAAGTATGTTGAATTGCTTCATTTTCTTTATTCCACTGCTAAGTGAGTGATATAAATTTACTGTAATAAAATTACCATTAATATTTGGTGTAATATAAAAGCAGCACAAAATTGCTGTCCTGTCCTTAAGTTTTGAATGACAATTCATCCTCCATCCATGATTGTACAGTTGTGCTTCTCAAGATGTTTCAGTAACTCTTAGTATGAAAATGGTGTGAAGGAAGATTATCGGATGAACTTAATATTATGCCCCTGTCTATGCATTGCTGTTTTTGTTTAATTTTATTATTAGAGACTGTTTGCAATGATTGTACTCATATTATGTATATTGTAACTATAAAATTGTTTCTTGCTGTTTACCCCTTGACATATTTTGGTTGTTCGCCTGGCCTCTCTTCATACTCCAGTCAATTGAGTTCTATGTTTCTTTTTCATATATTGTGTAATAGCCACGGCAAACAGTAGTGAGGGAACTATTGTCTTTTCCTGTGGAAAAAAACTTATGATGAGATGGGGGGATTGATTGGATACTTCTGACTTCTCAGGTCAAAAGAACATTGGGACAATTTACACCTGCTAGGTGGGATAAAGATGAATGGCACCCTTTTCTTGGTCCATTCCGATTTATTCAAGTTCTCAGCCTATGCACTGTGTTCTTAACTGTGGAACTAAATACGTTCTTTCTGAAGTTTTGTCTTTGGATTCCTCCTAGAAACCCCCTAATTACATATAGGTTGGTTTTGTGGTGGCTAATTGCAATACCAACAATTCGTGAGTACAATTATTACCTACAAAACAGGTATTTCCTTCCTCCATGCTTCTGTTAGCACATAAGTATTGGTTTGGTGTTTTGTGGAACAGTCTTTTGGTTTTCCTCACTATTTTGTGGTTTTTCTTCATTTAATCAGAAAACCTGTGAAAAAGGTGGGACCATTTTGTTGGCTTTCACTTGCCATATGCATCGTGGAACTCCACATTTGTATCAAGTTTGGACATGGTGTGTTTTTCAACACTTCTGGCATTCAGCATACTTCGTTGGCTAGTTCATTTTAGGCTTTTATTATGAACTCGCTGTATATATCTATCCTTCCCAGGACTGTTTCCCAAGGTCATGCCTAAATGGTTGGTTATATTTTGGAGTTGTGTTGGGCTTGGACTTGTGATATTCTTGAGTGCGTGGTCGTGGAAACTCCACAGATCAATCAGGAGAAAGCTGCAATAGGTTCAATCGTTCTATGTTCTCTTCGCCACTGTCAGAATTCTCAAGGTTTTTCTTTTTCTTTGGTAATTGAACTTCTTGTAAATAGTAAATATCTATCACATTTACATCTGCGTATCTTGTCTCTTACAGGTTAGATCATAAAGTCATTCTAGTAGAGAAAGAGAACCTCATTCTTTTACACTAGGCATAGCCAGTCGTCAATGTTTTTCACCCTGAAAGTTGCAATTAGTTGCAATATTTTGGAGCATGGCTTGTGGGTATGGCAATCAATTTCTTTCTTTCATTTTTCCCTGTTGACCTCCTCTGATCATATTATTCTATAAATATCAACACTTTTTCTGTATAGGTTTGCCTTATGTTCTCACATACCAAGTAATGATAGATTCTTAGATAGACCTATTTCACTCAATACTAATGCATGTTGATTTATAGACAACAGAAAGAGAACAAGTGACAATCTGATTAATGACTCAGATACAGTGCCAACCAAGCAAAGTACACAGTGTGAAGTTTAATTTTTAAACCCAAGGAAAGTATAAAACATATAGGACTTTTGCATGTTTCATCACTCAGTTCTGAACCAAGTAGGCAAAATCAATTGGCAATAAGCTAGAAGAGAGGACTGGCTTCTGCAGGTTCCTCATTGATAGGACTCCCACTCTTAGCCAAACAGTCCACTTAGATTGACTAGATTTGCAAAGCTGTAGCAAACAACCCTGGTTTGACTACGTGCATTAATCATATTTGCCTAAAAGGTGACAAACATTTAGTGTTCAGTGTAATATTTTACCCCAAATTTTTGCAGTGCTTGCTTCACTTTTCCCTCTCATTCATGGAGCCCTTGTTGTATGGTTTGATACCTCTTTTACTATGCAGTTTCCTTAATTTTGTTTATTTATATATAAGCTGGTATCTTAAGACATATTTAATGGGGATATCTGAAAGAGGTTGCATATTTGCCGATGTTGAACTATGCAGCAGCAGCTATTCTAGTATCCCAACTGCACAAATATTACACCTTCATTTTCATTGTTCTTCAGATGTGCTTCCCTGCTTGCTTCAAATGAACCTGAATCTCAGCATTGGCACATTTATTTGTACATTTGCATTCTCTTCTCCACCAGGTTGAGAGACCCTTTCAATGCCACAGTGTATTTCTGCTTCTCGGCACACACCGACTCTTGACCTTGGGGATCGGCTTCCTGAATATTTAATTTCTTGAGAACTTTGCCATAACCTTCTAGGGAGGACATGGTATAGCACTGTGCCTTTTCTTCTTCCATGTGGTCTTTCCCCTCACTATTTCTTCATTTTTGGGCTCCCCTTTGATCTGGAGTAGGTGAGTGTTACTAAATGGCCACTGATTTACAGACCCTAATAGTCCATTTTCCTCCGGAATTTCTGGAGACATTGAATTGTGTCCATTGAAACCCAAGTGATTACATTGTTGAATTCCAGTTTTTAGCAGTCCTACATCTTGGTGCTCCCTGAGGGACTGTACCACATCTGAACTCCCACATTCTCTCCTGTATTCTAGTACTATATCGGACAGCTGGTGGCTCTCCAAGAACTTATCGGGAATGGTCTGAAATGGTTCGTTCAATTATGAAGATTCATATGTACATGTCATCTTAATCATGGCAAATTCAGTTCTGTACTTACCTCAAGCATCCATCTAACATACTTCACATTGTTCACATGATGGTTCATGTCGAAATCACTTCTCTTCGGCTGCAAATAAGGAAACGAGATTGAGACATACCAATTGAGTTATTTATGATGGCAAATTAGAATTTTGAATGCAAATTGTCCACCTTCAAGTCCGAGTGCACATAGCGAGCGCTGTCGTCCAATTTGTCTATTTTTTCAGGGCTTGCTTCTTCTATCGCTTGCTTCTCAACGAACCATGGTGAAATTTCAGCCCTTACTTCATCTGGCATCTTTGAGAGACGCCTCGTCTGCTGGTTCATCATAACTCATGTGCTGTCTCAAAAACCAAAAATTTTCAGTTGAAATACCGAACAGGCTTATGTCGTGATAGAACTCAGGGTGAGGCTATAACCTAGTTGCACGTGCAAATACTATGCCAGTGGCTTGACCCTTGAGCAGCCAGTCTCTCCTCATTCCATTCTTCCCAGATGCTTCAACCCATGTGTCTATTTCCATTACCTCACCCCAGTTATTTACAAGGAAAAGCTTAGTTCTTGAATGATTTTCCTTGCAGAAAACTAGTAATTGTGTGAACTGTATCAGGTGACAAGTGATGGTGAACTTCAATACCGGATAGGGTAAAGATCCACTTGAACTTGCATTTTTGAAAATACCCGGATAAGGTTGTTTCTAATCATTCCGTGCGTGGCACCAAAGCCATCGCCTAGAAGCCCTGACATCCATACATGATTCAGTGCTGTTTACTGCATGAATAGAAATTCAATCACTGCCTCCAAATTCTGCCTGAAAGCACAGTTCTATTGACTGGGAACTTTTCTACCACCTGAAGTAAATTGAGAATACTCTCAATTGTCGTGGTCCTATCAGGCACAATTTCATAAGAACTTACCACGACTATCTGCCTGTATCGGACCCCTTCTTCAGCGATGATCCCTTGACGATATGGATCAACTAACTGCTTCTTTGTTGGGATGTTCTGTCGAATCTGCTGCACCAACATATACAGATTTTCAGCAGGATCAACAGAAGTGATTGCAGTTCCATGAACTTGGCTTAAAAAGCCCACCTTTGCTGGGGATAAACTCTGGCTCCAATTGATCTTTACAAACTGAAGCTTCTGTTTGTTAGGTTCTTGACCACTTTCGTGGGCATGGCTGCGGTTGCAGACAACTGTACGGAGGGAGACACAGGCCATTTTAATCTATGTTAGGAACAGTGAAGAGTTCTTGGGTTGTTTTGATGATTATATACTGTGTCTGGCGGAAAGCACTGAACTTCCCACACATTCCGAAGCAACAAAAAGTGGAACTTTGTTCTATGTACGAACATTTCAAAGGTTGTTGGGTGTCTGCTGATTGATGTTTTCTTTTGGATGGCTGGTGTCAGCTGTCGAATCATTTCTTAGCAGTTATCGACGTGCATAAGCGGGACAGAAACATCTGTCCTCTGAGAGTCTTGCATTGGCCTGACTCGTTTCCTCTTTGTTTTTCCTACAAGATGGGCTTTGGATTTTCATTTAGTGCAAGGTTCTGTTCTTTGATTTGCATGAAGTTGATGGCCGCTTAACCTGGATTTTCTTGGAAGTATTTTTTGTCGAAATCATTGCAAGGAAAATCAGGATGAGCTGCGTAAAACTCCTCTATGCTATTTTTCTGAAGACCACTTCTGTGTCTGTTATTTATGTTATATTATCAAGAATATAAACATATTACGATTGTATAATGTGAAATTATTTGATTATTTCTATATTATATTCTTTTATTTTTTTCTATTCTTTTTCTCTTTTTTGGTTCAACTTTAATGTTATATATGTTTCTCTCAAATTTCTTTATCTTTTCAAGTTATTTTGATCTTTCCTTTTTTCTTAGTTTAATTTTTTACACTTCTAATTTTATATGATTTTGTTTAGGTTATTTGAATATAATAATATTATGATTTATAGATAATTTTATGTGAATCTTTTGTTAGTATATAAATATAGATATAACATATATATATATATACACACACATATTTCAACAGTTACAATTTTTGGACCGTCAAAGCTTAATTCTTATAAAAAATTGTCAGTAATGATATAATTTTGTTTATTTCTTTATATATCCATGTCATATATACAATTGAGAGAATGAGAAATGGATGAGAATTTTAAGAGAAATTAGCTTGCGATTTGATGTATTTTCATATTTGAAAATCGATTTTAACAAAGTTGGTGAAATTTAATGTTTATGGGTAAATAATAAAAGATCATGTGTGATTGGATGGATTTTGTGAGAAATGTAAGGATTATGTTTATGTTAGAAAGCAATAATGTGTTGTTTGATTCGAATGTAAAAATAATGTGACGTGATAGTGAAATTAAATATACTATTTTAATAGATTGGACAGATTGTCAGGGTCAATGTTTAACAGTATTAACTGCAAGTAAGGTGGGGAATGATATGAAAAATATAAAGATTGAATGTGAAGATAAGTAAGAAATATATTGAGTGGTTTTAAAGAAAAATTTCTTAAAAGTGCAAATGAACTAATATTTTAGAATGGTCCAATTATCCTCTTAATTGTTTCAACCAACCTGCCCTTATGCATCTGCACTAAATACAAAGACTTTTTTATCATATGATGCGTGTTACATTTTCAGTAATAACCAATCATTTTCCCTTTTGTGACATGTCACATGTCATTACTGAAAAATGCAAACTATCCTTGTTCTAGTTTTATAAGTGTTCTTTTAAATATATTTTTTTTCAAAAATAATATAAAAATGAGAGAAAAAATAAAAATTTAAAAAAAAAAAGCAAACAAAGACAAACACCTGTTATCGCACCCGTACATTTACACTGAGCACAACATTTCAGGCATGCCCAAATCCTATTAATACCTGTATTTCTATAACATAACCACGTACACAGGAATATGAATTATAAAGCATCAAACAAAATCCATCTTCTCAATCCATGAAAGTTAGATCTCCTGTCTAATTGCTCACAAGAAGATTCTGTAGTTCTGGGACAAGATCTCCCGGGCCTGCACAACCTAGCGCAGATTCCAATTGTCTCAACGAACTCCTCAATCCGGTGCAAGCCTTACTAAAATCCTCTGTAAAACCATTTAGATTTTGTAGCTCTACTTCTGTTTCCTTGGTGAAGCTTGAAATTTTTTCCAGAGCCAGCTTAATTGCAGAAATTTCTTGTGGTGGGTAAAGGCAAGCTCCAAGCTCATCGACCTGCACCCCAATTCCTTGGCAGAGCTTCAATAGTTTCTCCAGGTAATCTACTGAAATAGCACAACCTTCAGAATTTTCCTGCTTAAGCAGCGCAGTGATGCTCCGGATCAGTTCCTTAATGACCACCAGCGTTTCAGACACGATGATAGTAGCCAACTGGGCAATTTTCATCTCTTCAGGTGACAAGTCATTACCCAAATCTCCACCACACGAATTATTGTCGTCACTGGATATATCTTCTGCTTTTATAGAGACCTCACCAGAGGCTTCACCTGCTAGATCAGAAGAAGCTGGCTTTAGCTCCTTCATTTCACGAAGAACATCCTTCATTGAAACTGCAACTTGTGTCATTGCTCGTCCAACAGCTGTAACATTTGTGGCAGGAGTCTTCTTCAGGGCAGAACAGGCGTCCCAAACTGCACCGACAAGTTGTGGAATTGACCGTTTCTGGGCTTTATTTGGAAATCCTACATATTCATTTAGTAGAACAAGGTTACATGACTTAGGAATGCCGCATTACCTTTTAATATATACCAGCCAAGGAATTGAATAAGATGACGAGAGATATAACAGATATCATCTGTACACAGAAGAATTTCCAAATTGGAAAAAGTCAGATCAACATTGCATTCTTATAATGGAACATGTTTCCCTGCGAAAAAAAAACCTCCAGTTCTGTGCAAGATCTCTAGAATTTATAGTAAGGCAAAAGATTGAACCTAATCTAACAAAATTCATGAGCTAGCCTAGAGAAAAAGTTATTTATATTGGAGTTTAGAATTTGTTTCTAAGAAAACCAATTGATTAAGGCATATTTCAGAGAAATTAAGAATCAAACACTGATTTCCTTTCGTATTCTTTTTTCAAAGTTTTCCCAAATAATCTTCTCTTAAGATAAATCATAACTGGCAGGTAAGGTAATTAATTTGATCTCAAGTTATATGAACAATGGGATTATTCATCTCAAAGCCACAGGTTCCTACACACACCCAGCATATGGAGAGAGAGGGAGGGAGGTACCATATGAAGAAACTGCTTCCTGTAGCAGCATGAAACTACTGTCAATAACTTGTTTTACAGCATTGTGGATGCAGGAAGAGAGGGTTGGTCCTGCACCAACTGAACTCCCATGGGAAAGCAAAAGGAATCCTTGCAGCATATTGAAGTATGCATCCATGTTCTCTTCGAGGGCTTTAACTCCAGGTGTTTCTCCAGTGTAAAGCATTCCAACTATATCAGAAACAACGGATGTCGTCGCCATCAGAAAATAAAACAATATAAAGCCATCAAATTAAAAAAGGACACAATATTGCCTAAACCTGCTTCACATTTAAAAGAAATGACAGAATACTGAGTATTTCCTTCTGATAAAAATATTTTCATCGTAAGTTAAACAAGGTAACTACAAATGGATATGCTTCTTGTTCTATTACAATCACACTGCACTTACAATAGAAAATGGTTTAAATAACTCAAAATCGTCGGAATAGCTAGTAGATCAGTTGTGCATAAGATTGGTATATTAAATATTTAAGTCGATACGAAGATTAAAAAAATTGAAAATTGATGCCAACGATAATCAAAGGCTCAATGTACATGCTTGTTAAGAAAAAAGGAATTGGAGCAATTCATCCCTTCGAAGAAACAAGAAGTAGCCACATTATCAGGTTCACAGCTCACCGTTTCAATAGTGTCATGTTTCGCCAAAGCAAAAAGGAAGAGAATTCAACCAAAAACCCAAAAAAAGGACATCACATTCAACTGCAAACCGAGACATGGTAAAAGGATGGGAGGAAAGAAATAGACCAGTAGTCGCTTGTTTGGAGACTTGTTCGCCCATCTGAATGACCTCTGTCCAGCTCACTTTCTCAAGAGATGAGGCTGGCGTTTGATCCAACATCTGCACAACACCTTCTCAGTAAACACCACAAAACTATAACCTAACACGAAAATCAAGCAAAACCTGAAAAATTTATCGCTCAAAATACATAAAATGCCAAATTTCCATCAGAAGAAGATGTTTGCTGAAGAACCTGAAAAGTCTCATGTATGGTATTGAGGTGCTGGCCCAGAGCACGGCTCAGTTGCTCTCGCTCTGCTTTCCCCATTTCGGCCTCACACAGTTCAGACACGCACAACTGCGAAGGGTTCTTCTGCAAATTATTTGAGTACAATACCCATTTTCTGGGTCCAGTGGATTATGGGCCAAAGGATTGGGCTTTTTATTGGTCGGATAACAAGTCAATGTGGTCCATAATCTCCAAACCAACCACAGTCTCAGAACGCATTATAATTTTTATTTTTATTTTTATTTTTATTAATTTTTTTTTCTTTGTTTTTCCCCCTTAAGATCGTACTATATATGCTTAGATAATTGAGAGGGAGGGGGGGGGGGGGGGTTATACTTCAATTTCAGTCATGGGAAGATATCAAGCATAAAATATTAAGGGCTTGTTCACTTGTTTGAATATACTTATAGTTTAAAAGATTATTTTGAGGAATGAAATAGTTCGTATAAATTAATTAATTATCAATAATTATATTTAGTAAAGTTAACTGATTACATTTATTTTTTTATTATATTTTAGTATAAAAATTATTTAATAATACAAAATTAAAATAGTAATTTAAATGATATATGAATAATTCTCAACATCTTAATTATTTAATCATAACTTTTATATAGTATTATTTAGTTTACAATTTTATAATTCTACAGCGGACCTCTATTTCATCAAGGACTTTAATAAATTAAAGTAAATATGTGATTAACTTACATAAAATAATCTAATACTATTTTATCATTCGAAATGAACATATCCTAAATTTACATTTAGACTAAAAGAAAGGAATATTTTGATGAAGAATTTGTGGTAGTTGATTGTGTTTTTCAAGTTTGATTATACTATTTTATAAGGTGATTTTATTTCTAATTGGGCCATCTAAGGCATTTTCAAAGTAACTATTACACTCGTGATGCGGCAATGCGACCGGACAATACTCTGCACCTCTACATATATTACAGGGAGACTAATCAACGCTTTTCTTTTTTTAAACATGAAAGATGAGATGACTAATCAGCATTGCACAGGGATACATAAATTAAATTTTAGCCTGCGCCCTTGACCCTTGCTTGCCAAGAAAAATTGACTTCCAATGGCCCTTTATATTTTCATTGACCGTGCTACCTATTAGTTTTGGTATTATTTTAACCGGAGGAAGAGAATATATGTATTTTGATACATAACAAAATGAACGGCCAAGAAATCAGTCTCTAGATGAACGTACATTTTCTCTTAATATAAGATTTAATTATTGAAGAAACCTTAATTTATAAAGCCAAAAAAGAAATATTACCTCATTTGCACGCTTCTATAGGCAGTCTTAGAAACACAGAATCCATCGTCCAGAGTCGTGCACAGCATATGTGAAATACAACTATTTTAGTATTTTTCTGAAGGATAAAGACAACGAGGGCGCTAACATATTATAAATCAACAGGCGACCAACGCATAGACAATGATTTACTGAGAAAGAGGCAGAGAAGAAAAGAAGAAAATGGAGGAGGGTTTGTTATTGAAGGAAAGGTTATCAGAGTGGAGAGTGGGATGTGGGGAGATATGGGAGGAGATGAAGAGGTTGGGATACTTGGCAGGACCCATGGTGGCTGTCACTCTGTCACAGTTTTTGCTGCAAGTAATTTCATTGATGATGGTTGGTCATTTGGGAGAACTCTCTCTTTCCAGCTCTGCCATGGCCATCTCTCTGGCTGGGGTCACTGGTTTCAGCCTCCTTGTATGTATTTCTCTGTCTTTGTAATACAATTCCCTGTCGTGCCTTTTCCTGTGTTTAATTACTAAATATTGCTGCGTATTTTGGTTAATCTATTTATGTTTCTTATATGCCATATTTGTCTTTTGTGGTATGGTCTGACTCTGCATATGCACTGTCATGGAATTGCCAACTGCAGGGGCTATTGTCACCTGCAACACATAATTGTTGTCAATCTTAATGCTGTTGGGATGCTGCCCAATGCAGAAACTTAAACTATGGAATATTAACGTAGTATTTCAATTTATATATGTCAGATAATGAAGAGGCCGTGCTTGCAATCGTGTATGACACTTTCTTTTCTTTCCATGTGAAATTCACCGAACCAAGGAAGATGAATGTTGTCAAGTTTAATACTTTGTCAATGGGCTTGAATAGATCTTATTGAGGCAATGGATGACCATTTTGTACTCTAATTGCAACCTTAATCGAAAAAACTGTTAGATCATGCCAAGTGACTGAATAAATACCATGTATGTCTTATTGTTCGTGCAGACAGCGGAGACTAAACCTTGGTAAGAGTATGGTAGCATGAGCATAGATTAAGCAGATCAACCATTAGTTTCTGACCACGAAGTTCACAGAACCTTAACATAAATTGAAAATAAATAGTAGTTAATTGAAAATTAAAGCGACTTGATAGTTCACCACTGATTGTGTCGGTATTCTCTTCATGACAGTTAGGTATGGCCAGTGCTCTGGAAACCCTAAGCGGACAAGCTTTTGGAGCTCGACAGTATGACAAACTTGGAACTCAAACTTACACTGCTATACTTTCTTTAATCATCGTTTGTATTCCTCTGTCTATCTTGTGGATATATATGGGAAACTTACTCAAGTTCGTTGGGCAAGACCCTCAGCTATCATACGAGGCTGGGAAGTTCTTAATGTGGCTTCTTCCTTCACTATTTGGCTATGCAACTCTTCAACCACTTATTAGATACTATCAGATGCAAAGCTTGATTCTTCCCTTGTTCATAAGCTCATCCATCACTCTCTGTTTCCACATTCCGGTGTGTTGGGCACTAGTTTTTAAGTCTGGACTACAGAATCTTGGAGGTGCAGTTGCCATGGATTTTTCAATATGGTTAAATGTAATCATCCTGAGTTTGCACATGAATTACTCTCCTGCCTGCAAAAAAACTCGCGCTCCATTGTCAACGAAGATATTTGATGGGATGAAAGAATTTTTCCTCGTTGCAGTTCCTTCTGCTGTAATGATTTGGTAATCGTTTCTGTTCTCTTCACTGAAAGTTTTCTGCTAACTAGCACATGTTGAGTATTGCAATGATCTTAATCTCCTGACATTTTGATTCATTTGAAAATTTTGGAAATTGTAGTCTTGAATGGTGGTCGTTTGAGCTGCTTATCTTGCTGTCTGGGCTTTTACCAAATCCACAGCTCGAGACATCAGTGCTGTCTGTGTGGTAGGTTTCTTCATGAGCATGGTGCTTTTTGCAAATTATACAAGCATTATTCAACAACCATGTGGTATGACACGATGAATTTATGTTTTTTTGCTTCGTTTTGACAGCCTCGACACCATAGCCACACTTTATGCTATTCCCTATGGATTGGCGGCTGCAGCAAGGTAACTTGTAGATCAATTCTGTGTTATATGCTGGTTGCATGTTCTTAGAACAATCAACATAGCCAGTTCTTCTAAGCAGTTGGCATGAATTTTAATTTTCAGCACCAGAATTTCGAACGAATTAGGAGCTGGAAAACCACAAGGAGCCCGTGTATCAGTTATCGCCCTAATTTTTCTTGCAGCCACTGATGCAATAATTGTAAGCACGGGTATCTTTGCTAGCCGGAATGTTTTTGGGTACATTTTCAGTAATGAGAAAGAGGTCGTGGAACATGTAACAAACATGGCTCCGCTGGTTTGTTTATCTGCCGTAACGGACAGTATCCAGGGGGCTGTTTCAGGTTGGTTTTCCTCAATCATATCTCCATTGAAAAAATATCAACAACTTGCTTAATCTTCCTCGTACTTTTGGCAGGCGTTGCTAGGGGTTGTGGCTGGCAGCATATTGGGGCTTATATCAATCTTGCAGCATTTTATCTATTCGGAATTCCAATTGCAGCCGCATTGGGTTTCTGGCTAAATCTTAGGGGGAAAGGTCTCTGGATTGGAATCCTCTCTGGGGCCACATTGCAGACAGTCATGCTTTTGATTATAACAAGTTTCACAAATTGGGAAAAACAGGTCTTCTTCTTATTCTTTAACCTGCTGGCAGATGATACCAGATTTGCTCTACTTCTAAATTTTCAATCTGTCAGTTTTGGCCCTTAGTAAGCTGGGAATTGTTTATTCTTGAAATCTAATTCTTGTTTCCTAAGAAAATGCACAATTTTGCTTTGCAGGCAACCAATGCAAGGGAGAGGTTACTGAAGGAGAAGCCTTCATCTGATGATATGCTTGCCTGAAGAAATGATGAGACTAATAATGGACCAGAATTCCTTTAAAATAGGGAAGTAGTGCGGGAAATATTTGAATCACTTGTGCCTATTATGTAATAAATGATTGAATCATTTTCAATGTCTGTAATAAGGTTAATTTCTAGAGATTTCTTCATTGCGCAAAATATAAAAGAAATGATGCCAATTACTGAAAACAATGCAAGTCTCAAAGGCATTGTCATGAGACTTGCAACCATCGACTCGTCGAATAGTTGACTTTATTTGTCGACAGTGATTTCTTATTTTATCAATACAGTATCTAATTGACAATCATGAAACCAAAAGTTTACGTATGGGAACATAAAAGTGTAATATAAATTGAAGGTGTTAATACTCCAAATATATAAAAACCTTAATTGCTGCTTGGCAGACTGAAAATATTCAATTTTTAACAATTATATCTGTTTATAAAAAATCATTGCCTATACCATACACAAATACTTATTACGTTTATATATGCTAATAAACTGCACATGAATTACTAGGATTTATTTTATTTTATAAAAAATAATTTAAAATAAATAAGATTTTGTTTCTTACAATGTATTTAAAAAATTAAACTTTTGAAAATATATAAATAAAATTTAGTTAATATTTTTATACTTTTACATATAATCAGTTAAATGCAAAAGTTTTGCAGGTGAGTTATTAATATCATCCATTTATTTATTTTTGTCAAATTACTTGGTAAGTAGTCACCTTTATGCTAAATTTAATGAGTTAACAAGTCTTCACATAATTTACTTAATGTAAATATTCTTCCTCAATATTTATTTATTTATTTAAGTTTTATTTTATATTGTAAAAAGTTATTCTTATTACTTTATAGTTTATACTTCTTATATTTATGCATTAGTTATTAGTAATATATTCAGATTAATTACCTCTATATTTTGTTGCTAACCCAGATACTATTTATGCAATTATTCAACATAACTTTTTAATACAATTGCCCTTTTTAACATGTGAATTTTTCATTGTATTGGAAATCTATTTTTAATAATATTATATTAACATAAATTTATTAATAAAATTTTAATCAAATATTATGTTTGATCTTGACAATCTAAAGTTAATGATTCTTTACATCATCGATATAGTTTTATGTTATGATATTTGTATTAAAAATTATTAACTTGAATGTATTTATTCTTTATATTTTGTAAACAATATAAATTTGATGAAGTTTGCAGCATTTTATTTGAAGGGTTCTTATGATTATTATTTAACTATGTTTAGTTTATCTCAGTGCAAAATACACATTTTAGGTATTTATATATGTGTGTGTGTGTTTTTCAATGCATTAGTTTTCAATTTATTTGCCAAACATTATACTTACCAAACTTGTTGACCATCATTTTGCCCGTTTATACACTTAGCACCAAATCTTATTCTTTAATAATTTCTAATATTTTTTATTTTGTAGAAAGTTATTATTACAATATATTTTATATTTTAAATATTTTATTTATTAATTCCAATTTGTAATATGTTGAGATTAATTACTTATACATTTTTTATCTCCAATAAAATATTTTTCACTCTTCTTCGAATTATTATTATTTTCATAAACTTGCCTCTTTTTAACCTGTAAGCCTTTTCTTATATTTAAAAAATATATATATTATATAGTATAACATTATAATAAATACATGTGATATATTAATAATTTTTTACTCCAGTAGTATATTTTTCATCAAACTAAAGTTAATATACAATATTATTGTTAATCTCAATGGCATTATATTAAAATTAATTAACTTTATAATACAGATAATAATATACAAGCAAATCCTAACAAATTATCAAAGTCGACTATCATGAATTTATATTTTTAAATATTTTACAACATGTTATTTTTTCACATGAATGTTGATCTTCCATATATTTTATTTTTTAAAAAATATAATATAACTTTATATACGAAATTGTCTGTTTTTCCTTCGGTATTTTGGCTTAACGGATATTTATATTTGAAAATATTCAACATATTAATTTATTTTTTGTTTATCAGGCAAAATATTAATTTCCTTCAATAGATTTATTGTTTTTTTAAAATATAATTATGCAGTAAAAACATATATGATAAAGTCGATAATAATACATTCATCTGTTTTTAAATATTTTATAATATATTATTGTTTTACATGAATGTCATTATATATATATATATATATATATAATTTAGCTATTTTTTTTGCAGCACTATATTTTTTACTACACGTTCTCTATGATATTATATTAAATATAGTTAGTTGTGAAATAGAATAATAGGATACAATAAATCATTACAAATTTAACAGATCTAATGGTTAACGTTTCACCGGCATGAAATATTTTATAATATATTTCTATAAAAATAGTAAATTTTTAAATATGAAATATACTTTTACAAAATTTTAACTCATTATTATGGCTTTATTTGTATTACTTTTTTTTAAAAGTTCCTAATTTGATTAATTAATTCCACATCCCTATTTATAAAATTTCAGCATATTTATTTATTTTCTATTTCTAGGCAATATAACTCATTGCTATTGTTAAAAGTACAATTATGCAATTATAATTTTATTTATTATGAATTTAGGTTTATAATTAGGTTAAACAACTTATAATTCCATTAATCCTTTTACTTTTAGTTAATTTATCAATAATTAATTTTGATACTTCATCAATTTCTTACTACTATAAAATTTCTATTATACAGTTTAAAAACAGCTATTGTTGGCATTGTCCACACCTACAGCTATAAAGTAGTTTACATATATTTTAGTTCTACTAATTTTTTACCATCAAAAGATATTTATTTTAAATAGAATTTTTTCACTCAAAATAACATTATTTTGCTGTCAATAAATATGGGAATTTAGTTATGGATATAAATGTCTTTTTATAATGCCAAAAACATAGGTTATGTTTGTTTTGATTTTTTGATGTGTATTTTTAAATGTATTTTTCTTGAAAATTGTTTAAAAACAAGAGAAAGATAAAAAATTAAAGTTATAAAGTATAATAATTATATTGTATGTTTTAGAGTAAAAAAATAAAAACAAATATAGCTATACTCACTCTTATATGTAGTATAGAAATTAATAACGCATAGAAATTAATACCTTAAAACCAACTATTACACACACACACTATTACACAATTTAATTACTATACAATATTCTAAATATAAACACATAAAAGTAGAAGTGTTCACAATTCAATAAATTGATTAAATTGAATTGAAACTAAAATTTAAGTACGTATTAAATACAGAATAGAAATTTCAGTTCAACATTTGATTTAAAATCTTGGTTTTTAATTCGGTTTTGATATTTAAGTTTGATATATCGAATCAAACTAAATACAAAATTTTATTTTTATTTTTTAATATTTATCATATATTTACTTATTTTTTAAAAATATTTGAAAGTTAATATTAAGATATTTATATTTAATTTTTTAAAATGTTATACTATTATTTTATAATTTTCAAACAAAAAATATTTTATTATAATAAATATATTTTTATTCAAAAAAGCTAAGCTAAAATAATAAAATAAAAATATTAATATTTATTTATAAACCACATAATTAAGTATTTTATAAGTTTGAATACAAAATTATTCATTTTTATTATTTTTAAAATTAAAATTCATTATACTAAAATACTAAACCAAATATATCAAAAAAATTTGGTACGAAACTAAAAATTTCAATTTGATAATTAGTACCTAATTTTGATATACCAAATTTCAGTTTGGTAAAATCAAATGCACCTCTAGATAAAAGCAAATATATATATATATGCAAACACTCAACACTTGTTATTTCTATAACATTCTGTCCTCAAAAGTTGCTAACCAAACATGGCCCTAGTGTTTGTGGGACTGAGGACTAGGGTTCTCCCAACCATTCGGAGTCTCGACCGTCAACAACCCCACAAGTGCCACGTGTCCGATTTTAGGCCTTTATCTCTCCCCCAGCGAAAAGCCCAAAATCAAACTCACCCCCGACGCTACAGCATATTCGCCTGTTCTTCCACGTACTTGTACCATGTTTGTTTCTTAAAAGAAAATTTGGCTGATTTAAACGAGAATAAAAATTATGTTTAATGTTAAGTTGTAAAATCTTAAAAAATTTTAAATTGTATATTTATATATTTAATATATTTAAAAATAATTAATTAATTATAAAAAAAATTAAATTTAAATAAAATTAATAAGATCAGACGTTTAATTTAAGAAATGTTTTTAGGAAAGATGAATGGTTATTAAAGTGGAACCAAAGACCACACGAACCCTAACACTTATATTTCCTTATTTACCATTTTTCTACTGTCTCTGTCTCTCCACGAACCTTAGACCAAATACTAATTATTCACTCATGGCTTCCCGGAGGCTACTAGCCCCGTTACTCCGATCATCCGCCGCCCGGAGGCCCAGATCGCCATTTTCTTCAGTCCCCAAGCCCAGTTCTCGGCCCTGCCCCGCTGGCCACTTTCTCCACCGCTTCGTTGCCCAATATGCCACGTCGGCAGCTGCCGCTTCTCCTCCGCCATCCAAGGCGGCTCCTACCGGCGGGCCTGGAGGCAAAATAACGGATGAATTTACTGGTCAAGGTGCGATCGGGAAAGTGAGCCAGGTTATTGGAGCCGTTGTTGATGTGAGGTTTGACGAGGGTTTGCCCCCGATTTTGACGGCGTTGGAGGTTTTGGACAATCAGATCAGGCTTGTTTTGGAGGTGGCTCAGCATTTGGGTGAGAATGTCGTGAGGTGCATTGCTATGGATGGGACTGAAGGTTTGGTTAGAGGTCAGCGCGTGCTCAACACTGGTTCGCCTATTACTGTGAGTGTGGAAGACTTTACCGTCTTTTTTTCACTTGGATTTCGTTTGTAATTTTCTATATTAAGCAACATTCGATTGGATTGTTCGAAAATGGATTGGGGATTCTTAGATAGGATCTGAAATTTGAGGTGGATGTTAAGCGTTTACGGACTGGTTTGATGCCTGGACTGGATCTTTGGAGTTTTATGTTCTCTCTCATGCAATCAAATTCTAAAGGGGTTTTTTGAACTCAATTCATTTTAGTATAGGAAGACTTAGTTTTTATTAATGTACCGAATTTTGATTTGGACCCTAGTCTTACCATTTATGTGGTTAAAGCTTATGCATTGGTTTATTTTACTGAATCAGGGATGTTTTCTGTTCTTTTGCATGTTCTTATTTGATCATTATAAAATTTACTTGTTAAATGATGGAATTGTAATGTCAAATGTTTGTAGCTTTCTGTGAACCTTTTATAGTTGTGGGATTGATCACTAATCGTAGATGTTGCTTGAGTGCTATTTGGTTTAATGATTCGCTTCTTTTTTCTTGGAATCTAGTGCTCTATTTGAAGTGCCCTTTTTGGGCACTTTGGCGGGATGTGTCCTTTTTATTTGGCTTTTTATGCGTTAGGATATGTGATATGACATCCCTTGATCTTGTATACTCTGATTGTTGTAGCTTATAATTTCTTATGATATTCTTGTATGTGTAATGGTCTTTTTAATGAGTTATAGAAGATGGGATATTCAATACTAAATATTTAACTAATCTTCTTGTAATTACAGATTCCTGTTGGTAGAACCACTCTAGGTCGCATCATTAATGTCATTGGCGAGCCTATTGATGAGAAAGGCGAAATTAGTTAAGTGATGGTGCTTCTTTCATTAAAGAAATATTTTTTTTTTGTGAATGTATGAGAGTGTGGCTTTACTAACAAAATGAATGTTGATGCAGAGACTGGGCACTTTTTACCCATTCACCGTGAAGCTCCAGCATTTGTGGAACAAGCTACAGAACAACAAATTCTTGTTACTGGTATCAAGGTATTTTTCTCATTAGTCCCGTTTCATGAATCCAGTTCGGATGGCCCATTTATACCCTTTTTTTTTATATTGACTGAGTTTACTGTAAGATGTTAATTTTCTGTCTCTTCTTTGTTTGATGCCAGGTGGTTGACCTTCTTGCACCATACCAAAGAGGAGGAAAGATTGGCCTGTTTGGTGGTGCTGGTGTGGGAAAGACTGTACTTATCATGGAATTGATTAACAATGTTGCAAAAGCTCATGGTTGGTTCTTGATGTGATGCTTTATATGGAAATCTCTTGTGATGATTATTGCCCTGAGATCTCACTGTTGCTTGTTTTCCTTGTCAGGTGGGTTCTCTGTCTTTGCTGGCGTAGGAGAACGTACTCGTGAGGGTAATGATTTATACAGAGAAATGATTGAAAGTGGTGTCATTAAGCTAGGTGATAAGCAGGTAAGCATCCCCTTAGTTAACTTTTTTATTTTTTAATTTGCTATTACTTTTTGCCTTATTTCTCATACTTTGGCCTGTTATCAGGCTGATAGCAAATGTGCTCTAGTGTATGGTCAAATGAATGAGCCTCCAGGTGCTCGAGCTCGTGTTGGACTTACTGGACTGACTGTGGCTGAACACTTTCGTGATGCAGAAGGGCAAGATGTTCTTCTCTTCATTGACAACATATTCCGTTTTACTCAAGTATGGTCGAACTTCATTGTCATTTATTCTGTGTTTGTTTCACACATTGCTATGTTACAAATTCTTCTGAACTTTTGCAGGCAAACTCAGAAGTGTCTGCTTTGCTTGGGCGTATACCTTCTGCTGTAGGTTATCAGCCAACTTTGGCTACAGATCTTGGAGGCCTGCAAGAGCGTATCACTACAACCAAGAAAGGTTCCATCACATCTGTGCAAGCAATTTATGTGCCAGCGGATGACTTGACAGATCCTGCCCCTGCAACCACCTTTGCCCACTTGGATGCCACAACTGTGTTATCAAGACAGGTATACGGATTGTCTAGATTGATATTAGAAACATGGTTTCCAGCTTTGATATTGATTGTTGGTGTTACAGATTTCTGAGCTCGGTATTTATCCTGCTGTCGACCCTCTCGACTCAACATCTCGTATGCTTTCGCCTCACATCTTGGGGGAGGAGCACTACAACACTGCTCGTGGTGTGCAAAAAGTTCTTCAGAACTATAAGAATCTTCAAGATATTATTGCCATTCTGGGAATGGATGAACTCAGTGAAGATGACAAATTGACTGTTGCACGTGCTCGTAAAATTCAAAGATTTTTGAGCCAGCCTTTCCATGTTGCAGAGGTTTTCACAGGTGCCCCAGGCAAATATGTTGAGTTGAAGGAGAGCATTAACAGCTTCCAGGTAACACAGTTATACATTTGAAGCATGAGCAAGATTCTTTGCTCTTTTTGTTTTTTATGCCATTTTTCACATTTTCACCAGAACTTCAAATTTTTACACTATTTTTCATGGGACGTCCTGAAGATAATGAGGTCATTCTGGGATAGAAAGGGTTTGATTTGTCATGTTTGTGTAGTTTAAGTTGAACCTCTTTTTAGTTAACACAAGTTTCCCTCCCTCTCTCTTTTAAAACTTGTACTATGTTTTTGCTAGACGTGATAAATCTGGTCTCTGGTTCCCTCAAACTCACTTATGAATATACATGATCTATGTGATTATGGTTTGTTGCCTGCTGCTTAGAGATTTCCCTCCCTGGTAATGAGCACTTAGCTGATGCCATATGTTTCCTTTCATTATGATTTGAACACATGCTTTGGTCCCCATCTCTGTCATTGGTTGTCATACCCTGATGCATGCACTCCTTTGTTCTGCAACAGGGTGTCTTGGATGGAAAGTACGATGACCTTCCAGAACAGTCATTTTACATGGTTGGAGGAATTGATGAGGTCATTGCCAAAGCTGAAAAGATAGCCAAGGAATCTGCTGCTTAAATATAGATCAAAGTTTTTACGGACTTCCTCTTTATCCAACTTGATGATAATTGCGAAAATAATTTAGTTCAAGGCAATGCCAGCTTCAAGAGATTTTATGATTATGGGACTATTTTTTGCCCCAAATTTTAAATTCTTGTTTTATGTGGTGCGGAGAGTAATACAGATTGGTGCCAAGAGTGCCTTACCACCCAGCCCCTCATTTCTCTTGTCGTTTGCGTCAATAAGTGGGGGTCAGAAGGTGGAGAGACTTGTATACGTTTGGTTGAATTTGTTTGCTGAATGTGGAAGATTTTCACTAATATGTCGAGACATGCTCTCTGCGATTTGTACTTGAAGATTTAAGAATTGGGTTATTTTGCTTAAACCTATGAAAAATAGGAGGGTGCGTATTGGTGGAAGGAATAGGAGGGTGCGTATTGGTGGAAGGTTTAAGGTTTAGGATTTGAATAAATTGGCTTGGAATTAATTCTTGCTGACGGATTTTAAAGTCAAAAAAATTTTAACGTTCAAAAATACCGCTAAAAAAACCGAAAATATTGTGATTTATTTTTTTATATCAAATCTTTCTTTGAATGTTAAACAATGCCTAACAAATTTTTTGAAGAGATTCTGTTGTGGTTAACTAGTTCTTCAGTTAATATTTGTACTCTTGTAAATGCAGAATTAAAAGAAGTATACCCTCAAAATTGATTTCTGACCGTTTATTTCGGGGCCGGTGACCATTGATCTTGCTGTCTTATTTTATTCAGTCACATGCCGGTATTTCCAGTCACTCAGAACTGTTAACCGTGTTACCTAAATAAGAAGATAATTTTACTTAAAATTTTCTACTTTGTTAAGTTTGCATGCATTCTTTCCCTTTGTCTCATCTTGCTGTTCTCATTTTGCCCTCTTGGTTATGAAAGAATAGCACACTGATGCAGGCTTCAGTGCTGACGTCAAGACTTTAGGAGACTTTACATGGTATAAATGTACCGAAGCGATGAAGCATTAAAATTTTAATATATGGAAAAGAAAAATAGTTTGTTTTTGAAAAAAGTTTAATGCATGGTAAACAAATGTGTCGTTATCTAAAGCGTAAACAAATGTGTTGTTATTTAATACATTTGATACATTTACACCGGCTATATAATTTATTGTGCCTATATTTGATAGATATTTATGTCTTGCTGAGTATGAGGACTTGTGCAGGATCAATATTGACCTATATGTTGCACTTACGTCTCATCATTCAGTCCTTCCCTAAAACTAGTGCAGAAGAGATTTAAAGACTGGGAATCTTCTGCAGTTGGTGTTGTGCCAGTACTGTCTCAGCCAGATGATTGTTGCACAAGTGAGCGAGGATGGGTAAGTTTGTATGTATGAGTTTGAATGAATAGCATGAATGGATTTTCTCCTTCACACCATAATGAATTTATCAATCTCTTTTATATTGCGCAAGGCCCGTGATGCTAGTTTGTGAAAAAGACCCCCCAATGTGGCCGGTCTTGTGCATTTTGTGATCACAGGACACAAAATTTTATTATCTCGCCAAATTTTCAGTCTTTATGAATAATTATCTTCCTCTCCTACTTTCATAATTGTCTTGCAGGTTGTTCACTACTGTTTTCTCTAGATTTTGAAGGAATTTTGACAATTGCAAGTTCTGAATCTATGGCCGAGTGTCGTTCTCCTTGCAATCCTCGTTCGTATTCACTTGCTGAGTATCCGGGATCCGTTAAACGTCACGGCACAAGACAAATTTTGCTGAATCCGAGCACGCATCTAGTACAACCATTCTTCTAGAGCTTCCTACTGATGCGTCTTATGCGTAATTCATACCAATGCAAGAAAACATATCCTATTTATAGCAATGTGTAGTGCGCTCAATTTTGGTAATCTGCTGTCTGAAGTATTGTTAGTCACTACTTTGAAAGAAGATTCTGATATTTGGCATTACATAATGTACATATCCATCCATCTCACCGGCACAAGAGATTTAACTTGCCTAAAGCAATTTTCAATGATTGACCATTCCTCAGCTGTCCATTATCTCTCCTTATTTACTGCACAAAAAGAACTGATGCGCAACTTCTAATATTTAGCACAGAACAAACATTCATGCCGGATGACATGAACAGAGATTTATTCTAGGACACCATAACACCAAACACATCATGTTCTGCTTGAACCATACTTTGTTGAGACAGGTAAATTTCAGAAAATAAGAAACTGAACCGGTTAACTGGCAGTCAACAGAACAAGCTGGTGAACCGAAGTAGGCACAAATGACAACTCACAACAAATTCAATTTCTAGCCAGCAGAAAATAATAAGCAACAAAAAAGCTGTCAATTTAGAAAGTACTTGCGTAAATAGACGATCAACAATTGTCCTTGATAAAATTTAAACATTTCGAGCACGTCCATTGACATGGTCATTCAGATTTGCTTCTTTGACCCCATTTTCAGGATGTCCCTGAGATTCAAGAATTTTGATGCCCATTTCTGTGATGGCGGTCGTGAACATGTTGATGTTTTTTTCTGTTACCTGAGTCATCATTGCCACTATCATTAGGACTACCTATAGATCTGCTTCTCCTGCTGCGCCTACGTCCATCAGAATCTGAAGTATCATAACTAATAGATTGTCTATGATGTTTGCGGAACTTGCTATGATGTTTCTTGTTGTCAGCCTCATCATCCGAAGAATCTGCAGCGTCTGAGCCTAATGTTTTATGATGCTTTCGGTGCTTTGATTGGCTATATTTTCTAACTGCACCATCATCACCATCACCAGATGACTCCGAATGGCTAGAATGAGTCCGGCGATGATGTTTGTGATGCTTAGAGTGGTTCCTTCTCTTTATATTATCATCACCCTCATCGCTTGAAGAGTCTGAAGCACTGGAATCAGAGACTGAAGCATGTCTGTGTTTCTTGTGGCCACAATTCCTCCTCTTCTCTTCTAAATCACTATAATATCCACCACTGCTGTCATCAGACTCACACCTGTGTTTCTTGTGGCCACACTTCTTCCACTTCTCTCCTAAATCACTATCATATCCATCACTGCTGTCATCAGAACCATGCCTGTGTTTCTTGTGTCCATGCTTCTTCCTCTTCTCTTCTAAACCACTGTCATGTTCATCACTGCCGCCATCAGAACCCAAGGAACGTCTCTTTGGCTTTTGCTTGGATTTCTTATCCCTCCTGTTCTCATGGTCACTTAAGTCAGAATGGTTGTGCTTTCTTTGCTTCTTGTGGGACTTTCTAGTCCTCTTTCTTCCCTCATCATGACTGTCAGTATCAATATCAGTCTCTGATACTGACACAGACCTTCTCTTGTGTTTGGCAGCCTTAGCCTTTCTCTCCTTGGCTTCAGCATCAGCTTTTGCCTTCACAGCAGCTTCAAGCTTCTGTTCCCATTTCAGAGGTGCTTCTTTCTTTGCCAAAACTCTCTTTTTCTTCTCCTCGACCAGCTGCATGAATTTCTTGGCATCCATAAACACAACTCTACCTGCATTTGGTATGATGATGGCCGGAAGTGCATCTCAAAGAGAGAAGGAAATAATGTTAGTTCTTCTGCCACTAAACTATTAAAAGCAATAAATGATTAATTAAGCAATGAAATATTTTATAGATATCTGCTGTAGCCAATTGCAAAAACGCACACAAAGTTCACCTTGATAAAATAAACAAAGCAGAAAAAATAAAACTGAAGCACAATTACAATATGCCATTAACAGATACAGCTCAAAACTCCAGTCCAAAATGACAGAAGGAGAAGAATCATAAAAACCATTATAAGCAGACATAAACTAGTGATTAAGTGCACACTCAAAACTCCACTTAAATGACATGAAAAGATAAGAGATGATTTGTCAATTAGGGCCATGTTCACACGTTACATGATTAGGTGGAATAAATTATTTTATCAATCGTACTCACATGTTCACTTTGATGAATAAAAACCTGTGATATATGATAAATACATGATAAAATAATTAAAATTATAATCTTATGTAATAAGTATGATAAAATAATCCTAAGGGGCCTTCAAATGGCCTAGGATGAGTAGCTATCATGCCACATTCGTGAATGATTTGGGCACCAAGATATAAGATCACGCAGCAATAATGAAAGCAGCACAACAAGTTTGGCTTTGAGCATTGCCCAAGAAACTCCACAACCATTAGGAACCCAATCACATAATTTGTAGGGGCAGAAGGATTAGATAATTGACATAGTTTAAAAATTTGAGGAAACATGAAGACTTCTCAACTGCAATAGTAATGGAGAAAGGAAATTCTACATGATCAACATCCCTCACCCATCCAGAAAGAACTCAGACAACAATAAAGCACCAAAAGATCAGAATCAGGTTTCTTACCTTATGACCAGAAAGTAAATCCACAAAAACTCAAGAGAAAGAACAGCCCCCGAACCCCTCCAATCTCACCACTGTATGAAACGAAAATAACCAAAACGAAATTATTGTAAACCCAGTGAAAGTAATCACAACATCAAACAGCTCTCCTCCCTTCACAAATCAATAACAAAAAGAAAAGGTTCCAAGCACCGGTTTTTATCAATCGCCCAATTACACGAACCTCCGAACCCAAAACTCCAATATCTCTCTCGGGAAGGGAGAGCGCGATCAATTATCAATTTTTTGCTTATACAATCGCAAAGAAGACTTTAACTATCGTCATTACTCCGACAAAAACAATTCTCAGAATCCAATTTTTTTCCAGAATAAAGAAGGTTAGGTCTCCTTCCTATCAGATGCCCCGCATGTGGAGAAACAGTAGATCGAAGAAAAAAACACATAAAACGGAGGAAAAACAAGAACCGATCTAGATCTCAGAAAAGATAATTTCACAGCAACGAATAGATCCAAGAAAATAAACTCTAAATCACACACAGTCGTGAATCAACGCTAATACAGCGGGAAAGCACTCACGAATCCATACCAGGAAACCAGATCTAATGCTGCTTGGGGCGGTGGCGGCTTTAGAAGTTAGGAGAACTGCTCTTGACTACTCCGGGAGCGGCCCTTTCCTCTAGACTCTAGATGGTTCGGCGAGTTGTAGATTTATATATTTATAGTGGGTGGAAATAACGAGGGACGCGCTTTGCGGAGTTTGAATTCAACGCAGAGCTGGTTCTCAAATCTCACCGCTTACGTCATCCCCAAGCTAAGGCAAAATAAAAAATAAAAAAATTAAATATATCCTATCATAAATTAGAATAAATCAAATCCCTCGATCACGCATAGAAAATTTCACCTTCCATTGACCCAAATTAATAATGGCAATAACTTCTATTGACAGAAGAATTGGTTTAATCACAAGTTGTCTCGGTCCTCGGCCACCTCTCCACCGGCTATGGCGGCCTCGACTTCCACCGCCACCACCACGAACATCATGCTGGCGATATTCGACAAGAAGACCACCTCTCTCGATCTCTACAGGCCGCTGCGCAACTTCATAGTGATTAATTATTCCGAGCGGGAGGCGCAGAATTTGGAGGACGATCTCCAGAAGCTGAAGGAGCTTCGCTCCGACGTCGAGCGTGTTGGAGCCGCCGATTCGCCTACGGCACGCCGTGACCTACTACAGAATTATTATAGAGCCCTCTGCGCAGTGGAGTCTAGGTTCCCAATCTCGCCGGACAAGGATCACGTGAATACGGTGACATTTACGTGGTTCGATGCTTTTAAGAATAAGCAGAAGGCTTCTCAACAGAATATTCATTTGGGTGGGTACTTTGTTAAATTTGATCAGAACTGACTCTATCTTCCGTATTTGCGTTTCTTTTACCTGATTGGGATGTGGGCGTGGTTAGCACCTTAAGGGTAAAGAAACGATATTTTATTGGGACTACAGTAAAGTGCAGCAGCATAGCAGGTTGTATAAATGTGCTGATGTTCAAACTGTTTTCTAATTGAACTGATCATCAAAGAATCAACTCTTGATTTTTGCTTTGTGTTCCTTCTACTGCCTTTTTTGGTTTTGAGTCATTTTACTAATTGTATGAGAAAAGGCCAATAATTTTACTGTCTTCTCTAAGAAATTGGAGATAGCTATCCAGTTGCTTGACTAAGTAGTACTATAAAACACTAAGATCATGGGTATAACACATTGATTCAGAGCAATTTAACTCCCAAAAAAGAGAAATCGAGGGAAAACAGAAGACATCTGCAAAATTTAGTGATCACGTCTTTTTCTTCTTGATAACTGTTCTTTATTTGAACGATATGCTAATTTCTTATGCCAGCATTTATCTGAACAACATGCAAATTTCTTATGTCAGCATTCAGATTTTTAACTTGCATAATCCTACTCATGTAAAAATTATTTTGTGTAGAAAAAGCTGGTGTGTTGTTTAATCTCGCGGCAGTGCACAGTCAAATTGGATTAAGTTTTGATCGATCAGCTGTGGAGGGAAGGAGACAGGCTTCACATTCATTTATAGCAGCAGCTGGGGCATTTGCATTTTTGAGGGATAATGTGGCAATGAAGGCATCATTGGGAAGCTCAACCACTCTGGATCTGTCAGTGGAGTGTGTGGGGATGTTAGAGAGGCTGATGTTGGCTCAGGCACAGGAATGCGTATATGAGAATTCAATAGCTAAGGGAAGCAGTTCTGGAGTCTGTGCAAAGATTGCAAGACAGGTCTTGCATGTGTTCCCTCTCTTTTCTATCATACATTGACTGAAGGACTGGTTGGTTTCATAAAATTAATCTTTGCTTAGAGGGGTGAATATAGTTAGTTGAGAACATAGTTTTTAATGGCGCAAAATGGCATGTGCCATGGCTCCATCTATGAAAAATGGCAACCACCTTCAATATGGCTCACTTTTGGCGTGCCATGGTGCATGGCGAAGTGGCGCTATGGCACATGCCATATTGAAAACGGTGTTCTAGAAATTTTTTTCATCTCAAAGCATTTTTCTTAAAGGAGAAAAAAAACATAAAACATAGAGATTCACTTGGAATTTGTTGAATCTCATTTTTTTGCTACAAACAAGTACCAAAACACAGTGATTGCATTCTTCTATTGCATGATATTGCTGAATTTCTGAGGACTTCAAATGAACCTTAAAATGATTTGAGATTTTTCTTAACATGCTCTATTTTTCTATCAACAACTTTTGAATAATTTAGGTATGCATTATTACTTTACTTTTCTTTTCCCATATTTCTTCTTCTTATTCTTTTATTGTCACTTTTTACTTTTTTCTTTTTTCTTTGTCTTCTTGGTGTACTTTTGTTCTTTTTTTCTTTTCATCTTCTTTGTTTCTTCAATAGGATGGGCAATATTTAAATTTTAGAAACTTTTTATAAATTATAGTTGGATACTGTAGAAAATTCAAATTTATACAAATTAAGTGGTTAAGCTTGCTTAGATTTTGAAACTTTCCAAATTAAGTGATTGAATATTGATAGAATTCTCAATTATTTATTCTTAAAATTATAAAATTTTTAATTTTTTGACAAATTTAATAGTTAGTTATTTACTAATTCTTGGTTATTTGTTTTATTTTAAAGGTATGAAGTCGAAAATTATTTGCAATTATTATTTAACATGTAGAAATTGTTTATATTATATTTTTGTAAAATTATTGGTATATAAATATATTTCACATATTACATAATGTAATGCCATGCTTTAATATGACATGCACCGCTCCCCATGCTCCATGGCTCTAAACAGCCTTTGTGCCGGCAGCGCCATTCGCCATAGACAACCATGGTTGAGAAGTAACATCCATCTATGTGCTTTTCAACTACTGTTTCCGTAAGTTTTTGTTATGTTGTCATTGCTCTTAACACACTTTAACTGTTACAAAATGTTTGCAATTGAACAGTTACTACTTATAATGTTCAATAATTTAACTCAAGAATATGACACGTGCTTTGGTGAATGCAATCTGGTGGAAGTGAATTAGCATTTGAACTGTAAATATCAAATCACACTCAATATTAAATGCTGGTGTGTCTGTTTGACAGTACCTTTCAAAACATTTACTTTAAATGACCTATCTTGCAGGTTGGAGTATTCTATGAGGAAGCTTTGGCTGCATTGAATGTTTCCCCTTTGAACCATCACTTTGACAAGGCTTGGATTGCTCATCTTCAACTCAAGGCGGCTTTGTTTTATGCGGAATCATGCTACAGATATAGCTTAGAGCTGCATGAGAAGGAGGAGATTGCTGAAGAAATTGCACGTTTAAAAAGTGGTGTCAATGCCTTGTCTGAGGCTAAAAAATCATCCCCTAAAGTGGCTGCTCAGCAGCTGTTGGATGCAATTAATAAATTGGAAGTTAATTTAAATCGTAACTTGGAGAGGGCCACAAAGGAGAATGATAGAGTGTACCTAATGAGGGTTCCTCCTGCTAGTTCTTTGCCACCACTTCCCAGTTTTTCCATGGTTAAGCCTATGCCAATGAATGAGGTACTGGATGCTAGCAGGGAGAAGATGTTTGTGAGTCTTGTTCCTGATAGTAGTGCAAAATCCCTTTCCAGGTATACTGAAATGGTTGATGGCATCATTAGGACACAGGCTGAGAAACTGCAACAGGGAAGTGAACTAGCACGAGTGAGACTGAAGGAGATGGATTTGCCTGATTCAATTCTTGCATTAGAAGGGAATTCTACTTTGCCAACAGCTTTAAAAGAAGATGTTGAGGCAGTACAGATTTGTGGGGGGCCGGCTGGGTTGGAAGGTGAGCTCCTGCAACTTAAAGATTTAAGGAGAGTAAACCACGAGATGTTGGTGCAGACGGAGGAGCACTTGCAGAAAGAAGCAACAGAGGATGCACAATTCAGAAATCAATTTGGAACTCGATGGACAAGGCCACAATCCAGTACCTTAACAAAGAACTTACAGGACAGGTTAAATAGGTTTGCAGCAAATTTGAAGCAAGCTGCAGAAAGTGATGCTCAGATAGAGAGATCTGTCAGAGAACATTCAGCACTCATTTCGATTCTTGACTTCCGTCCGGTATGCTTTTGAATTTCATTTGATGACTTTCATCTGACTTAATATATAGCTGTCATTTGCCATTGTAGTTCTTGAACATTATGTGTTCTTAGTATATTTTGTTCAGGCAGGGATAATCCCATCAGTAGGTGCACCTATGAACAAGGTATTCTTCATTTGGACATGATAGTTCCTGGTTGACTGTCCATGCTCATAGCATGGGATTTGACTTTTCCATTCATTTTTAGTAACCCACGCAGAGCCTCATGTTTTAGGTTTTGCATTCACAAGTTCCCTGACTCTGTACACTCTATGCTCCTATTGAAGTGAATTGAAGCAAATATCCTTTGGCTTGTCTTTTTTGGTTTTTGATAGATTGAGTCTGCCCTTCCAAGTCTTGCAAAGCCTATAATGTCTCTGGATGCCAGCGAAGATGCTATAGTGGGAAACTTGAAGCAGAGCTTGGTAACTTCATCTTACTAAGCTGTATTCTAAATGAATGATTTTAGAACACTGTCATGTCTGGATTTTATTTGAAGTTCTTTTTATGTTTTTTAGTGGGTTGTTTTTAGATGTTTTAGAAATGGTATCAGAAAGTGCTTTTGTATTTGACTTGTGTTTTTTAAACAGGTTAAAATGAGTTAACATGAAAAAGGAGATGTTTAGCTGGAGTTTTTATGTATTTGTGGGTACCAAAAACACTGTAGATGTGAAATCAAGTTGTTGTTTTGTAAAGGTGTGAATTTAATATGGGTGTGATAATTAATAAAATATTATTGTAGTGTTGATGATTAGAGTTTTGAATATATATATGTATATATGTTTGATGTGTACATAGGTAATGGTGTGGTTTGAATATAGGTATATGTGTTATATACATTAAGAAAAAGAGATAGACGTGATCCAGAGTGTTTTAGGGTGTTTTAAAGATAAGTTGTTTAAGCATGTTTCTAGAGATATAGGAAATTGTGTTGTGTGTTTGGCTTGTATTTTAAAAATGAGTAAAAGGTTTTGCATATGCAAACAAAACAGTACCTATGCCTTCAGCTAGATGTTTGACCCTTTTCTCTTCCATTTTCTTCTTTAAATTTTTTTGATAGTAACCTGTTGCTGGATTTATTGAACTGTATTCCAATAGATAAAGGTCCTACAATACGTGTGCACCTTGATTTAAAAGTAGGTCATAATGTTAAAACTTTTCTTGTATCAATTGCTTTCTTCCAATGCTGAATTTTATGTGACATTTTTACCATTTAGTCTGTTTCTGAATAAACTACGGCTCAAGTCGTTTGACATTTAGTGCCAAAGAAAGGCACTTTGAAATGGAATTCCATACTGCTAATTCATGTGTTACATATTAATCGTACCTGTTTATGATTTGGTTAAAATTGTCCTTAATATGTGATGTTCTTGTTCTGGTGTCTGTTGCTTCACATATTCTCTGGGTGAGCATAAATAAATTTTTGTGGTTTGCTATAATTTTTACCAGTGAGAAGAAATTCAAAGGCATAGGAGAGATTGAGTCCAAAGATATATTCCACATAGTAAAAAACATCAGTATGCAAGCAGCTCATCCACCAATTTATTGAGAATCCTTCCCCATTGTCTGCATATATTTAAATCAGAACCCCTTTGATCCTGCTTGCTTCTGCATCACATAGCAGTGAATAGAAGTGAAGTTGAGTCCTCCATGTGTTCGCTTAAAGTTTTCTAATTTTCGCTTCTTGAATATTTTTTAAAACTTGCTGCCATTGAATTCATAAATTTCTTGAAATTCTCAAGTAACTTGAATTTGTATATTACCATCATGCACCATTTTAAAAATCTTGGTTTAATACATCAACTGTTGCAAATTGTGATTCTTGGGTCATGCAAATCAGGATGTGGCTTGGCTTGGAGCATTGATTGGTAGTGAGTGTTAAATGATATAATTGGTAAATCATTTGTTGAAGCATTGCAGCTTATGCTGGTTGTATGTTGAGATGTCATTGTTTTGGTGTTTTTATTTCTGGAAATGATGATGGAATTCTGTGAAAAGAGATCTCAATGACCATGTAAGAAGTAGAACATTTTAATTATGTCAAATTTATGTGCTGGCAAATGCTCTAAGCATTTTTGACCTTGGTGAATTAAAATGCTTATGAGTAATACTTTATCTTTGCAGAGGCAATTGGAGACTCTTGGTGCTCAGAGGGCAGGTCTTGAAGATATGCTGAAGGAAATGAAGACAAAGGTAAGATACTGTTGGTGATATGGCCTATACATTTTTGTTCTTAGGATAACATTCTGTGCTACAGAATTGTGTTGAGGTATTAGTGCTTTTGTACTATATCTCAACAAAATGCACATAATTTAAACATTGTTTTTGCTGCAGATCAACTAACGTTGATATTTGCAATGCCTTAGAAAATATATATAATGTGTGGTATGATCATCTGACCTATTTGTTAGTGTGTTGGGATGTTTGAGTTTATGATCAAGATATCTTTGAGGGGTGAAATTCAGTTCTTTGCAATGAACTGTTAATACTAACTGTGAAGGAACTGTCTAGTTGACGCGATCCAAGGACCTGACGAAATTTATTTTAGTATTTTTTAATTTTAGTTTCTTTGTTAATGGACTTTATTAATAAATTGGGTCATATGGACTTTTATGTTAGAATCTGATAGAATTTAGTATAAATAACAATTTGTTACTCAATTGAAACGGAACATATAGACAGAGTTTTTAATTAATTTAGGTTTTTTTTCAATTCCCTGAAATTGTGCCTTTCAATTTCTCGTGAATTTCTATCCTAAATCGAGTCATTCCGGAGTGGTCTGTGTGATTTGTAATGTATCAATCAGTATTTGGTGTGCTGATTGTGGTCGTTGCCATCGATTTCAATCCAATCCTACTACGTTGGGTCGGCATTCTTCGCTTGATTTGCGTCTCTGGGATTATCGGATTCGAGTCCAATTGCACCGTTGTTTCCGACGCGATCTTTGATCACGTCACTAGTCATAGATGGTTTATTCTAGTGTTGTAAGCAGTTAATATTTTTCGTTTTCCTTGGATTTGATCTGATCATGTTGGCTCAGATCTAACATGACAGTTTACAATTTCTTTTAGTACTTCTGTACAGATTCTGTTTCTATTTAAAGATAAAATTGTTTTCAACTAATAACCATTAATTCAGTTATCTTCCATGTCTTCCCTATCTTTTTCTTCATTATCGGATGAGATTTTTGGGAAGAAAAATTGTATGTTGCAAGCATAACAAATAAAGGATGGTATATGATAACCAATGTCACTAAAACATGATTACATGGCTAATATTATCATTCTAGTAAAGAAGAGCAGCCTTTAATTCTTAACAGTGTCTACATGGCAAAATTTGTTTAAGATGAGAATAGGACTCCTGACTCCTCTGATGTGTCTAAAATATGTTCGCATGAGTTTTGGTATCACCTTTGATTTCTATTGGATTAGCTGCTTATCTCTCCCATGTTCTATGCTCATATGCTCTTATTCGGATCCCCATTTGACTTATTGTGCTCACGGTATCTGTATCAGGATGATATACTACCCAAGTTGATGACCTTTACTGGCTCCCATGAGGATCTTTTTAGGAAGGAGATATCAAAGTATGATCATATTTGTGAAGAAATTGCTCAAAACCTTGAAGCTCAAGAACAATTGTTAATGCATATTCAGGTAATGATTTAGTTTGTTATTGACTATTAAACTTGATGCCTTGATCTAGGTTGATTTTATTGTATTCTAATGAATATATCTTTTGAATTATTTTTTGGGTGTGCTGTAGAACAAAACATGGGCAGTAGGAACCCTTGTAGTTTTGGCACCTCTCTCTCATGCACACACATTTTAGCACATGTCCATATATGCACAGAGAAATATGTTTGACAGGCTGTGGGTAGTGAAAGGTTGTTATTTTAAAATATTGGTTGCTGAATTTATTAAACCTCCACTACAGTAGAGTTTTGCCTAAGTTGTATGTCTTATGCTTCCTGCTGTTCCCAAGTAGTCTGGGTTGTTGTAGGCATCCTTTGCTTGTTTCATTTTTTGAGATATTTTGAAGAATAAAATTAGGATAATGCATACTTCTAGACTAGTATTTTGTCTTGGCCTTGGAGCATGAAGGTTGTTCTGGCATGAGCATTCAAGCAATCATTAAGCAAAACAAATATGTTATTTAGATAGATTAACAGAGCTCCTTGATGTTAAGTAAATTTTATGCAGATAAAACTAATTCTATGTGCCTTTTGGTATATGGCACAACCTCTTGATATGTCAATCTCCTATCATTCCTGACCAACTATTTTGACTAACTATTTTGACTTTTCAGTTGACTAATTACTCTCATTTGATTTTTATTTGAAATGGCTTGCATTTTGGAGTTGGTTCATAATTGACATGCTGTTAAACAAAATTTTCACTTTCGCATGATCTTATATGTATTCTACAGGCTCAAAACAATGAGTTTGCTTCTGTCTTTAACCTTGAAGATTTTAAAGGTATGAATTGCCAAATACAATTAATGGTATCCTAGTTTTCCAATCTCTGTTTTATTTTTTTGGTTATACTTGAACCAATATGCCAAAATGGATTAACATTGGTTTCTATAATATCTCCAGTTAGAACAATTTGCATTTTTCCCTTGTCATAGTTATCTATTTGTGGCCATTTGTGTTATGCTTCTTGATTTTTGTTTGCCAATGAAGCTCCACAAATTTCTTGTTTACTTTTCATGATTTAGCTCCATGTTTATCATCTTGCTGCTGCAAGTATCTGTATATATCTTGGTAGCTGTACATGTTGAAAGTGGCAACATGGACGGGACTTGTTCAGAATAAAGATGTATCTATTTCTTCTGAATGTTATTTTTTCCATTAAATTCCTATGAAAGAATTTTTATCCATTCCCTCCAATGCATTCCCCTATGGTTGTGTGAATATCACAAATATGCAAGCGCTACAGATACCTTCGTGCTGATGTACTTAAGACCAATCTCTTTCTCATCAAAAACATATTGAATGCCTTGTGTTACTTGAAGCATGTACTCATGCAGAATGTATCCGTGTTCTCTGTGTTAATATATCAGCATCTCGTGAGAAGAGCTATAAACAGATTGAAGCTGCCATAGCTAAATTTCGAGAAATTAAGGAGAACATCAATGAAGGACTTAAGTTCTATGTTACCCTTCAGGTATTAAAATACTGCGGTCATTTGCCTTTCTCACTTATTCCATCAGATTGCTGCATTTTTCTCATTGAGCTTCCAGTACTGCCTTGAAGAGTTGAATTCATCTTGAAATGTGTTTAATGTGAAACAGGATGCTATAACAATTGTGAAGCAACAATGCAGCGATTTTGTGATGACCAGAAGTATGCAGTGCCATGAAATGATTGATGATGTTCAGAGGCAAATAGCAGGTCTTAGTTTCCAAGACGGCAAAAACACTGCTGGCTACTCGCATCATTCCATTGTGCAGCCTCATCAGACTCAAAGAACCAATTCTCAACTGCAAATGGATCCAGGGAACATGCCCATCACATCTCATCCCCAAACCCCCATTTACCAGCCTCCTCAGCAGCCTACTATGCCAGCCTACACTCAAACTCCTCCTCACGGAGCTCCTCGACAGCCGCCACCTCCCTATCATGTGCCCCCTTCAAGTCATCAACACCCACCTGCCCAAAACCAACCGCCTGTGATGAGTCATGGATATGGCCAACCCGCGTATCCTGGCTGGCAGGGCCCATACTACAGTTCACCTCCTCAGCAAACGGGCTCTGTACCCTGCCCTCCTTACAGTGTTCCATCGGCGTATCATCCTTCCTACCCGAGCGGGTATTACAGACAGTGATTATTTTGTTCAATAAATACTCCCCCCCTCCCTTTTTTGTCTTGGTTGCATGTTTGTATAATTGGATTCTGTGTCTAGATTTCAGTAATGTTATATATGCAGCCTGCAGCTCATGTCCTGCAGCAGTGATATACATGGTGCTACTTTGCTAATATTCCATTTCTCCTATATTTTTATCAGATCCTTAGGGGCTATATTGCACAAAATTTAATTGTTTCGCCTGTTGCAGTTTAACTGTGTAAACAAACATGATATGGCTTCGTGCATAGTACTTGTTACCATAAATCATGTCGTTACCTGCTCTTACTCCTAAAAATGTGGTGTAGGCTAACAGCCATTTGCGTTCAATTTGAGCTTTAGTTCATTTCTGTTTTACGCGAGTGCTAAATGAGAAGTGATTAGGCCATACGAGTGACAAAAAGAGGCGTCCAAATTATAACCCATCCCAGTTGCTGACTTTATGTCCATCTTTCATCCTGTAATTGTTTTATTTTCCAATAAGTTGTACCGTACGTGTGCCCATATATTTAAAGGCTATAGATTTAAATTATTTTATATAATATAAATACCATTGTTAAGTATTAAAGGTACAATTATATTTAAGATAAGAACGTCAAATAATGGTAGTTTTTTTTCAAAAAAAAAAAGAGAATTTGAAAGAGAACATATATAAAATTAAGAGGTCAAATAAAAATAGGTAGAAACAATGATCAAAAAAATAAAAGAATTCATAATAAGATCAATTGTGAAATTTTATATTGATAACAAAAAAATTTCTTATTTCAATAACAATATGGTATAGAGGAAAAAAGTCATAATATATTAGTAATTTTATTTGAAGATGTTTAGCTTCTTTCACAAGAGTAATGGTATAAATTTACTTATCAAGAGTAATAGTATATATTAACTATATGCAAGGAAATTTGCCCGAACTCTTGCTAACATAACATAGATTTAACAGCTCTAGGATTAGAACCGTTTTCCCGAGATGATCAAATTCCAAATAGAGCTGTCTTCTTTATCTTGGCCCGATCTCCAGCTTGTTTTTCTGTTAGGCTTTCAGGCCTAAGATAAATCTTCTCAAGTTGCAATGATGGTCTTCAGCATGAATGAATACTGCAATATTAAATGTATCTGGCACATTCTTATTATCTTTTCGCACCTAAAACAGGGTATGGGAAAAAATGAGTATCGGAAAAAATATGGAACACTCACAATTCAATTGAAATCCGAGTAACTCGAGGACAACTAGAAAACGCTTTTCTCAAACAAAATATGATGAAATTGAACGTGACTGCGTTCACATATATCTCAACACACAGGCCAGATATGTTTCACCAGTGGTTCAACAAACAAGATTCTTTCAGACAAAGATGAATAGCTTTTTATGCACAGGAGACACAGTTCCTCTATTTTATACAACATAGTTTTTCTTTCCCCTCCAATCCAGGGAATTTCCCTTTCTGTGTTGAGTTCTGCCTTCTTTCATTCAGTAACAAATTTTGTATACCTAGATGAGAACCGGGATGCTTTTTCACGTCTTATTTTGCGCATAAATTGATGTTTGAATAGAATGTTGTGGTGATAAAGTTCTCCCATTCACGAGCACTTGCTCCAAGAAATCAACACGGACTGATTTGAACTGATACAACTGAGTCAAAACAGATGAAGTGATTATCATAGCAGACAAATGAATAAAAATATGCACAGGCATACCACGCAAAACTGCATTTCTAATGTCCAGTACTTCTACATAAACTAATTTATAGCAAAACATCAGCAGCGTACCTTTTCCTTCCAGGAAAAGTTGACATCATGGTAAGAAGGTTCCAGAAGAGTAACTTGATCTCCTTCTTTGATCTGAAAGAACCAATAGAGAGTTATATAACAGGCAAGTGAATCCATTTGAAAGCATCACATGGACAATTGCTAACCCAGACTGCTTTGTCACTGTGCAAAAGAACACACATAAGCAATAAGGCTACAATATGTGCAAGTCAAATAAATACAGACACACAAAAAGAGCAAAAGGCGAAAACATTTGGGAGGAATCAAGCATTCACAATAGCAGAATCAATGTGTGCTGTATAAGATAAGCAATTGGGTATAATAGGAAGAGATGCGAATAAAGAATGTACTACCTCTTAGGCTTCTGTCATTAACTTTGCTCTTTTCCTGAAAATAATTTCTCTAGTAGAGGCCCTTTTTATGCTTTTATCATAAAAATTTGGTCTTAACATAGCCAACAGGGACTGACAAACGGGAGGAAGGGAAATGATGATGGATCATTTTTATTCCCTCACCTTAGACACTGCACATGCAGCAAGTCACTGCAAAATATTGTTGTTAAATACACACACACACACACACACACACACATATACATATATATATATAAAATCTAGTGTAAAAACATGTTTGATGCTCAATAATAGTGATAGGCACCAGATATAAGTCCTATAAAGCCATTTTGAAATCTGAAATCTAAATGCAGCATAGGTAACAAGGGAATCGAAGGGCTGAAGTATCCAACTTACTGCTTCATTATGCATTCCATACACGGACAGCACATAGCATATCTGACTTGAATCACACAGCAAATAGTACCTGCAATATTGTAGCAAGTTGACTTGACAAGAGAGTTAAACAATTTTCGAAGCTTATGGAGTATTAACATATAAGCAAAATTTAAATGGTGGTGTGAGATGCATATAATAAACAGATAAACATGACAATAAATACCACAAAAGCAGCCTAAGCAGTATTTTAATCACAGAGGAAACAAACTTACAATGGCACCACGTTGTCGTGCTTAATAAAGTACACAACTCTTCCTACAATTGCAACTGCTTTCTTCAGACCTTCTGAAAGGCAGTCTATGGTCACTCTTTTGTATGGAGCATTCACTATCAGAAAACCATAAATGTTTCAACTCAGACGATAGGCATACTTCAAACAATATTCCACCTAATTTAAGGTATTGCAATATTTCAGATTGCTTACAGTTGACAGAAGCAAGTGAAGATGCCAAGGTAGCTAGTCGTTTACCCTTCGTTTGTCCCTGCTCAACAATGACAACAGTAAAATGAGTGCCATCATCCAATAGTTAAAAAAAGTCCCATTAAAAGGCATAATTTGATTAAATAACAAATGATTATGATCATAAAGATTTGCAATAAATGGGAGGACAATCATCAATGATCACCAAGGCCAACCATGGGATGTATAATGTTGGATAACAAATCCATGGTCATTCGAGCGATTTGTTATTGCAATATTATTGGCGAGTTTAAAAATATCTTTATACAATGACTTAATTTACAACTTTCTGAATATTCACTTTTACCGATTAAAACCTTCACATTCAACCAGGACAGGTTATGGCAGAGATTTTAACTCAGTGTACTCTATCAGCGACCATGATAACAATGGATTGTTTGTAAGAAAAAATGATTTTTCTGATTTATCATAATAGCAACACAAGCATCTTACATGAAGCAGATTCTCTATTTTGTCAAGAAGGTTAACAATCTTCTGAGCTTCCTCTGTGGCGTTGAGACCAGGATCTTTCAATGCAGCAGCTTCAAATCCACTCAGGGCTCTCTCATAGTTCTCTAGATATTTGTTTACCTGTATTCATATGATGCAGAAAGAAGGGATAACACAGACAGATTTGTCATTGTAGGGAAAAAAGTGCACAGAAAGCATATAATCTATGCACAAAGAACAAGACAAAGAAAAGGCTATAGAACACTGAATACAAAGCAGACAGAGAGCAGAACGGCATGGAGTGTGCAGACTGGTGGATGCAAGTATGCCACAAACAGCAGATTTTATGGCGTACCTATCCAGAAATAAATTGAAAAGAAAGGAAATAGAATATAGAATCTTACGATAGCACAGTTGTAATAGAGGTCGGGATTTGAATTCATTCTCTCATCTTTTTCCTGATAAGCAATTAAAAAAGATTAGGAGCCTAATAAAAGCTTGTATGATACATGGCAGTAGAGAATTGATGAAGGCAAAGTTTTTTAGCATAATACGCACAGCATGTTGGTATGCTTTTAAAGATTGTAGAAGCTTTCCATGATCCCACGCTCCAGTGACAAAGAAAGATGTGAGACAAGCATTCCCTAGGTTATCTGTAAACGCAATAACAAAAATTTAGGGGGCAGGGTGTTCAAAAGGCCAAAGGTTAAATCAACTACAACATAATGGACACACATAGTAGTAAAAATAATTCTCAAATTCATTCAAGATAGAATGAATCAGTCATCGAAAAACTCAGGGTGAAAAATATTAGCAACGATGCTCTCATGATCGTGCACTACTAATCTCTGAGGCCATCCATATAATCTTTGTTAGTACTTACACCAAGAGTTTCCATCCTTGACATCTAGAGTGATGGCTTCTTTTGCATGCTTTATGCTGTCTTCAACAATTTTTACCTTGTCTTCAGCACCTGGAAGGAGTATATAAGTCAGAAATACGAGATGACGTGGATAGTTATCAGCAAAGTAAAGCCCAAGTGCAGATTATTTTCTGACAAGTGACAACATTTGATCTTGCCTTGAGCCATTCTCCTCTCAAGCATTGATAATTGGCAAAGAATCCCTTTACTGGGGCCCTGAATATTATGAATTTAACAGCAACTGTAAAAATTAGACAATTCACTACTTAATCAAGTGCAAAAAATTCATCAGTCAGTATCACAGGATTCAAAAAAAATGACCTTGCTCACGCCACGTGTAAAACAATTCTTTGCCAAAGTTAAATCACCTTTCTTCCAAATGCAGTTACCTAAGCTTGACCAGGCATCCACAAGTGAAGGATTCAATTTTACCTATAATAAAATAAATTCAAAGAATCAGCAAAAATAAGTAAAGCCTAAGGTTTGGAGAGTGAAAGCTGCCTTCTAGTGGAGTTCCCCAGAAACTAGGCTGGAATTCCCTATCTATAGCATCACCTTGATTTCCTAGTATTTCCCTTTTGTTTTGGCTTGGTCTTCTGATTGCAATCAAGATTTTCCAAAAGATTAAACTAGGTCACCTTGACTATAACTAATGCTAATATCACTTGTCTTTTAGAGTAAGAACAGTGGGGCACTATTCCCCTTCGGACTCTTGCAACTAAGGAGTAATTGTTTACAAGCAGGAGTCCATCGCAAAATGTGGCTAGCTGGTGAGGGCCAGGAACTATAGCTGACTTCTCTTACCATTTACTTTACCAAGAAAAAAGGCAAATTCAGGTGCATCTAAATTCTTAGACAGCAGAAGAAAGGGAAAAACAAGACAATAACTTTAATTATTTTGGATACTACTCACAGCCTTGGAGAGATGATCCTCTGCTTCTTTCTTATATTCAGGGAACACATCCAACACTTTTCCTCTCAAATACTCATAAATTGCTCTTTGCACAGGCGTCTTCCTTTTCTCTTCAACATAACAGCCAACAAAACATATAGGTAAAAAACTAAATATAAAAATAAAAATCTGTCTATTATAAGTGGGTCGTGCCCCGATAAAACCTGGAGGAATTTTATCTAACACTTGGAGGGCATGATTGGATTCTGCTATGAGTTTCGAGGTTTTGTCATCCGGGTTTATTGGAAAATAGGTGTCCCGAGTGTTGTAGAGCATATCGGCGGCCTTCGATGCCTCTGCAAACAGATCTTCGGCATTTACTCCTCCAGTCTCACTGCTCATATCTTTTGCGTAATGAAACTGAAAGAAAAACCACACCAAGAATCCAGATACCCTGAGGCGCAATATTATATTATTGATGAAGAAAAGACTACTGAAGTATATGAATGAAAAGATGAAAAAATGGGATTTAATTTTATCTGGGGTTCTCGCGTTGTGTTCCCTTTCTCCCCGTCTGACTCTCTCCCTCTCGAACATGCCACTGTTGCAGCAATGCAATGACTTTAAACGCCTGAGCGTACTATAGTCTTACAAACATACAAAAAAAAAAAAAGTAAAATACAGAAGGCGTGTGCTATTCGTCAATTATTTATACTATCTACAAACAAATATATATATATATACTAGGAATTCGAGCACACAGACACTCTATTTGTGTGCTCAAATTTATATAATGTAAAATTAATAAATAGTTTTCTAATTTATTTTTATCAGTAGTATGTATTTTTATTTAATTATATTTGATTGCTAATGCAAAAATATATTATAATTATAAAAAGAAAAGAAAAAGATAAGATAAAATAAAGACACGTACGTAAATTTTTTTAGCGTAACCATTTTGGAGCCAACTCTAATGCATAGATAGATAGGTTCAATTTATATAATATAAAATTTAAAAATATTTAATCTATTTTAGTTATAGTATACATTTGTTTATTCAAACATTTATTTTATATTTATGTAAAAAAAATTAAAATATTTAGTTTGTAAAATTTTTTAAATCAAAATGAATAGAAAAAAATGAGAAACCAAACATAGCCTAGCACTCGCCTCTAATCTTTTGGGTATTTTGAATTTTAATTGAATCTCGCTTCTATTATCTAATGTCATTAAAATGACCAAGGCTATGATTGCAAATTTCTTAGAATAAAATATGTGATAGTTATTATATTTTTTAAATTTTCTCCAATTTTCTCTCTTAATTAGACACTAAAACAAACAGAGCCTTAAATTTTTAAAAATTAATAATCATAAATTAATTACCCTAAAATTTTAAAATTAATTATCAAGTAGTAATTTTTGAAGACAGTCTTGAATTAAAGTTTTGGCCTTTCATTTCCTTTTTAAAATTATAAAATAGTTGTAACATGTATTAGTAACAATATCTTTTGTATAATTGAAGAGTTTTCAAGTTTACATTTGGATCTCTCACTTTCTTCTCTCTCATTATTTTTTATTATTTTTGTTCTTTTCATCTATACTATATATTATACCCAAGGGCTTTTTGGTATACGAAGACGAATCACTTTGTGATTTTGGACTTCATTAATTTGCACTAGAGGGAGATGTTTTTACCTTTCTCCAAAAATCTGAACCCCTAAAAATGCTAGTTTCTGAGGGACAAAGAAGGTTCCTTTGAATTCGTCACTGGAGCGGCTCTCTGTCGTCATTAATATCCTTCCATCGCAATTTTTCTCGCAAGATCCAATTAGAGGAAGAGAGATTGAGTTGGGAAGAAGAAAACAATTTAGAGAGAAGAAATGGCTTTACTTTTCATTGATTGTTCGGCTTTTAAATTTCAGATATATATAAGAAACAAAATGCTAAACTAATTCTGCTGCTAACCAATTCCCCAACTAAGCATGGCTGCTGTTTTTTTTTGACGAGCAAAAGTGAAGTGTGTGCAACAGCCAAGTGTTGGGTGATTCTTCATCCTTAGCCACTGAGCTAGCATTGTGATGGACGTATGGGATTGATTCACCTTTAAGGCCATGACATTCGTTCTGCAAATTCTTGAGTTAATTTGTTTCTTGATGCTTTTCGGTTTTATTGTTCTTTAATTACATGTGCTGTGTTAATCACACGAAAGAACAGACATGGCCTTTGTGTGCAACGTTGCTTTGGTTTTGGTTGATCAAAAGTCGTTTGAATTATGGGATTTTCGTGATGTCTTCCCTTTTTCGTTCCCATTTTCAGAGTCTTAAAGTATTGGTCTAATTTACTCTTGCCTTTTTCTTTTGCGTTTATAGGTACTGCAAATCATGTACGTGGTTCGAGCTTTAAGTTTTTGCAAAGAAGAAAGAATCGAGAGCAGAGGATTTACCTTGTGACAGGTTCTTGATCCTCCCTTCGTGTTTCCTTTGCAACAAGTTCACACACGATCTATGTAGCATAGTGAGTTTTTTTAAAACAGGGTATCCAGGGGGCGTTTCCTCCTTGATTTGCTTTTACAAGTGTCTGAGCCTGTCATATTCCAACTTGGATTATCGTTTGAACAGTTTACTTAAGGGCACAATGTCTTGATAAGACATGGCAGTCAATGAATGGGTTTATGATTCCAGTTCAATCCTGTTAGATTGCAATTTGCTCAGCTATTCGAGTTTTCTTTTCTTAGAGGTTTTCCTGCAGATTTTTATTTGTTGCTCTGCAATTTTGCTTTTCTTCCTTTGGGTTGCGATTATGGCTGCAAAACTGAGTTCTGTGTTGCGTGCATTCATTACTTCACAACTTCACATCATCACCACGATATTTTCTCGCCTCCACTGTACTATAAATGTATTAATAAATAATTAAATAAGCTTTAAGTTAAAACTATTCGTACGTGTTTTACTCCACTATTAAGTTAGAAAAAGTTAAGTATTATTTTGATATTATATTTATTATACACTATTAAAAATATCAACATTAAGATTTCAAGAATGTCTTTAACAGATGAAATTTTATACATAATTTCAAGAAATTTTGAGAATATTTTGGAAATTAAAATTTTGATGTACATTTTGTAAAACTAAACTAAATGGTTTATTTTAGATACTTGAGAAACTCCAAATTTACATAACAAAATATCAAAACATCAACTAAAATTAAATTTAATGACGGTCCCAGAACGCCTGTCTAATGGGACACATGAAAAACGTTATGATAGATTGATGTAAAGCTGAAAAGAATTCATAGTACAGTATAATAATCTACCCAACATATGTGTCTTAAGGAAATTTAATTTCCAGTGCTCATGGATCAATGGATGATTAATATCCAAGGAGTGTTTAGAGATCGCAGAGAAGCCATAAGACTCTTCAGGCTCAATTTCCGTAGGCCATAGGGCATCAATTTTCCACATGAAGACCAACTGGAAAGGTCTCAAAAGGCTCTTCTGGTCGAGATGAAAATTGAGTACAGCAGGAAACTACAAATGAGCGTTCTGCTTTGAAAAGTTCAGCAGAGTGCAGAGAGGAAACTGCTCAGCACATAATGACAATGAAGACTGCTTACCATTCTTTATCGATTGCTTACCATTCTTTATTGCACAAAAATATTGACGGCAGTCATTATTTGCTGCTTGCATAAACCCATGGCTAAGTTGAAACAAACTACGGAGTAGAAAACACGTCGGCACACTTTTCCTTCAATTAATTTAATAAATATAACTCAACATTGGAGTCCGATCCTCGTATCATCAGCTTCATTGTGCTCTGGGCCTCATTAGCTGCTGCACTTAGTGATATTAAATTTATGATAAATATTACAATTTTAATATTTAATAAAATTTTTACATTTTTAACGTTCACAATATTGAGTATTAATGTGTAAATTCACTAAATGTGTGTCTTTGCATTGACCGTGCTCTACGCTAACGTCGGACAGTCAGAGAGCACGGCGGAGTTGAGGAGGGTGCTGCGACGATCGACGCCGCCGAACTGCGCAGGGAAGTGCGTTGGCTGCACGCCGTGCAATAGGGTTCCCGTTGCAGTGCGCCCAGAAGGGTACGTTTGGGGATGCAAATGTGGAGGAATGCAGATAAGACTACTAATGAGGTAGTGGCTGCATGTATGGATGGACGGTGGCAATGCTTTGTTCTGAAATAGCAATTTCCCAATATTTATACATATATATTTCAAGAATATTTTATTGATGCCCTCTTTTGGTTGTATTTTTTTCCTTCGGAATTGTGAGCAAATTTTGTGGCAATTATTATGTTGGTTTTAAATTTTGAGTATGTTGGTATAGAAAATAATGGGAAAGTATGAGAGCGAAAAAAAAAAAAAATTAATGATAGAGTCTGTTTTATGGCCAAAATTGTAAAACAAAAATAGTTTGTTTCACCACATAAAGGCTATATTTGGGAGAGCAATTTTTTTTTGTTGGATATAATGTTTGATAAAATTTATATTGAGATAAGTATTATATTTGGAACGAAAGTTTTAATAGAATAAATACTGTAATTTATTTAAATATATAATAATGATTAAATGATGTGAGAGTTTATAGATATATTGATTATATTTTAAAGTATAAATAAAAATAAATGTAAATGTATGTGTAATATATATATATATATATATAAGTATTAATTTGATTGTGAATAAATATAATAATTAAAAAAATTAGTTAATTACATATATATATATATGAGAGAAAAAAAGTTAAATTTGAATAAAATTATTATTAATTGATATTTTTAATAGTGTGATGTTTACGAAGATGTGTTTTCGTTGAAGCTTGGGTTGCGAACATAACCAAGAAGAAAGATACAAGCACGGAGACACCTCTCTAGAATAAATTAGTTAGGAAATTTGTATATTTAATTCCTTGTAAACATAGGCGAAAAAGCGTGAGCGCGTTTTTCTGTTTATTTATTAATTCATTTTTTTGCTTTGACTTTAATTTTCTTTTAGATTGATATAATAAACTTTGATTCTTATTGAGTTGTTAAATATTAATAAACTGATTTGATATATTTTAAATCTTTGATTTAATACTATTATATTGCGTGTATATTATATTATGTATAATTTAAAATATACATTATTAATGCATTTGGCATATGCATCAACATTATTAAGATATTGTATTATAGTTGCAGTAACAATCTTAAAAGTTAATACATTTGGCCTATGCATCCGTTTGCCGGAATAAATGAAATTTATTTTTTGTTGAAAAAATGGAATTTGTATTATACTTGTGTTGATCCGTTGTGAGTCTGTAAGCCAGACTATGATTACGCAAGGAAATTGGTTCATCAATCATTTTGAAAGTTTTTGCTGTAGAACTTAACATTAGACAATTACAACCAAAGAATTAATCTTCGATATCCACATTGATTTTAGTAGTGGTGAGAAATTTATATGTAAAAAGTTTGACATTATTTTGTGACCCTCGGCTGGTTGATAAAATAAGTGTACATGTTTTAGAGTGTCAATTCATCGAGTTGCAAGTAAGTCGGTGAGTCGAGATGCGAGTAATTTATATAAAATATCAATCCAAATCTAACATATTTTCTTTTTTATGGTTTCTTTTTTTTTTTTTTACTCAAACCTAATTTGTAATTTGTGAAATTTTGAACTTAACTAATTTCAATCTTGAACTTAACTAATCAACCCAAGTAGATTGTGAGGAGAAACGACAAAGAAAAGCATAAAGAACTCGTGTTGGGTTGTTGTGATGGATATGCTTTATGACACTGACCAGCATACTAAATGCGTAAACTTGTAGTCAGATACTATAGAGAAGAGCAAATATAGGGGAGTATTAATCTATTAGAAAATTAAGTCATAGATTGATATTTGAGGCACTTGATCCACCATACAATGTTGACGGCTACCATTAGGAATGGTGTTTAAAAACAAATACGAGTTTGAAATAGAGTGTAATAAAAAAGATTGTCTCAAATCGAAAGAAGAAAAAAAATAGTAACTTGTATATAAATAAATATATGACTCATTTCTTATAATTTTAAAGTTTTTGGTTAATATACGGTGTTAAACCCACTTATATATATGCGTATGCACAGACTGTGGCTGGTTCTTCTCAAATTAATTTGACTTTGTTTCAGGCTCAACAAACATTGTCCATGAATGAAGACACTTATTTGGTTGAGCTCTACATGTGACCCATAAGGTCCAACATGAGCATGTAATTTGGACCACTCGCAATCCTAATAATGTGGTATTAGAGTCAATAATTCGACTTAAAATAAAATGAAGATGATACTTGCATAAACTCATAGAAGAAAGACTTGTATCCATAGAAGGCTCGCAAAAGTAGTTGGTAATATTGTTGATTTTATGAAAAAAATAAAATCCCATGGAAGGCCCACAATAATGGGTGACACTTGGTTGATCCCATAAAAAATCCATAAATTAGATATGAAAGAGTGTTTAGTTAATTCCATGAAAGTCTCATATCTTATGGAAGATTTGTAGAGTTAATTAGTAAAATTAAAAGTATTTTTAGTGAAATTGTTTGGCTAAGAAGGAACCCAATAAGAAAAGCTTATAAAGTTCAAGCTAAAATACATAAGGCCGAAAGAGAACGAGGCACGTGTACTTGGAAGCCCAATGTAAGTATGATAAAAAAAAAAAAAAAGGATCAAAAGGTCTAATGTTAACTTACACTTAAGGGAGAAATTATTGAGAAAACAAGTATGAGCTTGAAATAAAAAAATAATAAAAAAGTTGTCTTACATTGAAAAAAGTAGAAAAAATAACTTGTAAATAGGTGGATGTAAGACCTATCACTCATAATTTTTAAATTTTAAATTAATGTATAGTATTAAGTTTACTTATATATATGCACAAACATAGGGTGATGATTTGTTTTCCTCAAATTGGTTGGACTTCGCTCCAAGTTTAACATACATTCCCCATAGATGAGGATATCAATTTGGTTAGATACTGCGTTTAACTCAAAGGTCTAATAAGAGTAGATGATAAAAATAATGATAAAATAAATATTTTAAATTTATAAACAGGTTGCGGATCAAAATGTAAGAGATCTTAATTTAACTTTTTTTTGTTCTTCCAATTCTACCTTTTTTTAGTTCATCCAACTCAATTTAAACACGCAACGGTGAGAGTTCAATTCAAATTTATTAATTTCATACTAGACTCGTGTTTTTTTTTTTTTAATCGTGTCAAATATCGCTTCCCTCGCTAAAGTATATCGTTTATTTTTGAAGTATATATCAAGTTCTTAAATGAATGAAAAAATGTCATAAGTGTATAGCACACAATTTTAAAAAATGAAAAGTAACTAAAATTTTATGTTAAAGTATTACATAAACATCTTAATAACTTCATTCACTAGATATTATAGGTTTTTTCTATTTCTTTTTTTTTATATACAAAAGTGTAAATCTCTATGTGTTTTTGCCATATCTTAAAAACACATTTATTAACGAGAGTTCTTGTCATACAGAACCACCCCCCCCCCCCCCCCCCCCCAAAACGGACAAAGTTGTCTTCTTAAAGAAAATAAGGTTCATTAGATAAAATCAAATTTCAATTTAAAATAGAAAACTTTACTAGTGGGAAAATAATAAAATCCTAAGATATCTAAAAACTAATTATTTAGTCGTCAACTATTTATATTATATATAAATGAATATAATTATATATTAGTAATTTTGATACACTCTATAATTTGCGTGCTTCAATTTCTATAATAATATAAAATTAATAATTAGTTATTTAAATTATTTTATTAGTGTAATGTATTTTTTATTTAAATATATTTTTATACTCATGCAAAACATATTATAATTATAAAAGAAAAAGAAAAATATATATATAAATTTTTTTAGTGTAACCATGTAGGAGACTACTCCATAGTATAGATAGATAGGTTAAGTTTATATAATACAAAATAAAAAATTATTCAATCTATTTTAGTTATAGTATATTTTTTTTATTCAAACATTTATTTTATACTTATGCAAAAATATTAAAATTTTAAAAAAATCAAAAAGAAAAAAGAAAAAAGAATTAAATAATAACAAAAATGATAACTTTGTCATTGTTAATTTAAAGAGGGATATATGTGTAAATCTATATAGTGTGACCATACAGAGCCAAACATTTAATATACACTATAAATGTGAATAAATATATAGATAATTGATAATAGGAAGAATACAGACTGTATAATTATAGATTTAAAAATAGTAATAAATTTATTGAAGAACAATACTTTCACGGACATAATACTTAATAAATAGAAAAATAATTTATGTGTTGAAAATTACACACACACATACATTTTTAAATAAAACAATAAAATGTAAAGCTAGCAGCAGCTAGCTTAAATAAAGTCATGGTAATGAGCTAAAACTTAAAATATATTAATTATATATTAAAAATAACTTCTTATACAAGTAATATATTATAAAATATTTAAAATATAAAAATTTTATGAAAACATGTGACATTTTCTTTCATGCATTATCATCGTTGTCATTCTCATTGTTATTGTTGTTATTATTTCAAAGGCAATTGTCTGTAATATAATATTAGGAAGATAGAATAACAACAGTTAAGATATGGAAATTTAAACTCTAATGGTAAAATATAATACTAAATTAAAAATTTTTTTGATAGATTTATGTAAATATAATTTTAAAATATATTAAATATTATGAAAGATAAAATTAAAATATGAGAAAGCAAATTATATATTAACATAAGGTGGATGAAAATTTTTGTCCCATTGTTTCTATATTTGCCATAACACAAGGTTATATAATACAAAACAGTGTACGTTACAATTATATATTAATGGAACAAAGGACGAGTTTAAGAACGGGACAGAAGATCTCACACAGTTACATAAGGGTCTGGGTCTGGGCGTGGAAAATGAATTATTGCAGCTTAACAGTCTAATAATCAAGGTTATGCAGAAAATACAGTCTGGAGGTAAGTGACATCAAGATGTGACTTCCTACTTTGACGACAAATTATATTATTTATTTCCAATTAAATCTTCTCATTTGGCATTAACATGAGACATCAACAAGCTGTAGGCTAAGTAGGAGATCGTGAAACTCCAGGAAGCTGGGGAAAATAGCATTTTGCTCCCGCCACTGGTGTGTTTGTGTTATTAACCTCTGCTAAACTGATACAGTTCACGTTCTAATGCTAGGTATAGCTGTATTCTGAGTTATGCAACAGCAGCAGTGTCGGAGGAGGACGATGTTTTCAAATGATTTGCTTGAATTTATAAGCAGAAAAACATTCTTCACTACAACAGTTTTGTCCCACGGGAGAAAGAGAAGTCAATGGCCTTGAAAGTACACTTATCAAGGTTTCAAACCAGACTGTTTTCAGGGCACGGCAGAAAGGTCAATGAAACATAAATGAAAATCATGCACAAACTCTAGCTTAATTATTGTTCTTTGGCCAATACTACAAATCAGGAAATGGGAATGGTGCGGTAGCTTTACCTGCAATACATGACGGTGTAAGAAGAAAGAGATGAATCATTCTTCATGGCTCATCAGGCAACGGACTTTCATCGTCTGCCGAGCAAGCAGAGGTCGTATCCATGTGCACGCTTCCAAAGATCCGAGAGAAGTGACATGACTCGAAAAGCTCGATCGATTGGTTATCATTAACCATGCCTCCTCTCATCGCCCTTTGAATTCCTTCCAAATCTACTGCGACGTCCTTCATCGTTGGCCTTCCTCTGCCAGTCAAATGCAAACATCTTCTTGCAAGTTCAGCAGTGGCCACAATTTCCTCTCTCCTGCCCTCTTGCAGGACCCTTGCATCAAGAATATCAAACAAATGATTCTCCTCCATTGTGTCCAAGAAATGCATGGCCAAATTTTTTCCTGCTTCGGTTCTAACTGATGACACTGCTTGCTCTCCAGTTAAAAGCTCAACCATGACGACACCAAAACTATAGACATCGCTCTTTTCTGTAAATTGGTTTGATCGGAAGTACTCTGGATCCAAATAGCCAAAGGTGCCTTGCACTTTTGTAGTCAAGTGTGTTTGATCGATGGCAATTGTCCTCGATGTGCCAAAATCGGAAACTTTGGCGCGATATTTTTCATCTAAGAGTATATTTGTTGACTTGATATCTCGATGGTAGACAGGTGCAGATGCAGCAGAGTGCAAGTAAGAGAGTGTTCCTGCTACTTCTGCTGCAATTCTCATGCGCATTTCCCAAGTTAACGGTAATTCCTCATTTGGCTCATGGATGTGTTGGAAGAGTGTGCCATTTGGGACGAACTCATAGACAAGGAGAGGCACTTCTGTCTCCAAACAACACCCTAGTAGTTTCACTACATTTCTGTGATTTATTTGTGATAGAATAACAATCTCATTAATGAAGACTTCAACGTTAACTTCACCTCCATTTACCCTTTTGCACTTCTTCACTGCCACAATTTTTTCATTTGCCAACATTCCTTTATAGACAGTACCCTGGCCACCTCGACCAAGTATACGGTTTTCATTGTAATGATCGGTAGCTTGTTCCAACTCTTCAGAAGTAAACAACTTGATCTTCTCAAGGCCGTTATCGGTTGAAGCCAACTGCTGCTCCAACAATAAGCCACCATTACGCTTATAAAACATGTACTTGCGTAAGGCCTTAATGGACTTAACTCCTTTTATCACAGCTAGGCCGGACTTCCATGCCCCAAAGGGTAAAATGATAGCGCCGAACACACTGCCGACACAGATGAACGCTATTTTGATCATTCGAAGTCCAACGCTGGCACCATCTCCAGGAATTTCATACGTGTAAGTACAAGTCCCATTTTTGCTTCTTGTTGCACCAATACATTTGCATCCTCCAGGTAAATATGGGTTCCCTTCATACCCATCGGCACAATCGCAATATTTGGTTGCAGAATCGTAATCATATTCAAAATTACCGAAAGATGAACAGAATGTAATGGCATCTGAGAACAAATAATAAAGTTGGTATCCATAAGATATACGAAGACGACGCACTTCATCACAAAACGAATATGCTGTTACAGCCCGTGTCGTCGTGGGTTCCGTGCAAATAATTGAAGGGGAATGTTCCATGCCATGGAATTCCCACTCAAGCACAACAGGTGGAAATCCAAAATCATCGTCAAATGAATTCAACTGATCGTTCTTACGGCCTTTGTACTTTCCAAGTTCCTCGTCGTACCTGTCCTTTTCAACAAGGAAAGCAGGCCTGCAGAAGCTATCGTTGCTAGCTTGAATACTTTGGAAAGTATATTGAAGCTCCTGGAGTCCTTTTGGGAGTGTCGCAAGGCAGTAGTTGACACCAGTGCGAGTGGTGTCCGTAGAACCTGTATCACAAATGGCCATGCATCCACCAATGATAGTACTGTTATTAGACAACCAGACTGCAATGTTGCAATCTAGATTAACAAATATATTGAATTCCGCTGAGATGGTAAAAGGGCTTCCCAGGAGTGATGTTGGCAGAGAGCGCCGCGTTCGCCCATCAGAGCAATTAATAGGTGACGAGGGCTGCTTTACCCTGACCAAACCTGGCGAAGAAATTTCAAGAACCTCCATTTTGATGTTGCTCAAGATTGGTGTTGGAGGATTGGTGGAACTTTGGCAGATAATTGTGAACCAGGAATTTGCACTGCATTTAGAACCAATTCCAAAGGGATAGGGAATGGTGACATTTCCGCACTTCTCTGGACAACCGGGCTTTGACAAAGAGACGGCTAGTGCCACATTTGTTGCAAGACATAGCGATGATATGAGTTGCAGTAATAAGGACAACGCCATCTCTTTGTTACCGAGATTCTTCGGAGATTCGGTCTGCGGGAAAACAAGTGCTAAGAGATATAAGATATAACAGCAAAGAATTAGACCACTATTACTATTATACTGTCTTCTCCGGTAAGATGAGTATAACTACTTATAACCAATACAACAAAATTTGGATGAGGGGTGGAAAGTTTGTGGGCAAATTTAACCGAGAGAGACAGAAATGTTATGTTTATAGATAATATATATAAATAAATTAATATATCTATCAATAAATCAAACTAAATAAATTTTTAATTTTATTATATAAATTAAACCATGTGCAAACAGCGTTTTTTAAATAGGACTGGTTATCAAATAGAAAAATTAATTAGGTCATCGATCCAATCGGTTGAACCAATTTCTAAAAATCAAGTGCTTTGACTTGTATATAAATTTATATATACACATACAATAATATTAAATAAATTTAATGAGGTAAATTTAAGTTCCTTCATTAATATGTTAAATATGAAGTTTTAAATGCAACATTAAAAATTTAATAATTCAAAAGGATAAAAATACTTTTGCAAAATCATAAAAGAAACTAAATTAAATTTTAAGCAAAATATAATTATTGAAAAATTAGTTTTGTGAAAGAAAAATAAACAATTAATGTGAAAAAAAAATAATTTCAAGATGCAACATTTAATTTTTTTAAAACTCGTTTAAAGTAATATATAGATAAAAATAATTAAACAAATAAAAGTTAAATAAAAAGTTCGTAAAAATTATATATTAATAAATTATTTAGAAGGTAAAAATGTTAGAAATCATAAGAAAATCTAAAAAAATATTTTTATTTATTCATTGTTTTAAAAATGTAATTTTTTCTATTTTTTAAAATTTTTTATTAATAAAAGTGTTAAAATCTAATTTTGACCAATTTATGGCCAGTTTTGACTTGTTTTTTTTACCAATTTTGATCAGTTATTACTAGATCAAATAATGCAAGTCACGTAGAGAAATTGGACCGAAAACAGTTGGTTCTCAATTGAATTGGCTGGTCTAGTCTAATTTTAAAAACATTATATATAAAGAACGAGTAAAAATTACTAGTTTAAAAAATTTATTTTGATACTATGAAAATCGTGCAAATTTTGAAACATTAGAGTAGTTAAAATCCTACTAAAATAAGAAATTAAGGACAGGCTTAAAAATTACAGAAACAAGGACACAACTAACAAAACATAGCTGACGGGGACAGGAGACCACCTTCTATGCTGTCATTTAATCAAACAAACAAATAGTAGAAGGAGTCACGCCGAAGCTTGGCGTGAATCTTAAGATTGTTGTACAAACAATCCCAGGACAAGAAGTGTAATGCACGACTAATTCCGAAAATAACTAAATAAAAATTTATGCAAGAAAACTTGGAAAATTAGAATAAAACTTGAATAATCTTTCCGCAGGATGTCAGTTGAAAACAAGTGCTTAAAGATCAAAAATTTGACAAGAAGGAACTAGGTTAGCGTTGCATCAGATTAATTACAAGCCAGCTAAAATAAGAGACCAAGGACACCCGAAAACAATGCAAATCAAAACAAGGATACAATTAAAAAACACAGCTGATCACTACAAAGACCACTTTCGGCGACATTCAATCAAACAAACAGGGTGCACTCTATTCTCACAACTCCCGTTCTCCTTGGAGTCTTCGTATCCGTGGGCTTTCAGGTTTAAGTTTTAAGTTAATCTCCCTTTTATTCATGAGAGGAAAGAGAAGGTTACCTGTCTGGTACTTTCTTGAGTGAGTGAATGATGGTTGTGTAGAGTATGCTTCAGCGCCTTCTCTGGCTACCTGCTGGCGGGATAATGTATTTTTCCCTTTTGGATAATTGGGCTTCGAGTTCTCTAGTCTACGCATTGAAAATCATCACAATATGAAGTCTATATACTAATCAGTGCTCGAACTGGTCATTGGAGTAGCTGTCGGGGTAAGAAGACCGACTTCCTTAATTCCCTTTTCATGGGGCATGATGATGAAGACCAACTGGAAAGGTCACAAAGACTTTTCATGTTGTGACGAAAATTAAGTAGAGAAGGAAACAACAAAATAAGGGTTCAGCTTTGAAAAGTTTTGCAGAGAGGAAACTGCCCAGGAAATGAATGACAAGCCGGTAAATTTGGGGGCTTGCCCAAGTGGGTCGATGCATCAACAATAATACAACATAGTATTATAGTTGCAGTAGCAATCTTAAAAAGTTCACACATTTGGCGTATGCATCCGTTTGTCAAAGTAAATGAATTTTATTTTGTGGAAAATCGGCTTAAAGAAAAATTAAATATTGTAGACAAAATGGAATTTGTATTATACTTGTGTTGATCCGTTGCGCGTCTGTGTGCCCCATTGATTCATCAATCATTTTGAAAGTTTTTGTAGACCTTCATATTATACAAGTGCAACCAAAGAATTTAACATCTATATCCACATAGATTTTTGGAGTTGCGAGGAATTTCTATGAAAAATGTGGGACATTATTTTGCGACCCTTCGCTTTGGTTGATAAAATTTAGGGTGGCAATCAGGTTGACTTTAGATAAACAAGTCAGTTGAGATATGTATATTTCTATTTTTTAAAAATCTATTTTTTTACTCAAAGCTAATTTATAATTTTCGTAAGTCCTTTCAACTTCACTGCCAACCTCCAAGTAAGAGATGAAAAAATAGAAAGAAAAAGAGAGGAGATTCGGGTGCTAGATTGTTAGAGGGGTGAAATTTTGACGGCAATGACTTGTGAACTGAACTGTTAACTTGCACTTGGACATTCGATAGAAGTAAATATAAATTGATATTAAAGACACTTTGCTAACAACTAATGGCTACTAATGAGAGTATGGTTAAATGTAAAGTGTGAGAGGGGAATGATCTGTGCAATAGTAGTAAGTGCTAAGTTTACTATTTTAAAAGTATTTTAAGCCAATAAGAGTATGGTTAAATGTGAAGTGTAAGGGGGTGATGATTTGCGCAATAGTAGCGTTAGGTGGCTAAGTTTACTATTTTAAAAGTATTTTAAGAAGATAAAAATAAAAAATATAGTTAATTAAATAATTAATAAATGAATTTTTTTACATTAATAAAATTATTTTAAATTTGTAAACGGGTTTGTGGGTCAAATTGTGGATGATCTAAATTCAACCTTCTTTAGTTCATCAAATCAAACTCAATTTCAACATGGCACCACCAAGGTCCAATTCAAATTTATTAATTTTGCATTAGATTCATGTTTTGGATCGTATCAAATGTTACCTCCCTTGCTAAATAATATAATTTATATCTGATTGAAGCTTATTATGAGTTCTTACATGAATAAAAATGTTATCAGTGCATAGCACACAATTTTAAAAAATAAAAAGTAACTATAATTTTAAGGTAAAGTATTGAATAAACATTTTATAAACTTCGTTTACAATGTATGATACGTTTTCTCTATTTATATTTTATTTTTCTATCTATTTCTATGTAAAAGAACGAGTTCACAGATAAGTTTCTTATAATTTTTGAATTCTTTAATTTATCCCTAACTAGTCGTATAAAGTATTAAAGACATAAGAAATCATTGGAATTTTGTAATATTTAGCATTAAATTAGTGTTGTTTGTTATTTTTAACATGACTTTTTAAATATTTTAAATTTTAAAATAAAACCAATTTTGAATAAAAGTAGACTTCAAGATCTTTCAAGCCATATTTCATTGACATATAATGATCATTTAAAAGTTATTGTTATTCAAATTATGAATTTATAATAAAATAAAAATTTAATTAATGTGCAAAGGAATTACATTGTTAAACTCTTATGTAAAGTATTAAAATGATAGAAAATTGTTAAATATTTCAATATATAGTAAAAAAACATATTATTTTATTATGTATGATAAGAGCATATAGTCTATTTGTATAATGAATATGTAAATTAATTAACATTTTATAATTTGATAACATGTTTAAAATTTTAATTGATAGTTGTATCATATTTTATTAAATTTAGTGGAAAAACTTTGACAATAAAGGAAGTTATTCTTAATAGATTAAGAATAGGTAAAGAATCACTAATCCCACATTTTTATGGTTGATAATTCCTAAATTATTATATTATGTATGATAAGAGCATATAGTCTATTTGTATAATGAATATGTAAATTAATTAACATTTTATAATGTGATAACATGTTTAAAATTTTAATTGATAGTTGTATCATATTTTATTAAATTTAGTGGAAAAAATTTGACAGTAAAGGAAGTTATTCGTAATAGATTAAGAATAGGTAAAGAATCACTAATCACACATTTTTAGGGTTGATAATTCCTAAAGGAATAACCATTTCTAATTTAAAATTATACCAATCATTTGTTTGGCAATAAAATTAGGAATGCTCATTTCATTTCTATGTCATTTTGTCATACCAATCATATACTTAAGGCATTGTTAATATGCATGAATAGAATAAAAAAGTAATAGAATGAATATATGAATGAATAAATATAGAAATAGAATAAACATGGAATAAGTTATCCCATGATTGATATGTACAAAATATGAGAAAGAAATATAATTATTATTCTAAATTTCATTCCTATAATTGGCAAATAGAAATAGACATATTAATGTTATGAACTTACTTATAATGATAAAATTATTTTTAAATGATAATTTTTGTATTTATATTTTTCAACACTTAAATTGGTTGAAAAATAAAATATACTAATGAAAAAACTTTCAAAAAAAATTATTTGTTTACCAATCCAAAATTATCATCGTTGTCCTCATGGTATATTGTTTCAATTTTTTACAAGGGAACTGATATAGAAAGCAAATAAAGACGAAAAAATCATGTTGTTCAAAAAGAAAATAAAAAGAAAAAATTATAAGTGAGACTATAACTCTGGTCGATACGATTTTTTGTATTGACAAATAATTTTTATAAAAGGCAAATTTATTATTTTACATTACTTATACATAAATAAGTAAAAATAGAATAAATTAAAAAAGAAGGAGGATATTAACAAAATATATAATAAATTAAAATATAAGGCCACTCCATGTCTGAGCTTATGAATAAAATAATAATAATTTTTACATATAAATTTTACACCATTTGTATAAATCATAAGGTGATAAAAATGAAAAAATTTAAGAAATAGAAAATAAGAATAAATATAAATTTAGAGAAATAAATAAAATAGATAAAATTTATGGGAGTACAGTGAAATATATATATATAAATAATTAGAGATATTTTAATAATTAAATATTGTACGATCATATTTTATTATAGAAAGGCAATTTCATCAAATAGAAATATAAGTTTATTTCTAATAAATTAGTAATATATAAACTTATATTGCTGAAATAAAATCATAATTTTTATACTATTAAAAAGATTTTAATAAAAAAATTATACTAATCATATAATTTAAAATAGAATAAGAAATGCAAATTCTTTTTTTAATTCATCCTGACATCTCGGCAATGTACTCTTAACATGGTTTTTAAATTGGCCTGACTCGGGCGGTTCAACCGGGAATCAGCCAAGAGTCCAGGTCGGTTATAATACAAAAATCTCTATGCACGTGGCTTGTTCTGAACCAGTTGAAACCAGAAAAATCGGTCTCCTGATTTTGACCATTTCTTTTTTTTAAAAAAAATTAGGAAAAGTGAAACAAATTAAACTCATTTTTCCAAACAAAACTCTCAGTCCTACGCAAATACAGATTAAGTTTTTTCCAAACAAAGCTTTTAGTTCTTTAGAATTTTTCCCAAACAATGCTCTTAATCATGCTTACACTTCATGCACAAATTTTTTTTCCAAACAGATCTCACCCTCCCAGATTTCAAGACTTCACGCATTTCTATATTAAAATTTAAATTTATGTATTAGAGTTTGAATTTATTTTTTGAAATTTATGTAGTTTTTATACTAAATATTTTATAGTATATAAAACTTATTTTTATTTTATAATTTTTGTAAAATAATTTTATATAGAAAATACACAAATTTGAATATATAAATATATGTGTGTGTATATATGTATGTATATATATATATAATATTATAGAATAGGTCAATTAATTTTTTAAAAACGATTAGATCAATTAAATTAATGATTGAATGACTCAATAAATTGACCGATTGAATCACCAACCTAATTTTAAAAACATTACCCTTGTCAGAATTGAACTAGGCCACTATTACAATTATCCTGTCTCTTCGAGTATGACAAATATATTTTCATATAAAGAATAAATAAATTTACAGCCCAGATCATTATGATGGGATCAAGGAAAACCTTCAAAGTTAATCGTCAGAACTAGGACGCAACTAAACAATGGCGACTCCTCGTAAGTGTTTACCCTCAAGAGCACTGGTCCGTCCTACTCCTGCACCAAAAGAGCCATTCAAGTGTCTTCTCTATCAATTTAATTTCTCACTTATTATTTTCTTCCTCCCTCCTCCACCATTTTCTTTTCCTTTTATTCTTTATGCTTTCTTCTCACTTTTGTTTTTTTTTTTTTAATTTTTGTAACTTTTCTTCACTTCGTTAAATTATTTCTCAATCTATCTTTTTATTTTTATTTTTTTTTTACCTTTCATTTTTAATATTTTTTGAATTATTTCTTAATTTTTTAGAGTTTAATTTTTTCTCTACTTTTCATAGACTTTAGTCTATGCTTGAATTGGTTGTTGGCGTAGCCATTGGGGTTGCGAAGACTCTACCTTCTTTATTCCGTTTGCATCACAGGTCATTGTTTTTCACACAAACCAATTAAATGCTAGCTAATCTATGCTTGAATTGGTCACCTGATCTGTTCATCGAAAGGCACATGGGCAGTTGACTGACCAAAATACAAGGCACTCGCCCACGCGTCATTTAATTATTGTACCAAGTTCATGTACCATGAGAGGGGGAATGTCTCGCATTGGCCTTTGGATTTTAAATTTTAGCTGAGTCTCACTTTTATTATCTAATGTCATTAAAGTGATTAAGGCTATGATTTCCAATTTCCTACAATAAAACACATTTTAGTTATTATACTTTTTAAATTTTCTCACTTATTATCGTATCATTCCACAAAAAACCAACTAAAACACTAAAACAAACTAGCCTAAATTTTTAAAATTAATTATCACAAAAATCAAGTAATAAATTTTGAAGACAGTCTTGAATTAAAGTTTTGGCCTGTCATTATCTTTTTAAAATTCTAGAATAGTTTTAACATGTATTAGTAGCAACGTCTTGTGTATAATTGAAGAGTTTGCAAGATTACATTTTGATCTCTCATTTTCATCCATACCATATATTAGACCCAAGGGCTTTTTGGTATATGATGATAAATTTTGTGACTTTGGACTTAAATTTATTTGCACAAAAGGGAGATGTTTTTACCTTTAACCAAAAACCTAAACCCCTAAAAACAGCTATATTTGTTTTTAAATTTTGGTGATAATTATATAAAAATATAAAAAAAAAATTTTTAAAATATATAATGATTGAATATGTATTTTCAGACGCCAAAATTTGAAATCAAACATCGCCGCTGCGAGGGAAAAAGAAGCTTACCTTTCTGGTAGTGAATGAGGGTTCTGTAGACGGTTGAGTATCCTTCAACATCTTCTCCGGGACCCTGCTAGCTACATAATTCATTCCTGCCCGATGATTGAACTGAGCTTCAATATCTCCAACATACATATTAAGATGGTGTTTGGCTAAGCTTTTTTTTCTTTAAATTTATAAGATTATGTAACTTATAATATATTTTTAGAGTATATAAATTCATAAATTTTATTTTAAAAATAAGCTAAAAAAGTCTTTGGTAAGATCATGTTATAAAATTTTGTTAAAATTTATAATTATAATTAATTATAATTTTTTGGTGTATTAATGATAAAAATAAAATATATATTACTAATATAATGTAATTGAAGATATTTATACTATTTTTAATATATACAATAAAGTAATTTATAAGATGTTTGAAAATAACTTAGAGAAAATCAATTTATTTTAAAGTGATTTATAAGTTTTAAATATCTTATTATTTTGAGAGTTTAATTTTAAGCTCCTTTATTTTAAAATTTACTAAACACTCAAGCCAAACACCCTCCAAACATCAGCTCAATGTCAAAGTCTAAAATAACGTGAGTAAAACTTGAATTAGACATTGGAGTAGCTCTGGGGGTAGAAGACTGCGTCTGCATTGACTTCCTGTCCGTCGAAATTTGCCACACGAGCCAACTGCAATGGTTAAGCAGTGATGAATAATTTCGCAGCTAATTAATAATTCAAAATCAGTGGCCAAATGCGAGGGTCCCGAAATCCCCTGTCCCGTCCAATGTGTAGCCGCCATGTGTCTTAATAATCCACGTCATTCGGCTAATGACTAAATAAGCAAGCCGACGAGTCAAAGATATTCAACGACCAAGCTGAGCACGTAGGCGCGGCACGGTATCTGGTGGGAATACACTTAAATCACAATTTTAATATATAATAAACTTTTTTATATTTTTTAATATGAAATTATAATATTTATCACAATTTTATTATTCGATGCAAACGCATTTTCCGAATATACCACCAATCCCACAAACTCTCATAACCCTACTAAGTGCCATCCCTTTCTCGCTAAAAAACCTGGACCGGCAACAATTTGTCCGTTCCGAATTTCTGCTTTCCGGCCTCTCTCTCTCCTAAATGTGCGTCTTTATTCTATACTCTTCTGAAATCGCGAGGCTTTACTGTTGTTAGTCGCTCTGCAAATTCTTGAGGTAATTTGTTTCTTGATGCTTTTTAGTTTTCCTTTTCTTTAATTTAACCACATGAAAGAAAAGACGTGACCTTTGTGTGCTACATTGTTTTTGGTTTTGGTTGATTAAAAATCGTTCAAATTATGGGATTTTCGTGTTGCCTTCCCTTTCTCTTTCCCATGTTCAGAGATTCATAGTATTGGTCGAATTTACTCTGCCTTTTGGTTTGGATGATTAGTGATTTCACTGATACCATTTTTTCTGCAATTGTGGGCATTGCAAATCATGTATGTGGTTCGAGATTTAAGCTTCTGCAGAGAGCAGAGGATTTACATTGTGACAGGTTCTTGATGCTCCCTTTGCAACAATTTCACATTATATATTTGCATAGTGAGTTTTCGAAAACAGGGTATCCAACGGGCATTTCCTCCTTGATTTGCTCGTACATTTTCTGTGTAATGCTATTCATTTTTTTTTAATCTTAAAAATCAAATATTTTATTTTACATATTTTATTTAAATTTAAATTTCTTCTTCTCTTAACTTTTGTAACAAATAAATATATTTCAATCATTATGGTTATTCATAATTAAATTAACACATATTCTTATAATTTTCTTACTCACATTTATTTTTTTATTACCTTGCAAACTTATATACTATCACAATATTTAACTATTATTATATATTAAATATATATAAAAAATAAATTTTTTATTCATCAAAATCTTACAAACCAAACATAATTTTCACCCACACTCAAATCACTTAATTTTTCTTAATATTTAGGATGTCCAAATATTGTGGTAACAAGCGTTCAGGGCCCAACATATTTTGCCAACTTGGTTATGGTTTGAACACTTTACTTAATGGCACAAGCCCTGACAAGAGATGGCAATCATATAGGCTATGTTTGGGAGAGGGGTTTTTGTTGGATATGATGTTTAGTAAAAATTATATTAGAATAAATAGTATGCTCGGAATAAAGATTTTAATAGGATAAATAGTAAAATTTATTAGAATATATAAATAAAATATATAATCATGATTGGATAATGTGATAGTTTTTAGAAATAATAATTACATTTTAGGGTATAAATAAATATAAATGTCAATATATATATGTTATATATATATAAGTATTAATTTGATTATGCATAGATGTAATGATTAAAAAATAATTAATTAGTTATATACATAAGAGAGGAAAATTTTGAATTTAGATAAAAATGTTATTGAATAATATGTTTGATAGTATAAAGTTTGAAATGATGTTTTGAAGTTGAAAGTTCGATTCCAAACATAACCATTAGGTCGCAATTTGGTTAGCTATTTGAGTTTTCCTTTCTTAAAGGTTTTCCTGTAGTTTTTTATTTGTCGCTCTACAATATGACTTTTTTTTAGGTTGTGGCATGATTAGAGGGAGGTAGCGAAAGAAAGAAAATTAATCGAATCCAATTTTGAATTCTAAAAATGTTAATTATGTATCAAAGTGCCCGACCTAACATAATAGAATCATAATTAAACCAAAAATTGAATAATCGGCGTGATAGAATAGGCCTAATCGATATGCTAAGATCAATTGATATGTCATAATTTACGCAAAAATCACTCCTGTTGAATATATTTGAATGTTCTCATTTTAGAAAAAATAAGATAATTTCATAACTTTCAAATTGCAAATCTCGAATCTGTTTTTCAACTGAATAAAATAACTATTTATACTAAATTCTATCAGATCCAAATATAAAAAGTTCATATGGCTCAATTTGTAAATAAAACTCAATAATAGATAAAAAAAAATATAACTAATAAATAAAATTTGATAAATTCCAGAATCATGTCACACCCTTTCTATTAAGGGCGAATTATTCTCAAATCAAGCTTGTGTTCTCCTTGATCAAACACCAATCTCTAACAATCTCTTATTTGTTCTTTATCTTGCTCAAATTTCAAATTCATCCTTTCATAAATCCAGTAATAGAATTCTACTGGTAAATCACATAACAAATTATGAAAAATCACCATTGTTGTACCTGAATACATATATGCAAACTTATTAGCTAAAAATATCTTTAACTCTTGTGCAACACAAATGGATAAAGAATTTGACAGATAGTCAAATAGATCAACATATGCATGATTCTGTAGAAGCTCAATTTTCTATTTTTTCACTAGTTCTTCATCCCTATGTTTGTCCTCAACTTCCATTTCAATTTTTATAGCTCTTTTCTTCTTAACTTTATCTTCCTCAATTTGTACTGTAATTTCTATTATTTCTTCTTTTGCAATTTCCTCCTTTATTTCTAGATGGATGCTAATACTACTGCTATCTTCACATTGTATTCACTCTAATGACATTTTCTTTGTAGTCTTCACTTTAATCAAAGATGACCATAGACAAAAATTTTGTAATTGAATTTCTATTAATTGTATATTTATACAAGTGCAATTACAATTTAAATGAAATTAATTTTTGTGAATTACATTTTCTAACTTGATCCTCTAATTCTTCCTTCAACTTGTAAGGCTTGAATGTTCTTATAATTTGTTGAAGCGTTTGTGGGTTTGATTTTCTTTGAAGTTCACTGAAATGAACTTGTTGAAGAACGCTTCGAATATTGCAGGAACACCTTAAATGTTGTTTGAAGAATACAATTGGAACTAAAGGAGTTTCTAAACTTTGAACTTTAATTTTCTTTGACATTGGTTGAAGTTTTAAATAACGTTAATTTATTGGTTTCACTCCTTAACTGTGGATCAACACTAGAATTTTACTTGTCTACAATGACATCTCTAGTTGTGGATTTTTTCTTATTTCTCATAATTTTGTTATTGCCAATATGAGTATCAACTCCCCCTTTTGTCATTCACTTGTGTTATATCCACACTGAAAGCAATTAGAATACAACCAAGACCTATTTTTAGTATAGGATTCTAATATATTGGATGTCTTATTGTACTCATTTTCATTCGATCTATAATCCTTGTCATATGAATGCCTTGAAGCTGTATGCCTATCTCTCGTTATTTAGTGTCTTAAGATCTGATTATTCCTGACAATAGTTTAAGATTCCATTTTGTCTAAACAATTCTACATTTTATCCAAAGTTCTGTGCATCTTTTGAATTTCGTCAAGCATTAACTTCTTATAACATGCGTGATCAATCGACATCCTGTAAAAATAATACAAATAGATTTCTCTCGCTCCAATTTTTTCCTCTTAATGCTGTTTTATCACACTTTTCCACTTTTTCCTCTATTTTTTTGTATTTTTTTCCCATTGTTTTCCTCTCTCTCTCTCTCTCTCCATGTTTTTTTTTTTTTTTGCTCTCTCTCCTTTTTTCCCTTACTTCTTTTTTTTTTCAAACAAAAAAATACTAACCAAACAAAGCCTTAGTTGAAGCAAAATTTCAACAATCAAACAAGTTAACAACTCGAGCAGAAATAAAACAACTGAACACTGCCTTACTTGGTTAAAAAGGGACGAATACTCTAGCCCAATTGAACCTTTCCCTTTTTTTAAATATTTTTCTTCGATGTAGCAACAATTCCTCAGCCTAGAGGTTCTCGGCCTAATATTGTTCTTCTCTTTGTTAGCCCAAGCTAATGGCCCAACTGGCCAAGTACAGCCCAAGCCTTAAATGACGTGATTCAAAGATCCGTCAAATTTTATTTTAATATTTATCATTTTTATTTTTATCTGTTAATAGGTTTTATTAATAATTGGACTATATGGGCTTTTTATGTTAGAGTCTGATAATATTTAGTATAAATAGTGTTTTATTTAGTTGAAAGCAGATAGATCTTGACATTTGATTTGAAAATTATGAGATTACTCAATCTTCTTTGAATTTGAGAATGTTTAAATCGATTCAATAGGGATGATCTTTGTGTGAGATGTGACGTATCAATCAATCTCGGCGCATCGATTGTAGCCGTCCTATCACGTCAATTATCCAATTTTGGATTCATTTTGGTTTTATTGCATTAAGTCAAGTACTTTGATGTACAATTTACGTTTTTAGAATTTAATTTGGATTCAATTTATTTTTATTCTTTCACTGTCCTCCTTCTGATCAAGTTAATTGGTATCATCTTTATGTAAGTCGTGACGTATTAATTGATATCGGCGTATTGATTGTGCCTGTCTTATCACGTTGATTATCTAGTTTTGAGTTCTTTTTACTCTCATTACGTTGGGTTAGACACTTTGATACAACATTCATGTTCTTGGAATTCAATTTGGGTTTAATCTATTTTTATTCTTCTGCTACCTTCCTGTGATCACGTCACCAAAAATGCTTTTTTTTTTCTAGTTCATCAGCAACACTACATGCTAGGGTTTTCTTTGTCGAATCATGCTTTGTCGAGGTGGGCAAGAGCAACAAAGGTATCGAAGGGTTACAGTGCTAACGAGAGAAGGTGGAAATTCGATGGTGTAAGCGCAATGGAGGGGAGAAAGAATAGTAGCGATGCGACAGTTTTTTTGGGCTAAAATTCTCCAACTTCGATGGCATTAACTTCTGAACGATGATGACTTTGGTGTTGGCAACTGGCGGTGACCTTGGATGGTGGCGGCTAGACTTGCTACTACAATTCTACTTGTGTCGGCAGCTTGTTTTTATTTTTTTTTCTTTTTTTTTTCTCAACCTGGATTGGGTAATGAATTAGAGTTCGATATAGCTAACTCTGATACAACTTGACATAATCAGGACAACGACGAAAGTGAAAAAGATACCAACAGTATAACCATATCTAATTTAAATCTCAGGAATATGAACCGTGCATCAAAGTATCGAACTAATGTGATAAAATCAAAATTAAACCCAAAATTAAATAATCGACTCGATAGGATAATTACAATAGATATGTCGAAATCAAATGATACGCCATGGCTCACACAAGAATCATTCCTAATGAATCGATTTGAATATTCTCATTACAAAAAAAACGAAATAATTCCATAGCTCTCAAATTGTAAATCTCAAATCTGTTTTTAACTGAATAAAAGAACTATTTATACTAAATCTTATCAAATTATAATTTAAAAAGCTCATATGGCCCAATAACATATAAAAAATAACAATAACAAATAATAAATAAAATTCGACGGGTCTTTGAATTGTGTTAGATAGTGATTATGACTGCAAGTCGAGTTCTTTGTTGCGTGCATTCATTACTTCACCTCACACGTCATTGTTGGATTTTTTTCTCACCTCCATTACTACTACTAACAACAACAACAACCAATAATAAAATTAATAACAACAGCAACAAAAATAAATACAATAAAATTGATACAGATAATAATAGCAGTTATCACAATAATATTAATAATGTTGATAATAATAAAATTAATGTTTTCTCAATTCATAAAAATACACATACAACTACTACGATAATTAATTTTAGAAATATATGCATAACAACTTTTCATACCACGCAATGATCATTATTTCAATATCACATATTATTATTATGTTTTTTTCAGAATTCGTTCAATGACACAAAAAACTTCATTATTCACCCGCAAAATCTTTTCTTCACTTTTTTTTTTCTAAAAATCAAGTTTTTGAAATGAGGTTGTCATCCAATCACAACTTTAAAATTTCATTTACAAAATACTTTTAATCCATTGTACTATAAATGTATTGATAAATAATAAAATAAGCTTTAAGTTAAAAGTATTTGTAAGTGTATTACTTCACTATTAAGTTAGAAAAAGTTAAGTTTTATTTTGATATTAAATTTAGTATACATTATTAAAAACATCAACATTAATACTTCAAGAATTTCTTTGACAAATGAAATTTGTTATATAATTTCAAGAAATTTGAGGATATTTGGAAATTAAAATTTCGATGCACATTTTGTAAAACTAAGCTAAATGGTTTATTTTAGATACTTGAGAAACTCTAAATTTACATTAAAAAATATCAAAGCATCAACTAAAATTAAATTTAATGACTGGCACAGAGGCCGGTCTAATGGGACACAGGAAAAACACTGTGGTAGCTTGATATAAAGTTGAAAAGAATTCATAGTACAATACAATGATCTACCCAAAAGTATGTTTGTTATTGTCTAAGGAGATTTAATTCTTCAGGGCTCATGAATCAATGAATGATTAATATCCAAGGAGTGTTTAGAGATCACAGAGAAGTCATAAGACTCATCAAGCTCAATTGCATGGTACTCTCTGCTGCAATCATGTTTCTGCTGAGAAACTGTCCCTTCTTTCAGCGTTTGAATTCCTTCCAACTCAACGGCAACTTCCTTCATCGTTGGCCTTCTTTTGCCATTCAAATGCAGGCATCTTCTAGCAAGTTCAGCAATGGCCACAATGTCTTCCCTCCTCCCCTCATTAAGGACCCTTGCATCAAGAATATCAAATAAACGATTTTCCTCCATTGAGTGCAAGAAATATGTGGCTAAACTCATTCCTACTTCGGCTCTAATTGATGATACTGCTTTCTCACCGGTCAAAAGCTCAACCATAACTACACCAAAACTGTACACATCGCTTTTTTCTGTGAACTGACTTGATTGAAAGTACTCTGGATCCAGGTATCCAAAGGTGCCTAGCACTCTTGTGGTCAAGTGTGTTTGGTCGATAGTAACTGTCCTTGATGTCCCGAAATCGGAAACCTTGGCCCGATATTTATCATCTAAGAGGATGTTCGCTGATTTGATATCGCGATGATAAATAGGCATAGAAGCAGCAGAGTGCAAGTAGGAGAACGCTTCTGCTACTTCTCTTGTAATGCGTACCCGCATTTCCCAAGTTAATGGAAATTCCTCGTTTGGCTCATGGATGAGTTGGAAAAGTGTGCCGTTGGGGATGAACTCGTATACAAGAAGAGGAACTTCAGTCTCCAGACAGCATCCTAGCAACTTGACCACATTCCTATGGTTTATTTGGGACAGAATTACAACCTCATTGATGAAGACATCAACATCAGCTTTGTCCACCCTCTTAGACTTCTTCACTGCCACAATTCTTCCGTCTGTCAGCATTCCCTTGTAGACGGTACCCTGGCCGCCACGACCAAGTATACGGTTGTCATTATAATGATCGGTGGCTCGTGCCAACTCTTTGGAACTGAACAACTTGGCTTTCTTTACGCCATTATCAGTTGAAGACAACCGCTGTTCCAACAATAAGCCGCCGTTCTGCTTAAAGAACTTGCGTTTGCGATTAGCCTTAATTCTTTTACTTGCAGCTTTGGTGGACTTCCATGCTGCAAAGAGCAAGATTAGCGCACCAATCACACAACCAAGAACGATAAGTACCTTTCCTATAGGAGACTTTTTATCCAGACATTCATAACCCCCTATCCTGTTGATGCAACTAACGCCATAAGGGCATTTGTTTGGCTCGCTGTTGCACTCATCAATATCCTGGCATCCTCCTGGCAGATAGGGATTTCCTTCGAAACCATGAGCACAAGAGCATAGTAATGTCAATGATTCGCGGTCATTAACAGAAGATGTGTTGCTTTTACCACGATATTTACAAGTACTATGAGCAGCTATAGTTGACAGGTCACCGAGTTCCAACTCAAGCACCATACTTGCATTAAGAAAACCTTGGTCGAATGGATCTAACAAATCCCTGTTGAGGCCATTATACCTTCGGTGGTCCTCTTGGAACCATCTCTGCTCTGCAAGGAAGGCGTATCCGCAGAGACTATTGTTGCCATATTCGAAGCTTTGGTAACAAAACCGGAGTTCCTGAAGCCCTGGTGGGATCGTTGCCTTGCAGCAGTTGATACCATTGCAGCTGGTGTCTCTAGAATTTTCTTCACAAATTGCCCTGCATCCACCAATAGCTGCACCTTCATCACCACGCAACCAGACAGAATTTCTGCAGCCCAATACAGTCAAGGAATTGTGAACTGCTGAGATGGTAAAAGGACTTCCTAAAAGTGCTCTTCCCAGAGATTGTGTTTCCAGCTCAGCAGAGCAATTTAAAGGGAGAACAGGCTGCAAAACTGTGACGGTACTGTCAGTCACCGAAATATTCAGTACTTCCAAATTGATGCTGCTCAAGAGGGGCTTTGCAGGAGTGGTCGAATTGTCACAGGTAATTGCAAACCATGAATTTGCATAACATTCAGATCCAATCCCAAAGGGATAGGCAATGGTGACACCTCCACAAGTCCCTTGACAACCTTGTTTTGATAGAGACGCAGCTAGAGCGACAACCATCGTCAGGGAAAGGGAGGAAATAAAGCGGAATAGCAAGGGCAGCCTCATCTCTTTCTTGGCAATTATTTGACCCTGCAATATTTGTCAAGAGAACACATTTGCATATTATCAAGAGTATATACTAATTCTTCTAAGTAAAGGAAAAAACATATGTAGTATGAGAATTCAATGTGTACATAATGATCGTGAACAGTTATCATTGGCACCAGATTTCAAGAGTCTCAAATGAACCAAACAAAATGTGAACATACCATTGCAAGACGTTTCACTTACCTTTTGGGGAAATCTTTCAGACTATGTAGGGCGATTAAGAGGCTTAAGAATAAAGATACCAGATATGTGGCGAAGAAAATCAAGAGAGGGCTAATTGCTGATTAATTGAAGCAAGAAAGTTGATCGAGTTTGTATATTTATAGTATAGAGGATTAACATAAGGGGTAGAAAGCTTCAGTCTCCCCTCCCGCCCTGACCGGCCTTAAATAGTCCTTTTTTTGACTCGAAAAATACAAGCCTACACAGGAAAAGTATAAGGCAGGTTCCTTACGTTGGTTGAAATTTCAAGAGGATTCATGAACTAGATTCAGTTGCTGATTCAGTCTTCTGTAGATGGTTTCTGATATCAAGAAATTTCAATTCAAACGCGTGATTCGTGCCGAAACTCCCTTGTACTGTTCGTTTGTTGAACAGTCAAGAGTGAAGATGCTGATGCACATATAAGTAACCAGGATGTTGCGATCGTTTCGTAGGACCCCAAATAGTGGTTGGACATGGAAAAATCATTATTATAATAGAAGGAAAACGCAAATAGGGTGTAATAAACTTGCGAACTGGCCATGTAACCTGTGGTAGATTTGTAAACTTCGACTCCACACATCGGCTAAAACGGAATGTTGCAGACCCTAATCCCTTGTTCACCCCCGTGAGAAAATACCTGGGAACCCAACCTCAAAGCGGTTCATGGCGATGTGGAACAGCTATCCAGTGCTTGTGATTTGCGGTTGATGCTGTCATGCTAGTGGAGATGTATCCTTAAATAGTAGGCATCTATCCACTTATACATCTCTAGATATATAGAAATTAAAAAACTCTCTCACCGTGGACGTAGGCTAATTTGGTCGATGCATGTAAATGTCGAGTCCCTTGATTTAGAAATTGCTGAAATTTTAGATTCACAACAATATACATTAGTAATATTGGCTTGGCGTACATGCGTAAATTTATTCATAAATTATAAAATTATTATATTTCAAATGATAAAAAATATTAAAACTAAATGTAGAAAGAATATCTAAAATAAGAAAAAGAAGAGAGAGAGAGATTAGAAGAGTTTAAAAAGGAAAATTGAGGGAAAAACAAATACCAATACTAATCGAAAGAAAAGAAAAAAGAGAGAAAAATAAAATAAAATTGAGGATAGTTATTGAAATTTACAATGTGCAGTAGAAAAACGTAACTTCCACTATAATATGGTACTGGTAATTAAAGGCATGTGCGTGCATAATTATATAAATAAATTAATAATACCATTGAAATATAAATTATATGTTATTCATATAATAAGTGGGAACAAAAAAAACTTAAGAAAAGAGATCAATAGAATAAATTATATTAGAGAGAATAGAGAAAAATACAATAATCAAAATTGAGGGAAGAGAATGAACTAAATAACAATTAAGGGAAAGAAAGTAAAAAGAACGCCTATATAAATTTGATTATTAGAGAAAACATTAATCTGAATTTTAAAAAGATAAAAAAATGAATACTACTTTGATTTCCTTGATGTTAACTTATTTTACATAATATGGTAATTAATAAAATTTTAAAAGTTTTAAAACAGTTATATGTTTTAACAATAACTCCACTTTAAAGCTACATATGTAAAAGTTTGTAATCCATCAAACCATTTTCACACAGACTAGCAAAATGTTGAATTTGAAAAAAATCAACGGCTCGCCGTAATATAAATATTTGTGAATTTAGGTTGTGAGGTAGAATAGAATTTTTATTATTAAACTTAAATGCATTAAAACAAACTTACAGGTGTCGCTTTTAAATTTCTGCGCGTTAAGTGATAAATATCTCGAATTGTGTTGACGGCTCCTCCCTCACACGTACCAACAGCTTACACACAATTCTTATGTTCAAATTATGACTATGACAAAATAACGCGATCTGTCACTTCCTATGTAACTTGTGATATCTTTTTTGCCGTGACTCAATATTCCTCTCACTTGCAGTAGCCACTCTCACTAACTAAAAAGGAGTATGCACTAGTTCTTCAAGCATGCACAAATTCTTTAAATTTTGTAAAATAAATTCGAATTAAATTTTATTTTGTGTGAACTCAAGAATCTGAAAGCGTCGACATTTCTCGTGACTCTTCGCAGTTTCCGCGCATCTCCGGTAATTATGTCCGCGTGGGCCTACGTTAAACAGACTACAACTGTCCGCGAATGTCGCTTAGTTCCCATTACCCAATAATTAATGCCAAAGCATTTCTCATTTCTCCATTGCATAGTACCAAGAAAGGGATAATAATTTCAGGGCAATTTCCCTCTTGCCAAGCTCAATTCCATATTGTATGTCGCTATCACCCCTCCATCAGATTAACTTTGCACGGCATACCAAGCTTAAAACAGTGGGCAATTTGCCAAATTCTCAATGCCACGACGTAACCGCCGTTGCTACTGTCAAGTCGAGTCCATAACCCAAAAGTGTGTTCAGACTCAATTAGGAGCCCGACTTTTAAACAATGAAATAACTTTTTTTAATTTAACAATATTTTTATTTAAATTTAAATTTAAAATATGTATATTATTAACTCATAATTTTTTAATTATTATCCACATTTATAATTAAATTAGCACCTATAGATACCACTTATTTATTTTTTATTTATATTCTATATATTATAATTACTATTTATTAAAATTATCACAATCGTTCAATCATTATTATATATTTATACATATATTTAAATAAATTATATAATTTATCTCGTTAAAACATTTTACAAACATTACACGCCCTCAGCTCAACTCTTATCAAACAAACAAAAACCCCTCTCCCAAACATAGCCATACAAATTCGGTACAGAATAATACAAATCATGCCATTAACTTAGAAAAAGAAAGGGGGGAAAAGAAAAAGGAAAATTACAACTGTAAACCCTAACGCGGAACACTCCAGTTGGCAGTTGGCGCTTTCGCCTTTCGTTTTCTATGTTAATCGTTGATTATTATGTATATATACGACTTCGCCGGAGCCTCAAATCATTCGCACACCATACACAAAACATTATCAGAAATCTCAGGCGACATGGGGAATTACATTTCGTGTACCCTTGTAGGTCCCAAGCTGAAGAGCCCGAAATCGGCCAGGGTTATTCTTCCGGGAGGCGAAATCCGGCAGTTCCGGCAGCCCGTCAAGGCGGCGGAGCTCATGCTGGAGTCCCCCACCCACTTCGTCGTGAACTCGGAATCGTTGAACATCGGCACGCGGTTCTCGCCGCTCGCGGCGGACGAGGACTTGGAGTTCGGGAACCTCTACGTCATGGTTCCGATGAAGAGAGTGAATTCCATCGTCACGGCGGCCGACGTGGCGGTATTGCTGATGGCGGCGAACTCCGCCCCGAAGCGGATATCCGGCGGGGACGACGCGGCGAAAGTATCCCCGGATGTGGCGGAAGCAACGGCGGAGGATTTGGGTAAAGGAAGCGAGAGTGAAGGGCCAAGATTGGGTTTGGAATATCAGTACAGAGTAGTGCAGTGCCGGTCGAGGAAACCTCTGTTGGATACAATTACTGAAGAGCCATCTTTCTTCATATTTCTGACTTAAGGAGTTTTTGATGTGCTTATTGTATTCTGTAAATTTTTAAATTAATTTTTTGTTATGTGTAAAAACATAATAATGAGTATTGGATTGGTTAGAGGAATGCTGGTTCGAGCAATATCCGAAGCAATGAATCTAGCTGAATCCTGTGGAATTGATAGCAGCAACACTAAAAGATAATTTGTGATCACCATTAAACTGGTATGGTCCTCTCGATTTTTATGTTTTGATAAGCTACATTCATCTTTCGGGCAGAAGTTTAATACCCAACAAACATTCATCTATATCAAGCAATAAAATCCTTGGCCCCAAGGGACAAGGTTTGGGAGATTTGAAATGAAGCAACTTACTGATTAAAACTCTAAACCATCAAACCGGATACAGAGTGACATGAACACAAATATCTCCAAAGCACGAAGCTACGGGCGGGCGTACTCTACACTAAAAGGTGCTAACACTTGTTTACATAAACAAAATACGAACAGTAACACGCGTGCGTAGCAGCTACCCAACCTAATACAACATGAACTTGATTCGGGTATTTCACAGTCATATTAACATTGGATTATTACAGTAGTTGTTGGTGTTCATATGTCCATTCCATCAAATATTTCTCCATCGTCCTCGTAACTTGACTCGTCCGCAAAGAAGCCTTCGCTCGCCAAGTTGCTGCCACAATGAGCGTGTGATTAGCCTAAAGAATTTTTAAGGTTTATCTCTAAATTGGTAGTAACAAATGGTGGATGAATAAAGAATAAATTACCTTAAACAGCTAAAACTAAAGCTCACGACGCGCTTGAGCTTTCTATTGTAGAAGAAGAAATGATATGACCATCTGGAAGGTTTGAAAAATGACAAGAATAAGAGACAAAGGACAGAAGATTAAGATTGAGTTAAGCCCAAAGAACCGTTACTATAGTTGTACTAAAGCTAACATGGCTCCTTTCTCATGGAACGGGTCTGCTTCAGCCTCAGGGTTGTAACTATAGATTTCACATTCTGCTAGTTTCACAACCTGCAAAATCCCCAATGTCAACAAATGCCTCTCTTGTTAAAGCCTTTTAACTTAACCATGATGTGCGCAAACATAGTCGTGTTTAGTTAAATTCATAGTTTTAAGGTTGAGGATACCTCATCTAAGGCCCTGTACAAAGTCTCAAGCAGGGTAGCTTCCTCATTCTCTTCAAGCCACTCCTGCGATCAGGAGTTTATAAAATTGACAATAAACAAGTAATAACATATCAAAACTAGACCATACTTGAATATTTCATGAAGCTCCAACTCTACACTAACAGATAAAATGGGATTTATTTCACAATTAAAAAGCACAAGAATACTTCCATTCGCTTCATCGAAATGACAAGACAAACTTAAAGGAGATGTTCAAGTAACATAATCATCACAGGTAGCATATTAACACACTTGAGTTCTCGAGAACACCAGACAAGAAATTTGTTTTGGTAAGAGCACAGCATATTTTGGTTTGTTTGGCTCACTAAATTTGTATACAAAAAATGAACTATTTTAAACTAAACCAAACATAGTCGATAGTACGGACACCCTAAAGTGACTGTAAACTTCTAAAATTTAGATTAATTTACAGATAAACTTTCTAGGAGCATTTATACAAGATTTAATACAGAATTGCAATGTCAAAGGACATAACAATGTCAACTGATAATAGAATCCTTTGCATAACATTTATAAACTTAAGTCATGACAATATAGAGGTCAAGTGAAAGCAGAATATTTGATCACTGGAAGTGACCTGGAGAGATCACTAGAGAAGTCAAACCATAATTTAAATCTGTCAAAAATTAGGCATTTTCCAGCAAGGATCATAATGATCAGGTTAAATTATCCAACAATCTTAGGTTACAAGCCATTGGTTATTATGACAGTGGGTTTGTTGCTCATGTCAGCCACCTTCTAAGTTACAGCCAGAAGTAACCCATCTCCAACTTTAGTTTAAAATCAAGTCCTCATAAACAATGTCAGCAAAAATCTATTGATACACTTGCCACAATAAAGCTCTTTTTCTTCGTTTTCAGTAAAAAATAATCCTAGTGCCTGCTGAGTGCTTCATCCCATTACAACTGTAACGTTAATTGTAAATATATAAAACTACCTTCGAGGCCTCAAACATGTAAACATCAAATATCTCCTTAAAACTGCCCCAGCCTTCCCCAGTGAAAAATTCATGAGCTCTCACTGCACTGGTAAACCAAAAGACGGCAGATTGTAGCATAAACAGGAAAAGCATAACAAATATTTATCAAAAAATGCAAAGTGCAACCCATACAAATTAGGGGACCAGATATTAACTGATGATAGTGTTGGGAAATGGAGAGACTTGAACTCTCAGCTCCTATAAGAGCAACAGTAATCTAAACTGTCTGTCAAACCTTCTGACAACACTCCCACAGCCATTTAAGAGGATTATATAGCGGGATGCCATGTCGCAGAGAAAGCTGACTGTGGCATTACCCATAATCCTCCTTTCAGGATCTGTCTCAACCAATAACAAAATAATTCAACATAAGATACAGAGTTACCTGAAGTCATAATCTGGATACATGTGACGGAGGGTAAGAAGCAGATAAATCAATGTCTTCCGACTGTCAGATGAAAGTAAGGAATGAGTCACATGTCACAAAAGATAATGAACAGTGGATTTGCTTTTAGTTTGATTCAGCAACCTGGATCTACTAAATAGATATTCAACTGGCGAAGAAGAGTCGGTATCGGAAGACTTCCCAAGGTTATCAAGAATCTGAAATTAGAAGGATAATGGGGAAAAAATCATAAGATCTCAACAAACAAGTCATAAGACATTCATTTGAGATTGAAATTGATAGTGCAGCATACAGTTTATGAAAGATATTATGTGTGGATATCAACCAAAACTTCTTGACAAACAAACTTCAAGACATTAGAATGCAAAACTTCAAAAGTGAAACAGTGGAGGGAAAATTCATTCAGCACAAATACAAATCAAATATCACTTTGAAGAAAACGAATACAAATTGAGCACCTAACTATTCTCAAAAGGAGAACTGATCTACACCCATTAAAATGCAAAATAGGGTTTCTTTTCATTTGAGATTGGGGTTGCAGTGGGAAGGGGTTTAACCCAGACTTCACTATGTCAAGAAAATAGAGATCAATCACAGCAACTGAATTCACCTCATTCTCTAAGCTCAGGGAGAGCCTCTTATCTGTTCCCGTATGTTTGCCTAGAAAAGCACACAGCCAACGAAATTCAATTCAATTTCCACCAAAAAGCTACTGTTTATACACATATTGGAAATCGTACTTACAAGAGTATGCTTCCAGACATCCTTTAATAGTCCGTTCTCCGAGATTTACATGACTCAAGAAATCATTTATTCTGGGGAAACACAGCATGTTCATTGATTAATGTACAAGAGAAATCGATGAGGAATTAAATTCACAATTAAAAACATTTAAGTTTACTTAAAGAGATATTGAGGTAAAATAAACAGTTCTACCAATTCTTTAGAATTTACCTGTCAAGAGGAGTGTATTCCAAGTACTTCATGATGAATGCCAAAAGAAACCCTAGCTTTGCTCACAATTTTATAGTCTGCAATGATAATATACCTTAAAGCCTACAGTTTTTTTCAAAATGCAATAGTTAAAGGTAACTTACGAACTAAAGCAAGCTGAGACACAATCCATAAGCAATTTACAAAGTGAGAACAAATTCACCTACTTAAGCAAGCAAAAGAGTAAGTACAAATTGAAACCCTTCATTAAATTCAAAATGGAATTCAAAAGATTATAGCCACCCAAGCATAATTTTCAGCTGGCCCGTTTGGGATTGTTACACAAAGTAACCTATGCAGTCGTCCAAATTCCTAAATTCCCTTAGTACACGTCTTTCCAATTTACAGAGATTATTTTATACCATGCAAAACCTAATTTTCCCTTACCCATCCACCGATTCCAAAAATCTTTTCTTCCTCGTCCAAATAGAGCTTCTAATATCTAACACTAAGACGACCACCTTTAATTAAATTAAATCCATAAACCTCCAAAAAATTTTCTCTACTGTCATGTCCTTCAGCATATAAACGCGCGTAATTTTTTCAAAGAAAAGCAACAAAAGAAATCCTTACCAAAGACAAGTACAGAACCCGAATTCTGAAGCAGCCTTCTACTGCCTCGAAAACTATCCAATTATAAACAGAACCTACTTCAATCTCATGAATTTAAGCAGATCTACATGTAGATTGAGTTGGCCTAAAAGATAAACCAATAACCGACAATACAGAATTAACTACGAATGCAAAAATTGCAAACTAAGGATTTACATAAGCATGAACGAAGGAAAAGGGAGACGAGCATACCCCCCTTAACGAAACGCAGAACTGGAAGAAATCTTCGAGCGATTTTTTGGAATTTAATTGAACGAAATTTTCGTATATGTCCAGCGATTTACAGAGGAACACAAGTTAAGAATATTCGTGATTCCTAATGATTGAATAGAAAATTTTTTCATTTTCTGATATTTTTTAATACTGGGTTTTGGATGAGGATTGGCTTTTCGGGCACATAACGGATATTGCCCCGTAACTCGGGTTTTTACCTAAAAATTAAAAACTAAAATAAAATAAACTGAAAATTTAGATTGCTCGTAATGAAAAAACTAAATGCAAATTTTATTTTTCTATTACAAATTGAAAGAAAAAAAAACCCTAATTTTTAACCTGTCATTATTTCCCGAATTAACAGTCTACTACTAAATTAGCCACCTAGACAATTATATTGTGAGCCAAGTTCTATTTAATTGCACCCTGTAAATGCTTAAGTACTACCTCGGATTCTTTGGGTACAACATTAATGTGTTTCGATAATTTTAATACATAAAAAGACCTTTTATGTTTTAAATTTATATCAATATAGCGTTATCTTCTGGTGGAAATAAAACGTTAACGTGTTAAACAGTTATTGAATGATAAGAGTCGCTGGCAATATTAAATGCAACTCTACCTTATAGAGAGGACTCCTTCGCAGAAAATCGTGGGTCGGGATTTCTTATCTCATATCACCAAACAAAACAATCTGGGGCCATAGAAACGTCTTGCTCTCAGTCTTCACTCCAACCGGTATCTATTTCTTTAAAATCATGTCATTCTTAATGTTCTTGTGTTTGGTTTCTGTTTCTCTGAACCTCCCCAGTGCTTGTTTGTTGAATTTCTGTTTCCGTTGCATTGCTGCGGTGGATGTTGGGTTCTCCTCCTGAAAGGACGTACTGCGGAGGCGGGCTTAGAATTTGTTCAATTATGATTGCAAACGGGTCGGGGATTATGGTTGATTTAGTTAGCAATTGCTGTCTTTCTGTTGTCCCAGTATCTTTATTTTTATGTCAGTTGATGAAAGAAACTGGGTGGATGAATATCCGGTGGGGTTAAGTTGAATATGCAATGAAATTATCGTGTCCAGATGGGGAAATTGTATGAATTCTGTAATCAAGAACTGCTTAGGGAAATGAGACATAACATACATGTATACAAGAAATTCCTATTCCTTCAGATGTTGAGACAATCATATGTGAATCAAATATTCTTTAGGTGCAAAGCATTTGTGGAAGTTAGATTAAAAACGAACTGGACCCGTTTTGGTGAACTATGCTTTGATTGATTTTACCTGTTGTATCGACCGCATAATTGATGATGCACTGATGCTCAATCCACTGAACTATTTTCTTGCACGTGTCTTGTTAACGACTCTTGATCTATGTATTTGTTTTGAGGAAACAAGTAACTGGAAAAGGTTTTAAAGTCTTCAAGTGCTATGAATGAAACTGTTTATAGAAGTGGAATTAGTTTGCCAAGCCTAAAGTGATTATAACTGACAGCTATGATTTTGGTGGTGTGAGATCAGGCGAGTGGAAGCTACATATGGGACTGATCTTCACTGCATGAAAAGGTGGCTACCTCCAACCAACAGCATATCAGACAAGAAATTTTGTTCTGTGAGACGGCTGAATCAATAAACCCTATAATGTTGTCCTTCACAAGAACTTTCGCTCCTTTCACCTCTCAAATCCCGTGTACTTTCCAACTTCGAAATGTCCCCTCGCTCACGGTGATCAGAAGTGGTAGCGACGATGGCAACAATGCTGCCAGCGGCACTGACTTAGACCCATCACCACCTGTACAACCACCCATAACACCACCGGACACAGTAGAAATTCGGTTCAAAAGAGGCTCCAGAAGAAGAAGGAAGCAACTGGAGGATGGTGTTACTAATAAAATGCCATCAAAGCAGGCTAGGACTCCTAAGGATTGGGATTCCATGACTCTCGCACAGAAGGCCGTAGAGCTGTATATGGGCGAGAAGGGTCTGTTGTTTTGGCTTAACAAGTTTGCATATGCTTCCATATTCATTGTCATTGGAGGATGGATACTGTTCCGGTTTGTCGGTCCTGCTCTTAACTTGTACCAGCTGGACACTCCACCCTTATCTCCAACCTCTATGTTCGAAGGTTCTTGAAAGAAACATCATATGCCTAACTTTGAAAGGCAGAGCTCCAGTTTGGGAAAGTGAGACTTTGCTGCCTGCCTTCTTTTCATGTCACAAAATTTTGTATCACGAAGCTCAAACTTGGATGATACTTCAAGTCTGTATCAACATTTACAGTAAATTAAAGCTGATGTTTTTGTTAGATTTGTGAGCTACTTCCGATTTTCTTTCCAACCATGTTGATCCAGTTATGATCATTGAAAATTAGAATCTAATTGACTTCTCCTGTCAACAACCTTCTTCCTCATAGTCCATTTCATAATCACTGGTGGTGCATGCCCTTCTTGTTATGCATATGATTGTCTTTGATGCCTCAACTTTGCTTCTGGAGCTTAACCTACTAAACTTAAGCCCTAATTTTTTGTATAGCAAGTTTCTCATCACTGAAGTAGACCACAATATCCCGAAACAGGTGAAGAAACATACACCTTGTTAAAGCAATACTTTTAAACTCTATTCATTGTTGGTGTATAGATTCTGTTAAAATTATATCAGTTCCAGCTTCTCTTTGGCCTGAAACACTTGTGTAAAAGAATAAATGAGAAACACCAAAACGCTACAATGAAAACATTTACATCCTCTCATTTCCATTTCATTGCACTTTCTAGTCTTGTACTCCCTTTTTTCTCTCGTTTTCTCAGATTTATCTGGTGATTAAACAACTTGGGCTCATATACTCTTCAACGAGTGTAGATGGGATTTATACTTCCTGCTCTTTTGTCGTTGGCGCCAGTAGCAGCTGAGTGCTCCAAATGCACAGCTCGCAACAGCAATTGCAAATGCCGCCCCGACAGGAACGACTACTGCCTCTGCTGATTTTGCTGACGCTGTCAAATCCTCAAACACCACACTATCAGTCTGCTTTTCCACCAGAAGTTGTGTGTCATTGTGTGGAGATGTGATGGTCCCATAATAGACAATCAAAAACCTGTGGACTTCATCATGATTCCAGTCAATCTGTCTAGTGCCACCACTGTTTCCACTTCGAGACAGATAGCATGATGGACAGAGCTGTCTTGGAGGCCATATGACTTTTGGGAATTCAGGGTCCGCGGTTCCAAGAGACGTTTCTTCCTTAGTAAGTCTCTCATTTACTTGGTTATGCGCATTCCACAACCAAAGGACAAAGTCACGTGCTTTTTGGAAAGGGCTAGAAACACTGCAACTTTGATACTTACAGTTAAATCGAAAAATTTAAGGATCCATAAGATGAGCTTAAATTAACTTACCTAGAACACATGCTGTAAAAATGTTGCCGGCACTCTTCACAGATGAAAAAATTGTGAATAAAATGACAAATGGTAGCAAATGCCAGTTGGCTCTCTGCATCGTCAACTCTTACAGAAAGTGAGTGCAATAAAATCCACAAGCCACAACTGCAAAAGAGATAGAAGTATCAACTAAGACTGCCCAAACAATCCAAAAGAAACATACAAGAGACATAAATAATATATGACTGACCTAAAACCTCTGGTCTCATTTTTGCTTCCACGACAAAACATCTACAAAAGAATTTCACTGTCAGATTGGCAAAATCACAAGCTGATAATATAATAAAACACTGTTACAAGGATTCACCATGATAATGCAGTGAATTCAATTTTTGTGTACAAAACAATAAGCATATTGGACTAAATTTTGTATGAATGCTACAGCTTGGCTTCCATTCCTAAGTTCCTACCAATCTGATAGTTCCCCCAGTTGACTTCCCCGATACAGGACTTAACTCAAGAAAACTGCATCTAATTTAACGGCAGAAGGCTATCAGAATAGCTTAGCCATTTGTATTTAAAATTTTAATGGAGGGGCCAAAAACGTTTACGAACAGGAAAGGTTAAATAAAACACCTTCACCTTACACACCAAAAAAAAAATGAAAATAGAGCATACAGCATCATAGAATTTTTAGGGACTGTGCATTTTAAACTAGGATGGAAATATATAATTTGGGGGACATGATTGTGACATATGTCAATTTTCTAACACCATTTTCTTTCAATTCTTTTATGAATTTAAAATGGAATCAGATGATGAGGAAAGAAAGGCAGCAAATAACAGATGCATACCCAGTATCCACGAGGAACATCTTGTCCACAAATATTATAATTCCTGAGTGCTCTTTTCTCACCAACACTTGCAGTTTCATTCTTGTTGGCTGAAAAATCATCAAAATCAACCAGTATTTCTGCGGATCCCTTCCGGCATCTAAAAACAAAGAACAGCCTCCAAATCAAATCTAATCAAAAAGCATATTAGCATATGTAGAAAAAATAAGAATTAGATGCAGACCTTCTGGATGGGTGGTGGGCCACCAAAAGTTGAAAGAATTTTACAAGTGATGCTCGATTCTCTGATTTGATCATCTGTGCAGGATTATATATGAAATGAGGTAATTAATAATTTAAACTAATTGGTATATAGTAAAAGTCGAGCAGAAATGAAGTAAAATGTCCACCTTGTGGTCTAGAATGATTTCTAGAGCAGTGGACGTTGCCTCCTCAATATCATGTATAGCATGTTCAATCTTTCCAGAAACACATCAATAAAAGCAAAAATAGTTAGGGTCTAAATTTTATCAATTTAGTTAAGCATTCAAAGTATGCACTCTGAAGAACCTGTCCAATATCTGAATAATTTTTTGGAAGTTGATCATTCTCATATTTTTCATCTTCCAAGTGATACGAGCTGTAAAGGTGAAAAAACATAAAAGTTCATTATAAAAGATGAAAATAAATCCACTGATAGGTCCAAAGATACACACATAAGCCATTATCAGACTTACAAAACCAGGTTAATCTTAGCAGCAAAGAAGAAATGGCATTTGATAGGGTTAATACCACTAATTACCACTCATCTTTTACGTTAGTATCACTTTCATCCATTATTTTCATTTTTGAACTTCAAAATACCTAATTTTTCATTTTTGTCTCAGTCATAGTTCCATCCCTCCGTATAGACAGCAAAAAACAAAAGTTACGTTCCATGCATCACTATAGCAAGGGTTTGTATATTATTGTTTGTGGTTTCACTTTAGTCCCTAACAATAAAATAAAATTAATTTATTATATTTAATGACATATATATTATTCATTGAAAATATATTTAATATAATATATTTCAAATATCATATATTTCAAGACATATAAAATACATTATAGAAAAATATCATATATAATATATTAAAATTTTTCTATTTTCATAAAATAAATTAGTAAATTAATATATTCAGAATTTTTTGAAGTAAAGTAGATAATAGAAAATATTTAATACACACACACACTCACACAACAAATTTACTAATTTTTTAGAGTTGAGTGACTAAAGCAAAACTTTAAACAATGTCTTGATGATTCTGTCCCCGACGCGATGGCACGTGCAAGACTCATGATTTGTTTCCTTTCCAAATATTTTCTTGCCGGATCTGGTTGAAGGGACTAAATAGACAAAAATGAAACTTTAAGAGCTTTAAAGTTAAAAAATTAAGGGATGAGTAATGCAGGCATGAAAAATCAAAAACTATGCATGGTATTAACCCTATCTGGCAATAGATTATACATTTGCATTGTACAAGCATTGTGTGACTTCTGATGCACCTTCTATTTCATAACTTCCAGTGACATGAGTATATAGATAATACAAAGCAGGAAGACACTTCAACTAAAAATACTTGCCACTGTGAACAAAAGTTTCACACCTGTTCAGTTGTCTATTAATCCAATTTAGTAAGAGATCTGCTGTCCGTGCATCAGTGATGGAATGAATTTCACTCTTTTCTTCCTTTGGGTCCCAACTGCCAGACACAAACTTAAAAGGTGGGCCCCATAAAAGCATAGGGTAGTGCTGAACGGTGAACTTATCACAAAGATCAGTATTTATCTGTGCTGCCAAACAAGTAAATTGGAGAAATTATCAAGAAGATATTATTTGGCAAAGACTGTCCAAAGAACAAAATTACTGAATATTAGAAGGCTACTGTTGCATTTTTACTTTGTCGGCTTCTGATAACAATCTTCATCACTATAGTGTCTTTCAATGTGGGGAAAAAAGAAAGAAAAACAAGACAATATCTTGTTGGATGCCAATGTAAAAATCCTTAGTATTGTTCGTGGAATCATTTTAAAATTCTCTACTTCAGTCATAGTAGGTGAAAATTCCTAGAAATTTTCACTGGAAATCAGTGTTAACACCACAACAAATTGAAAGGTTATCATGTGGAGAATACTGATATACATGCATAACATCAAAAGCTGTGAGGGTTTTTTTTTCTGTCTCTTAACTATTTCACGGTCAAATTTTACTTTTTCCTTAATATGTAGTGAGCATAGTATCAGTACCTTCAAGGCACAGTCTACTCTAGTCACCAATATGATCCCAGGATGGATGGCATCCACTCCATTGAAAATCTTTGCAATCTTCTCATAGTGTGGCTGCTCAGATTAGATATCTTCATGAGAACCACAGATACTTGACACAGAATAAAATATGCTTTGAAACCCAATATACCTTGTAATTTCTGCAAGCAGGGCACCTGCAAAAGGAATTATGGTAAGCATAATATTGTGTGCAAAAGTAGAAACTTAAATTGCACGATTGCTTTTGTGTCATTTACTGAACTGGTTGTGTGCACACAAAAACACATTGCACGCACACAGCAGTAGATGCATGTGTTTCTAAAAATTACGTTAGCACGGAGTAGAGTCAAATCATGCTTTTTTCATTCTCTACAGTATGACTTTTACATTATACAGACTCAACAATACAGCCTACCATGGTCATGCTCAATCAAATATGGCAGTCTACATTTCCTAACAAACCTTAAAAGTTAAGCTATATCACAGGCAAACAACTAAAGACATGAAAAACTTGTTGCTAGACAGACTTTCTCAATCCAAAATTTATTGTTTGGATTTCCTTCTTCATTTAGAAATATGTTTTCTTATGGTGCTTTCACATATACATGTGTTACATAAACATGCGTACACTCATAAAGAAAGGACTAAGGAGTTTACAACAAAGAATTCATGACGTAATAGTCTTTTCTCCTAACCGGAGAAGAAACCCTTTTTTTCATTTCTTTTTCCATCATTTAGCCTTTCCAGAAAAGAACTGCATATTTGTTCACGACTCTATACATTCCCCCCTGACTTGCTACTTTAGGGACTTTATGGAGTTATAAATATTTACTTTGCAAGACTAAGATAAGAAACAGTCATTTTCCAAGGAAGCACGACCCGTGAGCCACCCAGGAACATTCTAACAACACAACTACACTAGATTGACCTTACGAAAAATGAACAGCTGCCGTAGCTTTCCAACATTGCCTAAACAAAGATATGTGAGGGGAATTTATCCATTGACTGGTTTTGAGCAGAATTTGGTCTTTATTGACCCATAGTTATTCATGGTGTCAACACTAATTGTTTAGCCCCCAAAAATATGGATAAAGGGAACACCAACTACAGAATATTCTTCACCAACTAAACCATTCAAAACCCTTCAGAAAATTAAAAACCTTTGCGTTTCTTTCCCGGTACAACAGCACAACTTTTCATAACGCGAAAGGCCATTAAATTCACCACATGCCATTTATCTAAACATACCAATTTAACCAAACAACAACAGACAGATAGTATATCCAAATGCGGCGACAGCATTCCAAGAATACCAAAAGAAAAAATTAATATAAAACAAAAAATGGAGCAACTGACCAGTGAGCATAGAATTCTACAATGGCGTGAGCAGCGGAAGTTTCCCTTAGGACAGAATCAAAATCCGTGGCATTTAATTCAACCCCGTAATCTGTTCTCCTACCTTTGCTGTCGTCGATTGATCGCAGTATCGAACGAGATCGAAACTCAAAGGGAGAAGAAACTGAAATAGAAGAAGACGATGCTCCCTCACTGCTACAGAAAATCAGTGTTAGGACTAAAAAAGCGAGAATGGTGGCAGAAGACATGTGGAATTTATGCAGACGTATGGAGACGCGACGCATAAACGTATATCTCGCGGAGGCTTTGTGAGAGAAACAAGCAGCTGCGTCGTTTTATTTATTGGTGATCGCCGTTTCGGCGACCAGAAGGGAAAGGATGCACTCTGCACGCCGCTCTTCTCCTTTGCCTAGACCACCTAGTACGGCAAGTACTGTTAGTTTTTACGCTGTGCGCCACGCTGCAATGATCGTACATCCAAGAAAATTTCAGAGGAAAAAAGAAAAGAAAATTTTTTATGAGTTATTCTTGCCATGATTAGGCTGGTACGGCTATGTTTGTTTTCAAAACCCACAAACTTTAAATTTTATTTCTATTGCCATTTTATTTTTACATAATTTTAAATAAAATTTCACTTAAAAAACACATATCAAAAAATTAATACAAACATAACATAAATTTGACAAATTAGGATGGAGGTGATTGTTGCAATTTATTATATTACGTGTGGCTCAGATTGAATTTTGTGATTAAAATCGTTAAAAATTAGTCCATGTCCAATTATGTATTTTCTTGATTGTAGATTACTATAATCTCTAACGTGGTCTATTATTTATTACAAAATAATACAGCACGCTCGTTAACGATTGTCTTTTTGACTTTGTCGGCTATTATATATTGTAAATCTTATAACATAGTTGTTGTTGAGATGTTCATAATATGTTATTAGACATTGATGTGGATCGTCGTATTACTCATGTTTATATTATTTTATTATAGTTAAAGGCCCTTGTTTGACTGTACAAGTTACAATCCTGAAAATATGTCAAAGTTATATTAAATCATTAAAATATGGATACAGTGATGATAATTTTATAATAATAATGATAATAATCAAATTCCTGTATGTACACTCACAAATGACTGCTTCATCTATTCTTTCTCCAATTCCTCCCTCAAATTTTCTATTTTAGCAATTTTTCGTTACATTTCCCTAAAATTTCTTATCCATTCACAAAAATTTTCAGTTCTTCTTCGCTCATTTCTCTCTCAATTAATCTATTTTTTGTCTTTTTAATCATTTCAAATCTATACTTGTAAAACTTTGATTTTAATAAGATATAACGCTTCTCGTAATTTGATAAATCTCATTCTATCATATTTTTTAAATTTGATTGTACGTAATTGCTTTTTTTCATACTTATTAAGTATGCCTTCATCACTTGTATAATATTAATAATTGAATGGAAAATTTGCAATTAATTATTTCCTTCTTTATATTTTGTAATCAACTTAAATTTCCAAAATCCACTATCTTAATCTATTCCAAATTATTATTTCACAATTAAAAGAATTTATTTGTATGCTGCCTACTACTATGGGATTAGAGGGATTAGCTTTAAGTATATGAGGGGGGGAAACCTCTTTTATTTGACTGCCTAACTTGCATTATAAATGTCAAATTTCAATTAATTTGGATAGCAAAGTGTATTATTTATTAACGCATGCCTCTTCAACACGAAACCACAAGCTAGGTCTTTAACAAAGACAAAACCAAAAGAAATTAAGAAGGGCAACCTCAATAAATGTTTGATTGCATTTAATAAATACAAAATGTAGAAATTTATTGGCAAAACTATTCAAACACCATTTGAACATTGAAAATGCGACATTATGACTGCATAACGTCACCAACTTCACAAAAAATAGTAACAATAATAGCCATTTCTGTACATATATAGCGGTTAAGCAACGTGACACAACGCCTAGCAGCCCATAACTTGAACGGCGCTTCGCTCCATTTCAAGTTCGGCTAACATATATTGACAAATGTCATGATCTATTGGTTTTACATTCTGTAGTATAAAATCTGGACTAAGCTCCGTAAACAAGTGTTGTATTTGCTGACGTTATAACGTTGTTGTCACTTGCATGGTTTGTCTTGCCACCGCAGCTGCCTCTTATTCGCCAAGAGAGCTTACTAAACACTTCCCCCCTTTGGGGGCGGTTTGCGTACAGGATCCACAGAGCAAGACCGAGCATGACTCCCACTGAGATCAGGGCCAGTCCTGCATTTACAATCCGGAGATCGTGCTCAAGTGGGGGGCAATGGCTTGAGGTGATGTTCCGGAAGGTATCGCGTACAAAGTTACAGTTTTGAAGATTCAGGAGCGGTGGGGTGTAATGTTGGAGAGCGTAACTGACGTTCACTGCAGCCGCCAGCTCTGCGTACATGTTGGGAGTCAACCTCCCGACGCTGCTGCAAAGGTCGTATGCTGATACACTGCAAGTATAATTCTCCCAGACCTGTATGCATGAAGAAGAAGCTTACTGTGAGATCTAGAATTAGATTTTTCTTGTTTACCAGTCTTACATTCTTTAGCATGGTTATAACGTGGTATATAGACTACTTACAAGAGATGCGTTGTTCATAGGAAGCTCTTGGGCTGAACACGTGCGGTTTTGCAGCTGGGAGTCATATGGATAGCAGAGTGGAGGTATCAGAGGACCTGACTGGTTATAATAATTGGAAGAAGCCTGGGGAGGTGGGTTTGAGTTGGCGACAGAGCCCACAAATCCATTGATAATGTTGACAATATCATTGATCACTTGTTTACTCTTAAACAGTGTCCGGTTTGTTGTTCTCTGGTCGACACAAGGCAGGATGTTGCTCAGGGCGGTCTCCGCGTGAGGATTCTCCACCCATTCTCCCATAGCCATGCAGGTGTCAGAAATTGTGCTGAAACACACAAGACACAATTTTATGCTGACAGCAGCTTTTCAGTTTTCCCCACACCTAGAAAAGAGACTACTGGATACTTGGAAAGGGGTAATGAAAACACATAAAGTAAGGTTCTCTTGTGGCAAAATTCCGTAATAACCATCATCTTAATAGTGCTAAAAGTGACAAGTTTAACAAAGAATCAAATGGTAGATCCAATTAAAAAAGTGCCAAGCAAACAATAAAGGAAATAGTACTTGACATGGTGAAAACTCTTGGAAGGAACCAAAAAGTTTGAAACCGTTGATGCTGTAAACATTCGATGTTTAACAATTTTTATAGTCAAACATATTATCTGCACAGAGGTGGTATCTAGTTCAAAAAAACCCATGCAACCAAAAGTGCTTGAAGCCAATCAAGTAAAACACAAAGGAAATGCCTATTTACATCACAAGTAGGTATCTTACTTGTTCAGAATAACAAAAACTCCACAAAGGATGAATGTAACTGCAACAAGTAGCCATCCACTAATGATGAATCTGCATGAATATGATCACTGAGGAAGTTGGAAAACAGAGAACTTTCGAATATATATGACTATTTGAGGTCTTAATAATCAAAAGCCAGTTATATGTGCGCACGCGTGTGTGTGTATCAAGAACTGTACAATAGAGTAGTAGACTTACATGAGGATCAAATGCTGATGGCCAAAGATAGACAGCACTGAAATAATAAAGTACATGCCTGTCAGCTCAAAAGAGAAGGCAAGAACTCACAGTTAATGGACACAAGGTGTTCTATTAATACGTACCAAGACCTAGAATAGATATCAGAAGCATTACTGCTGCAACAGCAAACAGCATGGATCGCCTAAAATAAGCAAAGAGAAATTAAAACTAAAGAAGCAAGAAAAAGGACAATAGTCTAGAAAAATACTATCATGGAATTAATCATACACTGCATCAAAGACTTTCTCTATTTTGCTTGAGTTTTCTCTAGTCTTAACCTCCAATGTATCCGCTGCAGTATTTAAGTCCACATTTATTCTATCAATATCGTCCTTGACATCTGATGGAAGGAAAATTTGGGCCACACTGATTGTTTTTGCGAGTGATAAATATCCCGTCACATTTCTCAGTGTCTGCACGGTGTACTCTGACTGATTCACAACATATTGAAGAGTATCCAATGTTTCTCCATGAAATTCAACTTGTCCTACAGAGAGTAAAATACATCCAACCCTACAGAGAGTCGATAGAGCAAGCTATTAGTTGCCTTTGACACAGGAAGCAGATTATATGGCATAAAAGACAGCAGTAATAGAATTCAAGCAACAAGAGCCAAACAATGCCCATTATGTTGCACACTCGAATAAATTTAACAAATTCTAATCCAAGTGTAATGAAATTTTAAATCAGGCATCGACTACATAATCAGGACATGTTTATCTGTCTATGCACTGTAATCAGCCAAATAAACAGAATAGATTGCACAAACCAACTCTTTACTGCACAGAATAACGGGCCACCAATACACCTTACGAAAGGCAGGGTGGGGATAAAATAAATAAATGATAACAATTGAGTACAAAATCGATATAAAGTTTCCAACCTATTGAGATAAAATTTGCAAAAGATGAAATACAGGGAAAGAAAACAACATGACTACTTGTAGCAGAAGCAGGATATACTGTTCTATGAGAAAAAAATACTAACTATGTAGTGGATATCTTAACAAGAGGGCGGTCACATCTTAGAGATGGTTGCTTAATGTTGCATATTTAAGTCATTAGAATAGACCAACTATCAGATGCATCGGCAGTCACGAAATATGCACCCTGGCAGTTAACTAAAATATAATCAGTATGTGCACATGGTACAGACGATAATTAAGTTCTTCCACTGTGATTTTCTTCCCTTGCGAGGTTCATGAACATCATGCTTATTGTATAACACACCAAACCAAGTTGCATCCTATAATCAATTTGGAAAGTACTCCGTAACTTGTTTTTTCTTTAACTTTCAGTCACTAATAAGATCAACAGGACAGCAAATATGAATCATAAGGAGACCAAGTGAGAAAAAACACATCACAGATAAAGAGTGGGAATCAAGGTTGATTTCACTGAAAGAGAATCTAAACTTAAGTGACTTAAGTATCAACAGAAACATGAAACTCCAGAAACATTCAATAATCAAAGTTGTGAATTTAGATTATTACACTGCAGCAGCAGTAAAGACGGTGAGAAGTAACAGACATATCCTCAGGGACCATCTTGACTCTTTGCCATTGATATTTATTTTCCATCCGCAGAAACAATATACCACAAGAGCCAGACCGAAGGACATGAACCATAAAACAGCAAGAATAAAAGCAGCCGCACCGGTAAATCCAACAGACTGCAGACACAAAGGTCAAAAACTTGTGTGAATTCATCATTTCATCTGGCCGAAGTAATGACATGGTGAAGCAAGGCAAATAGTGCTTACAGCCCAGTAGTGTTTATTGGCAATATCCCATCCACCTCTGTACTTATGAAATCTAGAAAGAATGTCAGGCCTCTTTGTCCTGTTCTCCGCCAATACGAGTGTGCTCACATCATTGGCTGGCCCAGGAGCATCTCCGGTAGAACGCAGTATTTCATCCTTCCATGATCCCATATTTTCTTCTCCTACACACGTTCGATACTTGGATTGAAACAAACAAAAAGATATGAAAACAAACAAGAACTTCGCGGACGAAAGATGCGATATATATTATAATGAAGACAGGGTACAATAAACTCCAAAAGCTCCAAACAACAAGGATAATCTGTGAAATTAAAATTTCCCTTCCAAAAGCAAAATCACTTGCCATGACAAATCAAAAGATAGATTATGATCCTCTCTATAGTAATAAGAATTAAAAAAACAGTCATCTCAATAATAAGAAATAAAATAAAGCATGATATCTCGGCAGAAAAGATCCCCAAGAACAGCATTACAATACAGAATTATCAATAATATGCGACGGGATTAATCAGAACCAACCTAAGATGGAGCCGGACGGATCTCCGGGCTGGCAATGAACCAAACTTGAGCTCAAGAAAACAGAGAGAGCAACAAAGGCAACGGGAAAACCTAAAAGAAGCCTCTTTTCCATCTTCTTGAAGCTGCAAATTTCACTGCGAGAACTACATATAAAGCCCCTGCAGGATTACGAGACGCTCGTCCTGATTAAAAATCATATCTTGTGTACAGACATATTTTCTTGTTTCCAACAAACAAACGAAAGGGGTCATTCTGCAAGTTCATGTTATTCTCTCTTCTTTTTGTTTTCTGGCTCTGAAGGGTTGGGTTTATGAAAGTAGGAAAATCTCAGGGAGCACCTGATTACCAAAGATCTCATCCCCTGTTCAAAGCAACACATATACACACACCTGTATAAATAGGGGCGGGCAGGTGTGGGGCGTTCACATGGGTTGGCAATGGTGGGGACGAAAGAGGAGGTGTAAATGAAGTCAGAAGAACGAGTCGGTGAAGGAAGGAAAGGAAAAATAAAGCGAAAAGGCAGAGCTGTTAATCCAAATTCCTACGGCTGCAGTGTCCAGCAGATGTGGGATTCTTGTCCCATTCAAGGCCCTTGCCATCGCTTATTTATTCATTAATGAGTTTAATCGACTAAGCCGAGTCCAGTCCTTGAATAAAATTCTTACTTAATTCATGATTTGATATCCTAACTTTCGGTCACTAAATTAAATAAATTTCTGGCTTCATAGCCAAGAGGCCCTCAAAGTTATGAAAAGAAATAATCAATGGCATAGACAGAGTTTAGGAAAACAATTTCTAAAACTTTGTTTGGACGTAAATATTGTCAAGTTGGAAGTCAGTGTAAAAATTCTAAAATAGTGTGAAAGTGAAAGAAATATAAAGATTTAAAAAATATTATTTTAATGAGTAATTTGTTTAGAAAGTTCTATTATGATGGTACGAAAATTCCTTAAATTAGCACCCAAACATAGCCTAAGGTTTTCAATTATTTATTGAAAGTTAATACTCTTTGTCTTCTTTCGAAATATTAGGTTTTATGGATTTTTTGAAATTAATCCTCATTCACACGATGAGTGAAAAAAAAATGACACATCCTCTATGATACTCAAGACAAATCACGCCACTTGTGGATGTAAATTTTACTACATTTTCCTCTCAACAAATCTCTATACTCAAAATATGCAATCTATCAAAATAGATATTTTTCATCTCTTTTTTTCTTATACGTTTGTGTGTGTGTGTACAAGAAATCAGAAGTAAAGAAAAGATAAAATAATTTAATATAATAATATAAGAACTATGCCCCCTCCCTCTAAATAATATTATTATTTATTTTTTACAGATATTTGTAGAATAAAATTAAATAGAGCTATTTTCCTTTTTAGTAAACAGTCACTTCTGCATTGCACAAAATATAAATAAATAATTGGGGGCTTTTATATTGGACACCTGTTTTGGGCCCCACAAAGGAAACAAAGTTTTTGTTTACTCAAGATTTATGGTACTCAAATGGAAGTGGATTTTGTTTGACAGCAGAGTTTGTTTGGGAGGTTTAAAAAATATTTTAATGAGATGAATATTATAATTTATTAAATTATATATATATAATACATAATATTAATAATTAAATAATTTATAAAATAATAATTATGTTATAGGGTATAAAGAAAATTAATGTATGTATGTGATCTATATATATAAGTATTGATTTAATTGTGAATAGATGTAATAATTAAAAATTAATTAGTTAATTATATACAAGAAAAATTTGAATTAAAATATTGTTGAATATTATGCTTTGTAATTAAAAGTTTGAGATATTTTGTGTTTGTAAGTTGGATTCCAAACATAACCTTAGAGAAAAAAAGAGCACGTTGTTGTTATGGCCCCAATACTATTAAACGTAATTATTTCAATTATTAATTATATTTAATACCACTAAACATCATTAATTTAATTAATAATTCAATGAATTGATGGTGCCACTAAGATTTATTAATTTAAAAACTAGTTATTTATTTTTTTCAGGAAAAGAAACGCTTTGTGCGTGAGATAGGTGCAGCAGAAGTCAAAAGATGGTGGCCCCTTTCGACCAAATCTGCATGATCTTTTGTTTGTGACGGCTTTGATGATATCTGACAGTGATTAATTAATGCTAATTATGGTCGTTATTGTTGCCCAAAATCTCACGCGACAAATTTATAACGCAGTGATTAATTAAAATTATGAAAGAAATTTCAGGGAAGTGGTAGTGTTAAGAAATTATAAATAAGAATTTTTTAATGTTGATTTGATTAGCATAAAAATTAATTTGTTTATTATGTAATAATTGTTTTCGTAAGTAATTTTACTTTAGTGGCATCGTGACGGCATAGATATGTGAAGAAATTTAATAAATATCAATTAGGGACCCACACGAGGGAACGACTGTCTTTTCTTGGCGCGTCGGTAAGTGGTGGGAACAAGGGTCGCGTGAAAAGCTGTGCGCCGCGTCCTACAGGATCGCCACTCTGTACGTATCTGCCAACAATTCGTGGACCCGCAACAATAGCAAATAAAAAGAGAGAGAAATTCTCAATCCGGGAAAAATAACTACAAACAAAATACAGGGGGGGAGAGGGGTTTTTAGAGGAGACAATATGGATAGCATATGCAGAAGAAAATAATATAATTTATTTAAATATATATATAATATATATAATAATGATTAAATAGTATAATAATATATAAAAATAATGATTATATTTTAGAATATAAATAAAGAAATATGTAAGTATGTGTGTGATATATATATATATATATAAATTGATTTAATTATTAATACGCTAACGATTAAAAAATAATTAGTTATATATATATAATAAAGAAAAATTTGAATTTGAATAACTTTTATATTTGTTTGTGTGAAATTTAAGACAATGATTTTTAGTAGAAAATTATGCTCCAAACATAACCGGAAGAATTATTAAGGAATAAATAAACACAGAAGAAAAAATTGTTTGGGAACAATTTCACATAGTTTTTAATTAAAAAATGGGACTAAACGACAATGGGTTTTAAAGTCTATTAACAACTTTGCTTTTGTGTGCGCAGTGTTGAGGATTACTTAATTGTTTTAATTAATTCAGAAATATCTCATGCTTAAACACTTTTTTTGTTTCTTTTTGAGTTTTGTTTGTTTGGTTACAACTAACAAATAATAGAAATTTAGTAAAACAAAATCTTTGAAACGACAGCGTGCAATAAAAAGAAACTTTTTTTCCCATTCCCAAGCAATTTCATTGGTAAATCTCTATAGTAGTTTCTACTTTCTTTCTTTATTCACTATTATATTCATTTATTTACTTTTTTGTTCTTTGGTTTCTTCATATGGTGACTTTCATCGAGCTTGCAGACACTTGTAAATTTCCATTTGTCTTTTACAAAAGTGGAATACCAAAATGTTGAAATTTGCGTGAGAAAGTTTGACTCAGAGAGGGTTCCCCGCCACAATTTGTTGCACTTCCTCAGTTCAACAACCAAGAAATGGATTTGTGACTTGTGAGTAGAGGAAAACACCGACTATGAACCGATAAAGAAATTTATATCAATATATTTAGATTTTTCTCTCCTTAAAATAAGATTAGTCCAACTAGCGTTATGAGGATGTTTGGCTACGTTAATTTTTATTAGTTTAGATTATGAAACTTATAAAATATTTTTAATACTTGTAAAAACTAATAAATCTTATTTCAAAAATAAGTTTACATAGAAATAATAAGATTAATTTACAAGATTTGTTGAAAATTATAATTATAATTTTTTTATGTAATAAATGATTAAAATAAAGTAAAGACCATTAATAAAACATTTTATGTTAAAGATTTTATAAGTTTTAAAGATCTTATTTTAAACAATTATTAAACACTTTTAAAATATTCGTAAAAACAGCCAGCTACCTTCTCATTGGACAGTTTTTAACCTCTTTTTATTTTTATTTTTTTATTTTTTATTTTTGGGACCAGCGTTATTTATACGAAAAGAGAAAAGGGATACTGTATTCTAAATTATTATACCAATCACATGGAATTACTTAGCCATAGCATGAGGGCTGATAATGGATGGACGAAAGAAATACATTGTCAAATGTCTCTGTCATATCTTATATATAATATATTGTCATAATCGTATCTTATAGTTGCATTAAATTTTGCTTAATTTGGACCTTACCACCAAGACTAAAAGCCGAATTCATGGTGGCCCTAACTTTACGAAGAGACCAAATTAAAATAAATTAAGTCCGCAATGTCCCTCACGTGGGTTTCTTAATTATTATCAAAAAAGAAAATTTTCGTTGTGTGTGTGTGTGTGTGTGTGTGCTTTCACGATACATGCACTTGTCCAACTTTATGTTAAATATCGGTGAAGACATCTCACATCCCAGAGCACATACACATACACATATACTTTTTGATTTTATGCTGTTAGTTGTATTTTGAGCGAATAAGGCGAGTTAATATATGCATGTTGATCGCATAGACGATTTAACTATTGACTGTTGCTAATCGAATTTCAACTTTATCCATTTTATTTAATTCATGCTTGTCAATTAAGTCAGGCGGCGCTGGCGTAAACAACCAACTAACCCGCTATTTTTTAAAAAAAAGTTAATTTTTAACATAGAATTATTTCTTCTGGTTTTTTTTTTTTTTTTTTTACTACTGTTTAGGCATGAAAACGTAGGATACTACTGCGTTTTAGAAAATTTTTTAAAGAAAGGAAATTTGAAAAAAAAAAAAAAAAAAGAGCTTTTGAGAAAGACATTTTTTATTATTTTCTGAGAAAAATAATAAAAATAACCTAAAATATAAACCAAGAATATATATATATATATCATTCCCAGTACGCCAATGTTGGAAGATCAGACAAAGCCTCGAAATGAGTAGAATCAAAGAATATGCTACGTAAGGGTCGGATTAACATCTTTTAAATTTAGTTGGAAGGATAAATATCCAAAAATGCATGCGAGGAACGTCGAAGGCACTGCGGAACAACTTTAATTTTGATAGCGGACGGCGAAAAAAGGCGATGTCTATAATATTGCCATTGCTTTATAATATATATCCATGCATGGCTCACGATAGCACGCGCCGCCTTTTACTTGTCCTTTTTACGCCTGTACATACGTGTTTTATTGATCATCAAGAAAAGTATTTTCTTCACTTTTCCTTCCCACACACACACACATGCACGCACATATTTTTGGTTTACGTTGTTTTCACCAAGTGGGCACACAAGCATCTGGAATATCAACCGAAAGCAAACTGATGGATGTTGCTATTTAATTGTGCATTTCTTGCACATTACCTAAGGTATATAGAAGCGTCAAGACATCGGGCGATTCACATAATTGAGCAATTTATAATAGTTAGGGCGGGCGAGCATTGGCTATGCACACAAGACTTCGTATAATGTTGAACATTGTTGGAGTTGAATTATAACTTGGGCCCCTCTTGAAACCGCGATTGCAATAATGACTCTACAAAAAGTTAAAAAATATATAAACCCAAACTTACATTCGTCAACAATAATTAAAAAATAAACGTCGAATATGATAATACCTTCGACGTCTCAAGCATTTTGGCAGCCAAAATTTTTCATTAATTTCAATAAAACAATGAAGATAAAGATCCATTCTCAATTATAAACTCAGTACCTTAATTCTTAAGTTTATAACTAGTTAGGTATTTCAAAACTTCAATCCACAAGTTTTGAACTTCAATTAAATCTACTTTTAAGTATAACTTTCTACTATAAATAGTTCTTCACTAAAAAGAATTGATTCACAAGATTTTACATAAAATTATAAATATAAATAAATATAACTGTTAATAAAATTTTATAATTTTTTTCAAACTCTTTCAGTCTTCATCTCATCGTAGAAGTTCCATTCAACCTTCTACTAAAAATTTAAACATCACAAAATTCACCATAAGCTCCTAATCAACTTAAAACTTTACCCTGATGAACAATTATATTGTTGCCAATAAATGTGCCCACAATAATTTTATAACTAAAATCTACTCTTTTGTAATAGTTGTAATTCTTAGAGTTTAAATTTTAATTGACACAAATTAGAATTACTTATTTAAATTTTAGCTCCGAAATATCCCTTCTAAAATTGCTGATTTTAAAACTAAAAAGTAGAAAGTGAAATGGTAAATGAAGAAAAATGGGGAGGAAAAAACTACCATGAAGCAAATAAACTAATACTTGCTTTCCATCATTAGTTAAATATTTAAGATAGGTAATTATTTGACTTTGAAAGATGATTTTGACTCCAAAATGGTACAGTAAATGAATTTTTATATGCCCTTCTTTAAAATAATTATAAACTCATTTTTTTTAAATATTTTTTTTTCCTTTTTCTAAATATAATATGTTTGTTGCAGAAGTATGAAATAAATATTTCAATAAACTAATATATACTGCAAACAAAATTAAACAACTAATTTTAAATTTCATATTATTTAAATTTAACTGCACATAGCATGTGTCAAAATTGCTAATTTATGGATAAGTTTGTCACTGCAATTCCTGAATATCGGTAGGTACGGTGATGATTATAATTTAAGAATGCGAGGTGCAAATTCCGAACTGCAAACTTAAGACTATTTAAGAAACCTGCGCTTGACGTCGACAAAAAAAAGGGCATGAGATCCAAGAATTTGATTCCAAAATTTCTATCACATGAAACGATTGAGCAAGTAGTCATTTTTGGTTTGCATAAATTTAAATAAATACAGAACTATTATGATAAATCTCAGAGTGATAAATTAAATGAATGTAACTATTGTTAGAAAGAGATCTAGTGGCAAGTTTCTCTTCTGAGATCAGTAACTTTCACTTTTGGATCGATCTGAACAAATTGATATGCCATGTGCGTGTTCAATAACAATAATAATATAATACGTATGGAAATTACGACCTGTCTGGGCGAGCTTGCCAAATTCCTCAAAAGATTTAAGTTAAGAATTTTATTGGGCCCCAGTCTTTGGCCCAAACACGGGAGGTTGGGACACCTATCCCATGTGTCGTTCAATAATTTGCATACTAGACTGGGAAATCCATTCATTAAGAGGAGTCATAGATATTGCTTATTACCAAATACAACTTCAAAAAAGAGATCATGAATTTAGCTTTTTCTGTTATACAATTTCAATGCATTGCTTTGATGTGACTAAGTGATTTTTTTATTTTTTTTTCACGCCCACACACCTACTTAAAGTTTAAATTTGTATTGCGCAATGAGAACAAGAAAGTCTATACAAACTTGTAGTTGGAAGGATGGCAGATATGTTTGTTTTTAAATTTAAGAGGTTAAAACAGCATACTTAATTATTATATTTTTAATTTTTTATTTTTATCTATTTTATTTTTATACATTTTTTAAAACAAAATATTTAAAAGCACGTGCCAAAATTTGAAGACGAACATAAATGTTAGATTCCACACAGTCTCCTCACCTTGTGCATGTTATGAACACACTTCATGAGATCATATTTGAAAGTGCAACTATATCCGAATCATTGAAGTCCCTCAACCATCATCATGTTTATTTCGGGCGACAGATGATGGCATGGTTCATCAGATTGGGACCTGCACGAGCAGATGCCAGTTCTACAGAACCCCCAGGCACCACTTACTGCATGAAAATCTAATTCTAGTCGAGGACACACCCACAATGCATCTTGGATGTCTGCCTGTTCAATTAAAAAGAGGCAAACAATTTTAGCTATGAAGGGATCTGGGAACCTCATTAAGCTATGAAGGGAAAACGGTGATATATATTTTCACTTGATGATGCTATTCCAGATTCCCTTTGGTCTACATTCTACGAATTCAAAAATGATGACAGCGTTGTTTGTTCCTTCACTCAGGTATCCAAGAAGCAGAGTTGTTGATCTCCTGGTCCTGGATATGTCTCTGATTCAAGAATGAAAATAGAACAGCACACCTGACCAAGCTATCAGCGAAGTTCCGATGCAAACAGCGCTCACCGGCCTCAGCGTTATGCTGCATATTATAGGTGCTCTGGCTGAATCAGTTGAATGGAAGATGCCAGGAGACATGGAAAATAAGGCAAATATTTGTTTTCTTAGTCTCAGATTTCATCCCAAGATTATTGATAAGAGATTGAAACCAACCAACCTTGGGAGAGAACAAAATTTTGAGGGAAAGAACGGGGTGGGTTAACTCTACCAACTCTACTGTTGTTCGGACTCTTGATAGTCATACCACGGCACCAACCAATGAGGGCAGCCTTAGAATTCTGGGGTTCGAATAATTTGGCCATACGTTATACCACATATCCGTTCGGACAAAATTCGATGTGCATATATGCCGTATCCTGTTTAATCCGAGCAAGTTGTTGGACCTCGTCTGGGTTTAATCCTTATTGCGATTGCCTCTATCCTTCATGATATTGAATTTCCAATGATAATTCCACAAATAAAGTCAAGTCATCCGAACTTCATGAACACAAAAGAAACCAACGGAGAAAAATAACATTTTACCTTGTCCCAGTCCCAGTATCTTATCCCCCCACTCATTCAGCATACAACAACAAGACATATTTATAAACGAAGGTAAATGCATTTTCAGGTATACCATGTTTACAAATAGTCAGCGAAGAAGCCATCAGCTTCATAAACGACAAAACAATCAATAGTAATTTATAGGTCATAGAGTGCTCAAATTAGAGCTCTCATATCTCTGCCCAGAACTAGAACGCAGATGAACAAAGATCTAGCAACGATAAAAAGCTGGAGCCCCACTTAGGAAGCACTATATTAGCAAAACAAAGGCAAATGAAATTCCAAAACTTGTAACTACTATTACTTTAAAAATGACATTGCCACGATGACAGAATTTGGAAAAATCCTTGAATGATCAATCCCATGAATTGATCTAAAAGAAGCACCTCAAAATTCTCCAGTAATACATTAGTTAATTAATCAAGACTCCCCCAACTCAATAACAAAAGTAACTTCGTCAGTTGAATCGAAACCCATTCCTCAAATCATTGTAACAGAAATAGTCCACCTCCAATTGATCCCCTGCATTAGTCTTCACGGTGACGCCATTAACGCCAGCCACGATGACAGAAGTGGCCAATCCAATAAACATCCCGTGCTCAACTAGGCCGGGAAGCCTCAAGATTGCATCACTCGCCTCATTCAAATCTCCTAGCTCTCCCTCGAAATACAGGTCAATAATATAGTTCCCGTTATCAGTTACATACGGCTTCCCACCGTCAGGACTCGTTCTGAGCTTCCCCTCACAACCTGCATAGGCAAACAAGGCCACGAGTCTCTTCAATGAATGATTCCAACAAAATGGAATAACCTCCACCGGCGTAGCCAACCTACTGCCCCCAATATGGTTCACCAATTTGGATTCATCGACAATCACGATGAATTTCTTGCTGGCGGATTCAACCATTTTCTCCCTCAGCAAAGAACCCCCGCGGCCTTTGACCAGATTCAAACGTGGATCGACCTCATCCGCCCCATCAATGGCTAAATCAACGACAGGGTGGGAATCCAGATCCGACAAAGGAATGCCCAAAGAAACGGCCTGCTCGTGGGTAATACTCGAAGTGGGTATGCCCACAATGTCTTTAAGCTTTCCCTGCTTCAGAAGCTGCGCGATACGATCCAGGGCGTGCTTGGCCGTGGACCCCGTGCCCAGGCCCAGGACCATGCCGGATTTCACATGCTCCACGGCTTTGTAAGCGGCAATCTTTTTCAAATCGTCCTGTGTAAGGGCGACAGGGGGGGACGGAGGAGGCGCGGCAGAAGGGGTCATTAGCGTCGGTGGCTCAACCGGAGTTTCGGACACCAAGAAACGCGGGTATGCTACGGCCATGGCTACAAGCTAGGCAGTGTAATCGTATAGCTAATCAAGAAGTAAGAAATAAAACTAAAGAAACCCTTTTAGTTGATTGAATTGGGGGAGGATAAGAAATTGGACGGCTAGAACATTTTTACTAAAAAAGGAAAAAAAAAAAAAAAAAAAAAAAGGGAAAAATTCTATGGAGGATATCGAGATGTATCCAGAGAAGTATGGCAAGATAAGATTTTTATGACCCAGGAAAAAGGACGTTGATGTTTAACTAGGAAGAAAACTTCCACAAGAGAGACGATATCCTCGGGAGAGTAGGATTGTGTGGTCAGAGACGAGTGGCGAAGAGAGACCCAGACTTTGTTTGTTAATTTGTCTGAGTGGCGATGCCGTTAGGGTTTGGGGCGTGATTTATAGGGATTGCGGCCTAAGGGAGGGAGGCGGCGAGCGGGGAAACGCGGAGAATTGGCGCTGAAGAGGGCAAATACCATTTTTGTGTATTGGGCATAAGCACTGAATTATGAGAAATCTGAGGTGGCATCTGTTGAGAAATGAGAAGGGATTGGAATGAAATTTATATTTATTGTTTGGTTTAATATTATTAGAATTGAAATTTGAGATTTATATTCAAAATTTTGAATTCATCAAATTCTTAATAAGATGGAGAGTTTTGAAAAAAATCAAGTTTAATTTCCATACAATTAGTTTAAGATATAAGTTACATTAATTTATAAATATGTAATACATACATTATGCACCATGAAAGATAATACATATTCTTTGCTTAATTAAATATAAAATTATCAAATTAACTTTATTTCAAAAAAATTCTTGCTTTTCTCCTTTTGAAATGCATTTTGTTCTTTTTTTTTATATTTTTCCTCTATCTTCTATAAGACTTATTAAATTACCTTTATTTTTTAAATTTTTTTTTATTTCTCCTCTATCTTCTAATATATTTTTCTCATTTTTATTATTTTTTCTCTCACTTGTTTGACTTTATTGGACATGTCTTATTGATTATTTTAAAATTTTTCGCCTAAATTGTTTATATACTATTAAATTGTACTTTAGTGTTTTAGACTAACTATTTTTCATTTTTCTTATTTATCTATTACTGTCAAACATTTATTTTTCTTTTACTATTTATATTTACTTTTTATAATATTATTTAATTTTGAAAGTTTTATTTTTGTTATTAAAATATAGTAATTTTATAATATATTATAATTAATAAAAATACTAAATTTATAAATAATTTACATATGCAATGTTTATGTTTTAATTTATATAAATTAAGATTAAAATTTAAAATATTTTATATTTCATTTCGAAAAGAAGATATTTTTAACCAAACAAATATGTAAAAATAAATAACTCCATTCCAAATCCAAGATGAATAATTGTGAATTTAAATCTAATTTTAACGTGCGAACCAAATACCACCTAGTGGTGTCATGAGTTGGGATTCATTAATATATTTGTATTAGTTTTGGTAACAAATTGACAAAATAGTTGGTTACCTAATATTTGGTGTCGATTTTGTTTGGGCACAGGGCAAGCATCTTTAGTTTCGAATTGAATAAATCAGTTTGTTAATTACACATGAGTCCCCCTAAATCAAAATAGTTTGAAATATTAGGTGATCTTAATCGTAACACTTTATTTGGAGACAATATTAACCAATGCTAAAACTATACATTTAGCTACGATAAACACAGTATAGGTTTAAGCATCTTTATTGTGTATAAAAAAACACAAATAAAAAAAATATTTTCCAAATATAGAATGATTCCAAAATAAATTTTTCTTTATACACATACATACAAGTAATTTGTATTCAAAATTCAATTATTATTTTCATTACACATGCATATAATATACTCTGAAACCTCATTATTATATTTATAAAGTATTCGCACTATTTAATTATTATTCAATGTTATATACACCCATAAAAATAAAAAAATTATAACTTTTGCAAAGCAACCTTTTCAGAGTAGGATCAGACATCATACTAATTTATTAGTTCAACCATCTCAATCAATCAGATTTAAAAACTAATCAATTAGTATTATTTATTATTATATATGTGTGTGTAACTAATTTGTATACTAATTAATGTAAAATTATATTTGAGTATAAAATATATAATTAATTTTAAAAGTCATACAAATTGAATTTATAATAATTGATTTATTAGTTCCCAATAACTTATTTATTATGTATAAATTAAGTATATAATTATATAGAAAGAGAAAAAAATAATGAATGCTTGTTTATATAATTGTTATGATATAATATTTTTTCTTTTATATATTTTAATTTTTATTTATTTATTTTTCATTTATTGTTATATTTACATCTAATTTTTTTTTATTTTAATTTTTTCAATCCCTCTTTTATTTTCTTTTTCCCTTCCTCCCTCCTCCTCCTTCTCCTTCAAATAAATAAAAAATTGTCAAAACCCGCCGGCCGCGCAGGCTGGGCCGTCCGTTTAAAAAGACTGCGTATATCCAATCCATGTAAACCCCTCGTTGTAAAAACTTGCTTTTCAACCCTCACATAAAACATATTCCGTATAGAATCAAAAAATAATTTCTGGCCAATCATAAAAAATGTTATATGTTTAGGAATTATCTAATACGTATCTCCACTGAAGTAAAGCCTATTAAAGAAATGCAACAATTAAAATGAACAGAAAGTGAGGGAAGGAATCATTGTTATTGTGAAGAATACGCTAGCATCCCCATAGTGCGTGGGATTCAGCCATTTCCCGCCGCCATAATCAATGTATGCAACGGGTGGGGTCGAATTAATGGAATGGGACTAAATATATGCCACAGGTTGTGTCGAATATATATATATAAAAGATGAAAAACGGTTGTATACGTTAAAAAAATAATAACAATCCGATTTAATAAGATGTTTTACAAATGAAGTTAAAAATACACATGAATATGATAATGTGGTTGTAATGAAAGTATTTTCATTATCCCATGTGATATAATCACGAGCCTGTCAATTCAAACTCAAACTTCCATCGAAATGTTATAATTTAAATTTTGGATTGAGTTATATCCAATCAATTTTGTAGATAGGTGGAGATCATTAATTTTTATAAAAGTATCTAAAACGAAAGTTAATTTATTAATCAGGGTTGAGTACAAAAACAGAACTTGATGAAATTATTTTCTCCATAGGTTCAGGTTCATTGTATTCAAAGTGATTCTCTATCCCCACCCTTTCACAAACTCTGAACAACCATTGTTTTTAAGTGATTGTTTCTTCAATTTTCAATGTTGGAATTAGGTGGTGTGTGGAACAATTTACATAGGCCCCAACAAATTCCCCAAGTCAAATTAAGAGGAGGTCACGAATATTTATCATCTTTAAATAATATAAGTGCGGGGACAGAGAGGATTTTGGACACAGATGAGAATCCCATCCAATTGACATCAGAAGCAAGATTCTACTCCTTCATTGGCTAATGGAAAAACATATATAGCCAATGGCATTTTTTTCTCCCTAGAAATTTCAAGGTTGTTAGAGAGTGAATTGCCCTTGCGTCCAATGTTTTTTTTTTTTTTTCTTGCATACTTTATGAAAAAATGAATTTGGTCTTCCCGTTCTACGTTCCAGAATAAATATTTCTTATTATTTACAGTGTGTAGTTATTTGTTTTATCAGTTTATCATCATTATTCATCTATATAATTTGGACGCTCTAATTTCAATTCTAATGTAACAACACACTACTTAAACATTATTTAATTATTGGAAGAAAATTGGTGAGCATAAAGACTGGAATAATCATAAAAGGGAAAAGAAAATAAATTGGGCTGGAAGGTGCATACATATATCAAGGCCTTGGATCTCCACGCCTTTTCCTCTTAGACCTCTCATTCATGATCAGCCACTGAATCAAAATTCGGAATTCGTTTCTGCTCTGAAATTAAGACGACAGAATTAACCAGAGGGTTGCTGGCCAAAATGCCAACGGTGCCCGAATCTAATTTAAATTTGACCACTCTCTTGTTTCACGAATAGTATTACTTCCGTTTGGTATGTATAAAGACTTAATCTGTCAAGCCTTATAATTAACCCCAGCAAAGATTTTTTTTTTTCCACCTTATACTGATCAAACTCTGGCCTATCTGGAGAAATCAAAATTACTTGCTGCAAGAATATGTTCTTCCCACCCAATTACCTGTGAACTTCTAGCTACTTTGCTTTGCAGATAGATCTTGAACTAATTTTAACTCTTTTCAAAGAATTGATCCTAGTAAAAGTATAAAATAGGGAGAAAAAAATGTCGCAAGTTATAATAGTATGGCCATTGTTCCCAAGTTTTTCTTCCAAAAAACTGCAGAGGATTGACCTTGTCACAAGAAAGGGACATCCGGGGTTGGGAACAAGTAACCGTGTAATTTGCTATATGCTGCCTATGATCTTTGTTCCTCATGCGCTGGTCTATATATGATGTGGGTTCTCGTTTCTTTTTTCGTTCTTGTTATTTTTTTTATTACTTTGTTAGCATATTTGATTTTTCACATTTTTACAAACTTATTTTTCTCTTCTCCTGCATCAGCGCGCACGCACGCTTACATGTTGGCAGCCTTGCGCTTATCGCGCGACCGCCACCTCGGCAAAGTGATTGCCGCCCTACCTACGTGATTGTTGTCTTAATTTTACGAACCAGTATTGTCACACTCACGATGTATACTTTGCCAATTCATTGTATACATTAGGTAAGAGCTACGTTAATATAAAAATCATTAATTTGTAAAAATTCACTCGAACTCGTGAGTCATACATATACAAATTTTTTTTTATTGACTTCTTAGTCAAAACAATACTCATCTAAATGCGAGGCAATATCATATTTGTAGGGATGCATGTAATACTATATATGTCATGAATGTACAAAATCTACTAATATATAATATAATTTATTAAAGCGGGGAATCGGGTGGTGACCATGGGTTTTCTTTTTGACAGAATAGGCCATGTGGTCTAGGAACTCGTTTAATTTTATTTAATATTCATCATTTTTATTTATTATTTATTATTGAATTTGATTAATAATTTAGATTATATGAACTTTTTCAGTTAAGGTCTAATATGATTTAGTATAAATAGTTATTTTTGTTCAGTTGATAGAAAAATCTTTGATATTAAGTTTGAGAGTTATGAACTTACTCGACGTTCTCTAAAATTGAGAATATTCAAATCGATTCAACAAAAGTAATCCTTGTGTGAGTTGTGGCGTTTAATTAGTCTCGGCGTATCGATTGTAACCGTCCTATCATGTTGATTATCAATTTTGAGTTCAATTTTAATTTCAATATGTTGGGTCGAACACTCTGATGCACAGTTCGCGTTCTTGAGATTAAGAATTAATTCAATTAATTTTTGTTCTTCCACTGTCCTCTATGATCACTTCAATTGGAATCAGAGCTGGTTGCATCGAATTCTAATTTGATACTCGATTCGCATTAAGTAAAAATAAAAAAGAAGGGAGAATTTGAAAAAAAAAATAAAAATAAAAAGGGAAACAAACGGCAATCATGCTCGCGCCCTCTGATCCCCGCCTTCCCTCATCGACACTGTCACCTATCAGTTTCGCTACCACCGTTGCTCACCTTGACGATGCTTGAATCGTCGAAGAAATACTCTATGCTAATAAGCGCTGCCGCCTGCAACCCAGAAAACCAATGGTTTTCTCTTTAAAAAAAAATTATTAGGCCGAATTTGGACCAGAAGGTGTTGGTCCTGTATTTGTTGGGCCAGGTCGTAGAGATTGGGTCAAGGACTGCTGGGTTGAAAAAGCAAATGTTGTTGGATTGAAATTAGGTGGGCCCCAGACTTTGGGTCACTGCTAGTGAGGTTATTTATTTCTTTCTTAGGCTGATTATTTGTTGGGTCAAATAAGGCTTTGTTTGGGTGTTGAAATTTCTGTCTTGCTAAGGCCTTATTTGGCTGGCCTAATTTTGTTGGGTATTAAGGTTTTTATTCTATTATAACTAGTCATCATGTAGGTCAGGTTGAAGATTCTGATAATACTAAACATATGTATAAGTCTTTCAATGGAGAATTAAAGATGATGTTTGAGGCAATTCATAAGATATCTAAAATTATGGATAAAATAGATAATCGATTAAAGAAGGTTGAGGAAGTTAATGATATTTTTACCATTTATCTTATGCCTAATAATAATATATTGTACTTAAATTATTTTCAAAAAGGACACTCAATTAGTAAGTGTTTAAATAAGGAAGTTGATGTTTCCGTTGTTTTCAGTCAACTCAAGGAGGCTAAGAAAAACACATCTATGAAGATGTCACATTTGCATGAAGAGCGTAAAAAATAAATAAAATTCAAAGACACAACACGAGAATAACGCCAGTCCTAACAAAGGTTTGAAAACTGATGACAAACATATTGAACAAGAAGAAATCATAGAATTAGTAGAAGTTAAGGAGGATAAGGTTGAAAAAGAAATATCCATAGAAATGGAAATGAATGTTGATGACGAGTACAAAAATGAAGAATAAGTAAAAAGATAGGAAATTGAGCTTCTACAAAATTATGCGTATATTAATCCGTTTAATTATCTGACAAATTCTTTATTTATTTGCGCTACATAAAGTTGAAGACATTTTTAGCTAAGGAGTTTGTATATGCACATTTAGGCACAACATTAATGATTTTTCATAATTTGTTACGCAGTTCATCAATGGGCTTCTATTGTTGGATTTATGAAAGGTTGAAATTGAACTGTGAGCAAGATGAAGAAGAATTAAGAGGGTTTTATACACTGGTGTTTGATCCAAGAGGATACAAGTTCGAATTGAGGACAATTTGCCCTCAAGAGTAGGGGTATGACGCGATATAGGGATCCATCGAATTTTAGTTAGTATTTGTTATTTTTATTTTTTATCTATTATCGGGCTTTATTAATAATTTAGATCATATGAATTTTTTATATTAGAATCTGATAAGATTTAATATAAATAGTTATTTTTGTTCAGTTGATAAAAATATCTTTAATATTGAGTTTGAGAGTTATGAATTACTCAACGTTTTCTGAAATTGATAATATTCAAATCGATTCAATAGGGATAATCCTTGTATGAGTTGTGGCGTATCAATCGATCTCGACATTGTGGCCATCCTATTACACCAATTATCAATTTTGGGTTCAATTAATTTTTGTTATTCCTCTATCCCCTCTTATCACATCAATAGGTTGTCATCTGCTTATTGTTCAAAATTTTTTTCATGTCATTATCATCTAATGGTTAGTTGCCTCTTCTTTATAGTCATATCACGTAAGCATTGTGATCACCGGCAATTTGAGCACTAATTCGTTGATTTCTATTTATAGAGGGCGCTTCTAGTTTTCTCATTTGTTAATTAAGGTTCGTGACCACACATTTTCCCAGAATCTGCTTGTTCGTCTACGTAACCTTCCTCTGGATGATTAATGCCCCAAATATGCCCGTTTTTCTTATGTGACCTCAGTTCTAAATTGCCATCTTTTTTTAATTCAATGTGAATATTGGCAGTGGATCTATAATGGGCCTAGCACTCCAGGCCTTCTAAACCAATTTCGGCCCATATAAGTATTTGCTAATTTGATAAGCAATGTCTCCATCCCTCTAATTCGCTTCAACGTGTCACCTTCCACTTTACAGATAATTTTATTTAATAAAATTAAATTTTGCTTTACTTTCAATACTTTTCAATTTAAATAATATTTGATCTACAGTCAAAGTAGTCATTGATGACTCGGATGTAGTTTCATCCGTTCTATACTATTTGCGTTAGGCCATAAGTCAGTGATTCTTTCCACTGTAGCGACAGCCTTTATGTGGTGGAAGATGATGTTAGTGGAATAATTGGACTAGACTCAAATTTTCAAAATTTAAAATTGCATTTTATTCGCACCAACTTTGTGACTATGAGTTATTAGAATATTGTTTATAGTATTTAAGGATGAAATATGTTTACTAAATAAAGAATTACATTTTCTTATATAGTAATCAAGTATAAAATCCGGTTATGCCACTTTGTACATCACATAGCCAGTACAGCAAGTTGATCGGTGTAGTCTCTTATTAGGTTCAAACAATAATTTGGAATTAAAATTTTCCTGTTAGACTGATAACCTGTTTCAATTTTTTTAAGAAAGTTGTAGCGTTATCAATGTGGTGTCATTTCGCATGCGTTAGCTTTAAGTCCTTCAAAAGATCATCGAACCTGAATGAAAAATAACCATGCATTATCCTTATAATATAATTGCCCGAGGACCCCAACCAAAAAAAACAAAAACAGGAAAATGAAGAAAAAATTAAAAAAATATAGGCTATGGAGAGATTATGTTTGGTGAGTTGTGTTGGAATAAATAGTATGTTTGGAAGTAATATTATGATGTAATGAATAGTATAATTTATTTGAATTTGTATATTTAAATATGTATAAAATATATAATAATGATAGAATAATGTGATAATATATAGGTATAGGGATTATTTGTTTAGGATAGAAGCATATATAAATGTGAGAGTGTGTGTATACATAAGTATATATTAATTTGATTGAAAATAAATATAATAATTAAAAAATAATTAATTAATTATAATGAGATAAAAAGAGGTGAAAGGTGGCCAACAGAGCCATGCTTTTTGACCTTTTAACTCCAACATTTGTCGTAAATTATTTTGAAAGCAAGCATTTGGAATCTCACGGCGAGTATTCCAATGTTTTGCATCGTATATTATAAATTAATATTCTATAATTGTATCTTTTAAATATAAAGATGCTCAACGTGAGCCGTACGCAACTATAAATTTAGCCACTCAGATCAAGAAAATCACAAGCAGCAAGACGTCTATAAAATACCATGTCATATATATATATATATATAAAGTACTTACTGCACATTAAGTTGCACTCCTTCTTCATACAAATAACTAATCATAAGGGGCGAAAAATTAAGCCTAACCAAACATAAAAATAACTGCTAACTTAGATGAATCCCAGAAAAAACAGCCTTCGTCAACTCCAAGAAGCGGTACGAGACCAGAGCAGCTGAAGTCGGCACAGTCAGTGCAATTAGGGCAATCGTACCCAAAACCAAGCTTGGCCTTGTCTCCATCAGATAGGACTGCAAACGCCCCATGGCGTCGCATATAATGGAATCGTAGCTAGCGTAAATTTGCCTCTCCCAACCCATCCATTCCCTGGGGGGCTCGTAGTTCGACTCCACCATCTTCATTTCGTGGATTCTCTTGCGCAGAACGATCAGGTTCTCGTCCACGAGCCTCCCGCTGAAGTCATGGTTGTGGGCTTCTCTTCTTGCTGCAAACGTCTTCGTGCGAACTTTTCTGTTTGAGTTTGGTTTGATGGCTTGACGAGTTTTTGGAAGCGGAGAGAAGGGTGGAAGAGTTGGCGAACACAGTGAAGAAATGGATGTCATGTTCAGTTTTTGAATTCGAGGAAATCTTGGTGATAAGGTGAAGCTATGAGTAGGAGACGATGAAAATGAAGGAATGGAAATGGGGTGTATTTATAGGCTTTCTTTTCCTTCCAGAATGATTAAGGGGAGAAGTGGCGACGGGCCTTGTGACCGGCGAAGGTTCCATTCCAAATGCCTTCAGCATTAAGACACGTAGGAAAATCCCTTCCGCATTAAGATATGTAGGGAAAGCGTGTTCTCTAGTAATTTTTGTCTGACAGGGAACCGCCCCAGGGCCCGGGCGGCGGGGCAAAGCGCGTTTTATGACATTAATTGACGGGGGGCAGATGCGGGGAAAGCGGCAGTCCACGTCCTGACAGCGACATTTCGTCCTTCCGATTCATCGCCTCCTATTAACGCGATCTTCATCTAATTAATTGAGGTTGTGGCCGGGGCGTTTTATCGAGAAATTTCTCGTTTTGTTGAAAAAGTCTTTGCTTTGCTTGACCCTGTAGCGGAGAACAAAATCAAAATTTACTTACTTTTCGCAAATATCTAGAGCTGTACAGAGTAAAAAATCACATATATAGTTTTCGTTGTAGTTTATTGTCAATTCCTAAATAGGGGAGGGGGATAATGAACAATATGAATTAGTTAGTTGAGATTCGAGATGAATTAGCCCGAGATTCCGGAGAATAAGCCCGGTTTTCAGTTAGGGAAGTTTCGTGGCGGTTTGGATATTGCGTTTGACTTTGTTTCATTGTTGTTGGTCGGCGATTTGTTTAAACTTAGGATTTGCTTGTGCGTCTGACACGAATTTTTTATTTTGGGCATTTTCATTTTCGTTTTGGTGCAAGGGGATTGAAACGTTGACACCAGTTGTGAGATCTTTTAGTTCTGGATGCATATCTGCACTGCGTGTTGGGTACGCCTATTTCAGGCACGACAGTTGTGAAATATTAAGATTTTAGTCATTTACAACATTTTCTCATAGATATTGAAAAGCGATAGCTTCTTTGTCTTTAATTCGGCTTTAGAGTCACAATCATGTGTGTGGACGCAGAAAAGAAGAAGATTCGAAAATAAATAAAGGCTTAACCAAGCGACGGGGGTGATAATTTGGATCGTGAAATGTTGAGAATACTAATTTATACATCTCACATGTGTATATTTAAAATTTAATTATTATATTTATTCACAAAAATCATCGTTTGAACGCGGCGGCCTTGACTTCTTCTAGACCTATTATCTTCTGCAATATCTATGCTTGTGTTAGAATGTACATATCGACGACCGACTTAAAAATTGTCTCTATATTTTCTAGTTTATAATTAGTAAAAAAATAACAAGAGCAAATGTTTGATTTGACTGTTTTTATATTTATTTACATATATATACACATATATTATTGTAGGACAAAATTATTTTATAACAAAAAAATAAGTATAAGATCGAATAAATTTGAATCAAACTAAATTTTGTGGGTTCTATTTTATAATTTCAATTTTCTGATTTTTCTTTCAAGAATATTTCGCTTGAAATTTGAACAATTTTTAAAGAAATTACTTATACTTAATTTTCCTTGAAGATTGTTAGATTTTCAATAATGCTAATTTTCAAATTTGGCACTACAATCTTGGATTTAACACTGAATTTAGAAATTTTGACTAAAAACATCTTAAATTTGATGAAAAATGACTTAAATATTCTTAAGAATTCCAAAGAGAATTTGACGAGAGCTTTTACTATTTCGAGTCTTTAATTGCTTCCATTCTCTTACTTCTGTTCTCTTTTTCGTAGAGTTTGATTTTTATTTATGGTTAGAGGAAAAATAGAGTGACTGTATCATTTTACTAATGTAACGCAATTTTATTGACTGTTACAATTTGGATCATGTCTAGTAATTTAATAGATAGATTTAATCTTGCAGGGTCTTTGTTTTGTTTGTTTCTAACAAGATTGCGCTATTTGTCGCCATTTGATTGATCGATTAAAATATTGATTATTTATTTATTTATTTTAAAAATTATGATTATTTAAATTCCCAAACAAATAAATAAATGATTTAATTAATATTTTAATACTATATTTTCCACGTGTCATTATTTGATTGACACAAAATTATAATATCTCTACAATTATATAATTCTATATATAACGATTGAATGATCATAAATGGTTAACTATTACAGTGTAAAAATATATGTATATATACACATCTGAATATGAATGTACATTTGCATATAAATAAGAATTTGTTTTTTAATAGAAGTAATGGCTTATGAATCATCGAATTTTATAATTTTGTTCATGTATAAGAGAAAAAAAAATGCTTTTGAATGTTTATTTACATTATGTGTTATTTTGATGTCATAATAAATCCAGAAGACTTTCCAAAAACGTAGCCTGCTTTATTTCGGATTTTTATATGCAGTCTTAACTTAATATTCAAAAATCAACGTTTGGGAACTTGCCAGCTAACTGAACTCTGCTGAAACAAACCTTAAACCATAATATTACTTTTTAGAACTTCTCCGTAGAGAATACGTACGAGAAAAGAAAACCAGAATTAGAATTTGAATAGTTAGTGTGTGTGTGTGTGTGTGGATGGATGTGTATGTGTATCATATGATGAATCCGGAACATAAAATCTGATGTAGAAATGAAGCCAAAATGCACTAAAAAGAAAATATTTACATGACAATGCGTAGCGAATTGGACAATACTAGAGCCAAGGAAGTTGATATACTAGACATCAAAAGAACCACCACACCTAAAACCACGCTAGGCCTCGTATTCATCAACAAGGTCTGCAAGAATCCTACAGCTTCATACACATCGTCTTCATAATTCTTGTACCATTCCTTCTCCCACTTCATCATAGAAGAAGATGATGACAGGGCTTCCTCCATCTTCGTTTCCTGGATTCTCATTTTAAGAACAATCATGTTGTCGTCAACGAGCTTGTGACGATGCCCCTTTTCACCATCGGCATCCCTTTTCATTGCAGAAATTGAAACGCTGCCTGGACCATATGGTCTTTTCGCGCACGTAATGTTGCCGGAAAAGGGGAGTACAGGCAAGTGTAGGGATCGAAGGCAAGTAGTTTCGCGCATTGTGTTATGAAAAGTTGATGGGAATAAGATTTGATGATTGACACGTAATATATTGATATGCGGTCATGTCATATTTATAGAGTGACGATGGATTTGGAGGAAAAGGAGAGGATAAAACCGTGTGACGGATGAGATTACGCGTGGAAGCAACGCGAAGGAGGAATCTTGATGTTAATAAGTGATAACCTCCCAAAGGGAATGTACGCGGTCATGCGCTACTAAAGTAATCATTTAGTGCAAAAGCGGCGGCCACCACCAATCAAAATCAACCAACTTGCATTTCTTACATGAATGTTTACAAGTTGAATATTTAGTAGCGATAGTCTGTGCATACATAGAAGGTGTTTGGTTTAACCGTCTAACTTATAAGTTATTTTTAAAATTTATAAATTTTATTTTAAAAATAAATTTATAAAATATTTAATAAAATTATTTTATAAAATTTTGTTTGTATTTATAATGATAATTAATTACAATTTTTTTAGTATATTAATAATAAAAATAAATTATATATTATTGATATTATATAATTAATATATTTATATTATTTTTAATATATATAATAAAATAATTTATAAGATATTTAAAAATAAGTTAAAAAAAATTAACTTATTTTTAAAGAGTAAATAAGCTCTTAACATCTTATTTAAATAATTTAAATAACTTGTTAGCTCGATCATCTTAAGATTTATTAAACATTTTTGAAAAATTTAAAAAGCTCACCTAAACGCCCTCTTGATATCCTAATTCAATGTCTTTATGGTTTCGTGTGTGTGTGTTTTAATATTTTTATGTTTAGATGGCTTGGAGATATGTTGAATATAATAATTTACGATAATGATAAAAACATCAATTTTTATCGTTGATATTTAAGTTAAAAAAAGGTTATAGGTTAAGAGAATCATTTCGGTTTATTTAACAACGTGCGAAGTTCGAACAAAATTTAAAAAGATGGAAAGATTAAAAAAATGTCGCATCAAATGTCACATTTAAAGTGTTAATAAGGGTTTAGTAAAAATTGAAGCCTGAACAAAAGAAAACGAAATTTAATTTTAAAATTATTGCTCTTCATTCAAATACATTTTAATTTTTCAATTTGTTTCAGTATAATATTTTTGTACCTTATCACACGTAACGGGATACGTTTTCATTTACCCTAATGAAATATAAAACGAAAACTTTAGAATTAGAGCTAGAAAGTACTTAAAAAGGTATATTTTAGGATTAGAACAACCAAAATGAAAATTAAATGGAGATTAATCTTGATATTGTGACAAAGTTGAGAGCCAGGGATATTATTTACAAAAAAGTATGTGCTGAGAAATTAAATGAGGTTTTGGTTGAGTGAGATATCCAGGGCGTTTTATCGAGAAATTTCTCATTTTGATGTGAAAGTCTTTGCTTTGCTGCATTGGGTATGTAGACAACAATCAGTACATTCACTTAATTTTCGCAAATTTCTATGAAAAAATCAAATATAAGTTTTGCCTTGTAATTTATTGTCAATTCCTAAATTAGCAAAAAAAAAAAAAAAAGATGAACGAAGACGGTGCCTATAATTTGTTTGTTGAGAATAGAAATGAATCAGCGTGAGGTTTGGATATCGCGTTTGCCTTTGCTTTCTTGTTATTGGTTGGCGATTCGTCTAGACTTAGGATTTGCTTGTCTGTGCTGACACAATTTTTTTGATTTTTTTATTGGGGATTAATCTAAGATTTCAGGCTGCTTCCAGCCATTCGCATTTTCGTGTGAAAGGAATTGAAACGTCGACACCTGACAACGAGTTGCGAGATCTTTTTCTTCTGGATGCATATCAGCCCCGCGTGTTGGATTACACATCTTTCAGGCACGACGGTTGTGAAAATGTCAAAAGTTAAGGTCATTTACGACACTTTCTCATGGATATTGAAAACCGGAGTTTAGTGTCCGCCCTCACGTGTGTGAAACGCAGAAAAGAAGAATATTTGAGAACAAGTAAAGGTTTAATCAGGCGAGGGAATATGTTAATTTAATATTGGAGCGGGGTTTCGGAGGAAAAACGATGTTTGATACAAATTGTCGATTAGTATGTTTGGTTGTAGGTTTTTTATGTTTTGAAAATTTTGATTTATGTATAAAATTTATAATAATAATTAAATGACATACGATTTATAGTGATAATAATTAAATTTTTATATTATAATATATATATATATATATATAAATGTGAATGTGTATATATATATATATATGTATTGACTTGATTATTAATAGGTGTATCGATTAAATAGTAATTAATTAGTTATATATATATAAATATATAAGAGAAGGAATATTTAAATCTGAATTTTAATGCAAATTTTGTTAAATAAATTGTTTGATAAAGTGTGATGAGAGGTTGGGAGATGAAAATGTAAACAACAAAAATAGCCCTAATGTGTGGTGGTTGGATTTTATATTGCTTTCTTCTCCTTGGTTATGCATTCATCGGGCGTGGATTAGACAAATTTTAGTGGAACCTGACATTGAATATGTTATGTTTTAATTTTTTCAACCGTTTTTCATCAAAATTTTTATTGTTCAAATATATCATTCAATAAAAATTATATTAAAATTTTAAATTTAAGTATTGTTATATATTTTTTACAATCAAATCAATATTTATATATATACAAATATAATCTAATATATTTATATAAAAAATAATTATTACCTTCATATATTATCACATTCAATCATTATTAAATTATACACACACATAAATTTAAATAAATTAAAAATTTTATTCCATCAAAATTTCTTCATTAAAGATAGTATTTAATGTACAGTCACTACAAAAATTACCAACTGAACACAGCCTTAGGTTATTCTGGACCTATCATCTTCCGCAATATCTATGCTTTCGTTTAAATGTAAATATTGATGAATTCAAAATTGTCTCCATTCTTTGTAGTATATAAATAGTTAAAAAATAACAAGAGCAAATGTTTGATCTGATTGTTTATGCACACACACACACACACACATATTATATAACGACCAAATGATTGTAAATGATTAACTATTACGGCATAAATATTTGTATATATGTATATATACATACGAATATGAATGTATATTTACATATAAATAATAATTAATTTTTAAATAAAATTAATGATTTATGGATCATTGAATTTTAAAATTTTGTTCATGTATGGGAGAAAAAAAATGTTTTTGAGTGTACGTTTACATTATGCGTCATTTTGATGTGACAATAAATACAGAAGGGTTTCTGAACGTAGCCTACTTTATTTTGGTTTTTTATATGCAGTCTCTACATATTGAAAAATTAACGTATTTGGGAACTTGTCCACTATTTGAACTCTACGGAAACAAACCTTAAAGGCTTAAACCATAATATTACTTATTATAACTTCTCCGTAGGGAATACGTAAGAGAAAAGAAAACCAGAATTAGAATTTGAATACTGTGTATGTGCGTGTGTGTGTGTTATGCGATGAATCCGGAACATAAAATCTGACGTAGAAATGAAGCCAAAATGCACTAAAAGAAAAATATATTTACGGGACAATGCGTAGCAAATAGGACAGCACTAGTGCCAAGGAAGTTGACGTGCTAAACATCAAAAGACCCGCCACACCTAAAACTACGCTAGGCCTAGTATTCATCAACGAGGTCTGCAAAAACCCTACAGCTTCATACACATCATCTTCATAGTTCTTGTACCATTCCTTCTCCCACTCCATCACAGAAGAAGATGAAGACAGGGCTTCCTCCTTCATCTTCGTTTCCTGGATTCTCATTTTAAGAACAATCATGTTGTCGTCAACGAGTCCGTGATGATGCCCCATTTCACTATCGGCATCCCCTTTCATTGCAGAAATTGAAACGCTGCCTGGACCAGATGGTCTTTTCGGGCACGTAATATTGCCTGAGAAGGGAAGCATAGGCAAGTGTAGGGATTGAAGGGAAGTTATTTGCCGCATCGTGTTATGAACAGTCAATGAGAATAAGATTTGATGATTGACATATATAATAGATTTGATTTGATGAGAGCCAGGCCGCGTCATATTTATAAGCTGGTGATGGATTCGGGAGAAAGGCAGTAGACAACACCGTGAGTCACGGATGGGATTACGCGGGGAAGCAATGCCTGGGAGGAATCTTGATGGCGACAGCCTTCCAAAGGGAATGCACGGGCTGTAGCTGGACTTCACTGATAAAGAAATCAATTTAGTGGCGAGGCGGCCCCCATCTATCGAAATCAACCAAGTGCATTTCTTACAGAAATGCTTACAAGTCGATTTTTTGCGAGCAAAGTTAGTGCACATTTGGAGAGTTACATGATTATGAGATGTTTGAGGGATTGTAAACTCGTTTAATAAATTTCTTTACTGAAGCTCTTAAAATTAAGTTCCACCTCTCTCTCAACTTATTTTTAGTTACTTTATGAACTTGTTCATTATATATATTAACAACAATATAAATCTCTTTTAGTATATTATATTAATAATATTTAATTCTTTGGTATCATTATTATACTAAAAATCATCATTATAATTATAAATTTCAACAAAATTTTATAAAATGCCCTATACAAATACTTTATAAATTTACGTTAAAACAAAATGATATATAAATTTATAATTTCCAAAAATATCTTATACGCCATTTAAAATACATTTAGCCAAACACCCCTTAATGTGCTCATTCCATGTCTTTATGTTTCCAAATATATGTGTTTGTGTGTGTGTCCATGTCATTATATTTTTATGTATGTTTAGTTATCCACCTGATTTTCCCTTTTGGATAAATGATAATACATTCATTTGTAATGAACAAAAAATGCATATATTTACAATGATATAAAGGTAAAATTGTTATACAGTTGATTAAATCTAGAAATATTCTAGAATATATAAAATATTAATATTAAAATGTGTTCAGATGGTGAGAAAATATGATGAATATAATAATTTACAACAATGATACAACAGAAATTTTTATGGTTGATATTTTGGTTAAGGGAATCTTTTCGTGACGCGATCAGGAATCACGTCCAAACAGTAGAATAGTGATGATATAATCAAATCCGAATTTGAAAATTTTAGGGACGTAAATTGAGCAAAAAATGCCGACCCACGTGGTAGGATTAGATTGAACTTGATATAAACGACCACAATCAGCACACCGAACACTGATTGATACGTCACGAATCACACAAACCATTCCGTAATGACTCGATTTGAGATTGAAATCCACAAGAAATTGAATGAACAATTCCAGGGAATTTGAAAAGGAATTCTAAACTGATTAAAACTTTGTCTATGTGTCTGTTTTCAACTGAATAACTACTATTTATACTAAATCTTATCAGACTTTGATTTAAAAAGCCCATATGGCCCACTTCATTAGTAAAGCTCATTAACAAATAAAAATAAAAATAATAAATACTAAAATAAAATTCGACGAATTCATGGATCACGTCATACCTCTCCTCTTGAGGGTGAATTGTCCTCAATTCGAGCTTGTGTCTTGCTGGATCAAACACAAATCTCTGAAAGCCTCTCAACTCTTTATCATCTTGTTCTAACTCCAACTTCAACCTTTTATAAATCCAACAATGAAACTCTATTGGCGAATCATTTAACAAATTATGTAATATCACTAATGTTGTGCCCAAATGCACATATGCAAACTCCTTAAAAATATTTTTAACTCCTTTGTAGCACAAATGGACAAATCATTTGCTAGATGGTCAAAAAGATCAACGTACACGTGACTCTGTAGAACTTCAATCTCCTAATCTTCTACTTGTTCTTCATTCTTGTGGTTGTCTTCAACTTCCACTTTAATTTTTATGGCTTCTTCCGTCTCAATTTTATTTTCTTCAATTTCTATTAATTCTATTATTTCTTCTCGTTCACTTTTCTCCTCCTTAATTCTTAAATGCGTGCTAGTATTGTCATTATCTTTATATTGTACTTCATCTAGTGGCATTTTCTCTACAATCTTCACTTCAATCAAAGATGTCATCTTTATGGTTGGATTTTTCTTCTCTCCCATAACTTTGTTAATGCCAATATAAGCATCAACTTCCTCTTTTCAATATTCACTCATGCTATGCCCATACTGAAAGCAATTAAAATACAACCAAAATTAACTTTCAATATAAGAATCCAATACCTTTGATGTCTCACCGTACTCATTCACATTCGATTCATAATTTTTGATATTATAATGCCTTAACAGTGTATATCTATTTCTTCTCTCCTCGTGTCTCAACATACGATTGCCTTTAGCAAGACAATTTTGCAGTTTATCAATAGCTTTGGACAACTTTTGAATTTCATCAAACACTCACTTTTTGTAATATGTATGATCAACCAACATCCTGTGGAAATAAGTACAAATAAATTCCCTCTCTCTCTCTCTCTCTCTCTCTCTCTCTCTTTTTTAATATTTTTTTTGAATTCCACCTTTCTTTTTTTCTCTGTTTTTTTTTCTCAACAGGAAAGCGTATCGAATTAACATTTGATACTACCTTACTCTGATACCAAACTGACGAGATCAGGAACCACGTTGAAATAGTAGGATAGCGATGATGTAATCGAATCCGAATCCGATAATTTCAAGGACGCAAATCGAGCGAAGAATGCCGACCCAACGTAGTAGGATTGGATTAAACTTGATGTAAATGGCCACAATCAGCACATCGAATACTGATTGATACGTCACGAATCACATGGACCACTCCAGAATAATTCGATTTGTGATTGAAATCCACGAGAAATTGAATAAACAATTCCAAAGAATTTGAAATGGAATTCCGAACTGATTAAAACTTTGTCTATATGTGTGTCTATTTTCAATCGAATAACTACTATTTATACTAAATATTATCAGACTCTAACCTAAAAAGCCTATGTGGTCCAATTCATTAATAAAGCTCATTAACAAATAAAAAATAATAATAAATACTAAAATAAAATTTGGTGAATTCATGAATCACGTCATTTCATTTTATTTTATGTAATCAGGAATAATTAATAAGATGCAGAGTTCAAACAAAATTTAAGAGATAGAAAGATTAGAAAAATGTCGAATGTCACATTTAAAGTGTTGGTAAGGGTTTAGTAAAAAATGGAAGTCTGAACTAAAGAAACCAAATTTTAATTTTAAAATAATTCTTATGTTTGGATCCAAATTTGGATAATCTGAATAATTTATTTCAAATATAATATACATCAAAATATTATTTTTTTATTCAAATAAATTTGTATCCATCTAAATAATTTCTTTCAAATATATTACACATCAAAATGTCATTTTTATCTCTTTCTCTCTCCCCTTCCTACTTTTACAATGTTCCTAAGTTTCCACCAAATTTTCATTCATATAAATTTGGATCCAAACATAGATCTTCATTAGATACATTCTAATTTTTCAATTTGTTTCAATATAATGTTTTTGTGCCTTATCACATGTATTTTTCATAAATTATCAATAAGATATGTTTTCATTTACCATGAAATATAAAATGAAAACTTGAAAGGAATTAGAACTAAATAGTACTTATTTACTTAAAAAGGTGTATTTTGGGATTATAAGAAACAAAATGAAAACGAAATAGAGATCAATCTTGATTTTGTAACAAAGCTGAGACATCTATAATATTATTTGCAAAAAAGTATGTACTGATTTGGTATTATGACAAACTTCTTATACCGAAATAATATTTTCCTACAAAAAAACAAGTAGAAAAGGACGACAAGAGCCCCAAAGTTAGCAATATTTTCACTAGGCTCCCCTAACTGTAACTTTATTTGACTTTCAAAATTCTCAAACGCGAGCGGCCAAATTCAAGTTTGCTAAAATTAACCGGGAGACGGTATCAATTTTTGCAACCTTGCCATGGCGTTTCTGTTTCAGAAGTTTCTGGAGGTAATTTGTTTTAAATTTTCGTTAAAAATGGAAAAGGGCTACTAATGCTATTTTTATTTGTAAATATTAATTCACAAATTCGCTTCAATTAGCATCCATGTGTCTAATCTCATTTAATGGAATGCCACAACAAAGTGTAAAGATCATTTCTTTGGGACTATTTATTCGCGGTGTTTTTCTATTGTTGTTGTGCATGCGCAGTTTACTCGGTGTGGCTGCATTATTATTTGTGTAATTCAGGCAGTTAAAGTGCTTGCGAAAAGTCCCACATTAGCTAGGGATGGAAGGCATCTTCAATTTGAAGCCGATATGAACCGACTCTTTCTTTTCACCAGGTGAAACCCATTGATGGTTTGAGCTAACACCTTAACTGTGATTTGTTCTGCAATTTAGTCCTGAGTTGGCAGTCGTTTTTTTCTATTTAGATTTCATTATAGGATTGTTTGAATCACTCTGGGAAAACCTAGTATGGATGTGCATTCAATTGATTGACTAAGTGCCAGTGCCACTTCAACTGTTAAAGTTCTAGTTTGAAAGTTTAGCAAAGAGGTTCCATGTGTGCATCCCGAAAAACAAAGAAAAATAACAAATTTAAGGGACACACAAAGAGTTTAATTAGAGTTCAAACTTCGGAGGGACGGGAAGGAGAGTTGGTAACCACCCACACCTAGTCTGTTCACGTTTGCAAGTTTCCAATTCAAGTTAAAGTTTGGGTAGTTGTTCTGGTGTAGAACGATATATAGCGTTAATGTATCCTACGCCTCGTTAATAAGGAAGTCTTTGCTTGTCTACTTGCATTACTTGGTTGTCTTTCTTTTTCTTCCTTAGTAACCTTGCCTTCTTAATGCTATCTCATTTGTGCTTGTAAGTTGCATGGCATCATGGGCTAATAATGTGATTACACGGTAAAAAAGAGATTGAAGAATTTTTGACACTTCATAGTTGAGAAAGTATTTTATGGTGGTGATGTCTTAGATCTGCTGTCAATTATTCATGATTTATACCTGATCTAAAATTAAAATTTATGTGCTGATACAGCAGTAATAATGATAATATGTCTGTGTGAATAGTGAGTTATACTTTGGAAATTTCTGAGGTATTTTTTCTGTTGTTTTAGTCAGCCTTTATTTTTTGTGGTTGCGGCAGCAGTGAAGTTGGTTTTCTAACAAATAAACTGTACTTTCAGCTACAACCGTCTGGGAAATAATGCTGATGAAGCAGATGCAGATGAGATCATTGACATGGCTAGTAAGGCCTCTCTGGCCGAGCAGCAGAAGCAAGTTCAAGAAAATATACACGAACAAATAAGCACGTTTTGTTCACATATGGATGACATTCTTCTCCCTGATTCAAAGAAGGTTGATGAAACAGTTAACATACCTTCAGAAAGAAATGCCACTCCTCGACGCAGTGGTCTTGGTCTTGCTGTTGGCAGGACTGCTCCCTCGCATGATAATCCTGGTATGTGACATTGAAATTGAATATTTGGAAATGTAAGATGAACACTTCAAATAATTATTATATGCTGATGTTAATTGTGTATATTTGGAGAACACAATTTTGAGGACATCTTTATAAAATGGTTTTCTGAATTCTTTGCTCTTCATGTTATTGTTCTATTGGCAAGTCACTCTATAATAATCTGCTTAACTCTCAAATTTGATGACCCATATATACTCAGGTGCCTTTGTGGTGGAAACAAAGCCATTAAAGCGTTTTGAGTTCTCACAGAAACTGAAGGATCTCATTGGGTACACTCTTGAAATCAAGCCTTCTCAAATTCAACACGAGGATGCTGGCCAAGGTTTGTACTTGGATGGTGAAGCTAATGTTGGTGCTGTAATAGCTATATACCCTGGTGTGACATACTCACCAGCATATTACCGTTATATTCCTGGATATCCAAGAGTTAATTTGCAAAATCCGTACTTGATCACAAGATATGATGGAACTGTAATCAATGCTAAGCCTTGGGGTTATGGGGATGAAAGTCGTGAAATATGGGATGGGTCAAGTGTTTTGGAACCTAGATTACATACTGAAGGTGGTGAAACTGGCTCTGATCGAGTATGGAAGTTGCTTAGCAAGCCATTAGATGGTGCACGAGTGGGGGGTAAAGGAGAAGTCCTGGAGAGGAGAAATCCTCTAGCTTTTGCTCACTTTGCCAACCATCCCGGAAAGGGTATGGTCCCCAATGTAATGGTTTGCCCTTATGATTTTCCTCTAACCGAGAAGAATATGAGAACCTATATACCAAATATTTCATTCGGAAATGAAGACGTTAGAATGAAGAAATTGGGCACCTTCTGGTTCAAATCTTGGAAATCGAGCAGCACTGTGACAGATGTCCCTGTTCTCAGGAGTCTCGTTCTGGTGGCTACCAGGGAAATCTCTAATGAAGAAATTCTCCTGAACTACAGATTAAGCAACCTAAAGCATCGGCCCTCTTGGTATACTCCAGTTGATGAGGAGGAGGATAGAAGAAGGTGGAGCTAAGGCTAAAGCTGTACCCTGCTGCAATGGCCTACATTAAGCATGGCATCAATTTTGATATCTTTGTTTGGACTTCTACTATCACCATGTTTCAAGCGGGAAGATTTCTTCTTTGTTTTGGATTTTTGCTGAGTTTCACGCTTTTTTTAGCGTAGCCCCAATCATGTATTGATGTTGCAGAGAAATTCGCTGCCTGATTATCATAGAAATTATTGAATTCCAAGGAAACTCCAAATGGAGAAATGTTTTGATGTTCAAGAGTCAGTTTTGTAAATTTCGTGTTAAGTGCCGTGATGTCACCCCCAAGCAGCTTGTGAACATCCGAACAACTTTTCCAAATCGCTGCACCAGATGCAGGCCTCCTTTATATACGTACACGCATACATATATATATGCTTAAATAAATAAATTTTTTCTTAAAAAATTGCGATCTAATATGAAGATTAAGCCTATATGCTTTTGTTCTTTAAGGTGGATCGTTTAACCTGTTACTAAAATAACATGAATAGTTCCAGTAGCTTGGACTTGGGCCATAGAAAAATGGAATAGCCCAATGGACGGGCCCAAAAACTTGCAAGCGTAGTTCTTATGAGTGCAGCATGAAAACTTTCATTGTAAGGACATATGTAGTCTCTCTCTGATTGATAATTAAGACAGGATAAAAAAATGAGTGATTTAAGTAGTGATAATTTGAATGGATAAAAAAAATCATATATATATATATATGTGTGTGTGTGTGTGTGTTTTTTTTTTTTTTAATATACAATAATAATTAAATGATGTGATAATGTATAAGTTTATAAGGTAATAAAAAATTAAATGTGAGTAGAAAAATTATAAAAATAAGTATCGATTTAATTGTAGAAATTATCAGTTAATTACTAAAAATTATACATAATTAAGTATTAACTTATAATTTATTCTAGTAAATAAATTTCACACACTTTTCATACCTACAAAGTTATTTACAAACTATAATGTTATTATATTTTAAATAATAAAAATAATATTATTTAATATTTAAATGTAATAATAAAAAAATATTTAAAAAGTTTGTAAAGAGAGAAAAAAGAGATAAAATATAAATAAATATTAATTAAAAAAGAAGAAAAAATATTAAAAATGAAGGAATGTAAAATTAAAATAATTATATAATTTTATATTAAAAATTGTATTTTTTAAAAAACAAAATATAATTAAAAATAATATAAATATAAATATTAAAAAAAATATATATATATATATTGATATTTATTTAATTAAAGTGAGAGTTGGATTGAAGATAAACAGGAAAGTTTCCCATTTAAAGTGGAGAAAAATGTCCCCCTACCCTCGCATCCATTCCACGCCACATTTGCATCGCGGGAGCCCGATTCCAATCCCCATACCGAATTATTAATTTGATAGCGGCAAACCAGCAATGACGTAGGTACAAGACGCCATCTTCTTCACCTACCTAATCTTCATTATCCTTCTGCCCTTCTCTCTTCTGCTAGCACTTTGCAGATAACCCTGTCACTGTTTGTCCTTGAAAATATGTACTTACCTAATTAATGCATGTAGAAAAAATTTATTCTTACAATGAAGAACAAAATTCCAATGCCCATGAGGAACGAGTGTTGCTATTTATTTGCAGTGAAAGTTGGTTTATTGGTAGAAGCTCAGCTCACTAACGTTAAGCAGTGCTTTTAAGAATTTGGCAGAAAGATAAATGTTAACGAGGACTCGAGTACAGGCAAAAGCATGCGACCAAGAAGACGTCGACCTGCCAAGCTGCTCTCCTTCTTTTTATCGGTTTTTATTCTCAGTATCTAACATCGAATCACATCACTTCAGATTTCAGAGCAACATCACCCCACTATTCCCACCAGCCTTTTATTCATTTTTCTTCCGGCTTCCATTTTTTCCTTCTGTTTTCACTCTCTCTCTCTCTCCTTCTGCACTCTCAGGATTTAAAATGTAGGTTTGGATATCTACACATTTTGTCTTGCCATTTAACAGCATTTGCATATTGTAGCGCTCCCCCACTTCCTGTATTACCTGTGCTTATTGCTTGTTTCGGTGGTTTGCTTCCAAGGGGAACTGAGAAGGAACAAGAAAAATAGTAGAGAAAAGAATCTGTCGGGCTCATTAATGTGGTAAAGTTGTAGCTTGTCTATTCCTTTTAACCCCACTAGCTGAGGCAGATAAGATTGTTCTTACATATTCTCTCTGTTTCCCAATGTAGCAGATCGTGGAAATGGCTAAAGACGAAGACTTTAAGCTACTTAGAATCCAGGTATTTCCGTCAAAGCCCTCGCATTGAAGTTGTGTTATGGTGTTCTTTCCTTTTCGTTCTTCATGTTTGCATTTTATAGCTCTTTTTTTAATCTTTGGTTTGCTTGCTACAGAACTGTGTTCTCAGAGTGAACATACACTGTGATGGGCGCAAGCAGAAAGTGAAGAAACTCCTTCAGACAATTGACGGCGCTTGCTTATTCCTTTTTATCTTGTGGGTTGTGGCTCCACCAGTTTTCTCAATTTTCCCATAGTGGGCTGTCCTGTTTTCTTATCTTCTTCTTTTCTTTTTGTTTTCTGGCTCTGCTTTTACGTGTTCCTGAACGAAATTTTGCCTTCCACCTTGTGGGGTTGTGATTCATGTGATCACTGTTTCAAGACTAAGAAATGTGATATTTTAATGCTTTCTGTTTTTTTCTGGCATTTCTCCCGAAATTCTCTAATCTTTTGACCCTTTTTAACTCCCAAGAGTCTACCAAGTAGACATAGACTCGGACCAACAAAAGGTCACTGTTTCAGGAATCGTTGATTCTGAAACTTTGAACAAGAAATTGGTGAGGGCTGGCAAGCATGCTGAGCTCTGGTCTGAAAATGCTAACCCAAAGCAGAAAAAGAAATCCAGTTGCGTTAAAGGTGATAACAACAACAAAGGGCTGCAACCAAGTGCGATGAAGGGTCTTCAGCCCCTCAAAAACCAACAGAAATTCCCCTTTATTTGTGAGGAACAGGATGATGGCTGTCCCGGTGATCAGGAAGATTGTGATGAAGAGGACATGCAGCTTATCCGAAATAAGATAAATCAACTCGGTCTGCCCAAGCACCAAGCTGATGCCATTGCAAACAAAGGCAATGGCGACACGGCTGCAAATGGAAATGGTGATGCTCGAAAGAAAGGGAACCCAAATCAGAAAGTGGCAAGGAAGTTAAATCCAATTGGTGGGATCTATCAGAAAGCGTTGGCAGCCATGAAGATGAATAACGAACAGTGGGCGGGTGCAGACCTGAGTCCTCATCCCGCTGAGGGCTTGGGAGGGAAGTCAAATGGGATGGGAGGAGGATTCAAGGTTCAAGCAAGCAGCGTCTTCCTGGGGGCTCCTGGAGCGTTTCCGGTGAACGGGTTGGCAGCAAGGCAAAATCCGTCATCCATGATGATGATGAACAGGGCTGGTTATCAGCAGTACAACCCTTCAGCAGTGATGGTGGACCTGCAGAACAGGCACGCCTTGCAGCAACCCCAGATGAGGTGCAAGAGGTCTCCATTTGTTCCTCCATCCGCTGGCTACTGTTACAATTATGGTGCCTCCGCGTACCCCGGATTTGGCGGTCGCTACTCCGATGCCAGCACGTTTAGTGATGAGAACACAAGCAGCTGCTCAATTATGTAATTTTACGAAACGATTTGGGAACTTGTCCACCGAATGTTGTGAAAAAGTTGATGTTCCTACTTCTTCAATTGCGTATGTATTATGTGGCCGGTAACATGGTCCGTTCTTAGGACCTTGAAGGTCTTGCCCAGTTCGAGATTTTGGGCTTTACAAACCTAGAACACGCCCCACTGGACATTACTCCAATCACTGGACATGAGACCAATATATTTTTAGTTCGTGTATTATTATGATTATTATTATTATTACAACAAAAATAAATAATGATGGAAAAAGATATTAACTCATGTGATGTTTGCATAAATTATTGAGTCAATAACACACACACACACACACAAGCTTGATTTTCGTTATAGTTATAGCCTGCATTTTAGAATTCAAACTTTTATCAAGTGGCCTAAAACCAAAAACAAGCATGGGAGTTTAGTAGATCAACTTCTCTATCTCATTTTTCCTTTTAGGTGGCTATATGTTCGAAGAACATGATGGCGGAAATACAGATAGATGCAAAGTTTGTTTTGATTCTATTTCTAAAAATACGCACAACTTAATTATTATACGTTTAACTGTTATTTCTATTTTATACAATTTTAAAAAATAGACTTAAAAACAAAACAAAGAAGGATTTCATGGGAGAGAGAAGTGGAGCAGACATGAAAAAGGAACTTCAAATGCAAGAAACACCGTCCGAAAGAAGCTCCTGTCCACGAAAGAACTTGTGGACATTGCACCTGTCTGGGGAACAGGGGAACCGCAGAGCCAAGCAATACATTTTGCCACTCGAGGGACGGAATAAGAAGTCAAATTTGGTTCTCAACCAGAGAGGCAAAAGTGGTGGCGTTGTTCTCTTGATGCTCCAATGGAGTTTAAAGCACCCACTTCCTCATTCATTCTGATCGCAAAATATCATATGATGGATGATGGCAAAAGAATTAATACCCTGGCTCAAAACCTTATCCTCTATTGCCTCTATATATTTGAGGTTTCTCAGTGAAGTAAAATTCTGAAATCCGTTAATGTACTAATTCTGTAGCTCACGGAACGATATCGAATCTGATTCTTTTCCCCTCTCAACTTGTGCCCTTAACTATATCCTCTGGCTGATGGGAGGAGTTGGACATAATTTGCTTGGCAATCGACAACAGTTTAGCCATGCGATAGTTCAGACCCACCTGCTTCTTCAAATTCTAGATAAAAATATTTAAAAATAATTGTATTTTCAAATGAATGCAACACTTATTGAAATTTAAATTTTAGTTCAAATTCTATTTAAAAATTTATTTTTTAATTTTTTTCTAGAAAAATTCCGGAATTGTTTATATAATTTCCTTCATTATTTCGCAAATGGGGATACTGGATGGATATGGATAGATTCGGGGAGTGATGGGGAATTAGGGTTGTATGCTGCGGGATGAACTGTTACCGAAAAGGAAAATTTTATAAAACAAATGCATTATTTTATATTTATAACGTTCTATTTTCCGATGCTTGAACGAAGGAGTTTGACTAAGCAAATTAATTTAGTTTATTTTTAAATTAAGAAAATAATTTTAATTCCAAACTTTATCCTTTGCCATTCATTTTTAATTTTTTAATATACGTATTATGATGCTTCAAAGGTAGTTAAAACTAATAAATTTAATTAATACACCAGAACAAGAATTAATCAACGAGATAATTTTGAAAAATAAAAAAATTCTAAAATTCTAAATATTGAAAATTTGGTCGATATTTTGATTAACACATTAACTTTAGGTACCATATGGGTTTAACTCCAGATGCTACATGGTTGTGTGTCACTAATTTAAGCTCGGTTAATTAGTCATAATGGAGCCAAAAATAACGTAAAAGTTTTGCAATATAATCGAATAATGGAATAGGACTTGATCCCCAGTTAGAGGGTTGCCCTTTTCTTTCTTTTTCTTTCTTTTTTTTTTTTTTTTAAAGAAAAGAAAAGAAAGAAAGAAAGAAAGAAAAAGAGGGCAAGAATTAACGGAAAAGGGGCATGCACTCGTGAATCCTTAAATCAGATGGATGCCTAGCTTGATATCCCCTCCTTTCCGCCTTTTTGCACCAAACTTTTCAGCGGAGACATGGAAAGAAGCCAACAGCCACACCCTCCATGAGAAATATAGGCCGTCATTCTTTTGTTGTCTACATCACACCCCATGACTGTTCCATTTGATTATCCGACATCTTGTTCTCATATTCAACACTGTGTTGTTAAACCTGGCCCGGCCCCGTCGGGCCGGTTTGGGTGGCTGGTGGATTTGTTTTCTTTTTTGTTTTCTATTTTTTTTTTTTTTTTTGGTGTTTTGGTGAAGGAGAAGGAGAAGGAGGAGGAAGAAGAAAAAACTGGGAGATGAAGAGAAAAAGGAAAGGAATGAAAAAAAAAAGAAGGGAAGGGAAAAATGGAAATAGTGGAGAGTTAGAAAAAAAGAAAATAAATAATTAGATTGAAATATAATAAAAAAATAAATATAAATAAAAATATATTAAAGAAAAAAATATTATATCATAACAATTATTTAAATAATTATTTATTATTGTTTGTCTTTATATATGATTGCATACTTAATTTATATATAATAAATAAGTTATTAATTAAGAACTAATAAATCAATTATTATATATTTAATTTGTTTGATTTTTAAAAAAATTAATTAATTATATTTTTTTATTCAAATAATAATTATATATTAATTAGTATACAAACTAATTATGTAATTTTAAAATATTATTAATATATTTTAAATTTTTTATATTAAAACAATATATTTATAATTATATATAATAAATAATATTAATTGACCAATTTTAAATTTGATTGAAATAGTACGATGGCTTATCCTATCTTAAGTGTGATTCCAACACACACTAATTTTTTAATCATAAAGAGGCCGTCATTTCTTTAAAGACGAGAAGCACAACCAGGCCTTCTTACTTCTTGCACTACTCTACCCTCTCTGGCTTCTGTCTATTTACGTACACACATATATTTTAACAACTGGCTGTCTTCCGTTTGAGAAAATGGAGAAATTCTTGGGTTTGAACTTGATTTGTTCGCTCTTGGTGGTAGGTTTTGTGAATTTTGCATGGGGAGAAGGTGGGCTGATAAACCCATCCAGGTTGGAGATGTTTGTGGACGAACTTCCAGACATGCCCAGAATCAGAGCTTTCGGTCTTGTCAACGGTTGTCCTGTTCCCAACTCACTTCGTATTGGCATGTTTCACAAGAAATGGGTAATTGTTTCCGCGGCAAGACCTTTGCTCTTAATTTTGTTTTCCCTTCTTTGTTCTTCTCGTTGCTGATAGTTAAGTAGTTTGTTCCAGCTTTATATAAATAATAAATCCAATCACTCATACGACGCTTGCGGTGCATAACATTAGGTTATTTGTCGTGCGATTCCAACAAAAAATATAAAACAAGAGATACTCCCTCACTTCTGCCTTTTAGTTAATAAAAATTAGGTATCATTTATGAGCTTAACCTGCAACATTCTCCTTTTCCATATCTTTTTCCTTTTATTTTTTATTTTTTATCATGTCCTTTTCTTTTCTTTTTCAGTAAATTGAATTGAATTATTTTCAGAAAAAAAAAGTCGAGTTGTTTTGAATTATGATCAGTTTGTCAGCATTGCAAAATGTCCTAATGCTTCTTGACAATCAGCTGCTGGTTTAATCTTGCTCGTCTTTATTCCGAAAGGATTCCCCAGCTGGGTTTACTTGCCGACCACAAAATCTCCCTTAACATGTACATCATTAAATGGCATTCGATTACCTAGTTCTCATCTTCTCCTTTCTTTCTCGCTTTATGTCGTGTTTAAGTCGGATTGTACTCTACCGCTGGGTTAGGTCTACGAAGGCCATTTCGGTAATTTTAGATGGAATCTTCTGTTTCGGTGTGTAAACAATGTGAGAAAAGATCCACTATCACCTACATAAATGAATTTATGTTTTGGAATTCATGTCAGCGCCACTCACTGAGTTGGTAGGATGACTATATTGGAAGGCCACTTAAAATCTCCTACCAGCACATAAATTCCCTATGGAACTCCTGTCACGTCGTACTTAGCGGTTCCTTGATTCACTAATGACTAAGAATGACACCGCCCATTGCCCTGCAATTATTTTAATTAATGCTCTTGCAATAGTGAGCAGATTTTCTACAGCAGTCTCCACTACCTAGTTTATGCGGGACACTTTTTAATTAATGTGGCCGCTCTTGTAACTCAATTATTCCATGAATGATGCATATTTTTGGTTTTGTGTATTGAGATTGGGTCGATGCGCCTACAATTAAGAGGGCATTTGGCTAGGCTTATTTTGCCCAGCTTATAAGATCATATGCCTAATAAAATGTGTTGGAGATTCATGCTGTCTTATTTTTAACATGAATTCATAAAGTATTTAAATAGAATATTACACAAAATGTGATTGGAATTTATAATTATAATTAATATTATTTTTTGTTGATATAATAATGATAAAAATAAATTAAACATCATGTAATGTAATAGAATATATTTATATCATTTTTAATATATATAATGAAGTATGTTATTAAATTTTTTTAAAAAATTAATTTATTTTTAAAAAATTTATAAATTCCAATACATTTTGAGAATTGAGCTTGTAATTTATTTCATTAAAAAATTTATAAAATAATTTTGACAAAGTTATAAAATTTGAAATATCTTATAAAAATTTTTAAAGAGTTTATAACCACGGCTAAACACCCTTTCTAAATTATGTTTTGTTCTTCGTTGCAGAAATTTCACAGAGACCTCCCTCCAACACCTGTGTTTGCATATGGCACGTCATGGGCAGCTGCAACAGTTCCAGGTCCTACAATTGAAGCCCTCCATGGTATCCAGACTCAAGTAACATGGACCAATCATCTCCCCTCGAAGCACATATTGCCATGGGACCCCACCATTCCTACGGCTATACCTTGCTCTGGAAAGGGGATTCCTACAGTTGTGCACCTCCACGGCGGGATCGATGAGCCTGCGAGCGACGGACACGCGACCTCGTGGTTCACGGCAGGATTCCGAGAGCGAGGCCCTTCTTGGACAAAGAAAACTTATCACTACCCCAACTTACAACACCCCGGGACGCTGTGGTATCATGATCATGCAATGGGATTGACTAGAGAAAACCTCTTGGCTGGCCTGATTGGAACCTACGTGATCCGGCAGCCACCCGTGGAGTTGCCACTTGGGCTCCCCCACTGTGAAGAGTTTGACCGTCCGTTGGTTGTGTTTGATCGAAGCTTCCACACCAACGGTTCGATTTTCATGAATTCAACGGGCAATAATCCCACGATACATCCTCAGTGGCAGCCTGAGTATTTCGGCGATGTAATCGTAGTAAATGGCAAGGCATGGCCACGCATGATCGTGCGACGGAGGAAATACCGATTTAGAATCGTTAATGCAAGCAATGCCAGGTTCTTTAAATTCTACTTCACCAGTGGTTTGGGATTTATCCACGTAGCATCAGACTCGGCTTACAATGAGAAGCCAGTAATGACCAATGCCTTTCTGTTGGCACCGTCTGAAGTTGCTGACGTGGTTGTTGACTTTTCCAAGTCAAAGTCTGATTCGGCTATTTTGTGCAATGATGCACCTTACCCCTATCCTTCCGGAGATCCAGTCAATGAAGCAAGCGGCAAAGTCATGAAATTTATTATTGAACCCTGGTATGAATCGGACACGTCAAGAATTCCGAGCAGACTGATCAAATATCCATCGCCAAATTTGTCCGATGCATCAGTCACAAGGTACATTTCACTGTACGAGTACGCGAGCAACACCGATGAGCCTACACATTTATACATCAATGGAATGCCTTTTGAAGCTCCCGTGACGGAGACGCCTAAGGCAGGTGCTGCGGAGATTTGGAGTGTGATCAATCTGACAGAGGATAATCATCCATTGCACGTGCATTTGGGACTTTTTATTGCCTTAGAGCAAACAGAGTTGGAGGACGTGGATGAATTCAAAGAGTGCATGCTGAAACTCAACGACGCCGTCAAGTGCCGGGTGGACGAACATGCACGTGGCAGTAAGACAGAGGTGCCTGCGTACGAGAAGGGATGGAAGAATGTGTTCAAGTTGATGCCAGGATGCGTTACGAAGATGCTGGTGAGGTTTTCGTATATTCACTCAAATGCATCGTATCCTTTCGATGCAACTGCAGAGCCTGGCTATGTCTACCATTGCCATGTAAGCAAATCCGTATACCTTAATTCTGCATTCTGAAACTTTGAACTTTTGTTTAACAAGCGTTGGATACTGCTGAAGGTTTTTACTAATTTTGCAGATTCTGGATCATGAGGATAATGTGATGATGAGACCCTTGAAACTTACCCACTGATCGACTGGAATCGAGGCATGCATGGTAGATGCCATAAATAAATGACTCTACTTTGGACTAGTTCAGTTTTTAATTATGTTGATGGAAGCGAGCGGCATTTTGAAGACTTACTGAAACAAGACGCAAAAATAATAAACTCATGTGGAATTTGTATTTGCATCATATACATTAGTAGAAGTAGAAGGATTTGCACAAACACTCAATGGAAAGTAAGAGACGTGAAAAACAAATATATAGCTGAATTTTTTTACAATTGACAAATATTTAGTTTTATAAAATTAAAAAGGCCACAATAATTGGTACCCACCATTTTGTATGTCCCACATTTCCATCCACAATACTTTGTTTTATAGGACTCAAGCAATTGAGTGAAAAAAATGGCTACTTATAGAAGTTGGGCTAAGGCTACGGGGGAAAAGTTCGACTACAACCCCAAGCCCACTTTGTTTAATGGATATCATCTTTCGGCTTCAAAAGCGGGTTACTGAAAAATAAGTCTGTTTCCAACGAATCCATTTTACATTTCTCAATCTTAAAATTACACTCGGAGAATTGAGAAGGATATGGACGAGACTTAGGCTTGATCACTTTAATTGATAGAATTAAAATCTCAAAAATTATTTTATAAGATAAATTATTAATAAAATAATTATATTTATTAATAAAGATTAAATTATAAAATAACTTAGTTACAAGCGTGTTTGGATTATATTGTCATATTTGTTGAATTGACTATTTTACTTAATGTTTTATTAAGCCAATACCGGACTCATGTTTATCATACACTTTTATTATTTAAAGTAAACATTTGATTAATTTTGATAAATTCATTTATCAAACCTAACTCTTAGAAGTGAAGGAACCCTTAAATTATTACAAGAAAGACAGTAATGTTGGAGACTGTGAGAAATCAGGCATGAACTTTTAACGAATTGGAATTTATTTTAATTTGTTATAAATGAAATCAGATGATGAAATGATGACAAAACCACAATGCTTTATTTCAAATGGCAATTTAACATTCTTAAAAAAAAAAATAAAAATGAAAAAGCAAGTTGAGAAATATCTGGCTTGAATGGACTTCTGTTTGTACGCACGTATTTTATTTCTGTTCGGACGTTTCAAACCAGGTAATGGGATTCTGTTAAAACAAATTGAACAACTAATGTTGTGGAAAATTGCTGGATTCGTGAATAATGCATATGTTGTAGGCACCAAGAGCGAAATACGTCGTAGTTCCCCCCTTGTGGAAATTTCAATTGTAAGCAGTCGTCCTTCAATTATTATTATTAATTTTATTACCGTACTGTATGAACGAATGGGAAGAATTGGAGCGGCCCCACGAATTCGTGCAAAATGGGTTACGTGGGAAAGAGCTGGCAGGCAACCAAGCCCAAAGACGGGATCAGGACGCCAGTTTTTTGCGTAAAGGAACCAGCTTGCATGTTTTCTAATCACAACGCGTCTCCAACCTGGTGACAGTTCCGTTTCGTGTAATCGTTTTCTTCAGAACAGCCCAGTGACACTTTGTTAAATATATTTATGAACAAGTACTAGATTTAATGTTACACATGTAAATATATTATATATAGCGATTACTGTATATTTATAATAATTATATTTTTACAATTATTATACATGTAGATATAATATCCAAAATAATGCAAACTTTAATTTCGCGATGTTTTGGTCAAGCTCTTGAAAAATAGTAACGTTGGGACACTCGATGTGTGTGTGCGCGCGTAATTTTTTATGAATTATTATATTTAATTAATTGTAACAAAGTTTATTAAAATGAAATTTATTTAAACTAATAGTATAAAAAATTGAAAATAAAGAGAGTAAATTTTCTTGGAATATTAAAATGTGAAAGAAAAAAATTATAAAAATATGTATTAAAAAAGATTGAGAAGGAAAGAAAAATAAAAAAAAAAAAAAAGTCAAAGAAAGGCACTATAATAATTGAATATTTTGTAACCGAAACCAAGCCCTTGGTGTAGACTATGGAATAAATAAAAGAAATAAAGAAATTTGAATAAAAAAAAAAATTAGAATTGAAAGGTGAGAGAAAAATAAAAAAGTTAAGTAGAGTGAATAGAGGGTAAGAATATTTTAGTAATTACATATTATTCTACAATGAAACTTTCTTATGTTATTAATACATAGTTATACATTAGAGAAGAATGGTGAAAATAAAATATTTAAGTCTAAATAAATGGTTTATTGGTAGTGCATTTAAGTGTGTTGGATTTTTTAATTAATAATAATTTTATAAATTCACTAATTAAAGTTAAGAGTGAAAATTCACAATATACAACCAAATTACCTATTAATAATATAGCATAGGTTATTTGGATTTCACCTCATCTGAGTTCTTCAAGTGGATTTCAATCACATGATACATTTGAATCTATAAAGAATTTATTCTTTATTAAATTTTCAATCAAGCTTTTCTTCAAGCAAACTATACAATAGGACTATAAACTCAATTTTATATAGAAATTCCTTTATATTCAAAAAGAAAATATAATAAAAAAAAATAAAGCAAGAGAGAATTGTGTCATGCCCGTCTTTGTTGCCACGAAACAATGACTCTTGACTAACGGTGAAATAATTTCATGACTCTTGACTAACTTGCCAAACGCAATCTTATTTTGTATCAGTTTCTTTTATTTATTCTGAAGGAATGATTTGTACCGGCGGTTATTTTTAACGACGTCACTTAATTTGAGCAATATTTCCGTTCCACTAATAATGATCAAGCGACAATAAAATTTTTCTACCACAGAATATACATGACAATCTAATCTAATATTTTTTTTCCACTTAAACGGCTGAATAAATCTTTACATTGTATGTTCGGAAGGTATTTTGATAGGTTAAATAATATGATTTATTTATATATTAAATTATATGATAGTATATAAAAATAATAATTATATTTTGAGTGTATATAAAAATAAATATGAGTATATATATATTAATTTAATTATTAATAATTGTAATGATTGAAAAAAAATTAATTAGTTATACATATAAAAAAAAATTTAAATTTAAATAAATATTTTATTAAATTATATATTGGATAGCGTGGAATTTGGAAGGAAACGCAGATTGAAAAATGAGTTTCAATCATAATTTACTTGGTACTCGTTAGCACATAAAATCATATTGACGTGGAAACATGCTTCCAGTTTGGCATTTGAACATTACATTTTCTTACAAACATAAAAGAGTTATTTTTCATTTTCTGTAATCAACGATAAAAGAGATTCGCCAACTGTAATCAAACTTCGCGAGCCCACATTCCGCTGTCCCGGTTACAACAATGATAACGGCCTTGTGGTTTTAAGAACCGCACATAGAAACTCCTTCCTTCCCCACTCTTTTTCGCTCAGATGGCCGGCCAAGAAATCACGACGGGTGGGGGTGTGGCGAGTGCGCCCCTCCGTCACGTCCGGGACATGGTTCGAATTTCCGCCGCCGGATTTTCGGGGGTTTTCAAGAAAGACTGTACGGATTTGGCGAGAAGAGTCTCACTTTTAGCCCATTTGCTTGAAGAGATCAGGGACTCCGAGAAAATTCGAGTAAACCGTGAAGTTGAAGCGGGCTCGTCTTCCTTTGCCAGTTCTTGCTTTGCTGACTTGACTCTAGCTCTTCAGGCTGCAAAAAGACTTCTCTTGGCTGCTAACAACGTTGACAATTCCGAGTTTTATTCGGTAAGTATGTCATGCACATGCTCTATTACTTTTCTCTTTTGTGCATATGATTTATGTCGACCTTAAATCCGTACGTGGGTTGAATATTTTGTTATGCACGTTGCATTTTGTGAATGAGCGGCCAGATTTTGCTGTCTCGTGCTCTTGGTTGATTCTTAAATGGTTTGCAGAGACGGTTTAATGGTGACCTCTTGGCTTTGATGCTGTGAGCAAGATTGTTGATATTTAGTTAATTGGTTGACTTCTTTTCTTTGATGGATCTGATTATTTATTTATTTATTTATTTTTGAGAGAAGCTGTTATAGTTCAATTGTTTTATCGTAAATGATGATGTTTATAGCCACCTGAGCTGCTCCACTGCTGCATACAGTTGGTTTTTCAGGTTAAGGAAATGAGAACTGTTAGTAGAAGTGATTTGAGATTTTTGTGTGTTTAAGTGCGGGTTCGGAGGGATGAGTTTTCAGATGAAATTTGTTTTAGGATATGTGGTTTCAAAACATAATGGGAAATTTTTTAAAAAATCAGCTGTGGGTTTTCCACTTGAGAAGATATAACTTATAGTTTAAACTTCGGAGTACTGCTTTTGATTGAGCTGACGCAATGATCTGAACGTGTTCTTTAAATAAAATGGCAATAGTAGACACGAACTAGTTTGGTAGCTTCAAATGTCTGATTATCTCCATATTCGCGTGAGCCCATACATCGCGTCTCTTGTAAGAAACTAAAAACCTTGGTTGATATACTAGCATTTACATTACTGGTCTTCCATGATTGATGCAGTTCATTTAGGACTATGCGCACAAAGTAGCACACTGAGTGTTTTGTCCTAGAATACAATTTTTATGGATATAAAAATTTGTTAAATTTATCTTACAAGGGCACTGCAGAGAAATTTTGAGCTTCATTTTTTTATATGCTAATAATCACATTTGTAATTTGAAATGATTCTGTGGATGATCTTTTTTAAAGCATATGGCCTTCCTTCCTAAAGTTTGCATCTTCCTTTTGAGTTCTAGGATGGGGCCACGAAGAAAATTTTCTTCCAATTTCAATGTGTAACATGGAAATTGGAGAAAGCACTTGCAAACTTACCTTACGATGATTTTGATATATCAGAAGAAGTACAAGAACAGGTTAGCATTGAGCATCTTTGTGCTAATATTTGAACTGGATCCATATTTGACACTTTCCTCTTCGTCAGGTTGAGTTAGTCAGGGCACAGTTGGGTCGGGCCATTGAAAGATATGGTGGTCCTCTTAGTTCAATCGTATTACACAGGGCATTGTCTCAGCCATCGGACAAAGAGGTTGATCCAATTCAGCCTAGTACCAGGCTAATTGGAAGTCTACGTGAAAGAAACAATGGCAATGTTGATCATTACGCTAACACAAAAGTGAAAGGTCTGGGAGAAGGCCGTGGATTGGTAGAACATGCTTCAGATGAGATTCAGAATGAAGAAAAGCTACAGAATTCAACAACATCATCTGCGGTTAATGTTTCAAAGGATTCTGTTGAGGTTGATGTTTCAAAGGATTCTGCTAATGGGGGGAGCAATATCTCATCCTGTCAAAGGCCAGAAGAGAATAAGAAGCCAGATTCTCTTGTAATTCCCGATGATTTTCGTTGCCCTATATCCCTGGAACTTATGAGGGATCCCGTTATTGTTGCCACGGGGCAGGTAATATTTACACCCCATTCTTCTACTGTTGTTCTTACTGCTTCCAGAGAGAAACTCTTAGATGAAGCTTAAATGATCTACTTCTCGCATTGGTGCTAATAAAGTATATTTGTTTCACTCTTTCAGACCTATGAGAGATCTTATATTCAGAGATGGATTGACTGTGGCAACACAACATGCCCAAAAACTCAGCTGAAGCTCCAGCATCTCACTCTCACTCCAAATTATGTTTTAAGAAGCTTAATATCTCAGTGGTGTGTGAAACATAATATAGAGCAGCCAACAGCACTTGTGAATGGGAGGATAAAAAGGAGTGATGGATCATTTCGCGATGTCACCGAGGACATAGCAGCCATTGAAGCCCTTGTACGCAAACTCTCAAGCAGGTCAATTGAGGAATGCAGGGCTGCCGTGGCTGAAATCCGATCACTTTGCAAAAGAAGTACGGACTATAGGATCTTGCTTGCAGAAGCAGGAGCTATCCCAATCCTAGTTCATCTGCTGACATCCGAAGATGGTCAAATTCAAGACAATGCTGTAACCTGCATTCTCAATCTTTCTATCTATGAGAATAACAAGGGACTCATTATGCTTGCCAATGCAATTCCTTCCACGGTTCAAGTCCTCAGAGCTGGAAGCACAGTAGCAAAAGAAAATGCTGCAGCAACCCTCTTTAGCTTGTCCCTCACAGTTGAAAACAAAATACTAATTGGTGCATCTGGCGCAATACCTGCTTTGGTGGATTTACTTCAGAATGGAAGCTCAAGAGGGAAGAAGGATGCTGCAACAGCATTATTCAATTTGTGTATTTATCAGGGGAACAAGGGAAGGGCTGTTCGGGCCGGCATTATTACTGCACTGTTGAAGATGCTCACTGATTCAAGCGGTTGTATGGTTGATGAAGCTCTGACTATTCTGTCTATTCTTGCTAGCCACCAAGAGGCAAAGCCAGCCATCGTTAAAGCCAGCATGATACCTGTCCTGATAGATCTTTTACGGGCAGGTTTGCCTCGTAACAAAGAGAATGCAGCTGCCATTTTACTTTCATTGTGCCAAAGAGAGAACTCAAATCTTGCCTATCTAAGTAGACTTGGAGCAGTAATACCTCTTTCAGAACTTGCAAAAACAGGAACAGGGAGAGCTAAGAGGAAGGCTACATCATTGTTGGAACACCTTCGTAAATGCCAGCAGTTCTGATTATTAGTTGACTGCTGATTGGACGTTTTATCTGACAGTGAGTACTACACAAGTTTTACAGTGTGCAAATTTGAGAATCAAGGCAGGAGGAACCCAGAAATCTGATGTCCTTCATAGTAGCTAGTTATTTACTTTAATCTTGAGTGTGGTGGAAAATATGATTGCCTTGTTTATTTTGTAATCCGTGACTGCTATGAAGACTGATTAGGCGAATTATTTCTTTGATGATTAGCAGAACAGCATTGGATTTAGACTCTTGGGGATGTCAGTGGGATGTGTTGAATAGTTATGTAATAAAATGCATTTTGATCATTTTCCTTCATCAGGAACAGCTTTTCTATATATAAATTCAAGTCCCCATTGCTGCATATAAACAATGTTCGAAGAAGTGAAATTCTAACCTGAACTTGGTGTGGACGAAGAATTTACTGAACCTGTGAATTTGTAAAACTCGAACTCATTATTCTACTCTAAATGTTGGTTCCACGGACTCAATGCATAAGGAGGGTGCTATGAAAGAAGACAAACAAAGGACGAGCCTCAAATCCAAGTGGATAAGATAATGCAAGAATGGATAGATGTATAGACATACAGCACGTGAGAGCACCAACCAAAACGGGCTAGAATAACAAATATGGTGCACTGGTTTTTTGTAGTAGTTTCTGGAATTCGTTATTTTAGCTCATTCCATGCAAGTGTTTGGTTTGGGGACTTACTGTCAACTTTGCAATTTAGAGAATGTTAATCGAGGTAATAAACATGAAGTTTGGGGATTGTGTTCCCAAAATTTTTTCCGTGCCAAACGCTAGCCAGATTCGAAGTTGCTGCCAAGTTTACAAGATTATCCTCATTAAAGCTGGTCCATCAATGTTATATGTTAGTCAGCATTCCGGGGTAAGTCCTAATCAAATTCCAACTAGATGAACACAAATTCGACCACGATATTCGGAAGAAGAACACAATCAGTCATTTGAAAATGTCTTCAATTTCGCCAATTTCGCCTTCTTTATTGCTGTGTTAGTGTAATTCTCGACCATCTGACCCATGGCTGACGTCGGTTCCTGTAATTTAAAAAAAAAGAAAGACATTGAAATTCAAACCATGATCCAATCCACGCATCAGGTAATGGTGTCTCCAGCTACACTTCAATCAAACCCCATATCTAGTTTCTTTTTTACACAAAAGGACAGACAAGCGCAGCTGTTGGGTGGAGTTTCGTTGCGTACTCTTACGTCTCTCTGAAATGAAAATTTTCACGAATGAAGAATTTTCCGAGCACAGATAAAACAACAGGCAATGAATGTTGAGAAAGTCAAAGGCCCCACATGCAACATGAATAATTGAATCTGTCTTCTCATGATCATTAATTCTTGGGTTTCCATGCCGTGATTATCGCGACTCACTTCCATTGAACAATCAAAGGGTTTTATTCGATTGAGCACCCTTGTCACCATCTGCTCCTAATGTTCTGTTTTATTTATTTTTTCTGTTTTTTAAATGTCTTATTAATTATAGTTAATTAGATATTTAAATTCAAAATATATTTTTTATTTTTGTTAATTGGGGTTTATTTTATTCTTATTTTCAATTTAGCAAATCATGTTTTATTTTTTTATTTGTAATTATTTATATTTAATTGATATCTGTGCATTCAGATAGAAGTCAAACCTATGACTCTTATTATATAAATAATTTTGCCACATTAACCTTATCATTAAAGTGATTTTCATTTTTATACATTAATTGAGAAAATACAATTTAATGTATAAGAAAAAATTGGTAAAAAAATAATACACTAATTAAAAAAAAATACCAAATTGAAAATAAAAGTAACATAGACCCTCAACTCCAATTATCAAAAATAAAAACTGAAATAGGAAAATAGATTTTGAAATAAAAATATTTAATTAACTATTATTAAAAAAAATTATAAAAGAAAAAAGGAAAAAAAGGGAATAAAAAGTGTAAATCATGACCTTCTAACCAGCCCAATCAAAGGGACAATTACCTGTTAAGATCGATTGTGTAATCATTCCTACCTCCTTCACAGCCTTCTGTTCCCAAAAAAACAAAAAGCTCAATAAATTATTCGTGGTTACAAACTTGGCAGTCACTGTATCATGTTCGATCTTAATGTATAGATCTTGCCCGTGAAACACATACGCTACATTTAGTTCTCATTCACATGCTTAATCTACTATATTTCAAGAAATTTGGGTTTTAATTTTTACTCTTTCATCTTAATTTCACTTGGAGCTTTCTCTCATATCCTAATTTATAGGCAATTCCCGAAAGATTTGGACTTACTTAGCTTCGATCATAACAAGAGCCATTTTGCCGTTGTGCCGCATCAACTTTGTTAACAATACTACAATTAATGCTAACCAAAAGGCAAAGTGATTACAATAATTAGTATTCCATTCACATTGCTATATCAAGACACTGATTTCAAAATTTAGTCATCAAAACGTTAAAATGATAATACGTCAAAAAGATTATGATGATATTTGTTTTTAAATTTTAACACTTAATTATTATATTTTTAAAATTTAATATTTTTTTATTTTATATAATTTTTAAAACAAAACACTTGCAAATATATATTGAATTAAACGTAGCCGTAATTAGTTGTACATGAACAGGAAATCTCAATCCAAGACCGTATTATTTGACCATACGTATATATACACTATGCATACAGTACCTGCATGTACACTAAATGTATTGTACTTTTTGGGACCCTCGGAGAGACATGTAACGATTCAATCATAGTCCCCACCCCGACCCTACCCTGCGGAAATTAGATAGCTATGGTTAGTAGCATTCATATATGAACATTGAAATCTAACAAAAAATATTCAAACAAAACCATAATTAAAAATTGTAGATTAGATAGAAAAGGTTTAAACTTTGCCAAAGGGGTACCCGAATTTCAACTGATCCCGTTTGCTTTATATATCCGTTACCCCAAACATTTATACCCAACTCCCAAACCTACGCCTTAAAACCCTGTCAAGTTTTCCTCATCCCATATAGTTTTTTCTCATTAAAGCCTTCCTTTAATTTGCTGCCAAAAATATTTCAAGAAAAAAAAAAAACCCAAAAAATTTACTACGATGGGGAACAGTTTGGGAGGAAAAAAGAGTGCAAAAGTGATGAAAATCGATGGGGTAACTTTCAAGCTAAAGACACCAGTTCGGGCCGGGTCGTTGGTGGCGAACCACCCGGGTCATGTCCTGTTGGAGTCGGAGGAGGTGAAGCATTACGGGGTGCGGGCCAAACCGTTGGAGCCTCACCAGGAGCTGAAGCCGAAACGCCTCTATTTCCTTGTCGAACTGCCCAATTTCGCAGAAGATAAGGGCGCCAGGAAGGTGCGTTCGGGAATCCAGATGAGCGCCAAGGATCGCCTCGAGTGCCTCATGCTGGCGAAGCGATCGGCTTCGGACTTGTCCCTCATGAAGCCACCGAGCATGGCGATTGAGGAGGAGCAAAAAGGTGTTCAGGGCGGAGGTAGAGTGAGAGTGAGGATGAGGCTGCCCAAGGCGGAGGTGGAGAGGTTAATGGTGGACAGCAGAAATGGAGCTGACGTGGCGGAGAAAATTGCCAGCCTTTGCATGGCCAACAGCGACGCCGCAAATGTCGGCCAAGCCGCGGAGCTGAACGTGCATTGGAATGGGAATCGTGGAGTGGTTAAACGACAGGGTATCAAATCCAGCGAGGTTAGTTTTTATTTATTTGTTTATTTATTTTCTATAAGAAATTACTCCATTTTTCATGGCATGTTCAAGGGATTTGACCTGTCATTTTATCCGCTTTCCTTTACAAAAAAATCTAATCCTATAAACCTCCAAGACACCATTGGACTATAAATAAATCGCTTTTAAGAAAAATTATGGTAACGATTCTGAAATGATGAGTTCCCGACAGAGTCTTTAAAGTTCTTTGTTCATTTTCATGCAAGAAATTCAAACAATGTTAGGCATATTCAGACCTACTTGTGGATAGGAGAAGCAGACAAATTACTAAGGCTAATTCAACCATGTTCATGAACTTTGGGGTTTTGGACGCAGTCTACAGTTTACATCATGTCGTCTTAACGAAATTAAGTTGGCTTCAAGTTTTAAATTTTGCACGTATAAGCAAAAGCCTTTAGATTATTGTTACTTGCCCTGAAATTAGCAAAAGCCTATAGATAATTGTCACTTGTCCTGGAATTATCTTTGCAAATTAGTAAAGTTTAAACAATAAAATTTGGGGTGCAGAATTACCAAATGGAAGGAACCTACCCCTTTTCCAACTTAACAAAAAGGTATATTAGCAAAAGTTGCACGTGACATTTATTAATTAGAGGAACAAAAAGGTATATTAGCAAAAGTTGCACGTGACATTTATTAATTAGAGGGTTTGGATAAAAAAAAAAAAAAAAACTTTTGTTGCATTTGATTAGAAATGTCTCCATAGTGGACTTTTAGGCGCCACATATGGTCGTGGAGAGGTTTACATAAAAACAAATAGAATCAAGATGAGTGATGACAACCAAAGAAATGATCAAATTACAAGAATAATTAAAGAATGGCCATGCAGTATTATTATCATTTTTTGATAGATATATCCATGAAGTACGGTCAAGATACAATAATTATCTATTATTCTATTATTATTGAAAGCATTTAACCAACCAGACAACCAAATGTTTAACATGGAAATAACAGACATAAAAGTCAAAGAAGAATAAGAGAGATCTTGAAATTCAATTTATCACTCGAGTTTAATTTGTGAAAAAAAATAATAATTGTGTTTATAATTTTATTGCATGATGGTTATATCTGTGGCGTTGCAGAAGCGAGTTGGTTTCTTGCCGATGACTGAAAGAGAGATCCAGCTTGCAGTGGCCTCATAGCATGTCTCACAAAACAAGTTTGATTATTTGTAGCCATAAGTTGAGCTTCTTTCTCTCCGAATTCCCTACAAAAACGTGAAGAGGTTGTCACCAACTCAAACACAACGTTTCTGTTATTTTTGTACATGTAAAAGAAGATGCAATGGAGACGTGCTGAGGATGAGAATGGTTTTTAGCTTTTAGGTGAATTACGAGAGAGCAGTAATTGAGATGTCATTACGTTAACTCTTCTACTTGTATTGTGCTGTTGTTTCATTTTCTTGATAAATTGACATTACGTTCCGTAAACCACACCAGCGTTGTTATTAGTAATGTTGCAATAATATAGATAAATTTTGGAGAACATGCAAAAACAATCACACAAACTCACGTGCACCATATAGAACACCAAATTTATTAACGCAATTCGAAAATTCACTCTTACGTGTGGACACCAAGCTTGAATAACTTTACTATTGTAATTAAAATATAGTAAAAAATAAGTTAAATAACTCTCACGTCTCTCATACAAACTCTAAATTTTTCTTCAAAGTGATCCATTAGTTGATAGCACAAAAACACCTTTATTTTATATTTAAAATAACTATTCTTAAGTCACGTGATTGTTTGCGCACTTTAAAACTTATAACAATATAAAGATCTCTTAAGAATACTAATTCTTTCATGGTTGGCAACTAGAATCTTCTCTATGTCTAAGATGAGCACTAATTTATGGTTGTAAAATGTAGACATCTCATTCTATCCAAACTCTTATGGATAGCAATTTGATTCTAATCAGATTCGCTAGAGATAACAGTCAAGACAGTGTCACAATAATGTTTCCAACATGCAGTGGAAGTTTAAGAAGTAAGAATGTTGAAGTGTATCTAATAAGTAGTCAATCTAGATTAATTTAATTTCAAACTTGTCTGCTTTAAGATTTCTAACTTTTTTTAAATTTTAACCATTACAGTGGTGTATTCAGCTACAATTCTTATTAAATAGTTGGTCTTCAAAATTTATCCAATTAATCTGTCTAACTTATCATTAAATATTAAAAGTCTAAATTTGTTTAAATATTAATAACTATCAGATTTCTCATGGATTAAGTTGTGTACAAATGTGTCAATGTAATTTTTGGTAACACTTTATAATTACATGTATTAGAACAATCAATGTATTAATAGCCAATGACTAATAATCAATAATTCATAATTCCACAGTAAAAAGAGCAATACATGATTCATTGAACGTCAGATATCAACATAATGAACAAATATAACGATCCATGTCATCACTACTCGAAATGACGAGATTAACAGTACGTAAGAAAAAATAAGATCAAAATAGTAAATTGCATATAATAAGGTCAATATCCAAGTCGGCTTGTGCGCATACAAATTACAGGAAAAACATCCTCTGCATCGGCTTTTATCAATTTTGTTTAGTTAAATTTGAAGTCAAAATAATAGTTGCAATAATACGAAAGCGACATTTCTGATTCAAAATTAAACAAAATATGATAACAAATAGTCTAATAAAGCATTAAGCTAACTACCACCACCTATTACACCTAAAATTCTCCAACTCGATGAATTTTGTTGTTATGTTTAGACCATTTGATCTTGACAATTTATTGCACTAGTTTATGCTATTTTTCAGACATGGTTAAGTAGTTAGTAGAACCAATTTCTTTTGCCTCTCAAATATTCACAAAGTCAATGTATCAATATTTTGGAAAGTCTTGGAGACAGTCTAATTAATTTCGTACTGATTCGTTTTTTTTACAATTAATTTTGGTGAAAGACAGTTTGCATAATTGCATGTATATATTTAATTAATAATTAATGAGATACAAAAGGGCAGCATGGCATAACTTCTTTAGAGCAAGGTTAAGTATATATTTGGACAGTAAATTAATGGAGTAATTAATCAACATCCTGTACGTATATTACAAATATATGTGAAATTGATGGCGCTGTTGCTATTACATGAATTAGTGAAGAATATACTACAATACGTTGACAGAATGTCGTGGTGTGAAATCCTTCGTTCACAGTTCACACTGTCCTTTGTCAAAATCCAATTTTTTCTAAATGGTTAGGTTACACTTGCCTCGACAGCTTTACTTGTAACCATATTTGTATTTTGTATTCTACAAAGATGAAAAATAGTGATAAAATATTTCACATTTTAATTTAGTAAGTGGAACACCTTTTTCATTTTGCAAATGTAATTACAATTGTTCATTTGATTATACACAAACTGCCCACGTTCTTTCATGGCGATAAACTAAGCGGGAAAAGCTTTCTAAATTGATTTCATCCTCCTGTCCGAAAAAACACGACCAAGTACGGTCCCATATAGTTCACGTTTACCTTTCCTCAAGTTAAATATTTTACACAAATGTAAGAACATGTAATGGAAAGATTATTTCTTTATATTTTTTACTTTTATCTTTTCTTTCATCATCCCAAATGAAAAGGTAGAACCCCTAAATGGAAGAACAGAGGCTTTTGCCTTTTACATTGGCGTACAACTCTACTTGAGGGGCTGGCAGAACTCTGGAAAAAGAAGGAATCAATAGAATAAATCTGGAAAGAAAATGAAGACGGCAAACAAAACGAATCAAAGCAATGCCCATTGCTATGACGACCACCGATCTGGTACGGTAAGAAAGTATGTTGTCATGGCTTTCCTGAATCTTTTCTTGTACTGTTTGGGGGAGATAATGGTTGGAGAAGCATTCTTCGGTCCACCAAGTATGCCTGATGCCTTCACCCATGTCTCCAACTGCTTGTCCCAAGTGTACTGTCTCATGAAATCAATGATTCCCATCACCAGCTCCATCCTCTCCTCGTCCACCCCCACCAACAAAGAATAATCAATCACATCCACTGACTGAAAATGACAATATATACAAGGGTGTCAAATCGTTGTGTACAGTAAGCTCATCTGGCGCATCATTGATACTAGTAGTTCAGTGTAAGTAGTATCAGAGTGAAATAGTTGAACAATCAACTATTGTTGCACAGATACTGGAAGTAAATTTCTATTATACTTCGGTGTTATAAGCTAAAACCAGATGATATGAGGATTCATGTAGCGGTAAGCTTTTGATCATGATCTTGGTACCCAGAGCAGCCTACCTCTAGTATATCTTCTAGTCTCCTAATGTTACAGAACTTGCTATCAAAATAATTCGGTCTCCAGCAGAATGTATATTGTTGCAGAATAGTAAACAGGACTTGGAGAACAAATCAGCTTACCGCCAAAAATGATGTATCATTCCAAACAGCTCTCTCCAGGCTCCTTTTTGCTTTGCTTCCAAGAAATATAGGATTTGTGCGCAGTGTTTCTAAGAGATTTGTATCTAAAAGTACTTTGTTAGCTCCCACACTGTCTGAATTGTAACGAGACCGTGCAGAGCCCTTTAGATCGTAAACTTTAGAGATACTTCGTTTAAAGAAGAGATTCTCCATTAGCATCAAATCCATTTTTACTTCTTTGCCGCCTTTCATGTGTTTGACATTGACCTATAATTTAACAGAAATTTGAAGTTACACGTCCAACTATAGAACCACCACGACTAAATTGTCTTCCCAGAGCAGACATAGAAACAACTGTACATACATTCACACAAGGATAAAGATCAGAAGTTGAACCTGGTATATGCCAAGAATTTTTGCAAGGCAAGTTGGGCTTCCTGAGCTAAGAACATCTGTCAGATACTTAAAGTACTCCAGAGCAAATTCTTCAAAAGAATCCAACTCTGTCTTTGTCACCTGTTTAATTATGAAGCGGTCATCAAATGACTTGGCAAAATAAACATTACTCTTCCCGCCTTGGGCACTCCATCTCCTGCAGCGGCTCAAGGATTGCAGAAAATCCACAATGTTGGGGCAACATCTCCTTTGAAGAGCATCAAACTGTTTTGCAAAATAACAAGTGACAGAGAACTTTGCCTTTCCAGCAGCATTACAGGAAGCATCCTCAAAAGAGATTCGAAGATGAGGAGATTTATTGTTATCTGCAAAGAGTGAACCTACTGTAGGCGAAGCATCTTCAGAGCTGTAACTTCCATAGTTCGTGTAATCAGAATCCAGTGAACCAAAAGACTGCCATGATGAAAGATCAGAACCAAGTGAATTTGCCTGGTTCAGAAGCCTGACATTTGATCCCCTTTCAGGCCCATTAGATTTATCAGTGACCCAGTCTTCATATTCTTTGGAGCTCAGAGCGTAAGATATTATGCTGGTGGGCTCATTATCATAAACAGTAACAACAATATCATTTTGGCCATTTTGCAGGACCATCAATCTTGCTCCTTCGGGCAGAAAAGACACAGAAGAGATGAAAGAGGTGGGAGTACTTGAAGAAATATTCAACTTTTCAGCTTCACCAGGTGATACTTCAGAGTAAGTCCTCTGTAAATTTATAACTGGATCCCTGACCATGTACCTGTAGTCTCCAGAAGCATGAAAAGATCGAACGGTATGCAAATATAAAGCAGGAGGAAGTCCTTTCATCATTCTCTCTTTCAGCCTCTGAACAGAATCAAAAGAATGAAATCTTGCTGGTCCCAAAAGTCTTTTAGAGGGTGGACTCTCTCTTTTAATTACTTGTCTGAATGAGGGGGTTCCACAAACATCTGTCTTTAGTGTATCAAGCAACTGAGCTTCCCTTGTTGCCTGATCAGTACCAGACCATGCAGAATCTATCTTATCGGAAAGTATTGATGCAGCTGATGGACAATGTTGTAAAGATGTGATGTTGCCAGTATTCTCCGCATTTTTAGGTATTTCATTCCCTTCAATCTGTGCGAATGCAGACAATGCATCGCTTTCCTGCAAACTAGGTTCAAGCCAAGAACACTTATGCCCCTCATTATTGGAATGTACGGTATCATTTGGGCGTTCCCCCAAAGTTGGATACTTAGACACATCATCTCCACAATCAAGGTCTAGGCTGCTGACTTTCAGATGAATATCAGAAACATTAAATTTCTTAAGAGTTGCAGCACCATTTGGAGTCTGCAGGCCAGAAGATCTCTTAAGTAGGGAATCCAGTAAATGTAGGCGCCGATCCCAAACATGTGAACCAATTAGAAGAGAACGTCTCAAATGATTAATTTCAAGAATGTCCAGAGCCACTTGATTTTGTTCCGGAATCTCTTTATCAGCTAATTGGAGAAAATCCTGTCAGAAACAAATTAATAAGTGAGGCCACTGGCATATAACAAAATATATATATATATATATCTCTATCTCACATGAGGCATCCTTCTGAAAACTCATCTACTGTGTTGTCTCGTAAAGTTTGTTGTGTTTGAACAAATATGGACTCCAACTATTAATAGAAGATAAAGTAAAGCAACATAAAAGATTAATAGAATGCACATTGTAGGGACTTACTTTGTAATAACTTCTTTCTTTAGAAAGAATGTCTATTAGCTCCAAGACATGGTTGTGTAACTCACTTGTGTAAGAGAGTTCATCCACAGAAGTCAAGCTTTTTATTTTAAATTTCTCAAGAACATCTGATATCTCTGCATGTAAGGCTTCCGCTTTGCTCAAAAGCTAAGAAAATGAGACAAAAATAATTAGGAGAAATATTCATTAAGACAATATTATTTATTCAGAATACAAATGAATTCAAAAAAGCTTTCCAGGTCTTTTAAGAACCTCATATGCTTCTTTTGCTATCCAGCTTTGTTCATCGGGACCACTGAATTCAAGAATTGAAGGAGGCAAATGGACAGACAGGATGTTAATGGGAGAATATCGGAAGAAAGCAACCATACTGCCAAACCTGTCAAAGAATAAAGGGGCCTATGATAATCAAGATTCAGTTAATCTCCAACTTCATAAAACAGATTTTAATAAGATAATTGGGATCCAACAGAATGTCACGCACCCATAAAACCTGAGGCAGTCCCTTTGCAGAGAATGACCACAGTTCGCAACACGGTTGCCAGTCACATGATTTGAAAAAAAACTAAGTTCAAGGAACTTCCCAAAAGAAAGTCCCCAGGCAGCATTGGACATAACCACTCTGCGGGTGGCTGGCGGAACTCCTTGTATATGTGCACACCTGAGGCATCTGTGCCACATCCATATCTTGCCATCCTGTTCCCCAGGAAGCTTAACTGATGGGAGGTGTCTAACATTTATTGTAAGATTTGCATGTTGATGAGTATAACATAAGACATGGGCTTCAGCTGATTCCTTGCATGATTGACATATATATGACTGGCAATACAAATAGTAATGAGCTTATAAGAATATTGGAGAGAAAAATAATTAAACAAACAAATATAACCAAAAATTTACCTGATCAAACAGATTGTCTCTGAGATATCTCCCAAGTGGTTTATCAGAAGGCCCATAGAACTTTATGCGCAGGAGCCGTGACCGTTCACATACAGTTCCATTCACCACACAGTGGCTTGAGAAAGAAACTAATATGCTCTGGTTAATATCATTAGCTGATACATGTTCACTGGAGGCTTCAGGATCATCAACTTTTACAGGAGTTGCTACATCAATTACTTCACCTGATTGTCGTTCCTGTTGACCTAGTGATTCTGTAAGTGTATGATTTCTAATGCTCGGACACGTAGACGTCATTTCATCAAGCGTTAAATTCGTTGTCAAATTCTCATCACATGCCTCAGATAGAGCTTTTCTGTATCTAAACTCATCAGGCAAAGAAACATCAACATAACCTGTGTCAGCAAGCTCAGACAGAGATTGCTGCAATCCAAGTCCCAAACTGTGGTCAGCTGATCCAATATCAATATTGGAGACATTAACTTCTTCTCTGCAAATAGTGGTCAGTGCAGAATCTGGGATTGCAGATATGGCCTTATTGAGGGCCATCTTCTCTGGAACAAATGATAATTTTCCAGGCATTTTAGGAAGATTAGCGCCCTCATCTGCAAGAAAAGAGGTTTCTAGCAACAAATGATATGCTGCAAAGACAGCATATTGGACCACATGTTTGACCTTCTTAAGTTCTTCACGATAAGAGCCCCTCAGTACAACCTATAAAAAGTAACATATGGAATTAAATTCACTCATTCAGAATTTCCCAATTTTCTAGGATTTTAAGCATAAATATACAAGCTTAACACTTCTTTAATATGCATCAAATGGGGGCTGCACTACCAATGGCATAAAATCTTAAGGGTAAGAAGCAGGGATTGAACAAGATGGACGCTACAGCCTTGCTTTCTAGTGAACGTCATTTCCAATAAGTTAACCAATATGCTCAGACTCGCTTCCTGTTTCTTTTAGCCATAAGAAAAGCAATATGACAGAATAATCAAATAAAATGGAAAAAGCAGCCTAATTCACGAGCATTATCAATACACAGACCAGAATAATATCCAAAACAGGAAAAAAAGGATAGGCGCTGACAACATAACACTACCAAAAAATTCCTATTGATGCATGTAGAGTTTAAGTATATTACCGTGCAACACAAGCGCCAGGGACAACCTTCAAAGAACATCAAGGTTTTTGATGGCTTTTTATTAAATTGATTAACAGGCTCATGGTCTACTGAAATTTTCTCCAGGTGAAAGAGTTCACAATGCCCCAGCCTTGTTGTGGATATGTGATCAATTGATGGAGTTATACTAGCACCAGTACATCTAGCTATCTGTTCCAGTAGTGGCCTTTTAATATTTAGAACTAAAGAGATCTCCTTCTCTAAGAGGTGCTCCAGAGCAAATGAGGATACACTTTTCTCCACAAGTAGGACATTTGGACGATGGGCCTCTATCTTTGAAACAATTGTCTTGAGATTATCATTTTCCTGATTCATAAACCATTATCCATAGATCATGTAACATTGATATCATAATCATAAGAAAATGACACAAAACAAATAAGAAAATCAGGATGAACCTGTTGTAGTAATGTTTCAAAAGATGCCAGTCTATTGGGAACTCTTTGGTACTCCAATGCTCCTCCTAACAGAAGTAGCCTAGCGTTTTTGAATTGACTCATCATACGTTTGTGTTTTATATTCTTTGTACAAACTATTCCTTTGATAAGTTTGCTGCATAAAGGAAAGATAAACTTACACTCTCAGTTATACCTATGGAACCAATATATTGTGTTTGGGTGGCCATACTAATATGCAAATTCTACTTTATGTTAACAGGCATAAATTATATAGTACATAATCAACATCACTCCTCTACTGTCCAATGCCAAACAGTCAAATATTTGGACTAACACAGCATAGTTGATTATTCTTTTGTAATTATAATATAAATTTCTAGAAATATTTGATATAATTTGAGAAATTGTATAAACTATTAGTTATTTTGCTTAGAGAAAAAGGTAAACTGAATCAACAATCATTCCAGTGAATATCAACTGTAAGTAAATCACAGTTATACAACTCAGAAAAAAAATGTCCATAATTGTTAGAAGGAGAAGTTACGACCATAAATGGGAAATCATACAAATATGAAAACAAATTGGGAAAAAACTGAGTAGAAAATTTTTTATGGAATTGTTTAAGATTATATCTACCAAGTATAGAAATGAAGATTAAACTCAATAATAAGATCAGACAACAATAAACTGCTTAGAATTGATGAATATATGACATGCAAACAACAGTCTACTCTATCCCAAAATATGAAGAAATGGCAATTTCTGTTCTTCAATAATCTTGACGCAAACAGTGATATCTAGGTTCTAGTTCTTTAATAGCTACAAATCTGTTCACACAAACTGTTAATGCCTAATGAGAAGGAGCCAATTTTGCACTGATAAAACATCAAATGATGAAAAAAATAACCAGACTGATATTCATTCCAATATGGCACACATACATGTGCGGGCACACATATATGTAAACATATATACTTGGGCTTATTCTTGTGGGGTTGGTGATTGGAGGAGACACCCAAAACCCCTGATTTCTGCCTCTGCAGATGACCATAATACTTTTTCACAGGATGGTGAAATGAAGTGTTGGAATATGAAATATTTAAAAAACACTTGATATTTACCTCTCGCTAGGACTTCCTGAAGCTACACATTTGACTTTCAAATAGTCACACGGATCCATGCTGCCGCCTCTATTCCTGTCAGGCTTTATGAATTTTGCAGCTTGCCATGCAATAGCTGTTATTATGTCAAGCCAGTTCTCAGTGCAGTGATCTTCGGTGGCTATTATACCCTGCCCTTCCAAAAGCTGTAAAACAAGAGCTCTAAAATGTCCCTCTACTGCATCTCTCCATGGTACCTTGTAATCAAGATGCTGCTTCTCTTTGGCAAAGAATATGTCATCAACAGCAGTAGGGCAAAACATGAGACCTGAATCTCCAACTTCGTCATCCTCATCATCATAAGTAAATATGTTCTTTTCCACTTCATCATAGACATCATCAGGTGGAGGAGGAAGCCAAATAAAATCACTGGTTTCAAAGTCTGCTGGTTTTGGAAACTTTTCACACTTATGCTCAAATGCAGACAGATCATTAGCATTTTCTCCACCACAAATCCCTTTGGTAGGCCTTTCCAAAACGGCTAGCTCTTGGTCAAAGAAACTATCATTTTGAGAACTCAAGTTTCCCTCTTGCTCTATCTGTACAAATTGCCCAGCTATAGTGGAAGTAATATGTAGCCTAGAGGGGCTGTCTGAAGGGCTTGATCCTACAGACATGAAACTACAACAGTCATGTCTAGCACTAACACTACATGAATCTACATTAGGTGCCTCATGAAAGTATTCGTCTGCTGTGCTGGATAAGTGACTTGCTGGATCCTCTTCCTCATCTTCATCACTCCTACATTAACAAACATAAGCATATTAACTTTCAGCAGAAGGTGAAAATTATAACAACAATTTTGCATCAATAAAAGTTAGTTATCCAAAACTCTGTTCCATAAGTACTAATGCCATAACAATTAAAAGTAACATCCAAATAGAGCACCAAACATGCTCAAAGTCTCATTAATGATCTAAAGATCAATAACCAGCAATTTCCACCAATCAAAGTTGAGAAATGATAATTTATATAAAGATTTAAATACTTGCATGAAGAAGACAAATTTGAATGCTTCAATTAGGATATTAGCTGATAATGCAACAAATAAATTTCACACCTGGCATAATTGTACAAAGCAGGATTGTAGCCAGATGAATAAATTTGCAGAAAAATATTTCAGACTCGTTAATACCTGGTTAGAGAACAATGACCTGATGAAGATGGATGGTTCAAGAATGACGCATCACTACTTCTAGCCCATTCACGGGGACAATGACCAGCAAATCTCTCACCACTAAAATTTGGTGATGGTGGCTCTGGGCCTTGTCTTGTGGACTCAGATGGATGGACTTTACCACTGCATCTACGGCCACTTTTACTCAGGGGACCAAGTTCAGAACAAAGTTTGCATGACTTAACGTTAAACATGGCCTCGTTGGTCTCCTCTAAATGAGTGGACTCAGCGCCGTCAAAGGAAGCAAGGCCTTGAATACAGTTCCCACACATTAGCCTTCCACAGCTTAGACAGTGGTACTTGAGGTAAGAGTTTGATAGTTTCCTTTTGCAATGGCAACATACGCTGCAATCGTTATCCATCGTCTCAAGTCCACGGAATACAAAATTTGAATCGCTATCCCCCCAAGATATACAAGATCTAACCTTTTGTATTAAATGCAGCAGTGAACTCTCATGCATTCCCTAGACCAGTAAAATCACGCGATGCGTAACCCTGATAATAATGCTGCTATACTCTTTCTTCTACCGATTTTTTATTTCACAATTCAACAACTAAAAGTTCTCATTATCAAGAGAGAAACTTTAGCTGATTTAACTTGAAACTATCAAAACCCACAATAAAAACGGTGGGTTCTTTTATCCTTTTACCCTTTGAATGAAATGATTTTTCTCTTCTTTTTTTTTCTCTTTTCCCCTAAAAATATGAGAGAAGTATACCAACAAACAAAACTGAAGGAAATCTGCCCCCAAGAATCACAAAATATCTAAAGGAGAATTGGAATACACAGATTGCTCAAAAAAGGAATGGACGATATTTACACCCCAATGCTGTACGACTGTAAAACAGAAAAATATAATACTACAACAACAGCAACGCTAAAGGGTATTTTAAATTCTGAACGAATTCAAGAAACTTAGAAAATAACTCAACCTATCCCAGAATCATAGCTCCAGGAATGGTCCTTCCGTCAAAAGGCAACCCAAGATCCAGAGGCTATGGCACCAAAAAAACCAGACCAAATTCCCTTCAAACATTAACGTCCAAAAATACTAAATGAAAATATTCAGAAAAAGTCCCCCCGCCACACGGTATAATCAGGAAAGTTCTTGAACTCAGTACCCCAAAAGTGCATCAACAGTAAAAAATAAATGAAAAAGAGGCAAACGCAGATCAATTTAATCCAAGAAAAGACATGGGATTATTTCGGATACGTAAAAGTGTCGATAAAGAGGAAGCTGATGGAAAAGAAATTTAAACCGAAGAAAAAATATTTTACGCTGGAATTAGAGGATGAAGAGGATGAGAATGAACAACAGAAAAAGGAGGATAGAGAAGGTCTCTTTTCTAGCGCTTGCATTAGTAATGGTGGAGGCTCGCATCTCCATGACCATTTTTTGCTGTCTCTGCATCTTCCTCAAGAAGAACAATTGTTGCTTCTCTGTCTTCCCCGCATACCCCTTTCACTTTCACTCAACCACATTAAAATATTCGTCCAAGTACCACCATCCCATTCCACATCCTTATACACGACTTCATGTATTGTATTGTAGCATAACTTTTTACGCCCTTCTCTCCCTCTTCCTTTTTTACCGCCAAGGAGTCGCATACAATCTACATTCGCTTTCCTTTTTATTTGTTTCTTCCTGTGGATTGTTATCGACTCTATCCTTGTTAGGTTTAAATGAAGTGTAATCCGTCTATCTGATTCTCACAATTTCCTTTCGATTTTTCTTGTCTTCTTTAATGGGGATGGAGGCTTGGTGACATGGCGTTGCGTCGGATAGTGGCCCATCATCTACAGCTATTGGTCAGCATGGTACTTTATTTATTATATTTCATTGATTAATTGATTTAAACTGCTGCCACTGCACCCGAAACAGTGCAGCACATTTTGACACTTGTTAAAATATATTCTTTTTTATTAATTTAGATTTTGTTTTTATTTTATTGTTATTTATATTAATACAGCTGTTTAAGTTTTAGAACAAATTTAAAAATTTTTAATTATTTTGTCACTTAAGAATTGTCAATACAAAATTATACTAAAATTATGCTTTATTTTAGTTTTAATTTGTGGTTAATTATAGTTAATCAGTATTTGTGCATGTACATGTAGACGAGAGTCAAAATTATAACCGTTACTGAAAATATAATTTTGGAACATTAAGCACACGCCCGAAGCCCCTGTTTCGAGCCTGTTGTTAATTGTTAATTTATTCAGAGAACCAGAAAAAGAGTGGAATGCTATTGGGGAGATACACTGTCCTGACATTAAAAGTATCTGTGGATACTGTGTCAACGGGCAGCATTTAGGTCATTAGATTTCAAATCCCTCTCACGCTCACCTGCCCATGTAACTTGTATTTGATTTTTCCTTTTAGACTTTAAAAACAGAGTGGGAATTCATTCCTTCTAAATTTACCACTGTTTATTATCATTTAAAAATTTCACTAATCAAATATTTTATTATTTATATTTAAATTTCAATTTAAAATTTTTTTATCTATTCACGCAGCTAGTCTAATTCTCTTTCATATAATGCAAAATTCAACTAGACATTAATTTGACTTAAAGTAAAGCAATGAATTCCTTTTAAACTTGAGTGAAGTCCGAAGAAAATTGGGTCTAAATTTTGCTCAATTATAATTATTGTCATTAGCTCCAGTTCTGTAAAGTCAAAAGTAATAATTGAATTAGGAAGATAAATACAATCACCGTAACATGTAAATGTGTATATGAGGTGGGTGAAAAAGTTGAACGAGATTCTTTGGATGGCTATAAAGTCAAGGTTTGCTGTCACAACGCAAGGAAGGAATTCTTTTTTCAATTTCAAGTGACACACGTAATTAAGCTATATAAATAAGAGTAACACATAATAATAGAGAAATATTAAAATTATGAAAAAGAAAGAAAGACAAAAATACTTGGAAAGAGAGAAAATTTGAGAAAACAAGTAATTTAAGAAGTTTAAAAATAACAGAAAAATAAAAAATAAAATTAATGATAATTGTATAATTTTATAATGTGTAATCAAAAAGTCTTATTTTCATAATGATATAGAAAATTGATTAAAAGTATAAATAATATTTAAAATAAGAAAAAAAGAAAGATAAAAAGAATTTGGAGAGAGTAATGTATACAGACAGAGGGAAGGAAAGATAAAATAATAAGTTAAAATAAAGGTAAGGAAAAGATAACAAATTAAATTGTCTAATGACAACTGAAAAGTATTATTTTCTTAATAATATAAGTATAGATATATGGTATAAAAAAAGTAATTATATACTAGTAATTATATTTGAGTCTTGTTTGATTTTTTTATTAATTAAAAGTGATGGTGTAAATTTATTAATTAAAAATAATATTATAAGTTTATAATTTACAACCAAATTAGATCCAAACATACTGATATAATAACTTATTATTTAGAATGGTATAGACTATATGGTATAGATTTATAAATATTGTTTTCTTAATTATACAACGAAAACAAATATCAACTGAGAACACACCCACACGAGCGCACACACTTGTTTTAGTTAGAGTTCAGCATCACACACACATATATATATATATATATATATATATATATTTTTTTTTTTTTCAAACAAATATTTAGCAGATCAAAGGAATAAAACCATGTGCAGATTCAGACAATGAGAGTCAAAAAATAAAGGACTCGTTCCTAATCAAATTAAAAAATTAAGTCGCTCAATCTATTTGATGGCTTTATCTATAATTACGAATAGTTAATGCAAATTGTGCAGCTCTATAGTATAGGGAGGTGCGATGTGCTGCAGTCTTCAGATTGAAGAGTAAGGACAGATTTGTCAATTAATTAGTACCTACTGCTTGCTATTGGTTTATCACGAGAAGTTGATGGTCACGATGGATGATATTCTATTCACCCGATTTAATTTTATGGGGTTTTATTCTATTGGATCATTATAATTTTATTTAACAAAATTCAGAAAAAGCTACATTTATAATTAGATTACTCAGCTGTCGATTTATTACCTTTGAATATGGTGGTAGAAAGGATATATCGCTCTATTCTTAAAGATTAATTTATCTTTTTTTTTTTTTCTAGAAGTTTATTCTTGATAGTGTTTTTCTTCATATTTTTGTTTTGAATTTTCTAGGTTAAAAACGCGTGCTCTAATACGTAGAATACCTTGGTCAGTTGAAATCAGCTGCGTGGTTAAATGCTCTTAATCACGTTTAGACTAAATGTTTTTTCCTTTTGAAGATAGTCAGAAAGTCACCACCCTGTTTGACTATCTTCGTTGTCACTATCACTTAAACATCGACAAATCAATTTCTAATTTATTTCCCTTGAAACCTTGCTCTTTGGTCTTAATTGGCAACAAAAACGCACCATCCTGTTAAGTTGGTACCTTTTTCTTTTTTCTTTTCATGAGGGCAAAATAATGCTTAGAATGACAGGATTTATATTATTGTATTTTTTTTTTTTTGTAGATTTAATATAATTTCTAACTGATAATATGGTTAAGTAGTAATTTCTTTTTTAAGTTGTACCGAAACACATAACGTTATCATATCAAGTATTTGTATGATTTAATTACGAAATGCTTATTAAAATTGTTTTTTTTTTTAAATTAATAAGTGAAGTAACGTGGGGGTAAGAAAGATTAGGTATATCTTAATTAATTGTTACACCGACTTTTTAAAAGTACTTTTCCAGCTCGATGTAACTGATACCTTAATTTCTAGGTCACGTTTGATTCTTTCTAAAGTTTAATTTAATAAAATAAAAATAGACAAGGGTTTTGGAATAATTTGGGTGATGGATATGATGTATGCATACATGCCATTGCAGTTGGGATGGCATAAACTAACGCCGATTTTTTTTGGCTGAATGTGCAACTTGCTTACTGATCAGCATCTGTTCAACAATGGTTGTTTGCAGATACTGTTATGTTTGACGAAATTATCTAATGACTATTTGATGGCGTTTTTATATCGTTCACGAAATTAATAATATATTCCTGTGTCCAAAATGGACAACGGAATCTTACTTTTCGTAAAGTTTTTTGTCATGCAAAATTTCACATTGACGTGTATACAAATATTTGTAAATTATTTATTTATGTCAAGAGGATCAAAACCCTTTTAATTAATCAGGAAAAATAAGTAAAATGGAAAAAAGGGAAGAAATTAGCAGAACATGTTTTGGTGGCTTTAGTTAGGCTGTCCTGTGAGAAGACACGTCTCTGTCACTGCCCTATCGGCGCCGAAAGATATGTCGCATTATTCCATTTTTTTCAAGGACTCTTCGAGTTTATTTTCTTGGCGTTTTATCATAATTAAACGCCATACCATACCATGCCAAGAAAAAAAAAAAAAATCTAATTTCTTTTTCTTGTTTTCTATTTAGCATGCATGGGTTGCGCACCCACCATTATTGAAGTCACCATGTGAAAAAGGTGGAGTGCACAATGCAAGCCTCCCTCTATGTATTTCTTTCTTTTTTTTCAACGATAATAATAATCATCATCCATGTGAGCAATATTGTAATTTTGTAGCTGGGTTGTGGAATCCAAATACTTTTTTCCTCTAAAATTGGGGATCCATCTTCTGTCCAGGTTACAAGGGGTCCTACATCTGCAATCTCTTCAATGCCCACCCTCCAAAAGCCCTACTACCCACGTCTTGGCCAGAGGACCATCTTTGATTTGCCTTTTCTTTTTCAAAAAGTGAAACATACTCATGTGGTTTAACCGAGCCCAACCTCCTCATTCGAGATCTCAAATTTTGACAGCTAGATTATGATCTCAAAGCTGGCTGCTTGTTTCTTCAACCCTATTTTTGAGCTGTAAGGTTAAAACAAAACCTTTCATCATTTGATTGTTGCATGTTAACCCTATATGCCAAGGTAGTCTACCAAAAGACAAGCATTTTGATGCCTATCACAAAAATTTTCTTCCATAAAATTCACGCTTCTGAATTGTTCCATGAAATTTAGCACTTTGACCGAAAAGAACGTGTATACGAATAACGATCCTTCAATTTACAATTGTTCACTTTGATTATCCGACGTCTCTTTTGCCAAGAAAGGCTGTTAAATGGGATGAGATATTATAATGGGAATTAAAAAAGAAAATCAAACTTGTACAAATTCCCTGGATCGGCACAGAGGTATGAGAAATTCTGGCTGAATAAACAAAATGTTCGAAGTTGTGATATGCAATTGTCACGATAACATTGCTACTTATGATCACTTGGGAATGTAATTTTATTGGTGTATGAATAAATTTGACCTTTTGCCCTCTGTCTAATTCATCCCTACTGACAGGACTAGAAAAAATCGCCTTATGTTTATTTGTCTGGTTTGCAACTTTCTCCTCAAATTTCTCAATCATTGTGATGTCAGTGCCAGCACTAAATAAATTTGTGTTTTTCATATTGGCTGTTAAATGACAAACCCTAAACCCTACAAAAGGTGACAGTGAACAAAACTAGGGGGCTGGCAAGACGATAAGATTGAGATTGAACGAACTCATTTTTTTTTCCTTGAAATAACCCAGCACCCTTTTTTTTCTCTTCTTGGTTTTCACTTTTAATTACATATATAAAATTATACAACCTCGGTCACGTATACTCGTCAAAGAAGTTGTCTTCACCAGCATTTCTTAAGAAACCTTTCTCAGGCAACTTTTTACTACTGAAATAACCATTTTACTGTCTCAAAACTAAAATGATTGCGAGCCATACTTGGGTATGTTTATTTCTGTTTTTTGTGTGGGTTTCTAAATGGGTTTGTTAAGAGATTGTGTATAAATAAGAAGATAAAGAAAGCAGATATAAGAGTATAGTGAGATTTGGAAGAAAAAAAAAATCCTCTAAATCTTGGTGAAACAATTTTCCCAGGAGATCACACATTGCATGATACGTAGTTGACAAGTTTTATAGCTCTGATTACTTTGCATTGGTGCTTGGTATTTACCATTCAACAAATGGATTCCGAATTGGGATTCAACATGCAAAATGTAAGCACTGAAATAAATGGCATAGAAACAGAAACAAATATTTAATGTGCATTTCTAATAAATAAAGAATTAAAATCTTTCTATTTAAAATATAAATTTATTAAAACTCCATAAAGCAATAGAAAAAATTGCTAATCACATCACTAGAGGTCACATCTTACAGCGTTGGCATTAGCAAAAGCATATGGATGTGATGTTACGGGCGCGACATGCAGCCCCCAAATCCAGGACGTTGTCCAGCTTAACATGATTTTTATTTTCATTTTCTCGCAAAAAGAAGTGAATTTTTGTTTGGACTCCTAAAATGCCAGTCCCCTAGTTCTTCATCTAAATTTTTTTGAAAAAAAAATTCATACAACTGGATTGTTCATCGTAGTATGTACGTTGATGCGTCCTCTTATTATTACTGCCGACGAAATTACCTACAATAATGTTTGGTTATGCTTACACGTCTTGAGAGTAGAGAGGCCACCCATCTGTGTATCTAATTAAGTCTTGATTTTCATTTTAATAATTATTAGTGGCAAAAAAAGCTATTCCATCCGTCTAAATTTTTGGTGAATCAATTATACGCATCCCTAGTTCATCATATAGCACTATAACTGATTAATCATCAATTATCTTAATCCACTTTTGTTACAACAATGAATCCATAATAATGATAATGACAAGTGAATAGCCGCATGGCTGTGATGAAAAGCCCAAATCTCTTCATGACAACCAGATATAGGCCCGTATGAATTGTGCGGTGCCCCAAGATGAGATTAGTTTTCATACAGATGGTAGGGAAGGGGCCCCACACTCTGTCAAGATAATGAAGATTGCTTTAATGCCATCAAAACATCATCACATACTACTCAACTGGGAGTTATCTCAGGCAACGACATTTATATTTTCAGGCACAAACAAGGAAACCTTTGTCATTGTGAGGCTAATGTTCGCAAACATTAGCAGACAACTCAGTTTGTATAATATGGACCACTGCTCAACGCCAGTCCACATCGGAAAAGTCCATGTGAAATTTGATTCTTTGCAAGCGTTGCTCACCATAAACGTTGTTGGGTGGCCGTGACTACAGCACAGACGAGCAGATATTCTAAAACACTCACTGATGAACATAGAAGCGTCAAAACATACGACTACAAGAGCCCGACATGTTATGTCTGATAGGGAATCTGCCAACATCAACTGAAAAAGAAATAGATTTCGGAGTGCACCATTTCTGCAGTCATGATACGGGAAACACCAGTTGCTATCTCGCATACAAGTTTAGCCCAAAGCAGCTCATAATCTCACAAATTATTTGCCTGTTGCACTACTTCGATAGTCCCTAGCCAGTAGCATACAACAGCAGGCAAAATGGCTTTTCCATTTATTTTATGTGAATAGATAATAAAGTCAGATTAAGGCAATCATCATGCTCGTTTTGTCCGCTTTCCAACTTCTAGTGCAAGCTCCGTGTCGATTTTCAGAGAGATATCAAGTGCTCTTACAGAATGAGTCAGCGCACCACTGCAGTTCAAAGATTACCGACTTATCAGGATGATACTACTCACACCCACAACCACACCCCAGTGAATCCTTTCTTTTCGTGCCAAGACTTCATATTAACATATAGAGGGTTTAGTATAAAGATTAATTGCAACTGGAAAGACAACTTTACGATATGGTTCGATGTCAAATTAAATTTATAGTCATGCGGATAAAGTGGTGAAATTTGAACGACAATATACAATGTACACGCCCACACACAATCAACCACAAAATGTGGAAATTAATAAAAGAGAAGTTAGCTAATCATCTCATTATTGAACACAAGCCACAAAAAGCTTGAGATAGCAAGCCAAAATACTGTACCTCGAAATGTAGGTCACCCCAGATTGTCCAATCTTGCTTACAGTCTCAAGGGTGACATTTCCAGATGCCTGCCACAATAACAAGCATTAAAAAAAGTCAAATGCGAGAAAATTAACAAACTGACAATCCAGGGGGGAATGCAAATATAGGACACAACAAAGAATGCTGAATGCTCTTCAACTCAGACTTGAGCAAAGACAATAATAGTGAATAAGAAAATGATCTTAATGATCACTTCATTCAAGCTTGTTCAGCAACACCCAACCCACATTTGATGCATTCGGTATGAGAAAATTATAAATGTATGAAGGAAAAACTTTTTTTTTTTATGAAAAATTTTGACGTGATCAGAAGAAGGGCAGCGAAAGAATAAAAATAGATCGAAACCAATTTTGAATTTTGAGAACGGGAACCGTGCATTAGAGTACTCGACTCAACGTAATAAAACCAAAATTGAACACAAAAATTGGATAATCGGTATGATAGAACGACCACAATCAAAATGCCCAAATCGATTGATACATCATAACTCACATAAGAATCACTCCTCTTGAATCGATTTGAATATTCTCATTTTTTAAAAAAAATTGAGTAATTTCATAACTCTCAAATGCAAAATATCAAAGATCTCTGTTTTTCAACTAAATAGAATAACTATTTATACTAAATTCTATTAGACCATAATCTAACAAGTTCATATAGTTCAAATTATTAATTAAGACTAATAATAGATAAAATAAAAAATAAAAATAACAAGTAACATATAAAATTGAGTAATATATAGTCTAACAAGTTCTTTTTGAGGGCGAATTGTCGAACTTGTATATTTCAGGATCAAACACAAATCTCTGAAAGCTTTTTAAATCTTTATCATCTTATTTAAACTTCAACTTCATCTTTCCATAAGTCCAACACATAAATATTAATAGAGAACCACTTAAAAGAATATAGAAAATCACCGCTAACTTATCCAGATACGCATAGGTAGTATATGTAGTTAGAAAAATCTTTAACTCCTATGTAGTACAAAGAGATAAATAATTTACCAGATAGTCAAACAGATCAACATACATATGATCCTGTAGAAGTTCAATTTTCATTCTTTTACTAGTTCTTCGTTTCTGTACTCGTCATCAACCTACACTTCCATTTCTATGGAATCTTCTCTTTCAACTTTATCCTCCTCAATTTCTACTACAACTTCTGTTATTTCTTCCTTCGCAATTTTCTCATTCGCTACCCCCAAATGAATGCTAGAGCTGCTGCTACCTTCACGTTGTGTTTCTTCCAATTGCATTTTCTTTGCAATCTTTTATTCATTCAAAGATGGCATCTCTTCTAGTGAACTTCTCTTATCTCTTATAATTTTGCTTATGCTAATATGAGCATCAACTTCTTCATTTTGAAATTCACTTATGCTATATCCACATTGAAAGCAATTAAGGCACCTAGGATGTCTCATTATACTCATTCTCATTTGATCGATAATCCTTGCCATAATAATGCCTTGAAGGTGTATATCTATTTCTTGTCCTCTTAGATCCTAAGGTACGATTATTCCTATCTATAGTCTCTTATCTAAACAATTTGGCATTTTATCCACAGCTTTGGATATCTTTTGGATTTCGTTAAACATTAACTTTATGCAATAAACATGATAAATCAACATTTTGCAAAAATAAATACAAATAGATCTTTCTCTCTCTCTTGCTCTATTTTTTTCTTTTCAATTTTTTTTAACTCACTTTGCCCACTGTTTTTTTTTTCTGCTTCTTTTTGTATTTTTCCTAATGTTTTTTTCGTTGCTTCTTTTTCCCGGGAAATAGAAATTTAGCAACCAAACACTGCCTTCTCAACCTGCAGTCAACCCAGTAAAAACATGGCCTAAAAGTCAATGACTCAACTACAATCTGTCCTAGTACTCTGCAGCTTAACCAGGCCTGACCAAAAATCTTCTCTGTTTTTTTTTTTCAAATCTCTTTTGGCCCAGCGCTTTGGCCCACAATTAATTTCTCTAGCCCCTTGAATCCTCAACCCTAATCCCTTTTTTTTTTTTTCCAAAAATCCGTTAAGGTTTTCTAGTTTGCAGCAGCGACGGCGCTAGTTTTGGAGACTTCTGTCTGTCCGATTCCTGATCTATCGAAACGACGGCATGAGGCGACACTCGGGACGGCATTGAGGACGCACAATAGACAAAGCAGTGGCGGTTTTTTTTTGGTGGAAGAAACAGCTTAACAACGCGAGACGGTTTTTGGCCCAAGTACTCCCCCTCTAGAGACGACCTAGGGCAGAATCAGGTGGGCTCACGGTGGCGACCCTTGTGCAGACGAATCCCGGCCAGAAATGGATTGAATCAGCAGCGGATTCAGCAGACAATGCCACAACGGTGGCGTTCGACTTCCGTTCAATGTTTTTTTATTTTTTTGATTTTTTTCCTCAATCTAGATCAAGTATTGAATTAGAATTCAATACAGCTATCACTGATATCAACTAACGTGATCAGAGGGAGAGCAACTAAAGAATAAAAATAGATCGAACCCAATTTTGAATTCCGAGAATGCGAACCGTGCATCAGAGTGTCCGACCTAACACAATGAAACCAAAATTGAACCCAAAAATTGGATAATCGGTGTGATAGGATGGCCACAATCGATACGTCAAGATTAATTAATACGTCACGACTCACACAAGAATCACTCTTGTCGAATCAATTTGAATATTTTCATTTCCAGAAAAAATTGAGTAATTTTATAACTATCAAACTCAAAATATCAAAGATCTCTATTTTTTAATTAAATAAAATAACTATTTATACTAAATTCTATCAAACCCTAATCTAACAATCTCATATGGCTCAAATTATTAATTAAACCTAATAATAGATATTAAAAAAAAAAAAAAAACAAATACTGTGGATCCCTGGGTCACGTCTAATTTACATTAGATAATCTTTTAAATCTATACCTTAGACCAGAAAAAAAATTCAGCCAAATTATAAACGACGTCTAATGTATGCATGAAAAAGGAAAATTTTCAATGATATGAAAGTGGAGAACAGAGTAAACTGATCAGAATGCATCACCACATAAATGGGCTGAGTTTATTAGATATAGGAAGAATGCTGTATGGAGTTTCCACTAAATAAACAAAGAAATGAAGTTATAGCCATGATTTACCTCAGTCTCAAATCTGCCATTAATCAATTTCACAGCCTCTTTAAGCATGGTTATATCAACATCACCATTAGACAGGGGGACAACCATATTGTCCAACATTATCCTGGTCAAGGATGTCCTTGTTGTAGAAGCATAATGAAGTACTTGATTTACTTCCTCTAGAGTCCTCGTTTCGATCTGTAGGCAGAAGAGCAACCTTCATTCATTAATATCTCATCACCAAATTTAACATTTATAGGCTTACAAGAATAAGAAAACATGATTATCTGGTCTGGTTATGTATGCAGTGACAGAAACATGGAAGTGGCTGGCTGCATATGATTATCCTCTTTGAGTTCTTGATATCAATGCCTCAACATTTTTACAAACATTTAAAATCAGAAATACAGAATTAATCAATTCATAATCATACTGTCCATCACCTCAGTTTAAACAAGAATAGAACAAAAATGGAATTTATATCCTACATTCCCCTGTGCGTGCTTGGTCACTCCAATAGATCATTTGTACAAGGAAACAACCACCATCACCACCCCAAAAACTAATAATAAAATAAATAAGATACAACCCACAATTGCACCTAAAGGTAAATTTTCATTGCAGAACATTTGGTCAGGGTGGGGTTTCCATGAATAGAAAACATTCACAACTAAAAAGGGCAGCTAAAGACTAATGTACTGAATATTTATGCACCATTTCAGTCTTGGAATAATATTACTCTAAACATCCAAGAATTTATGTATAAGGCACTACCTCAACACCCATTTGAAGATTATTGTGCTCTAAGTAGAGGTCCACAGATTTCAGTGCATTTTTGATACCTCCAGTTATAGATATATGGTTGTCTTTTATCATGACCATATCAAATAAACCCATCCGGTGATTCTGACCCCCACCAATTAATACCTATAAAATAATTGGGTACAAGGTCAGACAAAAAGTGAAAATGACAGAACATTGGTATTAGAACAGGAGCAAGAGTAAAGATAGTGATCTACACCGCCCATTTGTCCACCAAACGTAAACCTGGGGCAGTTTTCCTGGTCTCTAAAATGTATGCAGGATGTGCAGCATCTGCCATGGCCTGAAAGAATTTTAAATATCATAATTTCTGACAGGTAAAATCAAGATCATGTGACAAGAACCACCTGTGGAGATTCAGCACTACAATGACAAAGAACAGAAATCTAGAAACATCACAGTCCGGACGGTGGCAAGTTATTTGTGCCAACAAATCACCTTAGTTAGAGTTGCTATTCCACTCATTCTCTGCATAAAATTAAGGACTACCCTTTCAGCCACAACAATGCCGTGGGCTCTTCCTGCAAATTTTCAAGAAGTGGCAATAGAGAACAAGGTCAATATCAGCTTTCTAAAAGTTGATTCTGCCAGGACTTGTATCTCACTTACCATGTACTTTGCCAAATTGTAGGCCTTTGTGTACGCTATCACCATCTTTTCTGTACCACTCAACCTGATGAATGCACAACCAACTACTAAAATCATTGTTTCATTTCTTCATAACTGTGAGATAAATGCTTAAAAGAATGAATCTGCCAATAAACCACAGAGATCCAAGTGCTCGGTTACCTTGAGTGAAGAATCAACCTCATTAAATATCATTTCAGCCAGTGCAATACCGGCTATAATTCCATCCTCCTTTGCCAAAAAATGGGCTTCCACTTCCATTTCATCAGGAATTGTTGCTTTACAAGTCACATCCCCTATATATTTTAATCACAAAAGTTGTACCTTATGAAAAGTTACACAATCTTAGACGCATTACTTTTACTCAGTAAGTACTTCATATTCTCGCTTTCACCTATCAAGGCAGATATGTCCCATATAGAGGCCGAGACATGAAGGAAAAAAAGAATGCCCCTGCACGTTCTTCAGCAACATATGCAACATTTGAAGACAGTAAAAGTTGAAATTCATATTCAAACACGGAGGAGCTTCAACATTTTTCAATGTTCAACTTGATAATGGGGCTAATTTCAAAACTGAAAAAATCTTGAATTGCGAACATGGTAGCTATTGAGCATATATGACAAAAATTATAACAGGAAAAAGCATTCAGCCAAGTATTACAATCAAGCATCATATGTAACTGATTACAGGTGGCATAAAAATAACATAAATAGGAGAAAGCCCCCAAATTCAGTCGCTTTTGTCACAGACATTTCTTGTAACATCACCAAGAAATACAATCAAAAAGGCATCAACTTTGTACAAAGTCAATAAAAATTGTAAAAAGTGAAGGTCACCTAGATCACCGGCGTCCTCGGAAAGTGCCAGCCGTATAACAGCTTTCAGGTTATAGGTGGGGTGCGACGGAGGTTTCACCGCCAGGGACCCAGATGTAATTGCCACGTTTCTTGTGGCCGTCGCAGACATTTTCACAACCAATCTGCAAATTCTCCGATCATAAAAACCCAATAAAACAAAAACCTAAAAATTGGGGGGCGGGGGGGTGGGAGAACGAACCCAACAGACGGAGTTTACAACCTTTTGTTAAAGGGCTTCAAACATAAGGACGGGGAGAGGGAAAGAGACCCGGACATTCGTTGGTTTTTGGGCTTTATTTGTTACTGATATTTTGAATGAAGTTCATGGAGAAGTTTTAGAAAGGCTAAGAAAAAAAGAAAGTGCATATCTCCTAAAAAGAACCCACTCTTTTTATTGAAATTCCGTTTAGCCCCCTCCAGAAAAAATTCCTGTTTTCATCATCCATCGAGAACGAAGAGTTCTCGAACTTCAAAGGTGCAAGCTCTAGGCGACTCTTCCTTCCACCACATTCCACATTGTAGAAAAACCTTTCCAGCACATCTGAAGGACCAAACTTGATTATGTTCTTGCTGCTCCTACCTCGGTTCAAGCGGGTTAAATTTGTGCCTACAAACTATGCTCAGTAAGCGGTGAATTTTGAGCCCTCGGACAATCCACGCAGAATGTGTCGATCACGCATTCACATCACGACCCACGACGTAATAGCATGGATTGTCCAGGTTCCGGACTGACTACGAAGAACTCGTCATGGCCGCCTTGTAGGACAGGATTCCATGCTATTGCGTCGTGGGTCCACTTCAATAGCGTTTTCTCCAAACATTTGATGATGATTGACATCTACAAATAAATAATTCGTGCTTCGTGAATTTAAAATACGAACACAAGAGTTGCGTATATTCCAACTATTCATCACCATCACCGTCGTCGTTGTCATCATAAAAAACGAAGGCTAGGTATGCACATCCTTCTGGAATTGAGAAAATAATTTGCCACATAAACCTTGCGGATTGAAAACAAAAATTTTTTTAGCACTACAACCAGTACTTAAAAATCATCACATATTTTTCTCATAGTTTCCCTAACAACATGGCGCGCCTTCTTTTACGGCGTAGCATGAACCATCAAGTTGCGGCAATGGAGTGCACTTCATGATCTAGGTTAATTTGGCCTACGCATGATTGCAATGGCAGCTATAAAATATGAATATAGCCCCCACTCATTTGACATTCAACAACTAATAACTATGACTGCATTCCTTTCTTGACTTAAGGCCACTTTTCAGTCCACTGTAACAGTAATCAACCCCAAAATGTAAATTTCTGAACTTTGCAATTTTGAAACATGATAATTACATCTCCTTTTGATCTTTAATAAATATAACGAGACCGAAAAAAAAAAGGGGTCCAGCCTGCAATTCTCATTCAAAGAACTGAAGCTACAAATGACAACTTCTTGGCTTTCAGAGAATTCAACTTATCCCTCGACGTGGAGAGTTCAATTAAGAAAATCAAATTGTATAAATAAACAAAGCAGAATCGGACTGAAGTTTGGTTGGTATTATATAATTAATTCGCGTGTGTGTATGTGTGTGTATCAAATTTTCAAACCCCAAAAACCTTTCTTTCAAGTTTCTTCCAACTCGGCTGCTATGACAAGGTTTTCCTCCTGCTTCTAACGTAAATTCAAAGTCCTCCACATCCAAAAAGCACATATTTTTCTTCCTGCTCAGTACATCAGTTTCTTCAATGTCCAGCAGGTTAGCGCATATAGCTGTACATAACACGAGGTTTAATTAAATGGAAGAGCAAAGAGAAAAAGTCATGCAGCATAGGCGGAGATGTGCGGTCACGTCCAAGTGGGTTGCTCTGGTTCTGCTCCTTCTTCTTGCTTTGACCGTTTAAGAGTGATGAAGGGTGAGGCTTGGTCGAAAGGAAGCTGCCGAGAGGGCCTGTGCCTCCTTCTGGTCCATCATTCTGCCACAACAAATTGGATCCTTTCAGTGAAACCAAGTTGTGTAGTCAAGACTCTATTCGTCCATGATCTCTGTATTCCTTTGATTACTCTCTCTCTGTCTCTCTCTCTCCCCTTTTTTATATACCTCTTCTTAATTTTCTTCACCAAATAGGCAAATTATATATGCGCAACAAGTCTGCTCAATTATATATTGTATTCGTTAATGCAGACTAGCTACAAAGCTTGTTAATCGTGGCTGTTATGTGTTTTATTAGATGCATGGCTGATATTTCCTAGCTTGTATGTAGATTTCTCTTGCAACTGGGTTGAAATTTGGCTGAGGGGCAATGGTTCTGACTTTTTCTCAAGTCCTAAAGTGAAAAATTTGAAGCAGATTAAATCTCTACTTAATTTCCTTTATTTATTGCTATTTGTTGTATAATGATGGAGCAATAGCAGTTGCGCTGTGCTTCAAATTAGCTACGTCGTACTATTAATGTTGGAAACTTAATGGTTAATGACAAAAGTTCCTTGAGGATGGATCCACGAAACTAAACTCAGTGCAAGGTCCAAGGTCCAATTGCAGTATATGTAGTTCGGCTCTCATTAAATGTAATAAATCGTTGATTATGGATAATTCACAACCATTTAACGATGTGGAACACTTTTCCTGGAGGGAAGAAAATTGAAGGTATCATTCTTCAAGAAGCGTATTTGATCGATTGCTCGCATATATGGGAGAGCGATCGTGAAGATGATGTAAAATATGAAAATGCTCAAAAATTCTTTAAAATTAAATTTGGGTGAGTTCAATCAATTTTGGATAAAAATATGAATTTTGAAGTAAAATGGAATTTTGGAATGTTGATAGGAGGCTAATTTGGCTAGACCCAATCAAAGAGACGCGAATTAATAAAGGTGACTTAAGATTGATCAAGAAACATTGAAATCGATAAATCAATATTTTGATCTTGAGAATTTGACGGCGCTACGGTCCAAAATAGTGGCGGATCAATCGGAAGATTCTTTTAGAGTTATTATTCATTAAATAAACTGATTCCAAAATTAGTTTTGGATTGGAATTCTAGTCGTTTGATATTATTTAGTTGATGTAAAATTTATTCAAGTTGTTTTTTCCGGGAAAAGACCAAATTCCTTAGAAATTATACTCTATAACTATAAATAGTACTATTGTTTTTAAGCCTTCTTATTTTCATAAGAATTTTCATTTAATTTTATTAAATTTGCACATTCTTATGCTTATTTTGCATATAAATTTTGTGTTTGTGCGTTTTGAGGCTCAGAACGAGATTCAATTTCCATCTTGAATTTGTTTGTATAATAACCCCAACACTCACTCTGAGGCTTCGGCATGGCCCGTGTCATTTAATAATAGGTCAATTTAGAACTGGTCAGGTTAAGAAATTGACATGGTGGGGTTTTTTGTTTTTTTGTTTTACCAAACTTTGCCTAGGGCACGTAGTCCCATGCGGACCCTTCTTCATCCGTAGCCACGCATTGCAGCTGCACATAAGACACACTATTGGGCCTGCATGCAGATGGACTTGCTCAATGAGGCGATGGGTCTTTAATTTCCGTCTCCACTTATCCAAATTGCTACAATTTTTTTAGCCGAGTTCGAGATTTATCTAAGTCGCACTTCATTCGAATAAATATAGAAAATATTAACTAAGACAATTCCACGGCGCTGATATTAGTTTTCAAACTTGTTTAGTAATGATTATCAAGCTCCCATTGAATGAGTGTCACCTATATACTATGGTCAATGGTGATACAACCGTTGAGGACTTGAACGGCCATTAAATGATTCGACAACTATGACGATCAGTAAATTTCGTATAAATCCAATCATTATTTATATTTATCACACATCCTTAATATCCGTACACCGAAAATTGGTAAAACAAAGCAACATTCCAACATATACCCCCGGGTTGGAGATAACAATGGCCGAACACTTTCGCCTTTTAGTGCATATTAATTATTCGACAAGATTCTCACAGCTAACAAGACCGCTTTTATTCCTCTATTTTTGGGAAAATTCTAATGTAGAATTTTGCAACTAGCTAGCAACACAGAGTAATTTTAACATGCAGTAGGTGGTAACCACAACCCGATTTTTTCGTGGAGCATTGAAGTTTCATGGTCGAATGTACAGGACAAAACATGGGCCCATGCCGGTACGAGAAAAGTGTGAATCATAGTTGTCTGTGTCCTTGTCGAGCTTGTGCATGTGAGTTTCCAGTTTTCATTTTGGGGTCTGGTCTGTGTGTGGAAGGGGTTGGTAGGCCAGGCTAATTTGAGGTGGTAGTTTAGTTATGGTTTCATGCATTGATATTTTGTCGTCATTTCTTGGATTATTATATTCTCTATTAAGTTGTTCTTTTATCTATTCCAACGGCCGAAAATGCATGACCATAAACAACGGGAGTAGGTCTTCAGGTTTCTAGATCTTAATTTTCTTAATAATAATTTTGTTAGATTTATAGCAACATTCCTTCTTCGCGAGGGGTATAGATTAGGAGTTCTCGCATTAGATGCATGTGAAGTGAAGCTTTTCTTCGAATAATATTAGAGGTTTATTGCAAATTACTACTAGTATTTTTGTTTGATGGGTAAGTAAGTACACCTGGCTCAGAATCTTTGTTTTAGCAAATCAAAGGGATGATGCAGATTAGCCAAGGACAAAATTCTATAACCCCATTTATCAAAGGGAAATTTTACATCAGCAATTATTTTTCAGATTCAAAACGTCCCAAGAGTGTTTCAAACACAAGGATTTTCATTCTGGAATTAATGGCCATCTTTGGATCTCTTTTGCGCATTCTGATGGCGCTTCTCCGTCCGCTCAAAGCAATTCTTGTCAAAAACAAGGGACGTGCCTAGTGATTAAATTTATTCAAAAGCTAAGAGGCACATATGCTAAACTTTTTAAAAAGCTGCAATGTCAATGCCAACGAATATCTTTTTTCTCATGTCATACATTAGTTTTGGAAGTGAAAAGAAGTCAATACAATATGAATGGTTCATATTGGCACACATGCAGGAGTTGGTGAAGTTCGGCTTCCACATGGTTTGGTGGGCATTTAAGTTTCGGGGTAGTTGGCCAGGCCCTAAATATTGCCAAGTGACTAGTAGCAATTTTTATTTTTATTATTATTTTTCACGTAGAATAATTCTTCTTTGATTTCTCTCATGAATGATTTACCTTCAAATTGCTAGCCACAAATTTTCGCTGTCGAAATGATATATTTTATTTCAATTATCTATACTACACACTCGCAATATTATTTATGCTGGCATCCACTCTACTTTTACTTGTCCCGTAACTTAAAATGTCTTGGGATAAAAATAATTAATATTCAAAATGAATGAATTACATTTATGGAGAAATGAATTATCATCACACACCCATGTCAGTCAATGCCTAACAGAAAATATCACTCCATCCAAATGTTTTCCTAAAACATTAATTCTGAAACTGCTCACATGTATACTATGGCACAAGATCAGACCCCCACTTTCGCACAAAACTTTTCCTACTTACCCCCGTCCTCAACAAACCCACCCCCAAGATTTGGACTGAAAATGAAATCAGGAAAGAGCAAGTGTGAAGGGTAGACGAGAGTTGGATGGGAATAGCCAAACAGCTGGAGACATGAATTCGGGACAGCCATTGCTGTCCAACAATGAATTGTGTTCATCTAACCTTTTATTCTCCGTTTCGTTCTCCGCCTCAAATTCAACTCCTCTGTCCAAGTCCGTTGTCTCCTTCATAGTTATGTACGTACTACGGCAGCTGTCTCGTTTTCTTTGCTATGTATTCATGCAATTGTACATGTAATTAACAGTCACTCTAATTGATTTTTTCAAAGCTGCTTAAACATAAGGAAAGTAATGATGCAAACAAATGCAAAATTCTTGAGGAACAGCATCGTATAAGTGGACACATTGAATTAATTTGATTAAATCGCTAATTAAAAAGAATGCGTTTTAGTAATTATTATAATACATGTCTAATGGATCGATTTCCTTGTTTTTCAATTTATTATTACACTTGATCCCCTATATATAAAGAAACTAAATATTGAGGACAACATATCAAGAGACAATATTACCATTTATTATTTTAAATGATAAGAAAATTTATGTTTTTATTTTAGTAAGCTTTGTATATTTAACAGTGACTATACCTGTTAATAAATTATTAAAATCAATAACCATTAGGGAATTGTTATACAAGTTATCGCCAATGACAACCAGCGACACATGTAAATTGAGAAATTAGTGATAATAATCTATGAAATCCTTTTTTATTGTAATTATACACGTGTCACTGATAATTAATTAATGATAATTGAACGTAATTGTTGTTACTAGTGCAATGTTCTATATGACTTGCAAAGCAACGATAAAATTTTCTATGTCTAAACGTACAATATGTAACATAATTAAGAAATTAACATATAACAATATACAATGTATGTATTTGTTTGTGTATGTGGATATATATTTTTTTTATTTTTGTGTGTGTGCATATTTATTTTATGTCTTATATACATGAATGCAGTGTTGTGAATGAATGTGAGGGTTTTTTCTTTTTCTTTTTCGTTTGTTTTTCAAAGCATGGGTGTCGTTTGGGAAATGGGAATTGGTTGTTGAAGGTCGGGTAATCACAGGGACTAAAAATCTCACCAGTCAGTCAAACCCTTTTCTCACGTGTCACCGGAGTATTCACTGACTGAATTGTTTATTTCACACGAGCCAAACGTAGCTTCAAAAGAAAAAATAAAAATAAAAATCTCTACGTTAGGGGCTATAAAACCTGCTGAACGCCGGCAGCCTCAATATTCCAGACCAACCTTTTCTTCTTACATTTCTCATTTCATTAGCCTCTGGCATTCTGCAAAAAAGTCTATTTCAGTTGATGTCAGTTGTTTATCGCTGGCTAGGTGGATGGCCATGTCTGTCTACACGTCGATTAGAGAAAAGCCAGAGCCTGTGTGGGAGGAAAGGGAGGGATGATACCAGTCGAAATTAATTAACAAATGATCAGGAAGGAAAGAGGTGAGTGGTTTCCATGCTGTGCCTGTCAAGGCAGCTGTCTTGGCTGCAGTTTACCTTTGTTTCGTTGTCTGTTCGACCTTGAACTTCCCTGACAAAACCCTAGGTACATCTTTAAGGTGGTAATTATATATCATTTGGTCGAATTATTACCTTCGTTTGTTTCCTACTTTTGATTTCGTTTTTACTATCAAAGGTAGTTTCGTTTTGTTCTATGTTACATGCGGACGTCTAAGTCTCCATTTTTTCCCCTTTTCTATTGGGTGGGGGAGATTGGAGGAAAATTAATTAGCTTGCAGAATATATGGTAATTAATTAAAGGAAGAAATTAATTCCTATTCGAGTTCCTGGAAATAATAACTAATTTCAGATAAATAACAGCAACCAAAAAATAACAATTTGTTCTTCTACCTCCACGATTTTCCTTTGAGGCCTTACTCTTGAAGCTGTACTCTCTGTGGGTCGTATTTTTAATTCAGATGATAGACAAAAACCACTCCGCACTTTCTTCAGAGGGATCTGATCCTCACTTCTAATCAAAATTAGCTCTATGCGACTGATTCTCCCCAAAAAAAGAAAAGAAGGTTTGAAAGAATTCCCGAGGGACGTCGGATGCGCATATCACCCATATCTACATTGTGCTCCCCCTGAATTTATATTCAGAAAGAAAAGCAACGACACACGCGGTGAGGCTAATAGGCTGGGTACATAGTGGGCTCTGCGAACTGGCAGGTGTGGTTTGGGTTATATGGGGACGCTTACACCTTTCCCCTTCTGTAAAGCCAAATAAACAGGGGTAGGTTTATAGGCTGTGGGACCCCTTGCTCAGATGTTATTTTAAATTCTTCTCAATTATATATTCCTCAAATTCTTCTACTTAGGAATAAAAAAAACAAATCATTTCTTTCTTACAAGAAACAAATTTTAATGCAAATAATTGATCTGCGTCGTACATGATTTAAAAACAGAAGGAAATCAAGCGACATTTAATACTCGCTGTAGAAACTGATCAATGTATACTCGAGTCAATTAACTGGCACGGCTATATAAACCTTCAACCCTTGGTTGAGATAATTTTCAAGGTCGGCAGGACAACGAATGTAAGGTACAACAAGCAAGGGACCGCTGATTTGCCAAGACTCTGCATGGAAATCAATACCTTTCATTTCATATATATGTGTCTACACAGGCACAGAGGTAAGTAAACACTTGAACATAATGTGAGGTTGCCGCTGCTCCAACAACATAATTGCCCATTTTCAGATTGCTATATGGAATTGCGATAAATAACAATGACATGGTTAGCTGTTGGTCTGGCCGATCTTGGCGGTGAAGAAAGTTGCAGCGATAAACTGAGCAAAAATGGAAGAATATGCTGCCGCAGTAAAACAAAATACATGAGGTAAATTACAGGTTCTTCAAAGATTAGATGCCTTGATAATTTTAATAAATTGTGATTTTGTCATTTCCAATTTTTGATGTTCTTCCTAGAATATGGTATCTAAAGTTTCCATTCGTGGAAATTGGACCGTAAAGTAGTCATTGATCAATGGGTGGCCCATTTGCATTCCCACATTTGGATATAAGTATCATAGATTAGATGAATTGTTTGGAGTTGAGGATATATGCTAAACGATTCCTATTACTGGTACCCTAAATTTATTTATCATAATGCATAATTGACAAAATAAATAGCTTCAAATGGATTGCAACAACGCAAGAATTCAACCTTGAATAAACATCTGCAATAGATATAGAAGTGAAATATTCTAATATATGATCATAATATATAAAGAATACTGCAAGCAATAACATCGAGTTGTAATATTAATAAAATTGTCATTAATTACGTATAGTTAGCGACAAAATTTTTGTTTTGTCACAATAGTAATTTTATAAACTTTCGTAATGGCTATCAATACGTCTGTGTAGTTTGGTCTGAATCAAGTGGCCTTATTGAGTATGTAACAATCAACAAGTTTTGTAGATGTTTGTGACTATTTATAAATCAAGAACTATCTAAAAGCCACCTATCTCAACTAACAAATGAAAACCAAAGTGTGACCAATTGGAGTATATGAAAATTGGTGGAATGGATTGTCATACCAACCCTTCTGGCAACATCGCCTAACCAATGCCATAGGTGACACTGTCACCTAAGCGATAGCTAGGTTGACAGCACAATTTCTAGCAGCACTTTCTTTGTCGCTTAAGCAACAGAGAGGCGACATAACAGAAGTAAATGCTTTTAAACTTGACTATTCGAGTGTAGAGCTTTCAACTGTAAATAATGAGGTTTTGAAAGGTTTAGCATCAGTCTAAGTTTAGAAATTCAAAGAGTGAGTGTGCGCAAAAGTTTCTAAATAGAGAGCTCCTTGTAAAGATTGTTTTGAAGAGTTCCTTTTTAGTTTTGTAATTATTCTTTACTTTTATATTATACACACTAAAATATAAAGTGTTATATTTTATTTTTTATTAAACTCCTTTCTTTCTTTGAGTCCGATTTTTCTAACAAGTGGTATTAAAGCCACAGTTCTACTACTTTGATTCAACGAGCAATGGAGGAATCGACCGGCACTATGATCAAGTCGAACTCCAACAACTATGTATTTGGAAGCCCCAAATGGGGGACCACTTGATCATACAAGACCTATGAAATCTTGTACTTGAAGACTTTGCAAAACCAGAAGTTAAGTCTAATGCCGAGTAGAAAAGGATGCATAGAAAAATGTAGGCCAAATTCATACTTGGATTAATCAAAGTGTTTTTAAACATATTTCTAAAGAAACAAAGACTAATGTTTTATGGAAAAAACTTGAAGCAATATATGAAAGAAAACATGATTTAAACAAAGCTTCATTATTAAAGGAAATTACACTTCTTCGTCGTGAGAAGGGTTCTAGTATATCGGAGCATTTAAATGAATTTCAAGAGTTAATTAATTATTATATAACCTTGAAATTAAACTTGAATGATGTGGTTCAAATGCTTTTGTTGTTTAGTTCATTACCTAATAGTCAGTAAACCTTTTTTTTTTACTATTTCTAACTCTGCTCCACATGGAGTATTGACTTTAGATATGATGAAGGAAACCCTACTTAATAAAGAAATAAAGAGGCAAAAGTTAAGACAAGAAGTTAAAAGTAAAGCCTTAGTTTCTGATATGGATGATGTGGACAAAGCTAAAGTCGGGAACCAAATCGAGGGAAAGGATGTTTAAAGGGTAAGCTCGTTAATAAAAAAGAAGTTGAATGCTTTTATTGTAAAAGAAAAAGACACATCAAAAGAGATTGTTGGATATGGAAACAGGACTTTACCAAAGGAAAAGAAGAACAAAATAAGCAAGGACATATGCTCAAAGAAACTACTACGACTGCTTCAAATGGAAAGTAATAATAATAAATGATGAAAATTCTTTGAATTTTACTTTTCAAGATTTTTCTTAATTGGTTGACTCAAGGGCTTCCTATCATGTTACTCCATATAAGGAGTTCTTTTCTTTTTATTATCTTGTGGAAAATGGATTTGTAAAAATGAGTGATAATGACACTTGTAAAATATATAAAATTAGTGATATTTTGGTAACTACTCCCTAGGGTGCAAATTAAAACTAAAAGATGTAAGGCACGTATTGTATTTAAGGTTCAATTTAATTTCTATAGGAAAGTTGGACGATGAAGAATTCTCCAGTTATTTTGTTGGTGGAATATGAAAGCTAACAAAGGGCAATTTGATTATTGCGAATGGGAGAAAGGTAAATACTCTTTATATTACTGATGTTAAAATTGAAGATGATGCTTGTTCAATGTTGGAATTATCTGTAGAGTTAAGGCATAAAATATTAGGGCACATGAGTAAAAAAAGTATGTTAATTTTGGTTAAAAATAATTATTTTTCAAAATTTGAAAAATTTGATTTTATACTTTGTACCTATTGCATAAAAGGAAAGCAAGAAACAATAGCTTTTAAAAGTTATCCTCTTACTAAAAAAGAAAGACTCCTTAAGCTAGTGTCAAATGAATGAAAGAATTATTGGTGGTGCTTTGTATTTTGTGACTATTATTGATAATTTTTCTAAAAAAATTTGGTCTTATGCATTACAATTAAAGACCAAGTTTTGGAGTCTTTCAAAAATTTTCATATAAGATTGAATGAGAAATGAGCCTCAAATTGAATGTATTTGGGTTAATAATGGTAGAGAATATCGAAAACTGTTTAAAGAATATTGTAGCAACCATAGGATCTGATTAGAGAAGATTGTTCTAAAAACCTTGCAACAGAATGGAGTTGCTGACATGCAAAGGATTCAACCTATGCTATTACATGCAAAGCTATCAAATCTATTTTGGGGGAGACAACGAGGATAGTTGTTGATTTGATCAACCTTTTGTCTTCAGTTCCTTTGAATGGAGATATTTTGAAAAAGATATGATCCGATATGTGTATCAATTAACAGTATTTAAAAGTTTTTAGATGTCAAGCTATCAAGTATGTCAAGCTTTTAAAAGAAATAAACTCGATCCTAAATCATGAAATTGCATCTTTTTGAGATATGGACACGAAAATTTTGGATATAGATTGTGGGACTCCAATGAAAAAAAATGAATAAGAAGTCAGGATGTTACTTTTATTGAAAATCAAACTATTGAAGATATGAAGAAAGAAAATAAGAATAAAACTAATGAAGAAATTATAGTAAAAGATCATCTTTTCCAACAAGTTTAATAAAAAGATGGAGTCCTACAAAAAAACATAGAAGAAAGACATGAAGCTAAAGTTACTTTAACTCCACCTCGGTATGTAAAAAGTTCTAAACGAGAATGGAGGCCCTCAATAAGGTATAATCTAATTTAATACCTAATGTTGATAAAAAGATGGTGAACTAAAGTCTTTTGAAGAAGCAGTAAACCATCAAAATAGCAAGGAATGGTGCATGGCAATAGAAGAAAAAATGAAATCCATTCATTAAAATCAAACTTACGACCTGGTAAGTTTACCTTTAGGAAGAAAGGCATCTAAAAAAAACAGGTTTTAAAGTTGAAGTTAGTTGAAAGAAGTTTTCAACAAAGGTACAAAATAAGGTTAGTTGTTAAAGGCTTTGAACAAAAATTTTGTATTAACTTTGATAAAATCTTCTCTCCTATTGTAAAAATGAATTCCATTCGAATTATTTTGGGATTGTCTACAAGTTTGAATTTGAAAATAGAACAGTTTGATGTGACAACATCATCTTTTAGTGAGATATTGAAGAATAATTTTTTATAGATCAACTTGAAGGCTTCAAGGTAAAAGTCTTAAGGACTAAAGTAAGTTCTAAGGCAGTAGTAAAAGAAATTTGACTTTTTCATAACCAAACATAATTTTAGAAAAACAAATGTTGACCATTATGTATACATTAAGAATTTTAGTTTTGATTTTATAATTTTATTATCGTATGTTGATGATATGTTGATTATTGGTCATGATTATCAACAAATTGGAGGAGTTGGATAAGTTCTTTGAAATGAAAGACTTGAGACCAACAAAAAAAATCTTGGGCATGCATATTTTGTAAGATAGGCTAAGTGGTAATATTTGACCATTTCAAAAAAGTTATACTAAAAGCCTGATTGAAAATTTTGAGGTGGAAAATGTAAAGTCGATGACAACTCCGTTAGGTGAATAGTTTAGGTTGATTTCAAAGCAGTGAAGATAAAAAGAAGTATTTGGGTAAAATTTTATATGCCTCAGCTATTGGGAGCTTAATGTATACAATGATTTGTATCTGACTAAATCTAACTTATATAATTGAACAAGTAAGCCATTATATGCCTAAAAGGAAATATTGGAAGGTTGTCAAGTAAATTTTGAGATATTTGAAAGGAACAATGATGTGGACATGGGCACATCATGTAATCGGAAGAATCCCTTAGAGGTTTCCATTAGTCTGATGAATAAGGCACATGCAAAAAAGATCAAAGAATCATTCAACATGCTTATACAAGATATTCAAGAAGGGATAATGCGAGGGCGTAAGTTCGAATAGCCTAAAGAAGAACGCCGGGTGAATGTTTTGTATTGGGCAGACAAGCCAGAAGTGAAGAATAAAGATAGCTAGTTGTTTGTCGCCTTAATAAAGATAGCTAGTTGTTTGTTGTCTTATCTCAGGTTATTTATTTATTTTAGGTGAGATAGGCTTATAACCCATAGCTTTTAGGTATCTTTTGGTTAAAGAATTGTTAGTTTCTTGAGGGTTTGTCAATTTCTTGAGAATTCCTATCTCCTCCGAATCGAGTCTTTTCGGAGTGGTTCGTGTGATTCGTGACGTATCAATCAAACCCGGCGTGTTGATTATAGTCGTCTACGTTGGGTTCAACTCAACATCCACCGCGTTGGGTCAGGCATTTTACTCACGGTTCGCATTCCTGGATTTAAAGTTAGGTTCGAATACACCGTTGCTATCCCTTTTTCGATTCCTTTGCATGATTGATTGCGTCAATTTGGTATCAGAGCCAATTCGTATTAGATTCTAATTCGATACCTGATTCTTCTTCCAAAAAAAAATAGAAATAAAGAAAGTAAAAAGAAAATTTTAAAAAAAGTGAACTGGACAAAAATGGGTCATGTGCCTGGTGGAATCCGTCAATCTACCACCAATCCAACTATTTCGAGCTGTTTTTCTTCCACCATTGTTGTTAATACCCTACGCCCGTCCACCACCGCGGTTGAAGACATCAATATTTGGGGCAAAAATCACCGTCAGATTTATGAAACGAATCGTCAAAGGACGTAGCTTGTTTGCCAGTCGTCTGACCTTTTCGTCGTTCGATAGTCGCTGCTGCTGCGATCAGAGGCTCGCCAAAAAATCTCCATCCAACCCCCAGCCGCGTCACTGTTTAAGTGTCAAAGGAAGCTTGTTGGTTGTAGCGCCGCCGCGAACAGAAAACCCTAATGGGTCTTAGCAACAGCCAGAAAAAAAATTATAAAAAAATTTAAAATATATATATACATATATATATTTTTTGGACTGGACTTGGGCTGAGGAGGGAGTTAGAGATTGGGCCACATCAAGCCAAAATTATTAGACCAGGATTGAGTAGGCCAAAAGAGGAAATTAAGCTATTTGGGCCACGACAGGTCAGGTTATTTAATTACACTATTAGGCTGATTTATTGCTGGGCTTGATAAGGCCTTGTTTGGTTGTTTTGTCTGTTATTTGGATATTAAGGCTTTGTTTGGTTGCTATTTTTTTATAAAAAAAAAAAGAGGATTGAGAATTGGGTTACATTCTGTAATACTTGCCTTTGGGATCTAGTGGATCGATTGCCGATCATTATTTGATCTGTATTTATTTGTAAACCCACATAATGCATGCCTTATACTTGGTTGTACGTTACTTGAGTTACTAGGACCACTTTTGAATTACGCGATCAGGGCACAAGAAATTGAGTTTCGTGAGATAATTCTTGAGTGTGGAGTGATACATAAGAGGAGGTAAGACACGAATGCCAAAAAAAATTAATTTGAAAGGTGTGAGCCTAGTGAGTGGGAGAGGTTTTTGCCTTATTTTATTGGGATGGCCAGTTATCATTTGAGCCAAGATACTAACCCTGACGAGACTAAATTTATGTTTGAATCCCTTATCAGGGAGTTGAAGAAGATTTCCAGAAGCATAGAGGGTATGCAGGACAAGATGATAGGCATGCAGGATTGATTCAACAGCATGAAAGCTTTTTAGGCTACATCACGGAAGAGGTACAGCTCAGTGACTAGGCCAATTGGGTATAGAGGCAAGCCAATACCAGGTCGAGACGATCCCAAGACGAGGCATGGCTATCCTTTCAAACCTGTTAGGCAGACTCGACATGCTTATGAGGAGGAGTACAGGTCGAATAAAGATGATGGTTGGTATGAGCATAATGATGTGTCTAGGAGGCATCGGCAAAGAAATGATGGAAATGATGAGCTATTTAAGGGGATGAAGTTGTAGCTACCGTCTTTCTTGAGGCGTTCTGATCCTAACTCCTACTTTAAGTGGGAAATGATGATCGAATTGATATTTGATTTCCACCACTACTCGAAATGCCAAAAAGTTAAGTTAGTTATAGTGGAGTGCATCGATTATGCTATCATTTGGTGGGATTAGTTGTGCACTAGCAGGAGAAGAGTAGAAGAGAAACTGATTCGTATATGGACGAAGTTAAAGGCCGCTATAAGGAAGAGATTTGTACCTAGCTATTACACTGTGACCTTTATCAGTACTTGCAGACATTGACCCAGGGTAATCAGAGTGTGGAAGATTACTTCAAGGAGCTCGAGATAGTCATAATACGAATAGACATTATGGAAGATAGGGTGAGCACTATGGTACGCTTTCTTAGTGGACTACATTAGGATATAACTGACGTGGTAGAGCTACAACACTACGTGGAGATAAATGAAATGGTACATAAGATAATCAAGATAGATTGACAGTTAAAGAGGAGGGGGTAAGCATTTTAGCCTAGCATAGTTGGAAAGTCCTTCCTTATAAAGGATGACAAGGTACCTGTGACGAGCACCACAAAGACCAGGACTACACTTAAAATGGAGGCACCTAAGGTAACAGCTTCTGTCTCCTCTGGTTCAATTGGCACTCGAAATAGGGATATTTTATTTTTTAAGTGTCAAAGCAGGGGATAGATTGCTTCGTAGTGTCCTAACAAAAGGACTATATTATTGACTGAGACTAGAGATGTTGTGACTGATGAAGAACATGACAGTGAAGATGATATGCCATTATTAAAAGAAGCCCCAATCGACGAGGGGGAAAAGTGTGAAGGCGAAGGGATTAATTTGGTGGCGATGAGAGCATTAAGCACTCAAGCGAAGGAGAAGATAGACGAGGCATAAAAGGAGAACATTTTCCATATGCGATGTCTGATCAACGGCAAGTTGTACAACTTGATAGTGGATAGAGGGAGTTGTGCGAATATGGCTAACAAGGTATTGGTTGACAGATTGGCGTTACCCCTGACGTTACCCCTGAAGGAATATCCCTGACTGTATAAGCTACAGTGGCTTAACAATAGCGGAGAAGTTAAGGTGATGAAGCAAGTAATGATGAGCTTTAAAATAGATACGTATGAGGATCAGGTGTTGTGTGACGTGATACCTATGCAAACTTGTCATATATTGCTTGGTAGGCCTTGGCAATTTGATCACCAGGTGATTTACAATGGGCTTACCAATCGATATTCCTTCGAACACGTGGTAAGATGATTACTCTAGTTCTATTGACTCCAAAGCAGGTAAAGGAGGATCAATCATATATATAAAAGTAGTTTGAGTTGGAACTAGAAAAGAGAAAATAAGAAAGGAGAACTTAAGGAACAAGGAGTAGAAGAGAGAGGAGAAAGGAAAAGAAAAGAAGGAGTGTATACTAACGTCTATGAGGGATGTGAGATTAGTATTGAGAGCTGAGAGCTCTCTTATGCTTTTGATGTATAAAAAGTCTTATTATATATCTGATGATGTCACACCTTCCATCCACTCTACTGTAGTATCTATTTCGTAGGAATATTCTGAAGTGTTTCTAGAAGAGATTCTTAGCGGATTGCCACTGGTTTGAGGGATATAGCACCAAGTGGATTTTGTCCAAGGGGCATCCATACTAAACTAGTCAGCCTACATGACCAACTTGTAAGAGACCCACAAGTGGAGGAGTTGATGAGTAAAGGTTAGGTTTGGAAAAACATGAGCATGTGTGCTGTTCCAGTTCTCCTTGTGATAAAGAAGGACGGACAATGGTGCATATGTGTAGACGGTAGGGCTGTCTATGCCACTATGGTAAAGTATCACCACCCCATACCACGCTTAGATGACTTACTTGATGAACTGCATGGTACTTTTATATTCTCTAAGATAGACTTTAATAGTGAGTATCATCAGATTCGAATACGTAAGGGTAACGAGTGGAAAACAGCTTTCAAAACGAAATTTGGGTTATATGAATAGCTTGTGATGCCTTTTGGACTTATCAATACCCTAAGTACATTCTTAAGATTGATAAATCACATTTGAAGTGCATTTATTTGCAAGTTTGCTGTAATTTATTTCGATGACATATTAGTATATAGCTAAACATTAGCTAAGCACATACGTGCTGTGCTTGGAGTTTTATGATGTGAAAGGTTATATGCTAACGTAAAGAAATGCACCTTCTGCACTAACCATTTTATATTTTTAAGATTAGTTGTTAGTGCACGGGGGATATAAGTAGACGAGAGCAAGGTGAAAACCATACAAGAATGGCCTATTCCTATGTCTGTAATCGAAGTGAAGAGTTATCATGGATTGGCTAACTTCTACAAGCATTTTGTGTAAGACTTCAGCACAATTGCTACACCCTTTACCGCTATAATTAAGAAGGATGAGAAGTTCAAGTAGATAAAAGCTTAAAACGCGCATTCAACACCTTAAAGCATAAGCTTACACATGCCCCTTTATTATATTTATCCGATTTTAAAAGGTATTTAAGATTGAGTGTGATGCTTCTGATGTAGGTATTGGAGTAGTCCTAATGCAAGGGAAGAAGCCAATCGCCTACTTTAGCAAAAAGCTCAATGGTGCGGCATTAAATTACCCCACTTATGATAAAGAATTGTACTCTTTGGTGCGCGCCTTGAAAACGTAGCGACATTGCTTGAGGCCAAAGGAGTTTATGATTCATATGATCATGAATCATTGAAGCACTTGAAGAGTTAGAGCAAGCTCATCAAATGACACGCAAAGTAGGTCCTATTCATTGACACATTCCCTTATGTCATCCAGTACAAGAAAGGTAAGGAAAATGTGGTTGCTAATGCCTTATCTTGTAGACACGCCTTATTGAGCACATTGGACACGAGATTATTGGGGTTTGAGCACATTATAAAATTTTATAGGGAAGATCCTGACTTTGGCGAGGCTTATGTGCTAATTGAACGGCACCCTCATGACAAATACTTTAGACATAATGGTTACTTATTTTACACTAGTAAACTCTGTATTCCACTACGAGAGGTATTTGTTAGAGAAGCTCATTGATCTTTTGTGGCCATCTAATGAAAATGATTATTTCGTGGAAATAGAATGGTTAATCATAAAATTAGAATTATTAACTCGTGATTGATATATCTGTTTTGAGTCCTGACATGACGATGCTTTTGAAGTGATCCGCATGCTTCTCTCTTCTTGGGGGCAAAAAATAAAGATAGGATATGGGGTGCTTGTATGAAGAAATTCAATGTCAATGCTTCATTTGTACGGAAGATTCTAGGAAAGCAGTTGAGTAAAATTGGCCGTAGCCTCCCAAAAATTTCCAAGGTGGAAGGGTTAGATATGTTATAAGGCCGAAGGGACAGTGAGCCTAAGTCAAAACAGGCGAAGACTGCTGACTTGCCAAGACTAAGCTTGGAAACCGATGCCCACATACGCAGCGGGGAGGAAAGAGATTACACCTTTAGTATTTCGATGTCCAACTTGTCGGTACCGCACGCGAATTGCCAGCGTGATGAAGTGCTTGTGAGCTTCACTAATGAAACGTGCAGATTTTAATTTGAATACACTGATCACAATCCAATCAAAATTTCCTTTTTCGTAGTACTCCCATTTTGGAAAGAAGTAAACGGACTGTAAATAATTTGTAGAAGTAGAAAGGAGGAGAATGTATCCATGGCTTGGAAAAGCGAGAGCTGTATTTATGGCTGTATGTTGTATGCATAGCATATTCGAAAGCCGTAAAATCATCATTTTCATCTCCATAAAAGATACACCCTTGCTCCAAAACTCCAAACATATTACTCTTTAGAAAATAATTTTTTTTTCTCGATTTTTATCTCTTTCTTTGTACTACTCCTATTTAAAGATACTGCACGAAAAAGTTTTAAGTTAAATTAATTAACTCCTATTTATGTTGAGCAAAGCGAACTATTTATGAAATTTAATGTTAAATCCAACTATAATTAATTGTATGAAAACATTACTGTTAAAATCAAAACATTCAGTAGCATATATAAACATATATGTCCACACAAACGCACACGCTGGCAAGGCCGAGTGCCCACATAATAGCTTAATATAATTATTGCCAAACAAAAATCCAAATTAAATCGTGTAACAGTCATCTTAAATTTTATGATTAAAATATAACATTATATTTTCTGTTTAAAATGTTTGAACATATTTATGTATTTCTAAAGTTTTTATAAAATTGAAAAGATTGGATATCATAAAATAGAAAGTCAAAAATACCCTCCAGTATTAAATTTTAAACATGTTAATTATAATTAAATCATTTAAAAGTTTAATATATTAATCTAATGATTTGGTAGCATAAAACTAAAAAATTTTCATAATGTATGGATTATCTTTAAGATTTTATGAAATTGAAAACAACTGGATACCACAAAAGTAAAAATATTAATTCAATTGAAAAAAATATATATTCACGACTCAGAACGTATACGTATCAGTACTGGAATTTTAATTTTTAAATTAAATTAAATAATTTGAAAAATTAGCATATTAATGTGATGTTAAAATTCTAAAAAATTACATCATATATATTACAATAGATATATGAATTAAAATAATTGGCTATGTTTGGGAGTGAGGTTTTGTTAGAAGATGATGTTTGGAATGAATTATGTTCGTACGAGTTAATATTTTAAAAATTTTAATTTATTTAAATATATGAATGAAATATATAATGATAATTGGATAATATAATAATATATAAGAATCATAATTAATTTACAAAGTATAAAAATATATAAACATGAGTGTACGCATGCCAACATATGTGTCTATAAGTATTGATATAATTGAAAATATGTGTAATGATTAAAAAAAAATTAATTAGTTATACATGCAAGAGAGAAAAATTAAATTTGAATTTGAATATTTTTTTTATTGAGTAACATATTTAATAATATAAAAATTTAATAGATTGTCCGACTGAAAATATATTCAGTATAAAATTTAGAAGTTGACTTCTAAACTTAATGACTGAAAAATAGCTGGGTCAAATACTTACTTGTGGATAAAGTGGGACGATTTATGGCACATTTTACTTTTTTTTTATTACATTGTTGCTTAAAATATTTTTATGATAAAATAATGTTGTTATGTGTTAAAAAATGATGCCATTTTGTATATTATATAGCAAAATAAAATTTAATGAGGCTGTACGCTATGTGCACGATTATTTGGATAGTGGCATTATTAAAATTAGAGCTATCCATATGATAAAAATATATTTTTATTATAAATATTTAATATTATATTATTCTATGCACTATAATGGGAATCTAATTATAATATAAAATGGCTATAGGCGAGATACATAAAATTAGAACATTGTATACAAAATAAATTGAAATTTTCATTTTCTTCTTTTTATTTGAATGTTAAAGAACGATTATGGCATAACACTTTTATTTTTTTAATAATTAATTTTTCTATCATAATGATGATGTTAGAAGTCACACTTATAGCTTTAGCCAAATATGCTTATAGCTTTAGCCAAGTACGCTTGTACTTATATTAGTTTGTGTGTTGTTAATTATAAAACTAAAGATTAAAATATAAACTTAGTTTAAGAAATTAATCTCATGATGAGTTGACAAATGATATAATCACATATTATAATTAGGACTAAAAAATATTAAATCACAAAGAGATTTCTAGTTAGATCTAGTTAACTATATATTTTTTTTAAAATTTGAACTTTTTCGAGAGTATTCCTAGCAATCGATCAAAAAAACGACAAATGTGTATGTATATATATTTTGAATACTTTCACCTTTTTTTCCCAAAATTCTTGTACCAATTAAAGCGTGATATATTGATGAATATAAAATTAATTAGTAATTAATTGTTGTTCGAAATATGAGAATTGTTAATAATGGCCTTTTATTACTCAAGAAGAAAATATTGCATGATATTTGAAAGAAAAATTAAAATTCCTTTCTTAAAATTCTATATCACTTTGAAAATTATAAAAATGTTGAAAAGTGGATGCTCGCAATCTTAATTTTCTTTACGGCTACACCTTTAAATATATATATATATATATAGATATCCTTGATTTTAAATAAAAACTTGCAAATATTAAATTAAGTTTAATGTCACTTTCCTCGAAATAATATTAAAAGTGTTCAAGAATGTTCTAAAGTATTGATTTTAATTTAATATTATTATGTTATTTAGTATAAATTTTAAAAATATTTAAAATTTTAATTTATATAATTAATTTATATCAAATTATCTTTTATTTTTAACTTGCCTGTACTTGCAGTAAATTAGGATCAATTTCCCTATCTTTTTTCTTTATTTTTAATGTATTGGGCTAGTTCGTGTTGGAGCTAGAAACTGTCTCCGTCTCTAGACACTTAAAAAAAACTATTTTGGTGCTGTTGTTTTGTGAGAAAGAAAAAAAAAAGAACAATTGGTGAGCTGGGTCCTTTCTGGCTAGAAAAAATGGTCCATTTTTCGGCCGACTATTATATTAGATTTGGGCCTTAAGAATTTCATTGCATTTATATACTTTCTGTCAATTCAATTATTTGAAGTGTTTGTTGCCGTCAACTACCTAAAATGAAATATTTTGTAGAAGGAACATTTAGACATAATAACAAGAATGAATATCAAACACAAAGAATATACTAAGCATAAAAATTGAAAGGAAAAAAATTGATAAATACTTAAACAAAATTTTAAACTAAAATAAGTAAAACAATTAAAAATAAATTTATTTCTTTAAAATCAAAAAATAAAAAGACACAATTATGCAACGCATCAAAATGAAAATTTGAATCGATAAAAGGATATAGAAGAAAAGACACAATCATCCAAAATATATATGCATATTTTCCTATTACATACCTTGCCACGCCTCCAGATTTTGACAATCACCAAGAAAGAAAACTCTCTTTCGTCGCATTTTTGATTTCATTGAAAAGCAATATATACTGGGCAACGTCCTGTGAATGGTGGGAACATCTTTTTGCTTTGAATATTTGGACATGCAACTTTAACACAAATCAAATGGAGAAAATAATAATTATACTATGCCACTGTGTCATATATTCAATGTTTTCAAAATCAAATTGAGATAAAATTAGTGGGCATACCATTTCAGTGGGTTCAATCGAATGACCCGTTGTATCAACAAACACACACACACACACACACATATGATTTAATTAAAAATTCTAAAATTATTGATGTCGTCTTAAAATTACGAAATACTTAGAACAAAGATAATTCAGGACAATTATTTGATTTTAAAAAATTATGTACATAAAAATTTATTAGGAAAAATTGAAGAAATTAAATTAATAGTAAGCAATTTATTAGTTTCTAATGTATTTATTAAGTGTTGATAATTATTCGATTATATGAAAGGAAAAATTGAAGACAAATTATTTATGATACCCGTTTTTGTTAATGGGGGAAATGAAATAGCGGAAAAAAAATTATTGATTACTTCTAACTTTTAATATGAAGTTGATAGGAAAATTATGCAAATTAACAATTATATAGAATGTTGGTCTCAAATAAATTAAAACATATTATTGGATCAATTGAATTAATAACTTACTAAATAAAAAATAAAAATTTAAAATTTGGGTCACACAAAAACTAACTGCACCTCAACTGTACGTCTATCTATTCATTGTTTGACTGATAACGAAACCATGTGACTTACGTGTCGCTAGAACATTCCTGACGGCCGGCCCCTTCTTCTTCAGAGTTTAGAATCCCATGGAATTCAGCTTGCTCAGATATTTTAGAGCTGACCCACTAACATTTTTCGTTTTCCCTAATAACACTCGGCGTTCGTCTTTCGTTTTCACCGCATGCAATTTTTAATGCGAAGCCAGGAAAGAAACGGAAACACCCGGTTCCAGAATCTTCCACGCGTTTATCTCTTTTTAAGTATATTTGGTGGCTTGGCTTTGGTGATCGGCGATGGAGAACCGTAAAGGGCCCCCTTCGTATTATGGCATTCTTGGTGTGAGTTTGCTGTGTTCTTCCGATGACGAAGTTCGACGGGCCTATCGTAAGCTAGCCATGGTATGTTGTACAAGATGTCTCCTTTTTCTCTTTGTGTGTGTGTCTGAAGGGTGAAAACGGGGGCGAACCATTTCTTCCTTGGAGGATTTTTTGCGTTTTCGGGTTTTTACGTTTCCGGTAATGCAGGAGTTTAGCAGCATGTGTGTGTGTGTGTGTGCAGTGGAGAACAAATACGTAATTGAGTATAAGCTTTGTTCGAGCCTTTTCTGTGGTATCTTCGGTGTTAATTGAAGACTTTGCAGACCGTTGTGACAGGAATCCACGTGTCTTGTGGTGCAAGGGGGGATTTAGGAGTTCTGTGGCTTGAAATCAGTAATAATAAATACGGTTAATTTGATTCAGAAATGCCACCCTGACAAGTGGACTGGGACCCCTGCCCTTCTTGGCGAGGCTAAGCACAATTATCAGCAAATTCAAGAAGTATATGCAGGTAACATAAACACTAACCACTGGAAATTTATATAAACATGATTAAACCAGAGGTTTTTGCTCTATGCTCTGTTTTGATATATTGGGCATGGGGGTATTGGCCTAAAGTTTGATTGATTTGGTTTGAAAAGTGTTGTCGGATGTCGGATAGGAGAAAAAGAACATTGTACGATGCAGGCATGTATGATCCTGACGACGACGACGTAGAGGTAGGAATATGTTAAGTAGGTTTTAACCTCGTTCGAGTCCCATTTTAATGAGATTCTGGATGCTGACTATGTTTCAATGATTATTCCTTTCACAGGTATTCGCGGATTTTCTTCAAGAAATGGATACTCTCATCAAAGAAGAGGTAGGTGGGTTTTGAGTGTTGATTGTGAATTCAGCATTTTTGTCCACACCTATTTTGTAAGTCATATATGATAGGATATTTAATCTACGGTTAATCCCACTTGGAGTTGGTATAATCATAAATTATACACTTTTTCCTTTGCAGTGTTACAAATAACTCCGCATCATATTTGAAATATTTACATTTTTTTTTTCCTATTAGAATTAGAATTATGAATGAAAATTAATGATGTATTAAAAAAGTTTAATTAATTTCTATTATAGTACTTAAATTCTAGTTTTGGTAAAAAAAAAAGGCTCAAATAATGATAGTTGATTGATTTAAAATCCTAGTTCATTACAAACAAAACTTATTTACTTTTGACATATTATTGAGGACATTACCGTCCATAAAAAAGGTAAAAATAGAAACGAATGTCAAGTATGAAATAAAGAAATTAATTATTTTTTTATGACATCATTAATTTTTATCCTAAACCATAATGAGAAAAGAAAAATGCAAATATATCAAACATAAGTGGGAAGTTTTTGTATTATCAAATGGAAAAGGGGTATAGTCTGTAACAAATTAATGTGATTAAACCTTTCATTTAAGTTGATCAAATATTTTGTTTAATTAATTAAAATTCCTCAGATGAGAAAGCTTTGGTATGAAAAGCAATTATATTTGAGAGTTATGATAAAATGATTAAGGTGTTGAGATCTTTTTTATAAATCATTCAAAAGAGTATTTCAGAAAAAAAAAAAAAAAAAGAACATAATGACCTCAAATACTTAAACTTTTCAAACATAATTCTCTAAATTAATTATTCCATGTAAATTCTCTGGTTCTTCAAAATTGGTTGCATGACGTGTCACAGGAAAAGAGTTACAGCGTTGAAGAACTCCAAAGCATGTTTGGGGACATGGCACAAGGTTTTGATATTCCCGAATGGAGTAGATTGTACATGACAGAATGCGATTTGTGACGCGAGTCTCAGTTATTTCTTGGCTGTTCCAGACTCCAGACTCCTGTGTATCTGTACTAGCAAAGCGGGCTTCGATTATACAACGGTAAATCTGATTGGAATCTTTCAGGGAGAAATGTCTTGGATCATCATTCGTTAATCAAGTGGGAGGGACCTGCTGCACAATCGCTGTGTTAATAATTAGTAAGGAAGCTTTGATGTCCTGAGAGTTTGTTGCTTTACTGATTGGGCTTTCATTGAGTTTGCCTATTGGGCTGGACCTTGATATTAGCAGTGATCTGCATAAACAAATATGTGGACACTCAAGGAAATTAATGGCCTCAGCAACTAAATTACAGAATCTAAGACCGACCTTGTTAAATCTTATTCATCATGAAACTCTAACAAGAAAAATACAAATTAAATAGATGAAAATGAGTAATCTTGAAGTCAAGGACTTTCACTGACGGACTCTAACAAGGCGTTTCAGGGTCGCTTGTTTTGAGACTTTGTGTCTTATTGTTAATGCGTGTTGCATTCAATGTTGCTCCGTTGTCTTGGAAACTCTCTTAGATTGGTTTTATTTCCTTTTCCTTTGTTTAAGGGGCGGAGTTGATACTCAAAGGACCATTATTATTATTAAGTAACATCTTGACAAGGACATTATTTCCCCATAATTGTGATAATTATGAAAAACTAAAATGTAGAAGAGTATTCGATATAGTGTACATTTACTATCATAATCGGTTATGTTGAGTAGATCAGATCGAATGTTGTAATTCTAAGTCAAATTGCCTAGACAATTTTAAGTTACTTATTGTAACATCAATTCGCATGCAGAATGCAAACCAAAAGTAAGAAAGTGGGCATATAATGTGTTTACACAATTCGAAGCCAACATCTTAGTTTGTGGGTATTTGTTTAAATTAAGTTAATCCACTAATTTGAGTGATTGCAAAACCAAACATTAAAGGACAAGTTCCTTATCTCCTTTCACAGCTTACATTTGATGTTAATAAATTAATACATTTCCATACTCTCTTTTGGTGAAGTAACTAGCCAAAATCTTTGTTGATTTTAACTTACATGTCGATATGAAGTGTATAATACATAGAAGCATGTAAACACTCATTATAAGAATAATATAAGTGTGAATGTGAATGTTTTTTCTCACTTTAAGCTATCAATTTCCTCAAGACAAGGCAAACCCAACCTTCCACGATTTTAGCCCATTTTATTCTATATTTTTGCTCTAAGAAATCTAATAAGATTAGTGGCAAATCCATTCCAATCATCAAATAAGATCTTCGGTCTAGAATTTGTCCTAATTGGCAGCTAATGTCGGAATCTCAATCACAGTTGTCTATTCCATGGGTTGACCTTCCTTGTTTGATAGATTTGTTCCTAATTTTTAACTCAATCATATATTCCTTTGATTTGTAGAGATACGACGATTATATCAAAATTGATTAGTTAGTACAAAAATAAAAAAAATATAGTTTAAATAAAGAAATATTATTTTACTCACAAAATGGTGAAGATAACGAAAGAAAAATTATTTTAATCATCTATTTTTCTCTAAAAAACTTTCTTATTTTTATTTTTTTTAATCTATCCTTAAAATTTTCTCTTAAATAATTAAAAAATTAAAAGATTTGAATTTTTTACCTTATTTTTTCTTTTCTCGTGAAAAGTATTCTACTTATAAAATTTTAAACTTCTTCAATTTTCTTGTCTTCGTAAAATCCTAGATCCAAGCATAAGGTAAGGGCCTAATCACGGACTGGACTGTCCATATACAATTGTGAATTTTCTCTCAGCTTCCCGGTTATGTGTAAATGCGAATTTTCATCGAATAGTTAGTAGAACCGCAGTAAGTTAACTATGGTGATTAGGGGTAGTTAATGTATTCCACTAAGTTAATGACCTAGGTTCACTTCTGTACAGCAGAGTCATTTTCTTCAACTTTTCAGATTATAAAACAGAGTGAAAAGCTCTGGACTTTTCTCTCCATACTCACTCTTCGATTCTGTAAAATTTTCCCTTGATTTTTTCATCCTTGTGCTGAAATGCTTTAATGTGGTTTCTAATACGGTACCAGAGCCATTCTCCTTCATGTAATCGGTCACGATAGCTTCGATTTCTGCTGTGGAAGCTTCTCCGTCCGTCGCTGCAAACAACCACAATCATGCGCCAGAAACTCGCTTTAATCTGGCGGATCCATTCAATCTCTTAGGATTGAGAACATTGACAACCTTATGGTACCACTTGTCGCAGGGTTGCTCAAGACCAACAACTACGTTAGTTGGAGCAGAAATGTCAGACGAGCGCTGAGGGCTAAGGAAAAGCTTGGCTTCATTAGAGGTTAGATTTCCAAGCCTACTAACTCTGCAGACCCTATTTTAGAGGTTTGGGAACGCTGTAATGACATGGTGGTATCATGGATTTTAAACTCCATTTCACCTTCCATTGAGTCTAGTTTAATTTTCATTGATGATGCTCACGAGTTTTTGGAAGGAACTGCATGAGCGAATGTGTCAACATAATACGGGTAGAATTTACCAACCAAAAAATAACTTGATTAGCTTAAGACAAGGACTGGATACTGTTCTGACGTACAACGGGAAAATGAAAGCTCTTTGGGATGAAGTGTAGCCCTGGGCAACTGAGAGTACTAATTGAAAGAAATCAGAGGGATTTTGTCATACAATTTCTCATGGGGCTCAATGATGCCTATTCACAAACTAGAGTCCAGATTTTGCTGATGGATCCACTTCCCCCTATTAACAAAGTGTTTTCTACAGTGCAACAGCAGGAAAGGCATCATGTCATTGTAGGAGAGACTGGTGCAGTCGATGGTATGACCTGAGCAGCTCAAAAATCAAGCAACAATAATAAAGGACAAGGGAAGAAGGACAGGCCTTTCTGCTCATATTGTAGGGTACCAGGTCACAGTTTGGGCAAATGCTTTAAAGCTGGAAATGCAGAAGCTCCCAAGTGCTCTCACTGCCACATGCTTGGACATACAGTTGAGAAGTGCTATAAGTTGAAGGGATTCCCTCCAGGTCACAAGCTGCATCAAAAGGTAATGAACAAATAACATTTTTGCGGTTCAAGCTTGTTGCAGTGACTGTGTGTCACCTGAGGACAAAGTGACAATCACCAAGACTCAACTACAACAATTGATGACCTTGATTGGTGGTAAACAAACTCTAGTCAGTGAAGCTACTGAAATTCCACCGGATGAGCCAAATGAGATGGTTCAGAAGAGCTCTGCAACTTGCTGTACAGCAATAGGTAAGGGGATGAGGTATAACAATTTACAACCCATGGATTCTCTTAAGAATACAAACCTATGATCCTAGATACTGGAGGCACAAACCATATAATTTGTGATAAATCATTGTTCAGTGGAAAGTATGAGAATGGTGATTACATGATCAAATTGCCTAATGGATCAGTTATCTATGCTACTTGTTTTGGAAATGTGAGACTCAATGACAGGATTAACTTCTCTGCGGCATTGTACATCCTTGCATTCTCTTTTAATTTGATTTCAATAAGAAGACTTACTACTGACTTGAAATGTTGCTTGTTTTACTTTTCTAAGTAGTGCCTGGTTCAGGACTTAGCCTCTTGGACTACAATCTGCAGGGGTAGAGTAAGAAATGGATTTTATTGCTTGGACAAGTATGAAGTGTGTTGCACTAATATGCTAACACATATGAAACGTTGTACTTCTGATTTGCATTCTTTCAAGGCTCTTGTTGCTCATTCATAATAGTCATATATGCAGTGGCACAACAGGTCAGGGCACCTCTCTGATGGTAGGTTGAAGTCCATTAATCGTTATAGTTTTCATATTTATTTTAAAGATTGTGATAAAAATCTTGGCTCGCTCTGTCCTCTTGCCAAGCAACATGGACTGCCCTTTTCAAATAGTTCACATGGTCCTTCCAAACCTTTTGTAATTGTAAATTGTGATCTGTAGGGGCCTTGTAATGTGATCGCTCATGATGGGAGTAGATATTTCCTTACCATTGTAATTTGGATGCAAAATTAAAACCATTAGAATTGATTATGAGACTGAATTTTGTTTGAAGTTGTTCTGTGATGAAAAGGGAATATCAAAAGTCTTGCATTGAAACTCCAGAACAAAATGGAATAGTAGAGAGGAAACATCAACACGTGCTAAATGTTGCTAGAGCATTGAGGTTCCAATCTCATATTCCACTTGCATATTGGAGTGAATGTATGCTGATAACTACTTATATCATTAATAGGTTTTCTACTCCTGTGTTATAAGACACCTTTTGAAATGCTGTTTAAAGCCACACCAGACCATAGTCTCATGAGGGTGTTTGGATGTCTTTGTTATGCAACTACTATTAGAAGTGGGAGGAAAAAGTTTGATTCAAAAAGAAGGAGGTGTGCTTTTTATAGGATATCGTTTTGGTATGAAAGGATGTGAACTTCTGGAGCTTGAAACTAATTCAATCTTTGTGTCAAGAGATGTCGTACCGTGAATTTGAATTTCCCTTCTATGATAAAAGTGAGAAAAACTGTAGACAACATCAATTCGAAACTCACATTTGCATCACTACTTGATTTCGTCCAGTCGAATCCATCTGATTCCTATGATGATTCCCTTCCATTTCAACCTTTCAATAGCCAAGTTGAGCCACATTCTATATCTTCTTCAAGATCACAAGAATCTACATCACATTTCTTGGAAGAAAATCAGGCAACCCTTCTTCCCAAGGTTTAGATATATTAGATGCACAGCTTGAGGAATCTAATTTGAACCTTCCTTCTCCTTTGCCTTGAAGATCAACTAGAATAAAGAAGACATTAGAATATCTAAATGATTTTTATTGCCAACAAGTGTGTCAATTTAATTCACATAATCAAAACAAAGAGCCATCAACAAAGTATCCGTTACTAGGCTTGAGCTATTGCAGCTTAGTCTACACTAAATCTGAGTCAAACACTCTAACCCTTGGCCATATCATGAACCTAAAACTTATCAGCAGGCCTCAAAGCATCTTGAATGGTGTGAAGCAATGAGAAAAGAAATAACAGCTTTAGAAGATAGTGGAACTTGGACTTTAACTGAATTGACACCAGGTAGGAAAACAATTGGTTGTAAATATGTATTCAAAATAAAGCATAACGCTGATGGATTAATTGAAAGGTGTACAAGGCCAGGTTAATTGCTAAGGGGTATAAACAAGAAGTGGCCATAGATTATCAAGACACTTTTCCACCGGTTGCAAAACTAACCACCATGAGAAAAGAAATAACAGCTTTAGAAGACAATGGAACTTGGACTTTAACTGAATTGACATCAGGTAGGAAAACAGTTGCTGTAAATATGTATTCAAAATAAAACATAATGCTGATGGATTAATTGAAAGGTACAAGGCCAAGTTAGTTGCTAAGGGGTATAAACAAGAAGTGGGCATAAATTACCAAGACACTTTTCCACCAGTTGCAAAACTAACCACCATGAGAATTCTGATTGCAATAGCTGCTAAAAGAAATTGGATTATTGAACAAATTAGTATCAACAATGCATTCTTGCGTGGGAATTTGGATGAGGAGATTTACATGGAAAGACCACCAGGTTATGAAAAAGGGCTGCCTCATCAGGTATGTAAGCTGAATAGAAGTATCTATGGACTTAAAGAAGCTTCTAGGCAATGGAACTCCACTTTCTCTGCTGCCATTTCCAGGTTTGGATTCTGTCAAAGCAAGGCTGATTACAGTTTGTTCACCATATCAAAGGAGAATTCTTTTACTGCTTTACTTGTCTATGTAAATGATGTTATCTTGATAGGGAATAATGAAGCTGTAATAACAGAATTAAAGACCTACTTGAATGACACATTCAAAATTAAGGAAATTGGCAGACCGACTTACTTTTTGGAAATTGAAGTGAGTGGAAGAGATGATGGAATCCACTTGAGCCAAAGGAAGCATATCTTGGACATTATAAATGATGCAGGGATGTTGGGCTGCGGCCTTCAAATATCCTAATGGAGCAAAACCAGAAATTCAACAGAGAACAAGGAGAATGCTTAGCAAATCCAGGAGCTTATAGAAGACTTATAGGGAGGAGGTTATATCTCACCATCTCAAGGCCAGATATAAGCTTTGCAGTGCAGACATTAAGCTAGTTAATGGTGGGACCTACCGAACCACACTTGAAGGGAGCATACAAGGTATTACAATATCTTAAATGCACAATGAATAAAGGGTTGTTTCTGTCAGTAGGCAACGATTATAAGCTAAGGGGATATTGTGATACTGACTGGGGATCTTGCTTGGATACTAAAAGGTCTATCACTGATTTTTGTGTGATGTTGGGTGACTCATTAATTTCATGGAAGTCAAAGAAACAATCAGTGGTGTCAAGATCTTCAGTAGAAGCAGAATACAAAGCCATGGCAAGCTTATGTACTGAAGTTATTTGGATCAAATATGTCTTGGAGACTTTGCAAATTAAGTATCGAGGACCAGTGGAAGTGTTTTGTGACAATCAGGCCGCACTACACATAGCCTCAAATCTAGTGCTCCATCAGAGAACAAAACATATTGAGATGGACTGTCATCTCATTTGGGACTTGCTCAAGGAGGGAGTAATCACCAAAAGACACGACAATACTCAACATCAGACTGCAGGCTTCCTCACAAAGGCATTGCCATCTGATTTGTTGCAAAAGCACTTGAGCAAAATGGGAGTAATAAATCATGACTCCCATCTTGAGGGGGGGTGTTGAGGTGGCTGAATATGGTGGACTCATGCTGAAATTCTGGAAGAGATGATCCTGCTCCTGCGATACAAGCTGCAACCAAAATGCTGAGAGGATGGTCAGCTGCTTAGTTGGAGGCCTACTGCTAAGCTGGAAAATTCTTAACTACTACCTGAAGTATAGTTAGTGCTAATGCAATAACTTAACGGTGGTAGTTATGGGGAGTTAATGTATTCGACTAAGTTAAATGACCTGGGTTCACTTCTGTACAGTAGTCATCTTTTTAACTTTTCAGATTAGAAAACAGAGTGAAAAGCTCTCGACTTTTCTGTCCACATTCACTCTTCGATTCAGTAAAATTTTTCCTTGATTTCTTCATCGTTGTGCTGTAATGCTTCGGTATGGTTTATAATAGTATGGAATAATTTGCGTACAAACAAAGCTCTCATATTTATATACGAAGCAGAATTGAATTGCAGGGAACTCAGTATTGTCACACACACCCGTCTCCCTAACAAAACAGATCAATTGTTCCTCCAGGCTTCCCCGTTGCCGTTTTCCATTTTCCATGCACCCGAGAAATTTAGCTTCTCATATCTAGCTTTTAACAGCTCAGGAATTTTCTTCTCATGGCTAGGCTCCGACTACCGTTGCAAATATCTGTTCTTCTTGCCTTGCTGTCATCCTTGTTCTCAGCTGAAGAAATGGTGAATTCAAGAAAGAAAGCTGGAAGTTACAGTCCATGGCGGGAGTTACAGTCCGCCACCACCCAGGGCGGAAGCCGCCAAGCCCTCCTTACGAAGACGTAAAAGGTCCACCGGGAAATCTGTATCCAGTTTATCCATATTATTCCGGCGGAGGCCGGGGCTTTAATGTGGGAATGATCCAGCTCTTGATCAGCAGTATTTTGTGGCTGCCAGCTTTATAGAGATTCATATAATTATTGCGGGGGAGGCAAAACTTTCTTGCACACACGAGGCGCAAATCATAATAAAGGGAGAGGCAAGAATGATGAGAAAATTTCTCGCTCTAATAGTTAACAGATTTGTTCTAGCTTGCCAGCTTATTAATCTACCGCCCGTCCCAGCAGCCTTTGCTTTCCTTGATATAAATAATGATGTTTTTTTTTTTTTTAATCTTCTTATTTTCGTATAATTCCTGGGAATTCATTTCTAGATTGATTGATTTTAATTACGAAGAATAAGTTGTCATGCTTGGTCTAATTTTTTGTTTAGCAGCTACCAAATGATATAATATGAAATTGTTTAAACTATGAATTCCTAGTGTTTGTTATTATCTTACTCGCGCTCTTTCTCAATCGAAATTATCTCTATTGTCCTCCACTTTGTATACGCTATAATTAGATGGGCTGAGGTATCCCAAAAGCACGTGGACTTCTTGGATGCAGAAGGCTAGGGTTGCTTCTTCAATGTATATTATCTCCAAATTTCTATGTTAAATGAAATTTCTGAAGGGGTTTGTGGTTTCTGGGGCACGTTAAAGTCGATTGTTTGGAGCACGAGAGGACATGGTAATTTTCTTGAGGAGACAAAAAAGGGTTGAGCTGAAGGTCATTCAAACAATATAGTCAATTACTCAAGTTAGTATTGTTGACAAGTCCATTTCAACTTGTGTATTAGTTGTTTAAAATTATAATAAATGTTACAATTTTATATTTAAAAGAATAAAAAAATAATTAAATTTTAAGATAGGGACATTATCACCTAATTCATTTGTATTAAATGTGGCATCTAGAAGACCATTGTTAACATTTGACACTTTAAGGGGGTACATACATACATACATTCTAACTCATATTATTTATTACAATTTAAAAATTTTATAAATTTTCACATAAATTTATTTAAATTTCCTATTTTTATCTTTTATAATTAATTAACATATATCAATTTTTCAATCGTTATCAATAATTTTTCAATCGTCGTATAAATCAGCCAAATTATGCTCTCCCATTCGAATTTGGAAGTGAACATGGCCGTAAGTTCACGACGTATCTATCAAGAAAAATAACTTAACTTCAATTTGATGTTCTGCTAATAACTTAAATATTCACTTTTGCTAATAAATTATATATGCGACGCGACTTACCACCAACTCTGACTAACGATAAGTCTAGTTAGCATTAGATAATTATTTAAGATACGAAGTCGCCGTCGTCAAGACGGTGAATTAATCTCGGCCCATTGGATACGCCATTCTATTAACATGAGCAGACTTTTCTCAAAAATTTTAAGTAACTAATTTCCTTGTTATTGGGTTAAAATATACCGCGAGAGTAGAGTCATATAGATAAGATTCGAGTAAAAGTTACATAAATGAAAAACTCCTTACGGGGGATTTCGGGTCGAAGGCTAGCACTCGGCCGCGCACATAAGAGCTTATTATGCGTGGTTTCAGACAGAAACAATCCTATAAACAATTTCCCGTGGGCAGGGTAAAGAATTAACAGACAGTAAGAAGATTCTATACAAATAATAGTTTTTCCCCCGCGCTACAAAGTATATAAATGCAAATCCTCAAACACACACAGCATGTTTGTTTACGTGGTCCCCAAAGGAATTGAAGGAGGTTCTTTTTCTCACCTCCCCCACTTTAAACGTCATTCCTAGTAGTTCTAGTGTAACTTAAAGGTCTATGTACGAATTTTGGATGTGGGTTGGTTTGCTCACTGGCCATCTTTTTCTTGTTGATGAACAATGATTGGGGGAGTTTGCCAATCTAATAGAGGATGGACTTTGTTAGCTAGGTAAGTGTGAAGAGGAGTCGTTGCCGGATGAAATTGGTTTTTACTAACACGGCTAATTTACTTCTGCGGGTGGGTCAATTCAGAATTTCTACTACACAGTACATTTCAACGTATATCTTCCATTTTATATATTTCATTTGATACGTATGATTAAAAAATGTAATATCAATGTTGGAAAATTTTACTATCGACACGAACGTCCTCACTTTTACCCAGCTGTGTATTTTTAATGGAAGGAATGGCATTGGGCATCGTTTTCCCATCAACCCTTTCTCCGTGGCGTGATTTTCTTTCTTCTCTTCAAACCACTTGAAAAAGTGGCAGGGCACGTGCACGCACGGAGAACTTTGGAGGGGAAACTATTCCAAACACCCACACCCATATATATATATATATAACGTACATATATTGTAGCTAGAAAATATAATTCCATTGATCAGAGGGGAATAATATAATATTTCATTTATCTATGTCAACAAAACTCAATTCTCAGAAGGCTTTATATTTCGACAGCGTACCGAGTCATCATCAACTAGAATGAATATTCAACTGCTTATGGGTTTTTTGTTTTTCTCTTTTTTTGTTTAACACCAAGCAGACAATTTAAATGGACCTAATTAACCTTCGCTTTTGCCTCTTTTCGGGCCTCGACAAAATGACTAAACTCATATTTGTTTTTTTTACTTTTAAAAAACACACGTCCAATTATTTCTTTCATCTTATTTCTACACAACATACAAAAATTTAAAAACAAATAAAAAGCCAACTAATCGGATAGCACCTCACCGCACTTTACCTCAAACTGCTTTTTACTTGCCCTTCACACTCGCTCCACATCTCAGATACGTACAAGTCTCCATCTCATTCCTTTTTCCTCAAAGTACCTCCAATAGCCCGCCATGGCCTCAAAGCTGCACAAACCACTCTCAACCCTCATTTTTCTCTCCACGATTCTCGCCATGACGACGTCGCAGGAGTGCCCATATCCCTGTTATCCGCCGCCGACCGGCCCCGGAAACAACCCTCCGGCTACCAATAGTCCGCCTGCAGCGCAAACCCCTCCAGCAGCTTCTTTCTCACCTCCAGTTTACCCATCTCCGTCTGCAGGATTCCTTCCAAATACTCCTCCACCGCCTTATTCTTTTGGAGCAGCACAACCGCCGCCTGACCCTATCGTGCCCTGGTTTCCGTATTATTACAGAAAACCGCCCCATCAAGATCACTCTCTGTCGCCAGCTCTCGGAGGCTCAACAAACAGTATTATTGTCTTCATGTTTCCCATTCTTGTTTTTACTTTTCTTTTTCGTCGAACGTAGCTTTGATTTCCATGTAACTGTGTTTATTGGCTATGTTTGGGGCGGGGGGGTTGTTGAAGAAGATGTTTGGCAGGAATTATCTTAGGACGATTAGCATGTTTACAAATAAAGTTTTTATGAGACGAACTTGTAATTTATTTAAATATATATATATATATATAATATAATATAATAATGATTAAATGATGTAATATTATAAATAAATAATGATTAAATTTTAGAATATAAATAAAAATAAAGATGAATATATATATATATGTGTGTGTGTGTGTGATATATATATATATATATAAGTATTAATTTAATTGTTAATAGATGTAATAATTGAAAAATAATTAATTAATTATATATAAGTAATTGAAAGTTAATTTCTCAACATAACCATTGTGTTTTATACATAATATCCGATTTGTTGGTTGTTTTTATCGCGGATCATCATCATTTCTTCGCACAAAATGTTTCCGAAGAGGAGTTTGCAATTTGTTTTTTCTTTAGGGCATATTAAGTTGTAAGAAGTAAGTTTGATAAACTAATTTATGAAGTTGTTTGTATGTAATTTCTTGTCATTGTCGTCTGAGCTTCATAATTTAAATGGGGCCTGCACATCTATATGCTGGACGCGTGCTTCAATCAAGCTTTATTATCCATTCAATTAATTAAAAGATTAATGGATAATACCATTGACAAAATCAAAGGTTCGCAAGTTTCAGTCACATAATAAAGACTCGTATATTGGCAAAAGTTTTGGTCTATTAATATTAAATTCCATTGACAACAAAAGGAAAGCCGAAAGCTAGCTACCCAGCAATTTTTTCTAGACTAATTATAAATAAGGCAGAAAAATGGGGAAACCCTCTTTTTAACTTCTCGAAAGAGATTAAAAGTTGGGAAGAGTTTATAATGCCCATTATGTCCTTAATTTAAATGATTCATTTTCCTTCAAATGTGCTTCTCTACTTTTCACGACGTTTAATGTGCAATTAACCCCACAATCCCTCGTTATAATAATCTGTTCAAACGTATTTTGTAGCGCTGAACACTTGACTCCAAAATTATTGTATCAGGCAAAAGGAGAATCGAACTACGACGGGGCATTGGAACACGTAATTGCGTTGCATGACTATGGCAGAGAATATATATATTTTATTATCAGGAAGAAAGAGCCGACGCAATAATTACCGCCTAAAAATGTTTTAACGCATACTGAATTAAAACCACTCGACATGTTGGTTGAGTTGAGTGGGATGGTTTTGACTTTTGCAAGAGCATGACGAATTGACAAATGATACGCCGAAGAAGGGAGGGAAAATTTTATTCCATTGCTTGTTCGTGGTCGAAAGGATTTAATTCTCAGGTGTGACCTGTCTGATCTGTATAAACCATAAAATAATTGTAAGGTCCCAAAATCACATCAACAGATTGCCGGCTCATTTAAATTCCACCTTTATGAACGACGTTAATTCTGTCGTGGTAAGAGTTCACAAGAAAAATGAAAACGGGCATGAGCATACATCTAACAAATTCACGTATGGTTAGACGTTAATCGAGGAGAGTGGAGTTGCAGAGCAGACCGCGGACGGAATAGTAGCACGTGGGAGTCTTGTGTTTTAAATTATTTCTTGCGATAGGCACACACGCCGGCTGCCCAGCGAACTGTTGGAACTCTTCTCACCCTCTCAAGTCTCTTCTTTTGCTTTCTTTCTACTGCTTTTCCTTTGCCAATCTTGTCCGTTTGTCCTTCTCTCTTGGTGGAGAGGGGTAGCCCGAGCTGGTTGTCTCGAGTCACTGTTGACTGGCTCCCGAGGTCCTGTGTGATGGATCAGTTGTCTGACAAAAAGGTTTTGGCCTTGCCCCCCGCTTCCGCTACCAGTGGCCGAAGATTTTGTCCGTAGTTTCTCCTGGTTTGACATTTGGAGCTATGGCCTAGGGACCATGCAGAAGCCAAATGATCAAAATTTTCGGAGGTCAAGTAAGAAATTCATCTGCCCGCCTAATAAATTTAATGGTAATGCCAGGTGTAGAGTTTAAAGACAAGGAAGAAATAGCACATATCAGCAAAACATTGCGCAAGGCAACCAAACAAATCACTTAGAAACCTTAATCCATCATTATCCACTAGTCATCTCATATCCAATTTTCTATCAACTGAAAGACTATCAAAAGAATACTTGTGCTATCTAATCAGATTGAATCAGGTGCACGAACTAAGTTCTTTTGTTGAGGCTGTGATGGAACAACATTGGAGGAAAGTAATGGTGGTTGAGCTGCAAGTATTGTAGGACAACCACACATGGGAATTGGTTCAACCACAAAAGGATCAATATATAGTTGGTTGCAAGTGAGTGTTTAAGACCAAATTGAGGGTTGATGGAATAGTGGAAAGATACAAGGGAATGTTGGTGGCAAAAGGACACACTTAAGTAGAAGGTTTTGATTATAAAGAAAACTTTAGTCCTGTTGTCAAACAAATTACAGTAAGTTTTTTTTCGCACTAACAGTCTCACAAAGTTCGAAAATGCAACAATTAGATTTCAACAATGCTTTCTTAAATGGGGAACTACATGAAGATGTGTACATGGAGGTACCATCAGGATATGATATGATTTGAGGTGATATTAGATCTAGTAAAAATATGGTCTGCAAGCTAAAGAAAGCACTTTATGGCTTGAGGTAAGCCTCAAAACAATGGAATGAAAAGTTCATAAGGACTATCTGTGAGCAGGGTTTTAAGCAGTCAAGCTTTGATCATTCCTTGTTTATAAGGGATATTGATGGAGAAGATCTGATTGCTTTACTTGTGTATATGGATGACTTAATCATTGGTTGCAGAGAATAGACAAATTTGGATGAAACAATGCAATTTCTCAAGTCAAAGTTCAAACTTAAGGAGTTGGGAAATCCAAAATATTTTCTTAGAGTAGGAGTGGCAAGATCAGTTGATGGAATGTTGCTATGTTTAAGGAAATACACCTTGGATTTGTTAGAAACCTATGTAATGTTCGGGGCAAAGATAGCAAACACACCGATGGATGGGAATCAAAGGCTGATAAAGGAGGAAGGAAGCTCATTGAAGGACAAAACATACTATAGACAGCTGGTAGGAAAGTTGATATACTTAACTTTCATCCGGCCTGACATTGCATATTCTGTATAAGTGCTTTTCCAATTCATGTCTCAACCTACAAACAAGTATCTTGAAGCAACTTATAGGGTACTAAGGTATCTAAAGTCAAGCCCAGGAAAAGGGATTTTTCTCAGTAGAAGAAATGATCTTACTTTGACAGCTTACACATATAGTGATTGCAAAGCATGTTTGGATTTTAAGAGATCAGTCATTGGCTACTGTGTCTTCTTGGGGACAAATCTAGTAAGTTGGAAGTCCAGAAGTAATATGTGGTTGCAAGGAGTTCTACAGAAATAGAGTATAGGGCAATGACAACTTGCACTTGTGAAGTCATGTGGGTTCAATGATTGTTAACAGACTTTGGAATGAAGAATAGAAAAGTGGGCACAATCCTATTTGACAATCAAAGTGCCTTACAAATATTAAGGAACCCAATGCATCATGAAAAGATCAAACATTTTGACTTAGACATCCATTTTGTAAGGAAAAAGGTGAAGGAAGGAGTCATAGAGACTAACTATATCAAAAGTGAGGAACAACTTACAGATTTGTTGACTAAAGCTTTGAATTCGAAACTGTTCACTTATCTGATCTCTAAGATGTGTATGGAAGATGCCCACACTCATCTTAAGAGGGGGGGGGGGGTCTAAACTCTAGACTGATTCAGCTCCAACAAGGTAGCAAGAAAGAGTGACAATTTAGAAGGATGATTTGTTAGCTGAAGTTGCTGATTTGTTTAGAAATAATGGCAGTTGCATTACTATATTTATGGTGGTTTCTTAATTAGCTATATAAGTGGTGGTTATGCTCATACAATCAGTAGAAGTTAGGAGCAGTTAATTGAGGAGATAGTTAATAGAACAGGAAACCTACCACAAAAACTAACTGATTTTGCGATGATAAATAAGTTGTGATGTTTTCTTGTGTGGCTGTGAGTTGAATAATAGAAATTAAATCATCGCTCTCTTTTTGCTCTTCAAATTTCCTGATATCGTTGTGGTTGACATTATTGTTCGATTGGTCATCATCGGGCAGTGAAAATGGTTAAATGTGGGTTTTGGCTAGTGGAGGGCTTTATGTGTGTGAATTATTCATCATTCCATGGATTTCTATCGAGTGGCTTGCCGATTTATCTTACATCTTATTATCATATAATTTTCTGTGTCGTATTATTATAACATGGTTCATCATGATACCTTCGTTGTGACTTGTGAGGACAATTGGATAGATCTAATTCATTTTTAACTTTTAGGATTGCACAAAATTCAACCTAAAAATAAGCGGATGAATTTCCAAGAATATAAGCAAAGAGGTAAACAAATTTGGGCAATGTCTCACTATGACCCGACACGGTGGAAGATTTATGCTTGAAATTTGAACCCCCAAGAGGGGGATCGTACCACCAAAGCAGCAGCCTCATCCACTGGGCCAGGTCCAAGCCCTTGGAGTCTTGGACTTTACTCCGGGGTGGTTCAAACTCCAAACCACGCATTACACGTATTTGTTGTTGATATACAAATTAAGAGAAACTAGTGTACAACTCGTGCCCAAAAAATTACATTTTTAATATTACTTATTTTGAAATGTGTTTAATGAACTACTCGTTTTTTTTTTTTGTTTTCAAAAATAAGTTTATTTTTAAAAAATTGGAAGAATTCAATTATTTGTCTTTTAAAAATATTAAATAAAAAAATAAATATTAAATAAATCGGCCAGGCTTTATTTGTGACAGGATTAAATTCATGGAATGAACGCTGGAAAATTAAACGAAAAAACATGTCGAAAGTTTTATAAATCACATGTTACAAATTCAGTAAAAGTAAACCTCAGATTTCAATGATTAGAAGTGTTGTGACAACATCCCAAAACAAATTCCTATTGCATCTTTAGTTTTTCAAATGGAATCCTGTGAGAGAGCAAACAACGGTAAGCCAAATCAAAAAAGTAGTATAAAATCTAATTTAATTGCCTTGCTATTTTAGAAATTCTTATTGTTACCTCTTAATGTGATGACTAAGTATAGTAGATGTGAATCAAGATTTTCAAAACAGATGGTTCAAGACATCAATTCTTGGAGGAGTGTTGATGAATTTTGAGGAAGATTAATGAAGATATAAAAAACTGATATTGCTTGATATAATCTATACATATTTTCATCTTTTGCCTTAATATACCGAAGATAGTGGCCTAGAATGGCTTGAAATGTTGGGAAGGAATATAAATGTAGAAACGACGTATCTTTTCAAGCCCTTTCTCCCTTTCTCCTACTGTATATGTATAGATAGATCTATTAATTAAAATATACATATGATCAATTAGAATTCCGGAGGTTGACATTTAACAAAGTAACGGGTGCAAGATTTACAAGCTTTCCTTATCCTATGTCCTCAAAGTTAGACATTCATTGTTTCCTTTATGATGTACCACTTTTCGTATGTGAGGTAACGTCAAAAGATTGCCACCAATAATTCTACTATTCTTTTCAATATTAAGTATTAACGACCATTTGAATTAGAGACCTCTTCCATCGATGGCCAGGCGGTCCTCCTAACGTATGATCTGAAACTAATTTACTGAACTTTTTGGATCTCTCGAGATTTCTTGTTATAATATGCGTAAGGGTTAATTTTTGTAGTCCGACATTTTTTTTTTATCCTATTTTGTTTGTAATTTTGCACTTGACGTACGAATGCAGAACAGAATTCAACTGTTCTCTACGAAACTTGCCGTTTTATGTCATTTTCTCTCCAAATCCTACTAAATGTATTTTTAACTCACACCATGAAACCAAATAGTTTTAAAAAAAAAGTTAGTCTAACGTGGCATTTCAAAATCAATTTAAGTTATCGAATTATCACAAACTTTCAATTATCACACTTGAGCAAGATGGACCGGACCAGCTTGCATATGAACAAAAAATAAAATTATACAAGTCTCACGCCCTATTATATTTTTAACTTGTGACCTAATAATCTGTCAGTGGGTTTCTTCCCTTTTTGCCGGGGCAGGTGGATAGAACTATTGCAAAATGTCTCTCCTCGCGCCCACAACAATACAATCAAACAAATGAAAGATCAGCCAATATGGAGCACCAGTGCAGATTTCTCTAGGCACAGATTTGGCGGGGGGGGGGGAGACAAATGCATGTACATCATCAGTTGTGTGAGTTTACATCAGGTCGTACCAGAATCACCCAAAAAATTAAACATAACTATACGAAACAAACACACAGATATATATATATATATTCCCTTGATTTCAGGTCACGGCCAGGGTAACTCCCCTACCAACAAACTGGTAATCAGGGGGATGTAGTAAGTAGGTTGTAAAATCATTGGTAACACAGTAAGAACAAATAATAAGGTTGTCGGGGGAGCTCATGATGAGGTTGTGGATCTAGACTTGATGAAGGTCGCACTTTTTGTTATTTCTCGAAGTGGTTTGTCCGTGAATCTGATCAGGTTGTAGGCAAAACCCCCGGCTATCATGCCCAAAAGAGGCCCAACTATGTACACCCAAATACCCTTGTATTCGTGCATCACGATTGCTGGCCCTATACTCCTTGCTGGATTCATGGATGCTCCCGAAACCGGCCTGCGCGCATTCCCTCGTCTCTCAACTAATTTTTCGGAGGATAAACAAAACAAACAAAATATTTTTGATAAAGAATTAATTACCCTGCAACGATAACGTCTACGACTATGGTCATCCCAATAGCAATTCCAGCCAGCTCTCCGATCTGCATTTGATCGAAATACATGAATTGAAGCCTTTTTTATTTTCGGCTCTTGGGCAAAAGCACATTTATAGATTCATGGGAATGCGAATTATTAATTTACTCTTACTGATCTGTTGTCAGTGGCGACGCCAGAAATGACAAACATCAAGAGAAAGGAGACAATGAACTCCATCACCAGAGATTGTACGTTGGATCCCACCGGTACAGTTCCAAAATAAGCATCTTTTTCCACGTCAAGCACAAGGTACACTGTCACGCTAGCAAGAACTGACGCCGAAACCTGCGCCACTACGTAAAGAGGCACCTGCATGCGGTACAACATGTGTAATTGACGAGAAATTAAGTGCAAGTTATGAGTTTGGGTGTGCAGGATCGGATAAATTAAATATATATATGTAGAAGATGAGAAATCAAATGCATGGAGACGGCGATCGAGGGCTACCTGTTTGGCAGGGAAATGGCGAAAAATGGCGAAAGTAATGGTGACGGCCGGATTAAAATGGGCACCGGAGATATGGCCAACTGAGTAGACCATGACCATGACTGTCAAGCCCCACGCCACACATATCCCCAGAAACGTTACCGAATCGTAGATTTTATTCACGGCAACTGAACCGCACCCCATAAATATCAAGAAATACGTTCCGATTACCTCTGCGATCACCTAATCATGTGTAGTACATCAAACACATGTTAATAAGTATACCAAATCAGTGTGACTGCCTTTTCTATTAGAGAGAGAGAGAGAGAGAGAGAGAGAGATGTGTGTGTGTGTGTGTGTGTATTTATTTTTATAGCAAATTAGTCATAAGTTCGAGAGCGTTGTATTATAGCTAGGATTGGAGAGAAACGCGGTAGCTTGAGATATCATGGCTGTACTTTTTGAGTGATCACCACTACGTTATTTGAAGTGCAGAAGGACGTGGATCCCTCGCAATTTGAACCTTTTCTGCACGGACGATCATCTGATGGCGTGATTCCTTCTTCGATTACTTTTACATCGCTTGACGACATTTCCTAGTGGCTTTTGCATGTAGCAACGAATTCTCGTTTTCTTTTCTGAGTTTCTTCCCTTCTTCCGGGGGGTTACTTTCCTGTTCAGCTCTTTCAAAGTCGGAAAAAGGAGTTGAGGAGAGTTTGAATTGAATGGTCAGATATATGGTGTGATCAAATAAATGTATATCGGAGACGGATGGTTATACTGACTTGTAGAATGTTTAAGGACATCCGTCGTTTGCCAACTTATTTAATGGTTTAGCTAAAAATCGCATCTTTTTGACAAGCTCTGTATTAATTTGGAGAATGTATTCGTGGCCAGTTCATTAATGGCATCAAATATCCTCCGGCTTAAAATTCTCCGAACAAGAGAATGTGCTGCCTTTTAAGATGCAAATCTTGCTGTATTCATTTGGGCCAAGCCCAGTTCCTTCACATAAATTCTAGTGTACCAAGTAAAAGTGGAAAACGTTGCACGCGTGCATTGTGGTGCACTTGTAAAAGATAGGGCCCGATCTCAATTTGGGCCGGGCATAGCTTTCTCTGAAGAATGTCAGTCATCGCGTGGGTTTAGTTTGAGCACTGTACTGGGTAGACATAGAGAGAAATATTTATTTCTGCACTGAGACTTAAAAAACTTGGCCGTTTTCTTGTTGTCCAAACCAATCAACTTTCATCACCTGAAGTTATAGTTCTGGCGACTTAAATATCTCGTCACAGAAATGAGAATTTCTTATATCGATGTATATGTTTTTGCTGCAACAATTTGCTCTTGGACGGTTGCTGTCTTGCTTAATAACTCTGAAAATGAACACACAAATAGCAGGCCCAGTGCCCAGTTGCCGAGTTAATGCTGAAATGTGTGGATAAAAAAATAACACATGAACAGGGCAATTCAATCAACTCCACCGGCCCAGCCAGCCAATCACAGAAATGATAAAAAGGGGGCGGGGTGGAAATCAAATTTGTCAGAATTTACGGATAAGAAGTGCCGAAGACAACCATCCGAAAGGAAAGTAGAACGCGAATTCCTCCACCATGGACCTACCGTATGAAGGGCCAGTCAGTTTTGTGCTTAAATGACTAGTATTTCTGGCCACATGTTTTTTCTTGGGTGTGTGCTGGACCATCTGCCTTGTCAATCTCAAGCCCATATTCCCCTGTTTGATGGCTCTGAAGAGACCCTATTGAAAAGCCTGCATTTAATGCACTGTACAGATTGTTAAAAACTCTCCCGTCCTCGTTCTACCAAGGTAAACTGTAAACATGTATTCGTGTGAGTGTGCATTCCAGAAGTGGTCATAGAGTTCTTAACTCTTTTATCAACTTCAAAAATGAAAATCAAGAGAGCCAACGACTCCATTATTGTCCTTTCACCATCTCCATTCCCCATCAAAATGCTATATAGCCCAATTATCCGTCAAATTATACATACCAAGTCGCAGATTCAGGACAAGTAAACAAATTCGCCCAAGTAATGGAAGCCTTGTCGTTACTATATTTGTTTTTGCAATGTATATAATTGAAAGCCTTCACGGCATAAAAAGCATTACTTATAAATAGTCCAGGCTGAAACCAAACCAACTTGTAAATTCCCCTCTAGGTGAAACCAAAAATAGTAAAAAAAGCCTAAAATTAATTAGAAGAAAACATAGGAAAGGGAACAAAGTGCAATAGGACCCATGTACGTACAGTTAAAGATGAATATACCAAAGTGTGAATTGTCATAACTTGGGCATGTAAAGGCAACTCTTTTCAAGGCCTCTCTCTCTCTCTCAGGCCCGGCTAGTATGGTCCCAACTCGTTGCTGGCCCCCTTATTCCTGACCGTGTCCGTTGTTCGCCCTACATTGATCCTGACCCCTCTTTCCCTTATGATATACAGCCTTTTTCCTCTGTGTGTGTGTGTGTGGAGCTTCTATATCTTCTTGTTTGCACATATTTATCCTCATCTAAGCCCCGGATTGAATTTTGTTGGTCCAACACCACTTGCATGGAACACAATTAATGCGTATATATCATCTATGGAAAAATCACAGGATATTAGTTAGGCCTTGTCACTCGACGAATTTTCATCTGCATCACATTTGCGGTTCGAATACCATGTTATCAAAGCAATCAATCATTATATATTAATCTTGCTTATGAGTTTGAAATTAATGTTGTTTGCAGTAACATATTTGCGTCTTGTAGTTGTTCTCTAATGTCATGTCAGGAAATTCCCTCTTCTAAAGGCGTCATTGATATCTTGAGACAAAACCTATGTATCAATTAATTTGCTCTTTATTTTTTTAAACTACAAACCATTACGCGAATTATTGTTGAAAATATTTCCTTTTACAGGATGAGAATAATTAACATAGATTCTTCTGGCTTTGATCGATGTGAAGAGATCTGATATACAAGTAAAAGTTTCGCACTTGCTGCATGTCATAAGAAGATCAAGAATATGCCATTCTAAGCTGGTTATGAGGAATTATTGGAGTGGGTGGAGATAAGGACACTAGTTTTCAAATTTCATGAGGCCGTGCAGTCCCAAGACCAGTTAATAGAAAAACTACATTTGGACATGAAAAAAATGGCCCTTAGATTTTGCAATAATTTAAAGTTCCAAACAAATTAACGCATAATTATGTTGGGTTTATATTTCGGCAATGCTAGTCTCAGCCCCCTCACTTTTCTTGCTTAGGTAGAAAGTGGAAACCCTCTTTTCTCTAAGCAAAAAAGTGTGGAGACATCTAAAGGAGGGAGTAGTTAATTTCAAAATTATGTAGGGGTCCATCTCTTTAATTTTGCTGCAGAGAGAGTCCACAAACTTTGAGCCAAACTTTCCCTCCCCTCCAACCTCATCAGTCCCTACATGAACTTGAAATTCTATCAATTCAATAATGAACAGCTAAATGTATACGAATCAATCACTTTTGCACTTTCTTCCTCTCCTTTTCCAGAAAAAAAAAAGGTAAAAATGAAAATGAAAGCCTAAAATTCACATGGCTATGGGTGGTGTGGGAGTATTTGAGAAACGAGACGACTGTTGCGTCTTGACACCACGTGTGGTCGGAGATTGCAAGATGAATATAAAGCTGGGGCAGCGGCGACGCCAGTCGTCGATGCACATACACGTGTCTTCATGCATTGATTGGCTTCCAGCTACATTATTATTGATTGATCTTTCCTCCCAACACACTAGCTACCTAATGTATCCTCTATATCCAAGTTCGTGAGGTTGTTGTCCCTTCTCCTTGGCGGTGGTCATCAATACGTAAAGAAACTAATCCATACGCACAGATTGACAAGGCAGATCGATCTACGTGGCAGATGATTGAAAATTGATTTGTCTGGAATTGAATCATTCATCAGGATCCCAAATATATATTTTTGTTTCTAATATTTTGTGAGGGAGATGATAAAAGTAATTATTATACTTGTTATTAGCGGCCAATCTACTCCTCGACCCCTTAAATGGATTGTATATAAATATTCATGGTTAGAAAAGGAGCTCAAACCTAGACGCGGCTCCTACTGAAGGCGTAAATTGAATTTTCTGCAAGCGTCTTCCACCGATTTGTACAGCCAATACCATATATATAACAATACGTTCACGCACATTTAAAGTCTTGACGACGGAGGCTTCAGGCTAATAAATTCTTGTATGTTACTTTTGTTCAAGTAAAAATATTTATTTTGCAAGTCACATGTTAGCACGTTCGCCATGGATCTCATCATGTACTAATTTAAGCTAAACGAAACAATATCCATCTCCATAAAATTAAAATGGTTTCACCCAATATTTTATATGCTTCAAGGTATGTGTACATATGTATATCGTAATTAGGTTTCTGCAGTGCAACATCCTAACAATTGTAAGAGAGTAATAAAATGTTAGGTTAAAAACATAACGACGTGGTTGTGCACAGAAGAAAAACATGAAGATGGTGTTATTGTTGTGGAGGAAGAGAATATTGGGGTTTAGGCGCGAAAGCAAAAGCACGAGACATTGAGAGACCCCCCAGTGTCTCCAAGGCTGACAACAAAAGCAAGCTAATGGAGTGCATGAAATATTTTGTAAGCTAATCGATCCAGGTGAAGAATAATATGATTGAGGAAGCAAGCAGGAGATGAAGACATTAAAAACATGGAAAAGGCCAAGAGGTGGAGTTCCTCGCTTTGAGGATTAGATTTCCTTCGATTTTTTCGAAATTAATCTATATTAAAAATCTGATTTGCGCAATAAGTAAGGCGAAGGGAAAATCGAATTACTTGTCACTTTGCTAGATCAAACTGCCAGAAGAATCTCAGGTTAATATGTGACGCAATTAATACTTAGCTTGTTCAGCGTCTTAAAGAACAGAAGTAAAATAAAATCAAACATCCAACATATGCGTAATATTTGGATGAAAAAAAAAAGGGTTAAAGACGAAGATCAGCAGGAAGTTTCTAATTAAGCGATACATAAACGGATGAGAATCGAGCGCAGGTACCGAAGCAGAGGAAGGTGCGGTTCATGGAAGGCCGTCCCAAACAACTGCGTCGTAGCGCGTGACCTGGTAAACAGCCCTCGTGAACCTCTCCCTTCGTCGCTTTCTCCCACGGTATGTTGGTTTCAACGCAATTAATCCCCTCTGCGATTTTCCTCAAATACCCCTCCTCTTATTTCTTTGGTAAATGAGAGGTCTAGGAAGACCCTCTATTGCTTCACCCATAACTCATCGGATGGCGTGGAGATCAGGTGCGTGTGTTCCCCTCCAATACGACATCGCACCGTTGCAGTGGAATTCCTCCTCTTGACTCTTGTGACTCGGGTTTGCCACCTTTTTCCCCAGTTATGCCCTAATCAATGGTTTGCGTCTCTCTCTCTCTCTTCTCTCCTTTCTTTCATTTTCTTTTTATCAATCATTCAACGGTTTGGGCTGGTAGTAAGAAAGCTAAATGAGATACCTTAGTGCATCAAGTGTACTTTTTAACTTTTGGTTGCATGGAAGGAGGGCGATTAGAATCTTCATTGAAGTTGGTCCATTCTTAAAGGTAACGGTAACGGTAACGGTACGGTCCATTTAAGTAAATATGGATGACTAGAAATTACTTATAGTAAGTATCATGGCTGGTGACATAATTGCTAGTCATATTTGATGGTACATACAAGTGCACGACGACTACTACGACTTTGGCTTTTTCTTATTGGAGACAACGAAATCCCATTGTGGTCGTTGCATGGCAACTTGTGCAATATATGCAGGCATATCATAACTTCGACATACTATGAGATAACACGTTCGCAATCTGAACTCAGAACGGACAGAAGAAAGTGAATATATTCAACGATGTCGTAAAACCAAAACGCTAGAAATTAATTAGGCACTTTGGGCCACTAATCATTGCATAATTGAAATTATAAGTAAGAGTTCCATACTCCCTAATAAATAAATAAAGGTTCGTTCTGTCAAGAGAACGATTTTACCCATCTTTACCTTGGGCAATAATCAAGCAGGAGCTGAGGGGCAGCATGACAAAGGTGCTGTCCAGTTCCTTCCTCAAAATTATTCCATTCCCCCAACTCTTCAAATGCTCAACTAATGCTTGTCAATTTCTTATAATAATTAGGAGAAAATGGAGCAACCATGATGTCTTTCTAATGTGTGGTCTGAAATCTTCCAAAATTTGCTGCCCTACTCAATTAAATAATGCTCCATTCATGCAGTTAGTGGATGACTTAACACGACTACTCTTATCAGCACAACAGTGCACAATTTAATTATAGATTTGTATAGAATACATCTGATGAATAACGGGCCTTCGGAAAAGATAATACCAATTCGACCTGTTAAAATGCCAATATTAGTTTTCTTACTTGAAATGTGGGGCGTGGGGGACAGTTGCCCATGGGTTGTAGTAACCTACAAAAGATGAGAAAATAATTATGGAGAGAATGCTAGGTAGTGATATGTTCAACGAATTCAAGCATGCGTGTATGGACTCACAGCCACCCCTACCAAGAGTGGCCTATTCTCTTTTGGGGCAGGATGTGACTCCGAACAAGAAAAGCAAAACCCTTCTCGACTCTTTTCTTTCCTCATTTCAACATTCTCTTACCTCGCATCCCACCCAATAAAGAACTTCAAGTGCTTTCCGCCCAAGAAGTTAAACAAGATAATTTTTTTTTTAAAAAAGGTCTAAATACAGAACTTCTTCAATTTCAATTAAAAAGGCTTTTTAATAGAATTTTGAATGATTACTTGTAAGTAGAATCAAAATCTTTGGTATTCAATGTCACCCCCACTTGATAACACAACAAGGTTTCGGTAGATATTAAAACTCAAATATTAGAAGATCTAAACCATCAAGTTCTTTATTACATGTGAAAATAAAATCTATGACATTGTAGTGAAAAACTATAAAGCAATCTAATCTATTGCAAGTTCAAGTCTTATGAGAAATTAAATAAAATCAATGGAGCTTGTAATTCGCTTGTATCTATCATCCCCATATACATTAACTCTTGTGAGTATTTTTTACAAAAATGTAAAGAAAAACGTGAGCGATGAGTTACTCAATAAATAGATTCATTTGCCTTTGTTTTTATTATAGGATGTAAGCAATGAAATGAAATATTTTTGCATAACAATAGGTGAAACAGAAAAGGAAAACGTCAAATTGCCTTTCATGTTATGATACATTCACATTTCACATATCATATATCACATATTTCACATGTTTGGCTGCCTACTCATAGGTTATGGATATTGTGTCATCTTTTCATTGATTAGAATCTTAATCTATACTCTCAATTAAAGAAAGTCACATGAATTGCAACTCTGCCTGTAGTGGGTCCTAGGACTTCAATCCTAACTACAATGTATCTCTATTTGTACTCTCGATGAGGAGGGTTGCATATCAATCTTGCTCGTTGATCCCAATACTTCTATCTTGATTGGGTAGGTCTCAATTTATTACCCAATTGGTACAGCGGAACTTATTCTATATTGTCATCAGTTAGCAATTATAAGATGCATATTCATGAATTACACGTACTTCATTTGTGTAGAAAATAATGTAGAAATATTTGCAAGTACCCACATCTAATGTTTTAAGAAGACAAACCTTTTATATTTTTCACAAAAAATAACCATGCTACTTGGTATTCACAATACAAAAATAATTACAAAATATTTTATACATATTAGAAATCACATTTTGTATTGAATAGTAGTTTCGAAAATATTTATAAAAAGTTGGCAAGGTGTATTTACTTATTTATTGCTAGTCTTACTCTTCCAAAATCTCACTAGTTACTATCCCTCAAATTCCTATTCACCAAAAAGTCTCGTTCAATACTTATACACATATGTCTTTAATGCAACCTACATGTCTTAAATTTAAATTCCTTCTCCATTTTCAATTGCCTATCCGGGTTTTAGCCTTAAAAGATCAAAAATCAAATTTCAAAAGCTAAAATCAAATTTCTCCTCATTTCTTGGTCCTGAAATTGTGAAATTGTGAAAACATGACTTGTGTTAGTGAAAAATGGTTTAGACTTGAGAAATGAACCACAAAACGTTCTATTAAGTCTCATGTTTGGCAACCATGATTGCGAATAATCTTCTTGCAATCGTGAAACACTTGGCTGCGACCATGCCTTTGGTTGCAATGCATTCTATTTTTTTCTACAGCCAGACTTCGCACTCATGAGCATACCTATTGCGATTGTGAAGTCAAACATTGTGACCTCTCCGGCAATTACGATGAGCAATGTTCGCACCATAGCTCCACTTTGCACTGTTGGATTAGCTTCTCGTGATAGTAGAATGACCACAAACAGGCTCTACACATGTATTAAGGTGCTATTTGGTACCATATTTATCCTTACTTAATTTTAATCATTTTTTTTATAGATAATCAAGTTTCATGGATTCTAAGGACTTTCTAATCATATTCAAATATGAAAAATCCAATCTTGAACTCTATTATCACCATCTAGATTTTTAATTCTTGTTTTCTCTATATTTTACATGATTTGTGTGTCTAAAACAAGTAAAATTCAATTTCTTAAGGCATGCACGAATTCTATAGAGTTTCAGGCTGAAAACTCACTTTAATCCTATGTGTTTTTGAGGCTTGGACTGACTCTTCCTCTTCTCTCTCTTACATATGGCTAGCTCTCAAGAATTTTGGGTGGAAGAATATTTTTTTTCTAGGGTTTAGACAATCTGTAAATACATGCATACATACATACATACATACATATATATATATATATTGTGTGTGTGTGTGTGTACATATGGATGCCAATGCACAAGTTATGGAAGTTTGGGCTTCTTGTGATTTTAGAGAGGATTTCACACGAATTTTCTGTGAATTATCAGGCTCAAAGTCATTCTTTGGCTCCCAAATTAGACTCCTCTGGTTTTTGGAATTGCCCTCCACTAATATCTCAATTTTTTTGTAAGTTTGAGTAACTTAATTTCATACTTATTTCCTACCATCCTTGCCTTATATATTTTAATCAATATTCTACACGAAAATTATTAAATAAAATCATGTAATTAGAAATAAATCTCTTCACTAATATTATTTACTAACAATTTTTGTAAATATTACCACGAAGCCCATAAATTTCTGGGGTATTACATTCAAAAAGTAGAAAATTGTTTAATCTATTCCTTTAGAAAAGTTTCATCAGCAGTTGAAATTATGTTGGTGCATGTAGTTTGTCAATAATTGGGTGCACCTCAAAATCTTAATATCTTATCCCATATGTTCTCACCATCTCCTCTGATCTTATATTTATACCAATACGTAATGGATATGTAATCTGTTTATATAATTTCAAGTAATAATTTATGTAGTTAATCTATAATTAGGAGACAATAAGGGAAAAATAATTATAGGACAAAAGTTTTAATGGGATGAACCACATTAATGATCCTATGATCCAACCCCCCAAATAAATTAAGATTCTAACAAAATTTCAATACCATGCACCACGACTTTAACAGGATATAGATAAGACACAACCTTAACTCCGTAGCTAATTTACATTGCTGTCAAAGTAAAAGACAAATACTGCGACCACAACTAACAATCAACTCGCCGGTAAAGGAAGAGATGACGGAAGCTAGCCTTCTCCCTTTTAATTAAGAAAGTAACTAAAGATAGGCATATATTAGATAATGAAAAGATTAATCCTAATTGATCTTTTTATCGTACACCGTGAGTATGGAGGAAGTTTCCTACGATAATAATTTCAGGTTCTCTGATTTCCTCGGCACTGTGTTCCCGTCCACAGGCGCTAGCTCCCTCCATGGACTTTGGTTGTCTTTGATTGGGGCATGCTATACTATTTAATATCAGGAATCGCCTAAATCAGATATCTACTGCTACTCCAAATTCCTGGGAAGAAGCACAAATGTTGTGTAAGGCATGCATGACTTCTTCGCTCTCAAATTCCACTGAAAGTATGGGTTGATGCCTTCCGCGAATTCAGTGATCCGAGGAACTAGCAATTTACTTCAACTCCACGTCTCCGAAAATATTACAACCCAAGAAGAATATAATAGACCAGAGTGATAGGCAGCGCGATCAGCATTCCGAAGATGACCCTGGATTTTGTCAGAGAGTGCAGCGTTAAGTATATATAATACAGCACAAGCCTAAAATCCAAGTCAGGACTTCTGGGCGGGGTTCGCTTACGCAGTGCTAAGAATTGCTGGATGAACATTGTACTCCTTAGCAAAGACAAATGGGACAATCCCTTGTGGAAGAGCAGCCTATCAGTATCAAACGAGCATATGTCAGAGAACATCAAAGCACAAGTGTTTTCTTCTTGCTGGTGGATATAGATGAAATGAACGATCTGAATAAAACATCTACTCAACACATGCTGCGTCATTTGCACTTTCCACACGAGAATATAATATATATTTGATAATTCTAATCATTGCCGAGGTACGGTGAATCAAAAGTTCGATCGACCTTTAATACAGACAAAAATTATAGATTAAGTTCACGTAAACATTAGTATTAAATGGATTCCGAACCGTTAGATAACTCTAGGTTAATAGTGAGCTAGCATGAAGTACGTATGAATGTCGCCGCAACGGCTGGCATGTTTCGAACAAGAAATCAAAGAGTCATCACCTGCACAATTGAAACATGAAGAAGGCTGCCCCGAAGGCCAATGGCAATGGAAGCTGCAGCCATTACTGCTGGGCCAGTGAGAAACCTCACGGCCATGGCGAAGGTCGCCACCGTGTTCCCACATGCAATTATCTTCGGTTGAAGGGCCATAAACAGACCTGTCGTACGGATGACAATCCAATCAATCAAATTCCTCAGAAAAGTAGTCAATTAAATCTCAACCTCGTTTGTTTCCAATGCATCAAGCGTCCGTCGTCCCTCAGCTCCCGAGGATCACAAAGAGACAGTACTGCTCATTGGGGTCCCATACACGAAGTTTTCAATCCATATATTGCGCGACACGTGCAACTTTTAGAAACACTTGTTGATAATATTTTATCATATCAGCGAAACTTTGGATTGTCAAAATTGTAGGGCATAGAAGAATGCATTACCACCGCGATGCACCAACCAGATTTACCAGGCGCCGAAAAAAGATTTTTATCTAGAATAAATTGACTTGCACATGGGTAAACAATGCCAGTACTCACCTAAGCTAAACATAGCCATCCCAAGACCAGCATCTGAGAGTATCTTGATTGACTCTTCGATAATTTTAGGCATATGCACGTTCCACCTGAAATCAAACATCCAGAAATATCCCCCGATCAATCACAACAGCTACCCCCGTTAATCGACCAAAAATTCCCAACTTGCAGTCAAATGTTTGATTGGCTTACCTGAACGAGATTAAGGACCAAATTAGGCCAAGGAGGCTGGAATAGGTATTGGGGTTGCGGATAAGTTTACGCCAAACCATGATTAAGATTAGACGTGTCATGACGCTTGCCGGTGGCATATGTTTTCCAGCTCCAGCATCGTGACCTCCTGCCCCCTTAGATTCAAGCTCCGCTGGGGGGCTGGGCCCCAGTTTGGACAGCCCGGTTGGACCCTCCTTTGCCTTTTCGTCTTCCACGGGCTCTTTTCCTGCACTGCCAAAGCTGAAGTCCTCTCCACCGGGGTTCCCGCTTTGCGGAGCATCTTCGTGGTTAAAAATCCCAACAAACAAATAATCAAACACCTTGTCACCATTCAGTAGTAGTAATAATAATTAAAATAATAATGATAATAATATTCATTTAATTCTCCTTAATGGATCGAGAATGTAACAAAAAGTTGTTAATTACCTTTGGCCACTCCATTTTGAGGGTTGTCAGCAACCAACAACCTGATTTCCTTTGCTCCTGGGTCAGACCGCCCTGACTGCTCGGAAGCACCAAAATCAGGACCGCACGCATGAAGGCCGCTGCCGCCTCCTCCTCCTCCTTCCGACACTGGCGACGCGCTTGAGCTCCAGACAAACATGTGAAGCTCTTTAGCGTCATGATTAGCCTTGCCTCCCTGTTGCTGTGGCTGCGACTGATTGGTTTTCCCAGTTTTCGGAACAGCGGAAGCAATTTCAGGATTTGGAGCTGGATAAGAAGTTGGCGCGGTCTGTGTGGGATAGTAACCGAACCTTGGGGAGTTCGTTAGGGGTCCTGGAGCGGAGTTCTCTTCGAAATTTGATGGTCTTGGTGTTGGTCCTCTGGATGATTGAACTGAGTGCATATCTGCTATGTTGAAATTTGACATTCTGCCTGTGTCGGAATTCCCAAAGTTTGACAATCTTCCTAACCCCATCATCGAGTAAAAATCTGAGTGGTTGAAATTAGATCCTCTCGGAGTTGGGTTTCTCGAAGAACTCAGGCTGTAGATTTCGGCCCCTGTTAAATTGGACGGCCGAGGAGTTATCCCAGAGAAGGATCCGTGGCCAAATGAACGCCTGGAGGCGTTCGATTTCCTCAGAGTTACATGAAGCTTCCCATCATTGCCCATCTCAGCGTCTGTCTCAAGAAAATCTTGCCCGTCTAACGAAACGACGTCGGAATCAACTTTAAAGGATACGATGGAGGCTCCTGTCTCGGGGAACTGCTCCATAATCAGCATTTTTGCTCCACGATACTCGAACAGGAAGAGCAGGAGTGTGTACCAGATGATGCACTGGAGCACCACAACTTGTACCATGAGGCTTCCGGCATGCTCACCGTACATGGCAATCAGCAAAGGAATGCCCATCACGAGAGTGTTGGGCAGAGTGGAGAGGGAGAAGATGGTTATAGACCATTCAAGGCTGCCGCTCTTGGTCAGATTCGCCCACAGTCCAAGAACAGCAAGCATTATGATCTTTTGCAGTGTGTCGGCGGCGATGAACCGGAAGTTCATAGCGTAGATATCGTTCTTGGAAATGAAATGGAAAGAGAGAAGCGGGACGGCGAATATGGCAACGAAGCGGTTGATGCCGGAGCACTGATCCGGCGTGAATATTTTCCACCAGCGGACAGAGCCATAAGCTAAGATCATGGCCACATACAGGGGAATCACAGCAGTTAGCACCACGTACAGATCGTGCCAGGTTATCATTTCCTTTGCCTAGCAGTATTGAATTGGTTAGTTTCTTGAATGAATGAAGGGTTATTTGGAGGTGGAAGTAGCAATATAGAGGATTGCAAGGGACAGAAAAGGGAAGAGAAAAAACCGTTATGCAACTGTTACTGATTAAGGGGCGTGCTCCTTTTTTGCCCTTTTTCCCTGCTGCAGCACTGGAGAGAGAGATACGTCTGGCAAACCTAATAGAAAAGACGACTACTTGTAGACAGAGAGAGTTGTGAGAGGCAGAGTAGAGCGAGTGGAGAAAGAGTTAACAGGGGAGATAATGGAGGTGTGTGTGTATAAATAGAGGGAGGGGAGACTGGTTTGCTTGAGTGGCAGATGGAAATGGCCAGAGTTTGGGATTATGGGACGAGTTGAAATATATGTCCACAGGCTTTCAACCGATGAGTATACTTTTGCTTACCGTACTGACGAATTTGATTTTTCGGCAGGGGATCGCGGCTTTCGTCGGTGTAAATTAATTTTTCCTTGCTCTGGGGATTTGTTCACCTCTTTTTAGATTTTTGAATTCTGCTGAAATTTATAGCATTTTTAGACAAACCCTACGCAAATCTAATTCTATAATCTTTTTGACGTATTATCATTTCACTGTCTTGATGACTGAATTTCGAAACCAATCTCTATGTTTGGGTGCGAAGTGGGTGCGATTTTGCGCCTACTAAAATAATTACTTATCATGATAATATTTTTATTATTTTCTCTTTTTTACTTTTGACATTATTTTTAAATTTCTCACCAGCATTTATTCCCATGGGGCCAATATTTTATACATTGCTAATTTTCGGTACAACGAATTGCATTGTTCACGAAAACATACTGGAATTCATTTAGTCAACCAAGGCATATATAGAAAAGGAATTATTCCTTTGAGATAAAAACAAAATCTATAAAATACTTTGCGTCAACAGTAAAATGATTTTCCTTTTGGGCGGCTTTTGACTGTTTTGACGCCAAGTAAAAGTAGCGTATACAGTCTTAATCATAATGGCGTTGCTTTTTAGTCTCAAAAAAAATTCAGTGTTCAAATATCGGGGGATGAAGAATGGAAGTAAACTATTGCGAACTGAAAAGTCTATCAGAACTTAATTTTTATTGCTATATCTTCAATGGTTTTTACTTGTTCCTTCAAGTAACGACCACGCATTTTTTATCAGAATTCATGTACGGTTATGCGTTCTTTTTTGTGTGTTTTTTTTACGTTTATAAGTTTTGATGTCCAGAAAGCAATCGAATATTTCGTGCCCTATTTTGTGGAGATTAACTCCTTGATTTTCAATCATTGTGCAATAACTCGTTCGTATGTTTTATTGCTTCCAATTCAAAGCGACGTGGTTCATGTATTGGTGGAATTTTATTTTAATATTTATTTTTTTTTATCTATTAATAAACTTTATTAATAAATTGAATTAAATGAACTTTTTAGGTTATGGTGTGATAGTATTTAGTATAAATAATATTTTATTTAATTGAATAAGGGAGATTTTAATATTTTAAATTTGAGAATTATAAAATTACTCGACTTTTTTTGGAGATGAGAAAATTCAAATCAATTCAATAAGAGTGATTCCTGAGTGAGTTGTAATGTATTAAGCAAGTTCGGTGTATCGATTATGGCCGTCCCATCACGCCGATTATTTAATTTTGGGTTCATTTTGGTTTCATTATATTGAGTCAGGCACTTTGATGCACGATTCACATTTTTAGAATTCAATTTGAATTCAATTAATTTTTATTCTTCTGCTGCCTCCCCTCTGACCACATTAGTTTATATTAGAATTAGTTATATCGAACTCTAATTTGATACCCAATTCGAATTGAGGAAAAAAAATTAAAAAAAAAAAAGAATTTGCAAAATAAAAGAAAATAAAATAAAAAAATTTAAAAAAAAAAAGGAGAGAGAATCGATAGCCTTGAAAACTCCAGTTGGAAGTCTGACGCACTGCTGTCCAATTTTTCTTTCTGATTGTCGTTAAAGGAAAATCCCCGATGCACCATTAGATTTCTGAGTCATCATAACCGCCGCCTTCCCATCGTCACGTAGGATTCAAAAGCCATCTGCCTTTGTGAGCCAACACAGCCAGCGTCACCGTCTACAGAGGTTTGGGAGAAAAAGCTGTGGTTGGACCGTGTTGGGCCAAGCATTAGCTTAGGTTGAAGGAGTTTTGGGCTAAAAGGATTTTGGAAAAAAAATGGAAGAAGAAGAAGATTAGGTCGGGCTAGATTACCATTTAGGCCATAGAGGTTAATTTTAGGCAATGCTACACCATAAGAAATCCAAAAAAAAAAAAAAAAAAACAAAGAGAGAGAGAAAGAAAAGACTATTGGGCCAAGGAGTTTGTAGGTTGGGTAGATCTTCTGGGCTGGTTCATCAATGGGCTCAAGGATTTCTGTCGGGCCGATTATAAAATTGAGCCAAGATCGGGTAGCAACTAAAAAAAAAGTTGAAGTTGGGCTAGGCCATTAGCTTGGACCTATAAGGAGAAGGAACAATATGGGCTGAAGACTTCTGGGCTGAGGAATTGTCACTAGGCAAAAAACAAGAAAAAAAAAATGAAAGGAGGTTCAGTTGGGCCAAAGTCTTCATCATTGCTGGGCCAGGTAAGGCAGTGTTTGTTTACCCATTTTTATTGGACTTAAGACTTTGTTTGGCTATCTTATTTTTTTGCTGAGAATTAAGGCTTTGTTTGGTTGTTGGATTTTGGGGAAAGCATAAAAAGGTCAAAAAAATAGTGGAAATGTTGTGCTAAAAGAAAAAAAAAGAGAGAGAGGGAAAAAATACAAAGTGAGAGAAAAAAAATTGGGAAAAATTGCAAAAAGTAGAGGAAAAGAAAACACAAGTGAAAAAAAATTTAGAAAGAAAGAAATCTATTTGTACTTATTTCTGCTGGGATGTCAATTGATCACACATATTACAAGAAACTAATGTTTGATGAAATCTAAAAGTTGTCCAAAGTTGTAGATAAAATACAAAATTGTCTTACTAAGGACAATAATATCTTGAGACACGAGAAGACAAGAAATAGACATACACCTTCAGAGCATTATTATGGTAAGGATTATAAATTGAATGAAAATGAGTATGATGAGACATTGAAGGTATCAGTTTCTTTTATTGAAAGTCAATCTTGGTTGTGTTTTAATTACTTTCAGCGTGGATATAACACAAGTGAATTTTGAAATATGGAAATTGATGCTTGTATTGGCATTAGTAAAGTTATGGAAGATAAGAAAAGTCTACTAGTAGAGATGTCATCTTTAAATGAAGAGAACTCTACAAAGGAGATGTTGTTGAAAGGAGTACAATATGAAGATAATAGCAGCACTTGCACGCATTTGAAAATTGAAGAGGAGAAAAATGAACGAGAAGAAATAACAGAATTAGTAAAAATTTAGAAGGATAAAGTTAAAACAAAAGAATTCTTAGAAATGAAAGTAGAAGTTGATGACAAGCACAACAACGAAGAATTAGTAAAAGATTGAAAAATTGAACTTCTATAGAATCATGTGTATGTTGAGCCGTTTGACTATTTGGAAACTTGTTCGTCTGTTTGTGTTATATAGGAGTTAAAGATTTTTCTATCTTCAGAGACTACACATGCACATTTGGATAAGTCGTTAGTCCTTTTTCATATTCCTTTATATGGTTTCTTACTGATATTTTTGTGTTGGACTTATGGGAAGATGAAGTTGAAGTTTCAGCAAGATGAGGAAGAGTCAAGAAGCTTTTAAAGGTTCATGTTTGATCTAAGAGGATACAAGCTCGAATTGAGGACAATTTGCTCTCAAGAAAAGGAAAATGACGTGATCTAGGGATCCGTCAAATTTTATTTCAGCATTTATAATTTTGATTTTTATACGTTAATGAACTTTATTAATAAATTGGGTTATATGAGCTTTTTAGTTTAAAGTTTGATAGTATTTAGTATAAATAGTATTTTATTCAATTGAATAGGGAGATCTTGATATTTGGAATTTGAGAATTATAAAATCACTCAACTTTCTTTGAAGATGAGAAAATTCAAATCAATTTAACAGAAATGATTCCTGAGTAGGTTATGGTGTGTCAATTGATTTTTGTGTATCAATTGTAACTGTCCTATCATGCCAATTATCCAATTTTGGATTCATTTTGATTTTATTACATTAGGTTGAACATTTTGATGCATAGTTCATGTTCTTAATATTTAATTTGGGTTCAACTAATTTTTATTCTTCTGCTGGCTCTTTCACAAGGCTCCGAATTGAATTGCTGAACCCCTTGTCACTGGTCACTACAGCATAAATTAATATACATTGACTAATCGTGGACAACATAGAAGTGGAGAGCACATAGATAATAATGGGAATGAGGAGCAAAATAGTTGTGAGAAAATGACTCTTTTGTTTGGAACAAGTAATGTGTAAATTAATTGCGGCCGATGAAATTATTGGATTGATTAGTCAAAATTAAGGAATGAGAGAAGTTGTGGTTAGTTTGCTTCTCAACATTTCACGTGCGGTGGTTTGCTGCTCCCTGATTATATAATTTTGTTGTTGTATGTAAAGGATACATCCTTAGAGTAACTGATTTGGTCTTGCAAAGTATATTTACAAAATTAATCGTATTTTTTTTACTTGCAAATGAAAGATAAAAAAAATTATTTAGTAAAATAACCTATTTCCAATTTTTAATTTTTTTAACTTCTCTTTTACAGAAAAAGATAAGATAGATAAAAAAAACTACTCCCTTACATTCCTTCAACATAATGGGTTTAGCAATATATGTAATACCCAAAGCAATTTTAATGGTGATGAAGTTTATTTCCTTTCCTATTAAGCAATTATTTTTATAAAATAAAAGAAAAAAAATAATTTCTGCATACATAATTATACACGTATATCTACATGTGTGTATATATATATATATAGGGGGGTGTGTGTCTGTTATATACATAGATGGATAAAAAAGACAAAGGGGAAAGCTAAATTTTCTTAGTAATTGATGAGACATTAAGGCTGTTAATGATTGGAAGATAGGTTAAAACTCGTTAATGAGAGTTGGCTACCAAACTCTCAAAATGATGAGGATTAAAGCAATGTTTGGGCAATTCCATCAGTAAGGCAAAGACTAAAGCATTTTTCTAAGTTAAAAGTTGGCTAATCTAAACAAGGAACAAAAATATTTATTTCAGCAACCAAAAAAAAAAAAAAAGAAACATGAAATACAAGGCAAGGAGAGAAAAGGGGCCGCACTTGGATTGGTATTCGTGGTGCAGAGGAGGATAGAATGCATTGGTCAAATGATCTTAATGGCGATTAAGGTGGATTAATGATCAATTAATGGAAAAAAAAAAAAGAAATTGCTTGATAGTGGTTAAACATGCAACAAGGAATTAAGAAGAGATTTCGGACCTGAATGATAAAGAAAGGGCTGATGCATTGGAATAAACCATAGAGTCATAGTGAAAAAATGAAGAAGAAGAAGAAGAGAGCAAACTGGAGAGAGAGAGAGAGAGAGAGAGAGAGAGAGACTCCATGCTCTCAATTCTTTTTCTATGAGGAAACGCAAAAAAAGAAAAGGGAATTGTTGAATTTGAATTGTTGGGAGTCCGTTAACAGTAATAGGACATAAATTCCAAGAAAGTGGCCCTGTAGATTTCATGACAGTGAAGAGGGAAGCCACTGACAAATGCTGTGTTGAAAGGTATTCTAACCAAGGAAAGAAAGGGAGAAGAACATAAAGAAGAATAGGCGTCCGGATGCTAGCAAGGCTTCTAAAGGGAAAAAGGGGAACACTTTGGAAGAATTCACGTTAGGTAAAAGCCTGCAATCTGATTTCTATATGAAGTTTTTTTTTTTGAATTTTGGAGTAAAGGTTGTTATATGCATCCAGAGGTTGACATTTAGCAATTAGGAGAATTTCTAAAAGAGAAAGAAAGGGTAGTAGGAAGCTTTAAATGAACTAGATCAAAAAAAAAAAAAAAACACGAGGAGGAGGGTGGATATTGGAACCTCTAATAGGTGCATATGGCTGAGTTAAGTTCTTGCAATTCCTATAAGTTGGAGACTAAACCAGACATTATTTGATTTAATAGGAAACCAAGAGATCGAGCCTTGTGAAACCTAAGTCAAGCGATCTAATACCAAGTAAGTGGTTATCCTATTGGTTTCATAAAAAATATTTTTACCACAAGCATGAAATTTTTATACAAGTGGATTACTTTTTGAATTTTTACAACTACCGTGTGTTAGTAAAATTTCTTTATTGTACAATTAGAAATTTTACCATGTAAGTTGGTCGCCTAGAATTTTATTCAAATGTTTTCAAAAATCATGATTTCCAAATGATGTCCATAAATTGTTGTCATACTCTTGCTATTCTCGTGACGAAAACTATCTATGCAAATCTTAATGTTGCTTTTTGAATATGTTTTGGATGTAAACAAGTATCATAATGCGTTGTAATTATTTTGCATTAAAATTATGTTGAATTTAGATGTTCATGAAAATATTTTATGTAATGATGCTCATTGGAAAGTTCGTTAATGTAGTGGAATTAGATCTAACCCACTCAATTAGGGTAAAAGGTTGGGATACGACCCGCTCAGCTGGGCTTAAAAGGTTGGGATACGACCTACTCAATTGGAATAAAAAGTTGGGATACAACCCTCCTAGTTGGAGTTTAAAGACTAAGTTCCAAATTAGTGAATTTAGTACACGATATGTTTGAGCCATTGAGCAGTGTACATGACAAAATGCTATTGAATAAGAAATGTCCACTTACATGCCATATTTTATGGATTGATATGGAAAATATTTTATGTGAGAAATTTATCTGAGATGATTTTTTTGTAAATATTTGAAATTGTTCACATCCCTAAAATAAGTAATCTTTTATTGAACACTTGTTGCTCACAAACTTTCTTTTAAAAAAGCCTTTTTGTAGTCAAAGATTTTGAAGGTGAGATGACAAGGGGTTGGTGATGAAGCTACTTGGGGAATTATCTTAAATTATTATTTTAAAAAATGCAATAAGATGAATTTTCTCTTTTTGTTTGTTTGTGTTTTAAGTTTGAAGAGTCGAGTGACAATGGCCTGTAATAATTCTAATACTCCATAGCCACAGTTCATTGAATATATATATATATATATATATACTGAGAAGTATTGTAATTGCATTTCGATATAAGAGGTTTTAGTTTCTCTGATGTAATGGGCTTTGGTATCCTTAGGGCGAAGTCTCCAGGGATACTACCATGTTATGTACTCAGTTTTCGAGGCGTGATAGTAAGTGGTATCAGAGCCTAAGGGTTGACCTTAGTTAGTAGGACTTTTGAAACTAGAATTTAAGTGTAAGAGGTGAATTTTGTAAAATATAAGATGAATTTCCCCTATATATTTATGGATATTTTGTGAGAAGCCACTAAGATAGTCATCTGGTGTCATAGGTGATGGACGAAATGAGTGGTTCAGGGAAGGACATACCCTCAGGTAGCAGTAGCAACCATCCACCTTAGGATGATAAGGAACGGCTAATAGGAGCCTTAGAAGCATTGGCAGGGTTTGTTGCGGCTTTACTCAAAGAGTAAACACGCCAAGAGTACGTAGAAGGTGAAAATAGGGTGCTCAAGGAGCACCTAAATCATTTTAACAAGAATAATAACAAGCTTAAAAGAAAGCTTGGAGAGGAGTAAATTAGGCATCGGGAAATGAAAAGAAAGTACAACCAATTGAGTTAAAAAACTGACACTACAATAACCTAGATGACGAATGAACGTAACGCCCTGGTTGCTGACCAAAATGCCTTAACCAATTAGTTGCAAGCCTTAGGTGCTGAAAATGATGAGCTATGTGAAATGATTCATGTACCAATGCCGCCTCCTGCTAATGAGGTGGAGATTGAGGAGGATTTAGCTGACAATGAACTACAGATAGCAAACCATATAAAAGAAGAGCCCAAGAAGACCTTAAGGAGGCTCTAGAGGAAGAAAAACCTGAGGAGGACCCCGAGGAAGAAAATTAGTGTTAGGACCTTATGTCGAATAAAATTTTTAGAAGGGACAATGCAAGAATGTTAGAGTCTTAAGTCAAATAAGATTTCTAGGATAGCCAATGCAAGAATAAAAGTACTATGGTTGATGTAATGAGTTAAATTTTTATGGTGTGACTTTTGACATCAAGAAATTCATTGCCATGTGGAATCCTTAATTAATTCATGATGCCTTTATTTACTCCAAGTTTTGCTAGTATAGGATAATAATGTGAATTAGTATGTGCACACCTTTAAACGTGCCAATAGTTAATTAAGGAAATTGCTGGAAGACCCAGACAATCCACCCAGAATCCTCGCTATGCTGCACCAGTTGACAACAACATTGACTACACCTACGATTATCCATCATCACCTCCACCCCCTGTACAATCTCAACCACAAGTTCCACAAGGTCAAACGGGGTTAAGGTAAGAAGATCTTATAGCTGTAGCCACAATGGTGGCTCAAGTAATAGAGGTGCAACTGCAATAGAACTAAGCACCAATAGCAACTTCAAACAACGGTAGTACTAAGGCCCATTATGAAGCTCTTAGGAGAGCCCATGTACCTACATTTGATCGGTCTCATGAACTAGAGGTTGTTCAGAAATGGCTAAAAGAAATCGAGGATAACTTTGAACTAATGGAAGTCCCTACTGACGTACGACCTAAAGTGGTGGTACCGTTCTTGGTCAGACAAGCGGCCTTGTGGTGGGAAGGTGTATCACCTGCACTATTAGAAGAAGGGCCTATAACTTAGGAAAGATTCAGAGAAGTGTTCCTTAACCATTTCTTCCCTAACGTTGTAAAGTTGAAAAAAATGATAGAGTTTAACAACCTCGTACAAGGGCCTAACATGACAATAGTAGAGTATTTGGCTCGTTTTCACTCATTTGGGAAGTATTCGCCCACTACAATGGCGAATCTAGCTCTTAAGATGCATAAATTCACTCGAGGCCTCAAAAGTCAACTACAAGCAGCACCACCCTTATATGAAGCCAAAACCTTCGATGATCTGTTAGGAGCCGCTATACAAGCTGAAGTAGATGTAAGCAGAAGAGAAGCTGAAAATGACTTGAGGAGGTCTAAACTTGGATCCAACTTCAGGAATAAGCAATTTAGATGGGAAGAAGGACCATCCTTTAATAAGAGGGCTAAATAGACTAACGACAACAAAAACAGAAACTAGAATGCCATCGAGGCTTCAATTCAACCCCTACTAGAATGCAAAATATGTCATTGGAGGCATAGCGAAGTGTGTCGATTCATGTCTAGAGCTTATTTTAAATGTGGCCAACAAGGCCACAAAGCAATTGAATGTACCAACAGGGCACCTAGACCTGATGTTGCCTCTATAAATAACAGAGATGGTGTAAATGGCGGTGGTCGAAAAGGTGATGGTGGTAGGCTCATGGCAAACCAAGCAAATGTGAATCAAAGAGGAAATGCCAGAGTGTTTGCACTGACCCAGGTTGAGGCCAACAATGCAGAGGACATTGTAGCAGGTAATGTTTCTATTAACAACTTCTTGGCATACACGTTATTTAACTGTGGAGCCTCAGACTCATTTGTGTCAAAAGTTTTGTTAAGAAATTAGGAAGCGTACCTACTAAACTAGATCAACCTTATAAGGTAGCCACACCAGGAGGAGAAATTTTGAACTCAAACTTAGTGTATGAAGATTGTATAGTACACTTGGGAGGACATTATGAATTAAAAGCTCTTTTGATTAGACTAAAAATGGTAGATTTTGACATCATACTTGGGATGGATTTTGGCCAAGAGTTTTGCCAAAGTTGACTGTCGAAGTAAGATAGTCAACTTTTACCCACCTGCAGGCCAAGAATTTAGATATCTGGGAAAAACAAAGGACCGAACTATTAAAAACGATTTGATAATCTCTACAATCAAGGTAGAGAAAGCCATTAGAAAGGGGAGTGAGGCATATTTGGCATGCATAATAGACAATCAAAAGGGAGAAAAGGAGTTGAAAGACATACCAGTAGTTTGTGAGTTTTCCAATGTATTTCAGATAAGTTACTTGGACCTCCTCCTAACCGAGAGACAGAATTTGAAATCAATTTAGTGCTAAAAGCCACCCCTATATCAAAAGCACCTTATAGGATGGCTCCAGCCAAATTGAAGGAATGAAATGTCCAATTACAAGAATTAGTGGACAAGAAGCAAATAAGGCCCTCTATGTCACCCTGGCAAGTCCCTGTACTATTTGTAAAGAAAAGGATAGAAGTATGCAATTGTGCATTGACTATAGAGAATTGAACTATTGAGGATAGATGACCTCTTTGATCAGCTAAAAGGAGCCAAAGTGCTCTTGAAAATTGATTTGAGGTCTGACTATCACTAACTAAAGATTTGAAAGGAGGATTCACCCAAAATCTCATTTAGAATGCGATACGGCCATTATGAGTTCTTAGTGTTGCCATTCGGGTTGACAAATGCTTTAACAACTTTTATGGATCTTATGAATAAGGTGTTTAAGCCATATCTAGACCAGTTTGTGATAGTTTTTTATTGATGACATATTAGTGTACTCCTCAAGTAGTGAAGAACATGAGAAGCATTTGAGGATGGTCTTGTAAATCCTCAGGGAAAAGAAGTTGTACACCAAATTTAACAAATGTGAATTTTGGCTGAAGAATGTCACATTTTTGGGATACATCATTTCTGAAAAAGGAATTTCGATAGATACAAAGAAGATAGAACCTGTAGTGAATTGGCCGAGGCCCAAAAATGTAACCGAGTGTGAAATTTTTTAAGACTCGCCGATTACTATAGAAAATTTGTTGAAGGATTCTCCAGAATAGCAATGCCCTTAACACGACTCGCTCAAAACAAACGAAAATTTGAGTGAACCACAGAATGTGAAAGAAGCCTTACAGAGCTTAAGGAAAAGCTAACCTTAACACCAGTGCTAACATTACCCAATGGAGAGGACAAGTTCACCATTTATAGTGATGCTAGTAAGAATTGTCTAGATTGCATTTTAATGTAGAATGGTAGAGCTATAGCGTATGCTTCTCGGCAATTGAAGCCATATGAGCTTAGCTACCCTATGCATGACTTAGATCTCGTAGGTGTGATATTTGCCTTGAAATTATGGAGGCATCATTTGTATGGGGTGAAGTGTGAAATTTATATAGGTCATAAAAGCCTCAAATATTTGTTTACTCAGAAGGAGTTGAATATGAGGCAAAGAAGGTGGTTGAAATCGATTAAAGATTATGACCTAGTTATAAACTACCACCCAGGTAAAGCTAATCAGGTAACAGATGCCTTGAGTCAGAAGAAAGCAAGCGTGATGGTAACTATGTTATCAAGACAACTCCAATCACTACAACTAGAAGTTGTGGAGTCAACTGAAGCAATAATGGTTGCTTTAAATGTTGAACCTCTGATATATGAGGAAATAAAAAGGTCACAGGACTCGGACTTGAAGCTTAATGCTCTTAAGGAAAAAGGTTAAGGAAGGACAGTCACAAGAGTTTCAAATTAGTGAAGATGGAGCCCTATACATGGGGGGCAGATTGTGTGTGCCAAAAGTGGAGAAAGTTAGAAATAAAATCATGCAAGAAGCACACTAGTCTAGATACTCAATCCACCTAGGGAGCACAAAGATGTTTAAGGACTTACAGAAGAATTTTTGGTGGGTGGGTATGAAAAGAGATGTTGCTGATTACATAGCAAGATGTATGACCTGCCAGAGAATTAAGCCTGAGCATCAAAGGCCAAGGGATTATCTCCAACCTTTGGAAATCCCAGAATGGAAATGGGAGGGCATCATAATGGACTTTGTGATGGGGCTGCCCCAAACCCCACAAGTTTACAATGCGATATGGGTTATAATAGACCGAATCACGAAATCTGCTCACTTCTTGCCAATGTGAAAAACATACACTATAGACAAGTTGGCCAAGATGTAAGTTGACAACATAATATGGCTACATGGAATCCCAAATAGTATCGAATCAAACAGGGACCCGACCAAGATTTATGTTGCGATTTTGGAAAAGTTTTCAGAAGGCCTTAGGGACAAGATTAGATCTAACTACAGGATATCATCCCCAAACAGATGAACAATCAGAGAGAATGATCTAAACACTTGAGGACATGTTAGGAGCCTGTGTGTTGGATTTTAAAGGTTCTTGGAGTGTGTACTTATCCCTAGCAAAGTTCTCTTATAATAATAGCCATCACAGTAGCATAGGGATGACACCTTATGAAGCTTTATATGGACGAAAATGTCGATTGCCCATTTGCTGGGATGAAGTGGGTGAAAAAGAAGTCATATGACCTAAATTGATCCAAGTAACAATGGAAAAGGTGACGATAATTCGCAAGAGACTCAAAGAAGCTCAAGATAGGTAGAAAAGTTAGGCGGACATGAAACGGTGACCACTACTATTTAAACCAGGTGAGAAAGTATATCTTAAAGTGTCCCCATTATGTGGAGTGGTATGTTTTGGAGGAGGCATGAAACTAAACCCACGCCATGTAAGGCCTTTTGAGATATTGGAAAGGATAGGAGAAGTAGCTTATCGTCTTGCTCTACTGCCAAAATTATCCAGAGTACATAATGTTTTTCATGTTTCACAACTCAAACAGTATGTGTCAAACCCAAGTCATATACTTAAAATAAAACCATTATCTATGAAAGAGAACTTGAGCTACGAGGAAACCCCGATAAAGATAGTGGACATGAAATAGCAAGTGTTGTGAACTAAAGTCATCTCATATGTGAAGGTTTAGTGGTCTAACCATACTGAACAAGAAGCCACGTGGGAATTAGATGAAGACATGCGTAGACAGCACCCCCAACTATTTCAAAGCAAGAAATGGCATAGTTTCAAGGACAAAACTTTTCGTAAGGGGGGAGAATGTAATACCTGAAGCAATTTTAATGGTGACGAAGTTTATTTCTTTCCTATTAAGCAATTTTTTTAAATAAAAGAAAAAAGAAATAATTTCTACATACATAATTTTACACGTATATCTACGTGTGTGTATATATATAGAGGTGTGTGTGTGTGTGTTATATACGTAGATCGATAGAAAAGACAAAGGGGAAAGCTAAATTTTCTCAATAATTGATGAGACATTAAGGCTGTTAATGGCTGGAAGATAGGTTAAAACTCAATAATGAGAGTTGACTACCAAACTCTCAAAATGATGAGGATTAAAGCAATGTTTGGCAATTCTATTAGCAAGGCAAAGACTAAAGCACTTTTCTAAGTTAAAAGTTGGCCAATCCAAGCAAGAAATAAAGATATTTATTTCAGAAGCCAAAAAAAAAAAAAAAGAAACATGAAATTCAAGGCAAGGAGAGAAAAAGGGCTGCACTTGGACTGGTATTCGTGGTGCAGAGGAGGATTGAATGCATTGGTCCAATGATCTTAATGGCGATTAAGGTGGATTAATGATCAATTAATGGAAAAAATAAGGAAATTGCTTGATAGTGGTTAAACATGCAACAAGGAATTAAGGAGAGTTTTTGGACCTAAATGATAAAGAAAGGGCTAATGCATTGGAATAAACCATAGAGTCATAGTCAAGAGAGAGAGAGAGAGAGAGAGAGAGAGAGAGAGAGAAGCGAGCAAACTAGAGAGAGAGAGACTCCATGCTCTCAATTCTTTTTCTGTGAGGAAACGCAAGAAAAGATAAGGGAATTGTTGAATTTGAACTGCTTGGAGTCCATCAACAGCAATAGGACATAAATTCTAAGAAGGTGGCCCTGCAAATTTCATGACAGTGAAGAGGGAAGCCACTGACAAATGCTGTGTTGAGAGGCATTCTAACCAAGGAAAGAGAGGGAGAAGAATGTAAAGAAGAATGGGCGTCCAGATGCTAGGAAGGCTTCTAAAGGGAAAAAGGGGAACACTTTGGAAGAATTCACGTTAGGTAAAACCCTGCAATCTGATTGCTATATGAAGTTTTTTTTTTTTTTTGGAATTTTGGAGTAAAGGGTATTATACGCATCCAAAGGTTGACATTTAGCAATCAGCTGAAAGAGAGGGAAAGGGTAGTAGGAAGCTTTAAATGAACTAGATCAAAAATAGATGTATATGGCTGAGTTAAATTCTTGCAATTCCTATAAGTTGGAGACTAAATCAAACATTATTTGATTTAATAGGAAACCAAGAGATCGAGCCTTGTGAAACTTAATTCAAGCGATCTAATACCACGTAAATGATTATCCCGTTGGTATTATAAAAAAATATTTTTACTACAAGCATGAAATTTTTATATAAGTGGGTTACTTTTGAATTTTTACAACTTCCGTGTGTTGGTAAAATTTCTTTATTGTACAATTAGAAATTTTACTATGTAAGTTGGTCGCCTAGAATTTTATTCAAATGTTTGAAAAAATCATGATTTCCAAATGGTGTCCATAAATTGTTGTCATACTCTTGCTATTCTCATGACGAAAACTATCTATGCAAATCTTGATGTTGCTTTCTGAATATGTTTTGGATGTAAACAAGTATCATAAAGCGTTGTAATTATTTTGTATTGAAATTATGTTGAATTTAGATATTTACGAAAATGTTTTATGTAATGATGCTCATTGGAAAGTTCGTTAATGTAGTGGAATTAGATTTAACCCACTCAATCGGGGGAAAATGTTACACGACCTGCTCAACCGGGGTTAAAAGGTTGGGATACAATTCACTCAACCGGGGTAAAAGGTTGGGATACAACCCTCCTTAGTCGGGGTTTAAAGACTAAGGTCAAAATCAGTGAATTTAGTACACGATATGTTCGAGCCAATGAGCAGCATACATGAAGAAATACTATTGAAAAAGAAATGTTCACTTATGTGCAATATTTTATGAATTGATATGGAAAATATTTTATGTGCGAAATTTATCTGAGATGATTTTTCTATAAATATTTAAAATTGTTCACATCCCTAAAACAGTTAATCTCTTACTGAGCACTTTTTGCTCATAAACTTCTTTTAAAAAAACCTTTTTATTGTCGAAGATTTTGAAGGTGAGATGTCGTGGAGTTGGGGAAGAAGCTGCTTGGGAAATTAGCTTAAGTTATTATTTAAACAAATGCAATAAGATGTATTTTCTCTTTTTGTTTGTTTGTGTTTTAAGTTTGAAGAGTTGAGTGACAATGGCCTATAATAATTCTAAAATTCCACTGCCACAGTTCATTGGAGAGAGAGAGATATATATATATATATATTTATTTATATATATATACACTGAGAAGTATTGTAATTGCATTTCGATATAAAAGGTTTTAGTTTCTCTAATGTAATGGACTTTGGTATCCTCAGGGCGAAGGTTCTAGAGATACTGCCATGTCATGTACTAGGTTTTTGGAGCGTAACAATATAATTAATAAATTGTCTTTTATTATTGTTATTATTATTTGTTCTTTGTATTCTTTATTAATTATAGCATATTTAATAGAAGTACAAAATAAATATTTAAACAAACTAATTTATACTATAAATAAAATAAATTAAGTGATTATTTTTATTTTTATATTATATGAATTTAAGCACACGTATAATGTGTGCCAAAATTACTAGTTAGATAAAGATGCTCCACACACCCACTTACACAATCTTAACATCTACTTAGAGTTTGTTTACTTAGAGTGATTATATTTGATTAATTAATTTATTCATCCTAATCATATATTCATTTAGACAGATAAAGTCTATAATAAAATATTAACTTGGTACCAAATAACTAAAATTTTGTATAAATAATACATCCCATTATGTGTAATAAAATAATTATACTTAATTGGGTCATTTGATATTTTATTTGAAAGACATTTTTGTCATTTAAATGATAATGACTGATATTATTTTTTATAAGATGTAAAACTAAATATAATTTTATGATATTTATAAGTGTAAAAAAATAAATATAATTTATAATAAATTAGTTTTGTTGAATAAATATCAAATGGAATTACATAATAGATATTACTATATTGATTTGAAAGAAGATATAAGTAGTAAATAAAAAATGTATAGTCTTTTAAAAAATTTTGAAGGGTATTTTTTTATAAAAAGTAGCCATATCAAATAATCCAACTTAGTAAACATGTTATTAAATTATCTTATAATTAATTTATCATTTAAAATAATATTTAAGATTTTAAATCTATGAACTTGCCCTTAATCATGCAAATGGCACCTCTGTACCCATAGACCAATCAAGTTGACTTGCTTAATCTCTTATAATCAATTACTGTTGTCAATAATTTATTTTTATCATACAGATGATCGATGAGGTCAAGAGCTCGCGGTTGATTTATATATGCGCATGCTATGAGTGATAACATTTTAAAATGAATACTGTTTTTCCACTTGGGGGAAGAATTGTCCAGAAATAAAACCTACTTGCATCAGTATTTTAAGTATGTGTTATGGCTTGATTAGACAACAAAAAGCATTTGGTAGGGGTTAAGATCAGTAGGGTTTGCCTGCACTACGACGATGATTTACTATTTTTTTGTCTTGTAATAAAGGGCGCTGTCATTTGAGACTGATTGACATGTATCGTGTGAAGTTAAATTGGATTCTATCCTGTTGTATGAGTGTAAACGAATCAAGACGTGGGTTGTTAAAATGATTCAGTCGTATAAATCTTGTTCACATACCCCACCCACGTCCCCCTTCTTTATTCTTTCTAGAAAAATATCTAGCTAATTTAAGAAAAAATGTTTTTGATAGTTTCATACTTGTGCTCTCTCGCTCTCTCTCTCTCCCTCTTCTCAGCAACATATATCCTCCCCTCCCTGTTGGGAATGCACTTTTCAGAATCAGGCATGTACTGCAACTTTTAAATTAACGAGCGTCTAATTTAGCTTGACTTTCGTATAATTAGATATTAAATGATCGTTTCACTCAAAACTTTAAATTATTGAATCTATATATTATAGGTGTGTGGTATTCAGCATCTTCAGACTTCATGGCCTCTTGCAAATTATTATTTGTTAAGTTGTATATGTATTTTGAAATGAGGATTTTTATATGTATTTTTATATAATTTTGTATATGGCAGCGCGAAGTTTAGCAAAAATGTCCTAATGTTTGGATTGCTCGTTTTTTTTTTTTTTTTGATTATGTGCCGTCAATTTACGTTTATACATAGATCTCTTCAAAAAAGAAATCCCAGAGATTAAGAGTGTGTTTGGTTTTAAGAATTTAATGTGGAAAGGATATTGGTAGAGAAAAAAAAAAAAGAAAACAAAAAAAATTTAAAGTTCTATACGTAGTGTTTGGTTCAAAACATTTCAATAAGAAAAAAAAATTTAAAAAGAAATCAAATCAAACAAAAATTTAAAATTGAAATTTTTTATAATTTTAAAAATAATAATAAAGAAATGATAAAAATAAAATTAGTTAAATTTTTAGAAGTAAAATAAGAGTTAAAATAATTTTTTTCTTTAAAGTATAATTTCTTTCTAATTTTTTTTCATGAAATTTTTTTGATTAACCAAACAATCAAAATCATTTTGCTCGATATTCTCTTTTTCTTTCCAACCAAGAACCAAATAGAGTGTAAAGGAAAAGTGAAGGGCCGAATCTTCCCCACTGTTGGAGCTTAAAACTCCAGGTGATGAAAAGCTTATGCTTTCACTTTTTCGATTTTTGAATCAAGTGGAGTTTAAAGAAGTTTCTGATTGAATATACAGTTCGTCTGTGATCAAAAAACACTGCACCAGTTGACTGGTTTGACCTACATGCGAAATGGACGGTCCTTGTTTTTCTGAGATTCGTCTATAATTATGTGTTGAGATTTTAAAGGAGTGGTTAGTAAACTGATGGCGTATTCGTGCATGCACCAAAAAGTATTCATCCCCCGTATGAGTGATAGTAAGCAATCAATCATATCATGCGGTTGCACAAAAGTTGATTCCTTTTTTCTTTTGTTAAGTGGCTTTCCCACCCCACTCCCAAGCTAAAATAATGTTTTGCTGTTTGGACCATAGCTAGTTAGACCAGCAGTGATCTTCAACGATGTATATAATCAAGTACAATTGTACATTTGAGTCGTAATTAATGCTTGGACTTGGGAGGAGTTCTTTATATATTCGTTTAAGGTTGCAGCGAAGAATAAAATCTCGCATGGATCATAATTCTTTGTTATAAGATATTGGGCAAGTCAAAGTTCTGCCTCTCAATCTGAACAAGATTTCGGGTGTCATGAATTTGACAAAGGCAAATGCACTCCACGTACAACTGACGCTTTTTTTTAAAAAAAACGTGAGTACACATATAGAAATTGGACGTAATTGTACAAGAGACGAAATGCGAGTACAACTGACATTATTATTATTATTATTATTATTATTATTATTATTATTAGATGATGATGAAGATTCGAAATACAATGAAAAATGGACAAAAACAGAGAAGCTCCAACATGGTTTCCATTTTTTCATAATTTGCCAATTTGGAACATTTTAAGTTGAGTCAGCAGTTACTTTGTTGGCCCACTAGACGTCTCCCACGCAGCCCATACACATCCAGGCCCCACATGCCCACTCTTACATCCCACTCATCTCCGTTATCTAAAATTCCTAATTTCTCTCAAGTTATGGCTCAAACAAATTCATTTAGGGGATTGATCACTTTGTACGATGTGATTAACGCTCGATGGATTATTTGAATGATAATTTAATCTTAAAATAATATAATACTATGTTCACTAATATAAATTAAAAACAAGATAATCTAGTGATATGTTCGCTATGTTGGATTGCTTAATATAACTATTTTTGCTTTTATCAAAATACTCTTATTTCAAAATTTTATTAAAAATTAGGCATCTTATATTTATACTTACATCCTATTCACGCAAGTACATATAAGAAAAAGGAATAAGTACATATAACTTTAGACATAAACTAAGAGATAAAAGGATGGTTACCTAGATATACTGTTCCCATACATCATCATTGGCATAAATCATGTTTGAACTATCATTCCATTCAAACCGACTTTTAGATAGTATTGTCATCAATGATCCATGATTCTTTTTCTAAACAAGAATTTTAGAATTAATATGGGGCTCAACTTGGAGGTTAGTATTTGGAAAACTCTCAAGCATTCTTTTCCCTAACAACTCTAACTATCCTGTCTTGAAACCATTGATACATTTTCATCATTTATCAACTATATCTTTTAATGCCTCAATTAGAACTTCTTCTTCCTTAAATTATCATACCTTTAAACTCTGTTTAAATTTTTTACCCACCTTTGTTATATTTGTCAAGAGAACCTTCCATTTCCGTTAAACTTATACATGCAAAATTAAAAAATAATAAACTTATCAACTATTAAAAGCGTGCAAGTTAACCAAAGATAATATGCATAATTAAAGAAAATAAAATAACATCAATTTATTCAAATACATCACACTACAACAATGCATCATAAAAGTAGAAAGTCCAAAATAAATAGAAGAAGCAATGTTTAAAGTTCATTACCATCAAAGAAGCAACCAATCATTTTAATCGACAAGTTTATTTTAACAATGAACCATCAATAGCAAAGTTTTGCAAAAAGGAAAAAAAGAAAACAAAAGAATTTCACTAAGATCAACAAAGTCACAACATCATTTTCATATTTCAAAACTACATAAAAGTGTCACACTATTTAAGGGCAACTAATGTCCTATACTAGTTTAAAATCTTCACCATTGATCATACATCAATTTTGCCAAATTATCTTTCCATATTGACTATTGTTCGGATGACTCAATAGTTTCAATATTCTCATTATTTAACTCATCACTGGTACCAATAATCTCAAGAATCTCATTTGCCATGGGGTCCACGGACATATTAGTGTGGTTGAAGTTGTGAAGTAAACAATATGCTATGGCAATCTTGTTTTGAACTTTGATTGGATAATACAAGTTACTTCTAAGAATTATCTATTGTGTTTTCAATAATTCAAATGCCCTCACTATCAAATTACAAGCTTTTGTATGCTTCATATTGAAGAACTCCTCAAAATTTTGAAGTGTAAAAGCATCATAATACCTTTCATTCAAATGGTATCTAATCCCTCAGTATGGGGTTAGAAAACCATCTCCATTCGTATAACCATTATCACAGAAGTAATAATTTCTTGACATAATGGATTAAAACCTTAATCAATGAAATCCTTTATAGACAACTATAGAAAATTGGCAAATTTAGTAATTTCACATGAGTTAAAATACCTCTTAGAACCCTCAACCCATTTTCTCTCATTACCGCATCTCACAAAACTTTACTATCTGCTACGCTTCCTTCCTAACTAGTGAGAACATAAACAAAATTCATATTTCGTTTACAAACTCCAAGCATGTTAATTGCTATTTTCCCTTCCCATGATTAATTTTGTACCTTTTCACATTCTGCAACCCTTACCTTAATATATGTCCAAGCATGTTAATTGCTATTTCCCCTCTCCATGATTGATGTCATATCTTTTCACATTCTGCAACCCTTACCTTAATATATGTCTCGTGTAATGCATCTAAACATCCCTGTAACAAAAAAAATTACCTATTAGATTTGAAAATTTCAATTATATAGAATTTGGTTATTTACATTTGGACATTTTTACAAAAAAAGAGAAGAAGTTGTATTACCTTAACAAATTTCCACCTATTGTTGATGCAATCCTTGTTCATTGGCACAAGGTCAACTAGCAATAAAGGATGGAGCTTCAATAATGCATTCAAAAACACCATTAAAGTGTTCGTTGATAATGCAACTTGATCGCTTGAAATCATATTTTACAGCTTTATTCTTCTTATGATAGGCCAGTACAGATAGAAATACTGCAACTTGTTCACTAACACTAATACCTACAATCAGTATCACTAATACCGAGATGACTTCTTATATTTTTTTACTTGGTCTAGAATTTTCTCCACAAAACTATATGCCTTTGAAGTTCTGTGTTGTACACGAGAATGCCGATTCTTGTGTAGTAGATAAGCATGACAAAGTACATTTAGAAAGGAAATACTCTCACACATAATCTCCTGAAGAATGAGGAAAATCTAATCTTTACTTTAATATTATCCATATGAGATGGCACTGTGTTTATAATCTCAAATAACAACAATTTTAATGTATTCGATGCATGCATATTTAAAAATGCTAGGTGGCAATCACGTTACTATTAATACTTAAATATGCTAATACTGACATAGGTCGGTACATGTGTAATTAAATTATTTCCATTAGGGTGAACGTAAATAAACATGCAAATGTTTTTATGATTTTGTCAATATAGTTTAAGTTGAATTCATCTAGATGTTTGTCTACCAACAACTTAAGTAGGTGAGAAGAAAATCCACTAACAAACAAGGAATCATGTGTGTCATGGGAAATGTTTACATCTCTTTAGTAGGGTAAAGGTGGCTATGAATTTCATTACTAGATTTGTCCTAATAACTTTTTACATATCACTATATACATTGCATTCTGTACACATTATAACTTTCAGTATTGAACTTTGTTAGGAACACAACTATCACAGAATCATTTCAAGCAATGTAAGAGTTCGACAAAAAAGAGACTTACAAAAGAAAAGGAAAAAAAGGATCAACAAAATCTCTAAAGAAAGTTTGAGATGTTTGAAAATTAAATACAACCTATGCAACTCAAAACTATGGTTTAATTATTTCTTTGATACAAGAATAAAAGACTACAACTTAGTTGTCTAAGAAAGTTCAAATATTAAAAGAGCATTGAGCAAATCAATACTTAGAAATTAGAAAGCACAAATACACACTTGGCCAAAATTAGAGAGCACAAATATACATTCAAGTCAGGAAAATTGAACTTCACATTATTAAACATTTCACAATAAGCAAACAAGCTAATAGTATTCCTCAGGCAACATTGCTCAAGATTATGTGAAATTGATAAGCCGGGCATTTCCTTAACACCAAATTCACATGCTTACCCAACCAACCCCACATAGAACCCTAGATTTGGGAAAAAAATTAAACATATATAGCAAAAATTTTGTTAATATTTTCTTTTGTAACCCCAGTAATTTGTCGGTAATATTTTAGTTAAGGCTTTTGATTGAATTTTCCAAAATTCCAAGACAAGGAATCTAAATCTTATTCAGAATAATTTGTAGTCATCATTAATATATAAAATTAAACACTTTGGTGTCACTTAATCATTTATAACAGCTGAGTAGCCATTGATTGAGGCTTTATATTTAGTTATATAAAGGACACCAAAGTTGGTCTAGAATAAGTTAGGAATATAGCAGCAGAGTTTTCATTGATAAATTCAAGACCAAACCTTACTAGAATAGACAAGAATACATAAAAAGATTTGAGACTTCAAAAAAAAGGGGAAAAAAATCAAACAGGACAACTTCACTTTGTTAAATCATATTCGAGCCCTCTTTCCAATGACATGGACCTAGAAAATCTCATAGAAAACCTATACCAGTGCTAGAATACCAATGCTATAGAAAGGCAAAACATTGATTTTAACAGAATCAATCATTGTGAAGCCTTAATACCAAGTAAAATATTGTCAAAATATTGAGATGACAAAACATTATTTCAATACAAGTAAAATATTGTCAAAAATAGTTTCGATCAAACTAAAATAGAATATTATTCCAATAATGGTTGGTGCCAACCTTAGAAAAGGCTATAAGAAAATGTAAGAAAAGACAATGTATCTATCAATACATTGCATCCAAGAATCGTAAAGACTAGAATACTACAAAGACTTTATCACAAGCATGCATTTCTTTCAGATTTGATTTACCTTTTTGGCAAATAATTCGGGCAAAAGTAATTCAATCTGTTGAAGAGTACAACATCAAAGCAATTAACAATTACTAAAGAAGCGGTGGATGCATTTTATGATTCCATTTCTGGTACTGTACTTAATTTCATTACTTTCTTTCTTATAAAAAATGTCATTGACAAATTTATTTTAGCATCATTAACTATTTTTTCCAGCTATCCCTCATAATAAAAGGTCAACAGTTGTAGCATAGAATGATCAAACAAATACATTAAAGTTATGAGAGAAGAAGAACCAAACAAGCATTCTTATCTCGCTAACCTTGAAACAACTGAAGCACTAGTGTTGATTCATAAGAAAATTATATATACAAAAATAAAAATTACCTAACACCGTCCTTCACAATTGTTGAGAAGCAATAAATTTATGCCTACAACAATAGTTGAGGACAATAGGTAAATCAAACAAAAATTGAGTCTCATTTTCTTCCATATCCATCTAAAAATTATCTTAAAACATTCACCTTCAACCTCACCTTAAATCCGTGTCTCAAAACACTTCCTATACAATTCTTTACTCTAAAAGTAATTTCCATTTGATTTTTTTTTTTGAATTCAAAGTTCTTGAAGATGAACTAATGAGAAAAAAAACTAGGGATTTGGATTCAAAAAGGTTCGAGGACGCAATGATGATGAAGATGAGGTCAATAGCGAAGTTTGTTGAGATTCATAGCGAAATCTAGAGTGAGGTCATGAAATCTGGAGAGAGCAGGAGTGAAGACGTGAAATCAAATTCCGGAGTGATTGAGTAAGTAGTTGAGACGTGATGGGGACGCTATGAGTAATTTAATTAATAATGAAGGGGTAAACAGGTCTTTTTAATGTGTTATTCCAATGGGCCAATTGATTGGGGTTATTCTATTAGGCCTACTAGGCCGGATTACTTATCCAAAATTATAAGAAAATAAAATTGGGCCCATGTTTTATTATGAACCCTTATTTTGTAAAATGAACTTTGGATTAGGTTTGATAAATTAATTTATTAGAACTAATCATAACAAGTGAACAAGCCCTAGGTGTATTAATTAGATGCCAACACAATTAAATTTTGGCTCATCAAATTTACACAAGATAATACTATAGGCATTGAACAACTCCTTTCAACAAAGAACATATTCACCTTCAAAGATTAGATTAAGATCCATTAGAATTATTTTGAAGGATTAATTTGTTATGTGGGATTAAATTTTCATTATTTTAGTTATTTTATACCGAGTTTATTTTTTAACAAGAGCTTTAATCCAATATAATAAATATGCAATTAGACTTGATAAAATAATTTATCGAATTTAATCATCTAAAGTGGAAGAAGTAAAGGTGTAGTCGCCAAGAATAGTAGCATGATGCAAAAAATTAAAACACTTGTGTTTAACTTTGATTTAACCGAGACATTACCATTTTTTATCATAGTACACGTTGGCACATTTGTTACCAATGTACCCAAACTTGTTAGAACTTTTATTGTCCAAGTGGAAGTGTAAGATGTTAGAACTCTTGATGATGTCCAATTGTAGAGTGAGAAATTGTAGTAGATCCTTTACAACGTCAAACTGGAGGATATTAGGAAAAGGACTATAAAAAGGTGGTTAGATAACTATTGAAGACTTTTGGATAATTGTGATTATCGAAGTTGTAGCAACATAATCAAACTAATCAAATCGAGACTTTTAAGGTGATATACTTCTAATTTTATCTGGTGATTGTTGTATGGTGGTATCAATAGGAATACTTAAAAAATTATTTAGAAGAGAAGAAAGTGAAGAGAAGAACACTCAGGAATTTTTATATTTCTCAATTCAATCAACACTTTACAAACTCACTCTTCTACAACTTTTATACACTATATTTTTTCTTTTTTTCTTCTTAGATGCAAATAACTTATAGGACTCCCCTATTTATGTTGTTTAAGCTAGAGAACAGATGGTGAAGATTTAAAAAATCCAACAATTAAGATTGATCTCTGTCTAAAACTCTACATATTTTTTTTTACTCATGTACTTGGTCATGCTTTTGTCCAAGTTCTTTACTTGTCCTATGTATCTAACCATCCCGTAGCTACTTGTACTAAAGAACAAGTGTAATTCCCCCTAGACAATAAAATATATTGACATGGGGGGGGGGGGCATATTTACTAGTTATATCATCCACAATCACTTGAATTTCCCCTTTATATATCCATCTTCTTGTATATTCTAGAATTACAATTAATATAATAGTAAATGCAATATCCTCAAGAAAATCAAAGAAAAATCAAATAAAATCAAGATTAATTATTCTCAACACACCCCCTTAAGCTTTATTAATTATCCCAAGTTGATTACGCAACTTCTCAAAGACTTCTCTTTTTAGGGACTTTGTGAAATTTTCAATTACTTGCTCTTCAGTCTCATGTGCTTCGCTTGAACATCCTTCTTCCCACTGTACTCTCTTGTGAAGTGAAAACATGAATCTATGTGTTTGCTTAGATCATGGAATAGAGGATACTTTGCCAAGGCAATTGTCGACTTCTTGTCAACATAATTGTTGTTGCATCTTTCACATTAAGGTGAAGTTCTTTGAGTAAACTTTTCAATCATAATGCATAGTAGACACTTGCTGTTACTATAACATATGCAATTTCACATGTTAATAGAGTCACAATGGATTGCTTTCTTGCTACCCATGTGAATGCGACATTTCTAAAATAAAATACAAATGTAGTCATACTCTTTCTATTATAAAGATCACCAGTCCAATCACTATCACAATATTCCTTCAACTTCATATCTCGAGTTATAGGATAGAACATACCATATTCAATAGTTCTTTTGATATATCAAACTATCATTTTTGTAATTTGAAGGAGGTAATTTGTTACAAATAAAGTCTCCTAACTATCTAGTAACGAACTAAATAATATCAAACCTTGAACTTACATTATTTAAATTTAGTTTTAAGATAATGCAATTATTTATCAATTCTTGAAACTCACTTAAATGTTCAATCAAACGAGCCCTTAGTATATCAGAGACAAGAAATTTTCTTGAGAATAGAAGCTTTATTTAGACTATGTATCCTTTCATACATGGTTTCCAACTTTTTCCAAAGGATATCGTCACATGTTTCTTTGAATACACGGTTGAAGACGCTTTAGTCTATTAACATTTGAATTAGACCTACCATCTTTCTATACATCCTTTTCCACTAACCTTAAATTTACCTATAGGTTTAGCTCAATCACCTAATATGAGATCCTAGATATTCTAATTATTAGATGATCCTCCATATGAAGCTTGAAATAGTATAATTAGTGAGAGTTCACTTAATCATAATGTGGGCATTCTCTTCCATCTATACTGACCCATCAGTGCGGCAAAATTTCAATTTTAATACCACTTATTAGGAATTTTATATGATAAAATTGTAATAATTAATGTGGATAGAAGGATTACACGATCCTTCAATACAAAAATTTTAATAACAAGATTTCTATTATAACAATACTTGATACGTAACTTTAGAAATACAATAAACATACACCCTGAGACTCTCGTTTCTTGGGAGAATCACAACTCTCCCAAGTGATCAAAGAATACAAATTCACCCCAAGATCACTTGGAGGATCACTAATGCTCACACTCTTTCTATAATATCATTAGGGGAACTCACACAATCCACTCTTCAACTTTCTTCTCCAAGCTTGGTTACGACAATGCCGGAAGCCTCTGTTTATACAATTCACTCTTCAACTTTCTTCTCCAAGCTTGCTTACAACAATGCAGGAAGCCTCTATATATACTTGTGCACATTAGCTCTCAGTGGCTGAAAAGGTGGCGACTCACCAACCAACTACTACTCACCGATTGTCACCTTGGTTGCTTAGGTGAAAAACCAAGCAATCAGCAAAGTTTGTCACCTTCTTCCACTAGTTCGAAGTCCGTGCTTGCTGCCGGCAATTTGTTTCGCCCAAATGGACGGCATCCTCCAACAAACAGGCAGAAGATTTCTAAGCGCAAGTACCCAGCATGAGAGGGTGCTCGATGGCACGTTGCTTTAATTTTCAGTAGTGATTTCGACTTTTTCCGGTTCATGGTCGGTAGTTGCACGTGCGCGGTTTGGGGCTGTCCATGCCGACGGGGGGAAAGAGTTACCATTTATTATCAGTTAATGCAGTATTTTAATTCGCTAATCTTTTGTAATTTCTTTTTGCTGTTGTTGTTATAAACAATTAGTATTTGGTTATATAAAAGAAAATGAACAAGTGAGCGGAGTCGTGACAATGCCCTCTACAAAAAGTGAATCTTGTCAAATTTAGATTTACAAGATACGCATAGGGGATGATCGCAAGACTTTGTAACAGCTGGATGCTGGGTTTGCGACGAGCTGAGATGTTTTGTTTAGTGGGTTGGGCTGAAATGCTCATAGTTAAAGGGGTTGAGACTGAAGAGGACACCCCAGCCAAGGGTAGACGAACTTTCCTCTATTGGATCTGACAATTTTACCCATGTGCCTTCAACACCCAAGCCCAGATTTCATATTGCACTCAAATTTTGTTGAGAAGTAACCCAATGTTCCATTTCTGGTTTGCCTCTCAGCGGATTTTTACACACTTACTCGCGCACGCACGCGCACACTTCCCTTATAACAAACAAATTAAATCAGAGAACCTAATTACCTAATGAAGTGGGAGAGAATGTTTACAATTCCTCCTTTGCTCAACTTGGAAACTGAAAACTCCTACTTTTATTCTACTTGTTTCACGCACCCTCGAGCTTCTTCCGAGGCTACCAATTCACTCGCAGCAACCTTACAAAGGCTGGCTTGCTTCAGATATTGCTGTTCATTCATGACTAATTTCAAGAATGAATGTGAACTGCATGTGACACGAACACCATATCACCTCTTCTTTTATTCACACCTTCATCCTTACAAGTCTTCGAACGCAAACAAATATCAGACCAAAACAAATCATACAGGAGAGATCAAATCAGTAACACCTTAATTCCCTTCCCTTGTAGAGATATGCAATAATGAAATATGGAAAAAGCATTGGATTCTTCAATTTCCATTTTATCATAAATTATAACCACCTAACTCCTAAGTTCTGACCCCCTTGGTACATTTACAAGGAGTCCAAGTGCTGCTTAAGCTACAGCCAACAAGACAACCAGAAGAAGCAAAAACAAGGGAAAGCTCTGCTGACCACGTGGTATATTATTATTCACCATTTTGCCGAACTGCACTTTGTAGCTTTGCCTGAATTGAAGTAAGGCCTGAAGGTTTTCATAACTTCCTCATATGTCGGCCTCTTATAGTCCACTGCCTGGTTGAGGTCAAAAGTTTGGCAAAATTAGCTTTATGAGAAAGACAACGAGCATCCAAAACAACTCATGAAAAAACGATAGAATACCTGCTCTATGACCTCTTCTGGGGTAGCCCATTTCCACTCCGAAAACTCTGGATCTATTTCACCACTTGCTAAATTGATCTCACTTTCATCTGCTGTCAATCTCATTAGAAACCTGTCAATTACCTGAGTCATTTGTTGTGTAAAAAGTTTCCACTTGGGATATGTACAAAATATCCTGTCAGCTTCTGCATAGATCTAAGATGCTGACATACATAATTGACACCAGCCATTCACAATTAGATATGACTATCATCGATCACCAGTTTTTAGGGAGTCAATTGGCAGAATATGTGCAGAAAAAGTATGCAGTCTGCTATTTACAGAGATTCTAAAAAGATCTTTCTGTTTTCAAATGGTTCTGTTACATTTGTGAACCGATGGACATCAGTTTTCTTCATATGTAATAACATTCTTACAAGAATCCTGCCTGTGATGGTTTCCTGTACACTCACGCACAATGTCAAATCTGATTTTAAAAAGTGAAAGAAAATGCAAACTTTAAGCAAGAAGGCTTCAATATGTCTGAGTTCAAAATAGAATAATGCACACTAAAGCCTAAAAGATTGGACTGCATGGTTTATTTTCTTAGGCTGCAGTTGGCACAAAACAAACAAATCCAACATGACACAGATGAACAATAAAGTGCATTTCCCACCAACTGCCATTACAACTAGAGATTAGCTTATTTGAATGAGTATTTGGCAATGGCTTGAAATGTGGCCACTTGTTTGGAACATTTAATTTTTTATGATATCATCACAGCTTGTGAGACACATAAGATGACAAAAAAATTATTTCAGCTTGTTAAAATCTATACACAACATATTTACGCATCAAAACTGAACTTTTTGTCTACATCTAGAAGAAAAAATTTTCCACACAAATAAATTCATGGACAATAACTTTTTTAGTAAATAATTGGATAAAACTGTGAACGTTGCAAGTAAATTGCGCATATCTGAACCTGAGTAAACAAAGCTAGACCAGAATGGTACATTTTCATTGGCGGCTGCATTCATGGAATTAAGAGTTTTTCATATTAAGAGGGTATTTGGCTAAGCTTATTTTTTTTAACTTATAAGATCATGTAACTTATAAGATATTTTTAGAACTTATAAGTTCATAAATCTTATTTAAAAAATAAATTAATAAAGAGTTTGGTAAAATCATCTTATAAGAATTTGTTAAAATTTATAATTATAGTTAATTATAATTTTTTTGGTGTATAAATAATAAAAATAAATTATATATTACTAATATAATGTAATTGAAGATGTTTATGCCATTTTTAATATATGCAATGAAGTAACTTATAATATGTTTGAAAAGAAGTTGGAAAAAACCAACTTATTTTAAAAGAACTTTTAAGTTCCAAACATCTTATTTTGGGAGCTTATAAACTTTTTCATCTTAAATTTACCAAATACTTTTAAGGAGCTTATAAGCTCAGCTAAACACCCTGTAAATGTAAGAACATGAGTTGTTGACCCTTTCAAAAGATTGATAACTGAAACACGATGAACAGGATAGTAAATCACTATTTCCCCAATTGTTATGCCCCAGCACATAAGGAAGTCATTGATGTTTGAATTAGAATTGCTTATTGTGTTTATACCAATTAGCACCAGCAACAGAAAAAACAGGAAATACAAAAAATACAGATGCATCTTATTCGAACGACAGAAACCAGATGGGAAATAAATTGAACAAATGCTAGACATGTTATCCACAGTTACTCATTTACATTAGTTATTATTCAGCTCCATGGTCTGCTAGATCTGAGGCTGTTGAACTAGGCCTCTGAAAATTAAACACATATACATCTGTCTATTCATATACAAGGACCACACGATATAATAATTTCCTGTTTCATGTCCTTCTGGGGGTTTCATCTGCAAGGAAAGTTAGTGGATGCATATGTATAACATATAGCATGGTTATGTATGTCATTAAACATTAGTAATTCATGCACTAACCACTTTGTTGCCTGCCCATGCCATTCTCCTCGCCAAACTCGATTCACTTTTGCCTTCACAGCAGGAGGGAAGTCATAGGTCAACCATTCTTGAACCTGATATTGACAAGACTTTTTAAAGACAAATACAAAGGCCTTTTGGTTTTGCAAAGTTAATAATTATTTGGGACCAGCAAACATTATTTGGGACGTACCTCATCTATTATTTCAGCAGACACCACTCCAGTTTCTTCCCTCAATTCTCGGATTGCTGCAGACCTTGGGTCCTCACCTTCTTCAATGCCTCCCTATCAAATACATAATTAAGTTAATGCACAACTAAATACGATAACAACAAGAAACTTTACATGTCAATCTTTCTGCAAACAGGAGCATAATGCTGAAAATGATTGATTATTGGCATGGCCTCAAGTTACATGCTTCATCTAGCCTTCATCACAATGAAGCATTTGCAATATGTAGAATGCCAATTATACATCTGAGAATTGATTTCCATGTATCCACTTGCCAACCCCTTCCACAGCAACAACCATAAAATACCCAATAAAACCAAGATGAAACCAGCAGAAACAAGCAAAATTAGAGAAAGGATTGGTTTTGTAGGTTGAACAACCAAGATAATTAACCTCCTTTTGCCTAAAATAAGTACAACAAATGAGATAAACAATCAAGAGTTGCAAGTGTTGGGGAATTTTAAGGATCGCAATATATTAAGTATACGATATGGTTAGAGATTATACCCACTTCCGAAATAAAAGTGCAGTACCTGAGGCATCTGCCATGCTCCAGGGACATTTAGTTTAGAAGCAACGAACACCTGGAAGAAAATTGCAAAAAGTTACTAATCCGCTTCACGATCCAATTCCAAATTTGCTCTCAGCATTAATTCAAGCTCAAGCCACATTTAACTAGATTTTGAATTTGGGGAAAGATAAATAGAGGGATTTCCTCAAATCTATTTAACAAAAAAAGGAATTCAAAGATCAGCCAAAGAAAAGCAATAATTGATATTACAATCTAAAATCCAAACGAGTACATAAAAAAATTTAAAATTATGAGATTAACAAACAAGAAACATGTATTTTCCAATAAAATCATTATTAAAAAGGAAAAAGAAAGTTGAAGATCAAATTAGAAATGAGAGCGAAAAGAAAATATTTTTAGCTTCAAAACTATAAAAGGAAAATTAAAAATAAATCTACCCATGCTCTCATCCTAAATCAAACAGAAGCCGGAAAATCAAAAAAGAAAAAAGTAGCCATTTTGACGACTTAAAAACAAACAAGTAATCAAAACTTCTTCCTAGAAACCAGAAGGACACATGCTGCTCGCTCAATCAATTCATAGCTTCACAGCAACTGAATCAAGAAAGCATATCTCCATCCCAAGAAGCGTAAATGGTTTTCCTTTTTCTTTTTCATTTTCATTTACCATGTTTGCATCGTTGATGAGACAGACTCCAACGTTAGGGCGATAACCAGGGGGCAGACCCTCCATTGAGCTGCTCCTCTTCTCGAATTTCACTTGAGAACTCAAAATTAAACGGAAAACTGAGAGAAAAGAATAATAATATGTCTGAGAATACAAATCACTATCAGAATATCACTTTAGCTGAAAGTCAAAACTCATTCATGTGCACCGTGTTAGTCTGTGTGTGTGTGTGTGTGTGTGTGTGTGTGTGTGTAAGAATGAAGTGATGATGACGTGGAGCGTGTTGAAAGTAAAAAGACTTTTCTTCTTTTCCAACTGTGCTTATCGTGCGCATTCAATTATGGGCAATTTCTTTTCTGTATTCCTTTTTTTTTTTTTTTTTTTGTTGAGTGTCCCCATAGGCGTAGTGGAGGAAAGCTATGATGGTGGAAAGCTCGGGCAATCTTATCTCTAGCTATCCTTTCTCTTAATTATGAACTGTGATTTTCTCTCTTTATAGTTTACAGTAGCAGTTTAAAGAGAAAAGTGGAGCTAGAGAAGGTAATTTTCCTCTGTTTTTAAAGTTCAAAAGTTACCCTTATATTCTCCGTCGCATATATACCAAATAATGCCACTCTTTCACGCAACTAATCAAACTTTATTGAATATATATTTCAATAAAATTTTTATTTAAATTTCAATTTAAAATTTTTCTTATTTTTTAATTATTATATTTATTTATAATTAAATTAATGTATATATATATATGTGTGTGTATACACACACACATATGCACTTACATTTATATTTATTTATATCTTAAAATTAAACATTATTTACACATATTATTACATCATCATCTAATTATTATTATATATATTTTATATATATATATATATAAATAAAAAAAATTAAATAAATAATACTATTTACCTTATAAAAATTTCAAAGATAATATTGATTTTAATACAACTTGAACATCCTCCCCTCAAAAACGCCTCTTCCAAACATGGCCCATACGATTAACGGTATATATGGGAAAAGAACAGAAAAAGGTGAAATGCAAGTGGAGAATTTTAAAAAAGAAGGGAAAAGTGGTAGTGGGGAAAACGGGGGGCGTTGACATTTGAAGAGATAATGGATGGAAGAATCTCGTACTTATTCATGCCTTTCCCTTTCAATACTCATTATTGTTAATTATTATTATTGTTATATATCGCTGCTAGCTACTATATTTTATTTCAAGCCAAAAGTAAAAAAGAAAGCAGCATTGTATCAGCATCATCCTCTTCAGGTGCCATAGATTCTGAGAAGTCCACTTCTTGTGTTTTGTCACTTTTTTTAATGCATACCATCTGATAGGAGAAAGATTGGACGTATTTTATTCTGAATTTGCAATCTTTACACTAATTAAAAAATAAAGTAATTAATAATAATAATGGCACTTCATCTATACGCGTTATTTTGTCTTTTATTCAATTCGTATTGCTTTGAGTCAAATTTCATGGAACCGTCATCCAGGGCAGCCTATTTCCGAAGTGGGTTCTGGTTGAACAACTGCTTCACCTTCCCCAAAACCATTTTTGTGAGCAGTATATATAAAAGCTGAATTTACAATTATGAAATATTGATGTAGCGTGCAATACGGGTTAAATCATATGCCTTGCACATTGTAAGATCATTACAATTTTACAATCTTAATCTTTAACTAATTTTTTTACATTTTCAATATAAAATTGTGATAAATTATCACAATTTTAAATACTCAATGCAAAATGCACTAGATATATTTCCAAATTAGCCTAAATTACTGGTCCGTGTAACCTTTTTAAATTGTTTCAAACAACAAAATTAACGAATACTTGGATATAGTTGTGTGCAAATTATACGAAGAACACAACAAAGAAATTTATTCCATTCATCAGGTTTGAATCCTATTTATTGCATGTCTCTATACTATATAAAAAAATATATATATGAATGCTTTTATTAATTATGAAAGGATATATATATATATATATATGTATATATATTACAATAGATAAAGTTATATAGAAATCTTTAAATATTAGATAAATAGAAATTATCTATCCTTATATATTTAATCTACTTCTGTAATTATCTTTAAATTATGTAAAATAAAAATCTTTTAGTTGTACAGAACTAATAAAATTTTTAATTAATATATATTCTAGTTGTAGAAGATTAATATAGTCCCAACATGTCCAAACTAATATAATTATTTCTAAGTTGTGTAAAATAGAAATCAAGCAGTAGGAAATTAATAGAATTTTAAATATTATTAAAAAATTAATAGAATCATAATTTTTAAAAATATCTATAAGTTTAAATTCATAATAAATTAAATTATAATTGCATAATTGTATTTAAAAAATAACAATGAATTCCATGAAGGGCATTGACTTCATACTATAGCCTAATATATAGAAAAGAAATATATATGATGAAAATTTTCACGTATACACATAGTTAAATTATGAATGATAAAACAAATAGTTATAATAATGAACTAAAATTTTAAAAACTAACAAATTTCATATATGAAGACTTCATTATTGTTATAACAACATACAATAAAATTTTTATAATGAGCAAAATTTTGATCACCAAATTTACTAGGCATGTGGAGATTCATTTTATATTATTATTTGATTTCATAGTTAATTATATTTAGTAAATATTGTAGAGAATAAATAGTAAGAAAAATAGAGTGACAACAATCTGTTAAGAATATAAATAAATAAATTAAATATATAAGAAATTGATATTCTTTAAAAAATTCATATGTTATAAAATATTTAAAATGAATAAATTTATGACTATCAATTAAATATGTTATTATTGCATAATTTTTTTGTGAAAATATAGCAATAAATTAACTACAAGATATCAATGTCATGATTATATGCCTAATAAACATAAAATAAAATAAGTTGTTAAAAAGTTATAAGTATAAACGTCAGTTAAATTAAAATATGAAACAAAGACAAATAGCAACATAAATAAAGTTATATTAATAAAATAAAACTTTAAATAAATAAATAACTTTCATATATGTTATAAAATATTTAAAATGAGTGAATATTTAACTTTCAGTATTAGCAAATAAGTAATGAGTTAAAATTAAATAATAAAACAAATTTTCATTATAAAGAACATTATTCTTAAAATAATATTATAAAATATCTAAAACGAATCAATATTTGACCATCATTTTCATTAAATATGTGATAATTCTTTGAATATTATTATATTTATTTATAATTATATAATGATAAATTATCATATAAAAAAATAAAAAAGGAAGATGTACAATAATGTGCTAAAATTTTAAATAAATAAATAAAATAAAATTTAAAACTAATACCCTTAAAATATACATCAATAAAATTTAAATTATAAAGACTAAAAATATTTTTTTAAATTAATAATTAGAACTATAGTAACATGGTATTTTGGCTTAAGAAAACCAAGTTAAAATAATGAAATCAAATTTAGTAATGCATTGACAAAAAATTATATTAAGAATTTTAAATATTTATATGCAAGAAGTTAGTAAATGATAATTTGGAATTCAACCTAATTAACGTTGATATAATTAACTACATTTAAAATCAATACAAAAATAATTGAGAATTAATATCAATAATTTACTTAAAGAACTTCAAAGTATAATCTACATTATGTTAATATTAAGATGATTTTTTATTTCAGTAAATCTATTTAAGCAATTAATAAATTTTAGTTTATAGTGTATTATTTAAAAACAAAAAATATTAACAAATAAAATTGAAAAAAGAGAGAGAAAGTTAATGCAATGATAAAGTAGTCGAAAGATCATTTTCTTATTAATAGTTAAAAGAACAATTTTGAGTTTTACATTAAATTGTTTATGAAACTCAATTAATTTTATATTAATATAAAGTGATTTTTTATAAATTATTAATTTCTATTATTGTATAAATTACATTTTACTATGCTATTCTAGCTTTTAACTAGTGATAAATTATCAAACAAGCAATAAACACGAGTGTGTATTTGAATTAAATGGTCAACATGTTAAATAATAAGATAAGAAGTTTTAATTCAATTTATTTCTCAATAATTTTGCATAAAACTACAAATTCTTATACAATGATTATAAAAAGTATTTCTTTTTGTGAAAATATAATAGAGTTTGTATATAATAATGTAATATAAAAGCTTAAATTAAAAAATAATTTAATGAATGTAAATTTATTTTGACTAAATATCATCAATTTGATAGTTATATTTAAAAAAATAAATTTTGTAAATGCGAATACACTTTAATGCAATATATAATAAATTTTAAAAATATTTTAAATCTCTAACTTATAAATAACTGTTATCATAATAAATTTACATGCATTTTTCTCATTTATTTGTATAAATCAAAATTTGAATAACATATTCTTTATTTATCTTTTGCTTTACTTAATAAATTTAAGATGACATATATATCAAATATTTTTCTTATCATAAAAAATTATTAAAAAAATTAAAATTTAAATCAAAATTTCCTTAATCATTATTTTTATTAAATTTAAAATATTACTAACAATTATTTATCATTGAAACTCACGACATTATAATCTAAAATTTAAATGTTTATTAGTTTTTATTTAACTAAATAAATATTTTTTAAAAGTAAAACAATAATATTATTTGTCATATCATGAACACAAAAAAGTAAATATATGAATTCAATTTTTTAAAAATAACTAAGCTAATAAGAAATTTAAAATTAATAAATATTAAAGTTGTTTAATTTGATATACTTTAAATTATTTAATTTTAACATACAATACGCGCAAAGCACGTAGTAGTTCTAGTATAGTAATCATAATGTTAAGTTGGGATAGTTTTGAGTAAATATAAAAGCTCAATCTATAATATAATAACCTGCAGAAGTAATGCGTATGGTGAATGGACGAATGGAAGAGTGGGCCAAATTCCAATATACTGCGGATTAACGACCTTCTTTCACCACGCATTGGTATCATCTATGAATACGTCTTATTCTTTTGTATGCATCTTGGGGTACTGCTCTCCATACACCTGAAAAATACTCCAGCCCCGTCAAGGACGATGGACCCATTCATATATCATCGTTGCAAGGCCTCTCGTCATGCGCCATTAGATGATTGGCCCTTGTTTGTCGAGAGGAGGGAAGCTACTGCTTCCCCAACTGTCAAGAATAGATAATCAGGACCCGTTGATTCTATGGCATCGTCGGACCGTTGCAGTTTTTCTATAACCTCACCTAGTGGATTCACCAGTACAAGCTGTTGAGTTGACAAAAGAAGTAGCAAAATCATCAGGTTGTGGGCAAGCTTAACAAGCAGTGGGAATTTACCAGGAGACGTCAAGTTTTTTCGACTTGCCTCCAAATTCCTTTTTTCCAATGCCATCCTTAGATCTTTGAAGAACGAGACTCCATTGGTATCAATTGCACTCACAGCTGCAAAGGGTTACATATATATACTGAGCGAACTTTAAATAGTGCGCGGGCGTGTGTGTACAAGCTAACCAAAAGAAACATAAAAGAGATCATGTCGCAAATGAAAAAAATCCCTGTAGCCCCTTGAAGCTTGGCTTAAACTCACCGGACAGATCAAGAATTACGAACTTAAGTGTGGTCTCGCATCCACGGTCTCCATCCTCCAAATCATATTCTTCTATCCACCTTGTAATCCTGACAAAAACAGAACAAGTGAGGATCACGAAATCAAGACTGCAGGAATTAAATAAACACATGATTTGTTGTTGATAGGGTATCAACCTTTCTTTGAGGTAAGTAGTATTGGCAAAGTTAATTGGAGCTTCAATGCTAAGAATTAGGAAGCCGGGGACGCTAACTGCTTCTTTGTAATGGTGAAGATCGCGGAAAATATCTGTACCCGGAATACTTCCCAGCATTACGGTCTCGGGTCTCGTGATTTGCAACAGAATTTTGAAAATGGAAATTCCCACCTGGATGTCATCGTCATCATCATCACACCATTGTGAGCCGCACTATCATTGCAGGGCGTGCTTCGTGATGTGTAATGATATTAAGGTATCATAATTTACCGCCATGGCCAGGCCCTCCTGAACAGAGATAAAGAGGACTGCCAAGAACGCACAAGTCATCACAACAAAGTCAAATTTATCAATCTTCCAAATCTGACAGGCGGCAGGGATGTCAATGAGGCCAACTACTGCACTGACAATGATTGCTCCCAACATGACATTTGGTGTGTACTGAAATAGTGGCATGGGACCATGACTGTGACCGACATTATTACGTTAGAAGCTGCAGTTTTGCAGCCTGCGTTGTGGTTCACAGCCGACCTAGAAAATGCACCTGCAGCATCGGTTTTTTTTTTTTTTTAATTTTTTCCGTCAGGATTTCGATCCATCTTTGGTGGAATTAGTATTAAAAAAAATGTTGTTTTTCCTGTGAAAAAAAGCCCACCGGTAGTAACATAGCAAGAAGTGGATGAACCGACTATATTCATCAGCCCAATGGCAATCATCTCCTTATTTCCATCGACCTGATAGTTCTTCAATGCAGCAAAAGTCCTTCCAACTGCAATTCCTTCCTGTTTCCGTTCAAAACCTTCGTGTATGAATGAATAGAATGCGGAGCAAAAATTTTTCAAGTATTCGAAGCATATTCTAACATAATTTTCCTGCACTGTGATCTTTCTTCCGAGTATACTACTTAGTGGATTTGAGGGGCATTTTGCGTTCTTCTGGAGGAGATGGAAGAGTTACTGTAAGTGAAAGGATGCCAGTGACGAGCCCAGTTTTCATCACAAGTCCCAAGTAGTTATCGTTAAAATGCAACATGATCCACGAAGGAGGATTCAGCCCTTCTTGTAGTTTCCCAATCTGGCTTGAGACAGAAAATTAACACAACATTAAAAAGCGTGGAAGAGATTAAGGTAAACAAGGTACTGAATCGTGCATGGATACGCACAATGCTGATGCCATGATTTTGGGCTTAGAATGCAAAAACCAGCAGAGTTGACAGGAAAACAGATGCTAGAGGGGCTCCAGCGGACACCCAAAATAGCTTTGGTTTCCTCATGCTCTGCATAACCGCCCACATCACACGTCGTCAAAGTTCCATCCATTCACAAGTTAAAGAATTCCAAGAAAACGTTTTCGCTATAGACGAGTTGGATTGTGATTAAAAGCAAATGAAAGTTATCATTTTAACTTCAACTTATTTGTATGAAGGGCTAGAAATTTTGTGTGGGATCGAACTCAAACATCAGTTTCAACTGAGCTGGTAACCACTTACTAGATAACCAGAACCATTAAAATCATCTTCCCTTGATAATAAACATAAGCTAGCCAGCTACAAGTAGACCTAGAGAAGCAGCTTATGACTGTGATGGCATAATTTATTCTTTTTAGAGTAGGTGGTTTTCGAAAATAAGTCCTAAAAATTTTAAAAGGATGCCAACATTATTATAGCAAATTTCACAATTTGGTACGCAATCTTTTAAACATTTCATAACTTGTGATGGAAATTTAACTCTCACCACTGTCCAAATAACCATACGTTCGTGTCCCTTTCATATATATGTAGGTGGCATGGAACTCTTGGACTGACTTAAATCTTACGAGATTCCAGTGAGTTTACAATGAGTTGTCCCTTTGTTTAACCATATAGTATGTGTTTACGTTTGATTCCCTCGACTAATCCAATCCCAAGTAACTGCATATTTGAATATTTATTATGGTCTCTATGTATATTTATACTATATTAATCAATATATTTAGTTGCATTAAAATCAAATTACACAATTATCTTTATTTAAAATTCTTTTCATTTTTTAATCCTTTAATTCCTCACTTTTCTTTAACTTATTATTTTATTTATGTTCTCTCAATTTTTTTTCTTTTTTCAAGTTCTTTTGAACTTTCTTTATTTCATTATTATAGATACTTTTTATACTTTTAATTTCTTCTTCTTATTTTTATTATTATTATATTTAAAATTAAATGACTTTATAATCTATAAATAAATTTGCATGCACATTTTTTACTGGTATATTTTACAAATAACTTATAAAATCATGTAATTTATAAGATATTTTTAAAACTTATAAAGTCATACATCTTATTTTTAAAATAAATTCATAAAATGTTTGAATAAAAATAATAAGATTGTTCTATAGGATTTTGATAAAATTTATAATTATAATTAATTATAATTTTTTTACATAATAATGACAAAAATAAACCAACTATCTTTAATGTAATGTAATTGAAGATATCCATGACATTTTTAATATATACAATAAAGTGGCTTATAAAAAATTTGAAAATAAATTAAAAAAAATCAACTTATTTTTAAGGAACTTATAAATTTTAAGTATCTTATTTTGAGTGTTTACAAACTTTTGAATATTTTATAAAATGTTTTAAAAAACTTATATTTAGTTTTTTTTTATATTTTTATATTTAGTTTTTTTTTATATTTTTATATTTAGTTTCTTTTATATTTTTATAATTTTTTTATTTTTATTAAATTATTAAATTTTAATGTTATGCCTATAAGTCGAATCAGTCGAACCAATGAGAGTGACCCACTTGGCTGTCTAATTTGATAACTTGGAGAAGGATTTACTAGATTCTTATTATAAGTTATAGGAAAGAAAATCAAAGCTGTGGAAAGAAATAATGTACAACTAGAATGGATGCGTACAATGTGTCGAGCCGATAGAGGGAACGCCAGGAAACAAAAACCCATCGGTACAGTCTGCCATGACCACTGCATAAAAATCAGAAAGGAAAATAGGTTAAAACAATATATTGCTATTAATTTCCTGTTCATTCAACAAAAAAAAAAACAAAGACAGAAAGGAAAAGGTTACAGGGTGAAATGAATAAACATCTCTGACAGTAATGACGTGTCTGCATTTGCATAATTGTCTTCACATGCTTTTATTTGTTCTGCTTTCTTTGCACAAAGCCAACAAAATCTGCTTTCGCAAAGGGGGCAGGTGTGAAAAAAGATGGTGTGCTCTGTTTATGCAAAATTTTTTCATTAAATGTTAAAGTATACAAATTATAATGCTCGATATTTCTTAAAATTTTACTGAAAATTTCCAGATATCATATAAGAATGTAAAGGGTAGCTACAGAACAAAATTCAATTTAAATGATAAAAACGTCAATTTAGCCATCTCCAAACAAAACATAATTCGAGCAAGTACGTGTGACCAAACACCGACATAATTCGGCATCGTTAAGCTCATAGTTCATAACGGGATGGTATGCACAGAATTTTGTAACAAAAATTGAAATATTGGTCACAAGTATGTTATTGGACTGTCATCTTACGCGAAATCAGGTACAATTCATACGCATCAACTACTCTACTATAATCCACTCAGAATGAATTCAAATAAGAGATTTGGAGTCTTCAATATATTAATTTATCTGGCCAAGAGAAGACTCTAAAAAAAGAAAAGAAATCTGAAAAAAACGGATAACTTTGCATTCGTGACAATTGTCATGGGAGTAATAATAAAAAATAAAATAGAAAAGGTGAAATTATTAACCTCATCCGTGTTGCGGAAAACCGAACTCAACACAGGAACTATGCCCATGTTGTTGGTGAAGTTCTTTATGCCAAGAAGACTATTAAGCTGCTGAAGAGACACAATAATAGCAGCACCGGCCATGAATCCTATAAAAGTTGCTTTTGAAAGAAAGTCGATAATAAATCCAAGCCTGGACAAATTAATCACCAATAAAAAAGGAAAAACGAAAAAAGAAAAAGATACGATCGTTGTGTCAGGTACCCTCTGTGAATATATAGTCTGCATGGGTTTCCAAAAATCAGGAGAGGAAGAAGCCATTAAATTTAAAGTTAACCTTAAGAGGCCAAAAGCAGCTTGAAACAGCCCAGCGAAAAAGGTTGAAGAAAGTGCCAGCCGAAGAAACAAAACGGGGTGCTGCGCAGGTGAAATATCTTGTCTGAGCATTGACCCCATAACGAGGGAAGCAATGGAAACTGGACCTACTGCAAGATCTCTTGAGCTCCCAAGAACCGCATATATTAGGGGAGGCACAAAACTTGAATCTGAGAATTAATTATTTGTTCGTAATTACTAAATAGATAGTACTCATATTCGTTTACAATTTTTACATAAAGCTGTGTAAAGAATGCTATCCAAAAATGCATGCAGCAATTTGGTACATGAAACTAACACAGGGATTTAAAGGAGAAAATTAAGGTTTACTCACAAAGACCAATAATTGGAGGCAAATTAGCCAGCTTTGCATAGCTTATGCCCTGATAGAAAAGAAATTAAAGGATCGTGACGCACGAGAAATGAAATTAATTAATCAATTAATGAACAGTACATACTTAAGACGGAAAAAAAATGGAAAGAAAGAAAGGCGTAATTAGAAAGGAAATGAGAAAATTCAATTAACCTGAGGTATGGCAAGGCTGGCAATGGTGAGACCAGAAACGATATCAGACTTGAGAAGTTTGAGACTATAGTCAGGAGCCCAATCAAGTATAGGAAGTATGTACCGAGCCGCAAGAAGACATTTGAATTTCCAGGACTGGCCCTTGAACTGGCGGAGAGGGTCATCGGGGAAGAAGGTTTCTTTGAGGCGGGTCTTCAGTTTCAGAAGGGAGCTCCGGCGAGGCGGCGTGGTCACCCGGTGCATCTCCGTCTCCATGGCTATCTCCGCGGCGTGATGGGAGCAGGCATTTGGTTCCATGTGCATTACCGCCCACTGGTGCTGGGTCTGGTTGAGGTTGAGAGGGATTCAGTCCCACGTCAATCAACTGTCAGAAAGAAAGACCAGAGTCCCACTTGCTTTTATAGTAGCAGAACGGTACCTACGCCGACGTCAATACATCTGTGGCTTAACAGAGTGGAAGATCACTTTTCCTGCAGAGTAGTAAAACAATAGTAAACAAGGAATAAATCATTGGGCTGGCAAAGGACAAAAGCATATCTGTAACAAAAAACAGAAAGGAATACATCAAAAGTAATTGTGATTAGGCCTATACCGGGTCAAGCTACTCTAGTCGATTCGACCAATAACTCAATCAAAATTTAATTTGAACTCGAATATGTACTTTCATACTAAAAAATTTATTAAATTAGACACAAATTATACTTTATTCTCCCATCAGATTTCTCCATTAAATTTGATAAAACTCAAGTTCAAGTCAAACTCAATTTTTGTATAAATATTTTGAGTTTGAATTCCACTCAAATGCTCGAAGCCGTGAAAAGCCTTAATCCAGTCGAACTACTTGATTCGCAGTCTTAATTGTGATGGAAATTAAATTAAGAGTATGTTAGGAGAATGTAATGCCTATCCCCGGTGCACTGTCATCATTGTTCTCTAATCTTTTAACATAAATTTTTTTTAATTCATACAAATGAAAATAAAAAAGCACATGGCCAGTAGTCGATAAAGACACTCCCTTGTTCATGAATTTATTTGTTTAATAACTTCTAAACATTTTCCATGTACTTCCGTTTTTCAGCCAAAAAGCATAATCGAAAAAACCGACCTCATTCCAAGCTTCAGTGCGACAATAGTAGTCTATTGAGGTTGGGTAGAGTCACGTATTTTGTTAAAGGTTGATAATTGATGAGAGAAGAAGGTGTTACATGAAATACATTAATAAATGGAAAGGGGTGATGAATGATGTAGACAGGGAATGGAATGGAATGGAATTGAAAGTATTTTGCCTTTGTTGGTAAAAGGAAGATCGAATAATATTGGTAGACTTATCCATGCTGAAGCTGGCTACAAAATTTAGGCATGCATAGGGCGTTGGCTTTGCTGCTGCTACCTGCCTACATTTATGATTTTTTCACCCTCGCCCCAATTTAAATGCCCTCTGGAAAGTATCCGATGAGAGCTGAAACGTCTCGTCACGTTAAAATGCGTTCCCCTCTTTGCAATGCCTATATTTGGATGCAAATTACTAAGGTCTTGTTTCTACTTTTTCTGCTTTAAAAGCGTACACTACATAACAATTATTACGGAAATGTTTGCTTTTGTTTTTACGTCTGTCTTTCAATAAATCTTCAATAATAGTATAAAAATAAGGAAGAAAAAGAAATGATTTTAAAAATATAATAACTGTAGTGTATATGTAAAAAATTAAAACAAAATCTCCAAATGATTTTTTAAATTTCTCTATATCTTTCTTAGTTTCTCACAATTTTTAAGAAAAGTAAACTTAAAAACGCACGCCTAAAAAAATCATTAAAATTTATGCCTCCAAACACTGCTTTTTTATAAATACTTGTAAAAATCACATATTCCATGTATATGCAAATTTATTTATAAGTTATAAAATTATTTTATTTTAAATAATAAAAATTATTAAAATTTAAAATATATAGAATAAAAAATTCAAAAAGAGAAGATGTTTGAAGAAGAACAAATAAAAGTAACAAGTTAGAATAAAAGAGAAAAAGGGTAGGAAAATAATCAATAAAATTAATGATATTTGTGCAAAATTATAATTTACTATAAGAAATTTTATTTCCATAATAATATAGTATAGATATAACTTAAAAATATAAATAATATATTTAAAATAAAAAGAGAGATAAAAAAGAAGTTGAAAAGAGAAATTTGATAGAATAGAAGAAAAGAGAAAAAGAAAAGAAAGAAAAAATAATTAAGAATACTTTTGTAATTTTACAATATACAACTAAAGTGTCTTACTTTCATACAATATTATAAAGGAAGTAATACATTTGGGTTGTACATCCAAAATTTATATAACTATCTGTAATATTATTTTTAATTTTTCTATGCTTTTCTTCCTCTCTTTTTGTTTCACTTATTATTTTTTTTTAGTTTTTCTCCCAAATTTTATCTCTTATCAAATTATTATCTTTTCTTGCTTATTAATTTAAATATTGTTTATATTTTTAATTTTCATAATTTTGTATTACTTAGAATAAAATAAATAATATTCATAATAAATTTTTACTTTCATAGAATGTGCCACTTTCACTAATTAATAACTATTTTTGAGTGTGTTTGTTTTTAATTGACGATAAAAATGTAAATTTGCTAACTGAAAGTAATGTTGTAAATTCACAATTTATCATCAAATAAAGTTCAAAATTGTAATGATATAGTATAAATACAATATGCATGGCAAGAATTATGTTCATTGATGAACCGAATAATGTCCAGAATAATATTTAGATGTAATAATTTATTTCAGAGGAAGATAGTTGGCAGAAGCAAAGATACTTCAAATAATAAACATGTACCTTTCGTGATTATTGGAAGGTAGGAATCCTTTTCATTGCTACAAGCATACTTGCATGACAATTAGAGATAAAATAGGTGTGCTTCCTATCACACAAAAACATAACAACTGATCAATTTCAAAAACGATTACCATGACTCTTTACCATCCTCATCTGCAATAGCAAAATCTAATGACTACACTTTGTTGTTTACATCTAATGCCACAACGATCAACATTTTATATTTGTACTTTGAATATGAGTGTATTTTATCCACACTAATTATGTTGCAAGTAGTGTTGGTATCCATCCAAATATGGTTTGAAGGCCAAGAAAACATACACTAATGTATACTAACTTTGAGCACTGCTTTCAATGTGATGCCACTCCCAATGGTTTCAGGGTTGTACTTCTGCAAGGTAGTCATATAGGTAGGTAGCTTTTGAACTAAACTCTATCACGTGCTATACACTATCTTGTTAGCCCATCTTAAACCATGTAATGCTTTAGTATAGCTAACTTCAAACACATACTTGTCATTTGCTATCTGAATAACAAATTTTAACTCGTACGATGGGTTTTAACGAACCATACCCAAAAGTAATTAATCTATGGTGCTCTTGTCTAGGTTTCTGTGATCCATTATCATTGCATTTGAGAAGCAAGTATGTGAACTTTCATATTTTGTAATTTACCAAAGACCCAACTTCAACTAAAGAATAGCCTTCAAACTCTACTTACAGCCTTTTTCATCTTGCTTGCATTTCACTCTGCCCAAAACTAGTGTGCTATTTACTCATTTATATTCATGCTGTGCAAATGTTGAATGAGTATTCTTTAACGGTATAAATTACATGATTCTTATCACCAAAGTTCATACACACGAGTAGTTTCTCACTTTCCTTCTCATAAAATCAATCCCACGTACTAGAAAAAATATCTTGAAAATCTTTGTTGCAATCATCAGGAATAGTTTATAAGAATTTAGTAGATGGGTATGTAGGTTGACCTAAACATAAATTCGATTGCATATAAGGTTGACTAGACATCCTAATGTACCCTTAACTAATTTGTTGCTGTATTGGTTCCATTGTTCTCACATGTGTAGGCCTCTCGTCATCATCTTCTTCTATGTCATCATCTGGCGGTGCATCTGTGACACCTCAATTTTGTCCAAAATTATCACCATATGCGCATGACACATTATCATGCATGTAGTTTTGTCTCGAAGTCATCCTCTTCATCTAATGTACCATCTAACTACAAAGTTACAAATAGAAGGCCCCTCATCAAAATTATGCCCTTTAGGACTTTCATGAACCCCTATCCGTGCTAAATCTTATGTGATTTGATATAGCTCATTCAACTGCTCATTTGCTAGAGGATGTAGGATCTCATCGATTTCCAAATATAGTTCCAGGAAATAGAATCCATTTACAGGGTTTAGGAAAAAAAAAATGTAGATTGTCATTGGTGTTCAGGTTAATAACAGTGGTTTTCTTTGACATGTGTCTATAGCTTGGCAAAAATGACGTGTAAACTCTCAATTTAAATCGATTATTATCAACACTATTCAATTGGTATAATCTTGTGAAAAGTTGTATTAAGTTTGTGTTGTAAGAGATAATATACAATTCACGTGGCTCACGGCTAACAAAACTTATATCTTGCAAAATAATGCTGCCCATATAAAGCATAATTTGTACATAATCTCCACCAATCAACTTATTTTTATAAAAATAAGTTACCAAAAAAAAATATTACCAACTCTATGAATTTTTTAATTATGTATTTAAAGTATCAATCAATTAATTATATTTCTGATTAACTCAAACTATCCAATGGATAATTTAATTATTATAAAATAATATATAAAATTTCTATATATCATTAAAATAAACTTCATGTATTCATTATACGCATCGTGCTACTCAAATAAATTTATTGATAATATTTTCTGAAGGTAAATAATATTTTCAAGGTGATTGGATTGTTATAAAATAATATGTAATATGTAAATAGATATTTAAAATAAACTCTACATATTTTTTATATATTAGATTGAAAATATTTTTAAATTGTTAAAATAAAGTAAAAGGCATGTATAATTTTTGTGAAAAATACTCACATACATATGAAAATTATATAATAATTTTTTTATTAATTTATATATACATATCAAAGAATAAAGCAGCTTACTAAATTATTACTTATACTTCTGATTAACTCAAACTATTGAATAGATGATTTAAGTGTTATAAAATGATATATAAAACTTATATATATCTTTAAAATAAACTCTATATATTCATTATAAGTAGCATGCTTACTCAAATAAATTTATTAATAATATTTTCCAAAGGTAACTAAGATTTTAAGATAATTTGATTGTTAGAAAATAATATGTAATACGTAAATAGACATTTAAAATAACCTCTACATTATTTTTTATATATTAGTTTAAAAAATATTTTTAAATTTTCAAAATAAAATTCAAGGCATAAATAATTTTTTGGGAAAAATACACACACATACATATGAAATAGTAAAATAAAAAACAAATTCTTGATTAATTCACACATATCAAACATTATACTTTTTAAATAATAAATCAGCTTACTAAATTTTTTTTTAATTCAAACATACATATCATACAACAAAAAATACAAAAAAAATCGATTGCAACAATTAACTAAATTATTAAATTAATTCAAGAATATATTTTTTTACTAAAACAATATATTCACATATTCAGCATGTATAAATATGATAATGTTTTTATATATACCAAAGAGTATATGCACATAATTAACAAATATGTCTGTATACTATATTATAAGAGTCGTGTACATACCTTAAAAATTTCAAAATCAAACGTTGTTTTCAATTAACCAACCAAATGTTGCTTGACTCTAAACTCTAAATGCAGCCTTAAATTTCAAAACCAACAAAGCGTTGCCTATCCATGTTCAAATTAAATAGATTTATTACACTTTAGCATATAATATATAATACGTAAATAGGTATTTAAAATAAAATCTAATTATTTTTAACATATTACATTAAATATATTTTAAAATTGTAAAAATAAATTACAAATCATGTATAATTTTTGTGAAGCATTGTAACACATACGTATCCAATTGTAAAATATAAAAAATTTAAATTAATTCACATACAAGAGAGAAATAATAAAGTACAACTATTAAATTATTAAATTAATTCAAGCATATTTATTCACTAAAGCAGTATTCTCACATATTCAATATGTACAAATATAATAACATTTCTACAAATACTTAAAATTATAAACATATAATTAAATAATATGAGATTATATTATATAATAAAAATTGTGTAGATACCTTAAAATGTAAATTTGAAAATTTGAAAGTTATATACCAAACAAAGTCTTAAATAAAATCTAAAAATATAAATTTAATTTCAAATCAAACACTTCCTCTGGATAAATCTGACAATCTAAATTGAAATCAAACCAAATACAATCTTAAATCTAAAATTCAATCAATTAGAAGTAATTCATTATAACCAAACATTGTGTTAAACCAAAGGCTAACCAAATATTTAATCTAAAAATTGTGTCTAAAAAATATGATAAAATAGTGTTCAAACACCTACATATCAAACACAACTTCAAACAATCAATTTAAAACTATAAATAAAACTATAGATGTTAACTATAAAAATCAAATTTTAAATCAAATTTGTATATATAAAATATTAATTTAATTGAGATGAGAAAAAAAAATAATTACTGTATAGTACCAAGGAGAGGATTGTTAACCAACGAGGGAGAGAAGAATTACTTACCATAGATGAAGTGATGATGAAGAAGAAGAGACTGAGAAAGGAGGTTGTCGGAGGAAAAAGTGGAGATTGTCGGTCGGTCGAGCGAGTATAAATACAAGAAAGCATGCGTCGATCAAACAAGCATTAATGGAGGTGTCAGGTGTTAGACATGACATCTTATGCCAATTCCATGATACATGGAAAGCACTGTTCTCATTTTTATTTTTATTTTTATCTGTATTTTCGTGATTACTCTTAGCATTTTTGTATTTTTTCTTTTGTAATTTTATGATTTCAAATTACGAAATTAAATTTTCATAATTTAAAATTACGAAATTAGTTTACTATATTTTAAAAAATAAAATAAATATTTAATATAAACAATTAAAAAACCTTGGGTCCAAATCTCGTTTCGATTTTTTTATTCATTTTCCTTGTTCCAACCACAATCTATTGCCATGGGTGAGCATTAATTAATAAAGACAAAAACTGTTTGGAAAGAAATTTTTTCTCAACTCACTCTTTCTTTTTCACTCTAAACTTCAATTGTTTTCAAATATTCAAAGCAAAATGAAAAAGGTGAGTTTTAAGATATTTCTTAATTGGCTTTATACTATTGAAACAATAGACAAGCAATAACTAATCACTCTTAAATAATTTAAAATTTCTCTAAAGGTAATATAGTTAAATATGTAATATTATAAATAGTAAAAAAATTTACCACTTTTATTGTACCAAATTATACGTTATTTAAAACAAACAACTAATTTTACTATCAAATATTATTAAATATGTGAACAAATTTAATTAAAAAATGTGATAAATAAAAATAGAAAATTAATATACTTAAACAAGTATGTGAAAAATATAATTTATATATAATTAAAAGTTAGTTTAAATAATATGTGTGTGTGTGTGTGTGTGGGTGTACTAAAACTTTTGGTTAATACCTTTAAATTAAAAGAATAAACATCAGAGATAAAGTGAGTATAAATAGCTTAATATATATCAAGAACCCATTCATCATTATTAGAAAAAATATATATCAATGCATAAATGTTCAAAAATATGACCTAGTATATTATAAATAGCAACAAAAATAATTTATATAGATAATAAACAATAATCACAATACAACGCACCACAACAATTAAATAAGTAAATAAATAGATAAATAAAAACATATTAAAATGTCATATATTTAGATTAAATATTTTTTTCTTTGCCAATGTTCCAATTTGAGAAGATTGATTATTGTCACTGCAATTATGAATACATAGACAATTAAAGCATTTTATTACTATAAATTGTAATTTTCACTAGAACATTTTAACATTGTTTACCTTGTAAAACATTTTAATATTTCTTTAATCTTGATTTTACTTTTTTTTATTAAACACACACACACACACACATATTCAAATTAAATAATTATTATGTATTGAGCTGCGTATTTGCACCTTATTTATGGTATTAAGCCAACTTCCAATTTTTTTTTTCTCACTATTCTGAAACATGTTTTTTTCACTAATTCAATAATATTTCATCATAAAATTAATATTTTTTATTTTAAATATTGTATATTTTGGTAAAATGAGAGTGGAAAAGCATTCACATAGCTATTTATAGTAGCACATATTCAATTATATTTTTATAGGGTAATTTTTAATTATTTAATAGTGATCAAAATTTTGTCTTCTCGTTTATTTTAATTGCATAAACAATATTACAGAAAATAATTAAGTAAAATCAACAACTCGCTTTATTAATTTTTTTTATAAATATTTAAAAGCAATTAAAATGTAGAATGAAAGTTGGACAAAGAAATGCCTTACAAACGATCACTATCTTTGTAATACATATCTCACCCTCTTAACTTGCTTTCAAATTTTATACAATCAAACATGTTAACAAGCTTTCATCAAAATTAAATAAATTAAAATTTTCAAAATATCAAAATCTTTTAACCAATCATATTACTTATCTCAATCCAATTCGTACCAAATATCATCCTCCAACAAAACCCCCCCCCCCCCTCTCCCTAGTGTCACACCCAAAAAATTGGATACGTGACATAGCTACACTTTCGAGACTTTTATCACAAGAATACTTAAGTTAACATACATCAAGTACATCTAAACCAAATTACTTGAATAAAGACTTGACTGTAAATCCATTTCTTATACTAAAAATAAAATAATTCAAAATACCATTATTACAACGGAATCATTTAACTATTATACGACTTATTGTCTAATATAAGAATGACAATCATGATCTTCAATTCCCGAGTGTGGCACCTACCAACCCCAAACGTACTCCTCTTTGCAGTCATTATCTGGAATAGAAAACTTAACTTGTGAGCGAAATCACCCAATATGTGGTCTACCTATTCGTTTATGGGATGTGAGCATAATTAAAACTGCATCACAAAGTGTTTAAAACAAGTTTTAGAAAACAAATTGCAACATTGGAATGTACATTTATTTTAACTTATTAATTCATTGATCGTATACTTGTAATTTGAACATTCGAAACATCATTCCATTAGTATTCAAGTGCTCCTGCTATGAGTCCTAATCTTCAATCCCGATGAGGCAGTATCCCAATCTATTCCCCGATTGGTAGTGTCACGTGGTCAATTGATTGCGCCCACTGTGAGCTCTAGTTTTCAACTCCAACTAGATGATGACCCAATTTACTATCCCAATTGATAAGGTCGTATACATATGTTGGTTACGCCTATCGTGAGCTCTAGTTTTCAACCACGATTAGGCGGTATCCTAATTGATGGGGTTAGAACTAATAAATATTCTTAATATGTATATACATTCTTTCATAAACTTTCAAATTCAAAAGGGATTCCATCCAATCAACATTCAAACAAATTTAAGATATATACATTCAACAATATTTCATGTAAAATATTGACAAAATCATGCCCACATCCAAACCATTTGGTAAGAAAATTTTCATAAGTGCATCTAGAAAGTTTAATCATGGAAGTAATAGAATTTTTAAGCAATTCATAATAAATCAAAACGTTTCATAATGAAGAAAAATATATCTATAAACTCCTTGGCATGGTGAAGCAATTGAAGACTTACATAACAAGAACTTATTTAAAAATAGTAATAAAATTTCAAAAAGTTAGTTTAAACATTCACAGATAACCTACTCACATGATAAAAGTTTAACTTGTACGATAAAGCAATTTTAACAATTAGCATAGTTGCAAAATTCATAGATAACTCACTTACACGATAAAAATTTAACTTCTACAATAAAGCAATTTTAACAATCAGGGTAGTTGCAAAATTCATAGATAACCCACTCACATGATAAAAGTTTAATTTGTACGATAAAGCAATTTTAACAATTAGGGCATTTGCAAAATTCATACGTAACCCTCATACACGATAAAAGTTTAACTTGTACTATAAAGTAATTTTAACAATTAGGGCAATTGCAAAATTTATAGGTAACCAACTTACATGATAAAAGTTCAATTTGTAAGGAATTTTAACAATTAGGGTAGTTGCAAAATTTATAGGCAACCCACTTACTTGGAAATTAATGTTGCCTGTAGATAATGTCACACGATATTAGTCCCCTGTTCCTTTTAATCAATCAAAATGATTCTGATTTAATCTCAATTTAATGGAAAATTTATATATTCTATGCATCCTAATTGTGAAGTTTATAAAATAATCCTTTCCTATTATGGCTTTAAAATTTATACTAGTCTTAGATTTAAATTTCCCAATTTAAAATGTTATCTATCACCAATTTGTTGGATTGTGATTTCTACAATCCACATCTTTCGATTTTGAAGCTTATTGTGATCAAGAATGTAATGAACAGTTGGAATTTTTATAAAAATATAAATCTATATATTTTCTTTGCAGTTTAAACTCTAATCAACTCAAAAAAATAAACTGTACTTATTTAGGAATATTTTTGCAATGTTTTGTATATGGTTGGAAAGATCAATGAATCCAATTTAATGTGAAACAAATCATGATTGATTTTGAGCATCCTCCAAAAAGTTATGATTTTTAGTTTAAAATTGCACAAAATTAATCTGGTAGTTCAAAAGCTGTTTTTCATGTTGTGTGGCGGATTTACAAAATAAATTAGAAAAACCAAAATTAGAAGAGGAGAAAGTGGAGAGGAGAACACTCAAGAATTTTTATATTTCTCAACTCGGTTAATACTTTATAAACTCACTCTTCTACAACTCTCTCAACTTTATATTTTTCTTTCTTCTTTCTTTTTTGAATTGCAAATAACTTTTAAGACTCTTTTATTTATACTATTTTCTATCAAGAATAGAGGGTGGTGATTAAAAAAAATCTAATGATTTAAATTAATCACCACCTAACTATTTCACATATCCCTACTTAACTTACCAATCATATGAATATGGATGGATACACACATTGTCTAAGTACATTACCAATTCTATGTATCTAAACATTATGTCAATCTTCATACATACACATCCTAGAGGAAACAATTTTCAATACAAAACTAATTTATTTTTGATAGAAATACTAGAAAATTAAGCTTAATTTCTAACACACCCCTTTAAGCTTGATTTTCTCATCTTAAACTGATGCCACAACTTGTCAAAGACTTATCTTTTTAGAGGTTTAGTAAATATGTTAATAACTTGCTCATCAGTCTTCACATACTTTGCTTGCACTTTTTTCTTTGCAATGCATTTTCTTATGAAGTGAAAACGTGTGTTAATGTATTTACTTCAATCATGGAACACATGATTCTTTGCTAAAGCAATCACTGATCTATTGTCAACATATATTATAGTCCCATCCTTCACATCAAGGTGAATTCTTTAAGTAAACTTCTTAACCACAATGCATGGTAAACAATTGTTGTTGCTGCAACATACTCAACTTCACACATTGATAAAGTCACAATTGATTGTTTCTTTAACATCCAAGTGAGTGCCATGTCTCTAAAATAAAATACAAACCAACTTGTACTCTTTTTATTGTCGAGATCACCAGTCCAATCACTATCACTATATCCCTTCAACTTCATGTCTCTAGTTGCAAGATACAACATACCATATTCAATTGTTCCTTTGATATATTGAAGTATCTTCTTTGCAGCTTGAAAGTGGTAACTTGTTAGAGTTTCCATGTAGCGACTAACAAGGCCAACTGTATAAATGATATTAGGCCTTGTGCATGTCAAGTTTCTTAAGCTTCCAATTAAGCTTTTGAATAAGGTGGAATTTACTCAATTACAATCAACATATTTTGACAGCTTCATTCCAACTTCTACTAGAGTGTTAATTGACTTGCAATCTTCCATTTTTAATTTTTTAGTATTTCTTTGGCAAAGTTTTCTTGAGAGATTAAGATATCAACATCTTGTTGTTTTACCTCAATTCCAAGGTAGTGCCATCAATCAAATGTCATTCATCTCAAACTCCTTGGTCATTGCCTTTTTAAAATCATCAATTATTTTAGAGTTGCTACCTGAAAATATTAAATCATCAACATAAAGACAAATAATTAACACATCACCATTCTTGTTTATGCTGATGTAGAGAGCATGTTCATAGGGGCACTTCTTAAATCCATTTTTTTAAAAGTATTGTTCAATCTAGTTATTCCATGTCCGTGGTGTTTACTTCAAACCATAAAGTGCTTTCTTTAATTTAAGAACTTTGGTTTTATGCCCTCGAACAATATAACCTTTAGGTTGTTCAATATACACCTCTTCTTCAAGAAATCCATTCAAAAAGGTAGACTTTACGTCTATTTGATGAATCTTTCATCTCATTTGAGTTGCTAATGCAATTAAGAATCTTATGGTTTCAAGTCAGGTTATTGGAGCAAATACCTCATCATAATCGATTCCAACTCTTTGCTTGTATTCTTTTTCTACAAGCCTTACCTTATATCTCTTTATTTCTTTTTTTGCATTTTTCTTGATTTTGTAAACCTATTTACACCGATGGGCCTATGTTCTGCTGGCAAAGTAGTTAACTCTTATGTGTCATTCTTCTTTATAGTTTCAATTTTTTCTTTCATAGTCTTCCTCCACTCCTTGGCTTTTGATATTTCTTCATAATTGACTGGTTTAGAATCTACAAAAAAATAAAATAAGTTCTGATTTTAGCTAAGTTGATAGATTTCATCCCAAGTCCTCGTTTTTTGTGGTCTAATAGCATTTTCTTTAGTCTAATAATGTGGAATATCTTAAACTTGATTCTGACTGCGAACTTGATTGTGGAGTTGATGAAGGGAAGTTGTAGGCTTCACTTCTTTTTGTGTTTGATTTTTCTCTACCTCTATTAGATAAAATGTGAATTACTCGTTAGCTTCCAAACTCCAATCCCATGAACTCTTCTCGTCAATGATCACATTTCGACTAACTATGAGTTTCTTTTCAATAGGATCATACACCTTGTACCCTTTGGAATATTGGTCATAGCTAATGAAAATGTACATTTTATTTTATTTTTTTTATCAATCTTCATTCTTTATTGGTCTAGATATAGACATGAGCAATGCTTCCAAATATCTTCAAATGAGATACACTTGGTTTGTATCTACTCTATGCTTCTTGTGGTGTCTTGTTCCCTACATTTCTTAATAGACACTGGTTTAATGAGTGGATAGCACAGTCTACTGTCTTTGCCCAAAATTCCTTAAGCAAATTCTTACTCTTTAACATGCTTCGAGCCATATTTAAAATAATTATATTCTTTCTTTTTGCTATCTCATTTTGTTGAGGTGAGTATGGGATAGTTAAGAGTCACTGAATTTCATTCTCATCACAAAATTTTACAAACTCTTTTGAAGTGAACTCTCCTCCACAATCAGATTTCATTGACTTGATTTTGAATTCACTTTGTTTTTCTACGAGGACTTTGGACTTTTTGAATTTTGAAAGTGCTTCTAATTTCTACTTTAAAAAATAAACCTACATTTTTCTACTATAATCATCAATCAATATTAGAAAATACTTATTTTTTCCTAAAGATGTTGGCTCAATGGGTCCATAGATATCACGGTGGATAAATTCCAATGGTTGTTTGGCTCTCAACATTGATTCTTTTGAAAAGCTTTCTCGATGTTGGTTTCCAACATGACAATCTTCACATAGTTAATCAGGTTGATTGATTGATAGAAGCCCACTTACCATCTTCTTTATGGATAACTCTTTTGAGCTTCCAAAGTTGAGATGTCCAAGCCTTAGGTGTCATAGTCATGACTCTTTTCAAAGTAAGCTTTTAAACATTTCACCATATTGGTGTTGATATTCATTAAAAACATTCAATTCTTAGTTATTGGCACATGAGCCAAGCGATTTTGTTATTTTTCAAATAGAGACTCCAATTTCTCAAATGGATATCATATCACTTCTCCAATAACTGCCCTAAGTTAAAAATGCTAGTTTTCATACTTGAAACATACTACACATTCGATATGAATTCGTGGTCACCGTTTTTCAGTCTGATGAGAATTTTTCCTTTACTTTTGACAAAAGTCTTTGAAAGATCACCAAAGGTAATATTTCCCATCACAGATTCATCCATGTCAACAAACATGTGCCTATGACCGCACATGTGATTACTTGCACCGGTATCAAGGTATCTAGTGTTCATTGACTCTTCATTTTGTCCCTTGTGCCAGTAAGACTATATTTTTAACTTTATTCATTTCTTCAACATAAAAGGACTTTTTCTTTTTCTCATCTCGACACTCGTATGAATAGTATTTGCACCTTTAGCAATTGTAGCATTGTATCTTTTGTCTTCTCTTTGATTGTAGCCACTTCTTCCTCAATCTTTTGATGATCAAAACTTATTTGACTCAAAATTTTTGTTTTGATCTTGATGGTTTTCACTTCTTTCTCGACCTTGACCTCGATCTCGACCATGTCCACGACCTCATCCTCAGTCACGATCGTGTCCAACTTGATACCAATAAGCATTGTCCTTCTTTTCTCCAATGTTTATCTTCACTTGAAGGGCTTGCTCAATTGATTCTTTATTTCTCCTTTTGATTTCTCTTCATGGACTTATAGCTTGCCGGTAAGCTCATCAACGGTCATGGTCTCAAGCTCATTAGATTTTTCAATTACTACAACCACATGATCAAACTTTGAATCAAGTGATTGAAGTATTTTCTTCATGACTCGACTATCGAACATTTTTTTACAATTTTTTTCAAGTTGATTTGCAACCATGGTGATTTAAGAAATGTATTCAAACATTTCTTCAGAGTGTTTCATTTGCAAAATCTCAAATTCACTTCGAAGGGCTTGAAGTTGAACCTTCTTCACATTGTCAATGCTTTTGAAGGTATTTCCAATGATATCCTATGCCCTTTTAGAAGTGGTTGCTTGGGCAATTTTTTCAAAAGTTGAATCATCCGCACTGAGTTGGATAAGTGAAAGTGCCCTCTGGTCTTTCACTTTAGCCTCTTTCATGGCCTTCTTCACATCATTGCTTGCGGTAGTCAAATCTTGTGGTACATGGAATTTTTTTTCTACTGCATTCCATACATCTTGTCCATCAAGGAACACCTTCATTTGGATGCTCCATTTTTCATAATTTTCTTTTGTGAGTTTTGGAATTAAAGGACTCCACCAGTAACGACAATCTTAGCAAGGCTCTGATACCATTTTGTTGTATGGTGAGTTTAGTAAATAATTTAGAAAAATAAAAATTAGAAAAGGAAAAGTGGAAAGGAGAACACTCAAGAATTTTTATATTTCTCAACTCAATCAATACTTTATAAACTCAATCTTTTACAACTCTCTCAACTATATATTTTTCTTTCTTCTTCTTCTCTTGAATTACAAATGATTTGCAAGACTGTCCTATTTATATTATTTTTTATCAAGAATGGACGGTGGTGATTAAGAAAATTTAACGGTTCAAATTAATCACCACCTAACTTACCAATTATATGAATATGGACACACATATTGTCTAAGTACATCACTAACTCTATGTATCTAGACATTATTTTAATTTCATACATACACATTCTAGCGGAAATAATTTTCAATACAAAACTAATTTTTTTTGATAGAAATACTAAAAAATTAAGCTTAATTTCTAACATTTCATTCAATTTAAGGAATTAAACTGCTTTATTCTAGCTTGAATATTGCGGTGATCTATATACAAATAGAAATATCTATAGATCTAGTTTAATATTCAATAAACCATGATCAATTTGGGACTTTCTACAAAAATTTATGGCTCCTACACTAAAATTGCATAGAATTGAATCTGCATGTGTAGAGCACCTCGTTTGATCTTTCTTGCTTCGTCTTTCACCTTTTCTGGAGAAAAAAAACATCGATCCCCTCTAAATCCTAAGACCCCTTATGATGGCAGAACTAATCTTCTCTTAGGTATATTTGACGATTCCAATACTTTCTTATGAAATTCCATCAGTTTGGCTGTAAACATCAACCTTATGCGATCATCCTTTTCATACTAAACCTATGTACAATAATTCAAACATAAGTTGTTTGAAGTTTTATCTGCCTACAGTAGCGTTCTTAAGAAAATATTAATAATTGTAATAATTATGATTATGGATTCAATCATGCTTTAACATCACCTTGACGTGCACGCCCATATATCATGCTTCTCTCCTATTTCCATGAACATGCTTATTACGTGACTACAAGAATCCAACACACATGCTTATACACACACACACACACATATATATATACTTAAATTTGAAGATATTCTGATAGAGTCTAGACATAAGGGGGAGAGAGAGTCTGGCTGTTTACCTTTTGCAAGGGTTTCGTAAGTTGGTTTGCCTCTCTTTCGCTGCGAGCGTCATCTTCGAGTAACCTTCCCTTATCTTCTTAATCAATCGTTTTCTCTCCTTCACCAATCGCCCAAGACTTGGAGAATCGTAGGTGACATAGGTTTGCATTCTCAAAACTGCCTTGCTGGATTTTTCCTTTTTCTCCTCTCACACAGTTCTAGGCTCCAATGAGGAGTGAAAGTTGTTTCCTCACCTCCTTTCTTTTCTTTCTCTTTCTCGTCTCTCTCTGCTCTCTCTCTCTGTCTTCTTTCACAATGGAGAATGCAAGAGTGGGCGTTGAAGTTTTGTTTTGGATAAGCTTTGATTATCATTCACCCTCCCAATTGCCACTTTTATTTTCTCCTCCACTGCCCAAGCTTAGTCAATCTCTTTAATGGCTGTGTCGTCCTTGGGAAGTCCCTCCACTTGACCGTCCTTAGAAAGAGACAAGCTGCTACAGTCTCTTGACTTTCCACGTAGCAGCAACGGCTCTTATCTTATTGTTATATATATATATATATATATGAAAAATCGAGATATTACACACAGCATAGCCAATACTTTTCTTAATCATTTAATTTATTACACATGACAAAAATTTATGAGTAAAAAATGTAAATGGAATACAATGACGGAACAGGAGATTTGGAGCCAGTGGACAGAAAATGTTCTTTTCCAGTATCGGTACAAAAGACGTGGAAAACCAATGACTGTCCTCAAACGGGAATTCAAACCTAAATTTAGCGCGCGCACACACACACACACATATTTATATATACACATATGCACTCATCAAATTTGTGCAAGTATGAGGTCTGGAATAAATAGCGCTCTCTGTCCGGAAGAAAGTAACTACTGGCTGGTATATGTGGAAGGCTGGCTGGATGGGTGTCATTAGTTATCTGCTGCCTGGAGGAGGCATTTTTGCTTACAGTTTCTTTTCCATCCAAACACTTTTTTTGAAAGAAAAGGAAAAGGAGAAGGAAGGGGGAAAAAGAATACTCTAGTTTCTTATGGATGTTTTGGGTCTTCTTAAGATTCGGGTTCGCAAAGGCATCAATCTTGCCGTCCGTGACGCTATCAGCAGCGATCCATATTGTGTAATCACCTGTGGTAATCAGGTCTCCCATTATTCCTTTCCTCATATTCGTGATGTACTGTTCGTTCTCCCATTTCCTCTTTCATTGCTGAGATCTGGCAATTCATTCAATTATAACTAAGAGTAGGCGCGGCATTTGGTTTGACGGGTACATGAGTATTCTATACAAACCATTAATAAGAAGTCGATCTGTTTACACACCGTTAACTCAAAATTGATCTATTTTTTTCAAGAGTCAGTTTTTTTTATACGCACCATGAACGCTGGATCCAAATCAATTAATTGATAAAAATCCAGTTTAGCGTAGCTCTGGCATTAAGTGATGCATGTTTCACAGTTGATGCTTTTACATAATCGATGCAGAGAGTGAAAACTAAGGTTGTGAAGCGTAACTGCAACCCCCTCTGGAATGAGGAGCTAACTATTTATATTAAGGATCTGAAGGTTCCCATCGTTCTGGTAAAAACGATCATTATGTTTCCTTATATTTCTCTTACAACCCACCCCCACTCCCCACGCGCACATACATAATTACATACTTATATATATCAGTAATTGTGTTGTTTTGATTACTTTTCAGTCCGTGTATGACAAAGACACTTTCACTGGGGATGACAGCATGGGGTTTGCGAACATAGATATCATCCCATTAACAGAATGTGTGAAGATGGGATTGGAAAGTCTGCCGGATGGGACTAAAGTGGATAGGGTTCAACCCAACAGGAAGAATTGCCTTGCAGATGAGAGCTGTGTGGTCTGGAGCCAAGGCAAAATGACCCAAGACATGTGCCTCAGGCTAAAGGAAGTGGAATGCGGTGAGGTACAGATCCAAATCGAATGGGTTGATGTTCCAGGGGCCGAAGGTCTCCACCCATAATTGAACAAAATTAATTGATATGCTAGCTAGCTACACCTATGTAAATATGATGAAGCTGTGAGCATTCAGTTCAGCTAATTCTTTTTTCTTCTTCGTTTTTTTTCCGTCATTCTTCCACTGGATATTTATAATAGGGCACCTATAGTAATTTCACAACTAATTTAATTAGTAAATAAAAACTTGTTTGAGCCATTGGTATTAACTAATTTAATTTGGCCTGACCATTTGGTGAGATCAGTGCTTGAGCTTAATTGAGGTAGGGGGTGGCCAGTTACAAGTGCATATCAAGTATACCTCGGTTGCCTTCCTTTAATTTATCCTTCTTCAAATTCTCCCACATATTTGTTGTTCATATCTTAACATGATTGATCGTAAATAGTTCTCATTCATGAATTTTGAGAACCACGTGTGTGTACATATATACATAATACGATACACATAACTCGAACATATATATTGCTTATACAATTAGAAGCAGCAAACAGTTTCGTTGGGAGTATATATCGCAAACACGCGCGCCATTTATTCATCACATCAGGTCTCAATTACCCAGCTTAAGCAGACGAAAAGACGACACGAGACAAGACGGTGTTACATTGTCCAACAACGGCAGCAATCGTTTGCAAAATAACGATAAATTAATTATGTATAGGCAATAAAATAAGAATACTTACAATAAATTAGGGCGGTTACAGATGGAGAAGATGAGTCTCAATATCTTTAGTAGCCTCAAGGCGGATATCCATGAGCGTGTGTGGATCAGGTACTTGCTCATTCAGATTCTCGTGTTCTAAGGTCGAAGTGACGAGGTTGTCGTCCTGGTGGTCTCAACGGGAACGGTCAATTTGAAGCTCTTGTACAGCTCCATCAGGTCTCCTTCGATCACTCTGAACCTCACAGACTTGTTTTCCTTGTCTAAGGCCTCAATTATATCCTTTGCCTTCCTCTCTCTACCATCTGCAGGCACGTAAGTAGATACAAATACAATCATGCACGTACGCATGTGCGAACGTGGAAGATGAAGTTGGAGTATGTACTTATCATGGGTGTAGTTCCAGTAGATGACGGATCCGACGGTTCCCCACTGGCCTTGGTGCAAATCCCAGCTTTGAATGTATTGAAGGCCGATGCCTTGGTGCAAATCCGACGGTCAGGAACCCGCAAACCAGACCAAATGCCGGGATTTTCATCTGATCCTTCGTGAAAAAAGATGCTCTTGCACGTTTTCTTCTTCTCCTCTTTTTCTTTCTATGTTTTTTCTCTTCTCTTATCTATACTCTTTCGTTTTTTCTTATACATAATTCAATCACAATATACTAATTTATAGTCTATACTAGCAACATAATTAAGAAATGTCTCAAACTACTAACCTATCACAATTATATTAACTAATTAACTATGGTGACTCTTGATTCCCAAGAGTCATTACCTCCAAGATTCAACTTTTATGGTAATTTTTGCCTTCCAAGTTCTTGATATCAAGCTATCATTTTTACGGAAATTATTTTTCTTTTAATTTTGAGTCACTTTCCAACACCCCCTTATTCAAAATTGTGTTCTCCAAATAACGGCTTCGATATTTATATGTATGTCATATGCTAATCTCTAGCATCTAAAAGTTTGGCAATTTCTTCCTTCTATGGTTGAATTTGATTGCCATTATCAACTGACCTTCACTTGCATTTTTCCCAATTATTCCAAACAATTTAATATCCAAACTTTGCACTTGCATGCAACTTTAGGGAATAAACCATCATCAAGAAAATTTTTGAGAGAATCATTAGCATAATTCTAAAAATATTTAATTTCAGTATGCTCAACTAATAACTCATTATCCACTTCATGCACTTTTTTTGAACTTGGTTTTTTCTTGCACATTTGCTATGGTACCTAGTCCATAACTTTCAAAATTCAAATGTTAATAATTTACGTTTTGAACTTGCAAACAATTAGAAATTAACTCCTTTGGTTGCAATTCTTCATGATCTTCTTTTGCTACCTTAGGATGATCTTATTGCTTGGCAAATGAACTAATTATTTTCTTATTACTATTTTGATCTCATCCTCAATAGCTAATACTTTTGCTATTGTTGTCTTACATGCCACTTTTTTGAAGTTCAAGTTCTTTTCTCAACATTAGCATTTCATGCCCAAGTTCTCCAATTATTTTTCTGTCATTGATACAAGTTTGATGTTCAAGTTGCAAGTTTTCCCTCCTCTTTCTCCCAATTCCACCCTACATTTTCACTAAACACATCCTCATAGAGAAGTTTAGATTTACCTTAACTTGTTTAATTAGCCACCAATCATCTACCTTTTGCTTGCATCTCTTCATCATAAGCCATGAATAATCTAGCATCTCTACTTGATTCTTTCACATAGTTGGCTTACTTGTCTTTATAATACCAATTTGCTTTCACATGTCCATACTTCTTGCCATTAAAATATTGGACATTCTTGTTCGCCCTTTGATCCTAACCTCTTTCACTATCTTTGTCATAGTAGTTATTCTTACCTAGATAGCTACCTTTACCTCTTCTACATTCTTCATCTTTGTTATCCTTTTTGGATCATTCCCCTTTTACTTGGAATGTCTTTTCTACTACTTTGTCTTCTACTCTATAGATTCTTGCTTCTTAGGATTGCAAAAATCCCATCAATTCATTAAAGAGTAAGTTGTCAAATCTTTTGATTCTTCAATTATTGCCACTACATGACCAAATTAATTAAGCTACGTAATACCTTTGTCACAATGGTGTGCTCAAAGACATTTTCTTTATATGGATACATTTAATTAACTACTTACTCCACTTTCATCAAGAATTCCAACACAAATTCCCCATTCCTAATATGGAGATTTTACAATTCATGATTAAGTGTTTACAACATAATCCTCAACATAGTAAATGATCTATGGTATGCCAATTGCAACATTGTCCATGCCTCATTTTCCATAGAAGCACCTGCAATTTTAGAGAAAATTGACTTGTACAGGGCTTGTTAAATGTAAAACAAGACTTTTGTATCATTCTTCATATTTTTCTTTAGTTTGTCCTCCTTGTCACGCTTGTTGTAGTCATTCTCTACCAAATCTCTTAGCTCTTAAAACTTGAGCAAGTCCTTCATCTTTATACTCCCAAAGTCGTAGTTATCTCTCTTAAAAATCGGCAAGAAAGGTTGAACAAAACTCGTCATGGTCCCACGCCTAATTTATGATCGATGTGGCTTGGGTATTACAATATCAAATTTGTGGAGGGCACAATGTGTGAAGAGTTGTGAGGAATAAATTAAAGAGAAATTGCAAAGATAATAAACTAAGAATGGTGGGAAGATTTTATGGCAAATGAACGTACTTTATTAATAAAGACTAAAAAAGTCAATCGAACATTGCTTAACTATTATAAGAAAAAAGGTTGATACTCTTGCACATTTTCTTCTTCCTATTTCTTCTCTCTGTATTTTTCTCTTCTCTCATCTATATTCTCTCTTGTTCTTTCTTGTGCATAATTCATTTATAATACACCAATTTATAAACTACACTAGCGACATAATTGAGGAATGTCTTAACTTGCTAAACTATCATAACGATGGCAATTGATTAACTATATTAACTCTTGAATCCTAAGAATCTTTGCCTCCAAGATTCATCCTTTATTGTAATTCTTGTCTTCCAAGTTCTTAGTCATCAAGCTATCATATTGTAAATAAAATTCTTGCATTTAAATTTTTATGAACAAGAAATTTGTACAAATACAATATAAAATTAAATAAACAAATTTTTGTGGGCACAATATTTAATTTAATCCTCTTATTCTCCTTCAACTTGGATAGTTTAAATGTTCTAACAATTTCCGGCAAAATTTTCACAACTTGATCTTCATTGGAGTTCACTTAGCCTTTGAGAAACGTTGATTTGTCGTTTAATATTGTAATCTTAAATCAAACACCAAAATTTGATGAACTTCATGAGGAATGCCTTAAATGTCTTAAATCTTCTTTCAAGAGAACAAAATTTGATGAACTTCATGGCTCAATTTGATTGCTAGCTCTAGCACTTGTCACCATTTAATTAGTCAGTCATACTTTGCATTAAAAAACCAATTTATTCTATTATTTAATTTTAAGAATTATTTTTTTATTAAATTCCTAAAATATAAATTATTGATTTTTCAATTGATTTTTATTACAACCAAAAAAAAAAAAAACACCATGTGTTGACATCTAATTGGGCAAAAATTTACTTGTCTACACATATTTATGGAAATTATTTTTTTTTTCTAATTTTGAATCACTTTCCAATATGGCTTGTGCCTGAAGATCTCATGGAACACATCTTTGTCTGATTTTATGTTTATTTAAATCAGCCTCCCACTAAGCTCACTGTGATGTGCGTTGTTAATATACCAAAATTAAAATTTAATAAACTAGTATTGAGGTGAGTACAAGTGTCACAAGAAAGGGTTATGTGCTTATTAATCTAACTAAATTTCTATTAGTTAAACCATCAGAATGGAATGAGAATGAAAAATAATGAAAGAAAAAGTGATCACTTTGAAAACAAAGACACAAACTTGAAATGTTGAAACACTAGTAATTAAAGAATCTAGCCCCTCATGTTGTGTTGGTTTTCCATATATATTAGTTGTATTAATTATCAATTCAATTATTTTGATTACGGATTGTTAATCTTAAAGTCTATAAAATATTTTCTTGAACTTTTCCACAGCTTTAACTTAAGATTCTAGCAAGTTTTTTCAAGTCAAATCAAGTCAAGTAATTACATTTAGTAATTAACAATTGTTATCCCCACTAATCTCATAGTTTCATTCTCGTTATTCCCACATAATTAGCATTTACAATTGTAAATTTAGTAATATACAAGTTTCACTTCTATTATTCTCCACACAACCATAAATTAATTAAAAAAGTGGTCAAATCCTCTAATTACTATTTAATTCTACAATTGCAAATAACACAAAGATAATAAGTCAAACCTCATACATATATATTCCTCCTAACACATATAGAAGAGATTAGAAAATAACTTAACAACTCATGATATTATTAAGGAAAACCATTGTCAATATGTTTGCCATCCAAACAACTCAAAAATAATAGAGAATGATAGTAAAAACTTAGTCTAAAATTTTGGTGTTGCACGGAAGAATAAAAACTCTCCAATAGTGGCAGATTCCTCTGTCTTCAATACTCTAATGCTTGTTTCTAATGTTTTCTAAGTGTCGGAAGGACAAAAACTAGCTAGGGACTCCCTTTGGACATGTGAGAAGGTGTATTTATATATGCAGAAGGGTAGGGTTTGAGTAATATATGAGAAAAGATGAAAGAATGTCTTAAAATTGCATCCACCCAGCCCCTAGCTCTGCATTCCATGGCTGCAAACATCTGCTTCGTGGTTGTGATGTCAGCTTTCACAACCGCAATCCTAAGTGTACTCATCACACAATTTTCACTTTCTCAATTTCGTGGCCCATCAACCTTCCTCACAGTCACAATGTCATCCCTCATGGTTGCATCGTCGACTGTGAACATTGTCCACTATACACTGCAACTTGTCCTGCACTTGCAAACTAAGGTCTGATGGTTGTGACTACTCTTTCTCAGTGTTTTAAAAATCGGACTGGACCGGTCGGTTCAACCGGTTCGACTGAGAACCAGTTGATTTTCCGGTTCGGTTAAGGTATAAAAATAAAACATGTATAAAACTGGTCAAAAATTGGTCAAAACCGGCTAAAAACCGGTTTTATCTAAAAAATTAAAAAAAAAGAAATTTTTAGCAATTTTTTTTGAAAAAATTACAAAATAAATTTTCAAACTTTTTTCAAAATTTTCTTATATTTACAACTCCTTAATATTAGTTAAATATACAATTTTTATTTTGAATTTTGTTTTTAGTAATTTTTATCCTTTTATTTTTTTAATTAATATTTTGAAAATTGAATTATTGTATCTTAAAATTAAAATGGATCATATTAATTAATCTGTTTAATTTTCAAAACTATTTTTCCAATTTTATAATTTTAATCATTTTGAATTTAATATGTTTTTTAATTTGTGTAATAATTTTTTATTTTAGTTGAATTATTTAATTTTTAATATTACATCTAAAACTTATTTTATAGTCTATTATTATATTAGATTACATTTATTTTGTAAATTATTTTTATAGTAATATATATAATATTATATAATTAAAATAATCGATTTTTTCAACGGTTCAATCAGTCAGACCAGTAGATTTTTCGATTCAGTCACCGATCCGATTTTTAAAACTTTTCTCTTTCTGCGGCCATGAGAGCCAACTACGAAACAACTCCAAAATGTGTTGCAGTCCTTCTTGTAGTTGCTAACGCCTTTTTCATAGCCATGACACCTGGAATCCAGTCAAAAATAATTTTTAAATATAGATAATGGTCAAATTCAACCAAAATCACCAATTCCGCACCCGAACATCGCCAAATCACCAAGAATGTCAATTTCATACACACGCAAACATAATGCATCCTTTTTAGCCCAAAATACATGCAAAATTAAACTACATTGTGGTGAAAATAAACTCTAAAATCACAACTTATCGCGCTGCCGTGGGGCATCTCTGTTAATTGCCCTGCTCTTCTTGTTACTTAATTAATCGCTGGTTGGCAACAACATTTATATCGAGGTCTTTATATGCTACTACTTGGCTAGCTAGATACCTTGTATGATATACATCAATCCAACGCTCTTTTCATATTTGTATTTATTTACTTTTGAAGATATTTGCTTTGGATCGTAACATGCACATAAAAAGGTTTCAACTACTGTTAACATACGGATCAATTCTTTGGGCGACATTAGTGGTAGAGATGTACGTGTGTGATCCCTGTTTGCAAACGGTTAAATTACCTTATAACATTGAATAAAAATTTTACTTAATTTCATATGGTAAAATACAAGATTAATGTTATGAAATACAAGATTAATGTTATGAAATACACGAGATTAATGTTGCGAAGATTCAACTCTAGTCAAGTTTAATAATTAACTAAGCGTACGGAAATAAGATCCAAGTTTGGGCAATTTTTCTTATTTGATCCCAGTAAAGTGTAATCTGTTAAATTTGGTTCGGAGGCCCAGTTGGGGAGATTCAAGGGTTGGACCGTTGGTTCAAAAATTCATCATCCACGGATATTGCCTATTGCTACACAAGGCTACAATGAGCAAAGCTTATCCAGTGGTGAGATCTGCTCCGTTAAAAGCCACTTATGTATGGTATACAGGTGATAGTTGGGTGGGAAACATTCATCTAGTCTAAACAAGCATTTTAGAAAACCAAATCAAACCATAGAGCTATACTCTACAAAAATATTCGTGATCTATTCAATGCTTTGAGAGCTAAGCATCAACCTTTCCGTTGCCATGTTGACCACAAACTCAAGATCAGAGTGTGGATCATCCTTGTCTATAATCATTGATGCCTCAAGTGTCGCCTAGAAATTCTTCAAGTATGTAACCTCTTCATCAATGGACTCAAAATGTAACCCGACTTCTCCTCTTCATCTTTGTCCTTTACAATCAAAGGAATACCTGGAAGAAGATGTAATATCCAAATCAAATGATCGAGGCATTATCTACACTGTCAGTTCCAATCCCACAACAAAGGATCGGCCATGAGACTGCATCAAATTATATACAGGGAAAGAAGGGAAAACTAATAAATGAGGTCGATTTGGGTTGCTATCATATGCCCGATGCAAGTCCAGAGCCTCAGGGGATGAGCAGAGCGATCAACAGAACCCTTAGAGAACACACATACTTTTCATGCATTGCATGTCAACCAGCCTTGTAATTTACCGAGAAAAATTAATAGTGCATTGCACTGAGCTCCTTAAAAAGCAAGCTGTTCACCGCCTTTCTTTGTCCCCCCACCCCCCAAAATACAAACGAGAGAGAGAGAGAGAGACAGACAGACAGACAGAGACAGAGACAGAGAGAGAGATAAGCCCTTTCTCACAATTGAGATCCAAAGAGGGCCATGCAGAACCCAAATAACTAAATTAAAAGGGTAGGATCCGGTTGTTTAAGTCGGTTTACACATATGAAGAAAGAAAAATCAGAAGTTTTCGTTGACTATACGGGACGGATTCCCACTTTAGCATTATCTTGATTAAGAGTCACAGCTTGCACCCATTATCTGCGCTGTCAAACTTCCAACTATACAAGAGAGTGACATGGAAAACAAGTATTTTTTCCAGAAGAGAACTACAAAGCTGACTGATGTGCATAGTCCTTCTGTTTTAAAATGACAAGCAGAAGTCTGGCTCTGCTATTTGTGCAGATCATACTGCAGAAGAAGAAATATTTTCTGGAACTTCAAACGTTTCAAATGTTTGATCTTTTTAACAATCATTTGCCAAAGCAGTCAAATAAAATAGTATTGTGCAATACAAGGCCTCCAAGTTCAGAATTAAACACTCCACCAGATGCCCAATTTCGAGTTTAGTAATCAGTGCTTGATAACATATCCAGATATCCGAATTAATAGACTGATCAAGGAAAAGGGCAGTATAGTGCCAAGAAGAAAAGCAGCTCCCACACATGCACGGATACCCCATCTCTCACCAAGTAAAAACCAAGCAAATCCAGCACCCCATAATGGTTCTAATCCATATATTATTGCAGTTTCTGTGGCCAAAACATCACACATGACACCTATTTGCATAGTAATTTCAAATCAAAATTAGTTCTGATTTCAATCCTTAATTATTGAATCAATGATCAAAGTAACGGAGCTAACCAAATATGAAAATACCTATTGGTGTATATTATCTAACAAAAGAAACCAGCGGAAACTGTTGGGAAAAATTGGACTCAAAGGAAGAAAAGAATTTAATAAAAATGTGGTACTTTATATTTGAATATGTATAAAATAAGAAAGAAAAATAATTACAAGAATTTGAGAGGAACTTTTACTCTCCAAAATAACTCTCACAATCAGCTCGAACTTTGGACACACTCATTCTTTGAATTTTTGAGCTTGAATTGATGTTAAAAACCTCCAAAACTTCCTTTATTTATAATTGAAAGACTTACACCCGATTGGTCAAATTTGGAGGTCACCTTTCCCCCTTCTAGCATTTTTCATGCATTTTAATTGATCAAGTCTGAAAGTTACCTATCTCTCTTCTAGCATCTTGCAAGCATTAAAATTGGTCACAATTTTTGTTTTCACTTATTGGTTGAAATGGATGGTTCTTTAGTTTATAAATAGTTATAAATCTTAACATTCCTCTCTCTTTGTTGCTATTTATGAACTTTTATGTAATTCAACAACTTCTTTGTATGTGTCTATCTTCTTTCTGAGTAGCTCCTTTATTAGCATGTCGGCTTCATTATCATCAGCAACCATTTTATAAAAATTTTTGAAAGACTCCATAACTTAATCTTTTGATTTTAATGCATAGGACCAAACTTTTTTAGAAAAATTATCAATAAAAGTTATAAAATACAAAGCATCATCAAGAGTTCTTTCATTCATTTGACAACGTTTATGTATACAAACTCAAGAGGTTTTTCTTTCCTTGTAGAGGGATAATTATTTAAAGCAATTTTTTGTTGTTTCCCTTTTATACAGATGGTATAAGGCATGAAATTCAATTTTTCAAAATTTGACAAATAATTATTTTTAGTCAAAATTGGTATACATTTTTCACTCACATGCTCCAGTCTTTTGTGCCATAGCTCCACAAATGATTCCAGCACAGCACAAATATCATCACCAATCTTAGCATTAGTGATATAAAGAGTATTTACCTTTCTCCCTTTGATAATAATTAAATTGGCCTTCGTTAGTTTCCATATTCCATCGACAAAATGACTGGAGAACCCTTAATCATTCAATATTTTCGTAGAAATTAAATTGAGCCTTAGGTCTGGTACATATATTACATCTTTTAATTTTAATTTGTACTCCAAAGTTGTAGTTATCAAAATATCATTAATTCCATAAAATTTTCAAGTGTCATTATCACCCATTTTCACAATACCATTTTCCACGGATAATAAAAAGAAAAAAAATTCTTTTGTAGTAACATGATTTGAAGCTCCCCAAGTCAATCACCCAAGAAAGATCTTGAAAGGTAAAATTCAAAGAATTTTAATCACTTACTATTATTATTTTTCCATCTGCAGCTGTGGCAGTAGTTTCTTTGAGTATATTTTTTTGCTTCTTTTGCTCTTCTTTTCCTTTGGTAGAATTTTGTTTCCATACCCAACAATCTCTTTTGATGTAGCCTTTCTTTTTACAGTAAAAACATTTAACTTCTTTTCTATTAACAGATTAGCCATTGAGTGTCTTCTTTCTCGATTTGGTCATCGACTTTGATTTCATCCACGTTTTCCATATCTTTAAAAACCTAAGGCTTGACTTTCAACTTGTTATCCAAACTCTTTCCTTCTTATTTCTTCATTAAGTATGGCTTCCTTCACCATATCCAATATCCAAGGTCAATATTCCATTTAGAGTAGAGTTGGAAATAATAACAAATAAAGTTTTTCAACTATCAGATAATGAACTAAACAATAAAAGAATTTGGATCTTATCATCTAAATTTAATTTTAATGTTGTATAATGATTAATTAACCTTTAAAATTCATAAATGCTTTGATATATTATAATCCTCCTTGTAACAAAGACGAGTAATTTTCTTTGACAATGAAACTTTATTTAAACCATATTTAACAGAAACCCTTTCTACAACTCGTAACTTTCCCTTCTCATTTCCTTCTTCCATTTTTCATTTGATGCTTCAATTTGATTTGTAAAACCAATAAACGCACAGTCCAAGTTAATAATCCTAAGTGCAAGCCCATGGCCTTTTTCTATTAAGTAGGTACGGGATGTTTTACTTGCATCCCCGACAAATAGAGCAACTGCCCACCAGGCCCAATTGAACATCCCAAGGGCAGCAGCTGAAAAGAGATGGTAGCGAAGAGCAAACATGCAGTGAATATGCGTCCAATTATTCTGCCTTGAACAAGAGTAGTATGAATGCGTTAGTTGGAACAGGCTGACAGAAGGTAGTGCAAAAGATATTGAGTTTATGTGCGGTTGATGCATGTGGTGGGCTTTGATCATGGAACAGCCGTCGCTCTTCACCCATTGTTTTTTTTCTTCCACTTTCAATCAGCCATATAGAAATACGAAAGGACAAACAAAATCAATTGCAGAAAGCTTGTGGCTGAAATAGATGCAGCAATGCACTGGAAAGATTATGCATCTTGGGCAGAGGTAACATGAAGAGAAACGAACGCTCCTTAAACCTAAACAAATCAAAGCAGGAAAAACCTGCTGTGATACAATGTTGAGACATGGAAGTATATATTTTTGATAATTTGATGATTATACAAGAAGAGTTACAATTCAATAGAGTAAAACGGGCTTGGTAAAAAGTCATCTCAAGACACATAACATCCCATATTTAAGACTGCAACAATATTTGAGACATCGATTTAATATTCTGAAAATGTCATTTCATAATTGTCCCTGAATCAATATATAGATATGGACACATCCTTCTTTTGATGCGGGCCAGTAGTTTTCTGCTTCATAAATGGAAAAGTTTTCTAAAACAGATTTTTAAAGTTATAAATGTGCACGAGCATTTCATTTACTGAGCTCCTGCACAATTTTTATAAACATTTACTAGAACAATAAAGAATGGAACCCCTCTAGTTAAAATTCCGTTGGCACTTGGCTGCGGCACCAATTTTCTTCCTTGAAACCCTTGCACGAATGCTTTTTAATCAGATCAAAGAAGAACAATTCGTTCATCATTAAGCAGCACAGCCTATTTAATAACCATATTGGCGATGATTGTTTCAACTGAATTTTTTCCCGATCTACTTCTCGCATTACTCGAAGTAATGTTAACAGCACAAGAAAAAGAAGAGTCAAATTTGGAAGACCTAGGGATAGCCCGACGCTGTTTCCGATGATACAGTGGGAAATTCGTGGAGGAGCGGAAAGAAGACGCAGTCGCGTATTTGAACGAGCATCGCCAGGGCGATGGTGCAGCCATGGGTTGGTAGAGCTCAACCCAGTGGAGCGCAGCTCTCTGTGGGAACTGCCTTCTCATCAATCCTGTCGGGTGCTACACCATACGGTACTATTGATTAAGAAACCGAAACCACACGTGTCAGAACCACATTTACACCACCCAATATAAGGAAGAGAATCACCTTGGTTTTGACTTTTAGCTCAAATATTGAATAAATGTAATAGACAGAAAGAAATAAAAATTTAAAATAATTAATGATTATAATATATGCCTTTTTTGGTGAAAAATCAAAACAAACATTGCCTTAAATTTGAAAAGTCCATTTTGCATGGGAAAACACAAACAAACATAGTAAAGATATTTAAAAAGTTCTTTAAAAATAAATTGATTTTTTTAAATTTATATTCAAGTATCTTATAAATTATTATATATATATATATATACATATTAAAAATGACATAAATATCTTGAATTATATTATATTAATAATATTTAATTTATTTTTATTATTATTATATCAAAATATTATAATAACTATAATTATATATTTTTATAAAATCTTATTAGATATTTTTATCTAAATATTTTATTAACTTATTTTAAAAATAAGATGTATGAGTTTATAAATTTTAAAAATATTTTATAAACTATTTAAAATAAATTTAACCAAATATCCTCTGAATCTGCAAAAAGAAGACAGAGAGAGCAAGAGAGATTAGCGCAAGAATGAATAAGCATTTGCTAGAGCAACGAAATTCCTCACGTAATTGCCCCTGGAATTCAACTTTAGCCCCCGGACTGGGGACCAAAGCCGGTGTTGGTTTTGATTGAGGCGTCCGCCACTCCGATCAATGATTTGTCCATTTATTCTAATATAGTAATTTTTAGTCAGCTCCAGTCGTAACATGTACATTAACACTATTACCCTCGTATGTTATTGTAAGATTTTATATTAATTAACCCTAAAATTTCAATGTTGCATTATCAAATTATCCTCATTGCCTTTGTATTTTTGGTATTTTAATTTTATCTTTTTTTTCTCTTTTCTCTCAATAAAAATTTAAATTTTCTTCTTCTTTACTCTGAGCTTTAATATCTTTTCACTCTTTTTATTATAGAATTTTTATAGGAGTCATCACAGAATTAAGATTCATCTTTTGCCCAAAAGTTCAAAAGAAAAGTTGGACAAGTTGTTTCAGATTAGTCCTATCTTGACGTGTGTTCATGAGGACAAAAATCCAATTTTGTCACGCAAATCGCTCGCTCCCTCCCCCCACCAAACCACTGTCATATAAAGCATTTCTTTTTGACACCATTCAAGTATTTAATACACAAAGTAAATATCTTTCATCCAAGGCCCTTCTCCTCATTTCACTAGTGGTAACGGCCAAGCGTGGTACATTGGTCCCATGCTTCCAATAAATTGGAAACAATGTTATTTTTAAATGAAGCGGACGAGTAAAACAATTATTTTGAAAGACAAAAGAGCCAGAACCCCCACGTGAATTTCTCTGTTCGCGTTGAGATATTGGGAAAAATGCTCTACTCTTGAAGAATGCAATTCTTCTCCAGTTCATCCTCGCTTATGACCACTTTCATCATGAGAGCACGTCCTATTCTTAGTGACCTAACTATAGGAATCCCACCACCAGCGCCACGAACAGACCCTTCCATATTTTGGAATGGTTGATATGTACATGAATATAATGAAAAAAATGAAGGGGCAGACGGAACCCAAATACAACTTTTGCTCATCTGTGTAATGCTCATCCTGTTTCAGCGGAATCGTACAGCTAAAAAAACAAATGTACAGTAACAAACATGGACGTATCACATCCAAACCCCCTCACCTTGTTTGTTGAGTGGATCCACAGCTTGTTAAGCGACATCAAGAATAAATGCCGGGATAACTCGTGCTGTTCAATTGATTTTGGTTTCTCTTTGGGAACGGACACGTTGTTGCATTAACGCCTTGTACCTGGCAAGAATCATTCTCCCAACAAATCCCTATTTCCCTTCTAACAAAAGTGCCGGAGAGGAAAAAATGAAAGAATCACAGGGGTTAGCAGTCGCATGCACACTAATATTAGGAACAAAACCTTGTCAGCAAAACAATCACGTCACAGATGATCTTGAATCTTCAGTCTTATTCCCTTTGCACATGCAATCTGGACAAGGAAATGAATATATAGAGTCATTTGGTCTCTTTAGTTGAAAACCTTTGGAATCGCTGTGTGCTCGCATATTTAGCATCTGCCGCTTGAAGCTTTTCCACCTAGAAAAAGAACCAATCAAGCGGGCAAAATTAACAATAAACAGGCGAAAAGAGCCTATAGAAAAGATTCACCAAAGGTCCTACTGTAAATAAATTTACAGCTCTCCATTTATTACCACAGAAAAATCAATTCAATGCAAGGTCACATTTAAGTCATTTTGTAATAAGATTACTGGAGAAAATGCAGAAACAAGAACATGGATATGTCCATTTAACAGGACTAAAACAAAAAATTCGAAGCAACAACAGAACTGCACATTCACTTGGAAAATAGATCTTAAATAATAATAATAACAATAACAATTCATTACCCAATATTTGGATTGTCAAATAATAATGCCAACTTCCGCTTGTCAGGCTTAATTGTCCTGGAGTGTCCACCATACAAAAATCTTCTGTGCCCCAAAAGAAAATGTGGAAAGTTCCCACCTTGAGTTGTAACAAATACTTCACTGTGTAGACAAACAGTGTAGTCTATAGCAGCCATTCTGGAGGAGTAATTCTGAAAATAAGAAACACAAGTCAAAACATATCACAGCTTGAGATCATTAAAGCCTTGATAGAGGTGAATATGGTTCTTGATTAAGACCTGAAATGGAGCTAGTTCCTCAGCAGATGACAGCATCTCCTTTGTTTGTAATAATGGAAACATTTCCAGAAGAGGAGCCATATGCCTCTCAGAGTCATATATCTTTCCAGATGCTAAATAGATAGAAGTACTTTTGGTAAAACCCATCCCCCTCAGCATCAGACCTACCTGATTCGCGTTCCATTAGTAAGAGTTAAAATAAGCCATTCAAAGGTTGAGACAACCATGTTGTTCAGACATGCATAGTATATGTCAATATGATCAAGGTGGATCAGACATCAAGACACCATGGATAGAAAGTTGACAAAAGGATGAAGATGGATCATGGCAACTTAAATGTTGTGAATTAACTTTGGCACAAACAACAATGGACAACCAATATTAACTCAAACAAAGATTGATCATGGTGACTTAAATGATTGGCCTTATCTGTCCAACTTACTCTCAATGTCTTTCTAACACAATAATATATGCCAGCTCAACACAGTATTATATTTTACATTCAACATGCACGGTTCCCATTTCAGTCAAATCGGTTCATGCAAACCCTACTTCTACACAACAAACTCACATGTAAAAGGAGAGACAATATGATGGGTATTAAAAAAATAATACCTCTAAAGGAGTCAAGGGACAACTTCCATTCAATCTGATTGCCCCAGGAACTATGATTCGACCAGGTTTAGTAAATTTTCCCTTCCAACCTCTTTCTCTTGCAGCATCCATGTCCATTTTTTCTTTCTCACCACCATCATATACACAACAAGAGAAAGCAACCATATCCTATACAGAAGATAATCAATAATTAGAAAGAATTAGACACAACAAAATTCATATCCCTCCAAGACTAACCTCCTCAAAGCGAAGATGCACTGATATGTATTTTCCACTATTATTTGCACTACGTTCTTTCATTCTTGCCACCAAAGCTTTGCCTAGAGTTAATATGGGATTTGAAAACCTTAGAGCTTGATAGTTTGCCAAGCATCTCAGTCGTTGCACCACAGGGGGAGCATCAAATGATAGACGATTCGCAAAAGGTGAAATCCTTACAATTCTGAGTAACCAAATGAAAATTGCTATAAATTTGCAAACTGAAGAATAAAATGTATAACGGTAGGGCATCAAAAACTAAAAAGAATAGCAGTAATGTTAAAAATATTAGACAAAATGGCGAAATCTCTATCGGCAATAATTGAGTGACATTTTAAGTATTTCAAAAGAAATTAAACAATATTAATGTCACAGAAATCCAAGGCAATAATATAAGCATACACAAAAACTGTATTGCAAACATCATTCCACCGCTATGGTTAAATTTCTTCATAAAATATCCACTCCTGCCCATACTACAGAAATATCACTAAACACAACAAAAAGGGATCTATAAAACAATCTGTTATCATGCAAATCCAAGAAAGAAAAAGGAAAATAGGGAAAAAAAATCTAACAATAGAAAATAAAAGAGAGGAAATTTTATATTGTACTATAGAAGTAATTTTTGTAAAAGATGTCTACTAAAATTCTATTGCATACATTTCAATCATGGAAAGAAGGGTATACCGTTTAAAAGTCTTCCTAAAGGGAATACATAATTGTCCATGAGAAATGTATGATGAGTCCAAACATAATTCATATTGAGTTCCAAGGCCTTTTACAAGTATAACTGGAAACAGAAAAGGATAAAATTCATCCGATTTAGTTCTGGCCCTTGCAAGTGGCACCATCATACTCATATTTCAGAAACCACAGCCAAGCTAATCAGCACTTTCAGTAGTCAAATACAGTAGTAATATTTCTATGGATGGGTACCTTACAATAAAAAGAGAAATCAAATAAAATTATGAATCCCATCATTCAGAAGTTGTAAGTGTTCTAAAATAAGCAATGGCAGTGAAGAAGAAGTTATTTAACGAAAACAAGAAAACATTTAAGACTCACTTTTCTTCAAGCAACTTTGGAAGAACTGTATCCCTATAGTAGTGGATTGATGACCATGCCTTTATCCTGAAGTTGTACACGTAGCTCAAGTTATAATCAAATCGCTCCATTATGTACCCCGGAATTGATTTAACTATCCGAACATCATTTTCCAGGGTTTTTATAAAAAATTCTTCATCATATATATCACCGAATTTGCTGCACACAAAAAATAAGCATCAGCAAGTTTCTTTGAAATTAAAGGATGTCAAATCACAAGGGTTTCCATGAATATTTATGCCATAGTTTAAAAGGGAAAGTTTCAAAGTGAGTCATTTCCATGCTGAAATAAGAGCAATCAAGATCAATTCAATGGTTAATATCTACTGCATTGTGTTTATATTGATTAATGAATCTAAACAAACCAAATCATAACCCAACAAAACATACAACTATGGAGTCAGAACCCATAATATCTGAGCTGACTTTTCCTCTCAAAATAATGCATATCTTTCTGTTCGCCAACTTGTTAGAATTTCATCTCTACTATAACATCTCACAGCTATACACAAATTTTCATTTGTTCTAATACGACAAGATCACTGGTATACATGTTATTTTGTTCACTAGTGCAACACATGGTAGCAATAATAGTATCACTAACCTTGGGTCTCTCCAAATACTGTGATAATGAAAGTTTGGAATTACAAGAGTTGCATTGAGGTAGCCTGCCACAGCCACAGCATTGCATATCTGGAAGCACAAAAACCGTTGAAAGAGTGCATGTTTTCTAATTCCCAAATGTAAAAGAATCAGAAGTTTCCATTCATATATAATTATTACTAACAAATAATATGTACCGATGTTCTCTGCTGATTCAAACCTCCATTGGCCTCAACAAATATATATCCATTTGAGTCGGGTAAGCCTACAATAACAACGAATGCTTTATACACACACGCACGCACACACGCACACGCACGCACACAAATATTGTTCTGAAGCATATTTTAAGAAAACATGGCAATGAAGATGATATAATAAACAAGAGCATAGCATACAGGAATATATCTATTTGTCTCCAGCAAGTCAAGCAATATATATCTGGTAAACGTCAAGCCTAAACTGTCTGAAAAGATGTTGCTAGTTTGCTCTTTGAACAAAAATATAAAACGAAGTTTCGTCGCCTGCAGGGCTAAGGCCTTAGAAGAAGAATAAGCTGGGATTATAAAAACTCAAAAGGCAACAAAGAAACTATAAAAAAATGTAATACCTTCCAAAGACTTGTTGATGCATGGTCTCCATTCACGGCCTTTATAAGAGTGCTTCCAAATAGTTGATATCTATTGGAAAGTTCAAATACTTCCTTTAATAGCAGTCAACAGGCGAAAAATAAAGGACTAGAAACTTTAGCAAATAAGTGAATTACAAGCCTCGCCTTGTCTTTCTCGTCAATAGGTATAGTTTCTAGTACCACATGAGGAGTCATAGAACATTACAGGACTTAAATAACTCAAGTAAGGATGTTTCATGATGCCCTTATATGAAATTATTAATAAAGATGTCCATTGAAGAATAAAAAATGTCATTACTTTCAAAAGGAGTTCAGGTTAGTTGTTCATGACACCATCTTATTTCTCACTTATGAATTAAGCGAACTGGTACACTCATATCAATTACATCTGTAACTTATGAACATAACAGAGACCCTACCAGATTAATTTTTCTGTGAAGGTAAATGATTTGGACAACAATCATCAGCACAATATTTGCAAGTGTTCCATTGCATAATGGATAATCATCAATGATAGCAAGCTCATCATTTTAAAATTGTATAGATCTAGTGCTTTCTCGTCTTTACTACATGCTCTAGATTGCAGCACCAATACCTTTTATTCAATTAATCCTCAATCCCCAATGACCTCGACGTCCATCCATGTTTAATTGCAGAATTCAACTTTCTATCATGTTAGAATGATAAAGCAGGTGTTCCATTCTAGATTTCGAAACAAATATAACAATTTAAAAAGAAAAGCCCAGATTCCAACGCCGAGACATATAAAATACCTAGATAACGGGAAACGTTATAACCAGCGAATCAAATCCAACAATCTAGGGCTAACAGAGAGCTGATGTTTTTAAACCAAAGCAGAGATCTAAATAATAATGCATTTCCTCGGGTTCTTGTAATAATCACGCCTTTTCTCTCTCACACCAGAATTGCTTCGCAATATCACAAAAATGGACGGGCATTCTTCCAGGACTCCATTTTTACATCCGATTGTCAAATGGTAGACGCAGAAAACCAGAGAAGTGTGAATAACCCCGGGACGGGGGGGAAGCAATGCTACTTACAGCCTAAACCACCTTGACTGAACAGAACAGCGTTCAAAATTCCCAGTAAATATAGCATAAGGAAAAGTAATAATAAGAGAGAATTTCCCACTTCCAGTACTAACCGCGTCGCCAGAGGAGGCGTCGGAGTCCATTTCGCGTCGGACCTTGGCGTACAGCTGAGGGCTCCTATAAACCGACCCAGGGGCAGGCCTATGCTTAATAACTGGGACAACATCAAACGACACGGTTCCCATGTAAAGTAACACAAGTGAAATGTAAAGCAGGGGAGCGAAGAGGAAAATCCCCTGGCGCTTGAGGAGTGCGGAGAGTAGGATCCAGGCGAGGCGCTGGGAGAGTGTTCGGGGAGGAGGTCGAGCAGATTTGGAGGAACGGTGGCGGTAGCGCGGGGAGTGGCTGAGGGGCGAGGGCGGTGGCGATCTTGGGCTGCTATTTCCGCTGCTGGGGAGCCTATTGTACGGTTGCATCGCTGTTTTTTCACATCATGGTGAGAAGAGTTAAGGATGATTTTTAGGCTAGGCGAAAAATATTGAAATGGAAATGGATGGACTCGTAGGTATACATTTCACACGCAATTATACATCATGCCGATTAGGTAGTGGGGACACGTGACGGAGAGGACAACGAATTGTAGGAAGAAGCGACTTGGGGCGCGTTTGGCTGCGGGGAGTTGATATTGACGACTCTAAAGCTTACGGAATTCTCATTCAAGTATCTTGACCATTTATACTTAATGGAATGCAAACTCTTCCGAACTCGTGTTTATTGAATGTTCATTTTGCTTTTCGTATATTAGGTCAATCTATGAAACTGTGAACACCAAAACAATATTGCAAAATTTTATTTAAAAAATAATACACGTATAAGGATAACTTGTACTGACTTTTGGTGATTCTAGCTTTCTCTCCCACCTCATTTAATTATAAATAATAATAGTGCAGGTGAATGTAGACCTTAAACACACCTCTCTACCAAGCAAAATTTGTCACAAATTGGAGGGGGGAATAGATGTTTATTACGAATTTAAAAACGTTATGCGCGCGTGTGTGTGTGTGTGTAACTGACAATACATCTTGGGCCTTTGCTTGTAGGCAGACTAAAGAATAGATGCCAAAGCCCACCCCGCACTCGAGCACTCTCCTTTACAAGTCGGCAAACACGTGCTTCCGGGCTTCTGCTCCGCACAAACGTAGAGTTCCAGTTACAATTTGAATTCAAAAATCATTAGACTATTAAAATTTTGAAATTAAATTAAAATTTTAATTAAATAATAAAATTGGATGTAAAAAATTGTCTAAGCTTAAATTCAAATTCAAATTAAACTCTAAACTTTTGTTGAATGTAACCGAGCGCTTGCATATTAATACCCTTAGCCTCGCCTCTTGTTGTGCCATTTTCTTTGAGCTTCTTACAACTAAGCATTTTTATAGGCATGTACAGTTTAATAATTTATATTATATTATTAAGAATTTGAAACAAATTTAGTTGTATATTGGAAACTTATTTATCTTTTAATTAACAAATTTATTCCATTAGGACCAAATAGATTAAATTATTCAAATGCAAATACTAATATATCATTTTTTCTATATTATATTATTATGATTAAGACTTTTTTTCCATGGCTTTACTACCCAATCAATTCTGTTCCACTTATCCCCTTTTCACAGCCACATATCTTTCCGGTTATAGAATGGAAAAGTTTTCTCTTGTTATATGAATTCAATTTTATTTTAATTAAAAAATATAAAATTATATAACTATCCTTACTTTAAATTATTTATTTTTAAATCTTTTTTCTTTCTTTATTTCTTTTTAACCTTTTATTTTTATTTGTATTATCTCTGATATTTTCTCTATTTTCAAATTCATTTTGATCATTTTTTATTTTTTTATATTAATTTTTTATACTTAATTTTATTTTTATTTAAAATCCAATAACTTTAATTTATAAATAAGTTTGTACATACATAGGGTAAGAAATTTTACTAGTTTATAAATTAAATTATATGCACAAAATAAACTTTATATTGATTAATATAATTAATTGTATACTTTGATTATAAGTTTACAACAAATTTGAGAAAAATCATTCAATTAATAACCTATGCAAAGTAATCTTAATAAAGAGTAAAATTATTTGAAATTAAAATAAAATGTATACTAAATGAAGGTCAAATGATACATCAAACGAAAAAAAGCATTAAATACAAAAAAATAAAAAGTACGTTGAAATTTACAAAATTAGTTAAAATTAAAACAAGAAGTAATAAATTTGAAGGAAAAATATAATAAAAACAGAAAATGTAAAAGAAATATAATAAATAAATTGAAATAAAAAATAAAAAAGAATAAAATAAAAATTAATAAATTCAAAAAATATTTTAATCATTATATTATGAAAACGACAAACGACTACTTGAACAACTTTATATTTAATATAACAATAATAATGATCATCAATCTGGGTTTTGGCCTTATACACTTGGAAACTGAGTTTTATTGCTCAAAATTTGCTGCGTCAAAAATTTTCTACATATTGTTGGGTTGGAGAAAGCAAAAAGGAAAGATCACCCGAAGATGAGAAAATAATTTTAAAAACTCATATGAACAACGATAAAGATAAATAATTAGAGAAACCAATCAATAGCTGCCGCTGTATTGCATCCAGTAAAGTACACGAACCTCATATCGAGCTCAGGCATACCCGCTTAGGGTTTGCCACAGATAATTTAACTAAAAAGTAAATTCCATATTTGTTGACATTTTATTTAAATACATATTTTAATTATTATATTTTTTAAATTTGATCTTCTTATCCCTCTCATTTCTACAATTTTTTTTTTTAAAAACCCGTTAAAAGACACACATTGAAATTTGGATTCAATGTTCTTAAAGCCAACATAACAATCAAACCAGATTGCACTCTCGTTTATTGGGTCATTTATTCAACAATTATAATATTGTATAGATATAGATAATCATTACATGGCGCGGAGCTTTTCTTTTTTATTATTTTTGTTTTAAGAAAAACTCCATAATTACTCCTAGTTTCCTTTCGGCAAATTCTTTTTATCATTTTTGTGTAATGCTACGAGGACGAGAGGGCAAAACGCTAGGAACGATTTTATTATCGGCGCAACTCCCACCCAAAGAACGTCTCCGCGGAGAGACGTCGTCGGACTGCTGAAACCTTCGATTCCTATGCACTTGGGATACGAATTTACAGCGTGAAAGCAAAGATTAGCAACATGTCTTTAACAATCCTTGCACACCTCAAGTTCAAGGCCCCAGATTTTGTGAAACCTTCCTTGCATTTTCGTCACCCTGTAGAAGTTTTTTCAGTTAAAAATTGCACGAAAATGTCAAGTGCCCAGCACTGTTGTCTTCCTCATGGAGTTAGGAATCCAATGCTATGCTGCCGTAAGATTTCTGCGTTGACAAGGGCTTGCAGTGATGGTGGTCAGGCAGAAATTTTTGTTGGCAAAGAACAATCTTCAGCTTCTGTAAGTTTTTACTAGTTTAAAATCAATTTGGGTTATTGCTCCATTTTGGTTCTTCTACTCGCATATTGATCTTTTATGTTTTTATCTGATACATTCCTTACAAGCATATCCGTTTAGGCCACTTTGATTATTTTTGTGATGGCAAATTTCATGTCTTGGATTATGAAGAACTATCGACTGTTGTGAGAGCATAGATTTTTTGAATCACGCTGCCACGAAACTTGGTAATTTACGATCGTAATTATGTGTTGAGTTGAGTGATGAGTTTATTTCAGCCTTGAGTAGCATCTCTTTGCTGCTCTCTTTCTCTCTTAAAGTTCCTCATTTTCGAAATTGTTCTTCAATGTTTCAAATTAAGCTTTTTCTGTCATTGAAATTATACAAATATGTGTCACATGTCCATTTAGTTTATCTTCATAAACTGATTGTCGAATGGTTATTAAACATTTCTTCTTTCCTTTCGTATCTTTTTGTTGACCTTTGGTGATAATCTAATTTCAGGATGTTGAGGCATTGAGGGACAAGAGTGATAGTTATGTGGCACTGTTTATTCGCATGCTTGGGTTAGACAATGATCCTCAGGATAGAGAGCAGGCTGTTGTTGCTCTCTGGAAATACTCACTTGGTGGCAAGCAGTGTGTTGACAACATCATGAAGCATCATGGAATTGTCATTCTCATTGTGAACCTTCTAAAATCAAACTCCAGCTCTGCTTGTGAAGCAGCTGCTGGTCTATTGAGGGTTTTATCCTCAGTTAATCTATACAGAGACATAGTAGCTGGGAGTGGTGCTATAGAAGAGATGACTAGCCTGTTGACACGCTCTTCCTTGTCTTCTAATGTACTGAAAAAATTAACATACTAGTATCATTTTGGTATTTACCTTTTCTATTTCTTGGGATTTATGATCTACGAAAAGCTTGGACGGATTTTTGCAGGTGAAGGAGCAGACTCTATGTACCCTATGGAACTTGTCTGTAGATGAGAAACTCAGTGGGAGAATAACTAGCTCTGAGATCCTTCCTCCACTAATCAAGTCCTTGGAGGATGAAGATACGAAAGTCAAGGAGGCTGCTGGAGGAGTTTTGGCTAATTTAACATTGAGCCAGTCAAATCATAAAATAATGGTTGAAGCTGGAGTTATTCCGAAATTGGTGAGGCTCAATTCTTAGCTCATCTGGAGTCATCGTAATTACTGAATCTTTCAGTTAATGAATGATATATTACCATCAATGGGAACCTATTATGAACTGCTATTGAGGTATATCAGAAGTCAGAAAGTTGTTTTATACTCATTTTTTCCTCAAGATCTAAGTGTGGAAGCCAAAGCCAAAGAACTGATATTGGTGCATGCTGCCACTTCTTCACAGTCATTACTTTGAAGTGCATGGAAACTCATTTTATACATGTTAGGAAAGCTCAGTTGAAAATGTTACTCAACAATACGTATGATCTTTAAAATTTTTTTGTTGCATAAGAAGATAGGTGGAAAAGGTTACTCGCTATTTGCTTCTGTATATTGAAAAATAGATCAGGGGAAATGGGAAAATGCCATCAACTATTTTAAGCTAATAGTAAAAGCACTTAGACAGCTACTGCGCATAACCCTTTATGTGGTGCCATCATGTGTATATGGTTTAAGTATGTGATTATATTTATCTGTGCACATCAATGCCTGTGGATGCTAGCATGTACTGAGGATGGAGTTAGGCCTACCTAAGTCATGCATGGACAGCCTGAACTTAAAAGCATCCAAACCTAAAATTATTTAGAGTGGGTGGTTTCTGTGCTTTGGAAATCTTCGTAATAGTGAAGATGATAGGTGATTCCAACAGTTTTGTGTGAATCCATTTTCACCATGTATCTGCTGCCATGCTTAAAGCTATGTAATGAAAGCATGTAAAGGTAGCTATCTCATAAAAATATCGAGAATTGAACAATGTTTTATTGTCAGTTTGGTTAACAAGATTGTATGAAAAATAGGAGAATTGGTACATGCATTAGATTGACTGCATGATTGACAATGCACTTTTAAGTGGTTACTGAAGGGTTATTGGATTCTTAGTATATGTAAATTCGTGTGATATCTGAACTCTTTCTACCTGCTCGCAAAGCATTTTCTTCTTGACCTAGACTCTTTCTACCAGTTTCAACTTGTATAAATAATCCATCACATTTTTTGCTTCTCATTAGATTCACATCTTGAATTCAAACTATTATTCCTGCAAAATGTTTATTCATTATGTACCAAGCATCATACTTTAAGGTTTGTTCTCCTCTTTACCTGGTAGTTGAGTGCAAAATAATATAGTCCTAATGTTAGTCACCCATGAGAATTTAATCACAATGTGCAGACAAAATTCTTGACGACCGATCTGACAGAATCCAAAGTCATTAAGAAGGTGGCAAGAAATGCATTACTGGAAATTGCTAAAGACGAGTATAATCGAATACTTGTCCTGGACGAAGGTCTAGTTGTGGTGCCCTTGGTTGGTGCAGCAGCATATAAGTCGTTTAGACCATCTCTATATTCCTGGCCTTCATTGCCTGATGGTACAAAGATTGAACAAAAGGCAGATAGCTCTTCCAGATATGGTGCTTCAGAACTACTAATTGGATTAAATATTGATGACAAGAGTGTGAAATTAGAGGAGGCAAAGATGAATGCCGTAGTTGGACGAACACAGCAACAGTTTCTTGCTCGTATAGGGGCAATTGAAACTGAAGAGGATAATAATTGGCCTTCCAGTCAGAACATGACGCTTTTGCCATTGATGGATGCAGTTGCACGTTTGGTTTTAATTCTCGGACTTGAAGATGAATCAGCTATTTCCAGAGCTGCAGAGTCAATTGCAGATGTGTCCATCAATCAGCATATGCGTATTGCATTCAAGGAAGCTGGCGCCATAAAAAATCTTGTTCAGTTAATTGATCATCCTAGTGTCACTGTGAGATTGGCTGTAATTCGAGCTTTGGACAGGCTGTCCATCAGGTAAATGGTACTGATAAGCATACAAGATAAAAGCAGTGTTCTGAAAAAGTTTTTGTACGGAAGTGAGGAATTGAAAATTTTAAAAGAAAATTAAAAATGTCAGTTTGCAGCTGTGGAATGTATTGTCTGGTTAGTAACAAGAATTTGCTCTACTGGCTGGATAGACAACCTTCCAGTCTTTTTGCTAATTTCAGTTTATTTCTCAGTGTACATATTTCTTCTGGGAAGCTTTTATATTGTGTTTGGTTTTATGAATTTAGAGTGAAAAGGAAAATGAAAGAGAAAGGAAAAGAAAATGAAAGAAATTCAAAATTTTATACGGTGTTTGGTTGAAAAGATTTCAATAAGAAAAGGGAAAATTAAGAAAAAAAAATCAAATCAAACAAAAAATTAAAATTGAAATTTCTGTAATGTGAGAAAAAATAATGAAGAAATAAATAAAAGAAATAGAATTGATGAAATTTTTGGAGGAAGAATAAGAGATAAAATTGTTTTTCTTCCATTTTTCCTTTCCTAAACTATAATTTTCCTTCTTTTCCATAGGATTTTCTTATTTGTAGTGTACTCACGAAGATGTCATGTATTTTCCTGTCTGTTCTAACTAAGATTATGACAGACTGATTTCTTTCTGTTCTTGCTTTATGAACTTGTTATTGAACGTTATGCACTGGAATTGATTGTTCTCAATCCCTGGAATCACATTGCAATCCAGCTATAGTGTATGTCAGACAATGGAAGCAGAAGGCATTTTGTACCCTCTCGTAAATTCACTAAAGCAGTCTAGGCCTGATATCTCTCATAGCTCAACAGCAATGGTAGTGCTTGAATATATTTTCTCTCAAGTTCTATTACTGAAACATTTTTAATATGGTTATTGAAATTAGGAAAACTATTATGTTGAACTGCAGATTCTAAACATCCTTACACGGATCCTGGACCATAACAAAGAAATGAAATCAATGGTCTGTGGCCACCATCACCTGTTTTTAAGACATTTTAATTGTTTCTCATTTTGTGCATCAGTTTCTCTGATTTATATATCTTTCAGTTGTATGACAGACCAGAAAAAGGGTCGAAAAAGGGGTGGGATGCAAGCAGGCATCCAGAATCAGCCAACGCAAATGAGATGATCTCATCTGGACAGGTCTCCAGGTACTTTCTTCTTTGAGTTTATATTCATATTAGATAGACATTTTAGTAAATTTTTCAGATCAATTTGCATTTTTTATGTTAACTAATTCTACCTGTTTTAATTATTGAAAGGTGAAACAAAATAGGTATTATGAATTTCCCTAATGGGGTAGCATGAAATCAAAGATTGGCTGCAGACGGTTTCTTGAAATTCTGATATCATATTGATGTGCCATGTATTTCTCTACGGACTATAAGAGTTGAAAATGACTTGATGTGCACAATTGACGTTTGCTGCTTGTGTTGGATATAATTGGCCCTTCAAAAGTTGTGCCTCTTTTCCTACTCTAGGGGAGTAAATTCTGTTGGTTTTATTGCCTGGTTTTGATTGATTTCTTTCTTGGGACTCACTTTGCAAAATAAAATCATATTCAGTTTTCTTTCTATATTGATATTAGTGTATCACTTGGAAGGATGCACCCCAAAAATGACATTTTTCTCTTTTGAACGTTTAGCAAGAGATGTAATCTATATAGCTGTGTTTTCTTTGGACAGATGATTAATAGAGGTGTATTGCCTTTGTTTCATTAGAACTATTGTCCATATAAATGATTGCAAACACTGCTATACTCCTCCCCCTCACCTTCTACTGAGAAAAAATAACAAACCCCTATTAAAATGTTGGATGCGCTTTATCTGAGTGTCCCGTTGGACCTATTCCCAGAAAATGCCTCTTTTCTTTCTTGTGTGCTTATTGCAACTAGTCTCTGAAAATTGCGCTAGTGCATAATGCTTAAGATTATAAGTACCTTATTTTGTAATTTAAAGGGCTTCATGATTTGTAACATTGTAAATATGTTTGCAAATTGATGGTACTTTAACTCAGTAGCTACTTCAGGTTGTTGTTAAAGTCCTTGAGTTTTATTTCTCCTTGTGAGTACTTTATCTAGAATCCTTCTTTAACATAAACAATTGAAAGTCATACAGAATAATTACTTTGACAGCATGCAGACCTTGGCTGGAGGAGATTTTGTTGATTCCACTTTCCTCTCTTGTCTGGTGAATATCTTGAAGACATCGAATCCTGATTTACAGAGGAAAGCTTCTTCCATCCTGGAGTTTATTGTAGCAGTTGAACCATCTATGGAAGAGCTTATCTCAGCTGAGATTGAATCTGGCTTAGAAGCAGTTTTTCAACAGAAATCTTTAATAGGTATGAGTACTATAACAGTGTATAGTGAGAAAATATGAGTGAGGTTAACATTCACTAATTCTTCTTTGTCTTCTTCTTCATTGGGGAGGTGAGGGTGTTGTGGTTGGATGAATTGAGTGTATTTTTCATATAGAAAGATGGAGTGAACAGAATTGAGCTTCTTACCTATATCTAACTCCTGATGCCAATTACTTTATATTTACCTACCGTTGCTATTTCAGCCTGTGCAGCTCCTCATACGGTGTTGTTAGAGCACTTAAAAAGCTGGCCTCGTTTAAATGGGAATTGTTCAGTTAAATTCAGTTAGTGAACTGTGGAGTTAAATGCTCTTTCTTTAGTTTTTGGTTCATGAATATGGAGCTTTTGTTTAGGCACTCACCAAGAGTTCATACATAGAGAGTAGAAATATGAAGTGTTATATTCTGTAATGATTTGCCAAGATAATTTTTTGTTTGTAACTTCTGGTTAATCGTTGTTGACCACCATGAAATGTAATAGTATGCCTAAACTTGGAAGCAATTGAAGCAATTATTCGAATGTGTGAAAACAATGCTCCATATTCCCTTTCTAAATACCCATGAAACTTATAGCTTATACGTTGTTTTTTATTGTTCGCCTATTGGTGATTACTCGTTTATTGCAATGTGTAGCAGAGGCACAATACAGTGCAGAGGGTGAAAAGGCAGAAATGCGCATGCTGGAACGGGAAGAAGCTAGTCTAGCAGTATCTGCAGCGACACGGTTACTTACAAAGTTGCTTGATTACGAACAGTTTCGTCTACATGTGAATTCATATCAATTTACACAATTGCTACGTGCAATCCTTGTATCTAACATTCCTCTTCAGAACAAAGAATGGGTTGCTGCTTGCCTGGTTAAACTCAGCTCTCAGTCTGATCATAATTTGGACCTGGAGAATCCGGTTAATATGGAAGTGACTCTTTATGAAACGATTCCAAGGTTGATAGAAGAGATGAAAAGCTCATTTCCGGGTGAAGTCCAGGAAGCCGCTGTTTTAGAGCTCAACAGAATAATTAGTGAAGGGATGGTAGATTCCGGCAGGGCTGTGGCTTCTTGGGGAGGAATTTTTCCCCTGGTAAAGCTGCTGGAAGATGGTAGTGACAGAGCAGTGGAGGCCAGCTTAGCCATACTCTATAATTTAACTATGGATAGCGAGAACCACGCAGCAATTGTAGCGGCAGGAGCAGTTCCAGCGTTGAGGAAACTTGTGCTTTCACAAAGACCTCAATGGATGCGTGCTCTTCGTTTGCTTAGAACTTTACCTACGTGATGTGACAATCCTACTAGACGTATAGGCTCGTGTGTATCGATTTCCAACATTTTTGGGTCTATATGATATATTCGAATTGTATCTTCGAGTTTTTATTTGTGGGTTATCTCTGTGTATTTTTTTGGTCTCACAAATTTCGTTTTGCTTTTAATATAGTTGCATCGAGGAACAACTATGTTTACGCCATGATTGCGATCATTCATCTATGGAGGTTACAAATTGTGTAGATGTCAAGATAAAAATTTGCTTTATATTAAATCGACTGGATATTATTCGCTATAAGTAAATTTAAATTTGGGTATAAAAAATAGCAATTTAAATTTGGGTATAAAAAATAGCAACATGCAGCCTAAATCACTTTATTAATCAATGATTCATATGTAATTGTATTTCAATTATGTATACATTTGACTTGTTTGGAACTAAAGAATTAATGATGCTTCACAATCCAACTGCAATTTAATATGAAGTTGGATAATAATTACAATAATAACTAAAAGTAAATATATAATTTATCATAAAAACTAATCCAACAAATTAAAAGACAAAATACAAGTAAACACATAAAACAGGTGACAAAATATTTGAAATATCAAACTGTATAGCACTCTATTCTAATACTTATACAGTACTCAATATTCCAATACTTTTTCTAAAGTTAAATATAGTAATTCTTTTAAAATATTGAATTTATACTATTGAGACCTTAATGAAAATAGATGCAAACTAGCAGTTGTTGTAAGGGATTAACACATGAGAAAAGTTGATCATTTTTCATCCATGACAAATGTGCCAATTAAAGCAATTTGTGATTTATGAAAAAGAAGTAGTGGGAAGGCCTACAATCACGGACAAAATGCATATTTGGTCTTACAAGAATACCTTACTATGTTTTTGGTCCTATGCTTTTCGTGATTCTGGATTTCATCCCAATTTTTGTTAGAGTTATTAATTTAAGTCTAATTATAGTCTAATAATATTGTTGCCATTAGAAATATATAATCCATCACACGTGATGTAAACTCTGAAATTGGGGGAAAAAGGCACATAGGAGAGGCGTGTGACTTCTTCCAAAATCAATTATAGTTATTAGAAGAACAAAAATCTAACAATTTTGACTAAAATCAATTTGGGAAAGAATCTTTTATGGATAATCCCTAAAATTGAAGGAGAGCAAATGAGAGAGGCATGGTTTTAAAATGGCATTAGGGGTAAAAGAGTATAATGATTTGACAAACACCAGGTCTAGTGAGCTTTGTTACTCCAATTTTGTTTTAATGGCTTTTGGTTTTGAACACATTTTATAAATATAGGTGGAGTTTTTGTAGGGTGAAGTTGTTAGGAATTTTTTTTTTCTTTTTTAGTGAATGCATTTGGATTCAAATGATGGTCAATTTGTTTTTCTAACATTAGTTGGTCTCCCACTTGTGAAAGTGGTTCCCCTTATTAGTTTTTGTGGGATAATGCGTGAGTTGTTCCTTTTTATACATGTAGCTGTATAAAAATCATAACATGCTTGTTTGTGCTCCTACATTTGAAGATAGTATTGGTTACATTTGATATCATTTTTAATTTTTTTTGCTGCATGTGATATATTTCTATTTTTTGTGTTTGTTTGTTGCATGTGATGCATTGTTTCTCATTGTTCAAATTCATGATGTAAAGTTTTCTTTCTTCAATATTTGAGAAAGAGTTCACATTTATCATATTAAACCTTAACATGAAGGTAAATCGATCCATGAATTTAAAGTTAGGTATGATGGTAAAAAACTAAATTTTATTGATTATTTGTACATAAAAACATTTTGTGAATACTCTTAATACACTTGCAGAGCAAATGGAATATAATGGGTCAAATAAACTTTTTACTAATTATTCATAGATATACAACCAACAAAAAAAGAGTAATACAATTGTATTTAGAGGTTCAATTAAAGAGATCTCTTTCCAAGACAAATTAAGATTCTTCTAAATTAATTTTACACATTTTAGGGATATATTATAGATATTTGGGACTATAAATAGGACCTTTAACATATACATCTTTTGCATTGTGATTCATAGAATTATTCTTTTTCTTTTTTTTTTCTTGCAATTGAGCACATTTTAATTTTTGGTGAAATCAAATCCAAATTGAGGCATACCTAGTTATTCCTAAATGATTTGAAGCATACCAACCAACAAGGCATGCTGGTTGTGATCATACATATATTTGAGTTCTTAGGATTTGTTGTATTCAAGTTGTGTTTCGATGATTTGCGCAACTAAGACTCACTTAAGTCCAAATTTACACCCCCATCATTTATTTTACGCCTCTGTGATTGTGTCGATTGGTATAAGAGCTAAATCAAATCAAACCTTAAAGGTAGTAGCAACATCAAACCAAACCCTGTAACTAAAGTGGTGAATGAGGATGGGATGGATCACAAAGATGGACTTCATAGAAAGTGATCACAAAAAGTTGAGTGTTGATTATGCGGATGATGAGGATGATGGGATGGGAATAATGAGGGAGATGACAGGAAGAGAGTTGACTTTGTTAGGGATGATGAGAGGGAAATGAGAAGGAATAAAATGATGCATTGAAAGTTCGAGATGAAAGAGATAAAGAAGATAACAAGAGTGAAGATGATAAGGAAAATAATTTAGTTATGAGTAAGAAGGAAATCGATAGCGTATTAGATTCAGAGGGCGAAGGTGAACTAAGATGCCCCATGTTCAAGCCATTTGCAAGCTTTACTCTCACATTTAAAATTGGCATAATAAATCATACTAAATAGGAATTATAGTTAGCTACATATTCTAACGATTTGAACACAAGAATTCTAAAAATAATTAAAAATGAAAAAAATAGGAATATATGCAAAGTTTTAATAGGAAAAGTAAGTAGAAAATAAATGCCTTAGAGGTTGGGGGATGAGAGCATGTTTTAAATTAAGAATAAAAGCCCACTCACAAGTAAAATAGGCAATATAAGTTTAAAATTTGTAGTACTGGATAGATTGTCAAAAGATATGAGGAAATATTCAATTTTGATCCTAAAAGGAATATGAAATGATTTAGATAAGATGGTATTAAAGAACTGAGACTTGATCTTTCTAAAGGACAAGCCTACAGAGCTAAAAGTAAGGCTTCGGAGAAATTTAAGGGCAAGGTTGATAAACAATATAAGAAGTTTTGATATTATGCAAAGGAACTTAGAAGAATTAATGTTAATTCTATTATCATTCTATAGATGGCAGAGGGAGCAAGTGTTGTACTAGGAAAATTTGATAAATTTTATTTTTCTCCTTTAAAACAAGGTTTTATTGCTAGGTATAGGCTAATCATAGGTGTCAACGGTTGTCACATAGAGGGACTATATAGAGGTATTTCATAAAACTACTAATAGTGTGAACTTTAACACACTGAAAAGAATAATCTAGTCACATTCATTTTTGACGTACAAAAGTGCCTCATTCCAACCTTTGAAAAGTCTTTCTTAATGCTAAAAGTAGGATTTGTATTCAACATCTGCATGACAACTTCAAAAGGGACGGATGACAAGGCTTAGCAATCAAAATAACCCTTTGAAATGCTACAAAATTCACAACAATGTTTGAATAATAGTGGAAAATGCAAGAGATTACTTTATTTGATGAAAAGGCTTTTGAATGGTTCAATGATAAACCTACCATACGATGGAGCAGATCGCCCTTTAATACTTAGTCTAAAGAAGATATATTGTTTAAAAACTAGCATGAAACATTGAATCATGTTATCCTTGAGGCTAAGGTGAAGCTAGGGTTAACTATGTTGAAAGACATTAGGTAATATCTAATGAAAAACTGGAATAGACTGTGAAAAAGTGGCATAATGAACTATGCCCTAAGGTTAATAAGTTGATGGACAAAAATGTTGACAAGTCATTACATTACACACCTATGAAATTTTATGACTTGTTTTATGAAATTTCATGCTATTACGGAGCATCCATTGCACCTATCAATGGTTTGAGGTTATGGGCCAAAATAAGTCTTATTCCTCGTCTTCTATCAAATGAAATAAGATATGTTGGCAAGTTTACAAGGGCTAAAAGACTTGAACCTAATGAAATTGTGAGGAAGCCAGAAAAAGGACAAGGGCCAAGGCTAAAAAGATGCCTCTTAGGTTGTCTGTGTTGTCTTTTCATGTGAGTTGTAGATTTTGTTGAGCTATTAGTTACAACAATAGGGGATGTTGTGTAAGGAAAAGTCAAGAAAGAGCTATGAATGAAGAAAATGTTAATGTAGAGCAAGAACATGTGGCTGTCAGTAAAGAAATTAATATTGCTAATGATGTAGTGAATGAAAAGCTTGATGCTATGAATGACAATGCTATTGGTTATGATAAAGCAGCAATTTAAAGAGACGTTTTTGGCACTCAACTAATCTTTGGATTGTAGTAGTTGATAGTGCCCTTGTAACTCAAGAAGAAGTTGTTGCACAACCTGAAATGTTGATGATGAAAACTACGGAAAGACCCCCAATGCCTAAACTAATTATGAGTGTTATTTCAACATGTGTATGTTTACCATCATCTTTCGTGAAGTTGTTTCACTTAGTTTGATTTGATAGGTCAAAGCTAAAGCAAGAACTGTAGTTTATTTGTCTATACCTTTATATGCTCACTTTTTATATTCATGTTAGTTAAATAACCTTTCTTTGTATACATAAACAATAAGGAAGGCTTTTAAAGAACAATCAAATCCATTTGCTAACACAAGAAAAGTGAGTTCAATTTTAATTTTATTCTATCAGTAATATGATTAAATGACTTTAGTTTTGCAACAAGTAGCAACAAAAAAGTCTCAAGTGCCACAACCAAGTTATGCAATTTAGGAAAGAAATGTGAGCATTATTATTCTATTGTACATTCTATTTGCTTAGACTGTTTGTGATAATTATTACAATATCTCTATTCATAGATAAGAAAAAAGGCCAATCAAGCTGTACAACCCTTCTTTTCTAATCATAAAAAAAAAACGTTAAGTATTCTCCCTACCACGAGCATGCTCTTGATGTTAAGATTAAGAAAATAGTCTTCAAATTCGACATTATTTTTTTGTATGATAGGCAAACAAGGCCTCCAATAATGAGCATAACATTTCAATATCTATTAGGAGTTCAAAAGTGAGGCTGCCTCCATTACCATATGGTTTCAAAAGTGTCATCCCCACACCACAATTTGGAAACACCTCCGAACAAATGTAAATTGGGTTAAGGCCTCTTTTACAAAAAGAAGGTAAGAATTATGCAACTACGTCCAACTTAAGTGCTGCTGTTAATATTGCAAATAAGAAGCTTATTGGGAAATTGAAAATGGTTGTTCAAAAGAAAGGAAAGAAAAAAACGTTGGATCTCATAGAGTTCAAATGCTTGTTAGATGTTCGTGAGGCTGATATATTTGCTATAGTGTAGAAGACTTTGTTGAATGTTCATGTGGCTTATAAGCTTTCTGCTAGATAACAAACATTGTACTTACGATTTATTTTTGTTATCTGGTGTCCTATGTCAACTTGTTGCTTTAATTCAATGTTATGTACAAAACACTTTGTCATATTCCCTTCAATGTAGTAATATAATACATGGTGTCCAAATTTTGCTCTTAATTGTGAGCTGGATTTTAATGTTTTGTCAATAAATATGATTACCATTACTAAGATGTGTTGATACACACTAGGAAAAACGGAATTTCCAATTCAACATCTTTCTCACTTCATGCCAACATATATATCTATATCATGACATGTACAATTCAAAAATCATAAATTAATAAGCTTGTGTTTATTACTTGCTAATTGATAACGAAATCAATATGGATACTAGAAAAAGGAAGAGCAAAAAAAATTCCAACAATTACATTCAAACAAATATTACATAGTGAATCGCATTCCAATACTTCATCCATAACTTATTTACTAGCAAGGAATCATATACATCAAAAATAAGCTTTCGAAGGTTAAAATTTGATTACAATTTAGTGCAATCAAGTAAGAATGAAAAGCAACTAAGATCACTAACACTCTGATTCTCATCTCCAACTCAATGTTTGATCTCTGCAATTCGACACAACATTCTTCATGCTTATTCAATTTTTAAAGTAACCCAAAAATGATGAATTTGGCTTTCACATGCATTGGGTTGTCCTCCTACACAAAAAACCCACAGCCACCTTCATTATGTTTGGCACAAGTATAAAATCTTTTATTTGAGTTTTCATTAGTCCATGTAGTTCAAAATTTTTCAAGTCTCCCGTAGAAGCAATTGACGCTGCTTCACTTTGATATTAAAAGGAAAAGGAACGGAGCATTCAACAAAAAGTAAAATCATGCCAAAAGCCCAAATGATTCTCCCTTTTCCCTCTAAAGCTTGGCATGTGCATTTTCATGCTTGCCTTTTCCCTTTAAGTTCAGAGTTAACATTACATGCGATGGATGTGAGTTTTTTTCCCCCAAATTTGCTATTTGTTTCTAACGGTAACGAAGTTATAAGACTTTATTAACAAAAATTAGACTCAAACTACAAAACTTAACAAAAGTTGGGATGAAACTTAGAATTGCAAAATAACGGGACTAAAATTATAATGGGATATTCCTATGAGACCAAGTATGCATTTTTGCCACAATTACTTGTCATTATAATCATAAATACCACAAATTTTCTTCACCATATCAAATTCCATCAACACACACATTATACAAACTAATTTATAGGTGTAGCAATAATCAGTAGACTAATAAGAATCATGCTTAATGTAAGATGGATAAGTATGCAATAAGTAAGTTGGAAGACTGACAAAAAATGTAACCAGTCAAACAAATTTTTAAACTATTAAGCAGATAATTTTTATGTAGCCTAAACGACTTAACTAAAGAAGTAAACTAAGAAATTATTTCATATCCAAACCAAAGACTAACCTAATAAGATAAAAGAGAACCTACATTTTTTCTTTATTTCATTCTAATTACCAAATTAAATAGAATAGCCTAGTAAACGAGAGCCAGCCTAGTACTTATAAAAGCTAAAAAAAACACATAAGTTCAACACTCAAAACTTACCAAGTAGGTTAACGATGACTCTTCAAAACTTTAGCAGATTGTGCATACACTTTCTCTAGGTTTGGTTGTCATATTTTTATTTCTTCAACATTTATAAAAGTCCCTCTAACATCTTTTGACGAAATTGAGATTTTCCAAATTTGTCAAGATTTATTTGATTTGATCAACTCTACAGTTTTCATTTTGTGTTGATTCAACATTGTAACCTAACTTTCCTTTTGCAGTGCAAATTTCTTCCAACCCAAATCCCATAAATTATGGAAAGATAATCTTGCCAAATTCTTCAAGATTTGATTTGATATATCATACAAAATCTCCCACTAGATCATGGTCAAATCTTCCTTCATTAATTGATCTTCAAATTTTTTGATATTAAGAAAGTAATATGCTCATAATTACTCCATGATTCTAATGAATATTCTCTTCCAAATCTCCAGTAGGTAAGGTCAATCTTTTCTTCTTTGATGTGATCACAATATCTCCGAAATATTTGGTTAACCTTACCATATCTTTATAATCATAAAAGTTAAGAAAAAATTAATAGAATAATATCTTTTAATCATGGCAATGATTTGATGACTTGGACTACCAAGTGTGTGCCACATAAGTGATCTCTCCCTTTGCCATTATGTGGAATAACACTTTTTCAAAATGACTAAGCACCAAAAAACCAATTATCGCCCATTCCCAATTTCAACAACTTCGTGCATAAGCATGCATCCAAATAGTTTAACAAACACTTAACCAAGTATAACTAAAACCACCCAAAATAACATGAGTAGAACCATTGATTTTTTAATATCAATACATGACCAAGTAAAAGAAGGAGCAAAGTTCAAAATAACCAGACCAATAGTAAAAAACTAGAAACTGCTCACAAACTTCCCTTTAATTATACAACTAGAGATTAGCTTACTTCCTTAAACCATTAACTCCCTTACTCTTCATTTGTGACAAGAGCAAGACAACTTCAAACAAATTAGAAACTTTCCAAAAGTATACTAGTAAAACCATTCATAGACTCCCCCTCCAACTCGCACTCAGCCCCTACTACTCTTCAATGCACACATTCTTCCCCTTTGTGATACATTATGACGAAGTATAGGTAAGAGGAAGGAGAAATAGTGACCAAAATCAAAAGTATATGGATCCAAGTCCATCAGTTGGTAGTGATGATTTTGTAACATTATTCTAGAATCAAGTTTATCAAATACGACTTGGCTAGTCATAGGATTTGGTTCAGTATGTTGCTCATCATTTTAGAGCAAAGTATCCGTCAAAGTTTACAGATTTACAACTACCAACTCTAACGCAATTCTCTGTTCTTATAATTGTAATCTATGTGCATCAATGCCTCTAACCAATCCCTTAACATAAGTAGCAATTTATAAAGCATGTTGCTTTAATGTTGCAACATAAGAGAGATTGTTAACTTTTTCAGCCTTCATAATTCTTAGATTGAAAGCAATTACATCTTTTTTTATTATCAACTCGATAAGATCAATCAATACCTTCTTCTTTGCTAAAGTTTCATAGATTAAGGTTAGATAAGGCAAATTTGTAGTAGTTTCTTTAGATTTGGCATGTCTAAGGATGGTGTTAAAGTTTAGCTTTCCAACATCCACAAGTTTACCAATTCTCAAGCAATAAAGAATAACCATTTCCTTTACAATCAATATCATGTTTGTTGTAGGCAACCAATTGTGAATACCATGTTTGAATGGTAGAGAATATTTCAAGGTCAACACCGAAACCTTCAATATAGGGTCGAATGGCAATGGTAGAGAATATTTTAAGGTCAACACTGAAGCCTTCAATATAGGGTAGGATGGCCAAAAGGCAAGTTTCTTGTCAAAGTCCTTACAATCTCATCATATTTAGGCATAATCATCTTTATAATTTGATTTAGGTTGAATATTTGGTCTCCTTAATGTCTCATTTATCATAAGAACTCAAATACTTCATCTCCCACATAAACTTTTTTCAAACCATGGAGAATAAAAAATAATTTCATCTTTGCACAAGTCTCTATGAAATTTATACACTAATGTGGGGTAGTTCTTCAATTTAGTCATCAAGTAAAACAAGCCAATGTCTTTCAAAACTTTTACAAAAATAATATCCTCATACCTATTTATTTCTAATTGTCACATGTACTCGGTTTCTGTCTTCTATGCATAGAAACTCTATCTGTAGGCCTTTTTAACATTAATATGTGATCTAAATCTTGGTTATTTTTGACTATTTTCTTTAGAGGTAACCTTGTTTTTTTTTTGTAATATATCTTTGCCTAGGGACTGTTTGGATGAATGTCGCTTAGACCTTCTTAGATTGCCAAGAATAGAGGATTCAGATAAATCATCATCAAGTTTTGCTCATCATGTTGCATTATTATTGTAACATCTCTTTCACCTCCAATTGTTGCATTTTTGTGTTAAATCATTGTTTCAATATATGCTCATCCTTTGTTTTGCTAAGACCGCCACCAGCTGTAACGTTGTAGGTGCTAATACTTAGTCGAGCCCCACCTTCAAGTGATTTATCTCCAACAAGTTACTCCTGCCCAATATTTTCTTAAGGTTCATCACCTAGTTTCACGAATTTTGGTATCTTCTCTTTTGTGGGTGGTGTGGTGCAAAAGAGTAACCTCATCTGAAGACCCAACTTCAATACCATCATCAAGAGGGCACTTAGCAAAATGTATCGATTTAGTTTCTACTCTTTCTAAAATTCTAAGTTAGGGAAGTGTGGTATTTTGTTCAAGTTCTCAAGTACACTTTCATTTATGAGTCCTCTTTTTAGGCAATCAATTCTTGAAGAAATTCAAGATTCCCTCAAAGATCAAATTCCATTCTTTCCTTCTCGGGTAGTTGTTAGTTTGGCCAGAAAAATTAAACAAGGCATAGGCCCAAATCCATCATCAAAGCCTCATATTTGTTGGACTCCAAGGTTCAGTAAAATATCCATATGTTACTTCGATGTTGGAACATGTTTGACCACCATAGTCTTATTTTCAACTAACTTTCTAGCAATATGGTAACTTTTCAAATTTTGAAGTTGCATTACTTTATTCCTCACTAAATACTTCTGATGACGGTAATAATAACAAACCAAAATTCCAAACAAAAATTAGTAAAACTAAATATAGATCCAAAATAGATTTGAAACAAAAGCACATAAGTAGCCATAATGTAGATTTCAACGATAATAACCAGATGGCAACTAGAGTCAAAACACTTTCAAAAACTTTTAGGTTATGGTTGATATGTATGAATGGAATAAGATGAAAATGAAATAAATATAGAATTGAAATAAATATAGAAATGAAATGAAAATGGTATAAGTTATACTGTAGCTAGGATGTACAAGGAATAAGAAAAGAATAGAATTGTTATTCATAATTTTATTTCTATAATTGGTAAATAAAAATGAACATATAAATACTATAAACTTACTTATAATGACAAAATTATCATTAAATGATAATTTTTCATACAATTATGTATTGAAAACTCAATGGACATTTATAAACACTTAAATTGGTGAAAAAAATAATCTACCAATTAAAAAAGACTTACACACAAAAATCAATTATTTATCAATGCAAAAGCATCATATTTTTTCTTATGTCATAAATTTTCATTTTTTCTGTTTATGAAGAAGCTTATACAAAGTAGAGAATAAATATGAAAAAATCTAAGCATTTAAAAAAAAGATAGAAAGAAAATAAAACTGTAAAAGAGTTGAATAAAAATGTGTACCTGTTGCATAAACACTATTTTACATTATTTACAAAAGTCGCAGCATTCAAATATGTACTTGATTACATAAATACTATTTTATATTATTTATAAAATAAAAAGATAAAGAATGAGATTTAAAATAGGACTTAGTAGAATAAACTAAAATTGGAGGAGGATAATGACCAAAAAAATATAGCAAATTAAATTTAAAGACACTCAATATTTATGCATCTAAGTAAAATAATAATAAATTTTTTGTATAATTCATAAGATGATAAAAAAGGAAAGAAATTTAAGAAATAAAAAATATAGAATAAATATAAATTTAGAGAAGTAAATGAAATAAATAAAAATTGAGATAGTATAGTGAAAAAAATTATATAAATAATTAAAGGCATTTTAGTAATTATATATTAAGAACCATAATATAATATATAAGAATAATTTCATCAAATAAAAGTATAAGCCTATTCCTAATAGACTAGTAATAGATAATCCCATGACATTGAGCCCTATGACAATTCACATACTATTAGAGATCTACGTTTTTTCGAGAATGACTATTACCATCTAGAAATCATATCAACAATATAATTTGGAATGGAGTCATAACTAGCCATGCCTTATAAGTTTGCCTACTCTCTCTCAATCTACTCCCCCTTAATTGACATAATGCAAATAAATCTAAAAAAGATGAGCAAATGCAAACCAGCCTATGGGCAAGAAGGACTAACTTTAGCTAGTGTAGCATAACATTTTACATCTCATTAATAGGGTATATCAAATCCATATGAATCAACTAAGTAATTTGGCATTGTTTTGATGTTGCAATATTGGGTGAACATTATTTGTTGTTTGGCTTATTGACAAGGTTTGCACATTCCATATTTTTTCTTGGTTAGATTTACATTATTTTCAATCATATTTCTTAACCAGCATTTGTCACAATAGCTTGAAACTATATCACATGCATGTTAGGAGACGTGAGGTATTATACTTTATATTCTCCTTTTTGACCTAAATCTTTTTGGGCTTTCCATAACTATTCACTTTATTTATAGCTCTTGACCTTCCTCTTATGAGATGCTAAAATAAAGTATAGTATTTATATATGGAGGGTCCAGTTTTTGAGCAAAAATAACACTTAATTTAATTCTTTCAGGTCCTCTTGCTTTTTGCCTAGCAATGTTGTCGCAACATGGGAAGAGCATTTAGGTTGTAACTTTGATTTTGCAACATTAGTGTATAATTGTTCACTATTCATTTGATGAACTTTATTTCACTCTTGTATGTTGTATAGGGGTTGCATTTTACATATAGCCTATCCTATAAGGTCCTTAGCATGGTTCCCAATATGCAACAAATCATTCAACTTTTCCTTGTCCTTATTTAACTTGTTAAGGGTAGCTTTAACTTTATTTAATTTTATCAGGGCGCTATGGTACAACTTATTTAGCGTAGCGACATCTCTAGTTCAGTAACAACTTCTTGCAACACCAACTTTTCTTTTTTCAATTGGTTGCAAGTCTTCTTAAACTCGGTAATTTCATGTCCCACGGCATCCACCTTTAAGTTTAACGATTTCACTTCACCATGGTTTGTTATCCATTGATCATACATTAATTGATAAGTTTCAACTAGACCTTCAAGTGAAATTTCCTCATCACTAGAGGTGCCTTGTTAGAAATGTCTTCTAGTTCTTTTGATTTTGAACATAGCTTGCTATCATCTTCTCTTTAAATTAGTGTTAATTCAATTTTATAACATAAAGTTGACTTTGTTTCTATAGTGCAAATTTTTTCCAGCCTAAATCCCTTAGATAGTGAGCGGATAATCTTGCCAAATTCTTTAGGATTTGGTTGATAATCATACAAAAATCTCCCACCGAGGCAAAATCTTCCTTCACTAACTGATCTTCAAATTCCAAAATATTAAGTAATATGTTTATAATCACTCCAAGATTCTAGAAAAAATTCTCAACCAATCTCCACGTCAATCTTTCTTCTTTGGATATGATCACAATATTTCTCAAATATTTGCTCAAACCTCACCATATCTTCAACATTCTAAAAGCTAAGGATAAAAAAAAAAGAATAATATATTTTAATCATGGCCTTGATTTGATAATTTGTACTGCCTCGTCATATATAAATGTAACGCCATAATGCAACAACCTTCATCAAGGGCCCAATAAAAATTTGGATTTCACGAGTAAGCCGGTTAATTGGTTGGGCCAAACGCTACACAACAGGAATTGTGAAAAGAAAATAATGTAGTAGTATATACCTCTCTCTAGCACAGACAACCTCCAAGCGATATACTGTTGTACTTGGAGTCCATCTCTGACGAACACCTGATTAGCATTGCCTGCATGCTCGGTCTCTGATTATTAAAGTACCAAGTCTGCATCTAAACACAATCCAACCATCATTATCGATAGTTCCCACATTGTCATGGTCAATCCTCTAATTTACCGAGAATGGATTATAAATCCAAACCCGTCTTGGAGTTATACTCACCTCCAAATTACGTGTCTCGATTTCAGAAATGATACGTGACATTTAGTCAAATGGCCGCATGTAATTCTAGATAGCTTCTGCCCGGTAAATTACATACAATACTTTTTCCTGGCATTGATTTGAAGGAGAGCAAGGATTTCTGGACAAATTGATGAGACAACGAATGCTCTTGTGGGAATAAAAGAAGAAAGTGCAAACAAAGTTGGGGAAAAAGTGATGACAGTTGAAAAATACAACTCCAATGTAGCTAGCACAAGACCAAGCATTTTTTCCCCTCTTAAAGAACAATAAGGCTAGGTCTGTTGCTTTCACTTTCCATCTTTTTTTTCATCCTAAAATGCCATGTTTGGTTATAGGAATTTAAAGTGGAAAAGAAAAGAAACTGTTAAAAACAATATTTTTTGATTATCTGGTTATTAAGGAAAATATAAAGAAAAAAAGCTTAAAGGAAATTCTAACACTAGAAAGAAATTTTGTCTCACTAAATTGTGAGAAAAATGTGAAGAAAATCATCTTTAATTCTCCTTTCATTTTCAAAATTTTCACCACCTATATTTTTTCATTAATTTATTATTTATTTTTCTTATATAATAAAAAATTCGATATAAAACTTTTTTATTTTATTTCTTTGTTTTTGATATTTTTCTTTCCTCGGTTAAATCCTTTGACCCAAACAAGATGTGGAATTTTAAATTTCTATGATTTTCTTTTCTATCTTGCTAGCAACTTCTTTTCCTCAATAAAATCTTTAAACTTTATACAACTAACCAATTATTTTTTGATCATTACAATTATTTATTATCAAATTAATATGTATATATAAATACATATACACTCACATGTATAAACATTTATATATACCTTAAACTAATTATTATTTTTATACATTATCATATTTTCTAATCATTATTATAAATATTATATATATATTTGAATAAATAAAACTTCTTAAAATATCAAAATTTTATAACCAAAATACACTACTTATCTTAATCCAACTTTCATCAAACATTTGAACAAAATCCCTCTTCCGAACATAGCCCAGGGTCAAAGAAGGATAATCAAAAAATTAATGACAATGCTAGTGAGAAACTTAAATATTTAAATTTTGTCATTCTTCGCCTATTAATTGAATCTGAATGTGCCAAGAATTTTACTCGCATTGTTGCCTAGCACACTCAAGCGCTTTATATGAGAACTGGGAAAGTGTCACGAGATGCAATTAGAATTTCACTACACTACTAATAATGAAAGCATACAGTTGAAGTAGCGAGTGAATCGGGACAAATGTCTCTCAACAAATCCCTGCGCCTGTCCAACTTCCAAACGCTACAAAGTCCCGTCATATCATATTTATGAAAAGAAACAATGCGTAAAATTTGGGCAGGGCTTCCACCACACTATCCACTTTTCAGTGTGATTACACGAGCAGTACTCTCACCAAACACATGGGCGGGACCACACAGGGGTCCCATGCCATTTTTCTGGGAGCAGTGTTCCCGGACTGCGCAACGATCACTCCCTTTTCAGGCCTTTCATGTGTTCCCAATCAAACCGCGGTGCCTGGTCACACCACTTCCATTTACATTCCATCCATCCTTTCCGCACAGTGCCCACATCGTCTCTCATAAACACACACATGCACTTGCACAATTTCACCGATCGCAGTCCCCAACGAGTACCAACTCGACCCCTTCCAGCCGATCAGTTCGAACCGGTCAAACAACTTCTAAACCGGTCAACAACACACCTCATCGGTGTCCCACCCCATCCAATAACTCTCGTCCATGTGTCCCGCCCACACTCACCCTCCCCTCCCCAAGAATCCAATGACAGCCTTCTCACTATCTATAATAATAATGTAAACCTGTATGTATTCTTTACTTGAACCTCGAGCTACTGAAAGAAAATGGCGTCAGAATCTTGCAACCTTCAGGTAAGTTTCCCGTCATTCTCTGCCGCTCTACTCTTCCTCCTCTTGGCCGCCAGCACCCTCTGCTCCTCCGCTGAAAGCTGCCACGACTACCAGGATGCCCTCCGCAAGAGCATTCTTTTCTTCGAAGGCCAACGCTCAGGCAGACTGCCCCCTGATCAACGCATCCACTGGCGCAAGGACTCTGGCTTACACGACGGAGCCACTGCTGGAGTATGAGTTTCCTATTTCTCTTCCAACTCTTGGGCTTTGTCAGATGGGGCTGTAATACTAATCCTTTTGGATTTCTGATAATAGGTGGACTTGACGGGAGGATATTATGACGCGGGGGACAACATAAAATTCGGTTTTCCAATGGCATTCACCACCACATTGTTGTCATGGAGCATCATAGACTTCGGCAGAAACATGGGTGGCGGTGAGCTAGGAAATACAGTGAGGGCAGTGAAGTGGGCGACAGATTATTTGCTCAAGGCCACCGCACACGACGGTGTCGTTTATGTTCAGGTAGGCGATCCATTATCGGACCACAACTGTTGGGAAAGGCCCGAAGACATGGACACCTTGCGAACAGCATACAAGATTGATGCCAACAACCCTGGCTCCGACGTTGCCGGGGAAACCGCAGCCGCTCTCGCCGCAGCCTCCATTGTTTTCCGGTCGCGGGACCTCGCCTACTCTAGTCTGCTGCTGAATCGTGCCATCAAAGTAAGTTCGTTTTGTTTCTCTAATATCACATCATTCTCTTTAACGAAAGTAAATGCTTGGGAAAGTTCTTTATTTGCACAAGCACAAATAGGCTTTATTTGGCTTCATGTGACTGGCCTAGCGGCGACAACACAGAATATTGCAGAGCATAACTCATATCTACTTTCATTGATCTTGTATGGAACATAATATTTTATTATTTTTTCATATTTTTCAATACAAAATTGAAAGATTTGTACCTAGAGCGTATTCCAATGAAGCATTTTATTTATTTATTTTTTGGATTTTTCATAAGTTGAGTATTTCAAAATCTATGCTATAAAAATCAGACGCCTGCGGTTAAAATGTTACTGAGGTTAGCTGTTTCTAGTGCGGATGAACAGTATAGGTGGTATTAATGATGAATAAAACTACATGGCATATGCATGCCCATCATCTTAAGGTAAACTGCTTGTCACATAGAATTCATAATTTCAGTTTTTTACGAAAACAAATTACATTTTTGAAGAGTAGAAATCTAATTTGTCACGAAGCAAAATGTAAGAATCTCTGTTGTGCTACCTGTATTTTCAACTGCAGCTTGTGTTTGGCAGTGAAAGAAAAATGTAAGAATCTCTTGTCATGGTAGTTTCGGAATTATGGTGAAAATAAAAGCGGGCCGAGATTTATCTGTGGTAGCACCACTAATTTGGAGTTGATGCGCACTATTAATTTCATATAAAATTAATTCAGATTTGTAATACCATTAAAGAAATAGATTTTTGGTGGTAATACCTCTGAATGCACAATGTTGTGTGTGTGTGTGCGTGTTCCGTCTGTCTCGACGGCCATAGTTGTCCCGGACAAAACAAATGCTAAAACGGGACATGCTTTCCGAAATTTCCAGTCAATAAAGTGTCCCTTTTGTGTCATCAAGCTGCTAATTATTTTAAGGAGAAGATTGCAAGAAATTAAGCGTTAAGTGTGAAATGGTCGTGCCGTGTAGGTGTTCAAGTTCGCTGACAGGCACAGAGGTGCCTACAGTTCCAGCCTGCAATATGCAGTCTGCCCTTTTTACTGTGATGTCAATGGTTATCAGGTATCCACTAATTGTTTATTTATGAGAAATTAGTATTACTCTACAATCATAACCTGCACTACGACGATATATCTGAATATAGACAATTCCATTAATTTTCTATTTATTATATAAAGAAATGCTGATCTAGTAGGTAGTTTATCTGTTGTTCTAAGGATGAATTGCTGTGGGGAGCGGCATGGCTGCACAAGGCATCTCGGAGGCGAGAATACAGAGAGTACATAGTGAGAAACGAGGTGGTATTAAGAGCTGGAGATACAATTAACGAATTCGGTTGGGATAACAAACATGCCGGGATTAATGTGCTTCTTTCCAAGGTTTCTCAAGTCTCGACTTCACTATGCCTTTACTAATTATTAATTATCACAGATGCATGCATTTGGATTGATTAAATATAAGCCGGATAAGGGAACGTGAATAGGCCCACCCTGACTGTATTTATAATTTATGCATCAGTAACGTCTTTTCTCTCTTCCTCGTCTTTATTCACTTTATTATCATTTCTCTCAACTTCGGGTGGTTGTCTGTGTTTGTGGCCGTGGTCGTGGCGTGGCCGCTACTCATTCTTTTTGGATAGCGAAGTTTATTTTAGTATGTATATCACATGGAAAATTTGAAATTCGTCAAGCAAGTACACAAGCCCACCTAATTTGGTGAAATTCTTTCATTTATTAATGACATAAACAACCACCACATCCCCAATCAATTCTTTTTAAAGCAAGAAAAAGGACGAAGAAGAAACCATAAAGAAAAAGGGAAAACAAATGAAATTTTGCAAGAGGCCATATAGATTTGTGTTGTTTGTTGTGGCAGTGTAGCGTCAATAGATTTGTTGGCAGATGCAGGTGCGCGAAGATGCGGTAAGACGCCTTTTCTCCCCAATACATTTTAGCTGACCTATGGGGAAGAAGTAGATAACTTAGTCACTCAAGATGTTCTTGTATCCGATATTTCATATGACAATATTGTTAATTTTTTAAATTATTAATTTTTTTTATCTCATATTAAGCTAGGGATACATATCATCTTATGAGATATTCAATTCAATTATATCAAGTGTATGATCTCCTAAATTACAGAGATAGATATTTTTTTCAAGTACTTATTCGTAGGCTAACTAGTATGTTGGGCAGAGGTTCTACCTGCACACTATCTAGTGTACCCGCACATGATCACCACTTAATACCAGCAGTTTAAATTTTGTAATTAATTAATTAGTTGTTATTTTTATTGTTAATGTACTTTACTATACTTCTAGAGGTATTTCAAATTAATGAAATCCGCCACAGGAGGTTCTAATGGGAAGAGCCAACGATTTAAGATCGTTCCAGATAAATGCGGATGGGTTTATCTGTTCGTTGTTGCCTGGAATTTCTCATCCTCAAGTTGAATATTCCCCAGGTATTGCATTGTATATATATGATTAGCCTTTTACTATGCTTTAGATGTACAATATTATAAAAATTCAGTCATAGTTGATTTGTCGTGGTGATGGCGTTGTGTGAAAGGGGGACTGATATTCAAGGCTGGAGGAAGTAACATGCAGCATGTAACCTCCCTGTCGTTTCTTCTGCTCGCTTACGCTAATTATTTAAGCCACGCCAATCACGTCGTGCCATGTGGCCGCACCTCTGCATCTCCTGCTCTCCTCAAACGATTGGCCAGGCGTCAGGTTACACGCATCCTCCCTCGTCATTCCTTCAAACGTGCTTTCAGTTGCTACTTCACTCCATTAATTCCGCCGCTTATTACATGATAAAATGGAAATTGAGACGCGGCGAGATTCCACAACACGATTATTATGCCAGGGGACCGTTACTCTAAAAAACTTTTGTTTCTTTACTGATATTCCTAATAATGACCGAAATCAGCGAGGTCTTCCTAATAATATAAATTAAATAACTAATAATAAAACAGATAAATAAATAAATGAATAATATAAATTTTTTTGAAATATTTAAGATAAATTAAACATTTTCGTAATATGTTTTAATTTTTAAATTCAATAATAAAATATTAAAATAATGTTTAGATTTATTTTATACTAAATATTTCAAAGAGTTTCTATAATATTTATTTTGAAAATAAGATGAGAAAATGGTATTAGGTAAAGTAGTGCAATTGCTATTATGTAAAATTAATGGATGGATAGAAGCAAGTATGCACTAAAAAAAGATTTAAAATAATTTTTTATTAAGAAAGTTTAAAATTGAAACATATTATATAAATACTTAAATTTGTCTATCTTAAACATTATAAGAAATTTTACATTATTTATTTATTAGCTTTTTAGTTTTCTATTACTTTTTATTTTATTCGAAAATTATTGTTTTTATTTTCAATACGATTTTGCTTGTGACGTGTCGATCTCTCAACATTTGGTGAATTTCACAAGGCGTGGGAGCTCTAATACGAGGAACTATGAAACAATAGAGTGTACTTTTCTTTTGCTGTGTTTGGATGTAAATTTTATAACGGAGAAATGTTGGTAAAGGAAAAAGTTGGTATGAAAATTCATGAATAAAAATAAGAGAGATAAAAGAGTTATTTTGATAAGTAATGAGTTTGAAGTACAAATTTCAATGGAGAACAATGATGCCAAATTTATATCGGAAGTCCAAACATAGCCTTTGTATATTATGTAATACATTATCTTCTCTTAGCTCCTCATTTTGTAAAATTTTGTATGATGCCTACACTAGGTGGACTACATTCTTGGGGATAATCCTTTAAGAATGTCGTACATGGTGGGTTATGGGTCACGTTTTCCCCAGAGGATCCACCATAGGGCCAGCTCATTACCATCCTTAAACGCCCATCCAGCCCACATTGGCTGCAAATCTGGTTCTCGTTATTATTTGAGCCCTAACCCGAACCCCAATTTACTGGTTGGAGCAGTCGTAGGAGGGCCCAACGGCTCGGATGCTTTCCCGGACTCTAGACCTTTCTTTCAGGAGTCAGAGCCCACGACGTACATCAATGCCCCGTTAGTTGGCCTGCTCGCTTACTTTTCAAACAATGCTTGACTCACAAGGCTGGAGCTTAAGAAGAGTGGCTGGCAAAGGTCACCCTCTCAATTACTACAATTAGTTTGATGAGTATGACTGGAATTTCTGTTGTTCCAATTCGATCAATGGAAAAACTAGCGGTTGCATTCTACTGATCATATGTACATGATGATATGCTTGTGTTTAATTTCCACGAACCAAATGGCGATTATTGTGATTGATTTCTTTAGTCTCCGTGTAACTTGCATGTACGTGCATTATGATTTTTTTAGTATGATTTTGTTGCTCTTACTACTTAGTGTATAGATTATCAGGCATTCAAATTCATTATTTATTGTCTACTTATATACCACAAACCAATATGACTAATTGCCATGCTCCTTATCTGTATTATTATATTATTATTAAGACTTAATTGAGTCTTTTAATACATTTCTTAAAATATCATTTACTACGAATTATCTATACTATTATGACTTTATTCCCTACAACTAACTTTGTTAATCTATACTCTATCATTAATGCTAAACCCTTTATAATAGCTACATTTGATCTTTTATTATTTTGTCTAGTATACCTTTGTTTCAACTCCATTACTACCCCATATACTAAAAAACAACTAAGTAATTATATTTCTTTTCAAATTTGAATCAAAAGTTAATCACTTCCATATTTTAATGTATTACTATTTCATTTTTACTATTAAGTCTCTCACACACTTACATGCATATTATATAATAAAAATATAAAAAAATATAAAATGTTAAATTTAGTGCAATTTTGCATTCGTATCTAAATTAAAAATTATGATATAAACTCTTTTTGCATATTAGAATTTGAGTCTATTAAATTTTTTTATGTAATTTTTTTCACACACCTAGAGTGTGCACAATTGCCAGTTTTAATTAAATTGCATTGTATTAGCCCAAATTTTGGACAAATAAAATTATTTGAAGAAACAGTTGGTATTTTGATGAGTTGGCACTTATGTAGTTCAAGAAACTATTCATGACAGCCTAATAAAATTAGTAAGATTTGACTATATCTATTTTCAATATTGAAGGCCATGAAAAGATAAGAAGATTATTCCCAAGTGAAAAAAGATCACTCCTAACCGGCTGAAGGTACACCACATCAGCAAGATACATAGGAAGATTTGATATCCTTAAATATAAGAATGAATCAACGTGGTTTGGAAAGAAGTTCGTACGATAAGGCAACTATTGATCTGGTATTGCTACATTAACAAACTGACCTTGGCAGAAACTACACAAGAATATTATGCGAATATTTGGATATTATATTACATTGTAGATTATGGAGATGTAGAAGACAAGATGGTGCTCATGGTAATGTTTTGAAAAGACATGTATTTCACAAAGTTACGATATAGTGGGATTATCATGTATCAATTGTGTTTACTTTCTTTTGTTGGTATGTAGGAAAATTGTACGGCGCTTGAAGATTGATTTATGACCATTTACTTTTGAATCATTTATATTATGAATATTTTGAGCATGTTCTTTTTGACATGTATTTTCAGCTTGATGAATTGAGTGCTATTAAATTTTAAACTTCAATTTTGATGTTCATTTTACTTTTCATTTTTCTTATATCTTGAAAGTTAATATTTTATTCGTTAAGTTTGTGATAGAATTTAGCTTTTCTTCTTTAAAATGATTGTGATTGTAGTTGGAGTTATTTTAATTTGCTTACCTTGTTGGAGTTGGGACTGTTTTTTTTTAATTTTTTATTAGAATTGAGATCCTTTCTGTTGTTGTTGAAGTTGATGTTAAGATAATTATTTTAAAACCAATTTTGTTTAACTTTCATATTAGTACAAATTGTAGTTAATTTTATCTATGTAAAAATGGTGATACAAGGGGCATAAAATTCTCTATATTCAACTGTATGTGTATAAAATTTTAAACCATGGTAAAAGTTGTAAAAGTATTTTATTCATTTGCTATTGAATTGAAGTGTGATGATATAACCTTTAAAAACTTAATATTGAGGGTTACTTAGTATGAAGTAGGGAAATCTATCAAATTTAGTATTTTTAATTTATTTGCTATGACAATTTAATTGTACTAAATACTATAAATTTTGTATAATTTACAATTGTCAATTGGTTTGGTTCATTATGATGGAAGTTGTGATGTATTATAGGTTACTACAAACTCACACATGCAACAAAAAACTAAATAAACCATAGGAATTTGTTCATGCAATTTGGAGATAACCCTTATGTTTGCAGCGCTATGTTTAGAAAATTTCATTAATAATGATATAACACTTGCCATGACAAATTAGGCAAAAACTAGTAAACAATCAATCGCTTTACCCAAAGTATCTTTGATATCAATTCATTGATGTATTTCTAGTGTAGCTCTCCTATACAGGAAATCTCATTGTCTCTATTTTGTCAAGATTCCCTCTTAACCCCAACTCTTAGCATTAATCGGTGAGTCTTCTCTCTCAAGAATAGTTTTTTACTTTGATCATTATAGTGGGTGGTTGTGGATAGATGAAACTTGAAATGCTTTAGGCCTCTATGATTTCTTTCTTCTAAATGATAAGAACAATACAATGCACTTGAACTCCTTGAATGATAATCAATTGAATATTAGTTCTTCTAAGCAATCCATAGAGTTCCCACTTGTTCGAATGAAGTCTCTCAATAAAATTCTTTTGAATCTCGCTTCATTGGCCTCTAAAGGCATTTGCCCATTTAGCCTTTAAAATTGAAAACAAATCCCAGAGAAATTTGGTTGAAAATTTTCAAAATATTTGAAAATGATACTTTCCATGTTATAACATCTTGTGTGACATTTTGACGATTTTTCCTTCCTAATTTTCCAGCAACTCAACAGTTTTTCCTTGTCATTATAAATCGATAATTTTTTGGAGATCAAACCAAATATTGCCGAATTTGATTTGGATATGATAAAGCCAAGATATGGTTAATTGTCCAAATTCTCATATCTTTTTGGTAAGGAAGGTCAACCATATCGAAATCAATTAGATAAAAGCCATTCCAAGAAACTTAAATTAGCTAAGTTAACAATTTTTAATCACCATTTAGAAGGAATGAATAGTTTGATTGTTTTGAAAAATCTAGAAAATATTGTAGCAGATCATATTGTAGCATTCGTTGTGACCAGTTACTAAAAACCTAGAATTTTCTTATGAAAATGATCTTTTATGTCAATGCCACATAGGTAAGTTGTACCAGAAATAATAACAACTCATCAAGCACTTCATACATGGCACAATGTGGCACTAACATTCTCTCCTTTTGTCATTATAGGCACAACTCCAATATTAGAAGTGAAATTCAATGTTTGCCAGATGTGAAGTCCATAATAAAAGTGATAAGAAAGGAATTCTATCATAAGCTGCCAATTTTTATTCATGGTCGCCAAATGAAATCCAATGCTCATAGAATGAAAAACTTGTTGCACTTCATGAGGTAACATGAGTTACAACTAGTAGAAGTGTTAATAGCAGCAGTGTACTCCCCTTAAAAGCGACATCAACTATAAAGCCCCAGACTCAAAACCATCTTCGTCTAAACTCCCTTAAATGCATTAGCAGATGATGGATCAACTCCAACAATATCAGCAATACTTTCTCCCCTTTGAGGCCCCAAGATGATGAAGGGCACTCAAAGGGATGTTGTCATCATCCTCATCATTAGACTTAGTCCTCAAAGGAGTAAGAGTGGTGAAACTAGGGTTAGTTCTAGAGGGGCCTACTTTAAAGTCATGAGTTCTAACACATGTTGTAACATGGAGTAGGACAAAGTGCAGAATCACTGTTTGCTCATCAGGCCTGTACTTCTTATCTTGCAGCATTATGATTTGAGACTCCAAGCCTTAGGAAAGTACAAACAGAGCATCTACAACAGCTTCAACATTTGTTGCCTTTGGGGTTGCTTAGAGGCACGTATTGACATGTTAGCAAATTTCTTCATATCATTAATTTTTCTAGTTTTGAACAACTTTGAAGTATACCCCCTAAAGGACAAGAAATCGATAGCTCATTTTGGTGATTAAGGACACTTTTGGTCACGCAATACTCCTGTGATTAGTTTGGGATGAGGCAAATACCCAATAGTTGTTCTTGCCTCACCACATGATATAACGTCATCTAACATAGTGTGCCCAAAATTGACATTTAGGTAGTTTGTATATGACCATGGCTAACTTAACTATCCTCAATGACATAGACTCATCAATTGGTTCAATTCTTGCACCATTCCTTCATGAAGAAGAGCTTCCCATAGTTTTCTCTAAGAATTGCTTTAAGAATTTGAGGAAAAAGAATTTGAATGCCTAATTGAAAATCACAGTACATACCTCTGTATATTACTGTCTGATACAAATTTGTCACAAAGAAAGTTGTATTATGCCCTGACACAAAATCTCAAGAATCACTAATTAGATGGAAAGAAGTGATTTTGAATTGATTTAGCATGCAACAATACTTTAAGTAATTATGGAAATTTTAGATTTTCAAACTTGCCACATAATTCAAATCTCTCTTTGTCATATTAGTCTATTTTATTGCCATGCTTCATTTGATCTTTATCAAGTTCTTCCAAAAATCTAAAGGTTGTGGTTTTTTTTCATTTGCTTTTCTTTTTTTTTATTTTTTGAATAAAAAAAAATTATAAAAAAATAATATATAGAAAATGAATTGACTAACGAAGAAAACACTTCACTTGGTTGTCCAGTGTATCTAAGCTTGTGATGATCTCTAGAGACTTTACTTATGGTTAGGATATCTTTCAACTTTGCCTTTCTAGTATTCAACTTACTTAAGGTTGTAGTAGATTGTTTCACCTCATGTTGTAACTTTTCATGAGATATCTCCAGACTATGAAAATCATCTAGCAACTTATCATGGGAGGTGTGTGCCTCATCTCTCTCCTTTGGCGCTGCTTTGATTTCCAACTTCAACTTTTTGTCTTTGTTGCGAGTAGTAGATAGCTTGTCAATGAGTAACTGATTTAGTCTCAGTTGTCTCGCATAGATTGTCTTATCATCATTGCTATTACTATAATTAGAAACATTAGATGTTATAAAAGAAGTTATAACATTAGATATAATAATACCCTTATTTTTCTGTGCAATTGAGTTGAACTTAATGTGATTGTTGGGGTGCTCATCCTCCTCTTCATAAATCTCTTTAGATTAATCATCACTTGATATAGTGGCTATGAATTTTCCTTGCTTTTTTTAAGTGTTGGCACATTTTGATTAAATGTGTCCATGTCCTTTGCAATCCTAGCATTTGACACCTTTTCCAACCTCTGCAACTTTAGGTTTTTGCTTCCTCCTTTGATTCTTAGTGAAACCTTACTTTTTCTCTCTGTTGTTATTGAAAATGTTGTGACCTGTCTTACATCTTCTCAGCACCTTGGCCAGTCTTCCAATCAAATAGGAAACCTTCTCTTTGCCGTCAACAAAATCCTCATCCTTATCATTTTGGTGACGGTCGGTGGTTGACGACTGAAGCACCATTACTTTCTCCTTTCTAGCCTCTATGAAGTTCATATCATATGCCTATAGCGACCTCGTCAATTTGTCCAACCGCAATGTTGCAACATCTCGTGCCTCATTGATGGTGGCAACCTTCAAGTTTAATTTGTTCTGGCAGTGACCTTAATGTCTTTCTAACAAATTCTGTTTTCGAATATTTCTTCCTTAATTGGTAAGCCTAATTGGCTATATCCCTTAGCTTCATGCTAAATGTGCCCACTATCTCGTTGTCATTCATATGGATGTTTTCAAATCAGAATGTTAGGATTTGAAGTTTGGATATGCGTAGCAAACTTATGCCTTCGTATACATTCTACAAAATCTCCTATGCCTCTTTTGCTATATAACATGTTGCAATAAGTGTGAACTGTTCTTTGTTAACACTTGAAAAAATAACATTTATAGCACGAGAATTTTCGAGTGCTGCTCTTGCTTCACTAGGGTTCTATAATTTGTGTCTTTCCTAACAATTTTTTCTGTCAATTTCTTTCATAGGTGGTGTCCATCTTTCTTCCATAGTTGTCCATGCCTTTTCATCCAAGGATTTATGAAAGCTTTCATCCTCACCTTTTAATAGGGGAAGTTTGACCCATCTAAGAGGAGTGAACGTGTCACTGATGCTCCTTTCTTAGTGTTCATTTTGTCAACCAATTATTCTTGATCTCACCCACCCAAAACACAAGCCTTGCCTAGGTGATCGGGGTTTTGATACCACTTGTTAGTTGGTTTGGTTCTTTTTAATGTAAGTTGTGATGTATCATTGGTTACCACAAACTCACACATGTAACAAAAAATTAAAATTAACACCCTAAATTTGTTTATGCAGTTTGGAGATAATCTTCTTATATTTGCAGGGCTATACCTAAAAAATTCTACTAAAAATGATACAATGCTTGTTAGGACAAATTGGTCAAATTGGTAAATGATTATTTGTCTTACCTAAATTCCTTTTGGTATTAATTTGTTGATACATTTCTAGTTTAACTCTTCTAGGCTGCAAGTTCCCTTACTTCTGCTTTACTAAGACTTCCTATTGACCCTAACTCCTAGCATTGATTGATGAGTCTCTTCTCTCGAGGGTGGCTCTTCACTTTGATTACTATAGTGGGTGGTTGTGGATGGATGGAACTTATTATACTTTAGGCCTCTATGATTTCCTTCTTCTAAATGATAAGAACAATACAATGTACTTGAACTCTTTAAATGATAATCAACAGAACATTAGCTCTTCCAAGTAATCCGTGGAGTTCCCATCTGTTTGAATGAAGTTTCTAAATGAGATTCCTCTCAATCTCGCTTCATTGGCCTTTGAAAGCATCCGTCTATTCAGCCTTTAAAGTTGAAAATGAATCCTAGAAAAATCTAGTTGAAAATCTTCAAAATATTCAAAAATGATACTTTTCATATTATAATATATTATGCAACATTTTAGGGATTTTTCTTTTCTGATTTTTTGACAACTTTAACAATCTTTTCTTATCATTATAAAATGAAAATCTTTTGGAGATCAAGTCAGGAAAACCAAAATATGATTAATTGTTTAGATTTTCTATATCTTTTTGGATAAGAAAGGTCAACTATATTCAAGTCAATTAGATAAAATTCGTTCAGATCAACTTAAATTAGCTAAGTCAATAATCTGTAATCACTATTTGAAAAGAATAAATCGTCTATTTGATCTTGAAAAATCTGACAGATACTATGACAAACTATGTTATAACATCTATTTTGACAAGTTACCAAAAACTCAAAATTTTGTTATGAAAACGGTCTACACGCCACGTTGAAAAGTCCCGATGGTGTCCAATCTTGTGATTTGCAGCAATGAGATTGGGGCAATGTCGGGTCTATAACTTATTGGAAATACAACCATGGCAAGGATTCAGACACTGTATCATTGTAATTTGTTCTCAAGAATTTAAATGCTTAGCCCAAATCCTAACATGCAGTGATGTGACGGGCGCGCGCGCGCGCGCGCGCAATATAAGTTTCTTTCGGTTTTAATTTTTCTGATTAATTAGATGGCAAAGACCGCATAGCCAAAGCAATAACCGAACCTATCGACAAGGCCAAAAAGTTGGTTTCATACAAGGTTCAAGAAAATCTGATGGAGTTGTAAAAGACCTTCAAATTGAGTGTTCATGAAAACGCAAGCTGAAAGCAATTTGGTAACATGGACCTCCGAGTACGAGAAGCTGAATCATGAGAGGCCAGATCCAAAAGCTTTGATGGACTTCTGCCTCAATGTTACCACAGATATTGAGGTTTATTTTCTTGCTTCTATTGCTGCTTAAGGATCAGAATCCCGCTGGATTATGTTATTAAGTACCATTTCTGTGCAAACGTGCTTCTTGTTGACGCTTGGCTCTTCTTTGTTGTTGTTAGATATTTGTTAGGGATATACAATTACACATACGGACACCAGCCGTCGCATTAAAGTTCCATGAAATTAGGGTAAACGCATGGCCTTGTTTGTTTTGCACACTCTAAAAAATACCTATTCGCTTATTACAAACAAATCCTGTAATTCCAACTGATAAGATGTTCATAAACAAAATATACTCGAAAACATCAAGAAATGAAGAAAAGGATAAAAGAACAATAAATGCGTTAGATATTCTCAGCACTCGATCGACTGGGAATAAAATGTAGGAATCGAGTCAGTCCCGGTTCTTCAAGCGCTGGACCCGGTGGTTCAACTGCTCCTCACGTACAGCCAGACGCGTCACCGCGAAAAGCATCCAACAAAAAATCAAGGCGGCGGTAATGAGCAGAGCGTTACATTGGGTCTTAAGAGCGGATTTCTCGTTGTGCGTGACCTCCGATGGCGAGCAAGACTCCGTCGATTTGCACCTGGCCGAGCATCGTGCTTCCAATAAATGTCCAACAAGACTAGGAAGAAAGGCACCACTATGAGGAATGGCTTCAGTAAATTGCGAGTAACGCGCGCCGATTGCACCCTTCCGCAGAGGATTCGTGGCGGGCGGCAGAGTTAATAGCACGATCATCGTGGCTTCAGTAGCTGCAACGTAGCTTAGAATTATCCATTCCAGTGCCATTTTGAAATTATTTTCTTCTTTTACCCTTCGCGCGAGTGACTGGCGTGCCTTGCCTTGTCATATCATAGCGAACGATCAGAGTAATGTGGGGGTGGTGAGAAGGACGCGTGGCAACTCTTTGTTGTACGGATAAACACGTGTGAGCACAAGTGGCAGTTAGTACGTCAAGGGCTCAAAAGGTGCTCTTCTCTTGGATTGATTTATTGTTTTATACCATAGAAAAAAATAAAATATACTAATAATTTTACACACTTGTGTGATTAAATTGATATAATATAAAATAAAAATAATTGCTTACTTTATTTTATTTATAGTATAGATTAGTTTATTTAAATATTTATTTTATACTCATGTTAAAAGTATTATAATTAAAAAAGAATAAACTATAATAATGATAACAACAACAATAACAATAATAATAATTGTTATCCAAATTATGTTGACATATTTATACACAACCTTTTCTATGTGAGGTCCAACTATTATTGATGTTTAAATGAACTTACATTTTTGTTGATCAATGTCAAGTTGGATGGATAAATTCGATAAATTTTGGAGATCATCTATTTAATAAAGATTATGGTTAGATAAACATTTGCAATAGAAGTTGAAATTCATAAAGTATTTGAAGTCTTAAAATAGATATGACCAAATCAAGTTGGATTGGAATAAGTGCTTATTGGGTATGCATCAATAACTTAATTACCCCATACTTTAACTATAATGTTTTGAATGACGTTGCAACACTGCTTTATTATTGTTCCTCTAGCCGACTTTCTAGGAGTCAAAGGTTATCTACAAAAGATCAAATGGATGGGACATTTGCAAGCTACAACTATAAATAGCTGTTGATCCAAAACGTGGAGAGCAACTTTGAGAAGACTCTAATCACTAGTCACAAGAGAGTTAGAGTCCTTAAGTGATATTCTTATACTTGTGAGCCTTGAAATGTGTGAACAACTATGTGATATGCAAACTAATTGATTGTGTGAGAATTGAACATCTTGGGGAAGGTGTTGGGTTTGTGTAAGAAATTTGAGTATTGTTCATTTTATACTTTGATTGTACTTTGATTGTGATAGTGATTTATCCTAACTTGATGCCTGTAGATATAAGAGTGGATTTTTGAATTGCATTGGCAAACTTGGTGTTCCTTTTATTATCTTTAATTCTTGGTGTGCGTGCATTTGTGTGTTTGTATCTACAAGTTCTTCTAAACTGAACTATATTATTATAATACTACCTAGAACACTATTGTAATTTTCACATGATATTGAAGTCAAGTTGCCCAATGAATTTGATTCAAAGCGAGTGTAATCCTAGTGTTTTCTAAAGACCTACTGACATGAGTACCAACAAAAAGAGCTTCTATAACTTGCCCCTTACTGCTTAATGGTTTCAATTATCTACATTGGAAGGTGCGGATGCGTGCTTTCATTAGATATCAAGATGGAGAAGTTTTGAATGCAATCGAGTAGAGATGGAAACCACCAACAAAAATAAACACTGAAGATATGAAAGTCAAGAAGGATGTAAAAGTTTGGACTGCTAATGAATTTTGTGCTACATTAGGTAATTCAAGAACAATTAATTCAATTTTACAGGTGTAGACAAAGAATAATTCAAACTGATCTCCACTTGTGAGTTTGTAAAGGAAGCGTCAGAAATTTCAAATTGTAAATGTTGGCTTCTGAGTTTGAGAACTTACTGATGGGAGAAGATGAAACAATTGCTATGGTAAGCTTTTTTAGTTAGGCTAAAAATATTTAAATGCAAAATTGGTGAGAAAGACACCACGCTCTTTGTTTGAAAGATTTGCACCTAAAGTAGTTACAATTGAGAGGCAAGGAATGTAAATAATAGGTGCCTCGATAAACTCATGAGATTGCTACACCAAGAAAGATAAAGAGAAGAAAATAACCTTTCAATGTGATGATTCAAGTGACTTTGACAGTAATTGTTCTAACATTGATATTGACACTAACTACCTAGCTAAGAAGTTGAGCAAGCTTCTATGCATGAAGAGATTTAATCACCTAAACAAGTTCAGAGTTCCATCTATAAAAGATTCAAGAAAGAACACGAAGAAGTTTGAAAAGAAAGAAAAGGCAGAACCACAAAAGAAGGGGCCACAATGTTATAAGCATGGTGGGTATGGTTATATTCAAGCCTATGTGCCAACAAGTAGGGAAAATACATAAACACCACTTAGAGCGAAAATACATCAAAAGAGTCAGATGATGATGATGAAATAAGCAACCATGTGACATTCAACTCATTTAGCAGGAAAGCAAAGAATACAACCTAAAATGTTATAATATCAATAGCAATAGTAGAAGACTATTATGAAAACAGCAGCAGTAGTGACAATGAAGCTTATTGAAGAAGAATTGCTATTTACTTATCAATTGACACATGATAAATTGATTGCTCTATACTCCAAAAACAAAGCGTTGAAGGATAAAGTAAGATCCTTCAAGAAAGATAAAGAGAAGTTGGAGAATGCCTTCAACAATTTAGAAGATGAGTACACAAGATTTGAAGAGTTATGAAGTTGAAAATAGAGCAAATGAAGTTGATGTTGCACATAATAAATTAAATTTTGAAAAAGCAAAATTAGAAGGTGACCTATCCATGGGAAAATCACCAAAGGACAGAATTGGTTTGGAATTTTTAGAGCATCCAAGTGGTCATGTTAAGAAAGAGGAAGTAAAGTTTGGGAAGGATGCAATATTGAATGAGACAACAAAGAAAAAAAGGCATAATTTCAAACTAACATGCTATTATTGTTCTAAAGTTGGTCATTCTATGTTAATATGCTTCACTCAATCCAGGCACACCATATAAGGAAGACATATTAGCGTGAAAGTTGCAAGTAAAGATGAGAATAATACTTCAAGTGAAGTTGAATGTAATAAGATAAAGTTTGACAAATTTTTTTTTACCAATTGTTCCAAACAAAATTGCAATGATGAGTAGATCCAAGAAAAAAGAAGAAGAGGAAAGTGAAAACATTCTGTAATTTTTGCAAAAAAATTAAGACATTACATTGAAAGGTGCATCGCATTATTGAAACATATACTACAAGAAGAAGATGTTACACCTAGTGTTGCCAACAGAAAAAGCAACAGAGGTTCCATAAAACAAATTTAGGTCAAAAAATTAGATTTCAAATGTTTTGTATCTCACACACCCCTAAAAGATTGTTCAAAGAAGGAATAGCATGTTGACAATAAAGTTAATATTTTAAATTACAAAAACTATGTATACTAGTACATAAATTTTGGAGAAGATCAAAGAGTAATATTCAAAAGGGAGTAAACAAAATTTTGTATGCCAAACATCACAACAAGGACCTGCGTATGATTTAAAATTATTTGAATTGAATGGTGGTTGGAATCCATTCTAGAACAAACGATAAACAAAGGAACATTGTTGTAACACCATACACAACAATGCATATATGTTCTATAGTAAGTATTGATGGTGTTGTTATACTTCCCAATAGTAATGCTTTAGTTAATGCAGTTAGACTCTCTCATTCATGAGGCAGCTTTGGAATTCCTTTTGTATTTGTTTACCTTTTGGCAAATGTGTACTACAAAGGGGGAGAAAAGTTCAAAACGAATAGTGGGAGTGTGATTGTCTAGCAAAGGAAGAATTTTTTGAACCTTGAAGATATTTTTGATTTTAGTTGTATTTCTCCATAATGTTGTGACTATTATTGGAAACAATGACCGTTGATTTCTAAACCTCTTTGTAATTGGTCATTGTAACTGGTATTTTAAGTATTATGTTGGTACCTTTTTTTGATTTGGTTGGAATTCCTCTTATCTTAATTTTTTGGAAGTCAATTATGTGTTGTGCCACAGATGTACCAAAGGGAGAGATTGTTATTAAAATTATATGGGCACATTTATACACAACTTTTATGCAAAGTCCAACTACTATTGGTGTTTAAATAAACTTGAACTTTTGTTGATTAATGTCAACTTAGACGAATATATTTGATAAACCTTGAAGGTTAACTATTTGAGAAAGATTATAGCTAGATAAACATTTGTGTTGGAGTTGAAATTCATGAAGTGCTTGAAGTCTTGAAGCAAATATGATCAAATCAAGTTGGATTAGGACAAGTGCCTATTGGATATGTATCTACAATTTCACTATCACAAATTTCGACTACAATGTTTTGAGTGACGTTGTAACCTTATGTTGTTATTGATCCTCTAGTCGAATTTCTAAGAGTTAAGGGTTATCCACAAGAGGTTCAATGGACTAGGACATTTGCAAGCCACATCTAAAAATGGTTGCTCATCCCAAACGTGGAGTGGGACATTGAGAAGACTCTAATCACTAGCCATGAGAGAGTTTGTGTCTTTAATTGATATTTTATATGTGTGAGACTTGGAGTGTGTGAACAATTATGTCATACACAAATGAGTTGAGTGTATGAGAGTTGAGCCTAAGAGTAGTTATGTAAAATACAAAACAAGGGTGTTTTGATACAACCAACTGGTTGGACACCTTGGGAAAGATGTTGGGTTTATGTAAAATGTGTGAGTATTGTTTATCTTATATTTTTACTATACTTTAGTTGTGATAGAGAATTATCCTGACCTGGTGTCCACAGATGTAAGAGTGGATCTTTGAATTATGTTAATAAATTTGGCATTCCTTTTATCATCTTTAATTGTTGGTGATATTTAATCAATATAGTTAATGAAATATAAAAATTATAAATAATTTTCTCCGAGTAAATTATTTTTGTTTCAAATAAAATTTTGTGATATTTAGCCATTGTATGTTGACAAAGTTGTATCTTTTATTTGATGTCTTTTAAATAAACCCAAAACATATAATATATGCTCGTGTGTGTACACTAGATTAAAAAACCAAAAAAATTGGTTGGGCTTTATGCATATATTGACTTTAAAAAGTCTACGAGAGTGGAACGATATGTGACGAAGCGAATGACGTTGGTTCGCTAGAATGGACCTCTCTAATTTATCAAACAATATCAAAAGCAATTGATAATTGAAGAAAGAATGAAAAAATACATATCTGCAACTTGAATCATCCTTGTCTCAGTTCTTAGATAAATCCACTATTATTGAGGTATACCAAAAACTAGCAAAAATTTTCAGTTGAGCTTTAAAGTAATGGAATGGATCGCTATTAGTAGTTATTTGGTGAAACTGATCAACTAAATACGACTTTCTTATAAAATAGGTTTGTTATCAGCATGATCAGCATCGCATGCCTTTCTGTCTTTAACAAACAGAAATAATTCATATTATAACAACATAATGATGTCGAGCTCCACTAATCTTATTTGTATATAGAAAATGCATTCTTTCAAGCAATCAAATTGATATTTTTTCTTTTCATTTTTGTGAACTTAAAGTGTATATTTTTTCTTAATAATTTTGTGATAAGAAAGTAGAGAGTAGTACTGGCTGGCTTCAGTAAGTTAGAACCTAAAAACAAGACAAAGAAAAGAAAAAGGAAAACAACAATAACAATGATAATGTAAATTTTGTAAGAGAAGAAATTTGTGTAAAAATTTAAAAATGAGGTAAAAGTAAGAAAGAAAAAGGATTAAAAAAATAATTTTGATAGATAATATGTTTAGAAATTAATATTTTGATGAGATGAAAAGTAAACAATATTATCATCCAAATATAGCCAATAAAATCTCGTAACATGCATTTGTGCATATCCGTTGTTAAACTAGATGAATACCAAGTTTTGATCTAAAATGAAGTTGATCACTAATGACGGCTATGTTTGGTTTCTTACTAGGATGAATAAGAAAATTAGATGATTTGAATAAGTATGAAAATTATATTGGTTATTAATTTATAAAAAATAGAGAAATTTTAAATTATATATTTAATATATAATAATAATTAGATGATATAATACCATATAAATTTATAAGGGATATATATGTAAGTGAGTAGGAAATTTATTGAGATAAGTATTAATTTGATTGTGAAAGAGTAAAATAATTAAAAATTAATTAGTTAGTTATAAAAATAACAAATAAAAATTTGAATAAAATTTATAAAATAAAATATTTAATTTATAAAATTATTGAGTGAGACCATCTTTTAAAATAAAAAATTAAACATATCTGGGATAATTTGAGTTGACATTGCATGAAAGTGCGTGCATGAGGCCAACTGAAGACTGGTTGCACCAACGTTGTCATGTTTGATCTAATTTTGTAGTTATTTAAATTATTTATTTTAAGTATATTATATATTAAAATATTATTTTTTATTTTTTCTATTTTTATATTATTTTTAAATTTTTGTATCTAATTTTCCACTTCCACAATTTGGATCCAAATATAGCTAGAAAATGTTAGGAAGAGCGATCACCCAAAAATAAAAGAGAAAAGAGAAAAGACAAGAGAGAAAAGAGAAAAGCTCTTTATTCAAAAGTGTGCAAAATTAAAGATAACCGACAAAGTGGTATGGAGCGTGTGGAATCTTTCTTCTTCATTTAGCAATTGTTTTTATGAATTAAAGAGGTACACGACCCGATGTCCACTTTCCCAGTTTTCTAAGGAAAGGCAGAAAAGCATCCAAAGCAAAGTCAATTAATTTCCAGATTTATATAAGAGTACTTTAAGTTCAGTCACACTCGATTATTTAGCACTTCGCATACTAGCAAGGGCAATTAAACGTTGCAAGAATGTTGCTGAAATGTTACTGTCCAATCAATGGCCGTCTCGAGAACCTTACGTACTTTTACCGTCCAAAAATTTGCACAAGAACTAGATGTAGACTGTGACCTGCATGCAACACCAGCTAAAGTTACTCAAGACGTTTTTCATGCTTATATTTTGTAGACCTTAATAGCACTTACATTTACATCAGCATTTTACTACTTACCATAAACATGCCTACCCATAATTTTGTGGTTGAAGGGGGAAAAATTCAAATTTGATTGAAAGCAAATTTCATAAAGCTGATCTAAATGCATATCTTCGAATGGTAAAAGACACTTCTATAAAGGCACTTTCAAGCTCGAAAACTTCCTAGTTGATTGCATGATAAGAATACGCTTGCGTGATGAACACTGCACATATGCTTGAAATTTTAGCAAATTGATTCTGAATATATTTTGTTAAGGTTCTCTAGCTATCTAAAAAGAGAGAACCATAATTGAGAAATTATGTTACCAAGATCCATTGACAGAAATAGGCTTCACAAGTCTTTGCATGCCCAATAAAAATAATTAGGAGTGTATGTAAACCCGTTTGAATTGGCTAACCTGCAATAACTAATCCGATCTGCTTAAAACCTGTTGGTTTTAAACTTATTAATTTTAATTGCAATTTTATTTTTTTGTGAAACCCATTAAAATTAGGTCGGGCTGCGGGTTTATAAAACTAGACCCGCTCTTTACCCAACTTGCCCGTTATAATAGACAGTGATTGATTAATATTTATTTTATCTATTTTTTGTGTATTATATCTTCTTTTCCAATACTATAAAATTTTAAAAATTTTAATTATGATTTTTTCACTTACTAATTCTCTCCCACATGAATTATGATTTTTAGTTTTCAAATTTCAATAATTTATTAGTTTTAAAAATACACTTAAATTAAACAAGGCCTATTGTGAAATTTGACCTATTTTCTCTAAGTTATAGAGACATTTTAAAGACATTCTGGTACTGTAAAATATATTATTCTTTAAAATAGTTAAAGTTCAATTTAAAAAAAATTAAAAGAAAACTCTACATGTATATGATTAGATGAAAACAAAAATAAATATCAAAAATAGAGAAAAACAATCATCATTGATAGATCCCTGTTCATCCCACCATACTATACCTAAAATAAACAAAAGACTTGGTTTGTATATCTTTGCCCACGTAATTAGAATTTTGTCCTTCGGAACATATATATACTCAGCTGGGAATTTTGATTCTTGCATTCCCTGGTGCAACTAATCTTTAAGATGAATTAATAACACACCTCAGACTCGACGAAGGTTCTAATTCCGGCCTTCAGTGTGCGTAACACTTATACTAATTAAAAACCTCCATATAGATGCATGCAGTAGCAATATATTCATTGAAGTCGAAGGATTGCTTCTACTATATATATCATACATTCATACTCTTGTACTTTTGCAAAAAGAGAGAGAAGGTGGGGCAACCTTGAATAGAATTTGATATTATTTTTCTTATTTATAATTTAATTAATTCAAATACATTAAAACATATACATATATATATATATATATATTATATTTCACATTAATGTATAAATATTTATATATTATAGTCCACGTAACCGGTTTCATCACCCATCTGATTTTAAAAACATTTAGTTTGATATATCATTCCATACGTTTGGCCGTCGTATATATACCACGATCCATACATTTGAGAAGTAAAAATAAAAGTCAACAAATATATCAAGCATTGCATTGAATTTGTCGTGCATGGGGGAAAAAGTCGCCTTTGATCACCGCCGCTTTTGTCCTGTACCCACAAGTCGGTTTGTGAGATTATAATCTTTAGAAGTGTAAAAATTAACTGCAAGACTAACTCGAGTTCCATCTTATAATATATATTTTTATTTTCAACTTCATCTGTAACAAAAAGCATGCCGAAAAAGTAGAAGGATACCCGCGCTGCAACTTTTTGCTTTCCGTCTTTTGATATATCTAATGAAGTTAACCTTATGAATTTCGTGATCAGTTTTTCGATGATAATAAGAACTCGGAATCGGCTTCGTCAGCTGCTGTTGGCATATACAACTAGAAGAAAAATGTGTTTTTAATGACCACATATACTTAAAGCAAAAATCACGTCCAAAATGGGGAAAGGTAGGGTTGGGGGCAGGGGTGAAGGAACAAACAAAAACATTATAGACATTTTAACTCATTTGTAGATGTACTTATAATTTGACATTTTACAAGAGGACGATGCATGAAACTTTCTCATCACAACCGAGCTAGTTCATATACCAAACTTAATTTTACATGTTGCTTTGAGTAACAAGCAGAGTTTGACATAACTGGGATTATTTTTATTATTACATATGATATGCCTAAAATAACATGACCGAAAATATTAAAGCAAATGCAACGACACAAACTGGGAACCGCCACTCACCGTCGCAAAGCAGCTCACCGCTTTGGGATGAGTAGCCACGATCAGAGTACCGAGCGTAGCACTTGCCCAAGAACATGTAACCCCAAGGTGACGACCCACACTCACTTCTCAGTCGTTGGATCGCCTCCGAGAGACAATCTTGGCACTCGCTCATACTCAGATCCTGTATGCACTGAACCATACCCTGGACTTTCCCGGATCCACCTACCCGAAAATACTGCCCTCCGTCCTTCAGATACGCCAGCACAGCGTCCCTCCGGATCAGCAAGTCAGAGTCATATCCGATCGATGGCCCACATTTATTTGATACTACGGACTTGTCTTGAGTGCCCAAGAATGATGCATTATCGTACTTAATAAAACAACCATCCAACTGCAACGCGCCGCCGGAGGTGCCAACGCAGAAGGTGCCGATTCGAGTGACCGAATTGGCGATACAGTCGTGGCATTCGGAGTTGCTGAGGTCGCCACGGCACTGGAAGAGACCGTAAACGATATCGGTCTGGGATGATCCTGGAAGGGAAATTTTGAAGCTGTTGAAGTTGGAGATCGAGGCAGAGTTGACTAGTGAAGCGAGTATGGAGTTGACATTGGATTCATAAGGGGTTCCGGGGTTGTATTTGAGCTGCGTGCAGCCCACGTATATGAAGGACTCTAGAGAAGAAGTTGAAGGGTTTGCAAGGAGTACAGGGAGAAAAATTACAGGGAAGAGGGCACAAGTGACACAGAGAGGAAGACCAATTGTATTGAGCATGTTCACGATTTTTCGCGTAGATCAAAATTAATTCAAAATTCTCTCTCTGTTTGTGTGTGTACGTGTGTCTGTGTTTGTGATGGATATATGAGGGATAATCGATCGGCCGTTTATAATTGCTGTAATATTTATATACTGAATAAGGTAGTTTCTGGTAAGGGAGTGAGTCATGTGAGGGTGTTAGTGGGCTGGAGAGGTTACATAAGGATATGTATCAATTAAAAATTACTCGTCACACTACTAAATAAAAATATAAAATCTAATATATTTTGTGTTATCGTTTATGTGACACATTGCTTGATATGTCATAAAAAATCATTGCCATAATTGTGACCGCGGGTGGTAGATTATGTAGAGCTTCGGTGTGTAATTTTCTAAGCCTTGTCTAAGCCTTTGCTCCATCTTTAGCAAGCCTTGCGTGAGTTTGTAGGTTTGATGAGATATTTTGTTTTAACTTTTCCTATTGTGAGATTTGATTCTTTGATGGAAAATTCACTATAATGAAAAGTTGGACTTAAAGGGTGTTAGGCAATACAAAAACAAAAGTGGTTTGATTTTGGAACACCAACTGGTTGTGTACGCTGTAATTTGGGATAGTAATTTTATGGTGAGGATTGATTATGTGATTTGATGCAATCACTAGTTTTTCAAAGTTAGTGGGAAAAGTTTTAACTAGCAAGATCCCACACACATAAGAGAAATTGTTTTGACCTGTGTAAATATATTGATGCCTTATAATTTACGTTTTTGTTCATGTGTATTCTTGACATCAACGTAAAATCATCGCTTTGAGTAGATTGTTAAGTTAGGTGGCAAAGTGCAACCAACCAAACGTGTTATCCATGGACAAAAACCACATTGAACTTGGAGTGGACCCCAATCAAATTGGAAAGAACCATCCTTGGACTTGCATATGAACATATATATATATAAGTGGACTTAATATCATATATTTATTCAATATTTACATCTACTTATATACAACTCATCATTCCCATATGTTTATAATGGGGGACAACATCTTTTTAATTCATACTTGATCCCAACAATCTTCCTATGTGAGTATGAGTTTCGTCAACTTGCTCTCATTCTTGAGTATCTCATGATCTTGTGAAAAGTGCTTTCTAACACTATCCACCAATTTGTGGACTTTTCATGGGATAAATTAATAACTCTTTGATGCCCATCAATTTTACATAGGCCTTCCGTAGGAGTTGGGACTTCTACATGATCAATCAAGTATTGTCTTTGTACTCACCTCAAGTCAAAATTTCGGTCCTAATATCACTTGTTAGGTGTGTGCGAGTTCAACTTTAAGCTCTGATTAATCTTGTTGGGCTATGTGGTGTCAAACCAAATTGAGAGTATCATCTATAGATAACAAACAGACAACAACCTTGTTAAGCCTAACCAAATTAGGGAATACAATCCATAGACTTCCATACGAACACGTACATAAGTAGTAATGACACTAGTGAGTGGAAAATAATGGTCAATATGTTGTGTCTTGTTGACTTAAAAAGATATGCACGTTGCGTAAGTGAAAACAAAATTTTTTGGGTGATTTCTATTTTTAATTAAGGTATCGGGTTCTGCGTATCAGATTTGGTGTGTTATGAAACTTCAAATCCATTTTTTTTGTTTTTCAGGTAAGATGTTAAATAATATTAGATCATGGATGTATAATAAAAACTTGCCTAGGTGTAGGGATTTGACACTAGAATTTGAAAATGGGGTTAATGATTTCATTGAATGGGCGATGCAATAGCATTAGCATATGGATGGAGCCAAAATTAGATGTCCATGCTCTTGTTGTAAGAATGCAAAATATCTTGAGCTTGATAAAGTTAAAGTTCACCTATTTAGGAAGGAATTTGTTCAAAATTATTATAATTGGATTAGTTACGCTGAGGCTCAATATTATGGTGCAGTGCTAAATGTAGAAGCGAGTATCATACCAATCCCCATGACATTGGAATACTTTGGAAACAACACAAGACTTTGGTTGGGAGCATCGTATGGTATATGATGTAGCTAGGTATTGCAGTGGCACTGCACATGCCATGGCTGGCCCTTGCTCATGGGTGGGCAACCAGTAGGGTTACCCAAACTTTTCAACCACCCAATGTGGTGAGGGTATCACATTCTGTGTAGAGGATGTGGATGGGGTGGTAGGTAGATTTTTTTATGTATTACATGCGGCGGACAAATCATTGTATAGTGGTTGTGAAAATTTCTTACAATTGCTTGCAGTTACCTGAATGGAGAATATTGAAGCGAATCATAACATGTTGCAAAGTTGTTACGATAATATTTGTAAAATGATTGGTGAGATGCTACTAAGTGATTGTCGAATGCTGCATAATTTCTATAGTACTAAAAGGTTAGTACGAGAGTTAGGTTTTCCAGTGGTGAAAATTGACTGTTGAAAATCTAGCCATATGTTGTACTGGAAAGAAGATGAAGACTTGGAGCATTGCATATTATGTGGAGAGGTAAAGTTCAAAGCAAAAAGGATGCCCTTGTCACATGAGAAGCATATTCCACACAAGCGTTTATACTACTTTCCTCTTATTTCAAAACTACAAAAGTTGTATATATCACAAATGAAGGCAGATAAAGATGCATGTTGCGCCCAACATTGGGATGTGACTTCTAGTCTGCATGTTGAACTCAATGTTGGGCGTGGTGATCTACCCACTATGCACTAATTCAAGTTTATATTTAGGACGGTTTTAGTTTTCCTGTCCCAAAGCTATCCTAAAGTCCCAGAAATCAAAATAAATGGCTTCCTTCCCCAAATTTTCATATTCTACCAACAAACACCTTACCAAACATAGACTTCATTCTTCCCATTTCAAACACGCATAATGCCCTCATCCATAGTGACCTAAGGCCTTCTCAACACCTTTAATTCTACAAATCAACTCTACTCCAATTTTTTTGTGAAGCCCACAATTCCAGGCGAGTATTTAAGAATATCTCCTTTGGTTATGGAGACTTATTCGCATATGAAAAGAAAATTTGTGGTTTTTGTGTGTTGAATATTTGGGTGAAATTTGGGGCTCTTGTGTGTTGAATGTTTGAGGTTTTTGTTCTTGTTTCGTGTATGGCAACAAAAATTTGGGGTTTTTGTGTGTTGAATATTTGGGTGAAATTTGTTGAATTTAGGGTTTAGGGTTTAGATGGCAGAACACCTAGAGCAACCTGTAGGAATGACTCATCGGTTGAGATGTTTTGTTGCCTTCTTCAAGTGACATCCACAGGCGTGGGGTTAGTAGGACATAAAAGAAGTACACTACACCCCGAACTAGGTACAAGACGGCTGTCATCAATGGCAAGTGAGGACAATAGACTCGTAAAGGCAGCACCCTCCTTGTTCCATAGGTCTTATCCCAACAAAGACTTAGCTTTTCCTTAGTTGGGACTGTAAGGGCGAGCACAAGACTATGCTGACTGACTGACGATGGCTCCATACGGGATACAATGATACTGTATACTTGCTACTTTGAAACCAACTAGTAATACAAGGAAGAGAGTACAGGCTATACCACCCTCTGCGACCTACGGTCCTACTCTGTCTAGTCTTTGGAATAGATCTAGATAGACTGAAAGCTCGTTGGTATAGTACCTGGCAAGGAACTAGCCCAGCATGCCAGACAAACTCTTTCTCTAGGAGAGCTCCCTTATGTTCTGTTTAGTCTTGGCATAGAGCTAGCTAAAATTGCCCACCCACCTGTTTTAGCTCCCCAGCCAGGGGATCTGTTGTTGCCCTGCCTGGCCTCTTGTCTTCCTATTTCGAGGCCTCCAAGGAGGGCCTCTCTTCACTAGTTGGATAAAAAAACAGCAGGTATATAGTATCTCGGTGGTGAATCAGAAGGAAGGAAGCCCTCGTCCTATGACAAGGAGCTATCAAGCTTTCAGTTCATGGTCCAGAGGGTGATAGATTCTAACAACAAACAAGCTTTAAAAGCATTCCTTAAAACCTTTAAACAAGACCTTCAAGTTAATAGTAAACCATAAGGAAGACTATAAGGAATAAATAGATCTATAACTCAGTAACTCAATAGCTTATTAGTCAGCTCATTAACTCAAGAACTCAAGAACTCTAACTGTTGCTCATTTCCCTCTGGTTATGAGCTAGTTGAGCTAGTCTTTGGAATAGATCTAGCTCAAGGCAATAAGGAGCAATAGAGCCCTTACTCCATTCCTTCCTTTGGTCGAAATGGCGGGCTCGAAATTGTCTCTTTCATTAACTCACTCGTGCCTGCCCTCCAGGCAGTCACTCGTTCAGCTTCTCTTTCTTTAAGGATGGTTACAATTGTTTTTTTCTCTCTTTCAGGGTTTAGGGTTCAAGGTTTAGGGTTTTAGGATTTAGGGTTTAGGATTTTTTTTTAACCAAAAAACACCGCTACGAGTGAGCGGTTAAGGCAAGACCCCCAACCTGTATATAAAAAGAACTTGGAGAAAATACAATAGGAATATCTAGTGCGAGAATAAAAGAAGGAGTAGTATTCCTTTTACAAAAGTGTCAATTAACCAAAAAAGAAATCAGTATAGTCAGAATTGTCTAAACCTAAAGTTAGACAAGCAAAGTTTGTTGAGTCTAACCAATTCGAGGACCTGTCCATGAAGCTGGTTAGGGTAAAGAACAACCGAAGAACAAGTAGAGCAAACTGATTTATAAAGAAATCTGCAACGGTGTTTCCCTCCTTGTAAATGTGAGAAATCTATACTTGCAGCTGGCGTGTAATAGTAATGATTTTAGAGGTCATGTTGTGGAGAGCCCAGTGTCCTTGTGATGAAGATGAAAAAATGTTGATGACGGCTTGAGAGTCAAGCTTCGCCTAGAGTGGGGATAAGCCTCTGTCCAAAGCTAATCTAGACCCTTCAACAAAGCCCACATTTCAGCAAATGTGTTGGTAGCATATCCAATGTAGTCATGGAAGGACAAGACAACATCGCCTTCAGATTCGCGAATCACTCCACCTGCACTTGCTATACCTGTAGAAATTTTAGCTGCACCATCTGTGTTGAGTTTGAAACATCCCGGATTTAGGTTTCTCCAAAAAACTGGGAATGGGAGGGTAGGAAGGCTCGGTGGAAAATGGAAACAAAAGCTCGGGCAACTTTTATGTCTCCTCGCCAATTAGCCCTGTCAAATTTTTTACTTTTGAAGAGAACCTGCAAGTGGTGGAAAATTTTCCAAACAACTTTGTGCCATGTAAACTTCAAAAGTGAAGGCTTTAATGAGCAAAGCTGTGCTTTTGTTCATGGTTTAAAGATTTTCATCTAAAGGGTCTTGATCAAAATGTTTTTCACAAATTGTGACTTCTTGCTCAGCTCACTTGAGTGCATCAAAAATATTCCCAAAGATGTTTTTGTTCCACCACTTGAGGTGCTTCTTTAGCTTGAATAACTTGTGTTGAAAGTTTGTGAGGCCAGTGTAATTCGTTGGAGCCATCTAATTTTGTCTCACTGTTTGAAGGAAAAGGTAGTGCTTGGTCCACATGTTTTGGAATATAAAGGAAGGTTTAGGTTTATTCTCCTTAAAAGAAATTTGAATAAGAAGCGGAGCGTGGTTTGATGAAACTCTGGATAGGTGTGTGACTTTTGTAGTAGTTGAGAAGTCCATCTAGGCATTGTTGAAAAAGACCTTATCCAACCGCTCCCAAGTTCTTTTGTGGATCCCTTAAAGCCATCATCCACCAATCCACAATCTGCTGTCATGTGGGCAAACTCAATGGCAATCAGTTTAGGTCTTCCAAACCCTTTTCTTTCAGAAGTGTGGAGGACTGTGTTGAAATCTCCTCCAATGAGCCAAGGGTCATTCTAGTAGTAGAGGCAATATCAAGAAACTTGTTCCAAAGGGCTCTTCTCTATATATAACAACATTTTGCATATATCCCAATAAGATAAAAAGGTGTCTTAAGTAAATGGAAGCTTATCTAGAGATGGAGGAGCTGGTTATGATCCACAACAATGTCAGTGCCAATTCCATGAGCCAAGAAGATCTGCATTTTGTTGGAGGAATTAGCCACCACTTTAGAGAATCCCAATCTTCTACAAAAATATCTGTCATCAAGCTCCACCATTGGCTTAATGATGATGAGTACTTGCATCCCATATTTTTTAACTATACGATGAGTATGTTTTTATATTTTGCTATTGCCAACACCTCTAGGAAGTGTAGAAGAAGGTGTGTGAATCCTCTTAGACCTCACTTTTGGGGGAATAGACTTACTGGTCCCGTGCTTTGCTTTGTGTGAAGTTTCTTGAAGTTCTGCAAGAGTGATATTATCAAGGTTATAAGGTGAGGAGCTATCTGAAAATAAATGTGGCTGATTTAGTGAATTTGGAGATGAAGAATCCTCAACACTTGGAATAAGTCTAGCACTCAGCTCTCCTGAGATGAGGTTCAGATTGCAAATTTCTGGAAAATGGTTCAATGCGGTTGATGGGTTCTGATGCAAATCTGGTGTAGGGTCACTCTGATGTGGTATGAAAGAAGCTGTTTCTGTCCCTTCCACATACTCTTTTCCCACCCATTCAGTCTCCAAGTTTTGATCAGTCAAGTGTTTATTAGTACCACTATGTAATAGGTTTCCTTGCTCCCCATTATTTGTATCAGGAGCAGTAACAGCAAACCCAGCCAAAAAAACAGATTTTCCTGCAGCATTTTTAGTCTGTTTAGCAGCAATTTTTCCAGACACAAAACCAGTTTTTTCAGCAATAAATTCATTCTGTTTGGTAGCTATTTTTTCAGTCAAGAAACCAGTGTTTCCAGCAGCATATTCAGTCTATTTGGTAGCAATTTTTCCAGCAAAAAAAACAGTATGTTCATCCTCATCCACCTCTTTATCTGGGTGACCTCCAAACCCCAACAATCCAAAAAATCCTCTGCATTATGCTCATTTCTTCCAGCAGTAATGTGATCACTTTTCCCATCCAAACAAGCATTTTCACCACCAGTGATGCATGCTGTCTCATTTCTAGCATTATAAACAGTATTTCCAATAATGAGGCCCTTAAGATTCTCTTCATTCACAGCTTTAAGAGTATTCTTTTCATTTCCCTCCACACCTTCTTTATCCAAAATAACAGTGTGTACAGTTTGAACCATATCGGAATTTTCATCAACACCATCATCAACAATAACCTCATTCATAGCATTGTCCAAAGGACAACCAATCCCCTCAGTATTAGCACAATTTTCAGCAAGATCACCAACAGGATTATCCACTTTCACAGCATCACAAGTTTGACATTCAATCCCAACATCTATGGCAAAGTTTTGAGGAACTGCAACAAGTAAACCATATCTATTAAGGGGAAGGTTTGTACTTGGAAATTTGTCCCTATTATTCTCGGCAGCAGTGTTGCATTTGTCATTCTTGGCTTGGTAAATCATTGGGGCTTTTCCTTTATCAATGTTCTTGTCCACAAAATTGCCAGCTTGAGTCCTCTTAAGAATGTGTTTAGGCCTTTGTCTCATGTTCCTCTTAGAATGAGGTGTTTGCTTATCAGCTGGATTTGGAGTACTTCCATTGACATAGCAGCCCTCTGAGTTGTGTCCCAGGTGTTTGCAGAAGGAGCAATATTTTAGGAGATTCTCATAGAGGATCTTTTGAACTAGGATTTCCTTTCCAATTCCTAGCTTGACTAAGGACAAGAGAGGTGCTGAAAAATCAATTTCAATGCATATCCTTGCAGTGCTAAATCTGGATTTAGCACTTGTGGGCTCATCAATTTGGAGGGGTTTGCCAATCAAACTAGCAATGCAGTAAAGAGCATTCTTATCAAACAAGTGAACTAGTAAACAAGGGAGTTGTATCCATACTAGCACAAAGGGAGATTTCATTCTGGGGTTGAAATCCGGAGACCATTTGAAAGTTCTCATGGGGAATCCTTGAAAGAACTAAGTTCCTCTCAACCAAAGTCTTGAAAAATCTTCGTCATTAGAAAGGTTGATGAGTAAGTGTTTTGAGTTCAAAGGTTGGATTTGGAAATTCCCTTTGAACTTTAATGCTTGGAAGTGTTTATGAATTTCTATCCAAGATGGATAGCCATGGGAGAATTTCCCAACAAGAGCAAATTTAAAGGGTTTAGCAAGGACGTGAGTTTTAGATTCTGAAAAGAAGATAATTGGGGTCACCTTCATGCACTGATTTAAGGCCTATTTCATTAGGTGGAGAGGTCGAAAAAAAGGATTTTTTAAAGTTGGAGAGAAATGGTGATTTCGCTAGGGGAGGAACATTTATTGAGGGTCAGCAGTAGATTTTAATGCCTCAGAGAATGATTTATGGATAAGGATGGTAATTTGCGCAGTTTGGGACCCCATAGGGGCTGTTGGAGTAATGGGATTAGGCATTTGAAAGAAGGGCGAAAGATCAGAAAATCTGGAAGAACAAAACAAAAATGACGTCGTCGGTCTGAAATTCACCAACAATCAAGTGATGAAATTGGTGAAAATGGGAACGGGAAATGAAAGCCTAGTGAATGACGAGTCCAACAGAATAAGAAATTTGCAAAAAGGACACCAAAATAGGATGGAATTAAGGAACAAAGTTATCTTGCACGAATAGGCTAGAGAATAACAAAAAATGAAATTACTTGACACAAAGCTTGCATTGCGTAAAATTGTTTTAGGAAAATGAAGGGAAGCGATGGCCGAGTGTTATTTTTCGGCGATGGTGGCCCGAAATCGGGCAAAGCAAGAAATCAGCATTTTAGAGAGAGGAAATCGCCTTTTTTCTATAGAGAAGGGAGAGCATTTGTAAAAAGTGCAGAATGTTTAGGTTTTGGTTTAGCGTTTAGGGTTTTTTTTTTAAAAGAAACCACCTAGAGGTGGGAGGGACTTGTCGAGGCCCTTAACCCATCTTTATAAAATCACAAGACAAAGTACAGAGAGACGAAAAAGTATGAAAAGGCAGGGAACAATTCCCAAGCAGCAACAAATGCCCAATGACAAAGTCTAGTGAAATCTAAAGAAAGGAAGTTTCTGAGAGTCCAGTCTGATGATTCCAAGTAGCTCCCCCTGAATGTGGTTTGAAGAAAACACATTGGCTGCTTGATTCTGGCAAGCATGTGTGGCAAGGAAGTCAGCTGCTCTATTACCTTCTCTGTAGATGTGTGTAATGTGAATCTCCATCTTGCTCATAACCTCTCGAATTCTGCTCAACATATGTTGGAATTTCCAGTAGCCAAACTAACGGTGAGAAACCAATGTAATCAGACATAATGCATCAACTTCAATCCAGACTCTCAAATCCTTCTTTGCAAGCAGACTTCCAACCTAGTGTGGAGCACAATAAGTTCTGCCATTGTGTTGGTGGTGAAGGGAGTGTGTTTTTCAAATGTGAAAATGACCTGTCCGTGGGGGTTTCTGAGAAGGCCTCTTGCTCCACTAATGCCTGGATTGCCTTTGGAGGCCCCATCAGTGTTAAGTTTGAACTAACCTGGTGATGGTGTCTCCCAAATCACAATTTTAGTTCTATGTCTGTTGGGTTGTGGTAGGGGAACTCCCAATTAGAAAGCAACATTACGATCCCCTCGCCAGTGTGTTAACTTCCAAAGCTTTACATAAGTCAAAGACTGAAGATATAAATTAACTTTTTGGATGATGGAGTTAGCTTTCATATGAATGCCTCGATACTTAGAATCATTACGGGCACACCAAATAAACCACAAAATAAGATATGAAATGATATTCTGGATGTGAACAAGCGAACTTGGCATGTCCCAAGCTTGTAGAAATAACTTGGCATCAGAAGTTTGGGGGGGAGAGACCTTGAAGAGGTGCACAAAATGATTCCCGATGGCCAGAGCTTTGGTGCTATGAAAGAAAGTGTGAATAATAGTTTTATTGTCATGAAAACACCAGCATTGCGAGGTAAGTAGGAATCCTTTCCTTTGGAGTTGAGCATTTGTAGGGATCCAATCATGTAAGAAACGCCACAAGAAGATCGAAATGGTTAGGAGTAATAGGGACCAAATTTTTTGGAAGATCTGTTGCTTATGTCTGGCTTGTATATGTAAATTCCAAGCAGACTTAAGGGTGAATTTACCATCACAAGAAGCCTTTCAAAAAGCTCTATCTAGTTCACCAAAATTGATTGGAGTGGAAAAAACAAGTTGAGCAAGATGTTCAGGTAAATTACTCCTTAATTTGCTGAGATTCCAACCCTCATCATTCCAATAATAGTTGACCGGTTTAAATGGAAAGCCTTCTTTGTTAGCAAGATCATGAAGCATACCCTCTTGAAGCCAACAATCAAACAAAATGAAATTGTCCCATCCCCAAGCGTCTAAAAAATATTATTTTGAGCAGCTGTTTTGATCTTGCAAAGTCTTTTCTAAGATGGTGAATCTTGGGCCGAAACTTTCACACGATCTAGAAAAGTGGATCCACAGTATTTCTGAATAAGAAAACAGCTCCAAAGTGAGGATTGTTCTCAAAATCTCCACCACAGTTTGAGAGAGAAGGCAGAAATCACATCTTGAAGTCGTCTAATAATAGAAATAATAGAAGGAAGGGCTGCTGCAAATCTCTTATAGAGGAGCTTTGAAAAAAGCTTGTTAATCACATTGCAAAGAGAGATTGGTCGGAATTCATTCCAAGTTTGCGGTCCTCAACTTCTGGAATAAGAACAATTGAAGTAGCTGTAAAACTCTTTGGCATAGGAGTGCCCGAGAAGAAGTCCACCACCGCCTCATAAAGGTCTGTAGCCAAAAAAGTCCAACATGATTGGAAGAAGAGTGTAGAGAATCCATCCGGTCCAACTATGCTATTAGGGTAGAGTGAGAACAAAACTTCTTTGATTTCCTCAATTTTCGAAACGAAATTGATTGAATGGGATCAACCAATGAGCATATTTTGAAAGAAATCAGCAGCTGAGGCTTTAATTTCTTCTTCAGATGTCAAAACATTACCCCATTCTGTTGATATGTGATCTGCTTCTTTTCCTTTTGACTAAGGAATGAAAGAATTTTGTGTTTCTTTCACTTGCTTGTAGCCATCTACAGGCACTTTTTTGTTTCCAAAATTCAGATTCCATAGTGAGGGTGTGAATGAGGTTGGGGTTTAGGGTTTTTTTTTAATCAAAAACACCGCTGTGGTGGGGGGTTAGGGCAAGACCCCCCAACCTGTATATAAAGTCTGGTGAAAATACAATAGAGACAGCCTGTACAAAATAAAAAGAGGAGTACTACTCCATTTACACGAGTATCAAAAGGCCAAAAAAGGAGGGAAAAAGTAAGAACATCTAAACCTAAAGTTGGGAAGTCAAGTATGTCAAATCTAATCAAACCAAGCACATGTTCGTGAAGTTGGCTAGGATGAAGGACGACTGAAGAACGAGTGGAGCAAGCTTGATTAGCAAAGTAGTCAGCAACGAAGTTTCCTTCCCTATAAATATGAGATAAATGTACATGGATCTGGTTCCTAATGGTGTTGATTCTACCAATCAAATTATATAGAGTCCAATGGGCTTGTGGAAAGAAGATGATGCTGATGATAGATTGAGAATCCACCTCAACCCAGAGCGGTGAAATGTCTTTGTCCAATGCAAGCTCCAAGCTTTTCAAAAGAGTCTACATCTCTGCAAATGTGTTGGAGTGTCTCCAATGTAGTCTTGGAAGGCAAGAATGACATTGCCTTCTACGTCACGAATGACCCCACCAGCACCTGCTATACTTGTAGAAGTTTTTGCAGCACCGTCTATATTAAGCTTGAACCATCCACAGTCTGGTTTTCTCTACTGGATTGAAATTGATTGAGCAGGAGGACTCGGTGGAAAGTGGAAGCCAAGATCACGTGCTAAGTCCAAATCTCCTCGCCAATGATTTCTGTTAAACTTTTTGCAATTGAAGAGTACCTGTAAATGGTTAAAAACTTTCCAAACAACTTTGAGCCAAGAGAACTTTTTGGTCCTATATTTTGTGTCGTTTCTTTCAGTCTAAGTAAACCACAAGGCAAGCAAGGGGATAAGGGATCTAACATGTAATCTGTGGGTGAAGCAAGAAGAGAATTTTGAAAAATTAACAAGGATATGTAAATTAGAGGTATTAAGGGTAGGGATATTAAAAAGATTAGAAAGCACACTTCAAATGTGATAAGGCTGTTTGCCCTGAAAAAAGAGATGAGGAATGGATTTAATATCCTGACAACAGTGGCATTTCGAAGCAAGAGAGATACCCATTCTTTGAACGCGGGTGTCAATTGAAATCCAATTATAAAAGAGACGCCAAAGAAAGAAGGATATGGTAGGAGTACGCATGGCGCAGAAGTGGGTCCCAAGGAACCCGCGGAAGCAAAGAGGTGGTGGCAGTAAACTGGGTCTCCAAAGGGAGAGTTGAGTTCACTTCCGAAAGAAGTTTTGGACCTAGGCACATCCTTTTCTACTATGTTCTAGAAATCTTTGAAAAATCAAGCTTTCCATCTAGGCCCGGGGCCTTCTCGTCTGCCCTGTACTCTGCTTCAGCCATAAAACGAGCAACCACACTCCGTTTTTGACTTTTAAAAGTGACGAATTTCAACCCACCAACCAAAACGGAACCCTTTGCGGTAGCCGGTGTCGGCTAGCAAGTTTCGGTAACAGAAAAGATAACTAGTATAGGTTTAGGGTTTGGGGTTTAGGGTTTTTTTTTTTTAAAAGAAACCACCTAGTGGTGGGAGGGACTTGTCGGGGCCCTCAACCTATCTTCATAAATCTCAAGGCAAAGTACAGAGTAACTAAAAGCATAAAAAGGCAGGGAACAACACCCACCCGTCTAAAAATCTAAATACAAAGTCTAGTGAAATCTAAAGTAAGGAAGTTTCTGAGAATCTAGTCTGATAATTCCAAGCATGTCCTCATGAATGTGGTTTGAAGAGAACACATTGGCTCCTTGGTGGTGGCAAGCATACGTGGCAAGGAAGTCAACGGCTTTATTACCTTCTCTGAAGATGTGTGTAATGTGAGTCTGCATCTTGCTCATTACCTCTCTAATTCTGCTCAATGTATGTTGGAATTTCCAGGTGTCGGATTGACGGTGAGAAACCAGTGCGATCAGACATGAGGCATCAACTTCGATCTAAACTCTCAAAATCCCTCTTTGCAAGCAGATTTCCAACCCAATGTGGAGCGCAACAAGTTCTGCCATTGTGTTGGTGGTGAAGGGAATGTGTTTTTTAAATGCGAAAATGACCTCTCCGTGGTGGTTTCTTAGAAGGCCTCCTACTCCATTAATGCCTAGATTGCCTTTGGAGGCCCCATTTGTGTTAAGTTTGAACCAACTTGGTGATGGTGTATCCCAAATCACAATTTTAGCTCTCAGTCTGTTGGGATGTGGAAGAGGAACTCCCAACTAGAAAGCAACATTACGATCCCCTCGCCAGTGTGTTAACTTCCAAAGCTTTCCAAAAGTCAAAGACTGAAGGTAGGAATTGACTTTATGGATAATGGAGTTAGCTTTCATATGAATACCTCGATACTTAGAATCATTACGAGCACACCAAATAAATCACAAAATAAGGTAGGAAATGATATTCCTGATGTGAATAGTCGAACCTGGCATGTCCCAGGCTTGAAGAAATAGCTTGGCATCGGAAGTTTTGGGGGAGAGAGACGTTGAAGAGATGCGCAAAATGGTTCTAGATGGCCAGAGCTATAGTGCTGTGGAAGAAAATGTGAATAATATTTTCATTATAATGACAACATCGACATTGCGAGGCAAGAAGGAATCCTTTCCTTTGAAGTCGATCATCAGTAGGGATCCAATCATGTAAGAAACACCATAAGAAGATCGAAATGGTTGGGAGGAGCAAGGGGGACCAAATTTTTTAAAAGATTAGCTGCTTATGTCCAGTCTATCTAGGAAAACACCAGGCCGACTAGAAGGTGAATTTACCAACACTAGAAGGCTTCCAGAAGGCTTTATCTATATCACTAAAATTGATTGGAGTGGAAAGAACAAGTTGAGCAAGGTGTTTAGGTAAATTATTCCTTAGTTTGTTGAGATTCCAGCCCTCCTCATTCCAATAATAGTTGACTGGTTCAAATGGAAAACCTTCTTTGTTAGCAAGATCATGAAGCGTACCCTCTTGAAGCCAGCAATCAAACCAGAATGAGATGGTGCCATCACCGAGCATCCAGAATATATTATTTTGAGCAGTTGTTCTGGTCTTGCAAAGTCCTTTCCTAGATGGTGAATCCTGGACCGAAACTTTCACACAGTTTGGAAAAGTGGATCCGCAGTATTTTTGAAGAAGAAAATGGCTCCAAAGCGAGGATTGTTCTTGAAATCTCCACCATAGTTTGAGAGAGAGAGCCAGAGTCATATCCTGAAGTCGTCTGATCCCCAACCCTCTTTCTTCACTTGAAAGGCAGATATTCTTCCATTTAGTCCAATGAAGTTTCTTATGAGAAGCAGTTGAACCCCAAAAAAATTTAGCAAGAATCATTTCAATCTAGTTAATGGTTGTGAGGGGAGGATTAAGCACATGAAATAGATGTAGAGGTATGGAAGAAAGGACACTCTTAATAAGTTGAAGTCTGCCGCCATGCGAGAGAAGAAGATGATCCCAACCACCAATTCGGTCATGAATTTTTTTAACGAGGCTATCAAAGAAGGCTCTTTTCTTGTTCCCTTTGAATAAAGGGGTTCCAAGAAAACAAATAGGGAGCTGTTTTCGGTTGAATCCTGTTAAGTATTTAATCCTCTGGATTTGAAGAGAAGGAGTCCTGTTACTAACCACGAAGATCTCTTAGAGGGATTAATCTGTTGCCCATAAACCTCTTCAGAGTTCTTCAGAAGATTCATAAGTTTGTTGAGGGCTGGTTTTCTTGCCTTGGAGGAAATAATGATATCGTTGGCAAAGGTAAGGTGGGAGATGGGGAAACCTCTTTTCGTGTCAAAATACATATGAGGATTAGTCTTGAAGAGAGTATTTAATCCTCTAGAAAGAGTCTCAGCTGCAAGGATGAAAAGAGCTGGAGAAATGGGGTCCCCTTGTCTCAATCCTTTGGTAGACTTGAAAAATCCTGTGGGGCTGCCATTGATGAGAATAGAAAACCAACAATTTTCCACACAATGTCAGATGAGCAAGATAGTGTGGGCAGGGAAGTCCATGTGCTCCAAAACTTTGTAAAGAAATTCCCAGCTAATCTTGTCATAAGCCTTGGCCATATCAAGTTTCAGGATAATGTTATCAAATTTGTCCCTATTTTCCATTCTGTGCACCACTTCTTGTGTAAGGAGGATATTGTCTTCAATGAGTCTACTTGGGATAAAGCCGATCTAAGAGGGAGAAATACGAGAAGGAAGGGTAGCTGCAAATCTCTTTAGAGAAGCTTTGAAAAAAGCTTATTAATCACATTGCAAAGGGAGATTGGTCGGAATTCATTCCAAGTCTGCGGTCCTTCAACTTTTGGAATAAGAACAATTGAAGTAGTTGTGAAACTCCTTGGCATAGGTGTGCCCGAGAAGAAGTCCCTCACCACCTCGTGAAGGTCTGCAGCCAAAAAAGACCAACATGATTGGAAGAAGAGCGCAGAGAATCCATCCGGTCCAGCTGTGCTATTAGGGCAAAGTGAGAACAGAACATCTCTGATTTCCTCAATGTCTGGAACTGAATTGATTGAGTGGGAGATATCAGCCGGGATTTTAGGAAGAAGCCTAAAAAATCCATCTAAATACGGAGATAGCATGTTATGGGATGCACTAGTGAGCAGATTTTGAAAGAAATCAGCAGCTGAAGCTTTAATCTCTTCCTCTGATGTCAAAACATTACCATCCATCACCATTCTGTTGATATGTGATCTGCTTCTTTTCCTTTTGACTAAGGAATTGAAGAATTTTGTGTTTCTTTCACCTGCCTCCAGCCATCTGCATGCACTTTTTTGTTTCCAAAATTCAAATTCCATAGTGAGGGTGAGAATGAGGTGGTTTAGGGTTTAGGTTTTTTTTTTTATTAAAAAAAACAACCGGCAAAGGTGAGGGGTTATGGCAAGAACCCCAACCTGTATATAGATACCTGGTGAAAAATACAAAAACAACATCTAGTGCAAAAAGAGAAGAAGGAGTACTACTCCTTTTACATGAATATCAAACCACTTGGAAGAGAACAGTATAGCTAGAATCATCTAAACTTGAAATTGGGAAGGCCAAGTTTGTCAAGTCTAATCAATCTAAGGACTTGTCCGTGAAGCTGGTGTGGGTAAAGAATAACTGAAGAAAAAGTGGAGCAGGTTTAGGGTTAAGGTTAGGGTTTAGGGTTTAGGGTTTTTTTTAAATCAACCGTTGAAGCAACGATGGGAGGAGCTTGTCGGGGTTCTCAACCCTTCTTTATAATAGAAGAGGGGACAAAGTTACAATGCAAGAAAGAGTTCGAAAAAGCAAAATGAGGAGTACTACTCCCTTACAAGAAAACGGAAGAAGAGAACACATTATTCAAATCTAAAGTAGGGATAGTTCCACGCGTCAAGTTTAATTATGCTGTTGACTTTTCCATGAAGTTGTTCTCTTGGTAAAATTGTGAGATTTTGTGATGTGCACCCCTGGTTTGCCAAATGGTCAGCTGCTTGGTTTGCCTCTTGATAAATATGTGAGAGTGTAAAGTCCAATTTGTTCAATAGGTCCCTGATACATTGAAGAGTGTGTTGGAGGGTCCAAGATCTCGAAAACCTTAAGGAAAGAAGGGGGATGATAGAAGAGGCATCCACTTCAATCCAAATCTTATGAAAGCCCTTTTGGAAGCAAATATCCAAGCCTGTGTGAAGTGCAATAAGTTCGGCCATGGTGTTTGTTGTGTGTGGGAGATGATCCTAGAAGGCAAAAATAACCTCACCAAGGTGATCATGCACTATGCCACCCGCACCACCAACGCCTGGATTACCTTGAGCTACGCCATCAGTGTTGAGTTTGACCCAACCAATAAGAGGTTTTTTCCAAAAGATAATTTTCGACCGATTACCATGAGAAGCCTCGTCTGTGTTAAGTTTCACCCACCCAATGGCGGGTTTGGTCCACTCGACAATTTTAGGCACAAGCATTTTAGGAGATGGCAAAATAATTCCAAAGTGTGAGGCAATGGAGCGAACTCCAGTCCAGTGCGAAGGTTTCCACAAATTGCACCGAGAAATAGTATGGATAAAAGAGTAAACTTTCTGAATGATATTATGTGCACGCACTGGAAGGCCACGATGTTTAGCATCATTCCTGGCACACCAAAGAAACCATAAGATAAGATATGAAATAATGTTTCTGATATGAACCTGGTTATTGCTTCCATAAACATCCTAAGCCCGAAGAAAAAGCACCACATTTGAAGTTTGTGGAATGGACTGATGGAATAAGAAGGCAAAGTGACTCCACATAGCTCGGGCCTTCATGCTAGTGAAAAAGATATGCTGAGAAGTTTCTTGCTCACTACAACACAAACATTTGGATGGAAGAGCAAATCCTTTCTTCATCAGCCGATCGTCTGTTGGGAGCCAATTCCAAATCAACCGCTAAAGAAAGATAGAGATGGTAGGAGTAATGAGTGGGTCCCAAAGTTTTTGGAAGATAGCTTGAGGCTCCCCCTTATCCCTAACAAGATGTCAAGCAGATTTGGTAGAGAAGAGTCCGTTTGAGCCCATCTTCCAAACAGGTTGATCAAACGTACCCAAGCGAATAGGTGTGTTGATAATAAGTTGACAAAGATTCTCTGGAAGTACTGTATGCAATTTATCAAGGTTCCACCTGCCATGAAGCCAATAATGATGAACTGGTTCAAAGGATCCAGGCATGGAAGAAATTTTGAGCAAAGTGCCCTCATGAAGCCAACAATCATGCCAAAAGGAAATAGATCCCTTTCCAATATTCCAGAAAATATACTCTTGAGCAACCGATTTGATTTTAGAGAGTCGCTTCCATGTGGGAGAATCGTGGATAGAATCCTTCACTCGGGCAAAAGAGAAACCCCCATAGTATTTGTGAAGAAGAAAACGGGCCCAAAGAGAGGATTGTAATCTAAATCTCCACTAAAGTTTAATGGAAAAGGCCTTGACAACGTCTCCCATCTTACGCACGCCTAAGCCACCTTCGTCGCGAGGATGGCAAATGTTAGTCCACTTAGTCCAGTGAATTTTCCTATGATTATCTATAGATCCCCAGAAATATTTCGAGAAGAGTTTTTCAATACTGTCCAGAGTAAACAGAGGAGGATTGATAACTTGGAAAAGATGAAGAGTCATGGATGAGAGAATACTCTGGATAAGTTGAAGTCGTCCTCCATGAGACAAAAAATTATGTTCCCACCCGCAAAGTTTGTCAAAGATCTGATCCAAAAGACCAGTGAAAAGGGAGCACCTTTTATTGCCCTTGAATAATGGCGCACCAAGATAAGGGATCGGCAGCTGCTTCCAGCAAAAACCAGTGAGATGTTTGATACGGTGAATCAAGGCTTGGGAGGCTCTTTTACTAACCACAAAGGCGCTCTTGGAGTTGTTTAAATGTTGCCCTGAGACGCATTCATAATGCTGTAAAAACTACATAAGTTTTTGGAGAGCAGGTTTTCTTGCCTTTGTGAAGATAATAATGTCATCAGCGAAAGCCAAATGAGTAATGGGAAGACCTCCTTTGGTGTCAAAGTACATATGGGGGTTTTGTGAAAAAAGTTTTTCCAATCCACGGGAGAGAGTCTCTGCCGCAAGAATAAACAAAGCTAGAGAGATCAGGTTACCTTGGCGAAGTCCCTGAGAAGATTTAAAAAATCCTGAAGAGTTGCCATTAACAAGAACAAAAAATCAGCAGTTGTTGATGCAGTTTCTGAGAAGATTAACGGTTTGAGCGGGGAAGCCCATATGAGAAACTGCTGAAAGAAGGAAATGCCAGTTCACCCAATCATAAGCTTTCTGCATGTCAAGTTTAATAACCATGTTGTCAAACTTCTGGCGGTTGTCGATGTGATGGACCAATTCCTGGGCCAAAAGGATGTTATCACAGATAAGACGCCTAGGAATAAAGCCACTCTGTGAAGGGGAGATAAGGTCCGGGAGGACAGGAGCAATTCTTTGGTACAGTAGCTTGGACATAATTTTGTTGACAACATTACAAAGGGAAATAGGCCTGTAGTCATTCCACTCCTTTGGACCATCCTTTTTGGGAATAAGAACGATGGAGGTAGCTGTAAAGCTTCGAGGCATAGGGGTGCCACAAAAGAAATTAGTAACTGCCTGAAAAACATCTTCAGCAATGATTGGCCAACAGGACTGAAAGAAAAGGGCAGAGAACCCATCCAGACCTGCAGCACTATCCGGGCATAAAGAAAAAACCACTGCCTTAACTTCGTCGATATTGGGAAGTGCAAGAAGGGAACAAGCCTGATCTGGGGAGATCTTGGGCAACAGCTCCATAAAATCATCCAAATCTGGGGAGGGGAAATTTGATCCAGGGTTGTGAGCTCCAGGGGCTGCAAAAAGCATCTGAAAATATTTTACTGCTGAAACTTGGATATCGTCTCTTCTTGTATAGGTATTATCCTGATCCGTAATTTGATTTATCATGGACTTGGCTCTTCTTTTCTTGACAAGGGCGTGGAAAAATTTAGTATTGCGTTCACCCTGCTCGAGCCATCTACAATTACTTTTCTGTTTCCAAAAGGCAGCCTCAATGGAAAGGGCATGAGTGAGCTTAGCATTGAATTTGTTCAGTTCTGCGAGTTAGCAGCCGAGGGGTCCTGATCGAATTGCTTTTATGCATCAGTGGCTGACTGTTTCGCCTGTGCAACTAGCTGAAACACATTGCCAAAAACAGCCCTATTCCAGTTTTGAAGAATATGCTTCATTCGGTAGAGTTTCTGTTGGAGTTTAATCATACCGAAGCTATGAACAGGTTGCCTCCATGTCTCCTGAACAATCTGCATAAACTGATGGTGTTTGATCCACATATGTTGAAAATGGAAGGAAGGTTTGACATTGAAATGAAGGTTAGAGGAGTGGATAAGTAGCGGATGGTGATCCAAGCTTCTTCTAAGGAGATGGATAACCTGAGTACAGTCAAAAAGCTCACTCCAGTGGAGGGAATACAGAACTCTGTCCAGCCGCTTCCAAATTCTATTATTGGTCCAAGTATAAGGATTCCCTTCAAAACTGGCATCCATGAGATGGCAGTCCATAATCATGGAGTTAAAGTCCTCACTAGAACCAGAACATTGGGTTGAACCTCCAAAAGTTTCAGCTGAGGAAAGCGTGGCATTAAAATCTCCCCCTATGATCCAAGGTTCGCCAGAAGAAGACAGCTGTCGGAGCTCGGCCCAAAGAGTCTTTCTTTCTCCTCTAAAACAGCTGGCATAAACAAAGGTTCCCCAAAAACTCTTATCCAAAACCTGAGAATGAATTTTGATGTGGAGGAATTGATTGTGATCCTTGAGCACCTCAACATGGAACCCAGTCTTAGCAAAACACCAGATTTTGTTGGAAATATTAGCAAAAACTGAAGAAAAACCAAACATTCTGCACATAAAGGAATGGTCAAGTTGAATGAATGGTTCCAAAATAACGAGAATATCTGGATGATGATCAATGCACAGACTGTGTAAAATTTTTTGTTTACTACTTTTCCCAATTCCCCTAACATTCCAAATGAGAAAATTCATAATGAATTATTTTTGGGGAGGCTGTGACGATGATCTAGATCCTCGTTTGGTAATTTGGTTGGCTGTTTTCCTCTTACTGGTTTGGGAACGGGTCAAAGGTCCATGTGATCCATCATCAAGTGATCTGTTTCTTCTGTGTTTGGCACTAGAAACAGCATCCAGAAAATCTGCTTGGCTCTGAATATCTTCAGCTTGACAACAGGGATCATCAAAATGCTGATTGGAGTTGGCAGGCATGGCAGCAGAGCGTAGCTGATATCTCACAGGAAAAGCCGTCTGTTCTCGCTCCCCCTCTGCATGGAAATGATCAGTACCAGCATTATGGTGTTCGGAAGAATTTTCACTCAGCTCCACTACTGAATTTAAACCAGAACAGGACTGGTCTTCAAGCTGCTGAGAAAAAGGTACAGCTGTTCTAGAATTCAGGCTGTGACCTGTAATCGTCTTCTCTTGATTTGAGTTGGAAGAAGAGTTTTCTATGGAGATATCAAAGGCTTGATCACTGACAATCACATTAACATTTTTACGAGGCTGACCAGTTTTGAAAATGAGAGGAGTTGCTGAATCAGAACAAGCATTTTTCTGGATAGATTTTCCCTTAGCAGTAGTCTCGTTTGGTGAATAAGCAGCAGTGTCTGATTTATCAGATTTTTCCTCACAGTCTCAATGATCTCCTTGCTGCAGTGACGCTTGACCTGGCTGACTAAGATCAACATCATCCTTCTCTGTTGATAATCCTTTGGCTTGCTCAATACTTTTGTCCCTACGAACATCCATTGGCGTAACCTGATTTCTCCCCTTGTTGCCTTGAAGATTCTCATCCTCTTTCACTCCCTTTCCACGTTTTTGATTCAAAAGCTGCCTGAGATCAAAACCAGAGTTTGTGGTGTGGTGCTCAATCTGATCAGAACTGACGTTTTCAGCCTTCTTGCCAGTTGAAGCTTTAAAAGAGCAGTTGGATTGGTTGTGGCCCAAATGACAGCAAAGAGGGCAGAATTCTGGGCAGTTTTCATAAAAAATTCTTTGAGTGAAAGTTTTGTCCCCAATTCCCAGAAATATTTCATGAATCCGTTCTTTCATTAAGTCTAATTCCACACAAACTCTAGCAAGACTAGGGAGAGTCAAATCAGCTGTTGGTTCATCAATAAGAAGCGGAGAACCCATAAGGGAAGCAATGCTGAAAAGAGCTTGCTTGTTAAACAAGTGGCAAGGCAGTTCGGGAAGTCTAATCCAGACTAGCGCAATTGAGGACTCAATGGAAGGATCAAAATCTGGTGTCCACTTAAAAACTCGCATAGGGAAACCCTCAAATAGCCAAACGCCTCTTAACCAGATCCTAGAATAGTCTTCTTCATTAGACAAAGTAATGAGAACATGTTTCGCATTGATAACTCCAACTTTAAAGGTTCCCTTAAGACCAAGTTTTGTAATTCTAAAACGAAGCACATTTAAAGAGGGGACGCCATGAGAGAATTTTTCAATGAGCGAATATTTTAACGGCTGAGTGAGTGAGGCAGTTTCATCGGCTGAAAATTTAATACCCGGTTTCCCTTTGTATTTAGAAATTGTCCCAACCAAAGAGGAAGATTCATCAAACAATTTCTTAGCTGAACGATGGGGATCAGTTTGAAATTCAACACGTTGAGATCCCCAAATAACAGCCACATAGCTTCGGGAAGGGGCTGGTTCGGACGGACCAGCATCAGCCATGACAGAGTCCAAAGCACACTCCACCTATCTCCCTCAAAGCAACAACTCCAGCAACACAACACACCACAACAATTCCCGGCAAGGGAAAACAAAGGATAAGGGAATAGCATAGTACCTGAATCGAGAAGGAACAATAAAATCTGGGCTGTGTTCAAATCCACATCAAATCGGGAAAGCAAACGAACGAAATCCAGTCGATTGAGTGATGGAGAAGAAAGCCCAGTGAAAAGCGAGCCAGAAAACACCAAAATCACTGATGAACGTCTTCAAAATCGGGCGGGCCCAGACGCGACAAAAGCAAACAAGCTTGGATCCTTCGATTTACAGCGAAACACCACCAGAGGATTGCAGCAAAGGGTTTCCAAGGGCCGGGGAGCACTCGACGACGGTCGTCGACCACCGACGACATCCGAAAACCGGCGAAAAAAGTAAATCGCTTTTTAGAGAGAGAAAATCGCCCAAATCGCCCAAATCATAGAGAGAAGGTGGAGAATTTGTTAAACACCCATAATAATTAGGGTTTAGGGTTTGGGGTTTGGGGTTTGGGGTTTAGGGTTTAGGGTTTGGGGTTTCGGGTTTAAGGTTCTGGGAAAGGTTCCTCTTTTTGTAAAATTTCTTGCAGTGTACCTTCATGAAGCCATTGATCATGCCAAAAGGAGACAGAGCCAGTTCCCAATGACCAGAACATATGTTCTTGAGCTGTGTTTTGAATCCTGCAAAGTCTTTTCCATGTGGGCGAGTCATGTATCGAAACTTTAGGAAAGCATGAAAATGAGTTACCACAATATTTATGAAGAGTAAAATTCGCCCAAAGAGAGGATTGATTTCTGAATCGCCACCAAAGTTTGAGAGAAAAGGCTGCCACAACATCATTTAACTTCCGGAGTCCAAGGCCACCTTCGTCTCGTGGTTGACAGATATTATGCCATTTAGTCCAATGAAGTTTACGTTGTGTTTCCGTTGAACCCCAGAAAAATTTTGAGAATAATCTTTCAATTTGTTGAGAAGTCATGAGTGGGGGATTAATAACTTTCAGCAAATGGAGAGGCATTGACGAAAGAACACTTTGAATGAGCTGTAGTCTCCCACCGTGTGATAAGACGTTATTCTCCCAACCACAAATCTTTGCCCTGATTTTCCAGATCAGATTTTCAAAAAGAATCCTCTTCTTATTGCCTTTGAAAAGTGGAGCCCCGAGATATGTGAAAGGCAATTGTTTCCAATGAAAACCAGTGATGTTTTTGATTCTCTAAAGTTGAAGCTGAGATGATCTTTTGCTGACCACAAAGAAACTCTTAGAATGATTTAAAGCTTGCCCCGAGATTTGTTCATACTTGTGCAAGAAGTCCATAAGCTTCGTAAGGGCTGGTTTCCGTGCCTTAGAAAATATGATAATGTCATCAGCAAAGGCAAGGTGAGTGATTGGGATACCTCCTTTGGTGTCAAAAAGCATGTGGGGGTTGTCATGGAAAATTTTGTCAAGACCCCGAGAGAGAACTTCTGTAGCCAAAATAAAAAGAGCCGGTGAGAGAGGATCGCCTTGCCTTAATCCTCTGGAGGATTTGAAGAAACTAGTTGGACAACCATTGACAAGAATTGAAAACCAGCAATTGGAAACACAATTTCAGATGAGATGGAGAATATGGGCAGGGAATCCCATATATTCCAGTGCTTTGAAAAGAAATTGCCAGTCCAAACGGTCATATGCTTTGGCCATGTCTAATTTCAGAATGATATTATCAAACTTTGGCCTATTTTCAATTCGATGCACCATCTCTTGAGCGAGGAGGATGTTGTCATCAATGAGACGCCCAGGAACAAATCCACTTTGTGAGGGGTTGATCAATAAAGGGAGAACAGCAGCTATCCTCTTGTACAAAAGTTTGGACATCAGCTTGTTGGTAAAATTGCAAAGAGAAATTGGCCTGAAATCATTCTAGCTTGAGGAACCAGTTTCTTTGGGGATGAGAACAATAGTAGCCGTTGTAAAACTCCTGGGCATAGGAGTCCGACAAAAAAAATCTTCAACAGCTTGACGGATATCCTCTGCAATAAAAGACCAACATGTCTGAAAAAACAGAGCTGAAAATCCATCTGGTCCCACTGTGCTGTCTGAGCAGAAAGAGAAAACCAATTCTTTGATTTCCTCTAAACTTGGCGTTGTCTGCATGGATTGAACCATTCCCACTGGGAGGGACGGCTAGCGCTCCAAAAATTCAGTCAGGTGTGAGGCATCATTAACTGAGCTGGACAGTAATTTCTGAAAAAACTGAACTGCTGAGGCTTTGATTTCTTCCTCTGTGGTGAGGATTGTTCCATCCGAGTTAATCCTATTTATTCTGGATTTGCTTCTTTTCTTCAACACCAGAGAGTGAAAAAATTTTGTATTTCTTTCACCTTTCTCCAGCCACCGACAACTGCTTTTTTGCTTCCAGAAGGCAGCTTCCAAAGATAAACAATGAACTAAATTAGCATTGGATTTTTTCAGTGCAATGAGGTTTGATTGAGAGGGGTCTTGATCAAATGCCGTCTCAGCGATAGAAGCCTTAAGCTTTGCTTTTTCAACCTTCTCAAACAGATTACCAAAAATATTCTTATTCCAAATCTTGAGCACATTTTTTAATCTATATAATTTTTGTTGAAGTTTGATCATACCAAAGCCTGATACTAGCTGATTCCATGACTCCTGAACTGTCTGAAAAAAACTGTGATGTTGAACCCACATGTTTTGGAATCTGAATGAAGGTCTGTAACCAAATTGAGGGTTCGAAGCCGACACCAGAAGTGGGTGGTGATCAGAACTTCTTCTAGGAAGAGTAAGAACTCTGGTGCTGCTGAAAATGTCGCTCCAAGCATGTGAATATAAAAACCGATCCAGACGTTTCCAAATTCTGTTGTTGGTCCACGTGAAAGAACCTCCTTCAAAACCTGCATCCTCTAACCCACAATCCATGATCATGTCAGCAAATTCCTCACTTGGTCCGGCTCGCTGAGCAGCTCCACCCCTGGATTCAGAAGCTGTTAAAGTAGCATTAAAATCACCTCCAACAATCTAAGGAGAAGATGAAGGCGTCAGATCAGCTAATGCTGTCCAGAGTGTTCTCCTTTCAATCCTATTACAATTGGCATAAATAAAAGTCCCAAAGAAGTCGCCAAAAACTTGTGGTGAGTGAACTTTGAGATGGACAAATTGGGAATGATCTTGAATGAATTCAATTTCAGTACCATTTGAGGCAAAGCACCAAATTTTGTTGTTGCTGTTTGCTAGAACAGAATGAAAGCCAAATCGTCAACACATGAAAACACTGTCTAGCTGAATGAAAGGTTCCAAAATAACAAGAAGATCAGGTTTGTGCTCTTTGCACATGCTATGAAGAATTTTCTGTTTGCTACTCTGTCCAATTCCCTTGATATTCCAAATTAGCAGCTTCATAAGAATTTGTGGGAAGAGGGCTGTGATGAAGCTCTAGTCACCCGTTTGGAAAGTTGGGAAGAAATTGTCTTTTTTTTGTTGTTTTTCCTGCTATTTTGAGAAGGGGGAGAAGAAAAACAAGCTGTATCATCATCTTGTGGTTTTTTTTGCTGCTGACCATCAATGAGCTTCACTACAGACTGACCCTCACCTGTAGAATCCGGTTCAAAATTCTTAGCTTTCTCAAGAAAAATTTCATCCTCTGAATATTCATTAAAAGATTGAATTTTTGAAGACTCCTCATCATCACTCAGAAGTTGCAGTTCCTGAAAAAGGGATTCGTTTGGGTGTCCCTGATCTGAAGCATCCAAGGAATGGGATCTTTTATGTTTACCAGAAATGATTGCATCTTCAAAGTCTTCCTGCTGTTGGTAAGCCTGGTTCAATTCCGTTTCTATAGTTTCTGCTTGCACTCCACTGTCAAAAATTGTTTGCTAGATCTTCAAATTTTCTTCTTGGTGATCAACACCAAATTCAGAATTTTCCTTATCTTGAGCACGATTCTGTGATGGGAAACTAGGAGATGCTGCTGTTGCTTCAGAGTCATGTCTGTGTTCCAGGTCTGCCCTTTCTAATTCTGAATTGGAAACACATTTTTCTGCTGATGAATGAGGATCATGATCACTAACAACAACATTAATATTTTTCCCTGGCCGACAAGTTTTGAAAACAAGAGGTGGTGCAGGTTCTGAATAGGAAATTTTCTGTGATAATTTACCATCAGCCGACTTAGTTTCTGGAACATCACAATCTGCTTCACATCCTTGATGATCTCTGTGTTGCAGTGGCGAATGAACAGACTGTTCAGAAATGTCCTCATTACCGGAAAGACAATGATCTGCAATAACCACATATTTTTTCCTTTGACCATTAGGAGGCTTAGATTGATTTTTCCCCAGATTTTCTTTTTGGTAACCATCCACTTTGACTTCCTTGCCTCTGCATTGATTCAGAACTTGTCTAAGGTCAATGTTCGACTTGGAGTTGTGAGTTTCAGCCTGTTCAGTGCGTCCAAACTCCAATTTTTTTTCAGGAAAAGTCTTAAAATTGCAGCTGGCAGAGTTATGACCCAAGTGACAACAAAGCGTGCAAAATTCTGGGCAATTCTCATATTGGATCCTTTGTGTTATAGTCTTGTCCCCAATCCCCAAAAATATTTCCTGAATCCTTTCTTTCATTAAATCAAGTTCAACACAAACTCTAGCAAGACTCGGGCGTGTTAAGTCTGCTGTTGGTTCATCAATAAACAACGGAGGGCCAATAAGGGAAGCAATGCTAAAAAGGGCTTGCTTATTGAACAAATGGCATGGGAGCTCAGGAAGCCGAATCCACACTGGAGCAATAGAGGATTCCAATGAAGGATCAAAGTCCGGTGTCCATTTAAAAACACGCATAGGAAACCCCTCAAAAATCCAAACACCTCTCAACCAAATTCTAGAATAATCTTCTTCGCAATCCAAGGTGATAAGGACATGTTTTGCATTAATGACTCTGACTTTGAATGATCCCTTAAGACCGAGTTTTGTGATTCGGTAGCGAAGAGTGTTCAACGGGGGTATGCCATGAGAGAATTTTCCAACTAGCGAAAATTTTAATGGCTGAGTGAGCAAGGCTGTTTCTTCAGCAGAAAAACGAATGCCAGGCTTCCCTTTGAATTTAGAAACTGTTCCAACCAATGTGGAAGATTCATCAAACAATTTCTTAGTTGAACGTTGGGGATCTGATTGAAATTCCACACGTTGATTCCCCCGAATGACAGTTGCATAGCTGCGGGGGGGGGGTGCTGGAATGGCTGAACCAGCTTCAGCCATGCAAGCAACATTGCCAAAACCCAACCACCACCAACTCACAAGCACCACCGAACTCCCTCAACATAGCAACTCCCACAGCACAACAATAACAAACACAAAGCAAAAAGTCCCAGCAAGGGAATTCCAAAGCAAGAGACTCAGCAGAATACCTTGGAAGGAAGAACACAGTGCCTGTCGGGTTACTGTACAATCCGCCAAAAATCAAGTGGCCAATCGAACGCAATCCAAGCAATTGATGGTAGGAGATAAAAGCCCAGCTGATTGCGAGTTAGAAAAGCCCAAAATCATTGATAAACATCAATGAACACGAGCAGGCCGAGATTCGCAAAAGTGCGAAAAATAGAAAATCACCAATCGCGCAACGCCATGCCCTGAAATTATAACCGAAGGACTGCCGTAAGCCAGGGACCGGCGACTGATGAAAGCCGGAGATTGCCGAAAAAAGGAAATCGCTTTTTAGAGAGAGAAAATCGCCCAAATCGCCCAATTTTTAGAGAGAAGGTGGAGAATTTGTAAAACACCCATAGGGTTTAGGGTTTAGGGTTTAGGGATTGGGGTTTAGGGTTTGGGGTTTGGGGTTTAGGGTTTAGG